>CM037831.1:25059185-27459185 GCA_021234535.1 Stichopus chloronotus
AACTCTATTTTGATTTGCCTGCTGCTTTAGTGTCATCGTTATGTATCCAATCAAGGGTTAAGTGGGGGTTTTTTTTTTTGTTTTTGTTTCAGATTGAATGAATTTAGACTTGTGGGAACGTTTGGTTTCCGTAATTCCAAATAATACATCCAGTTTAAAGCAAATCCAAAATTCCTGGTTTTCTTATCTTCATCGGTCCACACTAAGACATCTCCAGCCATCACCCCTTTCAGGCCGAAGGCAGAACTCCAATCAAGTTTGTGTTGTTTCAAACAGGTAGTCATCTCTGTGTCCCAATCCCCAGTGAGACTTAAGACTTGGTCATTTTACATACCATTGTATTACCTAATAAGTATGTGTTGTCTCTGTGATGGCAATTAGTCGCACACAGGATCGACAACCCCTCCTTGTAATATCCAGTTTCATTATGCCCCATGTCTTGGGTGTTTGCCCTCATGAGTTCTAATATCTTCTATTGCCAGAATTTCCACTGACCATCCTATCCAAGAAACCCATTAAGAATTCACAGGAGAATACACTTCCCACTTTCCAAAGTAAACATCGGAGACCTTTGAACATCTAACAGTGTGGATCCCTGCCACATCTGTGTCATATCAATCAAACCACCAATCAAACCACAAGCATCAGTAAATTTTGTTAATTTAACAAGCCACAAGAGGATTCACCTCATTGCTACAGTATCATTACAAACAAGGCTACACACAAGTAGGTCAGTGGCCAGTGTGGTCAGGTACTACCTCTTGTTTTTACTGGTTTCTCTATTCTTAATTTTGGTATATTGAGGTACTACATGTGTATGCAGTATTAATTGCCATACATCATACCAAGGAGGTTCCTTGATTGTACTAAGTTAGGGTGTCATGTACGTCGAGAGCAATGTGAAGACAGGTCATTATTAAAGCTTTGAATACTGTGACTTCTGTTTCAAGAGATTGTCTCTGGAAAAGAATGAGGACAAAATGGGAGCATGTGAAACTTGGCCGTAGAGACCTTGTTTCGATAATGCGGGACAACCCTTATGAAAATTTAGGCAGAGTAGACATAGTCCTATAGGCCTTAATTAGTAAATTAACTGTAAACTATGTTGCAGAAGAGATTACATTCTTTTAGTCAACCCTTCAATGAGACGCTTTTCACTTCAATATTTAACCTCTTTAGCCTGTGAATAGTTGCACTGACTTATCACATTTTAAAACATTTTTCAGTTCAATGTACCTGTATATTTACACTTCATACCGGTTATCGTGCTACAGTGTACACATGCATAACAATGGTGAGAAAGTTTGAGGAATCAGGCATGGGGGAGGGGGTGGGAGAAGATGGGTGAATTAACATGATTGCAGTTGACTTTTACCTAATTTTCTTTGAAATTATTTTAACATAGCTAGGTGTCACATACAAAATTTATGGACTGATTTTTAGCGTGAGGTCATCAAATCCACATGCTCTTCGCATACAATCTGCACATATGTGTAATTCCCCGCCAAAAATCATATTTTCCCAGCGTCCACAATTTTTGTGTGCTTTGTCTGCTATGCCGCAGTTTCTTGATAAAGTAAACCTGATTTCTCCCACAAAACACTTAGTGACCATGGGCATCAATCTGGGAAGGTGGGGGAATGAGGCGACATGAAATATTTTGATAGGTGGGGACATATTATCGAATGCCCCCCACATTTTGTAAAAGAGAAATACTTTGGTTCGCATTTTGAAAGGTACAGGGGGACATCAAAGTTGTTACAAATATCGCACATGTTTTGGTGAGTAACTGATGTAATTGCTAGTCTGATAAATGCTCATAAGAGAACTGTGTGTGATGAATTTAGGTGTTCATGCACCAAGATTAGACTCATGTACACATCCCAAAAGCCAACATTTTCCGCGCTCTTCAGGCGCAGTGTTTTCTTTGCTGTGTTATGTTAATGGACAATACAGTAGGAGGTAATGGATTGACTGACTTTACAGTACAGTACCTTGCCAGTCTAGAGTAAATTATGGGGAAGACATCCGTTGATTGTGTACTTATTGTTTTTTTTTTTGAAGGAGCTCAAAATTAATGAAGAACATTACCCCAGTAACCTCCCCCTCCCCATACTGAACATGGAGTAACGGTAACCTTTCGAAGGGTCATTATCAAGATCTAGCTAGGCTACTGTAAATGATGTCACTGCTGTAAGCATATGCACATAAGATAACAAAAAAAAGGAAGAAACAACAGAAATATGATGCTGTAACTGTTTTCTTGTTCATAACTCATGGCAATGTTGTTGACAAATACTCAGAAAACCACACATGGTATGTTATTTACTCAAAGAAAGGTACAGTGTCCCACAGCTGCTCTGCTAGCTGCAGATGTGAACATGATCACTGAATGTAACCAACAGTAAGTTCTAATGTTAATTAAAAGTTTGTGCATAATTTACTCTATCCCAAAAGGTTTAACTTCCAATACATTCCAAAAGCATGCAATCACCTATTAAGCAGATCATACTCAAACATCCCAAATCATTAAAACTGCTGAGAGACAGACATACAATACATGGATGCATATGAGATCATTTTAAGTACATGTGACATGAAAACATTTTAGGCACTGGCTGACAGAATAAATCATTATTAAGTAAAAGTATTGAGAAAAGTCACAATTTTCATGAAAATTAACCATACATTGACCATTTTTCAAAGAAATCTCTCTTTTAGAATTTGCATCATAACCATAAGCCAAATATGCAAATCCAGGTAGGGATCACCTGGTATGTCTTATGCAATACTGGTATGTCTTATGCAATACTTACTTAACCTTTATTTCTTACTTCTTACTTACTCAACCTTTATTTCAAGAAGGGATGCACTGGAACTAGGATCCAGCCGGTACTATCAGGCCAGAACCCAGATTTGATAGGTTTGGTTTCTGTTAGATTAATTTAAAAAGTATATACAGGATAGGGACTTCATACTTGCTTCTGGTCACTTACTTTGAGAGTGTGATTTAAATCACAGGAGGTAAATGAAAAAAAAAATATCTGAGAGTTTTCTTCTTTCCAGTTCCTCTTTTTGTACTGTTTAACCTACAGCTTCTTACTATTTAATGTGTCAACAACATGTAGCTCCACATACAGTACAATATGATAGTGGTAAAGAAAGATATTGATATGTCAAAAAAATATTACACTGTAAGAAGAAAAGGGTTCCAGATTATGTGAAATTGTTACAATGATGAGTTGCAATTCATATAATTTGACTTACTAACTGGGAGAACTCTCCAACATTCAAGTCTCAGAGTAAGGCAGATGTCTTTACAGTGAAAGGATTATTAGACATACAACTGCTCCTCTTTACTGCATTCTTGCCATGAAGTTTTATATGAATAATTTAGAGTGGTGGTAAAATTTAAATTTACCTCTATGCTGTTTCACAGTCCTGGGTAAATTCAATGGATAATCATACTCCTTTGTGTGCATGTGTACCAAGGCTGGCCTGATGCAAGCATCCCAAGGAACACAAATTTATTCCATCATGTCAAAAGTATACACATGCTTCTGATGAAAAACTAGACCCAGGTTATCTCCAAGAGAGCATGTGGCTCTTTTATTAGCTCATTGTATCATTTTGTAGTAAGTAGACTTGATGTAGGCAGTGTCAGAGGTATCTTGTTGTATCCTGACATTGATGTTTTGTTTTGCAATGAATGGTTCCACTAATTAATTAATGAATTTATTTCTTTCTAATAGAATTCAGGAAAACCACATGTTTAAGAACGCCAATAGATATCACATGTTGTGGGTCTCTACCCTCTTGTCTTAAAAATCAAAATATTAAATGAATAAAAAGCAACAAAATGTAAAATTTTAGTAAAGATTTATGGTATCCATGTTTGCATGGTGTTTATGGTACTACCCAAAACTAAAAGTTTGATTCCCTTCCTTCATTACATCAAAACTACATTAATGCTTCAACCAGCAACAAGTTAACTATATACTGTATGGTAGGCATTAGTAATGACATACTAACATAATTTTATTGCATGGATGTTTAATCCATTCAAAATACCAGTCCTGGGTGGAACAATCCAGCCCAAACTTAGAAGCTCCAGTCCCGGTTCCAGCCATATCCGAATTTCCAGTTGCAGTCCAGCTCTAATTTCAAGGACAATTGAAATCTTTATATGCCCTGAGGATTTTTTTAAACGTTGTCTTCCTTACATATATTGATAACAATTTACAATTTGAAAGCCAGTGATTAAGTAAGAGATAAAAAATAAACTGGCTTTACAAAAGAAATACAGACACTATGTTTTGCATTTTCATTAAACTTTGATATGCCATATTTCAAAACACAACTCCAAAATATCATTCTGGGTTTCACGTAGCAACTTCTCAATGAAAGATAATCATTTGTCCTTTTTTTTTCTAGATGAATGTTCCTTGGTCTGGATCATATCATCATGTCATTAATTCTAAATAATACAACCACGTGTAGGGATTTGAAAATTGTGATAAAACTTTTTACATTAATGAACAGTGAGGCAGCAAATGTGATAACCTTTTCAATGAAATGTTTACTTCACAAGTTGTCACCTGATAGTGACCACCAAAACCTTCAATTTATCCCAAACCAAACCCAACAAAGGTCTGTATATACTGCACCTTAATACCATCTGCAGAGTGTAGAGTTGTTTCCCCTTTGAAATTACTGCAGTGTGTTCACAAGCTTTTCACTTTATGACCTCTGCATATATCCCCATATGACCTTTGACCTACAAGAAAACCTCCACAATGTTACAGTATTTACTCAAAAGGCAGTACATACCTTTCAAGTTTGAAGTTCATGCAACACTATAATACCTGAGATACTGCAAAATTAGTTGTCTACATTCTGCCAACTGATGACGTCAGATGACAGTTGACCTGCCAAAACGATCCCAGTTGAGATCTTTATGCTCTAATTGTTACACACCCACACACACCGAAACAAGTCACCGTGACTATTATAGTATATGGTAGTAATAATATGAGACTACATGATCGAATAGATTCCTAGTCATGCCTTTAGCAAGGAATAAAAAAATCAAGCCATCCCTTGCGTTTAGATTAATACATTAACCTTCCTCACGTCTCTGTAACATCATGGATTGTCAACATGGTGCTTTGTACACATGTTCTTCTTGTTTTTGAGGTCTTTGCAATGTTGTCTATACCTAACTTGATCCTCTCTACTCATTTTCTTCAACTGTTGAAAATAATATGGCATTAGTGACCTTGCTGTCTCACGGGATACCTAGCCATTCCTATGTTTAATCCTTTGCCATACAAAATGTGATGCAGGATTGCACTTTTTGACTGTTTTGAACAGTGGTTTTCTTCGTTTAATGGATCATTTTTTAATGATACTTGCCATAACTGGAGTACGCCTGAAATATTTACTTTCCAAAGATGGTTGCTTTTGAAATTTTTGGGAATGTTTTGAGAAATCAACCATAAATGTATTCATGTCAAGTAATTGGTCCTGTTCAAACAATTTATAACGAATGAAAAGTCAAGGACAGGATATCCAGCTTTCAGGGCCAATCGGACTTCGGAGGGAAGATTTTTCTTCGATGTCACTTTTGGACTGACCAACAAAACATACTTCTTTGTAGAAGTACTCCCTGGTGGCAACTTGTCCTTGATTTTGCCTGATGCACTTTCCACTAGTGTCTTAAAGCTGAGGTGGGAGTAACTTTGTCCATCAATTTTGGGGATTATTCCACAAAGAGAGAAAGTATGTGATTGAAATATGCCATGACGTTTGGGCTCTTGATTATGCCTGGGTACACTGAGCCTACTGATATATATTTCCACATCTTTTGCTTTGATTTCCTTTGGAATTCCACTACATCTGACATGCCACTCAATGTACTTTTCATATGTATTTGATGCTTTCAAACTACAGTCAGAGCCATCACCTTTCCTTACAGAATAAGATACTCTCTTGTAAATATTATTAAACAATGCCAAAACAGGATCTACTTTATTACTTCCACAGCATGTCTTATTGTATGATATGGTAATTAACAGAACCGATTATGTAAATAATTTGCATGTTCCCCTCCTTCATTTTGTAATCTACCAAGAGAAAAAGGCAAAGTTTCCATTAAGAGTGGAACAATGTCAATGAATTTCATCATGTATGGTGTAAAGGCTTTACAGCCATATCGTAGTTTGAATAACTGATAAAAGCATTCAGCATTATATTTGTAATCAGCTTTGTCCTTAACAGTGTAATTAAAATGGTAATCATTTGGATCAACTGAACCTTCTTTCATTGGATCCTTTAATGTTGGTTCTGGATCTCTTTTTACAATGTCATACATGCTATAGAAGTGTTTCCAAATGTCAACGACAAGTTGAAATGTTGAATACTTTCCAAGAAGTTTTAAGGCTTCTTTTATAGATGGATGCAATGTATTTTGTATAGTGCGGAGAGAGCAAACATCTCTCAACACATGTGGGTAAGCTGCACTACATTCAGTGGGGGGTGGAGATAAAATGGTTACTGCATGATCCTTATATAATTTGATAGGACAAAGCTTTCCATTTGTATCAAAAGATACTGAAAAACTGCCTTGTTTGACACCTCTTGTGTTAATGTGCGCTTCAAGAGTTGAAACCTTGTAGTCAATGTATGCAGACTTTTCCAACCCAGCTTCCAGTGCTTTTGTTCCCTCATTTACAACATCCTCAACTTCTAGAGTTAGCAGTTTCTCCACTGACCTCGCAAAACCATGCATGATACACATAGCAACACTGGTAATGGGTATGCTTGGAGATAAATTTTCTAGGTGCTCCCTGTCTAGTTGAATTGGTAGATCAGTTCTAAAACCTGATGTGTTACATGTGAATCAATGGACATATTGACATAAATATTCCACCCTGATTTTGAATTTGGACCCAAATTTCCACTGCCATCTAGGATAGCCTCTAAAAACAGCTCATCTCCACACAGGTAGAAACTATCATTCCTTCTTTTGATTTTTCATGGAGGAAGTGAGGAAGCCAAGAAGAACAGTTTTCTTCAATGTTGTCTCGTGAATCCTTTTCATAAACAATGGCCAATGGATATATTTCGTTTGGGTCATGGTAAGAAATGCCATGAAGAGAAGCTGCATCATTTAAAATACTTAGTGCAATAAATGTACTTTTCCTACCTCCGATTTCACGTCCATCACGTCATAAAGTTTCCAAAATGTTTGACCTTCAATCCAATAATATTTAAAACTGAGTAGTTCTACTAGCTTGAAGGGATCAATATGCCAACCTGTGGGTGTTCTTTGTGGTTTAAGAACTGAGAGAAATTCTCTTCAGTAGATGTTTTTCTGTTCAATTTCGTCTGCCTGAGATGGAATTACATTATGGAGAAGCCTCCTTAACTCTTGCACAAGCCTAGTGCCACTAAAATTTTCCTCAAGATGAATGAGGTCTATCACAGAGATGTGACTTGTGGCATTTTCATTTGAAATCTCCAGCTGCAGTAAATTACTGAACTTACCTTTAGTCTTCTTGGTAGGGGGGGACCTTCCTCATCATATTAACTATATCTTCCTTCTCAAAAAACCATTGCCATCATCCTCAGCTTTAACATTAGTCTCCCTATCCCATTGCACAGCAACTCCTTTTGTCCCTTGTAGATTTTTTCTAGACACTCTTTCATTTTTGAGTGGAGAACTCTCTGTTTTTCTTTTTTTGGAGTTCGACCTTTCCTCCAAGGCTTTTTAGGTGTTCTGTGACTACCAGCTTGACCAATGAGTGTCTTACCAAGTAATGATATTAAGTCACTTTTAACTTTATGCGCGGACTCTTTCCAAGCTTTACTTTTGCCCTTCTCTTCCCATAAAATTCCATAGACTGCATCTATTCTTATGAATGTATGCTGGGAACCTTTTTTTATACAGATATCATCAGTGCACAAACCTAGTTTATGAAGTCTCTTATCAAGCAAGCTGCATCCCTCTTTTTGAATATGAGTTGACATTTTGAGAGCTCTAAATATGTTCTTACATGAAAAAAATACAAATTCCTCGGATACGTTAGTCTTACATCACAACCATTAAGGCTGACCTTGTCAGAAAAAGTAGCTATATTCTTCAGCTCTTAATTAATTTTGGGGGGAATTATTGGAAAAACTAACTGGGGAGCTATTGTCATAAACACTCTGACTATCAAACTTTGAGGAAGTGCTTCTTTTCTTTTTCTCACTTACCTGTACTGATGAGCCAGCTGGTCTTTTCTCTACATTTGAGAACAGCTTCTTCTTTGAAACAATAGGGGTATTTGTTTCTGGGATGATGGTAGATTGGAATAGGTGAGGTGTTGCACCCTCCACTGTGTTAGAATTCCCTTGTGATATGCCATCAATTTGTTTGGCAGTGCAGGCCTCACCATCTTCAGGAAAGAGTTCTTTACTACAACTTTCTCTCCCAGTCTTTTCTTCGATACATAAGTTGGAGGCTAACATCAGTAAGACTTCACTTTCACGTTGTTTGCAATGATACAACACTGAGAACATGTATGCCTGTTGCATTGTTTGGATTTGTTGTGTAAGTAAGTGACACATCTTTTTCATCTTTCTGAACAGCACCAGAGAAAGATTTAAACATTTTTGGGGTAATGATGCATGTCTTCCATTGGTGGATAACCATCAATTAGGGCATACTACTCACCAACCTTGACAACATTGAAGAAATGATCAGGCCTCATAACAACAGCTCCTGTGAGTTGATACTCTACACTATTAACTAGCATTTCTTCTTGGACAACAAAAGGTGGATTTTGTGGGTTCTTGCCATCAACCATCCCAAGTTCTACCAATAAAAATTTAGGGAGAGACAACTTTACATCTGTGACCTGGGTTTTTTCTTTACAGTTTAAGCATCTGTTTGAAATATGCCTAACTCTTTTGGCAAACTCTTGATGTATGCAAATATTTAAAAAGCCATTACTATCATGACAAGGAGAGTGGAGAGATACAATATTAGAAATACCCTTGTATGGGAAAGTCATATTGCATTCTGTGCAGTAGCAAGTGCCATGTAAACAACTTTCAAACATGTCCTCACTTTGAGATACCTTCTCTCTCAAACCAGAAATAAATTCTGCATCGTTCCTACCTTTTGGGGCATATGCAGTGGGCAAATCTGACACAAGCCAGTCTCACACACCATCCCTCATTTCACAAGACAGTTCAGAAAAGGATTCTCTCATTGCACACACATTATTTAGCTCTTGCAACAAGGGACCACCATTTACACTAAACAAGCTTTCATCATATTTATAAATACCATAGTAGTACAATTCAAGTAATGCATCAACAGCACATGAAGTACCATGATGCATATAACAGCATCTTAGAGAATTACTAAAGAACTTTAAAGTCATGTTACAAATACTTAAAGAAATGAAAGCAATAAAAACTACCACATTTTCCCATTGCGAATGTTAGCATTTTTAAAAATTAACTCGTTTGAAATCTGCACAAAATCATGCAACAGATGCAAATCAACCCTTAAGAAATGACTCATTGTCAGCTGAACCACTTTACCATGCAGCTATACCGTTATAGCAAAAAGTGCTTTAAAAATCTGAGCACTGACTATACAGTAGTTATATTTATTACCTTCTGCAGTAACTTGGGGTCTAATATGTGTACTATGTTGTACTTCATATTTCAGTACTTCACTGGGAAAATATGATAACAGACTTCCATAGCATTGGTCACAAAACCAAAATATCATGCTGAGGAAGTCTGTGGTTGGAGAGAGAGTACATGCTGCAAGCTAGTTCACACATGAATGCAATTCATGCTTCAGCACATACCTATAGCTGTCTGTAAGGACCATTGCAGAAGATGCAGCAAATATCAAACAAATCAGCATGTCCCCCCTGCCCAACTTGAAGACAACCCTTGTAACGAATCGTACATGATTTTCCTTGACACAAACATCCCACCTAGGCCCTAGTAATTTGTCTAGTGCAGATGTATTTCTGCTCCTGTAGGCGAATGTAACACTCCTTTTATTTAGAGGATGAATGCCAAAAAGAGGAGTGTCAACTGATGGTACAAATATACCAAGTACCACAGCCCTCTTACTAGTGGAGCCCTTCAACAACTCATGTACACTATCTTTTATTAGGAAAGGATAGCGTGTTCTCATGCTGTACTTTCTGAAAAATAAAACTTTTCGGGGCAAGGTCCATTGACTGTTGAAGGGCAAGTTCAAAAAGAGCCTTACCCTTCTTCTTCCACTCTTTTGACGAAGGTCCCTTGCATGATTTAAGTTTGTCTATTGGACATGTGATGCAAATCTGGTCATCACTTAACAGCACTGCATCACCAATTAACAAGTTGTCTTTTTGTGACAGCGGAGTCAGCATCAGTGGCACTGATGGAATAGCTGCTGTCACCACCTGGGATCCACAGTGTAGCTGCTCTCCCATAGTATTGTACAGGGTGGCAAATCCATCTATGTTGTCTGTTGGAGAAGGAAACATATCTTAAGATTTTATTTTCTGTTCATTCAGTGAAGAATAATTAAAAAATTGACATATTATAAAACTTTGTGTACAGTAGCAGTAGCATTTTAATTCAGTTTGGGCCAGAAATTGCCGAACATTGGTCAGTGTTGGAACTGGTAGCCAATTAACTCACGTACAACTTCTCTAGCTGTTTAGGCTTTCCCCAATCTCTTGAAACACACTGAAGGCAGTTGAAGGAATTGTAAGCAGATTTAAAAGGTGTATATCAGAAGGGTATCAGCATGCATAAGCAGGACAAAGCTTTTTATTCTCTGAGCACTGCTTTAGTGACTTCATTTTCAACATAAATATTAGTAGATGATCATAAACGTACTGCAGTATCTCAACTGTTCTAAGCACACACAGGTATTCCTCTGAAAACACTTTTCATATTTAGTAGTTTAATCTGTTATTGAATAAAAACTAAATCAGAACATTAAAAACTTAAAAAACAACCCAAATTGTCAAAGTCCCTTCTTTGCAGGACATTCCTGAGATGTGATGTAAAATATTGAAGCTTAATAGTTGCTCACTTTAAATGGCAGATACACAATAATTGCTGATGTCAGTCTTCTTTGAAAGTCATGCTTGAACCTTGTTTTGACATGTGATCTTATTACTGTAATTGGGTGATGACAGTACTAGTGCACTCCTAGGGTACATAATGACATGCAAGAACACCGTAAGCTCTTCAGAGCAGCTATTTAAATTTCAAAACACAGCAAATGCAGCTAATGTGATTTGTCTGACAGGGACATATAAAGCCATTGCAAAGTTGGCTAAATAGGCTTTACTTCAAAGTAATTGAATATCTTCAACATTTTACAACTCACAACAAGCACAGAAGATGGGAGTTTGATGAGTGGGATATTTAGTTTGTGACCATTGAAATATCTTTTCTTGTAGTTGTAGACTGACTGTACTTTAAGAAGCTTTAGACTGTAACACTGGGGTCATACTAAAAGAAACTATATTTTTGTATGTTGTATATAAATTATTTACAAAATCAGGCAACTTGTTATTAGTTTTTTTTTCACCAGATGACAAGTTGTTTTTCCACAACATTACAAAACAAATATTGCCACTTGTAAGAAATGAATCGAGACAGCTAGATTGAATATCACACTTTCATTCTATCTCACCTTTACAGTTTATGTTAGTGTTTAAGTTACTGTGCACATTGTACTTGCACAATTAGCCTGTTCACATGTCACTCAATTTGTAATCAATTTTTGTAATCAATTTTTGAAAATCCGCATTCATGAGCATATGTAAAACAGAAAATAGTACCTTCAGGTAAATTGGCTTGGTCTTGCTCTGTACAGATAGCAGTGACCACGTTGTTTAGCTCACTGGCTGGGGCTGCAAGATCAGCATAATAATATAATGATAAGAAAGTGGATTTTGATCATTCCAGTCCACATTTGCAGCTATTTGAGGCACTTCACAAGGGAAAGTACTTACGTACGGAGCCATATGAAGTGGGTTTAAGTAACCACTTGGAACATGGCAAGACAAGTCTAAACACTAGTGGCCTATACAGGGAGCCTTTTTCCCAAAGATTTTCAGAGTATGTAAAATTTTCAACCCATACGATTTAAGACGAGGCATTGCACCACAAAAGTACAGTAAAATTTATCAAAAAAATGCAGACTAAGATACCAGCTGGTATGTACAGACGATCTAAGAGATGTCGAACAGTGGCAACTATTCTGATAAACAGAAACTCATTCCTGAAAAATTTCACAACGATTTCAAGATTTGAATACTGAGAAAAGAAAGGCTACCATGATTATATGATTTGCTTTTCACAGACTACAAGCAAGAATACCACAATTTGACAGACAAATAAAAGTTAAAAAAGTTATAAGCCTATGTACTTGTTGCCGGTGGTGTTTGTGGAGTTTCCTTTTTCCACTTCTGCTTCTTTCGTGGCTGAGGTGATTTTGGTTGTTCTGGAATGAACGTAATGTAGTTCAGTGACTTTAAATAGATAGTCCGGCCACAAGTATAGATTTGGTTTATTTTACATGTAAATAAACCTGACCATTATAGTGAAACTTCCATTCAATTTCCATGTGTGATTCTCGAGATATCAGCTGTTGAAACAGGGAGGTATCATTTATATGGTAATTCCCTGGTCGAGTTTCTATGTCACCATGCAAAGTTAAACTGAAGCAAGGGTGAGTGATGTCATATCCTCACATAAATCATTTTTTGTTCGTCTTTCAACTTTACTCCAAATTTAATAGCTAGTGCTATCATAATGTGTATGAAACAAATAAAACAAGACAAAGTATATGACGTATAATTTATAAATTGAATATCGGTATAATTCAACAAAAACATATGATACGTGGTGTAATAAAAACAAAATATGACTAGTGGAAACAAGGCATTCCGTGGTTTCGTTTTTATATCACATAAAATGTTTTGCTTTAATTATATAACATAATGGATAAAGTCATATGATTTTTGGTTCCTTGCGTCAGCAAAGGAACCTATGCAGTCAGGTTGGCGTGTGTGTGTGTGTGTGTGTGTGTGTGCATCTGTGACACTTGCTTAGGTTCGCTCTAACTCAATATGGGAAAGTCAGATAAAAGTCAAACTTGGTATGTAGGTTCGCCATATTGAGAAGGTGTGCGCTATCGTTTTTTGTGGAGGTCAAAGGTCATCTGGGGGAACTGGGGCAAAAGTCTGTTTTGCTTGGGTACGCTGTAACTCAATAGGGGAAAGTCAGATGACAGTCAAACTTGGTATGTAGGTTTGCTGTATTGAGAAGGTGTGCCCTATCGTTTTTGGTGGAGGTCAAAGGTCATCTGGGGGAACTGGGGGCATAAGTCTGAAAACCCTGTGATGCTATGGATACTCATATGTTCCATCAGTCCCCCTCCAGTGCATCATGGAAGTACTGCTTGAGTTAGCAGTTTCTTGATCAAATGAAGAAGCAGCAATGTACTGTTTGCATTACTGTAGGTGGTCACACCAGACAAGTTTTGGCTGGATCAGTTTACCTCCTCGTGCGTGAGTGCTAATGTGTTCATTCATGTGTCTTTTCAATTAGTGAAGAGGGCAGAACACAATGAAAGAAAATAAGTCGGTGTTCTTACCAGTTTAAACTAGACCCCAGGAGTTCCCTCCACGGCATGTTGTCAGATTGATGGACTTTAAAGGGGCATAGATGTGATAAGCCTTATTGCAATTTGCAGAGTTCTAAAGCTGTTTGTGTTTTGTAAAATGAATGGGATATTGCTGTATATTGCAGTTCTAAATCAACATCTTCAATTCATTGCATTAATTGAAATGGCTTTTTTGATATTTATGAATTCAGGCATATCATTTTACAGTTTGTGTATTTCAAGTACAAGGAACCATAGTGCCCATAGTCTGTTGTGAAATCATGCAAAATACTTCTTCTCTTACAGATTGCATGTATTACACTGTTGATGGTCACATTAGTGCTATGGAAGTGGTTCCATGTGGGTGCATGTTTGTCATGTTTGGGGTCCAATGTCTGAAATGGGCCATTTTGTAAAAGCATGAAATATGTTTTTCTCTCTACAGATTTTATGTTACAAAAGTGAGAGTTCATAGTCAGAAATGGACCATATGGGCTATCGTACAAAGCAATGCGATATGCTCCCTTTTACTTCATAATTTACATTATGTGCTCTCCATCTGTGCAAGGAACCACAGTGCTCTTGGGCTCTTGTTTATCATACTGTATGACATATAATGAACTTTGTTTATTTATATGATGTAAAAATGAATTTTGAAAGTAAAGTGGGCTAAAAAAAAACAAGGGTTTTCCGGTAAAAAAACCCATCCCCCCCTCTCACAAGCCAGGCGAAGTTGATTTTCAGACTGGTGTTTATTGGGCATTGTAGCCTGCAATCTCAAGTATAATATGATATATATAGTGTCAGGACTGATGGTTGTCAGTGGCATATAGCTATAACAGAAACTTACCAATGTCTATGTCCATGATATCAGCAACCATCATGCCATTACCAAGCATTACTGAAATTGTTTGCTGAAATTTGTCCACATCATGGACAACAGCTCTCCCTTTGTTACCTCCAAGATTGACCTCATCTCCCTTGCATAGTCTCTTCAGGAGATTCTGATTGGCCCTGGGGACTAGCCTTCCTTTTTTTGCGGTTCTGAACATATGGAAAAGTGATACATGTAAAAGTAATTTTTTTTTTGGTTTCACATTGATGCCTTAAGTTACTTGTTGTTTTATTTGAAGACCTCCCAGCAGATTAGCCACCTCTTAAAGAGTTACCTTCCTAGAATGTAGTGAACAAATTAACCTTGTCTTGGAACATAAATGTGATGCAATACCAACTTACCAAGTGATTGTTTTCTGATCGAACTTTTGTCATATCTGAAATATATTTCCTCCATATGCCAGCATAAGGATAACGTCTACAAAGGATTTCCTACGTTACATAGAAATACTGTAGTTAAGAGAGAAGAGAATACCCTGTGGTTTCAATAACGCATTTCATGCCTCGTCATTATGCAAATATAACTGGACTACTGTGGGATAATTGATACCACTTTAAAACCTGCAATGATCCACAAAATACTGCACAATTAGCGATGCAAAAATACATTAGATGCATTTTTAAGTTCATATATACAATTCTTTCTTGAAAAGACGTGGAAAACACCATATAAAATCTTCACGTCTGACAGTTCTAACGTGTTCTTTAAAGTGGTGATTGGAATACATGCACTACAACCAGACTGCAACCACCTTTTTGATTGCATACTTTATCTTCAAAGTGAGTGGCTGCAAACTGAAGACTCCAGGTCCTCGTCAAAAGTGTTTAAATGACTTTGGTATGCTCCATTGTAGTGTAAATACATTTTTCAACATTGGTCCCGTGACATGTGGTATTACTAGATTTTTGTCCAAAGTTCACATCATTTAAAATACTGTATGTTCATTTTGACAGTAGATTTTGGATGATTCAGTTTATTTCCATTTAAATGCTGCAAAAATAACAAAATACAAAATTAAGAAAAAATACATTAAGAGCAAAAATAAAATTACCAAACATGTCTGGTATTGTCATTATTAAAGTACTTTAACTGTTATATTCAAACATTAGGAACATGAGCACTATTCATAAGAAATGATTTTCCTAGAAAGCTTTATAAATGTTTAAAAAGAATTGTCCTGTTCTTAGTGCTCAGTTCAAAGCATAAAATTTAGATGAGTTAGGCTGAATCATGTTAACTTGTTTGACTCCTTGTTAAATAACCATGGACCTACTGATTGCAAACGGCCCAGTTCCATAGGTACTTCACTTTCCGGCAATTGTATATTTTCACAGCCAATATCCCTATAATTTTCTAATCAACACAAACTAAGTTTCATCTGCAAAAAATGCATGTTTTCCCCACAACATGAAACTTTAAAGGGATCAATGCAGCCACCCAAACTGAAGTAGGCTCCCCTATGCTAATTCATCATTGGCTACTTTTACCAATATCATGCAATTTTTTTTAATGGAATTGCTTAAATTTGCGACGTACCAAAGTGCTAGTATTCAGTAACATCTTGAAAAATACTTACAAGGGAAACTGCAAGACTTTGATGATTTTTCTCAGTAAAGCAGGGATGACATAGTTTCCGTTTAACTTATGCCACTTACTTTTTTCTAACTTGACAAAGAGAAGTGTTGTCTTATTGAAAAATGTTTTGTACATAGGTTGAACTTCCAATTGTCGATATAAATGTACAAATTTGCAAAGGGATAGTGGCCATAAGGCATACACGAATTGGTACCCTTGTACATGTTGTGCAACATTCAACAAATAATAGCTTAGGAGCCAAAGTACTGGTATTACAATATTCTTAACACTAGAAAAGCATCATCGACTCCTGACTTTATATTGAGAAAGAAAGTAACAAGTGAGGAAAACTACCCTTAACACATGAACGTTATCATGGAAGGGGTATTTAATGCAATACATATTTTATCTTCAGTGTCAGGTGTGCTGAGGATAACAGTTTCTAGCTGGTTTCACCAACAATCCAAAATTAAAAAGGGCAAGATTTTGTTTCCTCTCATGTAAATGTACAGACAACTAACTCTGTTGTCTGTTATCACTAACAAGCCAAACCCAAGCTGATTGACTAGAAATCTTCCTTTTGCCAATAAGTACATGTTCTATTCACACAAGCATATTCATTGGGACAAAACATGTTGTTTAGCTTGGCCTAATTTGCTATTATATTGTGCACAGTATGGTATTTTATGGTATAGTTGCAAGTCATTTACTCAATTAGTTTGTACTCCATATGTAGCCTGTGTAATTCTCTATACTAGCTCTGTTTGGAAAGTGCATTATGTTTAAACTAAAATATAACTAGCCTAGGTCACATGATACAGGTAGATGGAAAGAAAATCAAGAACCACTCACCAGTTAGACTGTTCACAGGTTTCCGGACTTCATTGGAATTTACGCCTACTGTTACATCAAAGTCTTCCCCCAGCCAGGAAAGTGAACAGTAACAGTATCCAAAGTGAAGGCAGTGACTTTTCCTATTTTCCCATCTTCCTAACCCATCTACTGCTTGGAAAATCTCTCCAACTTTTACTTCCATTTCAAGTTTGTAATTATTTTAAAAAATCATGACTTTAAATCCAGTGACAATGTAAAAGAAACTATGAAAAAAAGAAGGAACGGATGCTGACACGTACATCTGACTTTCAAGTTCAAATTAAACTTGACATATATCACTTTAGACTTACAATGCTAAATGCACTCAAAGAAATGAAAGGTACTGAAAGCTACGATACTGATAAAGGCTAGTAGCAATATTGGACAGTAAAAACCTCAACATTCCTCTGAAAGAAGCCAAAGTCAAGGTAAACTAAAAAGATAACTCCCAGAGGAGTTATGCTTTCTCAAGAAAGCCATTTTTAGTGTCCTCCTTAGTGGGCAAATTAGCTGACCAATTTCTTGACCTTCACCTTATAGACCTAGTTGTGATCACTTGCACTCTTGCACAGGTGGATGGAATCAAGGAGCTAAAAGACAGCTCCTTGATGGGATGATGTAAAATGTAACCTAGTCTGACAGCTGTGTTTACATATCAATTACCAGCTTGACCACTTCTTTTACCGCGTTCCCAAGGAACTGGGCTTGCCCCGACCTTGGACTCCCTGTTAAGCCCGGTGTTTTAAATCCGTGTCCCAACGAGTTGAAGACCACCTCGAAGTTGGGCAAAAGCTCCCTGCGCGAACTGTATACTATACATCTCTGCATTGTTTACGTTGACCAATTGAAGATGATGAAGCTACAGATTAACCAATTATGCAGAAAGGGGCTGTGTCTTCAGTATGCAAATGCAGCGTGCACTGCTTTCGTACGCGCACAGTGCAGTGCATACACAACTGCAGGAAGCCGGGTAGCTGGGCCGTGAATAAAGAGCAACTCCACAGGCTTAATTATAATATATGCAATAGTGATGTAATATCATGGGATTTGCGATATGGCTTTGTGAGTTTACGTAGGTTTGTAGAAAAAATACATGAAAAAGAGCTTGGATACTTGACCTCATGTATTTCTCATTATTACTGATTAGGCCTAATATGTTTTGATCAATATCGATGACACGAGACCCCCCGTACTGCCATACTTGCACTCATTAGGGAAGGGGGATGCAACCATTATTTTTCCCTGCCAATTTCACGGTAGCACTTTTTGTCATGTGGAAACCCTGTTTGCATAAATGTCAAGCATAAGCACATATGGCATACTGAGTTGCAAAAGTGCATATTGGATACGAAAGGTTCCATGTAACTGGACGATTGGACTACCGGTAACATATACTTGCGCTGTACTAACAATAAGCGTTCAACATGATGGATTTACATGGCTTATACTGATAGGGAGCTGTTGGCATATTGAGCCATAGGCGCATATCTTGAGGCTTGAATAGTAGGCTAGTGGGCCCGACACTTCTAGGTTTCTGTATACTTAAAGCGGAAATCAGGGTTTGACTGAGAAAATTTCCCTTTAGTTGATTTTTCTTTCTAAACTGATTGTTCACCGAAATATAGAGACGTTGGTGAGGTGTTGAAGGTAGAAGAAAATGTAATTATTGCGTTATTACTGTTGAATGAGAACTCTTAATATTTGTCGGGTACAAAAAATAAACGTTCATGTACAAGACAAGACAGCCTCTTCTGTACAATGACCAATCACATCGTAAGACTGAAATGACGTTATATGAATAGACATAACCGAATGCTTACGGTTCCCATGCTGTTTGTGCATTGCACAATGCTAAGTAAATAAGAGTTTAGTGATAGTTGATGATACTGTACATACAGCACAGGTAGAATACGTCTGAAATAGGAAGCCCCACCTTGAGAAGGTGATAGTATTGAATATTCATATTTGATTTGATGAATATGGATGTTACAGACTTTTGGAGTTCTTCACCGATTTTTTGCAAATTTGACTCATTTTTTTTGACAATTTCTCCAAATTGTCCACATGTTTTGAGATAATCTTGATCATATTTGTTAGTTAAAACTCATTGTACGATACCGGTGGGGAATTGAAGTGAAATAAATTGTGAAAATAAACCCTGATTTCCCCTTCAATTGATTGTGACTGGGTTAGTATTTGTAAGTAATTGATAAATGCTGTATTTCATCTGTTCGTTTGAGATTGAAAAAATGTTTGCAAATGCTTATTTTTTTTATTTATCCATCCTTCAATAAACAACTTGCTCTCTAGTTTGTTTTTCTTCTTCTTTTCTTTTAGCAATGTTATTTGTTTTTAAGAAAATGTTCTTTTTATACACGTTAAACCATATATCCAAAACACCTTCTAAACCATTCAATATACAGCAAAACTTGTTAGATAAATTTATACATTATTGGATATGCCATTAAAGGGACAATTTCTTTTCTTTTTTGTTGATTGTAAACACGGGCATATGTAAGTAATTTGATAAACGCTTTTCTTCATTTTTCATGGCATAATTTGTCCGTTGATTTTCTAATTTCTCCCATAAAATAAATTTCAACCTACCCTAACTTTTGTGGAGTGATTTCCTTTTTTGGTCCCCAAGTCATTTACATTTAAGGGCAAAGTGTTTCTTGACGTTCGTCAACTTTTTATCTTCATTTGAATACCTTTAGGGCCGTAATGATGACCCCACAAATACTGAATACTACACTCCTCACATGAAAGCTGGAGAATATTTTGCCACCTTCCTACTTTTCCACGCCTGTCAGGCATGCAGAAGTTACATCACAACATTTTTTTCAACTGAATATAAAGGCTTGGGGTCTTCCCTTTCAAAGATGACCGAAAAACAAAAACCCAAAACAGAATTTTACAGAACCAATAGTTGAGATTGTTTACTAAAATGTGACTTATTGCCGATCTATACTAGTTTCATATCCCACTTTACACATCTGCACGTATACGTAGCCGACCAAAACAGGACTACTGTCGCTAAAAAAGTCAGTGAAATCGCATATTTTGTGCCGAAAATAATAACCAAATCGTTCCCTTTTCATATAAAGTAATTGTAACACTAGAATGATACATTCCATGAATTTTTGTGTGATTTTGTTCTTAATTTGAAATTGGGATTTATTTTCTAGTGATCTCTTTGCAGAAATTTCAGAGTCTCAGTACACGTGGACTGTACTTCTCTCGTCATAGGAATGTTAGTTTAGGCAAGGATTCAAAAGACTTAATGATGAAATTAATACTAAGTTATATCTACATTGCACTAATCAATATTGTAAGGAATCATTAAAGCTCATTGTGGATAGACAAAGCAGGGCAGAACATTTTCTATCAAAACACTCCAGAACTTTATCCAGAACTATAATATTTATCTCCCTCTATCTAAATGGTCTAGTTCAAATCAAAAGCGATGAAAAAGCCATACACAGAAAAAAAAACACAAAGTGATAGGTCACTCAAGCATGGATTAACTTTGCTCAGGAGGCTAGTAACTGGTGCACAAGTTTCCTACTAACTGGTGCACAGGTTTCCATATGTGCAAAATGGTGCTAAATTTAATTTGAATCTGAACATATCTTCCATAAATTCCTACTTATTTTGAAGGGGAATAGTGAGTTTAGAATTCACCAACATGCAAAGAAAATAGCTTTAATCATCGTTAAATCATTCCGTCTCATCAATAAATATTATGTAATGAAAGATACATCATTTGATTTGTGAAAAGTTTGTGTAAACAAATTACTGTTGAGCAACAAATAACTGGATTTCTATCAGTTAGAAACTTATCTTACAAAGAAGGCTACAGTTCTTCCTTATTTTGAATGATCTATCACTCTGTGTCCTTAAACATTGGTTTAAAAAACATGATTGTTTTCTGAGCAACAATTTTTTTCCATTATTTCCATTTAAGTAATCATTTTACATTTTCTTTTTTGTTCTGCGTACGTGGAAAAATATATATTGTTTAATATACCTTACCGTGTACATTTAGAGGGGCAATATGACGATTCAGTATAGCATATTGAAATATTGGTAGAACTATATGCCTCCACACTTTTCGTAATCATAACAATCGTGCTATATTCAGCTCCCTTAAACTTAAGCAGGGGCGTAGGGAGAATTTAATGTTGGGGGGGCGGTCCATGGGGGACAGGTCTAAGACTAGCTCATAGAGGGTGCGCTAGATGCAAAATGGTGCCACATTTCAAGCTGAATTTAAATTTGATATATCTCCAGGAATCCCTATTTTTCAAGTAATGATTTTAAGTTTTCGTCAGTTTTTAATATTCCTGTCCCCCATCCATCCTCCTACCCTCACACGGGGGTAGCGTTTTGCCTAAAGCATATTTCATTTGTCTTATATAAAAAGGCAGAGTATTCATTTTCAGAAGACGTCATGCCAGTGTCGTAGCAAGCATTCCAGAAAAATAAAAGTATGCACATTTTATGTATAGGCCTATGATATTGCGGTGTTTGTCTATTTCACGATTGGACGGTATTCTAGTCAATCTAGTGTTCGAATTGCCACTAGGACCTAGGGAAAATTGGGTAGAAATATCAACCACATTCACTCCACACTACAAAAACATATGCTCAAGTATAAATCGTTACCCTCTTACATAATCCTGTCCTCGATTCCTTTCTCTTTTTTCCTCCTTCCCTTCTTTCTCCTTTTTTTTGCCTTAATTTTTCTCTCATTTTGTTTTAATTTGTTCTTTTCTCTGGGGGGGAGGGGCGACCGCACCTGAATTTAAGTAAATGGGGATGCAAACAGTTTTTTTTTTTTATGAAGAGGGGAAGAAGTCACTGTGACTTTAAATACTAATTTCATATTGAGTGAATAAATAGACTGGTAGAAATAGCTCGAGAATGTTTTTTTTTTTATCACTAATGTAGCAAGAAGGGTGGACGGGGAAAGATCAGGAATTTGGGGGGACTCAATGGGCGGTAAACAATATGGGAGCGAAAAAAAAAAAAACGAGAAAAAGTGAGGGACGTATGAGAAGTTGATGAGTGAGGGAAGGGGAACGTAGTTTGGAAATATTGATATAGAAAAGTTTCCAGTAACTTTACATAATGAAATTCACTTCTTTTTTCTGTTGATCAGGTTTGTTTGAAGAATCTAAACATTTTTTATTCTCACTTATTTGTGCCCAACTGATCTGTCTTAATTGTATTTTTTTTCTAGATGGCGCCATGGGGGAGTGTGGGGACTAATTCGCTCATTTTTCAGAGACGGCGCTGTCTTTAATAACGATTGGAAACTGTCTTTATAAGCTATATATTCCTCTAGCAAATGGGGTGTGGTACACATTTATATTGGTCATTTTGATAGTCTTCACAAAATAGATTGTGGCACTTTCTGTACTTTTGTTTTCTTCTTTTTTTCTGTTGAGTTCAAGTCATCTCCCTGAGTCACACATCAGAAAAATTGTTTGCGCCCCACGCAAAGTCATCTTCTCTCTACACTAAGACTTGAACATTTTCTCGCGCTACCACATTTATAGTTTCCTTCAGAAAACCTCACACATGAACAAAATTTTCTTTTTCCTATTTTTTTTTCTCGCCCTTTGTATGTTCATACATCTACCACATTATTTATGAACATGGTTGTGCAATAATTTCCATGTTTTTTTTTTTTCCTTTTATACCTGGGTCACAAAATTTTGGATGTGGTCACCGAAGTTCCTCCTCATGCTCACACCACCTCCCAGGGTAGCACTTTTCTATTTTAAATTCATGTCCAATCCCAACCCCCGCTTTCGGAACTTGGCGCTGCTCCTGCATATTGCTTCAACTGACATTCTTTATATTTAAAGGGAAATAGGGCATTTGTTTTAGAGAAAGCATCCATGTTTTTGAAACCAATGTTTGTAGATGTAGAATGATAGAATATTCAAAATGAGGAAGGACAGAAGCCTGCTTTTCAAGAATGAGCTCCTCACAGATAGAAATTCCGTTATATGTTGCTCAACACTTATTTGTTCACCCAAACTTTTCAAAATTCAAATGATGCATCTTCCATTACTCATCACTTCCATAATGTTTTAAGGAGATGAAGCTTTGGTAGATTCACCTGTTATTCACCTGTGTGCCACCTGACTAATCAGGTGGCTGACGGGGAAGGCAGTCAAGACTCATATAATCCCCCAATTAGTCTTCTTAAGCGGTCTTCGGTAAGGAAGGACTTGAATGAATTTATTGATTTACATTCCACCGTTTCAGGTGGTAGCTGGTTCAAGGCGTTAATAACTCTTTGAGTAAAAAAGTTTTTCTGGTGTTCAGTCTGCAGGAACCCTTATAAATCATGTGGCTGTGACCTCTGGTAAATCCATGCCTCCTTTCAAAAAAAATTTTAGAATCTATATCCTCGAAGCCTCTAATAATCCGGTAAACCTCAATAAGATCTGCCCTAGACCTTCTCATCTCTAATAACATAAGCCCGAGATCTTCAAGCCTACACTCGTAAGATAAATGACACACATCTGGAATCATACGAGAAAACCTCCTCTGAACCTTTTCGATCAAATTAACATCTTTCCTCAACTGAGGATTCCATACTGGACTACAGTATTCCAAGATGGGGCGGACTAACGATTTAAAGAGTGGCAAGAGGACTTCCCTTTCTTTGAAAATCAAAGTTCTGCTCAAGATACCAAGTGTCTTATTGGCTTTCTTAACTATCTCTGCAACATGTTTACTTGGTTTCAAAGACTTATGAACAATAACACCTACATCCTTCTCTTCATCGATGGTCTGTAACAGCTTTCCTCCCATAAAATATGAAGAATTGGGATTACTCCCGCCAATGTGAAGCACTTTATATTTATCAACCTTGAATAACATTTGCCAGTCCTCTGACCATTTATACACCATATCCAAATCTTTCTGCAAACAAGCAACATCACCTTCAAAATGGACCTTAGAAAACAATTTACTATCGTCAGCAAACTTAATAATACTTCCTGCAACATCATCATCAATGTCATTAATGAAGACAGTAAACAGAACTGGTCCTAACACTGACCCTTGAGGTACACCACTACAAACGGTTGACCAATCAGAAAAGGCACCACCAAGTTGCACCCTCTGCTTTCTACCAGACAACCAAGCTTTAATCCAATCGCTCACAAGTCCTGCAGAAACACCATGTGCTTGAAGTTTGGCAATCAGACGAAGATGAAGAACTTTGTCAAAAGCCTTTTGGAAGTCTAAATATACAACATCTACAGCAAGCCCCTGATCAACATATTTGGTTACTTCATCCATAAAAACAAGCAAGTTTGATAAGCAAGATTTGCCACTCATAAAGCCATGCTGGGAAGATGTTTATTGATGAGACTGTCTGGTTTATGATTATTGCTATTTTCTTTTGTATGTCATGTTGGTGTTATTTGCTTGAGTTAAGAAAGCGTACAATATCATTAGGCGTGTTTACTGTAGTTGCACATCATAATATGATTCGGAAAATTTCCGAATTTCTGCAAGTTCCGTCCATTTTGTCTAAAATGGCCTTGTCTCCCCAAATACCCAATAACACGTGAACCTCTGTGCCAGACCAAACACCCCTGTCGCTGCTCTCCCTTGCCATTTTCAATTACTCCTTAGTGCTGTTGTCCTTTACAATCATACAGCTAGTTTATAAATGACAAGATACACGGAGTGAGAGCAAACCGAAAAATACCATTCAGGCAAAGTTTATTTATGCACCGCGGGAGGTGAGTTGGGCAAACTCCGACTCAATCCACCTTCTGAGGTGGATTGAGAAGCCCTGACCCAGCCCAGCCCCAGCCACTGTTCCCACGCTAAAAAGAGTGAGTTGACCTTGCTTTTAATTGGTTACCCTGGCAAGTCTGGGTTTGCGGGACCAGCATGTTTGGGGTTGCATGCTAAAATCATCAGAGGTGGTTGTCAAAGTGTGGTCTCTGGTGGAGATGACGTACAATATTACCCGGAAATTTGGCTAGATTTCCGGGTGATTCGGGTTAAACTTGACCATACACTCAAGCAGCATGTTAATTGATATCTGTGATGGCTTTAGGCACACAGAGTGGAGAAATATTGTAATGTATCGTTGTATTCCACTCCCTTGAAGCTAACTGATTGTCTAACTAAGGGGGTATCAGTGGCACTGCCCAAACACCAGAGTTGTATAAAGATAACCCTTCACTTTGGTGCACAATAGCACATGTCCTTAGGTTGTTGCACAGCCACACCATGAGTATACAGTGACATAAATTGAGAGTATTTAGTGGCCTGTGTATAGCCACTGTTAGTGACACTGCACTGGGCTATGACAGGTGCACTTTGGGGAGCTTAAGCCTAACAAAAGTGTGAGTAACCATGGTAACCAGTGGCCTCAGTCAGTCATTATGCAGAATTGTGTGAATCATGCTAGTTTGTATTGTGCTAAATTGTGCAAATATTGGAGAATTCCCCCCACCCTGATACCTAGCACTATTGTCAAAATTATTAGGGATAAAGCTGTAGTGTGATTAGAGTAATTGGTGCTTTAGACAAACAGCACCCCTTACTATTGTATGTTGCTATCCCAGCTAGGTGTATATGAACCCCAATATGTATTGGTATTATTTTGTATAAATGCTGTCATGCAAGTGTAGGCATGTACAACAAAGTGTTCCTAAAATGGAGTTGTTTGGATTACTTGAGACAATTGTTCATGTCCACAAAAGTGTAGCTATGTTGGATAAGTATAGCTAGTTACCATAGGCTGTCTCCATATTTAGATTGCCAGAAAACTAGTCAAGGTGGACGTAACTGATTAGGCTCAGAAGGTGTGATTCCTAGCCTCGTTGCGTCATTCCTGTGTGTACAGTCCCACGAGATTTGTTGTTGGAATTTGGACATTGTACATATTACGTTACTGCTCCTTTCTGTATTCTGTTTACGATTCCTGCCTTACTTATTCTCGAGAAAATAAGGTAACCCCTTCCCTTGATGCTGATTCACAATTACGTGTTAACTTAGTAGATATTAAATGGTGACCATTCACTAAGACATCTCCAGCTGTCACCCCTGTTCAGGCCAAAGGCAGAACTCCAATTGAGTTTGTGCTGTTTCTAACCGATAGATTACTTCACCAATATCTCACACCTGGCTGATGCCCCCTGTAGACGACATGGTCAGTGTCCCACGTACCTAGATGTCGGATGCCCTGTGGATGACCTGGTAGATCCCCCTGGTCTGTAGATGGTCTGGGTGCTTCTGCAGACAATCCAATTGATACCCCAGTGGATTAATGGTTGGACCCCACGGGGACAATTCGGTTGATGCCCCCCCCCTTATATCGCCGACCTGGCTGATTTTCCCTGCAGACTATCTGATCGACGCCCACAATGCTAAATTACCCTGGCTAAATATGTTATATTTTGTAAATGCATGCTGTTGATTACCGAGGGGTTACCTGTATAAAATTGTGTGCCCATGCATTTATTTGTGTACTCAGATATCCTCTCAAAGGTAGGGGACTCGTTTACAGAGAACTGAACCTCGCTACCCCTAAGTCCTAAGTTGACACGGTGGGGTAACCAGCACAGGTGGTATCCACGTAAATAATCTGTGCTACATCTTCAAACACCCTACATGAAAAATTAACTAGAAGTTTGTATCCTCAGTACAAGTGAAAGTTCAAGCAGGAGCTTGAGTGACAGTTTATTTACCCTTGGGGAGGCAATTTCTGTTAAGATTAAGACTGAACTGATCAGTTAGAAGTGACCAAGTAAGGAGCAAAGTTGTAGTTCAAGATTTTGGTATGAAATCTAGCAATCCCCCTGTGACCATTGCTGGACCAGAAATAAGCTTCTTGAAAGTCAACCAGGGATGACTTTACTTCATTCAACCATGAGACGTGACAGTATGCCACAGAAAAAATGGGATAATCCTCCTTCAAGTATACAGAAATGGCCTGACAGATAATATCATTGGACATTTTCCCCAACTGATGTCATGAGATTGAAGTTCAGTTTCAGGATTTAGACTTAACAGCATAATTGACTGGGACTAACTTTGGAAATACCTAACATGCATGATTCCAATTTTTGATACCAGACTCCACAATGCATGGGGATTAAAATTTTAGCACCCCACTGAACCAAGGAGAGTATTATGTAGAAATCAATTAGTTCCACAATAACCTATGAAAATTAACATTTCTTGGAAAAAAGTCAAAATTTGGTCTGCAAATACTGGATTTTATTTTATCAAGTGTTCTAGGCAAGCAAAAATTGTTAGAAGAAAATAAATTTCACAATTTTGTCGCACCAAATACGAGTACAATCAGAAGAATTTTTCAAAAGGGATGCTGCAGTGTCCCTGCACTGCACATCCTGCTTATTTCTCTTGATGGTAAAATTATCAATCGAAATGAAAGTAGAATCCTGGGTCAATGGATGGACTCCACACTGTTGGTATTTCAATTTGATGCTATTAGATCGAATACATTCCCTTTTTTTGTCAGGTATATTTGTAAATCTAATAAAGAAACTGGTACTACTGCAGTACAATACCCAGGTTTAAAAGATGCCATCATACCAGTCCTTTACTGTTTTTTTTTTTTCCTTAAGTTAGTGAATCGATACTGATATTGCCAACTTAAGCATCTCCAAACTTGAGCTTTAGTTTCTTCCTCTAAAATTGGAAGAAACAATCATTTTAATAAAACAATTATTTGATTTGCATATAATCTATTATCATGCCTACAACATCCACATGCACTGCGCCTTTCCAAGCATCTCCCTGGGACACAGGTTCAGTATACTGTATGCACGTATCACACTATCTAGCTCTACACACATAGGGCTAGATTCGATTACGCCTCCGGTCCCCTGTTTACTACACAATCACTATGTCTCCCCAG
Organism: Stichopus chloronotus; assembly: GCA_021234535.1. NCBI lineage: Eukaryota > Metazoa > Echinodermata > Holothuroidea > Aspidochirotida > Stichopodidae > Stichopus > Stichopus chloronotus. The sequence continues at coordinate 25,087,152 of CM037831.1, forward strand.
TGCACCCTCCCTCCTGCAGATATGGAAAAACTGGCGACACTTCTTACAGGAGAGGTTTCCTTAGGAGAGTTCATTGAAGAAAACTTATGGAGGTCATTAAATAGCCTACTACTACCGTTTGCCCAAGATATATACCTAATGAGATCCCACACATCTTTCATGTCACAAACTCTTTACACTTTAAAATTAAGAAGGTTTCAAAGAAGTCATGGAAATAGGGGGACATTGGTTGTATTGTCCTTAGGTGAACAAATCTGTTCCCGAAGGGCCAAATACTCAAAATCAATATGCAATAATATTCAATTGACATCACTGTTACATCCACAAATGTTGGCCGTTTTGGCAAGGAATGAAAAAATATGCACCAGTTTGGGGGTAAATGGCCACGCAGTGCTGCCCCTGCCTCCGGTGTAACTAGGCCAGGCTTCCTCAAATAGCAGCGTGCGTGTGCTACAAGTGGCACGCGATGTGGTTTAGAGTGGTGCAAAAAATTTCTGGGAGAATATCTCAGCTAATTGATGTGCAAAGAAATGATGAATTGAAAGTTTTGCCCGGTCGCAAAACATCAGCGGATTTCTGGATGAGTGTTCCTCAAACTTGCAGTGAGCTGAAATCATTGTCCTTGAAAGTGGTGGGGATGTTCTGATCCACCTATATCTGCAAAAGTTCTTTCAGCAACATGAACTTTATCAAGAACATGTTTTGAACACGACTGTCTCACAACCACCTGCAGGACATAATGACAATATCTACAACTACATTTGTTCCAGATTTTTCAAGGCTTGCCAGATCATCTAAATGTCATTTCAGCCACTAGGTTGGTGGAGAATGTTTCCTTGTTGGTTTCTTAATCTGATGCAAAGTTCCCTCATTCGATAAAATGATTTTTCAAAAAAATTGTTAAGTTTTGGAAAAAGTTTGGCTGGGAAAATTGAACAAACTTTGCACCATTTTGCAGTGAACCCCCCTCAGAAATGCAAAAATTTTCATCCCTTAAACCCCTCCCCCAGTGGCCCATTATATCAGTAACATTTTGTAATGTGGTGCGTCAGAAAATTAAATTGAGGAAGCCTGAACTAGACAGAAGCCTAATCATGGATAGATGGAATGATTTACAGACACGAAGTGCACAAAAATAGTTCACACTCTTTTATACAGTTGGTCTAAATCAATCATTGATCATAACTTTGTTTAGTCACTCCGGAGGAATTCTGACAACAAGTTACTTTAAAGAAATAACAACTCGAAAAACAAAGTAATCTTCCATATATACGAAAAACAAAAAAGTAACCTAAAAACCAAAAAAATAGCCTAAAAACAAGTCTCCATTGATAGTACTTGATGAAAACATCAATGAAAATGAAAAATTTAAAACGACTACAAATGAAGCACAAATATTACAGGTCGATGTCTTTTTATTAGCGTTTGACTATATTAAAACCAGAGTATATATCGTAGGAGTAGTTCAATCGACAGCCATGTCCATCTTCGCTTGGAATAAGAAAAATTTATATATGTTCTCAGGTAAATGTAACTGTGCTCAAAGCATTGTGAAACTTATGTCTGGCTTTCCACTGGCAAGTAAACTGTACCATTATTGTCCATTTAGAAGTTGTGTCACACAAAGAGTACACAGGAAAGCACACAAAGTTCTGTATCCCTAGTAAACAAGTACAATTAGTGGAACATAAAACAAACAAGTAAAACAGTTTCAAGGTGCAATAAATGCATACTATATACTCAGTGTCCAACAATGAAAATTATTATCAGTTACCTGCCTCCCCCCCCCCCCCCTTCTACTTTGGAAGACTTTTGATGCACAAGTGTGCTCACGATCAGCACCTGCCAAAAAAATTTTTTTAATCAGAATTTCAGTTGAATGATTGAGATGTTAGGAAGAGTTTACAGTGTATGAACATAATGGGTGAATGAAATTATTTTTGTATTCTCAACAGCACTACATGTGTACTAAGGGAATATGAATTTCCAAGATTGGATAGGGTGATCAAATAACAAGAAGAACATTAAAATTAAAAAAGTGGCATGGGTGAAACATGCAGCAGACATTTTTTATTGCAGTCATCAACTTTGCCTACAATTATACAGCTTCATGGACCTGCCAAGCTGTTTATGACAAGTAATAAGCAGTATTGCAAAAGAGGAAAAACGTGGCAAAATTATTTCAGAAGCAAGCTGCTCGCCAACTTTCTCAACTTTGACATAAAAATTTCCACCCGCCACTGACACATACAAGCCTCTGGTTCGGCCTACTTCAAAAATGATGACTTGCTACTGTGTCACCATGAGGCCCACTGGTCTATGGACAAACAATTGGCGGGAACATTAATTAATGAAAATCACAGTTGAACTGAATCCCCAGTCCATATTGATTTTCTTTCCATTTATTTTCCATTTCTGTGATTTGTGGAATCATTTCCACACATCCTTAATTAACCAGCAGTGTTGACAGACTCATTTCATCACGAGCCTATCCTATATGAGCGGGACATGACACGGGTTGTCATGGGTGACTGTGGGTGTTTGCTGGAGTTAAACTGAAAGTGATTCCATTATGCATAGTTTGTTTCATGCAACCAATGGCTGCAAAATCCTTTTGATTTCTAGGACTTCATTGGTGTGTTTATCATGATGCATTTATCACAGTGTACCCTTTCAAGGTTTTATAATCATGCTCCTTTGCTCTTTGCCAGCTCAGTAGAGAAGAGAAGACTGTGCAAATGTGTTTAACATGCCAGACTTGTATGATGTTTGTCACCTATGTATCCATAATGATATTTATTTAAAAATTTGGAATAAATGGTTACTAGCTATCTTTAATTAATAATTTTAGCATTTGACTGTGCTGATTGCTATAGTTAACAATTAACCAAGTAACAATAGGAGCTTATTGCCCACCCATGGCTCCGTTTCAAAAGCTGCCACTACGTGTGCTTTTGAAGCTCCAGACTTATTTGAGGCACACATAGCAGCTCCGTAGTTGGGTTTCATATACTGTGGATATCATTCATAAGAAATTTTAGTGTTGTAGCTTTAATTGAAGGTTAATCAACCCTGGACCATGAATTAGCTATGGGATAAAGCACGATTGGGCGTTTATGCAAGCGATGCACAAGGGCTGAGCCCGAGTGCCTCCAGCGATACCATTTACCCCCATTTGGTAAGATAGTTATAATGGTGCTGAGTTGAAAGTGTCAAACTAATTTCATTCTAAGGAACATTGAATAGTTCACAGCAATCTGCAGAAGCAGGCAAGTGACACTATGGTACATAATTGTGGTACCTCATTATGGTATATAGCTTGTCACACAAAAAACGGGTTATCAGTAGGAGCTTTTCAAAATCTGTGCAAGCTTTTTCAACCTTGGACAAGCTCATCAAAATCTTTGCAAGCATACATTTATGGTGGACAAGCTTGTCAAAGTCCTTTCAGGCTTATTTAATGTTGAACGAGCTCATCAAAGTTCTTGCAAACTTGTTGAATGTTGGACGAGCTTGTGTTGAGATGTTGAAAATTTCATTGCGAGAAGGTCAACCATTTTAAGTCTTTGACATCTTTGATGAACTTACAAATTAGCTTTTGAGCTTGCCCTTCTATAGTGTGACTGCATAACAAGCTTGTTTCAATATCAAGAGCTTATTTGAGTGCTGTTGGCAATTAGTTTAATTGCAATGCCCATGAAAAGTTGGAAAAACCCAAGTTTAAATGTTGTGTCTGCATAATGCTTTGATAAATACAAAGTCCACTTGTTGTGCCCTGCGTCATGGCTTGAAAAAAAGTGCCTTGTTACCCCCAGCATTTTGCATGGGGAACATTTCAGCCTTTATGTTGTGCCCATAATGCTTTTTTGTCATGTCTGAAAGATTTTGTCAGGCCAAATATTTTCATGTCAGGGTAAACAATCTGTGTTGCTCTCCATGCTGGGCTTTGTCGTGCACAAATCGGCTTTATTTTAGCCTTACATTTTCATACTGGTCACCATTTTTTTTTTTTTTTTTATGGATACACATTTTTAGCTCAAACCAGCTCAAAGAGCTGTTTGAGCTATTGTGATCTGCCACCATCACTCTGTCTATATGTCTATCTGTCTATTTGTCTATCTATCTATCTATCTGTCTATCTGTCTATCTGTCTATCTGTCTGTCTATCTATCTGTCTATCTGTCTGTCTGTCTATCTATCTGTCTATCTATCTGTCTATCCCCCCTCTATCTCTCTATCAACACCTATCTCTCTATCAACACCTATACCTCTATCTCCACCTATCTGTCTATCTCCACCTATTTCTCTATCTCTATATCTATATATCTATCTATCTATCTATGATGTCTGTCCACATTGCCTTTATTGCTCTCAGGTGCACATTCGTGGACGTATTTTAACGAAACTCAGACACATTGGTCGTTGGAGATTAGGCTACCTGTCATGCTCAAGAGGTTAAGGTCAAAGGTCATTTAGGGATCATTAAAGGCCATTATGTGAATATCTTCAAAACGTATCTCCTCCCACAAATAGCGCTCTATGTTCTTGAAACTAGGTCTAATATTTCTTACGTAGTGGTTATTTAGGGTTGTAAACAGATTTTTTATCCAAGGTCATACAAAGTCGTTAGAGGTCAAAACGTGGAAATATCTTTGATAAGGGATTGCTTTGGGCCTGTGAGTCTGATATTTACCAAACATGGTTTAGTCAATCGACTTTAAAAGGGCTTCTAGCGCGGTGTAAAAATGAAGGTCAAAGGTCATCCAAGGTACAATTTAGGCTATAGTTGTAAATATTTTGAAATGCTATTCTCCTCCTAGATGCATTATAAAATTATCTTTAAAATTACTCAGAAGGACGACTGACATGCACAGATTACCAAGTACTTCTCCAATTTGAGATAAAGGATACTTTTGATACCTTTCTAGCAAATTTTGTGCCTCCCCAATATTTTTACCAGTCTCACAAAATCAGTTTTACTCTCTGTTTTTCTTTACACTGCATTCTCTTTAAAATTGTCTGTGTACAAGACGTCAGTCCTGTGAGGTTGTTTAGGTTAGTTTAAGGGGAGGTGCTTAATGCTTTAAATGTTAGTAGATAGCTTCATGACAAAGGGCTGTTTTTACTTCTGATTCAAGTGTAAATTGCTTGAGGGAGTGATTCTGTTGGCATCTAATTCATCATCGTGCATGAGTTTTAATTAACAATACTGTATCTCTTTCTTGCAAAGTTACCTGGTCTCCGGACAACTGTTTATTCTAAGTTTCTTGTGGCAGCAGAGAGCTTATACCAGATTGTTTACTAACTGCAACTGTATAATAATGTGTATAAATACCAGAAGCTACTGGACAATTAGATGGGCAATGAGTTATTATTCAAGGAAATCTAGTAGTTGAAACAGGGGAACTCCCTGGTTGAAAGTAAAGGATTGCACTGCTAAACTCAGACTGAAATCAAAACTGACAAAGTTGATACAAAAGAGGGTTTGTCCTCTGCCGCTTATCAAGTAGGACTAGGGGATTTTAGCCACTGCCAAAAAATGTCAGATTTTAAATGTGAATCTTTGGACCTGTGACCTGTGGTAATGCAAATGTGTGTACATCAATATTGCTTTATGTCAAAACTGTTCTGTTAATTAGTGTCTTGATTACTGTAGCTCATTGTGATATTGACCAGCATAATTTTACATATATAATTGGTGTGGAAGTGATAAGAACTTAAAGTAGCTTAGTTCTATTATTTTTACTGGGGACAAAGGAGGCATTTCCTTAACTTGCTTTTGAGAATAAGGGGGTGAGGGGGAGTTAGGTCTTGATTCTTTATTTGCATCTTAATGTTGGGAAAAACATGTACTTGTTTTATGTGAGTTACCTGTGATCACAGCATGCAGTGGTGTACACAGGATTTTGTGAGGTAGAAGAGCCAACCGCAAAGTTTTCCTGGGGGTGGTGGACATGTCCCCAAATACCATCAGCTTTGCACAAAGCACTTGGTAGGCCTATACGTAAGTGCAGGGGACATTGAGGGGGATATGACAATGCAAAATTTGATACAGGAATATTTTAGTGTTGGTGATGTGCATGGGTGTATAGGATTTAACACCCTTTTGCACTTTTTGGGAGGGGGCTGTTCTTTGAAAATACATCCAAAATTCCTCCTCCTGCAAATGTTAGATTTTCTTGAACCCTCATCACTGTAGTTGTTAAGCAGTGACTCTCATGCTGTGTCTGAGAACACACCCACACTAAAAGGGTTTTTAAGATACAAGTTTACATCTCACCAGGTGGTGGCTAGTATCACCCACACTCAAGGGGAGTATCACCCACAGTAAAGGGGTTTTAAAGATACAAGTCAACATCTCAACAGGTGGTCATTTCACAACTGTTCTACACAGTGTCCATTGCAAAATAAGTTAGTTTCCAAAAGTCAACACCACCTCTACTATTTTTGGGGGGTGGGTCATTTCTCAAGCCAGCAAAATTTTTCTATTGTATCTCGTGACCTGCAATCCTACCGTTCATGGGCATACTCATGATGTGTGTTGAGGGTAGGAGAGCCAACCGTAAACTTAAGCCACATGCTGTATGTCCCAGAAATACCCTCAGCTTTTGCTATTAGCATGCTGTATGTACAGACGATGGACAATCCAGGAGAGGATGTCCACTCCCCCGCAATACCTTACTGACACCATGCAATCATAAAACATTCATCAATTAGTTTAAATAGATCCAAATAAGCTATGTCTTCGTACTAATGAGATCAATGAATCCTCAGTGCATCTAGTTTTTAGTTTAGTTTGAGCTACTGAACCATTGGTGCTCTAGCTTAGAGATTGAAAATTAAGTGGTTCTCACAAAAATCGTCTGAAGCATCTGCTGTATTGTTTTCCAACATTCTCGTCCTCACTTGCCTACAACACACAACATCTTTGTGATAACGAGACATATTTCATTTAGAAAATATATAATTTGCTGGAGAGACTATGTTTAATGACAGAAGAACAAGATTTTCTTGTGCATGGCCCCCAAAGGCATTTCTCTCAAAGCCTATGTGCACTACCTTCAACAACTAACTGCAAAGAAAGGGAACCACCTATAGTTTTCAAACAGACATTTACCCCCAGTACATAAAAGAGGTTACTTTAAAAACTGGAATTCAGTGTCAGAGCATCTGTATTATCCCACGCTGTTTCTGAATGAGCCGATTCTTGCCTATTTGAGGATTAAAAATGATTTACTTTCTGAATCAAGATTGTAAAGTACATAGAGAATTGTTGAACAATCAGTATTCATTGCCGCACTTGAGTTTAAACTTGATTGAGTGCCCTTAAAGGTGCATTTTCGAACAGTGCAATTATTACAAGATGCAGTCAAATATATAGAAAGGATGTACTACGGTAGCCTACTCCTGAAACTCTTACACATGTGTGTTAGCAGAGACTGGCCCAGTTGGTCATAAGAACCAATTTTTTGTCATATTAAAACCTTGGAAGAAGTATATATATTTTTTTTTTTTTGTTTCTCAAAAGTGCGGACGTCTGTTTTAACCTTAAAAGTTGAATTTTCATCGCTATGGGTGCACGACGAGTTCATCTTTATACTCTGGCATTACCCCTAATAAAATCAATGAGGTTCTGCAATACGAGACTACAGGTGGTTGATCAGCTGATTCAAATATGATACCTCATTGGTTAGAGCCGAGGACACATGTTGCTGGAAAATAGATTCTGAATTATTAGCAAAATGTGTCCATATACTGTACATCAGGATACATGCTGCCAACTTTTGCTCTGTATACACGTGACATTTTTGAAAACAAGGTGTTGCAGCAACATGTGTCGACATGTGTCCTGAAATGTTGAAAGTGTACACAGGCCATAAGAAAATAAAAAGAGAATGTAAATAAGGTAAGTTTGCATGAGCCTTGTGCTTCTGATGATTTGAAATAATATCAGAACTGATTTCCAGAATACAAACATGATGGGGAGTACAATGATTATGAGGGTAATGAATCGAACTCAAGTTGAAAATTAATTTCTCTTTTCTTGCACAAGTAAGACATGAATGGCATCAGTCTCGTTGTGTTACGTATTTTTCATTCTTTTCAAACCATGCAGAAAACCAGAAACCAGAGCTGCAAGGATCCTTTGTCAACTCTGTGTGGTGCAAGTTATCTCTAAATAACTCTCACAAAGCTGCTTCTGGTTCTGCTGTCATAATTGCCATAGTTTATCGCCCTCCAAATAGCACTGGAAAATGATAATTTGTTATTTAACTTAATTAGGAAAGCTGCTATTTGATATTATAATCATGGGTGACTTCTATTTCCCAGACATTGATTGGACTGAGGAATTAAGTGGTAGTAATGGTATTGATTTTCTCCAGCTTGTTCAGGTCTGTTTCTTGCACCAGCATGTTTCTTTTCGTAAAAGGGGTGACAATATTCTCAATCTTGTTTTCACATCTGATCCTAATGTTGCTGACAATTTTGACACTCTAGGTAAATAAGGTAAAAGTGACCATGAAGTAACAGCCTTTGATGTTATCTGTGAGATGTTCAATTCTACTAGCCAGGAAAGGATCCGGGATTTTTCTAGAGCAGATACTGTAGCAATTGATAGTTTATTAAAAGGTTCAGACTGGATAATGGAATGAGTGGCAAGAACACTTCCAAATCTTGGGACTTTATAGCTGATACATTGAAGTATGTTTAATGAACCATCATATGCCATGGAAGTTTTGCTGTCGTGAAAGAAGTAGGCCTTCGTAATGACTAAAGAAGTCTGGTGTGACATTAGACAAAAGTGGAAAATGTGGAGGCATTATAGGATGAGTAGTTTTGTTTCTGGCCTTTTTAAGTTGAATATTCACCAACTTAAAGTGGAATGGTTATAATCTCTAAAGCTAAACTGAACTTTGTGCAGAGTATCGCTGATGATAATATTAAGGACAACCTGAGGGCTTTCTTTTCTTATGTCAGGTCTAAGCAGAAGGTTTAGGACATTGTTGTTTCTCTTAGGGACCCTAATGCAGATAATGTAGTTACTGACAGTCAAGTTCTTGCAAAAATTCTTAACAATTATTATATGTCAGTTTTCACACAAGGAGATTTGTCAAATTTCCCTAGTGCCATTGGAAAAAGTGTTTTCCCAAATTTGTTGCTTTTTCTCAGTATTTGTAAAACCCCTTGCCTGGATGCAATCTATGCAATTTTGTTGAGGTCATTTGCTCTCATTTCTGCTTTCCACTGTCACTGGTCTTAAATAAATCTTTGGTTGAAGGTTACCTTCCTGAGGACTGGAGATTGCTAACATTACCCCAATTTTTAAGAAGGGATATGAGTCACAGCCTTGTAATTACAGAGGCCTGTCAGTCTCACTAGTGCTGTTTGCAAGGTCATGGAATCTATTGTTAAAAGTCTATGGTTAGTTCAGAATGTCTCCTCAGTGGCTTTTGTAAGAAAAGGTCCTGCCTCACCAATATTTTGGAGTTCATGGAAGATGTTACTAGTTCATTGGATAGGCAAAAGTATGTTGATGTTGTTTCTCTGGATTTTCAAAAAGCTTTTGATAGGCATAAGTTTCCCCACCCATGTCTTTTGCTTAAAGGCTGTATTGCATCACCCTAAGCTATATTTTTACCTCCCGGAAAGCAAAATTCTCAACTGGTCCTAAGTTACAGTACTCTTAGATTGACAGTAAATTCGAAAGATGCAGAGCAGCTCATATTACACAGCGTACACAGGGATCCATTGTTTTGATTACACATGTGGAGGAATTTAAGACAGGCTCAGGGAGGGACTAGAGGTAGGTGGTTGGGAGGATTGAAACTGTCTGGGGCGATGAGTTCAAAGAGAATGGGCATCTGTGGTAATTTACTGATCTGGATTCAGAATCTGCTATGTAATAGGATCGAAACAGAGTAGTTTTAAGTGGTTATGCTTTTCTTGGCAGGAGGCTACTCGGGGGGTTCACCAGGGGTCTGTGTTGGGTCCTCCTCTGTTTATTGCTGTCATTAATGACATTGATGCTGATATTGTGTGTAGAGCCGAGAAATTTGCTGATGATGCTAAACTGTATTCTGAGGTCTTCTCTTAAGGTGATTCAAAAAGTTTTCAGAAGGATTTGGACAGGGTTTTCTCTTGGTCTCAGGAGTGGCAAATGCTGTTCAGGTCAATTGCATCATAATGGCCACACCCTTCATATACAAACATAGTGTTAGAAACTTAAACCTTTGGGGCGGGATATTTGATCGTAACATGTTGCCCATTAGATGTTCATGTCAAAACTTCAAGAATATTAATGAAAATGGTTTGAAGTGGCCTAAGTAATTCAGAAGACAATTCCTTAACTGGAATTCCCCTTTAATATCATTACAGTCACCTTTCTAGCAATAAAAGTAATAAAATAGTACCTAAATTTCTCAATTTTAAATCACATCACATAATTATGTCATATTCATCTTTTTACCGCTTATTATGGCATTCACTTTTCAAACGTTCACAGTTTGGGGGTATTCTTCAGCAAAAAACAACTTATGGAGTATTACTTTTGTTTTAGTGTCCAGCACCCTTCTTGAAAAGATCATACGTTCAGTGAATGGGTTTGCACTTATCACCCAATGTAAGAATTTATGAATTAAATTGGCATACTGTAGTTTGCTGAGTAGCTAACAAGTGAAGTTTTTCCTTACATTTTAATTTGGGTTCAATCAATAACAGAGACCTAACAATCTCTTTTATTATGGCATTAAAATACGAGCAACGTGGCTCTACTTTCTTACACAGACGTGTTCATGTAGGCCATATGTCTTCATGACGTATTCATAAGGGATGACATGTCCACGTCACACAAGTTCGACCATTACCGAAGATGAAGCTGAGAGAGTTATTTCTGATCAAGGTTTCAGTGGTACGCACAAAACGCATCGTGTCGGACATGTCCCCTTTAATGCCGACTGAAGCCACTCCGAATAAGACACCCGCTGCACTTCCTTCCACTTAAAAAGATTGTAACGTAAGAAGCAGAAAATTTCATTGATGGAAAGGTAATGTTATGCCACACTTAGTTAAGTAAATGTACACTTTTGTATATAACATGAGGACGGAAATAAAGTTTTTCCTTCACAAAAAAAGACACCCGCTGTAGTTTATAAGTCTATGATACTGTGATAGTTGACGTTCGTTGAACTTTTTGTTTTACTGACTGCTTATCCAATGCTGATCAAAGCCATAGCGTCAAATTAAATGGCGTACTAAACGTTTGAGCACTCCGTACCTACTGTACCATAAAACAGAAGTTATCTCTTCAACTATAGGACCTATCTCAGTATCTGTCTCTATTTGCGAAAACCCAGAGTAGGTTGATGTATATGTTTCTCGTTCTTCATCAATGTCCACTGTGGTTACCGTGCGTCAAGATTGTTGCTTAACTTTGCCGTAAGGCCTATGCAACCGAGCCCTTATTAAGCTAGCCTAGGCCAGATAAGAACCGTAAAAACGATAGGGGTAGCAAGTAGGAAGACCATCTTATAGGCCTCAGTGACCAGAATAACCTTGGACTCGACAAGTTACTTGGGGCCAACAGGTGAATTAGGTGAGGCTCGATCCTAGGCTAGGCTCAAGTAGTTTACAATGAGTGTAAACCCAAGCGATGTGGCTCTAGTCCTAAATTGGTGGTCAAGTGAGTAGTGGGAGCGTTTAATGCCTGCAGTCCTGAAAGCTTGTATCAAACTCGGGACACGGCAGGATAGACCCTATAGGCTATAGGTATACGCTTTCCCTGTGTGGGGCAGGTTAGGCGTAATTTTGACTTATAGCCTAACTGCTTAATTTTGGGCTATCAGTACTCAAAACCGACATGCAACCAGGCTGAAGAACTGGAAGACTAAGGACGTGGTTACTAGGCCAGCCTAGACTAATGTAGCCTAGTTGTCTTATACTTTGGTATCATTATAATAAAGGCAAGCCTCTAAGTCTAATGTTGAGTCTTGCCGTAACTAGAACTGCAAGTCATAGATTGGATAGCTAAGTAATTATTGGAATCAATTAGCCAGGCCAGCATAAAGCCTATCGTTTGGTAGAGGTAAATCATATGCTGAATAACTAAGTTGGGGAGATGGGTGTACGTCCCTGGTAACACAAAACGTTTTTAAAACATTTTCAAAACGTTATCGCTTTGCAATGTCAATGTTTAATTCACATATTTTGTTTTTTAAACTTTAGTTGATGTTAGATCTTCACTGTCTCATTTAGTCTTGAACAGCCAAAGTCTCATTTTGGCATATGGTATGGTACTGATGTTATGGAGAAATGTATTTTGCATTTCCACAAGACTTTTCACCTCTACTGTATAGTAGCAGTTACAGTTGGTTTGCCCTGGGTATGGGTAATTGAATGCAAAAGTAGTAGTTGGCCCTATGTCTATGTGTCTCAATCTGAATCTCAGTGTTTGATGTTAAACCAATACTGATGGCAACTACTCTTCACTTAACTCTAATTATATCTATCTGTCAGTGATTTGATAACCCCTTTTAGGTCTAATGTGAGGCTTTATCATACTACCATTTTACATACAATTGGCAATGTGTGTAGATAGTTTTACCTATGAGTTCACTTTATCAATGGTTTTGTTGAGCACTCTTAAACTTTAAATTAAGACAAGTAAGAAAATGTTTTCACAACATCTTTTCAACAAGATTTATATCGCCACATAGGCCAGACATTAAAGTGATTGGGTGCGTAGGCATAAAGTAAAGACATTGAAATTTCATCTCCAAAAGTTTGGTAAGGCTTTAAATTACACCGTTCAGACAATCTGGGAAAATAAATAGGTTTCAGTTGCTTAATTTTGACATATGATGTCAAATTCTTCTAACATAACGACAAAAAGTGTAGAATACAATAATGTACAGAAGTGGCTGACAGTTTTCATTCAAATCAACGGTGTGCTTCTTTGAGCAAACCCATGGGAAGTATACTAGTATTAAATATTCAGTTACAACTCAGGATCACTGATGCCGCGGACAAGGTTGTGTTCAGTTCGTAGGTTGTCTGTATGCACTGTTTCCTTTCACCAAATACTACAATTCCCGATACCTACCAAGGAGCGACGACTTGAGTAGTATGTTTTTGATACACCAGTGAGACCTGTACTGTTGCATATTCATTATGTAGGCGGTCATAGTAAGGACAGTTAATTTTCAAATATGATTTCTGTTTTTTACTGTTTTATGCCAATCCTGTTGCTTTTTGAAGTAGTTACTGTCATTTTCCTTCATTGAAAGACGTCCGTTCATGTACAACCTAGCGTGTACATTTAAAAATAAAGGAAAAATTAAGATCAAACATAATCTTATCTTTTTGGTTTTTCAGTACACACGCAATCACTTTAACTGTGTTGTTGTGTCACGTTCACAGTGCATGCAGAGTGACAACCCCTGACCCTTATGATTAATTTATTCAAATGGGCTTTATGTATCTGGACGTATTTCCAAGAACAGGATGTATAATAGAGGGCATGATTGGGTGGTTGATCAGCTCATCTCTTCATTTCTCTCGTCACATGCTCTTTTTGCTACTGCCCACGCTACTGAATAACGAGGTAGGAAGGACACGACATGGTGGCAGCTGATAGTCTAACGGATGCCTAAAATTCCCGAGACGTTTGGTCCTGATTTAACGATTGCCTGATATTTACGACAATCACATGCACTGCCGTATTATGTGAACTTGCATTAGTACGAGGATAGCATACATAACATTGCTGTCTACCTGGCGGAGGCCTAGCCGTGGCTTCTATGGTTCATTTTCATCCCGGATGGATATAATAGATTGACCTTCAATGTCAGCTACTTTCGGGCAAGGTCAAGGTCGTTGCGGTTGAAGGGTTAGAAGAAGAAGTTTTGTTAGGACATGACTTGGATCTCACATGTGGAGATCACATGGCGAAAAAGATTTGTGTTGTGACTCATCTCAGGCTCGTCAAGAGCAACTTGATTTAGGTGATGATGAAACACAAGAGTTGTCTGTGCATACGTCAAATATTGATGGAAGTGAAATGTGTTTTACTCATGTAGAGTATTAGTTTCCATTGTCAGATTTGTCAGACATGGAAGTGCATGATATGGTGGATGTTAACACCTCTCCACTACCAGATGTTACTGGACATGTTCGTAATGAGCATCCATGTAATGCTAATGTTGTGAATCCCACTCAGGATGTCAATAATGGGGTTAAATCACTGGTTACAACACAACACGAGGACAATGGGCTTAAGATAAAGCAGTTTGGTGTTAAGCTGGAAGGGCTAGATGTTACTAGAGAGGGGCTAGATGTTACTAGAGAGGAATTAATCCAGTTGCAGAAAAATGACCCTTCATTGCAAGGAATTTATGATAGGATAGTCTCCCCTGAGGACATATTGAATCATAGCGTTTGCTTCTTCATGAAACATGGCCTAGTGATGTGCAAATGGCAGAGTAGGAAGAAACTCACTGAATGCCGCTTAACTGATGATTACACTGAACAAGTTGTTTTACCAAAGTCTTGTAGGACAGGGGCAATGTACCTTGCACATTACTGTACTATCCCTGGTCATATGGGAGTTCATAAGACTAAGGAGCGACTTTTGGCTCATTTTTACTGGCCAGGAATTTTCAAAGATATTGCTCAGTATTGTAGGTCATGTGAGACTTGCCAGTTCATGAACAAGGGGTCTGTAACACAGAAGTACCCTCTGTTACCTCTACCAATCATTGATGTACCATTTAAACGGATTGGTATAGATATTGTCATCCATTATCTAGGACACGAAAGAAAAACAAATATTTTCTTACGATTTGCGATTATGCCACAAGGTTTCCAGAAGCTCTACCTCTATCTAATGTCAGAGCAGATACTGTCGTGGATGCACTCATCCAAGTATTTGCTAGAATTGGGCTACCAGAAGAAATCATCCATGATCAGGGTACAAACTTCATGTCTTCTGTTATGACACAGATGTGTGACAAATTGAAAATCAAGCAAATCAAAATTAGTGCATATCATCCTCAAACAAATGGCATGACAGAGAGATTCCACGGCACTTTGAAAAATATGTTACGATCCTTGACCCCAGATCAAATGAAACAATAGAATGTGTACATACCTCATTTTCTGTTTGCCTTCAGAGAAGTGCCATCTGTTGCTACAGGGCACTCACCATTTGAACTGCTGTATGGCCGCAAAGTATGTGGCCCTTTGAGTATCTTAAAGAGTACTTGGGTGTCTGTGGATTAGGATCCATGTGAGATCCCAACTTACTTACTTAAAATGAGAGAGAGAATGTCTGAGTGGATGGCAGCAGCCAATGACACTCAAGTTCACTACCAAATGGGGTTGAAAGAGCATTATGATAGGAATGCTTCCAACAGGATATTGGAACCAGGGGACGAAGTCTTAGTATTCTTACCTGAGGGACCAGCAAAGTTAGATTGTAAGTGGCAGGGCCCTTACATCATTGAGAGACGACTTGATGAGGTCAATTATGAGATTTATATGCCTGATATGCGTAATGTACACCGAATTGTTCATGTTAACATGTGCAAAAAGTTTTATGAGAGAAATGTCGATACTGAGATGCAGCAGTGTTATTATGTTACAGGTGTTGTTGATGGTGTTTCCAGTACTGCAGGTATTGCTCATGAACACGATGACTGTCTAATGCAGGAGGATGTCACTTTGAGTCCTGTGCATGCTCAGACATGGCAAGATGTAGAAATTTCAAAAGATTTATCTAAGAGTCAGTTGGAATAAGTTTCTACCTGCTTGCAAAAATTTGACACAGTATTTTCAGATATACCAGGGAGAACTCATTTGATTATGCATGTTATCATAACTGTGGATGATATCGCATTCTTCATGCCTTGAAGGACAAAGAAGTGAATTGGACAACATGGTCCAGCTCGGTGTGATTGAGCCAGTTGTTAGCCCATACGCCTCACCAATGGTATGTGTTTCCAAGCCAGATGGTTCAATTCATATCTGCACAGATTTTAGGCGATTGAATAAGATCACGAATTTTGATCCGTATACTATGCCTAGAATTGATGAGATATTTTGATGATATATCAAATGCAAAGTACATCACTCCTTTAGACTTAGCAAAAGGATTTTACCAGGTACCTCTTGATCATCTGACAAAGGAGAAATCTTCCTTTATTACTCCGTTTGGTCAATTTTGTTATGTTTTACCATTTGGCATGCAAAACAGTAGTAGCACTTTTCAAAGGCTCATGGACAATGTTTTGCTAACCAGTCCCGATTTTGCCAGGGTTTATATTGATGATGTTTGTATCTTTAGTAGTTCTTTTGAGGATCATTTGCTACATGTTGAGACTGTACTTACTCTCTTGCAGGAAGCAGGGCTTACAGTCAAACCAAAGAAATGTTGTTTCTTTCAGTCTCATGCTTCGTATTTAGGGCACACGGTTGGAAATGGTGAAGTTTGTCCAAACTTTGACAAAGTTGAGGCTGTGAGGGAATTTCCTACGCCTCTGATAAAAAGGGACATTCGAGCGTTCCTGGGTGTCACAGGATATTACCGCAAATTTGTTCCTCAGTATGCCTCTGTGGCGAGTCCATTGTATGATTTATTGCAGAAGTCAAAGCCAAATGTTGTCAACTGGACGGCTGAATGTCAACGTTCATTTGAAATGCTCATAGATTGTTTGCTATGTGAACCAATTCTTGCTGCACCAGATTTTTCCCAACCCTTCATCTTACAAACTGATGCTTCGGATTTTGGAATTGGTGTAGTGTTGAGTCAGAATGGTAATGACCACAGTGAACATCCAATCGCATATATCAGTCGTAAATTTCTACCAAGGGAACAAAAGTATTCAGTCCCAGAGAAGGAATGTTTAGCTATTATGTGGGCTGTTTCCAAATTGAAATACCACTTGCTGGGACGAAAATTCACTATCATGACAGATCATCAAGCTCTTAAATGGCTGGAACAGTCTAAGTCCTCAAATGCTGGACCCATGCGTTGGTATTTGATCCTCCAACAATTTGCCTTCAGTATTGTGTGTAAAAAGGGTGTGCTGGATTCCAATGCTGATGGACTTAATAGGATGTGAGAAGTTGGTTTTCATTTGCTTTTGTTTTGCTATTTGGTACCTTAACTTTATTTTCTTCAAGAGACAACACATAAATAATTTTTAGATCAACTCATGTTACCGTTCAAATCACCCTCTTGTTGACAGGAAGTTTTAAGACTGACACAGTCTTAAGGAGGGGAGGGGCATGTTGTGTCATATTCACAGTGCATGCATAGTGATGACCCCTGACCATTATGATTAATTCATTCAAATTGACTTTATGTATCTTAAGACATATTTCCAAGAACAGGATGTATAGTAAAGGGCATGATTGGGTGGTTGGTACATGTGGGGAAATCGCTGGTTGTGATTGGTTGGAAGTCCAAACGAGGCTTCCTCATAGAACTTCTTTGTGTTAGTCTCCATATGGATTCAGTGCGGTAGGGCACGTAAAACTCACTCTAATCAAGAATCATCTTCAATAAATTGGAGAAAATCATAAGCAGAAACTCATCTCTTCATTTCTTTCGTCACATGTTCTTTTTGCTACCGCCCGTGCTACTGAAGAACGAGGTAGGAAGGACACGAAATGTGTAATCAACTGCGAAAATGATTCACTTAAGTCATGTATGACCAAGAAGCTATGTTGTTTCAGTAACTCCAAAGAAGGAAAACCTTGCTTTGTCACATTGATACTCTCTAATTTCATACAATCCATGTACAATTCAATTGTTTTGTCACCAGTAGGTGGGTTCGACTCCCACCCCAGGCATGGTTTTTCCATATATCCGGTGAGAAAGGGCAGATTGCCTGGTGGCCCGCTGGTTGCAACACAATTTAACTTTAAGATTTTGTTGCATTAGCCAAATTAAATTATAAGATGGCGGTGTGAAATGTGTTTGCATACATCTGTGAATGTGACACTTCTATAGTTGTAAAGATGATATCTTAATTAAGAAAGGTGAACTTTCCCATGCTTGGTACAATATGCGGCTGCACTGCATAGAATAAATAAACCATTATTATTTTAGTGGAGGCCAAAGGTCATTCGGGATCACCGACCATTCTGTACTAATTTTAAAGCCAATGTTGTCTTGCTTTGATGTCTACTTTTGACCTTATCGACATTTGAAGTGAAAAAAATCCTCTCTCAAAACATTTTACATGGATTTCCAAATGTTACACCTGGCATCCACGTTGAAGTAGAGGTCAAAAGGTCATAATCTTGTAAACACAATATCTAGTGAGAAGGATTACTGCTAGGGACAATACACGTAACAACGTTGGCATACACATTCCCCTTATAAAGTATAGGATATATAGTTTCAAATGAAGGTCAAAGGTCATTTTAGATCTCAACAGAGGTCGAGAGATTGAAACATTGTTACTGCAGCATCCCAAGAAGAACAACTTTGAGCAATCTTACAGATAGTATATGGATTGCACTTATTGAATAGTACATATATATAGTACAGTAGGTCAAAAAACTTGTGAACACAATGCCCCCACAATTGCAGCTGTTCAGTATCTCAAACTTGCCATGTGGGCAATTCATGTTTGTACAAAGTATATAGTTGTATAAATTGTCTTTGTTTTAACACTATACCCAGCCACCAGTATTTTGTGACTCACCTGTAGTGCAACAAGTTTAAATAAAAAATCAGCTAGAGTGTGAAAAGAAACTCTTGAAAATCCATCTTTGCCTATCGCGGGATATAATTTCCACAATTTGCATTTTGTTCTGGGGAAAAAATTGTCCTGGAAAATTTTCCGACAGTGTAACCTTGCAGGTGCATTTTTGTCAGGAAACAAGGATGCATTTTTTTTCAGCCGTAACACTTTTTCTCTTTACTGTGCTAGTTTTCTAGCTCATGCAAATAGGCCAAATTTGGACTTTTAACTACAGTAAATAGAGCAATTCTTTCTTTACATAATTACAAATTTTCACACAGACCTGATAATTGTATATTTCATGAGACAAAATTTCCGAATGTTTTTTTAGCTCATACCATCTAGCTGGTGTGAGCTGTTGTAATGGTGCGGTGTCACTCTATCTATTTGTTCAAGATTGTTCAAAATGCTTCTCCTCCGTCATGCTTTCATGGATTTGTCTGAAACTTGGACACAATGTTCCATAGGTGGTGGACCATTTAGGGTGTTCAGGAATTTTTGGTCCAAGGTCTCATGTGGGCCCCTTGGTCCATTTTATGAAATTCTACAAAATGCTTCTCCTCTTACAGATTATATTGTACAATGCTGATGAATTGTCACAATGATGCTCAGTTATTGGTCCCTTCAGGGTCTTCAGGAATTGGTAGTCCAAGATCCCATATGGGCCCAATGGCCCATTATGTGAAATTCTGTTTGAAATGTTGCTTCTCACACATGCGTACATGGATTTACATTTAACTTGGATACAATAGTCCTTGGGTGGTAGTTCATGTGGCGTGTACAAAAAAGTTTCAGTCTAAGGTCCCATGTGGACCCTATGGTCCATTTTAGGAAATTCTGCAAAGTTGTTCTCCTACATATTCTCTTGTGCAGTGTTGATGGTTTGTCATAATGATGCTCTGCTAGAGGTTATCTTAGGGTGTTCATGAATTTGTAGTCTATGGTTCCATGAGGACTGTATGGCCCATTTTATGGAATTCTGCAAATTGCTTCTCCTTCTACCATTAAAGTGCCTCTTTAAACTGTCCTACGCGTCTCGAACATCCCTGTCGCGCATGAATGATAATTGAGTAATTGGACAGTGTCAGTTGGTATGCTAACTGAAACTCTGTGTTGCCTTCAGGTATGTTGACCAGTATATGGACTTAAAGGGGCACTCTGAGTTGTTTCATGAACTTCACTTTTGTGTCACGTTTCTAGTGACTGATCAATGTTCAACTAAGAGGGCCCCATTATGAGTCACATGTAAATGACCACTAATGAGTGAGTAGCTAATGATTTAAATTGGTTTGGGAAAACTCGTGACCATTCACTTTTCCACATTTGTACCAATTCATATACCCACATCCAGTACAAACCAGTAAGAAAAATTAATAAAAAATTGACATTTTTCATATATTATTGTATGTGAATAGTGATGCTGATTATAAGCATTGTTACTTGGTAGTACCCATTAAAATTTTTACAACTTTATTGACAAAGATCAAACTTCTGCACTGTTGGAGCACAAGTTTATGAAATTCTGAAAATTGTGCAGTCCCACAGATTCTCGTGTACAATGTTGATGATATGGTATAATGATACTCAGTGGTACCTATGATTTGACATAATGATACATAAATGGTACCTTCAGGATGTTGAGGTATGAGCCTCTGCACCAATAGTGCTCTAGTTGTAACTTGTAATCAAGGTCAAGGTGCTGATTTTTTGACCGTCAGTGACTAAGTGGATTCTCAATACTTTAAGGACTATGTATGCGATAGAAATTAGATATGTGTACGAAGATGAGTGATATCCAATGACTATAGAGCAAAACGGATCAGATTTTTTTTTTTCAACGAAAAAATCCCACCTCTAGCTAACCCTAACCTAATCCTAGGGTTAACCTTAACATGCAAAATATTCATTTAAAACGTAATCAAAGACAACTCAAGTAATGTTGTGGGAAGTTCCCATGCCGTGAGTATACGTCGAGAAAAAAAAAAAAGATGGTAACACTTGATCAAAATTCCCTAAAGAGTGACAATTTTTTTAATTTCTAATCCCATCGTTTTGCGCTGTTGCACAAATACCTGAGAAAAAATACTTTCCACATGGCGCCCCCACTTTTCCGCAGTCAAGTTGCTGTTGCGCACTAGCCAATATTTAGGCTCTTTCACGACGATATAGACTGGCTTCCACTGCAAAACCTCTGTTACTTTCTGTGCTAAAATTTCAAAGTATCAATAATAGATTCAAAGATGGAAACAGATGAAAAATGCCGCATGTAGGTCTACACTTGTTTTCTTCCAAATCCAAGTCCCATGTTTCCCTATGCATAATTAAGTGGTTGTGGTGTTGGCACATTCTAGCCCCCTCTCTCATAGACTCCCCATTGGTTTGTTGAATTTATACATGTTTGAATGGAATAACTGTTGCATTGCACTAGCATAAAGCTACTAGCCAAAAATAAGCAAACAGAGGACATTTGGAAGAAAGCACTTACAAGGTGAAAAACCACACAGACACTTTAAAAGAAATCCAGGCCAAAATTATCTCGCTCACCACTCATGAGCTCTTTCGTGTTGATAACGAGGCAATCATTACCAACAAACTCAAGGTCCACAGAGATCCACCCCGACTCCCGGGACTACTGAACTACTCGGAGGAGTTAACGAGCTCTACTCCCCAAAGAGGAAGCAAGAAACTCCTTATAGAGCCAGGCGAAGAGGCAACGAGATGAAAAGGAAATCCAGAGCCACGAGGGACCTGGAATCAACAGCTGAGGCCATGCATAGAGGCTGCACCCGTCTGTTGACAATCTTGCTGACTACATCAACCAAGAAAGAAGAGGATAGAAAGAGACGTGTTCTCAATCACAAGGCCAAAAACAGACCACAGCCTACAAGAGGAAGTAGGGCACCGAGGCAGTACTCGTTTTCAACGGCTTTTTTCAGGGCTATCAACTCTTCTAGAAAGAGCATGTCTACACTTTTTTCAAACATACAAAGTTCTCTCTCCTCCTCTCCTCTTTGATCACTAAGAATCGTAAATTTGTCCGATGCATGAAAAGCTCAGAAGGAAACAAAAATATTATGACACACATAGGGAATATAAGGGACCAACTCTGGTCTATCAAAAACCCTCAAACTTCGCAAAGAAGCTGAAACTTTCAAAACCTTTGTGATTAATCACTCAGACAGACAAATGTCAAACATAGAGGTAATTACATTTTGGGTAAAGGGTTGAAATATATTCTTACACCAGGAAAGCCGTAACGAAGCGATCTCCTCAAGTTATTTACAGACCTAAAAAGAAAAATGAGAATTCGTTTCCTTATGCAAAAAAAAAGGCAAAAAAAAAAAAAAAGGCAAAAAAAAAAAAAAAAGGCTGCAGCACGTTCCATCTACATGGTCGCCTAACACGTGCGAACCGCTCCGATTTGTTAGCGTTGCCTTTCACGTTCTAAATGGGAACACTAGCTGTACTTCTGCTTGCGTTGCCTCTAGGTAGTCTTCAAGGCTTTTACTTAAAGGCTGTATGCATCACCCCAGACAGTTTCAATTCTCCCAACCACCTACCTTTAGTCCCTACCTCAGGCTGTCTTACATTCCTCCACATGTGTAATCAAAACAATGGATCCCTGTGTACGCTGTGTAATACTAGCTTCTCTGCATCTTTCGAATTTGCAAGAGTGCTGTAA
This sequence comes from Stichopus chloronotus, assembly GCA_021234535.1. Lineage (NCBI taxonomy): Eukaryota > Metazoa > Echinodermata > Holothuroidea > Aspidochirotida > Stichopodidae > Stichopus > Stichopus chloronotus. The sequence continues at coordinate 25,109,583 of CM037831.1, forward strand.
CTTTGAACCAGTTGAGAATTTTCCTTTCAGGGAGGTAAAAATACAGCTTAGGGTGATGCAATACAGCCATTAAGCGCTTCAAAGAACGACCTCTCGATTGTTATTAAATCCTTTGATAAAGGTAGAGGCATTGCCATACTTGGTCGAGATGAATATCAGGCCGAAATTGACAGGTAACTCTCAAGTCATCACTATGAAAAATTGGAAAACGACATTACGTCTGAAACCAAAGGTTAAGTCCAGTAACTGCTAGTAGACATGCTCTCGCAGAAAGAGACAGACTTAGCAACAATGGAGTATTTGTTACCATACAACCGCAACATCCGAACACCAGTTATAATATACGTGCTGCCGAAAATTCATAAAGCAAAGGCAACGAATTTCCAACAGAGAAAATCTCAGAATTTGTGGATTATTTTCTGCTTCCCATTGTACTAAAACAAGATACATATGTGAAAGATACCAATCACATATTAAAAGCTTTGGAAGCAACCCCGTTACCAAAGACAAGATTTCTGGCAACACTTGACGTTGTCGCCATGTATACAGACAATCCCAAAGTGGAGGCGCTATAGAGTGCTGTCAAGAACCCTTTGAAAAGGCAGACAAAGACATGTATGAAACGAATAAAATTTCCTCTCTCTCTCTCTGGGCAATTTGATTGAGCTTATCCTTTTGTTTTGAGTTCAATAACAACTTCTATCTCCAAAAGATTGCTATGGGAAGCCAATTAGCCTCCCCGGAAATCTGTGACATCGTCATGCATAGACTTGAAAAGCAGATTATTCCGACAGATCCTAAAATCGTGAAATGGCTTCGCTACTGAGATGACATTATATTACCCACAGATCTTGAAAGACTGGTGGATAAGATGAATAAAAAGTCATCCTTTCGTAAAATTCAGTGTAGAAGTTTCCACCACTGAAGTCACATTCCTAGAATCTTTAAAGGTTCTAGATTTCACTCAGTCGGGATACTAAAATCTACACTCACTTACCCACTGAAACCTTCCAATATTTGGATAGAAATTCAGCACGCCTGCTTGCCACTTTCAATGGCTTCATTGCGTTTCTCCCGTCTACGTAATAATGAGACCGACTTCATCGAAAAAAAAGAGAAAATGTCAAAGAGAAACTTCTATTAAGGAATTACAAGGAAGAGAAATTTGCCGCAGCCACACTAGGCATTAATTAGTAATAATCGTGTGCAACACCTCACCCCCAAACCGAACCAAACGGTACCACCAAATTTGGTCTTCAAAGAGTCCTACACACCCCACATAACCCGGCACCTCAAAAATTCTCTCTTGAAACTCTGACATTTAATTTCAGGTCACCCCGAATTATCCAAGCTGTTTCTGAATGAACCGATTCTTGCCTTAAAAGAGCAAAAAATCTGAAAGATCTCCTCGTTAATTCAATGTTCCAAAATAAAGATGAATCGTTCGATAGCCAAGGTTCACATGAAGATCTCTTGAACACATTGATAGCTGCATTATGAGCAAAAACTCTTTCTAATGCACTACACACATGCAATTAAAGAGCTAAGACACCCTAGCCATAAATGTAAAATATTTAAAAAGCCTGCAACTGATGACGCTCCTGCTTTAAAAGAGCAGCAGCCATGCAGTCTAGTTTGGTCATAAGAACCATTAAGAACCATTCTCAGTTTGGTCATAAGAACCATTCTTGTCGCATTACTTCATCAAAAGTACTAAGTTTATTTCACCTAGAAGGTGAAAATGTTTCTGAGGAACATGGAATAAGACATGTGTATCTCAGGGCATTCCCTAAAAAAATCTCATCAGGTTCTTGGCCGTATCGTTGCATTAGATAGTGAACCAGCCCCCCCCCCCCCCCCGGGGCCACTTTCACTCCAAATGAAGCAATTATGGAAAAGTTAGGACTTTAAGCTTTGAGCAGTAACATTCGAGGCGATGTGTGATTTGCCCCAGTGACAGGTATGGTAACTTGGACGGCCACTTGCAGAAAATCTATAAGGTAGGGAACATTGAAATAGCCATGAATGGCCGATGTGTCAGCTTTCTAAAGAGTGGTAACTTATATTTGTTGAAAACTTCTGCAAGGCTTTAGAAACCACATTAGTTTTGCTGTTTAGTGTGTAAGTCAATGGGGAAATTAGTAGGTGTATTCTACCTTAATTAAGGGCCCAAAAGTGAAATTTTGGAATTTATGAGATTAAGTCCAAAAATGGGTTTATGCTACTTGTCGTGATGGATCGACATTGATTTACGTCAAAAAGTTCAAAACTTCACCCTTGACCGGTTTGCATGCATACAATTAGTTTCTATGTAGAAAATGTACACAAAGTTGCTAGTTTTGTAAATGGTACAAGCTAATTTGGCTGTTTTAGGGAAAATGATGATTCCTTTCATTGCTTTGGAATTATGTGACCATGGTGTAGATCAGGAAAAGCTAACATAGCGTAATCTAGCCTCTAATTCCTCTAGAACAGTGCGAAAATGGCCACATCATAGCTTGGGCTAGTATCGTGGGAACTTTAGAATTAGAATCCTCTTACGGAATGTTGGTACCTGAAAATGAAGATGATATACGCCGTTTTTAATCGCACAGGTTTGCTTTTTACACTCAGATTACATGCCTCTGCATTGTTTGATTGATCAGCGGCAAGAAAACGTCAGCGATTTGGGTCTGCTTGATAGCGTTGTTCACAGGTGTAACGTAGCCTTACTCATACTATGAAGGCTGCATTATGTGTAGTACATACACCAAACTTCGCTCACTGCCAAGCTTCGCGCACCCCTAGAAAATAAACCCTAAAATTCGATGACCTAAGTAGCTGGACAAACTTTTGACTACAGTACCTTGAAATTACTGAAAAGAAAGCTGAGACACTGTTTACTTAGTTGCCCTTGCCTTGTTAGTCAACTTTACGGTAGTGCATTTACATAGTTGAAGTAGGCTAAAGTTAGACCTAGAGCTTCCTATTCACAGTTTCCGTCGAATGTTGCAAATTTTAAAATCATGATTTTGACTCCTCAGTGGAAGTTATCCTGACCATTTTTGTTGCTAGCTTGGTCACAGGTTTTGCTGTAGGTCTAGGAACAGGATTTGTTTCAAAGGACATTCTTCATGTAATGATTGTCATGCTAACGTTAGTAAGATGCGCGAAGTTTGGCAGGTTTACATCGTATCGTTAACGCAAGTAAATGTTGCTTAAAATAACAGATTTCGAGGTACAATCCACGGCATATTGGATCGAATTGCTAGTAAAATTGAATTTTTGGCTTGCGAAAACAAGATATATGATTTTCAGGGATTTTGAATTTACAACAGCTAGAAATTCCAAGGTTTTTACGTTAATTGTGCGAAGTTTTATACATCCATGCTACTAAGTACTACTTTAGTATAAGCGTTGCAAAATTTGCACTACTTCAAGACCTGTTACAGAGAAAACCAACGTATAGGTTCTTGTTCTTTCCTTGGCAGATTGTACACATCCTAGGGCTAATTTATGAATTAGAGGTACTAATTTAGAATCCGTACCAATCGGACAAGGTATCAGATAACTAAAAGAGTTTACATAGCGTCTATGTTTTATTTACCTTTTTTTTTCTTATGCTAGTTTGTTTATATCTTTTTTAGACATCCGAAATCACCGATTTTTTGTGTAATGACCAACATGTAATGACACCTGTGGAAGCTTGTGATAGATTATTGCTGAAAGAGAAGTATAGGTTAGAGGAGGATTCGAACCTAGAATATCATGATAACTGATGCATCATAAGTCTTACGCTTAACCCACTACGCTGCGAGAGTGGTTGTGGTGGTCGAGTGTTCGAAAATGCATACAATTCACAAACGCGTAATCCAACGTAGTCATATAACAGTATATATATATTCATATACTATAAATAAGTATCAATCCCCTAACCCTATCCCCTAACCCTATCCCCTATTCCCTAACCCTGAATCATGAAGCCTTAACCCGATCCCCTGACCCGATCCCCTAGCCCAGTTAGGCAATTCATTCATCATTCACTAGTCAAGGATGGCAGTGGACCGAATCGAACAATCGAAGCTAGCGAGCACGTTCATATGGTACGGATTCTAAAGTTGCGCCGAATTAGATTGCATGCCATGTTTGGAACCTATTTAGCATTGGACACATAAGTGTCATGTGTTTCACTTTCTTCCTTTTTTTTTGGTTCGTCAGAGCTATTTGCACTTTGAGTGTTTGGCTGCATAATTGACAAAAGCTGCAAACTGTGATTGGACATGCATCCAATAGGCAAAGTCCGTGAGAAGAGGTGTCCATGCTACTGACAAGTTCATATAGTAGAAACTGAGATGGAGAGTGTCTGTAGAAGTTCAGGAATGCCAGTAACAGTACGTCCAGAAACAGAACAACTATGGTAAGATATGGTCACTGTAACGTATGCATATAAGATCAGAAAGAGAGAATGTAGGTTTGAAAGGTTGATCCCATGTACCCCTTTCTAATCCCTTTTTTATGCACAGTTGTAACTGAGAAGCATATTATACTTGTAGGCAGAATATAACTGCTGTGTACACTTTCTCAACTGTCTTTGTGCAGTCTGTCTGCCATTTTGTAAATTTAACTCCTCACTTTCTCTGAATATTGCTCAAAGACATTTGTGGTATCACTAAGCTAGGTTGCACAAAGAACACTACTGCAGTCAATTCTTGAGGCAAAATTGACTTTCTGAAATATCAGCACTGAGATTTCACTGGATTTACTGTTACATTAATGTTGTGTTGAACAACGTGTCCTCAGGTAAGTCCTTACAAAGCTTTAAGCTACTTGGTCTAATAGTACTCAAGATATAGAAATACAAATTATGGGACAAAGTTGGCTTTTTTCTAAAAAATAGCAAGTTTCACTCTCTTTACTATAAAAGTGATACCTTGAATATTACATTCTCAGATAAGTCCTTGCAAAATTTTGCTTTAAATGCTCAAATACTTCTCAAGATATGCTTGAAATGCTAATATTTGGGCAAAATTGACCTTTTCCTTAAAAAAACAGCAAATTTGACTCAATTACCATACAACCAATACATCTTGGACATATCGGCATGCATGCACAACCTTACTAGTTTAAACTTAATCACTCATATATACTTTTCAATGTATTCTGGAAGAACCACAATTTGGACAGGTGCGGACACACGCACTTGTCGGCACACACAACTTTGTTTTCCATTCATTCCTACCTGTAGGACCTCATTGTGCTTTCTATTGTTTTTCCTCCTCAACCCTAACCTTAACAATAGACTCTCTATTGTTAATCTTGAGAGGACCGGAGAAATCTATTGAATTTTCTACAGAGGACCTAAAATCTATTGTTTCGTTTCTTGATCCCACCCGAAAACAAGGGCACATACACACACATACACTGAACCAAAATCAAGCATCGCATTGATTCCTTGCCTGCCTTCAGCAAGGAATCAAAAGTGTGTGTTACTCCGTGTTTACCGTGTTGAGATACAGCCCTTTGATGAAATTAATGCAAGTATGACAATGTGAGGTGTCGCATAGAGTCAGTATTTCTTTTTTTGTGCCATAAATATATTGTGTCCTAATTACTTGCAACCTGATTTACACATTGCTAAGTAATAGCAATAATTGGAAAAAAGGCAATACACACTTGCACAAAAAAAAAAAACACCCTTGTGGGCATAAAGTACTCAATTGTCCTTGTAAACAAAGGACAGCAAAGGAATGTCAGGTGAGTCACTCCATAACTGATGTCACAAATTTGCATATGTGGCCTATTAAATTTATTCATGATTGGAAATTGTGGAGCAGAAATTTGTTTGTTAAATGAAAAATATTTTATGGATTTTGATGAAAATTGTGACTCTTTTCTGCCCTAGTAGTAACTAATTCAGTCATCACCCCAAAAGATATTTTTAATGGCACCTGGTCTTACGAAGTAGTAGATTTTTTCTTACTTACCATCTTAAACTTCCATGCTTTTCTTTGTTTTTTCTTTTCTTTTTTTTCCACCGGGTGCAATGTATGTATAATGGACAATGAGACCCACATCCTAGGGTTAACACTTGATCATTGTGACAAACTAATAAAATTGTACAAGAGATGCTGTACCAAGAGAAGCATATTGCAGAATTTCATAAAATGGGCTAAAGCTGGCTCACATTGAATCGTAGACCAAAGATTTCTGAACACCTATAATCCACCCAAGTGGCCCATAATCCAAGTAACATTATCCAAGCCCAGAATAGCAAAATAATCCAAGCTTCTAAGTTTCAAACAAATCCATAAAACCATACAGGAGCAGAAGCATTTTGAACAATTGTGTATGGATGGATGGACGGACGGATGGATTGATAGTTAGATGGTTGGTTAGATGGTTAGTTAGATGGATAGTTAGATGGATAGAAGGTCAATTGGATATATAGTCATTTGGGTTGGTAGGTAGGTAGGTAGGTAGGTAGGTAGGTAGGTAGGTAGGTAGATGGATGGATGGACGTCTGGATGGATGGACGGACAGATGGATTGATAGTTAGATGGTTGGTTAGATGGTTAGTCAGATGGATAGTTAGATAGATGGATAGAAGGTCAATTGGATAGAGTCATTTGGATAGGTAGGTAGGTAGGTAGGTAGGTAGGTAGGTAGGTAGGTAGGTGGACGGACGGACGGACGGACGGACGGACGGACAGACAGACAGATAGATAGATAGATAGAGTGATGCCACATGATTACAATAGCCCACACCAGCCTGCTGGTATGAGTTAAAACATCAATGCTGTCATCTCAATATCAATTAAAGTAACAGAATACTGGGTTTTGTTCTTTCTCAATCATTTGATTTCTATATTTTTTTTACAATGGGACAGGTGCATTTTATTTTAAAGTAAATCTTCCCACATTTAAAGCAACGAATTCCAATGTGCTATTGCGTGATGACATTAATCTAGATGCTTCTGCAAATTCAGATATTTCATCCATGCATACATGGTCAGAAGTTGTCTGTGGATATTCACCATTTACAGTTTATTCAAAATCATAAGGTTTTAAGAAATATGTCATATCTGCCTTACTTTCCCCATACTAAGAACACAGATATTTCAAGCTGACTATAATCGATAAGTAACCATTGTTATATTTTGCAGTAGGCCTATGCAAAAAATAACAATGCTCGGTTGATCAAGATGAATTTTATTAATTTCAGTAAAGATATATGTTGAATCTGTATGGCAGTTGGTTACGCCACATCTTGACTATGCTGTTCAGGCGTGGAGCTCCTATAATGAAAAGAACAAGTTTCTTTTACTTTAGAGCAGGTTCAGAGGATGACCACTCAGGTTTATTCCTGATGTACTACTACTTCATCTCCCTTATCATGATAGGCTCAAATGTATGGGACTTAATATTCTTGAGTTAAGAAGAATCAGTGGGCATATGTTGCAGGTTTTCAAATTCCTCTCTGGTAGGAATTCTGTGTCTTATGGTGATTACTCAGAGGTTTGTCCTTATTCCGATGTTCGTGGGCCATTGTAGTAAGCTGGTGAAATGCTTCTCTGGGCTTGATGTAAGAAAGTTTAGCTTCTCTCATAGAGTTGTCAATGAGTGGTGAATAGTCTGCCCGATTGGGTTGTGAATTCCACTTCAGTAAATAGCCTCAAGGGCAACATTGTTTTTGTTTTATTTTGTTTATTAGTTTCTTTCTAGGGTTTTTGGTCTGGATGACAGGACATCTTATGGGGCTTTTGCCCTCCTTTGCCCTTAAACTTGTTATGTTATGTTATATGCATTGCAGGCCTAGGCTATTCTTGGTCAAAAGTTCTGTTAGGTCTAGCCTAACCTAGGACTAACATTAGGTATTTATAGGTAAGATATGCTAGCCCTAAGTTAGCCATAACTTTTACTGTGACAAGGCTGTGCTTAACGTTAGCCTATAGGCCTAAATAGGCAAAAGGTGAGACAGCAGAAATCGCTGTATCTGGCTAAGATTAGAATAAATTTGATTGACTCTCGATCAATATTACTAAATTTGGGCCATATTCATGTGTGCATCCATGGAGTCTTAGATTTGAACAAATCTTCATGTTGCTGCTGTCTGCCCCTTAAAAGTGTTTTCCACCCTCCAACATCATGGGCGGACAACAACCCTTTTTTAGGTAAGGAAACTACCCTGGGGCGGAAACAGGGAGATGTAATTGGGTAGGTACGTATTTACAGACCAGCTATGTAGAACCAGCACCACGCTGCCAATCATTGTTATGTTGTAGCTTATTTACAAGATTGTCGTCTCTCTGCTCAAACAGTGCCGCAGCCACCACACACCTGTTCACTGGTTGTTTCTGTTGCTCAGACCACTAAATGTGGGCAGAGCCTATTGTAACTTTTCAGCAAACAACTGCATTGACTTAAGCGTGTGTTGTCCTCGCTGAAAGTAGCTGTGTTGAAATGCTATTAGCGCACTGTGCAGTTTTTACTGCAGGGCTCCTACAGTACAAATCATAATTGTTTATGGGGATGTTGTTTTCATTGTCATTCAGAAGAGTTCAGCTCTTTAGCAATTAAAATGAAGTGAAGCATTTTGATATTGGATTTGTAATTTATTTTTAGTTCGTTTTGATGTTGATATATGTGAGTATAAATTTCAAGGATAATAATGATACGTACGTATAACTTTTAGAGGTAGTACAGTAATTTTCAAACCCTTGTAATGCACCCTTGACTGAATGGTCATTGTAAAGATTATTTTTTTTAGTTTTCTAAGCTGCAAAAATAACATAACTGGTAGTACTCTGTATTCTCTAATAACCCCCCCCCCCCCCTTATTTTTGTACCGAAAAGAACTTCACACATACACACTTCTGATGTAACAAAATAAAGATGGCATGTGAAGATTATAACCATAGTGTTTTGTTGCCTTACTACCACCAAGTACGGTGATAGATTGACTGAAAACAATTATTTAAAGGTCAGGGGTCTAGTCATTCCATCCGGAAACCCACCCATAGTACCCATCCCCCCACACAGAAATGCACAATCCTGAAGTGCATGTTTATTAGAGAATATATGCCTACCGATGGCACTTCTTGTTACATGCTAAAAGATCATTTTGGATTACTTTCAGGGCATGTGTATCTTGCTGTGGAATCTTCCAAAGAAACTGAGGGTGCAGGCTACCATTTGCAGGTACAGGCAACTGTGTGATAATGGCATATTCTTGTTTTGTATGCCACATTACAATAAATGACCCTGCTTCCAGTTTACTTTATCACTTGCATACTGCCCATGCCTTGTATGATGGCAGCGGTCTGGTTCTATGTTAATTGTGACAGGGTGGCTGTCCTGCAACTTTCGACTCATTTAATTTGTTTCGAAAGTACCTGGTACAGTTACATCAATCCAAAGAAACTGAGAGAATTCATGATGGAAATACAGATGCAGATAACTTTGAAACTGAACATCATCCAGTAGACAATATTCAGCCATTTCATGACAATTCTTAAAGTGATGAGGGAGAACTGGCAGGTGAAGAGGATGATGCCACAGTTTATGAGCAGTTTCAAATTCAAGCAGCTATTTTTATTGGGGCCGTAAATCTGAAAAAATATGACTTATTAATCCATTCAAAGAGTAGTAGATGCTGTCACAGATTTGACAACAAGCTCATTAACATTTCTGAAGAGTAAGACTAAATCAATCCTAACTCAGAAGTTGATATAACAACTGAAAAATGCAAACAATTGTTTTCATTGGTTGATAGCTGTGGGAACCCTTTCTTGGACTAGAAACTCGCTTCAAGCAAGAAAAGTATTTTGAAGAACATTTTCAAATGGTAGAGCCAAAGAGAATTGTCCTTGGGACACGGTATGAGACAATAACAGACCATGATACATTCCAGGTTCATCAGATTATTGTCATGTTTCAGTACATCTCAGTTATAGAAACATTAGAAATGACTTTTGAAAAATCAGAGATAAAAGAATGTATTGAAAAAGCGCACATGTCAACAGATTCAGTTCTTAGAGAATACAGTGATGGTAGGCAGTAAAGAAATCACTTGCTTTTATGATTGATGCAAAAGTTCTTCAGCTGTGCTTTGATGAACTGGAGGTTGTCAATCCACTTGGATCAAGAAGGGGCATCCACAAACTTGGTCTCTTGTATTTTACTCTGGAGAATCTTCCACCTCAGTTGAATTCATCTCTTGATAGTATAGTATCAGTATTGACATGTAGGCCTATTGACCTGCATAACTAAGGATTTTCCAGTATCCTAGCACCCTTTATGGAAGAAATTAAACTCTTAGAGTCAGACCATGGTGTCCAGCTTCAAACAAAATACGGTTGCTTCTCAAAGCGGGGAACCTTAATCCAAGTTACTGGGGATATCATGGGCCAGCATGCCATTTGCGGGTTTTAGAGAGTTTTTCTGCTAATAATAATTCTGTCGGTTTTGCCTCATTTTAAAAAGGGATGTGAAAGAGGTGTTTACTGTGAATGATTGTCAATTGCAAACAGTTGCAGAGGGTCATTGAATTAAGATCATCATACACCATCATTGCTGAACAATTCTTGTTATTTCCATGTGACATCGAACGTCAGTCCTTACATAATACATGATATTTTGGAAGTGAAATGCCTGTTGCAGCAATTAATATGTCAGGAAAAGTTGTTACCACTTGATGAACTGAATAGCAGATTGTCAAACAACTATGGCTTCATTGATAAAGGAAATAAACCCACTGAAATTACTGTAACTACTTTGAAGAGCTCAGATCATGGATTAAAACAGAAAGCATCTCAAATGTGGTGCCTACTTAGAAGACTGCCTGGCTTGATAGGAGATTTGGTACCTGAAAACAGTAAATATTGGCATGCTTACAGTATCTGTTTGTGGATCATGGATATAACATTTGCGAAATGCATTACCAAGAGGATTTGCCATCAGTTATCATATAGAAGAGCACCATGCTGTTCAATCAAGGAGTGCTATCCTAATGTTAACCAAAACATTACTTTATGGTGCATTAGGTTACTCTCAGAGACTGGACCTCTAGTTAATACAAGGTGTATGCGCTTCAAAGCCAAGCATACATTCGCCAAGAGATTGGCTGCTGTTGTGTGCTGTTTTAGAGATATTTGTTTGACTTGTTTGACTGGCAAACAGGCATCAAATGCATCCTTGCATTAGGTGGAGATCAGGTTGTGCTTTGAAATCTGAAATAGAAGTACAAGACTCCCATTTGACAGCAACAGATGTTGCCAGCATGGAAGGTCATAATATTCTGTTGCAGAAAGTCTCTGCGTTATCTGTACATGATGAAGTTTACACCACACAAAGTGTAGATGTGTCTGATATATATGCTACCGAAAATCTATGTTTGTTGCTAGTGATATTGAAAAAGAATATCACAGGATCCTGTATTTGGACAGATCAACTACATTATTTTGATCGGAGAACATGTGTATCAGTTGCATCTGCATGGATTGTTTTGGGGTGTTCAGTTTTTCTCTCAACATTGCCATGCATTTAGGGTAAAAGAAGCTTTTCCTATATTCTTTTGCAAGCCAAGTGTACTAAGAGATGTGCATCCTCTGCATAAGATCAACGCTACAACTGAAGAGGACTTTTTTGCCTTGAAATAGGCAGTATATATTGAGCAGAATGACTTCATCTGATGTACTGTCTACATTAGTAGTGGGCAACCGATATATCCTTTAGAAAGCATGAAGTCCACCACTACTGTTTGTGCAGCCGGTGACTGAGGCCTCTGCCAGAAGAAAAAAAGCTTGTGCTTAGAAACTGCTCATCTTCTTTTTCCTTTTAATTTAGAGAATGAAACAGAAGTGGCTTTGTGTGACTTATCGGGAGAAGACCAAGCTGATCTTACTGGAGTCTTCCAATGTTAACGACACACTGAACATAATAACAGATAAAGTTTGCAATTCATGTGGGATTCAGTCTTCTAGCACAATGTGATGTCATTGACAAATATGTTGATGTTGATCCAGATGACGAAGATGATGTTAATGTCCTTCATCGTAGTACAGAGCTTTTACTTCGCTCTGCAAATGACAAGTCCGAGTCCTGTAACAGCAGCCTTAGTGATACCATTCCTGTGGTTTCGTCACCCTCTACAACAACAGACACTTTTACAGACAAGAGTGTCAAGACATCAGCTTCACCCTGGTCTTATATGATCAAGACATCAAAGGCTAGCATGGTGAGTGTATGTATTTAGTATTTGTATTTTTCAAAGGGTACTGTCCGGAAATATCCTTCAGTTTTCTAGTTCTCTCCCTCTCTTCGTTTCTACCAATATACTGATGAACTGGAAGCCACTTTAACGTAAGGAGTTGCCCCATGTCATTTAATTCTTAACACTAAGCATGTCTGCTTACTCGGTACAAGATGTTTGAAACCATGTTCAGTACTGTAGAAAGGCCATAGAAAGTATGCCACAGAACAAACAGTGGTGAAGATACCCTCTAAGTGGAGGTAAGGATTTGCTCGGTTCTTGGGCCACTGTCTGCCTGTGATTCCAAGGTTTCTTTTACCTTCCTCTATAATTGACAAATTTACTTGCAATGAAAGCAACCATCTAATCATGCAACCATCATCCAGCATTTGCTTTCAGCCCTGAGTTACACTTTATGACATACAGTACAGTAGTACTATTCAGATTTTGTTGTCCACAAATTTTAAGATTATAAAGTTTGTACATGTATATTGAGCCTACCTTTCATTTGTTTCTACAAGCAGGTATTAACATTAACCAGCCAGTTGGCTTGTAGTAAAAATTTCACATTTCCATTTTGGATTTCTGAAGGAAAAACAATTTCCATGAGATTTTAATCCTTACAAGACTTTACATTCCGATCACATAAAATTCCAGATAGACCAGCGACCATTTTTTTTTTCATTGCAATAAGTGTTGATAAGCTTTTACAGGAGAACCACAACGGACCTTTGATTCTTGCAGAGTACACAAAAAACAACACCTGAACTCCACAATCCAGAAGAAATGTTGTGAACATTGTAACTGCTGTTTGATGAAATCCTGTGAAACCCAGTAGTTAGTGCTTTTTGTTGATTACTTTTGCAACATGATCCTTCTGTCTTCTGAGGGAAAAGTTCAAAGTATTCACATTATCCTGTTTAGTCCTAAAAGGCTGTTTTTTGGTGGTCAACTATAATTTTGATTGAAGTCAACTATAACTTGATAAGACAAACTTGGATGTAAGCTAAGGTTCTGATTCTGTATTGCATTTGATTGAGGCAAAAGATTGTATGACATTTTTTTATACAAACAGAAAACATGGGAAGACTAACTGGAATCGGTGCATGTCTGTACAACCCTTACAAAAAACTTAAAAGACAAAAACTCATCACTCCAGACAGTTTCAATTCTCCCAACCACCTACAGTACCTCTAGTCCCTCCCTCAGCCTGTCTTAAATTCCTCCACACATGTAATCATGTGTTCGTTGTGTAATACGTGCCGCTCTGCCTCTTTCAAATTTGCTGTCAATCTAAAAGTACTGAAACTTAGAACCAGTTGAGAATTTTCCTTTCCGGGAAGTAAAAATATAGCTTAGGGTGATGCATTACAGCCTGTAAGTCAATCAATATCTGTTGTCAAGTGTGAACAAACCTGTGGTTTTGGAACCACTTTCACAGGTTTACCACACATGTGTTGATATGCATCTCCAAATCTGTGTTCATGCCACATGAAAGTTCATGAAAACCTGTGATTGAGATTGTGGCACTGTGTTTCAGTATGCGACAGTCTAAAACCAGATTCAGCTGTATTCCAGAACAAGGGATAGAAGTCCCCTGCGGCCATCGGTTGCCATTGGTTGCCCTGTGTATTGTCACAAATTGACCTGTTTTGAAGATCAGATTCTTACCACAGGGTTGTCACAGAAAACTGTCAAATTATGTTCCTGTAGTTCAACACTTTTTTCACTGAATACAAGTGGCAATGAGCTGGAAAAGGTGTGAAAATTGGTAAATGTATGTCAATGCAGAGTATGTGCCACACAAATTCACATATTTTGACACAGTTCACACACTTGTTCATGCATGGTAGTTGAACCATTGGCACGTTTCTCTGTAAGGGAGTATTTCTAAGTAATGTGTTAGGGTTGAGTGGAAAATCAGTACCGGTATTCGCAGCGCATCAGTAACAGTATCTACGTAAGTGCCAGGATTGACCACGTGTTCAACGTGCTAAAAACAAAAGGTTCTGTGTCTTGTTGAATGTGATAAAAGCAACAGGTTTTGAGCTCTATATACTGTGTTGGTAATGCAGTAACTTGCATTCATGTTTTCCTGTAAATACATTGAAAAAAAAAAAACAAACGACGAGGTAAAAACTTTCGTTTGTGCAGCTTAAGCAGGCTTTGAGAGCAGTAATGAATACAGCAACTAAATCGGGGACCACTTTTTGGTTTCGATGATAATCGTAACCCTTGTAATCATGCATGTGTGTATGGGTGTGTGTATGTATCTGTGAGGGTGTGTGTGTGTGTGTATGTCCGTGACGCCCTACCTTGTAAACACGATATCTCAAGAAGGGAAGTTTGGACAGATCTCATATTCGGTATGTAGGTGTAACATATTGAGAAGAAGAACCCTATTGTTTTTGTTGGAGGTCAAAGGTCATTTGGGGTCAACAGGGGTCAAATGTGAAAACCTTGTAAACACGATATCTCAAGAAGGGAAGCTTGGACAGATCTCATATATGGTATGTAGGTGTACCATATTAAGAAGGAGAACCCTATTGTTTTTGGTGGAGGTCAAAGGTCATTTAGGGTTAACAGGGTCAAACTGAAAACCTTGAAAACACGATATCTCAATGAGGGAAGCTTGTAGAGATATCATGTTTTGTATGTAGTTGTACAATGTTAAGTATAGGAACCATATTGTTTTTGGTGGAGGTCAAAGGTCATTTGGGGTCAACAGGGATCAAATGGTGAAAACCTTGTAAACACGATATCTCAAGAAGGGGAGCTTGCACAAATCTCATATGTAGTATGTAGGTGTACCACATAAGGAAGAAAAACCCTGTTGTTTTTGGTGGAGGTCAAAGGTCATTTGGGGTCAACAGGGGTCAGAATGTGAAAACCTTGTAAACACGATATCTCAATAAAGGAAGCTTGGACAGATTTCATATTTAGTATGTAGGTGTAACATATTGAGAAGAAGAACCCTACTGCTTTTGGTGAAGGTCAAAGGTCATTTGGGGTCAACAGAGGTCAAAATGTGAAAACCTTGTAAACACGATATCTCAATAAGGGAAGCTTGGACAGATCTCATATATGGTATGTAGGTGTACCATATTAAGAAGGAGAACCCTATTGTTTTTGGTGGAGGTCAAAGGTCATTTAGGGTTAACAGGGGTCAAACTGAAAACCTTGAAAACACGATATCT
Source organism: Stichopus chloronotus (assembly GCA_021234535.1). Classification (NCBI taxonomy): domain Eukaryota; kingdom Metazoa; phylum Echinodermata; class Holothuroidea; order Aspidochirotida; family Stichopodidae; genus Stichopus; species Stichopus chloronotus. Next base: position 25,125,009 of record CM037831.1, read on the forward strand.
CAATGAGGGAAGCTTGTAGAGATCTCATGTTTTGTATGTAGTTGTACAATGTTAAGTATAGGAACCATATTGTTTTTGGTGGAGGTCAAAGGTCATTTGGGGTCAACAGGGATCAAATGGTGAAAACCTTGTAAACACGATATCTCAAGAAGGGGAGCTTGCACAAATCTCATATGTAGTATGTAGGTGTACCACATAAGGAAGAAAAACCCTGTTGTTTTTGGTGGAGGTCAAAGGTCATTTGGGGTCAACAGGGGTCAGAATGTGAAAACCTTGTAAACATGATATCTCAAGAAAGGAAGCTTGGACAGATCTCATATTTAGTGTGTAGGTGTACCATATTGAGAAGAAGAATCCTATTGTTTTTGGTGAAGGTCAAAGGTCATTTGGGGTCAACAGAGGTCAAATTGTGAAAACCTTGAAAACACAATATCTCAAGAAAGGAAGCTTGTAGTGATCTCATATTTGGTATGTAGGTGTACCATATTGAAAAGAAGAATCCTATTGTGTATGGTAGGGGTCAAAGGTCATTTGGGGTCATCAGGGGTCAAGTTGTGAAAACCTTGAAAACACGATATCTCAGTGAGGGAAGCTTGTAGAGATCTCATGTTTTGTATGTAGGTGTACCATGTTGAGTAGAGGAACCTTGTCGTTTTTTGTGACGGTCAAAGGTCATTTGGGGTCAACAGGGGTCAAATTGTGAAAATGTGACAAATGTGACACATACTAATGCTATTATACCAGATTCAGAAAAAAATTTTCTCTTAAATAGATCATCGAAACCACAATGCATTTCTGCATTCTGATTTGCTGATGCGATCATTTTTCAACATACCCAGTTGCCATTTGCAGCCTAAAAATTCTAAAGTCAGGTGATCTGCATGATAACTGTATGTATTACTTACAAATTATTTCATTACACAGAATCGTTGAGAACTTGTCTTGTTTTGTTCTACTTTCTCCAGAAATACAAACCAATTCGCTTTCATTGCCGCTTATCTACACAAACAACGAAACTTTCATGATACAAGGGTACAACTGTATGTGCATCGTATAGTACTGTTGTTTGAAGCGAGCGAGTCACTGTACTATTTCAGCGGGATATTTTCACCTGTTGATCACCTCCTCAGTTCCAAGCTGAGCAAGCTGTCTATGCACCGCCCTAAAGACCTCAGTTTCAAATGACTGACAGCCTTGAAGTGAAAGATTTTATGTACAAGTTTGCAGATCGATTCGTAGACTTTATTTCCCGTGATTTTGACAGCCAATCAGGAGTTTAAAATGCTATTGGCAGGCAGGACTTATGTTCGTGATTAGATGCAAGGCAGAAACGTTGCTTATAATCATGAATCGTGGAAATTCCCAATCCAACTTATGTGGTGATGTGAATGAAATTTTCATTATTAATGGCGTCAATTCAGTGAAGTAAAAATGTCCCCATTTGTCGCAATTCATAGCATAATTAGTGCCGGAAATCTTCTTTTCCACCGGGTGTGTGTGCCTGCCTGCCTGCCTATTTCTGTAATCAGGGTCAGGTTGCCATATGGCATTTTAAATGCCAAAATAGGCAAATTTGGTTATTTTTTACCTTTGTGGGCCACTAAAAATTAGAAAGTGCACGCATTTTGGAAATTGGGGGTACAATTGAAATAAGTATAAAACATCCGCTTTATCGCGAAATTTCAAGAATTTGTTTACCCCCCCGATTTAGTAGTCACCCGAGTGGGATGGTCACGGGTTTACAATTTACTCTCCACTTGTAACAACGTAGTATGTAATGATGTTTATCATATTGCAGTGTGTTGAAAACGTCGACAAGTGTTACACTGTACAAAAGACAGGGTCAAGTTTCCTCAAGTAGGGGCTAGTTTTGCTTGGCGTTTTTTTTTTTTTTTTTTTCATTTCAGGTAATTTGGCCAGAAAATTGGCAGGTTACCCCACAAACAAACTGGTAACCTTGATTATAGTCATTATAAGCCCATCGATTGAGTAATGAATGAAACTGGATTACATTGGATAGCTGTTGCAGCAGGATACCCTAAAAAAGTTATGTCAAAGACTTCAGAAGCAGTTAAAATTAATATTTTAAAACACAAAATTGCTCATAACTCGAAACTGGAAGGAGATACAGACTTTTTCCTTTGCCTGAGGAAATTTCAAAAAGTATATTGAGTATGATCTTTCTATCTGTGCAATTTTTGTGTTAATCTGAGTTAATCCGACAGAGTTATGATGATGTGTATCAGTTCCACAAAATTCCCTTAGCACACATTTCTGATGCAAAATTTTTGGCTTGGATTGTCCTAAGCGGATCATCGGAGTTATTATGATAATGACCATGGTTTAATATAGACCGATCAGCAGCAGTTCATCTATATTAATGTCGCCGACGTTGTGCTGAAATACCGTAAAAAACAATTTTCAAACATTTCAAACTTTTTTTTTAAATTTCCAAGTAACCTGATTCCCGTAAAGTTAGCCCCACATAGCATGTTTGAGCATCTATAGCCTTCATAAGATACAAACCAATACGTTCGACAAGATGAGAGGGAAAAAAACACAAAAAACAAGGCAAATGCAGTACCGAGTGGGGAGCGAACCTCTGACACTGTCTTCACAAATCTGCTGGAGTAACTCCATGAGCCACTTTATACTGTATGTAGATGATTACATGGGACTAAAAAATATACAAAGATAGGCACCCAGGAGGCACACAAAAAAAAATCATCGCTGGAATTATGCCTAAATGTAACTTTTTCTCTTTCTCCTTCTACATAGCTGAGCTGTTCTTCTTCAGTTCCCTTTTGTTCAGTATAACATGCGGGTGCTTTACTCGTCGTTTACAGGTTAGTGTTAACAAAATGGACAATATGTGTAGGCCTAGCCTGCATGGTTTGCATAATTTTACCAACGTTAGGGAAGATAGCTGCTTTGTTAAACATAAGACAAGGACCGCCACTGACTGTGTACTAGGTTAACTACAATCGTTAGGGCATTGAATACATTTACTTTCAGAAGCACTGAGGCTTGTTTTAGTGAGATATTGAAATGAACAGTTTTAAAATGGATTTGGAATTTCTTTTTGGTCCATTTTGATGTTGATATGTAAGTATTAACGCTACATTCGTAAAAACAAATTTTTGTTAATTTGTTGGAGGTGGTACCCCTACCACCGCCACCAAGAATTTTCCCCGGTACTGCGAATTATTCAAAAGTACCGGTATTTGTGTATTCAGATTTTTCTTTCGGTACTGCTAATACCGGTACTGCGAATACCGGTAGTGACTTGGATACCGGGATACCGCTCAACTCTATAATGTGTATTCTTTAGTGCCTGCTGCACAATGACAAATCTTTTTCTACATGCCCTAAGTTTGTGCAAAATTACACATGTACATGTTTAATGAGATTCAGAATGTAGTTGCTTACCTCTAATTTGGAGAGGTTTTGCTCCTGGGGTTCTAGACATTTCACAGGAATTTGCTTTTAGACTGGCATATTCTCCTGGGAGGGGTACACATCTGTTCCAACCCCCCCCCCCTCCTCCCACTTCACTTAAGGCAAGAATTGTTTATCAGTTCAGTCAGGCAAAATGAGGCAGTGAAAATGATAAAATCGTGTTTTTATTTGGATAACTTGGTTCAAAATTCAATGTAATTCCTATATTGGCTGTTGCATGTTTCTATGCCCTATAAGCCATAGCCATAAATGGCCCCCAGAAGTGCAGTGATACTCATGTAGAACCATCATTCTTTGATGGTATGGGTCACTGTAACATTGGTGCTCTAGTTTTAATTTGTAATTTTTTAGTTCTCCTTTAACACCACTTTATAACCATTTTATTTTTTGCAGTTATCCAACTGTAAAGGAAAAGACAGATTGCACCCAAGCAATTGTAGATAGGTTCCCATCCTGGAAGAACAAATACTTGAGATAAGGTTGTACATGTACGTATTTCAGTAGATGTGTATTTCAGCTCATACCAGAGTATGAGCTATTGTGATGTATTGTGTGTACACCGGTTGCATGCTTTTCTCCCATAAATATCAGTAGATCATCACCACATTGCACATTTAGGTTAGTGGGTCATAGGCAGGGTTCGATGTATAATTCTTTTTCTACATACACTGGTGCATGTAGGTCAACAAATCTACATTCACAGCAACATTCCAACATTCCTACAAAAATCAGAAATACCAACAGCAGTGTAAAATATGGCCCCACCAGCGAAAAAAAAAAAAACATGCACGTTTTTACCCCTTTTCTAACGTGGCAAATTTCGCAAGGTCGATGTCTGTACCAGCTTGTGTATATTTCTCCACATTTGGAGAGTACTACTGTAACGATGGAGATTTATGTATTAATATTCCCTCCTGCCTTATCACTAAACACCGGAACTATAAAAAGCAAGCCTGATTTCTGATGTGTCTATGCGAACAACCTCAATGGGCCTTAAGTGTGTGTTTCTATTTACTCCAAATGCGAGATTGTCTCATTGACTTTCTGTGCTAAAAGGATCATATATAGAAGCAAAGTTGCTTGGAGAATTAGTATCTGGGATTACGATCACAGATGCTGACGTTGCGATACGGACAGAGACATTTTTTTACCCTCAAATTTATGTGAAATGACTGTTTGTCAATTGTCTAACTTTAACAAGAAATTACAATGCAAAGGACGATTCGGAACAATGTAGTAGGATTACTTTGTGCTTTAACTTAGGATTTGACCATTAAGTTAGGCGCAGCTGCCTAGGCAAGGTCTGGAGGCTACGCGCAAAAAGTGCACGTAAACTTCCACAGTTACATGCACATAGGGAATTCTACATGCACCTGTGCACCCGCGTACATCGAACCCTGGTCATAGAGGTTGTTCAGGGTTGTCAGCTTGATCAAGGACTGTTTAAGGTCAACTGAGTTGAAAACCTTGTAATGACAATAACACAAGTGCTACCTTAGATTACTTGGTATGTTATAATATTGTTTTTGTTAAATATGTGGAAGTTCAACAGTCATTTTAGGTGGGGTCAGATATTGAACAGCTTGTCAGCACCATATCTCACCAGTGCTAAATGTATTAAGATTTTTCTTTGTATAGTGATTAAACTTAATTTGATGATAATCCTCATTATGTGAGAGGTCGAAATTCATTGAGGTCAACAGAGGTTCAATACAGAACACCTTATGTTGGCGATAACTAAGCAGAGCTAAATGTGATTGATCTCATTCATTTGTTGGTTAATCCTGTTCTGTAGATACCGTAGCTTCTATTGATTTGTAAGAGGTCAAAGGTCACAATTTGCAGTCAGCTGAAGCCAACTGGTAAAACATTGTAACCACCCTGTCTCATCAGTGCTAACTTTGATCGATGTCTCACTCATTAAGTTGGTTATTCCTAATGGGTAGATGGTCTACATAGATTATGTAACAGGTCAGATGTCATGTGAGATCAACAGAGACCACATAGTGAAAGACCTTTTAATGGCAATAACTCAGCCAATGCTAACTTGTATCAATCTCATCCTTGGTTGTCGGTTAGCACTGATAGGTAGATGGTTCTTATGGATTATGTACTTGTAGGTCAAAAGTCATTTTGTAGTTGGTTGGTGAAGACGTTGTAACAGGATGTATCAGCAGTGCTATCTTGGCTTAATGCCGTAGATGGTATGTTGATTAGGATAAATTGCCTTCGTTCAATGTGTAAGAGGTCAAATTTTATTTGAACAATATTTCACTGATGCAATATGACTTGGCATACCATAAAGGAAAAAAACATGTACAGTTGCCTGCAGAGAGGAATATTGTGCCAGTAGTTTAGCATAGCAACACTAATCTGTCAGAAATGTTTTATGCATTGTTTTTTTATGAGAAAATTCTGTCAGTGGTCACCAAAAGTCCAAGTAATCTACCATTAGTTGTGACCCTTTGATCCCTTTAAATATCACCAACCCTCATGGAAAAATGGTTACGATATTTGTAACCACATTTTCTTGTTCAATGAAACATTGAACGTACGCTCTAGTATGGGCTCTTGATGCTCTAGTTAGACCAAGTAAAAAGACTTGTTTCATGTCTTAACTCTACGGGAAAAAGAGAGCAGGAGCGTCTTGATATTTATGATGTTTAAGAACAAACGATGCAGGTGTAAAAAAGGTGCAAGCTGGGGTGAGGAAGTATGTAATTTTTATTTGCATTTGTTCTATGTTGTATGATTTACAGCAAATAACTTTTAAATTGCAAGAACCCTTTTTTTGTGCTAAGGGAAAACAGAGTGGGTTTATTCAAGACAGATTAAAGAACAACAGAAGGCATATCCCTGAGAACTCCAAGAAGCAGCCAAAAAGGCAATCAGCCAGCCCTCTACCAGAACCATTACAACAGTCAAAGTATGTGAAAATATCTGATATTGAGCCTATACCAGATGAAGATGCAAATCAGTTGACAAATTTCTGCAAATGGGCAACGACTGATTTGAAGAAAAACGTCACAGAGGGTATGGCCAAAACTCATGGCAATAGAATGGAGTGGATAAAGGAAAGGAACCCCACTGTTGCAGACATTTTGATGAACTACGTCCTTGTTATACAGACGTAGATGGCTTGGTGAGTTTCTCATCCTTTATCCCATACTTCAATAAAAGAAACTAGCTCTTGTTCATAGTGTATAAACATACAGTGTGTGAGCGTGTGTTTTTGGAGGGGGTACATCATGACGCTGTCACTGAAATATATTTAGATTGCAAAACTGTTAGGAAAGCCTTATAATAGGTTACAATAGTGAACTTTGGACTCTGAAAAGGTACAGAGGGTGGGTTAAAAATGCATCCAAACTCTTTATAGTGACATTTCAAAATGCACATCCAAACATTTGTTGAATCCAGTCTGGAAAGAAGACAAAAGCAAAAAAACTAAGAGGTTCTGTGATTCCTTGCTGGAACAATCTGAGTTGATATGTATGAAATAGTTATCCTGTTTAACACTTTGCTGACCCCAAATGACCTTTGACAATCCCTGTATTTGTTAGAATTCAAGTACTCCTTATGGGAAACCCCAATTTTGAGATTCCTATACTAGTTAACCCATTACCAGGGAGTTCAGTTTTTGACCTCTTTTGATGTCAAACAACCTTCAACCTCTGACAATAAGCAGTGACCTTCAGCGCAATTGCAACTATACCAGTTTTGAAATCATAGTACAGTAGATCATGAGCCCTGGTGGTGACTTTAAACTGCAGTATTACATGAGTTTACAGTAGGCCTGTATGATACTGTGATATCTCAGCAGAAACTGTGGCAGTATTCAGTAATAAAAAAAAATATTGTTTTGGCAGTTCTTATGGAACCAGTTAATGCATTACATCACTTTAACTATTTTTTTTACTTCATACAGATTAATCAAGATTTCCAGATGAAATTTGGTACAGAGATTTCCAAACAATTGCTTTTGAAGTGGGAGCACAACATTTCATCATATCTGATGAAACTTGCAGAGGTGACATCAACTGCTGCAATGAGGGAGCTCTATATGGAGTATAGTGACAATAGAGATGATTCAGAGACCTGTGCTAATGGTAAGAACATTGTAGTAAATATTTCTTTTAAATGTAACTGCTATTTATGAGGAGCTAGAAATCCTGTCTTCTCTACAGTCTGCATTGACACATATTGGATGGATGTATTGGTAGGTGCTCGAACTTCCAAGTTTAGGGAAGATCACCATCTGGAAGACTAAAGAAGATCTGGTTGAGCACTATGCTTGATCTAAAAAATTGAAACTTCAACAGTGGACCATATAATGTAGAAAAACTTTGTGACTTTTCATAAGCACCACATACTCTCAGTAGTCCCTGACGTTGAACTGATTGTTCATGGTTTCTACTGTTGTCATGCCAGTAAGATATGAAAGCTACCCATCATGAACTAAGGAAGATTAGAGGGACACTCACCTGATTAGACTTAGATTTGGTTTTCAAATGAACTGTTAGAGTTTAAAGGTCATATAAGGTCATAGGGGGTCAAAAACTGGAAACTTCAACCAGTGTTACAATTATCTTAAAGTTTGATGTACCTCATTAACAGTACTGTGTATTCATGGTAAGTTTGTGAAAATGACTTGTGAATCTTTCCCTTACAAATCCAGTACTACAAGGACCCCAAGACATGCATGTTTCTACTTTTTTGTGTTTCCTTCAGAAACACAGGTAATCGGTTTGGGATAACAATACATGGATGGCTGGCTACACCCCATAAACTGTAGTATATAAATTCCAGGTTGTGAATTTTCATTAATGACTGGTGTCAAAAACGAAAGCAGGATATTTGAAACTGTATGTTTGGTGTAGTTCTTTAAAGATAGTGCACTAATATTATTTCAGTGTTTGGGGAAACAGAAAAATTATTAAACAGTGTTACATAAAGCTTTTGGGTATAGTTTTTACTTTCAGCTAAATAGGCTTCTTTACTGGAGCTTGTATATCATTGTGGTCTCCCCCAACCAGTTCCTGTGTGTATTACATTGTGTCTATCCTTCATTCATCCTGTCCATTTTAGCAATTTCTGGTTGCAGAGCCTGTTGCAGATTTCATAAATGTGCATCATGCAAAGTGCACATCAATGCCTCCTAAATTGTGACCCTGCTTTTGTTAGACCAATGTTGTTTTGACTAAAGGTTATCAGCAATTGTTGCAATATTCCAAAGTTCCTGATACTGTCATTTAACTAAACATTGAATGCATGGTATTGGTTTATCTCTTCTTTTGTATAGGTTGGGACTGCTCTTGAAGAATACATCATGCAGAAGAGGTTTAACACACAACCTCAGTTGCTCTGCGTTGGTACGTGGAAAATCCCATCAAAGTTCTTCATCCTTGTAGATCAGCATGCCATCTCATGTGACACCAACATCGTTTCAGCCATGCATAAACTTTTCAAACTCCATTTTGTGTTCACTGCTGAGTATGCTGCAGAACTACAGTTGTTTTACAAGTTTCTTGAAACATTTGTGTACAGTCTGGCCTCCTCTGGCAAGGCAAGGTGAAAAACAAGATTGTTGAACTTATTGCTGCCATAGAAGCATACAGGCTCACGACTAGCAAGTAGCTAACATGCTATTTATGCACACAGTAAAGATGTTTCAAAACTTGATCAGCGCTTTGAAAGTCTTCTTGCTTCAGTATCAATACTTCCTTCTTGTTATTCCACACAATAACTACGGTAGTTATATGGTGTTCTAGATGACTGATTTTTGTTTTAGTTTTACAAGGTTACAGTTAGACTATATTAAGTGTTTTATGACTTTCATGCTGAGTTGCTTTTTATCATATGTTTTGACTATTTTGACTAGTACTGTAGATGAGGGAATTTCAGGTCAGTCTAAAGACTCCAAACAAATTATCCAAAATTATACCAGGAATTAAATATTTGGAATTATTTTGAGCCACAAAAATTAATTGATATTTAGGTTAATTAGTGCTACGGTAGTAACAACAACTGTGTCTCCTTTGGTATGTTCTTTTGACTTAAAAAGATGGAAAACACTTCCAAAGAAAATCTCTAGAGGTGGAGTTGATGTCAGTTTTCATTATTAGGATTTGTTTTCATCAACTAGCTGATGCAAAGCTTTCATTTGGTTTTAAATTAAGGGTTTCTCTATAGATAAAAGGAACCTGTTCATGTGGACATTGTAATATTAAAAGAATTTTTCTCCATAGTGCATGCATAAATTGAGTACAAATTCCACTGGACAAGTGCAAAAGTTTGAACCACCCCAAGTTCTGTCAGTAAAAATAACCCTTGACAATTTGTTTTGTCTTAGTTTTCAGTCATGCCTTTAAGTAAAGTTTTAAGTTAAATGTTTTAAGTTTTAGATTTGTAGTAATATTAAAAATATACGCACTGATTGTTGCAAAGTATCGTATCTATATTAGGTCCAGATATTTTATTTTTGGTTCCTTGAAGAAGGTTGGAGGAATGCTTGTGATTTGATGATTTGGTGTGTATGTATGTGTCACCATCCAAACTTAATTATGTCAGCTTTGATGAACGTCAAATATGGTATGGGTTATGGTTCCCCATAATGAATATTCGCACCAGCTCTCCACAAAAATAAATGTCATTTGGAGAATACATGATACATTTTCTTGCTGAGGTACATGGTATTAATTCCCACTAACTTTTGTCAACCAATTTGGCAGTGATTGCAATGACAAAATTACCCTCAAGAAAGGTGACTACAATGAACACTTTTTTTATATTTTCATTGGCTATTGAAAGCTAAAGCCATGCATGGTTTTGTTATTCATCAAATACAGAAGTCAATTGTAATCTTCATCCTACACTCCAAAGATTTGTAGCAGATTTCACATTTTCATCAGTTGCCTAAACCCAGTGTATTCCTAGTGGGAAGTATGCTATGAAGTGAAAATTATGGTCATCATAGTATGTTAATCACTCTTCTTTGTATGTTGTAAAAGTTCTTAATAAAGAACATGAAGGTTATCCCAATTGTTTTTTTTTTATTTTGTGGTTTTGTTGGGCTGTGATCCAAACCTAGACCAAAGTTAAAATTCAAAAAGGAAAGTGTATGAGTATTGAAATTTGCACATCAAAAGAATTTATAACCCAGTTTTTTATTTTATAATTTAATAAGTTAGCACATTCAGTCAATGTGCAACACTGTAAAAGTGTGCGCTCAAAAGATATGGAAGAGAAGCACCTGGTCATTTCAGTGCCCATTGCTAGTAGACACTGGTATTCAAAGTGGTAGTAGTACCCTCTATATGTGTGGATTTAGCACTCTTGGTGTTCAACTGGGGTGTTTCATTCAGCACTTGGAAGTGTAATTCTAGGATTCTGATGGACTTATTTAACACCATACATTGTTTAAGGAATTCTCCACCATTGCTTCTTATGTCTCGTAAAAAGATGCAAACATTATGGTAGACAAGTCATCGTTCTCATTTTTAGGAAATATCTCAAAGAATTTGCAAAATGAATTATTTTAGTAAATATTCATGGTACGAGCCTGTTGCTAGAAATCAATCGGTTGTGACATAGTACCGGCAAATCTAGATTGAACATTGCCCTTGATTTTTAGCTCAAGCTATGGGTTACAGTGCTGTTGTGATCTCTTATTTGTTAACAAATCTTCGTTTCACCAGGGAGTGGCATAGACCTACCTTTGAAAGCATTGTTCGGAGTTACCTAATTGTTTAAGGATTAGTTGACTTAAATGACATTGGCCTGTGAATGATATTGAACTGGTACCGACGAATAAAGGATAGAAATACCTTTGAGCTAATTATGCAGCTTACCTTTGTTTAGTTCTTGGGTCTTAAAGTATAAGAAGCAATTAAATATGTCCATCCCAATAATAGCTCCGCTCGTTTCATGCGTGGTAGGTTAGTATCTTACCGAATGTATCTTACTGAAAGTATCTTACTAAATGTAGACATTCATAGGGTTTTCATTATCTCTGAACGAAAGAGTTTGTTGGTCCAAGACCTTGCTAGAAAAGGGAAGAGTGCAAAAAAATGGAAAACCGTTTTTGTCGTTTCTACGTCACACATTTTCAGGCTTGTACTGAAGCTACCACTTTCAAAGCGTTATTTCACATCTAAGGAAGCTTCCTCTGGTAAAATAGTTATGTTTAACTGATAGAACGGTAAAGAATCTCTTATATCATGTGAAGTTTTTTGTTGGTGAAGAATTCCTTTAAGTGTGGCACCAGAAAGTTTTAATTTAGCACTTTGAGTAAACACCTTCAAGTGTAAGCACCGTGATGATTTACCTTCAACATTTTTATGTGTTGACTGTTCTACACTTAAAGGGAGTTCCTTAAACACGCAGCAAGTGTGAACAATTCTACACTTTGGAAGTGTTAAATTAACTAGGCGGGTGTTGTCCCTTAGCTGGCTTAAGCCAAGGGTTAAGTCCAACTACCCCTTCGATTTAAATTTAACACTTCATTTTTTTAGCGCACATATTCGGATAGTAAATTACAAGCTGAATCCAAATCTTATGTTACTTTTTTGGCAAAATAAATGTTCCCATGTTCTTTTTGGGACCAATTTAGCCTTTGAGGTGGAGGATTGGGAGGGGCCTATTGGAAAAAATCAAACCATGCATACATACCGGTTTAAATTGGCATATACCAATTTAAATCGATGCTTTTAGCGTAGTATGGACATCTATCATTTTAAATCGATGCTTTCAGCCCTTAAATTGACAATTTCAGCTCTGAAATTGCCACATACCCATTTACCTCATTAACATAATGAGAATAATCAATTTAATGGATGACTGACAGCTCTGCAGTTGCAGTACCTTCGCTTCATGAGTGTGCTGGGGTCAACCTTGTGTATCACCTTAGTTTGTTAGGTCTAACTAACCATCATTATCATCACATTGACAAAGTTATGCACTGTGGGCCCAGGTGAGACTTACTTCCACAGTGAGGCAGGCCTTGCCTAGATATAAGCTTTCTGTGCAGTGTTTTTAGATGCATCATGGTCATTTTGTTTTTTCGTAAGAAAAAGAAGTAAATTACCATCACAGCTAAGAGTAGCGTGATGACATGACTGATAATTTCTCCACATACATCTCCTTAAGTGGTGTGCGAGTGTGTAACTAATTAAGTTAACTTTACACTTCCGACGGTTTTTGCTGGACTGTTGCTGGTTCCTGCACATTTAATTAGTCGCGCTCTGAGTCAGCTGATTCCAGGTGTTACAACCCCGATGATAACCTGGAGGGTCTTTCTTGTAGTTACGTGGTCCCTCACACTTTAAAGGTATTGTTAACTGCATAGCGGTCAATCACTCTCGAAATAGACTCTTTTGACTATGCTAATGAGGTAAATAGGTGTGTGTTGATTTCAGCTCTAACAGTATCGATTTCAATTGGTTAGTGTCGATTTCAACTAGGAGGTGTCGATTTCGGGGCCAAAAGGGTCCATTTAGGGGCTAAAAGCATCAATTTCACCCTAAAAGTATTGATTTTATGAATACAAGCATCAATTTAAATCGGTGTGTGTCGATTTCCTGTGATCTGATACTGATTGCTGCCATACAAGCTTTGCTCATTTTTGGTTTCGATGATAATCGTAACCTTTGTAATCATGCATGTGTGTATGTATGCGTGTGTGTGCGCGTGTGTGTCCGTGACGCCCTACCTTGTAAACACGATATCTCAAGAAGGGAAGCTTGGACAGATCTCATATTTGGTATGTAGGTGATCCATATTGAGAAGAAGAATCCTATTGTTTTTGGTGGAGGTCAAAGGTCATTTGGGGTCAACAGGGGTCAAATTGTGAAAACCTTGTAAACACGATATCTCAAGAAGGGAAGCTTGGACAGATCTCATATTTGGTATGTAGGTGTACCATATTGAGAAGAAGAGCCCTTGTGTTTTTGGTGGAGGTCAAAGGACATTTGGGGTCAACAGGGGTCAAATTGTGAAAACCTTGTAAACACGATATCTCAAGAAGGGAAGCTTGGACAGATCTCGTATTTGGTATGTAGGTGATCCATATTGAGAAGAAGAATCCTATTGTTTTTGGTGGAGGTCAAAGGTCATTTGGGGTCAACAGGGGTCAAATTGTGAAAACCTTGAAAACACGATATCTCAAGAAAGGAAGCTTGTAGAGATCTCATGTTTTGTATGTAGTTGTACAATGTTAAGTGTCGGGATCATATTGTTTTTGGTGGAGATCAAAGGTCATTTGGGGTCAACAGGGATCAAATGGTGAAAACCTTGTAAACACAATATCTCAAGAAGGGGAGCTTGCACAAATCTCATATGTAGTATGTAGGTGTACCACATAAGGAAGAAAAACCCTGTTGTTTTTGGTGGAGGATCAAAGGTCATTTGGGGTCAACAAGGGTCAAAATGTGAAAACCTTGTAAACATGATACCTCAAGTAAGGAAGCTTGGACAGATCTCATATTTAGTGTGTAGGTGTACCATATTGAGAAGAAGAATCCTATTGTTTTTGGTGAAGGTCAAAGGTCATTTGGGGTCAACAGAGGTCAAATTGTGAAAACCTTGAAAACACAATATCTCCAGAAAGGAAGCTTGTAGTGATCTCATATTTGGTATGTAGGTGTACCATATTGAGAAGAAGAATCCTATCGTTTATGGTAGGGGTCAAAGGTCATTTGGGGTCATCAGGGGTCAAATTGTGAAAACCTTGAAAATATGATATCTCAAGAAAGGAAGCTTGTAGATATCTCATGTTTTGTATGTAGTTGTACCATGTTGAGTAGAGGAACCCTATCCTTTTTTTGTGAAGGTCAAAGGTCATTTGGGGTCAACAGGGGTCAAATTGTGAAAACCTTGTAAACACGATATCTCAAGAACGGTAACTGTGACTTATGTCATACTTGGTGTTTATGTTGGCCCCACTGAGTAGATGATCCCTATGGTTTTTGGTTGAGGTCAAAGGTCATTTGAGAACATCAGAGGTCAAAATGCAAAAACCTTGTAAACACGATATCTCAAGAACGGTAACTGTAACTGATGTCATACTTGGTGATGGGTTGGTCATATTGAGTGGATGATCCTTATTGTTTTTGGTGGAGGTCAAAGGTCATTTGAGGTCACCAGAGATCAAACTGTGAAAACCTTGTAAACACAATATCTCCAAAAGTGTAACTGTGACTGATGTGATACTTGGTGTGTGGGTTGGTCACATTGAGTAGATGATCCCTCTTGTTCTTGGTTGAGGTCAAAGGTCATTTGAGGTCACCCGAGGTGAAAATGTGAAAACCTCGTAAACACATATCTCAAGAACGGTAAATGAGACTAATGTCATACTTGGTGTATTGGTTGGTCATACTAAGTAGATGACCCCTATTGTTTTGGTGGAGGTCAAAGGTCATTTGAGGTCACCCGAGGTCAAACTGAAAACCTTCCAAACACATTATCTCCAGAAGGGTGATGATGACTGATGTCATACTTGATATGTGGGTTGGCCATACTGGGTAGGCGATCCATATTGCTTTTGGTGGAAGTTAAAGGTCACCAAAAATAGGTCATTTTGGGTAAAAGGCTCATTAATGTGGTGTTTCAAGCACAATAACTGTAGTTGATCTCATACTTGTCATGTGGGTAATTCATGTTTGTTATAATATAACCATAAAGCAAGGAATCACAAAGCCTTTTGGCTTTCTGGTTCATGAAAGAGTGTGTGTATTCGGAAGTGAAGTAGGATATATAAAGTACTGCTTTGGTATGAGCCGCTGATAAAGGGGAAAAAATCACGAATAATTTTTTCCAAAAAATAAATAGAAATGACAAATCGGACAAGCTCAAAACAAAATGTCGCCGCCTATGCCGAGGACGGTCACTGCACTACGACACAAGTGATTACATAATCATCATATGACATGGATTGAATTTTATTGTTTTTGGTTTCATTTCTGTCAACTGGGGGCATATCAATTACAAATGACTTCAAAATCGGCAGTTTAAATTTGAGCGGACCCTACCTACTCGGCAATAAAAGGGAAAAAATCACGAGTATTATTTAAAAAAAAATAAATACAAATGACTAATCGGACGAGCTCAATACAAAATGTCGCCGCCTATGCCGGGGACAGTCACTGCACTACGACATGAGTGATTACGTAATCATCATACGACATGGATTGAATTTTATCGTTTTTTGGTTCCATTTTTATCAATTGGGGGCATATCAATTAGAAATGACTTCAAAATTGGCAGTTTAAATTAGAGCGGACCCTACCTAATCGGTGATAAATTGGAAAAAATCACGAATAAATTTTTCCAAAAAATAAATACAAATGAGAAATCGAACCAGCTCAAAACAAAATGTCGCCGCGCATGCCGGGGACGGTCACTGCACTACGACACAATTAGTGATTACGTAATTATTATACGACATGGATTGAATTGTATCGTTTTTGAATTTCATTTCTATCAACTGGGGGCATATCAATTACAAATGACTTCAAAATCGGCAGTTTAAATTAGAGTGGACCCTACCTAATCGACGCTAAGTTGGAAAAAACCACGAATAAATTTTTCCAAAAAAATAAATAGAAATGACAAATCCGACGAGCTCAAAACAAAATGTCGCCGCCTATGCTGAGGACGGTCACTGCACTACAACACAAGTGATTACGTAATTATTATACGACATGGATTGAATTTTATCGTTTTTGGTTCCATTTTTATCAATTGGGGGCATATCAATTACAAATGACTTCAAAATCGGCAGTTTAAATTTGGGCGGATCCTACCTACTCGACGATAAAAGGGAAAAAATCACGAGTATTATTTTAAAAAAAATAAATACAAATGACTAATCGGACAAGCTCAATACAAAATGTCGCCGCCTATGCTGGTGATGGTCACTGCACTACGACATGAGTGATTACGTAATCATCATACGACATGGATTGAATTTTATCTTTTTTTGGTTCCATTTTTATCAATTGGGGGCATATCAATTAGAAATGACTTCAAAATCGGCAGTTTAACTTAGAGTGGACCCTACCTAATCGGCGATAAATTGGAAAAAATCACGAATAATTTTTTCCAAAAAATAAAAACAAATGAGAAATGGAACCAGCTCAAAACAAAATGTCGCCACCCATGCCGGGGACGGTCACTGCACTACGACACAAGTGATTACGTAATCATCATACAACATGGATTGAATTGTATCGTTTTTGGTTTCATTTCTATCAACTGGGGGCATATCAATTACAAATGACTTCAAAATCGGCAGTTTAAATTAGAGTGGACCCTACCTAATCGGCGATAAATGGGAAAAAATCACGACTAATTTTTTCCAGAAAATAAAAACAAATGAGAAATCGAACCAGCTCAAAACAAAATGTCGCCGCCCATGCCGGGGACGGTCACTGCACTACGACACAAGTGATTACGTAATCATCATACGACATGGATTGAATTGTATCGTTTTTGGTTCCATTTTTATCAACTGGGGGCATATCAATTAGAAATGACTTCAAAATCAGCAGTTTAAATTAGAGTGGACCCTACCTAATCGGCGATAAAAGGGAAAAAATCACGAATAATTTTTTCCAAAAAAAAATAAAAGAAATGACAAATCGTATGAGCTCAAAACAAAATGTTGCTGCTCATACCGGGGACGGTCACTGCACTACGACACAAGTGATTACGTAATTATTATACGACATGGATTGAATTGTATCGTTTTTGGTTCCATTTCTATCAACTGGGGTCATATATTACAAATGACTTCAAAATCAGCAGTTTAAATTAGACCGGACCCTACCTAATCGGCGATAAAAGGGAAAGGTAAACAAAAAATGTCACCGCTCATGGCGGGGATGGTCACTGCACTACGTAATCTTCTCAGCTCAAGTGAAGTGAGATTTAAGAGGCATAACCTGCTGTAATAGGGGACACGCTTGAAAGCCCTAATCAATCTAGTAGCCCTGCGCTGGACTTTCTCAAGTAACTCCTTATCTTTAGAAAAGTATGGGTTCCAAGCTTGAACAGCATACTCTAAATGAGGTCTAACCAACTGCTTATAGAGTCTAACAACAATGTATTGCATCACCCTAAGCTATATTTTTACCTCCCTGAAAGGAAAATTCTCAACTGGTTCTAAGTTACAGTACTCTTAGATTGCCAGCAAATTCGACAGATGCAGAGCAGCTCGTATTACACAGCGTACACAGGGATCCATTGTTTTGATTACACATGTTGAGGAATGTAAGACAGGCTGAGGGAAGGACTAGAGGTAGGTGGTTGGGAGAATTGAAACTGTCTGGGGTGATGCATTACAGCCTTTAAGGAAACTAAAATTTCTCTTAATCATACCTAAAATCCTATTTGCTTTGTTAGCTACTTCAACACACTGCTTAGCTGGCTGTAAAGAAGAGTCTGTGCGAACACCCAAGTCCCTTTCAACAGAAACCTCTTGCAGTGACTGTCCATTTAAAGTGTACGAATACCTTGGATTATTATTGCCAACATGCATTACCTTGCATTTATCAATGTTGAACAGCATTTGCCACTCCTGAGACCAAGTGAAAACCCTGTCTAAAACCTTCTGAAAACTTTTTGAATCACCTTCAGAGGAGACCTCAGAATACAATTTGGTGTCGTCAGCAAACTTCTTGGTTCTACACACAATATCAGCATCAATGTCATTAATGAAAGCAATAAACAGGAGAGGACCCAACACAGACCCCTGGGAGACCCCACTAGTAACCTCCTGCCAAGAAGAAGCGCAACCATTTAAAACCACCCTCTGTTTCCTATTACCATTTCACATTTTGGTTGTAGGCAATTACGTTTTCGACACATAAAATTATGTCATCGTTATTGCAATTCATATAGCTAAAATGATACAATTCCTTGTTGTCACATAAAATCATATCATCATCATCATCATTTGCAATTCATGTTGTTAACTCAAGGACGCTGTTGTTGCCCAATTTTGCCTTATTTGAGTTCCATATCGTTCAGCACACGAATTGCACGGGTTGTAGTGAATCCGATGATAGTATGTCACTAGCGTCAAACTGGTCTCACGTTGTGCTACGTCAAAACATCTGATTTACCTCCGGCTGTCCGGCAGTCCGGTTTGTTGCTAAGAAGATGTTGCAGGAAGCTTTCACTTTCTTGTACGTGTCGTGCTTTTTTTCATTCATTATTATCATGTGCTTGACATTTATCGGCAAAAAAGCTCTGAGGGAACACCAGCCAGATGGTAGCCGTGAGATTCCAAGTCCATGGGCTTGGCCCATTGTCGGCAACTTGCCTAATATGATCTGGGCAGGCTATAAACCAGAGGATTTGATGATGAAGTGGGCAAATCGTTATGGTGATATCTTCAGTTTTCAGCTTGGTTTTCAGCCAGTCGTAGTTTTAAATAATTTCAAGCTAATCAGCAAAGCATGGCATCATCCGAAACTTCAGGACCGTGCAGCCCCGTTGGTGTATGTAAAGGCACTCGGACGAGGCAATGGTACAGTGTTAGTGTTAGTAATTGTTTACCAAGTTGTACTGTAGTTCAATAGTTGGCATTAAGCTTGGGCTAATTAGGCCTAGGCGACCCAAGTTTACACTTCACTTACACCGAGGCTATGGCCCGTACAGTGTAGTTACACAATATTCAGGTACAGTAGGCTAGGCACACAGCGTATTGGAGGGTTTGAATGTGTAAACTACATTCTGGAGAATACACAAGAGATGCAATGGTGTTTAAGGCTGTATTGCATCACCCTAAGCTATATTTTTACCTCCCGGAAAGCAAAATTCTTAACTGGTTTTAAGTTACAGTACTCTTACATTGACAGCAAATTCGAAGGATGCAAAGCAGCTCATATTACACAGCGTACACAGGGATCCATTGTTTTGATTACACATGTGGAGTAATTTAAGACAGGCTGAGGGAGGGACTAGAGGTAGGTGGTTGGGAGAATTGAAACTGTCTGGGTAGATGAGTTTAAGCTCATGGTACAAATTAAAAATCTGTGACCACCAGACTGTAAACTTTTTTTTGTGCGTGGGGAATGCCAAAACGCAATGGGAAAATTGTGTGGGAAAAACCCGTAATACCATCATTTCAGATTTATTTTGCACGGATTATTAAACGCTGGGAAAAAGAATAACGAAGCAAAGTATGAACAAACTCACAAAAACACAAGTCACAACCCAAAAAAGCATGTTACTTACTCTTTTAATGATATCCGTATAACCTTTGGTAAAACATCGTAAGTCAGTCCTGTGCTCTTTCCCACAGGTTATAAACGTGGTCAGACTAGTTTTATTTTACTAGTTTTGTTATTATGTTCTCGATGAAATGTATTAATGTAGGAATAATTTGCGCTGCACGGGGCTGCACACCGCAATGTGGAACAACTTGATATCAATTAAAAAAGTGCGCGGATTTCACTAAAAACTGCAGAAGTACACGGACAGGAAAACAGGGCAGGGCAGTCTGGCATTCGCAGGGAACGCGTTCCCCACGCAGGCCAAACTTTACAGTCTGGCGTGACCACACCCGCAGGTCATCCTAGCGTTAGCTATGCACTATTACTGGAGTAACTGCAGAATACAACGTCCCGGTCAAACAGTAACCCTAAAAAATTTTGGAGGCGAACTACACTGTGGTTCTCCCTTGCACTTCCAGTAGAAATCTTGTGCATTATCCTAAGCATAGATCTGCGCTGGCTATATCATTCGAATTTTTTGATAAAGTCCCATATTAGTGGCGGTGAGGTTGCCTTTTTTATAGTCACCTGTCTTATGAGTTTCCCATCCAGAGTGGAGCCGCAGTCGCAGTCCCAGTGGTGGCCGATTGAGTGTAGTTGAAAACAACATAAGTCCACTGATTCTATCATCTGAGTGGAGGCGCAGTCCCAGTTATAGCTTACAAGGAGCGGCCATTTTGAGAACGACTCAACATGTGATTGGGTAACACTTTTGCTTAAAAATATTTTACGTTCACTGGGCCTCTAGTGTGGTGTGGAGTCCCAGTTCCAGTAGTCATTCTTTTACAAAACATGCATACTGTACATGTGGGATTCACTGTGACTTCGACTGAGTCTTAGTCATATGTCTTGGAGAGACGTTCTATTCTGCAGTTGTACCCTATTACCTACTCCGTATTATATATATATATATATATATATATATATATATATATATATATATATATATATATATATATATATATATATATATATATATATATATATATATATATATATATATATATATATATATATATATATATATATATATATATATATATATATATATATATATAGGGGTAGGTAATAGTGCTTTGTAGCACTGTATGTTTGCATACACCGGTAACCAAGAACAAGTTCATCAGCCACATGAAAGGAACTCAACTTGGTCAACTGGTATCAGTGTTTTAGAGATGTTAGTGTTGAAAGTATGTGGAATATTTTTAAGAGTAAGTTAAATGAGGTCGTCTTAAAGTATACTTTGTTAGACTAGTAGTACTAGGCTAAGCTTTCTCTAACTTAGGATTCCCTTTGTCTTTAGGTGTGTGAACTTCTGCAGTCTTGTTTAGTAAGTTGTACCTTAGGGCTTCTTCTCCTCTTTCATGGCTGAAATCAACTTATTTGTTGCAAAGATTGTTGTATGTGGGCAGAGTTTGGGAAGGCTGGTCTAAATTGTACCTTTGAAAAGGCTTCTCTAGAGAGAGGATTTCGTATTGTTTGTCGAAAGTGCACACACATTAAGGAACTTGAGGCTTTATTGGCTGCTTCTGAGGGTGAAAAAGATTGGGTTATAGTGCAGGAGGGTTGTAAATCTGGGTCTGTGAAAAAAGTATTGGGTAAAAGTGTCAAGCTATCAAACTCTTTTTCTGGTTTGCCTGTGGAGGAGATAGAAGAGTCTGTAACTCACAAGAAGGTTTCTGATTTGGGTGTACCTTGTGATCTGTGGAAGGGAGAAAAAGATAAGGGGAAGACTTTGTTGGTGGGTGACTCAATCATAAGGTACTCAGACGGGGAGTTTTGTAAGAAAGATAAAAGTAAAAGGATTAGAGTGTGCCTACCAGGTGCCTGAATTGAGGATATTTCGGCTAGAGTCAATCAGATTGTGGGGTACGAAGAAGTAATTGCAGTTCAAGTGGGTACAAACAATCTCTCTCGGGACAGTCAATCATTGGTTAGGTCAAAATTCAAGGAACTGATCTGTAGACTCAAGTCTAGGGGTGTACCTGATATCCGGTCCGGCCGGATAATGAAAAATTATCCAGTTCCGGCCGGACATTTTTAAACATCTGGCTGGACCAGGTTTTTTTGTGAATCATTAGCAAGAGGCTCCATAAGTACATTTAAATAATATCATGCATGATGAAAATAGGTTATTTAAACCAGTGTTGTCACCTACTGTACTGTAGCTGGTGGGAGGAGGATACAACTAATTCTCTCTCAAACTGAGTTCCTCTCAAGGAAGGGAGGACATCCCATCCATAAAAAGTTGTATTTTACTGTGACTAGAATGCTATCTGAGAACTGGATCAATGTTTCATTGAGGGGGCTTCCCACAAAGTTTAAAAACCTAGTACCAACTCTGGTCAAAACTAAAAATACAAACATTTCAGTGATTCTTTTGCTTGCAAATAAAAACATGTATAGTATGAAATATCTTTTTAGATATCTTTTGCATTTGGTCCCATTGGGTGCACATGGCAAACTCAGCAGAAAGTCTAAACTCAGATGATCTTTTCGACCAAAATGTGAAAGATATTGACTTTCATAGATTTGTTTAGTATATCAAAGTTAAGAATATACTGTACTTAAAAAGTACTTTATTAAACAAGTAACCAGCAGACTCCAATGAAAAACATGGTCTTGCAAAATTTAACTCAGAAGCATGATATTATATTAAATTGTAATAAATAGTAATACCCTGTAAATTATTGCAGCCCCCCATTGTATGTGTGCCCCCAGCCCCTCCGACACATGAAGCCATAAAGGGGAGGTCCTGTACCATTCCAGTATTTGTAGAGGAGGTACAGTATGTGTATTGATCATTAAAATTTACTCTTAATATATTGCAATTGTTTATAAAAAAAGCCTAATGGGTGATCTCTAAGCCCGACCCCTTTGCCACTATGTACCATTGGTAGGCCTACTTCTATTTTACTTGGATCCTGATTTCAGTTCCAAGATTCCTAATGAAAAAATCCGGTCCAGCCGGATTTTATCCGGCTGGATAGTTCGTACTGTCCGGTAAAATCCGGTATGGCCGGATCTTAAAATTCCAGATCCGGTACATCCCTACTCAAGTCTACTTGGAGCAAGTGTGTCATTTGTGGTATTCTCCCTAGGTTTGATAGAAGGGTTTTCTTGGGCAAAATTGTGGATTTCAATAGGTGGTTGCAGAATGAGTGCACTCTGGGAGGGTTCCAGTTTATCGACACATGGGCAGTATTTCAAAATAGACTGGATCTTTTTTCTAGAGATGGACTTCATTTGACAAACATTGGGGCTAATGAGTTGGATAAGTTGGTTAATAGGGCTGTTGACTGTCAGTTGTCAAACTAGTTTCAGGGTTGAGAATTGTTTGCCTGGGGTGATTAATTGTAGTGGTTCGGATAAAAGAAAGTCCTGTTCTAGGATAGTCTGTGGGCTTAGAGTTATGTTTTCTAATGTTTGAAGTATCTTTGGCAAATTTGATGAGTCTCTTGCAGATGTCAGTGTGGACAATCCAGGTATAATTGGTGTCACTGAGACTTGGCTTCATAGTGAGATCAGCAATCCTGGAATTCAGATTCCTGCATACAAAATTTTTAGGCAAGATAGGATTGATACACATAGAGGCTGAGGTGGGGGGGGGGGGAGTTTGCTTTATGTCTGGGGATACCGGTAGTCTAAATTGTGTTGAGGTCACTGACAAGTGTTCATATGGTTTTTCAAACTGCTTATGGTGCGAACTTAGTTTTGGCAGTGGGAAAGGTGCTCCTTTGGTCATTGGTATTATTTATCGCTCTCCAAATTCTAATGCTGATAATAATCATACGTTACTTGATAGTTTTAGGAAGGTCTCTTCCAAAGGGCAGTTGTATTCGTGGATTTTAATTTCCCTGATATTGATTGGCATGCTAACTTAAGTGGTTCACATGGGAGGGATTTCCTCGAGGTAGTGTCAGATGGTTTCTAAATCCAACATGTTCTCTTTCCCACACGAGGGGCTAACTGTCTAGATTTGGTGTTTAGTACTGAGTGCAATATGGTAAAAAACATGGTGAATTATGGTAAAATAGGGTCTAGCGACCATGACCTTATTAGCTTTGATCTTTGTTATCGTAGCAGTTTGATTGCACTGATAAGTTTGTTCTGGATTTTAGTTACAAGACTGATTTTAGGCAAGTGAAAGAGCACCTTTCTATAGATTGGTCCACTCGTTTGTCTCACCTAAGTCCTGCTGAGGCTTGGATAGTTTTCCGTGACATTGTCATTAATACTACTAAGCGGTGTATTCCACTTAAGAAAGCTTCCGTGATCATACTGTAGGCCTGTGTGGGTTTCTAGGGAGGTTCTTAGAGCTCCTAGGAAAAAGCGTAAATGTTGGCGTCGCTTCAGTGTTAGTAGGAGCTCTTGAAATTTTGCTGTTTATAAGCACCAGGAACTCCTAGTGAAGGATTTGGTTAAAGTGACTAAAGCAAATTTTGAGAGGAAGCTGGCTAATGAGGTCAACTTAAATCCCAAATCTTTTCGTGCTTATGCTAGGTCTAAACAGAAAGTTAAAGAGGGTGTTGGTCCTTTCCATGGTAATGGGGGTACTTTAGTTAGTGATCATCAGGATATGGCTGATTTGTTGAATGACTACTTTGTTTCTGTCTTTACCAAGAAGTCATCTGAAACAGGTTTTTGTAGAGATTCAATCAGCTCTGTTTGCATGGAAGATTTTGTTTTTTCTGAGGAACTGGTTTGCAATAAACTTCTAAGGAGTATGAAAGCTAGCAAATCCCCTGGGCCTGATGGGATCCATCCTGCCATACTGCATTAATGCTCTGAGATTTTTTCAGTTCCTCTGTGTATTATCTTTCAGAAATGTCTAGACTTGTGCTACGTCCCAGATGACTGGCGGATTATACTCTTATTTTTAAGAAAGCGGATGGGAGCTTGCCTTGCAACTATAGGCCTGTTAGTTTTACCAGTGTAGTGTGTAAAGTCATGGAGTCTGTGGTCAAGGATTATGTGGTTAAGTACCTTTCAGATAATAGTTTACTGAACTCGTCTCAGCATGGTTTCCTGCCTAACAGTTCATGTGTTTCTAATTTACTGAGTTTTCTTGAGGATGTCCCTTTATCTCTTGATTCTCATCACTGTATTGATGTCATCTACCTTGATTTTCAAAAGGCATTTGATAAAGTACCATTAGGCAGACTTATGGTGAAACTTCGTCAGTTAGGATATTCAGGGCAGGTGTGCAGATTGGATCAATTCTTGGCTACCAGGTAGATCTCCGAGAGTTGTTGTCAGTGGTAATTTCTCTTCTTGGAGAGATGTCACAAGTGGACTTCCTCAGGATAAGGGCCCAAAATTCTCTTCTTGATTTTCATTAATGATATAGATAGCTCTCTCACTTCTAGTATTAGTAAGTTTGCTGATGACACCAAGCTGTATCGGATAGTAAATGATGACAAGGATGCGTCATTGTTGCAAGGGGACTTGGATAGATGGCTAACATGGTCCAAAACTTGGCAAATGTCTTTTAATGCTGACAAATGCAAAGTTCTTCACTTTGGTACTAGTAATTTGAATTATGATTATACCATGGCTGGTAGTATTTTGAGTAATGTGACTTCAGAAAAAAGACCTAGGTGTTATCATTGCAAGTGATCTGAAGCCTTCTAAACAGTGCGCAGGTGCTGCTGCCAGGACCAACAGGGTACTCGGTTTGATCAAGAGGAATTTTAGTATTGTGTTGAATCTGTATAAGCAGCTGGTTAGGCCGCATCTTGACTATGCTCTGCAGGCATGGAGTCCCTATTGTGAAAGGACAAGTTCCTCTTAGAGCAGGTTCAGAGGAGGGCCACTCGGCTTACTGCTGATGTACGTCATCTCCCTTATCGTGGTAGGCTTAAATGTCTGGGACTTACTACTCTTTCATTAAGAAGGATCGGGGGGGGGGGGGATATGTTGCAGGTTTTCAAATTCCTATCTGGTAGGAATTCTCTGTCTAATTGTGATTACTTAAAGGTTTGTCCTAATTCCTGTGTTTGTTGTCATTGTAAGAAGCTGGTGAAATGCTTCTCTAGGCTTGATGTGAGAAAGTTTAGCTTCTCACATAGAGTCGTCAATGATGGAATAGTCTGCTTGATTAGGTTGTAAATTTCACTTCAGTAAATAGCTTCAAAGGTAACATAGATAAGTTTTAATGTGACTGTGGCAGAATCTAATTATGCTGGGATATATTGGATATTAGCTTGGTTAGGGTTTTTCAGGGGTCTGGATTACAGGGCATCTTATGGGGCTTTTGCCCTCCTTTGCCCTTAAACTTGTTGTGTTATGTTATACTCCAAGGAAAAAAGGAAGGATAGTGAGCCACTTTGGTGGCCATTCAATGTGGAAGTAGCAAGGAAGAAGAAAAAGAGAGCTTGGAAGACTTGTAAGCAGACTGGTAGCTATCATGATCATGTAAGGTACAAAAGTGTGCTTGACTCTGCTACTAGAATTGTAAGGTCAGCAAAGCGCAATTTTGAAAGTAAGTTGGCTCAGAATGTGACGAATGATCGAAAAGCCTTCTACAGGTATGTTTGTAGTAAGGTCAAGACTGAAGATGTAGTGAGTCCTTTGATCAATGAAAATGGTCGTCCAGTTTATGATGAAAATGTCAGTGCCAGACTGTTAAATGAGTACTTTTCGTCGGTGTTCACTACGGAAGATGTCAATAATCTTCCAGTTGTCAATGGTGTCAGTGGTGTAACTCATGCACTATATGATTTAGATGTTTCTCAGGAGGTGGTTTTCCGGAAATTGCAGAATCTACGTCCTGACAAAGCACCTGGCGTTGATGGTATCTATCCAGTTGTATTACAAAATCTTGCTAAAGTCATTTCCATGCCTCTAAGCATTATTTTTGGCAAGAGTTAGCGATGTAGTCAGATTTCTATGGATTGGAAGCTAGCAAATGTGACTTCTTTGTGTAAAAAAGGTCCTAAGAAGCAACCTAGTAGTTATAGACCGGTCAGTGTGACTTCCCAGGTCTGTAAAGTGATGGAACCAATTATGAAGGAAAGTATTGTTAGCCATGTGGAGGGTAATGGCATGATAGTTGATTCTCAGCGTGGTTTTAGGTCACAAAGGCAACCTTCTCTGCTTTCTAGAAGTTGTTATTGAAAGGTTGACGAAGGTCATCCTGTAGATGTTGTCTATTTAGATTTCAGTAGAGCCTTTGACCAAGTTCCTCACAAGCAGTCAAAGCTCATGGTATTGGTTCAGTTGTGGCTGACTGGATTTAAAACTGGCTTCATAATAGGTGGCAAAGAGTTGTATTAAATGGTCATTTTTCGATTAGCTTCCAGTGACTAGTGGTGTACCACAGGGATCTGTGTTAGGTCCTTTTCTTTTCATATTGTATATTAATGATCTGGATGCCAGTTTGAATAATTCAGTACTGAAATTTGCAGATGCTACTAAGATCTTTTCTGATGTTCTTTCCATGGGTAAAGTGACTGAGTTGCAACAGGACTTGGGTACACTGTGTAAATGGTCTTGCGATTGGCAAATGCTATTTAATGCACAGAAGTGCAAGTGTCTTCACCTTGGTCACTCAAATGCTCAAGCCATGTTACTTTAGTGGTGGTGTTCAAGTTGAAACCACTGAGTATGAGAAGGATTTAGGTGTTATTATTGATAATTCATTGAGCCCTAGTAGACAGTGTGCTAAGGCTGTGAGCTCTGCCAACAAGGTACAGTACTTGGTATTATTAATAGAACGTATGATTGTAAAAGTAGTAGTAATATACTGAAATTGTATAAATCTCTTGTCAGACCACATGTGGAATACTTTCAGGCATGGCACCCTTATCTACAGAAAGATATTGATAACATTGAAAAGGTACAACGTTGTGGTACAAAATTTTTTCCAGAAATGTCTACTCTCAGTCATGAAGAAAGGCTTGAATGAACTGGTTTGATTTCTCTTGCAATGCGTAGACTAAGAGCCGACTTGATGGAAGTTTTTAAAATTGTTAAGGGTCTGGAAAATGTTGTCAGGCTGCTTTTTTGATTCCTTGCCGTAGGCAGGGGAATCTATGCAGTCCTGATGTCATGTGTGGGTGTGTGTTTGTGTGTGTGTGTGACGGTTGCTCGTAAACACTCTATCTCAAGAAGGGTAACTCTGAGTAATTTCATTTTTGGCATGTTGGTTGCCGATATTGAGTAGATGATCCCTATTGTTTTTGGTGTCCAAATCTAGCATATTAATGAGGTTATGGGTTAAAACATAAAAAATTTTAAAACTGCCGTAGTTCCTTATCCATGGGTCAGATTTGTGTTAAACTTGATAAGGTTGTCTGTTATTAACAGGTTCACGACCCTGTGAAATTGAATGCTTATCAATGGAGAGGAAGGGATAATTTTTCACTATAAAACAATAATAATAGCCTAAACACCATTATTGTGGTTATTATAAACTACCGTACAAATATATATTGATCTACATTGTGCAGTAGCAGGTGTTTATTCTCTCGCACACAGGTTAACTCAATGGGATTGCTCCCTACAGTACTGCATTTGTAACTTACTGAGTAACTTCTAGTGTGGGGGGCTAATAAGTTGTCCAGAGAGAGAGTCTTGGTATAGGAGGACATGGGGTCAGATAGAAAAGCATGCAATGGAATGTTAATGGGTTTATGAAAAAAATGAAGAAAATAAAAAAACCATCTGTTCTGTCATTTATTTGGATAATATCAATATCCAGAGGAACAGCTGGTAGCAGAACAAGGTTTCTTAACAATCAAATTGGAGTGCTTTCAATCATATTTCACAATGTCGGAAAAGATGGAGGAAGCAAAAATATTGCGGAGGAATCATAACTTAGGGTCAACTTACCAGGACTTTGAGTGTGTTAAAAGCTACTTGTAACAAGGAAGAAATTATCCTGGTGGTTTACGAAGAATTTTGAGGTAAATATGGCAGACAAGCTGAGTTCAGATGAGGTAAGGTTGAGTTATTTGATTCAACTAACAACAGGCAAGACTAGAAGCAGCATTGATTACTTGTGTGTTTCTTGGAGCTCAGAGGTAGTGTTGGCTGATTTCATACCGTACTCATACTGTACTTGATGTGTGGGTTGTATGGCCTGGGTAGATGATCCCTATTGCTTTTGGTGGACATCAAATGTCGCAGTCATTTTAGGATCACCAAAATAAAGGTCATTTTGGGTTAAAGGCTTGTGGTGTATCAAGAAAAATAACTGCAGTTGATCTTATACTTGTCATTTGAATAATTCATGTTTGTTGTAATATAACCATGTAGCAAGGAATCACAAAGCCTTTTGGCTTTCTGGTTTAAATAGTCGGATGTTAGTTAAACAAGAGGTCATCAGCTTACATTCCAGAAGCACCACTGTAGACTAGATATTAGAAAGTATTCTTTTAGTCAGCGTACTATTACTGAATGGAACAATCTGCCACAGGAGGCTGTCACTGCCACAACAGTCAATGGATTTAAAACATCATCGATCCTATTTTTCCAGAAAAGAAGGGGGCTCTACATAAGCCAGAGATGGCTGTCTGCCCCAGCTCTCATGACCCCATTGACATTTAATGCCAGTGAACTCCGGTAAATCGTTAAATTGAATAGTAGGACCTATGTAGCAAAACCATAGTGTGGTACTGCGGTCTTACACACTGTGAGTCAAACGCTAATTGCAGCTTGAATATATATTTGCACTCAATCTTGCTCTGGCTCTCTTCATGTGTTTAGTTTTGTCTAGCTCCCACAAAACCCTCACAGTTTGCGACATGAATGCAACATGTATACAGTCAAAATTTTACAAAGTTGTCCATTGAACAGGAGTCTCGCAGAGAAATTGGAAATCAAACGATTAGGACCACATAGGCTGCATTACTGTCTGTATTGTCTTCACATAGGTTTTCATCCAGCTGGTACAGTATACCAAGTACAAATGGCTTAATACAGTATGTGCAGAATTGGGTAAGGTTTATTGATTTCCTTGCATTCCCTTCAGAGAATCTTTTCAAGAACATGCTTGGGTGCAGTCTGGAATCAATGACTGGAGGCAGTTGTGAGAAAAAATAAAGATGCATATAAAGTGCTGTCGCCATGTTGAGAACTGCTTGAAACTCGCATTTGTTGGCAAAACTAACATTGCGGAACAACTAAGTGCTGCATATCACACTAGCATCAAACTGTGTAATCTTGAAGTTGAAAAAAATCACCACGTACTTTAAAAAATTATTGACTACATAAAAGTTTGTGCAGCATTTGAGTTGGCATCGTGGGTACATGATGAAAGTGATGATTCAGAAAACCTAGCCCTGTATTTCTTGGGTTAGTCAGTTTCACTGCATCTCTTGATTCTGTTTTAAGCAAACATTTAGAGACAACAACTGTGTTTAAAGGAACATCTAAGACTATTCAAAATGAGCTCTAAGATATTATGTTCAAAATAACACAATCAGATATTCAGCAGGAGATAAAAAACACCAAGTTTTGAAGGGAAATAAGGCGTTTGTTTTACAGAAATCAACCATATTTTTAAAACCAATGTTTGTTGAAGTAGGATGATAGATTATTCAAAATAAGGAAGGACAGTAGCCCTCTTTTCAAGAAATAAGTTTCTTACAGACATATATGCAGTTATTTGTTGATCAACAATAATTTGTTCACCAAAATTTTTCAAAGTTCAAATGATACATTTTCATTTACTCATTGCATGCATAATGCTTTAGGGGATAAAGCTCTTGCAGATGTTATTGATGTGCCTGACTGATTTAACAATGACTAAAGCTATTTTCTTTGTATGCGGTGTTGGTACATTCTAAACGCCCTATTTCCCTTGAAAGAAATTCTCCACCATTGCTTCTTATGTCTCTTGAAAAGATGCAAACATTATTGTAGACAACTCATCGTTCTCATTTTCAGGAAATATCTCAAAGAATTCGCAAAATGAATTATTCTAGTAAATATTCAAGGTATGGGCCTGTTGCTAGAAATCTTTGGTGACGTAAAACCGACAAATCTAGATTGAACAATGCCCTTGATTTTTAGCTCAAGCTGTGAGTTAGAGTACTGTTCTGATCTCTTATTTGGTGATAAAACTTTCATTTCACCAAGGAGTGCCATAGACCTACCTTTGAAAGCATTGTTCGGAGCTACCTAACTGTTTAAGGATTAGTTGACTTAAATGACGTTAGTCTGTGAATGTTATTAAACTGATACCGACGAATAAAGGATAGAAATACCTTTAAGCTAATTACACAGGTTTGGTGGGTCTTTAAGCAGCAATTAAATTTTATGTCCACCACAATAACAGATCTTCTGGTTTCGTACGCTTAGTATGTTAGTATCTTACTGAATGTATCTTGCTGAAGGTAGACATTCATAGGGTTTCATAATCTCTGAACAAAAGAGTTTTTGCATCAAAGACCTTGCCAGAAACAGGAAGAATGCAAAAAAAAAAATGAAACGGTTTTTGACGGTGCTATGTCACACATTTTCAGGCTCGTGCTGAAGCTGAACTTTCAAAGCATTATGTCGCATCTAAGGAAGCTTCCTCTGGTAAAATAGTTATGTTTAACTGATAGAATGGTAAAGAATTTTATGTGAATATTATGTGAATTTTTTTGTTGGTGGAGAATTCCTTTAAGCTGTGGTCTCAGATGATACTGCTAACATCTTAAATCATCTACAAAATGTCGTGATCCTAAAATACATTGTCTCTGGACAGGTTGTTGAGAAGTTTGGTCTATTTGCTCCATGGAGCAAGGAGATGAAGTTTCGATAGCTAAGGTTATTGATGCTTGCTTGAGCCGTGTTTACCCCATGCTGAGGACAAAAGCAAGGTAATTGCTAAATGCTATGGCGGTGCCTCCGTCATGAGTGGTCTTCATGGTGGCATTCAAAGCCGCATAGTGAAGCAGTCATATCCCCATGCTCTTTATGTGCACTGCTATGCATATCAACTTGACCTTGTGCTTCAGCAAGCCGTATCGCAGGTCTCACAGATCAGGTTGTTTTTGCCAATCTTAGTGGCTTCTCAGAATTTTTTGCCCACTCCTCCTAAAGAGTCCCATCTTCCACAACACTCACACTTTTACATGGGCGTTATGATAACTTTTGAATTGAACAAACAAACGAAGCCTCACATTTCTATTGATTGAACTCTGTGAGTAGTACCATGTATATCACCTCTGTGGAATGCATCAGCATACAGAGTAAGAAAGTTCAAAATGATTAGTTAAATTCAGAGAGCCACTGAGAAATTCTTTGAGGAACTCAGACTGCTGTACATGAAATTATGGCCGAGGTTTAGACTTTCATTTTCTTCCTTTTCTCTTGAACTATTTTTACACATGTACGTAATCAGATATTAATGTCAAGTGCAAGAAACCATTTGTATAACCTACAGTAACTCTGTTGTCATCAAGCTCTGGTACAGTCACAAGAATATGGGAATACTTCTAATATGGATGGTATGAATTGTTTAGGGTATTTTACCCTCTTTGCTTATTACGTGTAAGTTAAACATTCTATACAGCTCTGCAGTGCACTGTGCTTACAATGCATTTAGCGTCAGGTTCGTAGCTTAACTTAGAGTTACGATGGTTGACGTTGCAATCAACCCTAACCCTAAAAAGAAAAGAAAGCCGAAGTTGAAATTTTGACTCCATCAAATGCTAAAAATTCAAGTCAAGTCGATCCTGTTGCTGACTCGAGTCCATGTTGAGTCATTGATGTTATGACTCTAGTCTAAGTCAAGCCATTTATGCTAGTGACTTGAGTCCAAGTCGAGCATTAAAGTGATTGCATGCGTTTGCAAAAAGTAAAAACAGTGAAATTTCATCTCCAAAAGTTTGGTAAGGCTTTTAATTACACCGTTCAGACAATCTGGGAAAGTAAATAGGTTTCCATTGGTTAATTTTGCCATATGATTTCAAATTCTTCTAACATAACGACAAAAAGTGTAGAATACGATTCAGTGGTTGACAGTTTTCATTCAAATCAATGGTGTGCTTCTTTGCGCAAGCCAATGGGAAGTATACTAGTATTAAATATTCAGTTACAACTCAGGATCACTGACGTCGCGGGCAAGGTTGTGCTTAGTTCATAGGTTATTTGTAAATCCAGTGTTTCCTTTCACCAAATACTACAATTCCCGATACCTACCAAGAAGCAACGGCCTGAGTAGTATGTTTTTGATACACAAGTGAGACCTGTACTGTTGCATATTCATCATGTAAGCAGTTGTACTAAGAACCGTTAATTTTCAAATGTGGTGTCTGTTTTTTACTGTTTTTATGCCAATCCCGCTGCTTTTCAAAGTAGTTACTGTCCTTTTCCTTCATTGAAAGACATAGTCCGTTCAGGTACAACCTCGCGTGTACATTAAAAATAAAGAAAAAGTTAAGATCAAACATAATCTTATCTTTTTGGTTTTTCGGTACACATGCAATCACTTTAATAGAGGACACTCCAGTTAATGCGAGTCCAAGTCAAATACTCGAGTCACTACAACTCTACTCTGAGGTTGGTATGGGCTCGACATTTCTTGTTTAATTCACAGCTGATACATTACTTTCTGGAATGACTTTTGACGTGAAATTCCATCCTTGACCAGACTGAATGGGCTTTGGTAGTCCCACCATGGTAAAGAAAATAATTAGTGCTTTAACAATTGCTTTTGTCTTAATATTCCTGAAGGATATAGCCTCATGGAATCTAGTGCAGGCACACATAATGGTTAAAGGGGCTCATTGAGTTGATATATAAAGTTTGTGGTGATTTTGAAGGGTACAAACACATGATAATACTTAAAATTAACCTAATTAGTCAAGTTTCACAACCAATAGTTCTGAAAACTGTCAAAATTTCCCAATTTCTGACCATTACTTGTACAGGTTGTGTGCATGTAAATATAGTACTAATATGAAAACTGTCTGGTCACAAATTTCCAAAAACTAAATGACATCATTATCACTTGGCAACGTTCCATTGTATGTGGAACATTCAGATCCTCTTACCTTGACCACTTGTCATTAGATTTTCAAGTTAACTTGACAGGTTTAGAAAAAAAACTTGGTGAATGTCACAAAACAACTCAATCAGGCTCTTTTAAAATAGACTTATTAACTGACTTTGTTCTAGGCAATGGGCCTACACAATCAATTAAAACTTGACTGAATGGTTCTTCAAAAGCAGGTACTGGAATTAAAGTAGCCTTTGGAATTTTCTGATTACTCTTTTCTACCATTTGACAAGTATGGCTGGTTCTACAAAACTGTGCCACATCCTGTCGTAACTTTAGCCAGACTCAGACTTAGAATTTTGTCATAGGTTTTGATGACACCTAGGTGGCCAGCTAATGGCATTTCCTTTTGCCATTTCTAGTATCTCATTTCAGTTTCATCATTAGAGGAGGCATCTGATGGTCTCCTCTTCTGCATTAGAATTCCTGACTTAACATAGAAGCATGCCAGAACTTTCTCTGCCTCTAAGCCTTTTGACTTTTTTCAGCTAAGTTTTGAATTTCATTGTCTATATTTTCAGGGTCAATATTTTCAACAGAAATTTTCTTGTTGGGAAAATTAATTGCAGGGTTCATGCCCTGTGTAACAGGCTGTTGTTCATGTAACAGTTGCTGTTCAACATGTTCCATAGGCTTTTCCTTATGGAAAGAATTAGAAGTAGAGTTCATGCCCTGATGTTTCACCACTGGTTGTCCAAGCAACATTTGTGTGCCAACATATTTCACAGGTTTGTCCTAACATAGAGACTTTGAATTAGGGTTCATGCCCTTGGTTTTAACCAATTGTTGGTCATGCAACATTTGTGTGTCAGAAATAGAACTAAGAGTTTTTTCATTGTGGATTTAACTTACATACCTAATATGGTTTTGCCCTGATGGTGACTGAATGTTCTTCATGCAACTTTTTCATGTCACACTGTTCACCTGGTATTCCCATGTGGAAAGAATTTCTCTCTTCAGTTTCATCATCAGTGACTGCAAATTCATCCAGCTGTCCCATGAAGCTGTCATTTAAATTTTACACCATAAATTGGACTGATTTTCTTGCCTTGTCTTTTTGACATAGCTTTAGTGACAGTGCATGCTGGAAGTAAATCTGGAATTTCTTGTTCCAGTGCTTTAGTGTTGTTTTTTGTTACTGGGCTTTTTGGTCAATCTTAAATCAGGGAATACCTTTGACCCTACTTGGTCATTGCCTAGTAATAGCATGATGCCTCTAGCAGGGAGTTTGGGTTTGACACAGATCTGCACTGGTCCAGTAACAAAGCCTGATCCTAAGTAAACATTATTGAAAGGAGTATGTGTTGTAAGACACTCAATGCCTGCCAGTGGGATTCAGAGCCCATATGGCTTCCATTGGAGACTGGTATTACACTCCCCAATGTAACAAAGTAGCTTGCTGTGGTATCTGTAAGAAGTTTGGCAGGTTGAAGTATGGATTTTTTACCTAAAAGTGAAACAAAACCATGAGCAAGAAATAGTAAAAATTCCTTCTCCACTGGCTTAGTACTTTGTAACTTCTTGACTTCTGGTAATTTGCTCTCTTTTTGGCTTTTCACGCTTGTGGGCGAGTGCACTCTCAGATTTTGTTTTCCCTGACAATCTGCTATAATGTGACCAACTTTCTTGCAATATGCACTTTGATCATGTTTTGAATGTCAAATGACACTCGTCATTTGAGGTGTTCTTTTTCTCACCTTGTTTCTTAACAAGGTGCCTTGTTAGGGTTAGGGTTAGGACGACACAGATGTTCGGCCCTCGTCCATATGTCGGGCAAGGTAAGCACTCATTCACATCTTTCTCTCGTCGCCCTCCACCTTTCTCAACACTTCGCTTTCACTCTGGGCTCCTGCAGTCTGGGAATTACGGAAGGGCAGTCACCAGATACAACACACACAAGAAATTGCCAGATGCTAGACTATGGTCAATATGTTAATGCATAGGTTATATGAGGTGAGTACGTCTCTAGCGGCTTCCCAAACCAGGAAGTTTGGGGGATTCTGTGACACTTGCTTGGGTACCCTCACTCAACAGGGGATAGTAGGATTAAGGTCAAACTTGGTATGTATGTTTGCCATATTGAGAAAGTGTGCCGGATTGTTTTTGGTGGAGGTCAAGGTCATCAGGGGAACTGGGGGCAAAATTCTGAAAACCTTTTTAACAGGATATCTCAAGTTGAAAAGCTTGGACAAAGTTAATACTTGGTGTATGGATGCATTATGGTAGTTATGCCTTTCAGGTGTTTCAGATTTTGGGGTCCAAGGTCCAACTGGGCCATATGAACCATTTTATGAAATCATGCCTCTTCTCCTATACATTGGATGGTACTAAGTTGAAATTGTGCCACATCACTACTATGGTAGAGCTGGTTCCTTCAGGTTCTTAAGGATTATTGGTCCTCATATGGACCATCTTATGAAATCATGCAAAATGTTTCTTTTTTCTCCATATTTTGCTTTACAATTTGAAAGGTTGGTTAAAGTGATTGCATGCATAGTAAGGGTAAAAAGTAAAAACATTGAAATTTCACCTCCAAAAGTTTGGTAAGGCTTTTAATTACACCATTCAGACAATCTGTAAGATAAGTAGGTTTCAGTTGGTTAATTTTGCCATATGATTTCAAATTCTTCGACAAAAAGTGTAGAATACGATAATGTAGTGGTTGACAGTTTTCATTCAAATCAACGGTGTGCTTCTTTGAGCAAGCCAATGGGAAGTATACTAGTATTGAATATTCAGTTAATAAAGCAGGATCACTAACGCTGCAGACAAGGTTGTGTTCAGTTCGTACGTTATTTGTAAATACAGTGTTTCCTTTCACCAAATACTACAATTTCCGATACCTACCAAGGAGCGACGACTTGAGTAGTAACCGTTGCATATTCATTATGTAGGCGGTTATAATTAGAACAGTTAATTTTCAAAGATGGTTTCTGTTTTTTACTGTTTTTATGCCAAGCCCATTGTTTTTTGAAGTAGTTACTGTCATTTTCCTTCATTGAAAAACATAGTCCGTTCATGTACAACCTCGCGTGTACATTTAAAAATAGAGAAAAAGTTAAGATCAAACATAATCTTAACTTTTTGGTTTTTCAGTACACACTCAATCACTGTAAAGGGAAATAGGGCA
Organism: Stichopus chloronotus; assembly: GCA_021234535.1. Classification (NCBI taxonomy): domain Eukaryota; kingdom Metazoa; phylum Echinodermata; class Holothuroidea; order Aspidochirotida; family Stichopodidae; genus Stichopus; species Stichopus chloronotus. Next base: position 25,161,871 of record CM037831.1, read on the forward strand.
TTTAGAATACACCAACATGACATGCAAAAGAAAATAACTTTAATCATTGTGAAACTATTCTGTCTTATCAATAAACATTTACCAAAACTTCATCTCCTCAAAACATTATGCATGTGATGAGTAATGGAAGATGCATCATTTGAATTTTGAAAAGTTTGGGTGAACAAATTAGTGTTGAGCAACAAATAACTGAATTTCTATCTGTGAGAAGCTTATTTCTTGAAAAGAAGGCTGCGGTCTCTCATTCTGCTGTACGTCCTCAAACATTGGTTTTAAAAATATGGATGTTTTCTCTAAAACAAACGCCCTATTTCCCTTTAGATTAGCATTGTTGTAGTGGAACCCACGGTGCTCAAGGTTTTGGAGTCCAAGGTCCAAATTTGCCATCTTATGAAACCATGCAAAACTTCTCCTACAGACTGTATGGTATTCAGTTGAAATTGTGACACATTACTACTATGGCAGTGGCTCCTTCCGATTGTCCAGGATTGTTGGTCCCATATGGGGACATGTGGACCATTTTATGAACTCATGCTTTTCTGCATATTTTGCTTTACAATGTAAAATGTTTGTCAAATTGTCATTACAGTGTAGCAGAACCCAGGGTGTTAAAGACTTTGGGGTCCAAGGTCCATGTGGGCCCTTTTATGAAATTATGAAAATGCCCTTTCTCCTACATTTTGGATTGCATTCAGTTGAAATTGTTTGACATTAGTACTATAATAGTGGTTCCTTCAGGTAGTTCAGAATTATTGGTCGCATATGGACCATTTCAAGAAATCATGCAAAAGGTTTCTTTTCTGCATATTTTGCTTTTAAATACAATGTGAAAGGTTTGTCAAATTAGCATTGTGTTAGCAGAACCCTTTGCAGTGTCCAACATTTGTGGGTTCAACTTCAGAATGGGCGGTATGGGCCATAAATTATTACATTGCACAAAGCGATGGTTTTTCTACAAATTATATGTTACAGTGTTGAGGTTCTTTTTCTTTTTCATATTAATAAGTTCTATGGTAGTCAGTGCCTTTGCTTGATCAGCATTCTTATATTCAAATGGGACTATACTGCCATTCATTTATGTTTTTATTATGTATAGCATGCTGCTGAATGGGTATTATTCAATTCTTAAGGTAGACTTACAATATAGTTAGTTTATCAGTATTTGACTGTATTGGTTGCATTTGCCGTAATCATGCCACATGTGATGGTATCAATCACCTTCCTCCTCTGGGGACAGTCAGGTCAGAGAGTGCTGAACAGCTTGCTATTTAGACATTAACTCTCTGCTTGAAAATGTAGGTCAACAGAGGGGGAAGGCAGGTCCCAATTGATGGTCATTAACATTTGTCTTTAGTTTCTCTTTTTGTTTTAAAAAAAACAAGAAAAAAATAGTATTTTAGCATTCCTTTCAGCAATTTGATAGAGGACATTGCATACTGCATTCTAGTTCAGATAAGTACTATGGTAGTGGAGTAACTTTTTTTTTTGACGTGATAAATTGTGGATTACCCTTGGTTAAAACTTAGTGACGACAGTTACAATAATCTCCACACAAGAAACCACAGAGCCCCTCGGGGTCTTGTTGAAATTCTGTTACGACTTTTTTGGAGGTTCACCATCGATCAAACAATTTTTTCTTCTCTCTGGCAAATTCAACATAAGTTTGATGTTCCTGTTTCTTGCATTGTCTGAACTTTTGTCTATAGGCTTTAGGAACTAACATAGGCTTTCAGAATTGTTTCTCTGACAACAGAATATTGACAAGATTGCTCCAGGGATAATGCAGCCTACACTCCCTGATCTTTGCCTACTAGTGCACTTTTAAGACCCACTGATGATCATCAGGCTCTCAGCCAGTTTGCCAGTTTTTCAAAGTGGAGAAAGTAATTGTCAATTTCTTTTTCAAGTCAAATGATTGAGGGAGCATTCTTGCTCTAGCCATATTGATTCCTTGCAAAAGGCACTGGCAGGCAAGGAATCTATGCGATGGTGATGTGTGTGTGTTACGCTGTTTGTTTACACAATACCTCAAGAAGGGTAAACTTGACTGATCTCATACTTGGTGTGCATGTTGTTCATGCTGCGTAGATGATCCCTATCATTTTTGGTGGAGGTCAAAGGTCATGTGAGGTCAAACTGAAAACCTTGTTTACACAATATCTCAAGGAGGATAGTCTTGACTGATCTCATACTTGGTGTGCAAGTTGTTCATACTGTGTAGATGATCCCGATTGTTGTTTGTGGAGGTCAAAGGTCATTTGAGGCCACCAGAGGTTGCCTGAAATGAGGCCAGAGGTCAAACTATGGGTAACCGTGACTGATCTCATGCTTGGTGTGTAGATGATCCCTTTTGTGCTTGGTGGAGGTCAGAGGTCATTTTGGGTCATGAGAGTTTAAACTGTGAAAGCCTTGTTTACATGATATCCCAGAGAATTCTTTTGGGAATAAGTTTTTAAAGAAAGTGGGATCTACATTTTTCAAGAAATTGTGTCATTTTCGGTGGAGGTTAAAGATCACTTGATATCAGCAGACACCATAGTTAGAAATCAAGTTGTGAACACAGGCTTTACAGTGTTTAGTTCAATATTTGTACTGTGAATTCATGAATATAGGCAAGGAATCACAAAGTCTTTAGACTTTCTTTTTAATGCTTGGGCTTGGTCGATGCTGCCCTGAGCAAGTGGAGAAGGAGAAGGCAGGAGACTTTCAGTCAAGATACTTTCATCTACTAGATATTCAAGCAACATTCTTTTGACTGCTGGCTTTGTATCAGATGTTTTTATTTCCACATAATAATATGAACATACTTTGACTAGCTTTGAATGCTTAAGGGGTTTCAGAGCCCCTGCTGAAGGTGTCTGAACAAATTTGTCAACTTTGAATTCCATTGTTACTCTGTGAGTACTAATATAAATCAGTGAATAATAACAGGTTGTGCCTTTGTTATCCTTATAACCATCTCAGGAGATTCCTGTCTGTGACAGGTAATTCCTCTTTTAAAAGTAATTTACACATTCAGACTCAAGGTTCAGGCAGATTCAGATTACAGTGTAAAAGTTTGATAAGGCTAAAGTGATAGGGATGTTCAATTACAAAGGGCTTAATTAACAACTGGGCTTCACTACTGGGGTGGTACCTGGTAAGTGATAGCACAGCTTGGACCTAAAGTACATGGAGTCGTAGGTGACCACTGCAGGTGACCACAATGCTGGAATAGCCGGATAGACCGTTAGCGTAGAGTGCGTCTGGCGATTAACGCAGTCTCCGATATAGGAATGACAACAGCACGACTTTACACACAGCGTAAGCTAGGCTGGCTTCAGTGATGAATATATTAATAGACGTTAAGCATTGTGTAGGCCAATAACTTCACTATGAAGTTGACGAAGTAAACACATAGGGAAGGTATAGATGTACATCTTCTTCAGATCAGGTGGAGATTCTTCAAGTAATCTCAATCGAAAAGGGTATCATGGGCGTGTGCAGTCTGTTGTTTTTGGAAATTGTTTTCAATATTGTGTCCGAAATATACACATTTTCTTGTTAAATTTTTTGTGCTTCAAAATTGTCATATTTGTTAACATATTTATATTTATATCAAATGGAGCATACGTGGATTTTCACATATTGTGCATTTCGGACCTCGTCTTGACAAAGATTCTCTCCACGCTCGAAGAAAAGTTGAAAAAATTCAACAAAAACTCACCCAGACCAGATCTAACATCGTTTTCTTAACTCAGTGTAAGCGCTTGGACATCGTTCCTAAAGGACTCACGGTGATTAATCCTCTGCAAGACTCCTCTACTATTTTGAAAGCGGAATCAGACAAGATTTGTCATATTGCCTCTTTAAAACTTCACAACCTTGCCCTCAAATCTGCCTACGTTAGACAAACTGCTTTAAGCAAGGATATAACTGAATGTAAGAAGGAACTTTTTGACTTAATACCATCAGCAGAAATCAAAGAAGAGGCTGAAGTCGCCCTTACCAACATATTTAATAATCAACTACATGAACGTTTAAGTCTTAAATTAGCCAAAATTAAGTCACTTGCCAGGAAGGACCCTGTTTTATGTTCTCTCGTGTCAAAACACCATCCGTCCATTACCAGCTGTTTCCCTAAACAATACCAATTCAACACTACAGTTAATTGCGAGAAGAAGGAGAAATTTGTCAATTTATCCAACCATGAACTTACGCCCCAGGAACACGTTATCCTTAATAAAGGCCTCTCTTTTTGCCCAAGCCGGGACCCGGACCCCATTGACCTCGTCTATGATCTACACAGCTTTACACGGAAAGTCAGACTTAGGGAATATTTTAAAGACAAAGATGCGGATTCACAACCCCGCCAGTTACCCTCCTCATCTCGGAAGTCGGAGTGGTCTCCTTGCACCGGAAGGAACCCACACATTGATGCGTTCGTTAATTCGGCGAAGGCTCATCTTAACCGCTTCATCGAATCTAGTAGAAACATTAACACAACGCAAAACCTTGGACGGGATGAAAAAGATGCCATCAGATCTCTCAGATCTAACCATGACATCATCATAAGGAAAGCGGACAAGGGAGGTGCTGTCACTGTGTTAAACACTGTCGATTACATCGCTGAGGCTGAATCTCAACTGCGCAACTCAAATTTTTACAAGAAGCTTTCGTCTAATCCATGTTCTCTCTTCGAAAAAGAACTACAAAGTCTGATTAATAATTTTTCGTCTGACTTAGCTGATAAGGTAACTTATTTATCCCACCGTCATCCATTCCAGGTACGTTTTACACTATACCTAAGTTACATAAAATGTCGAAACTTATTGAAAATAAGTTATCGCTTACGAATGCTTCTAATGATATCGCTCATCTAAGCCCAAGTAAATTTTACAACTTAGCTAAATCATTAAATGTTTTCCCTCCTGGTAGGCCTATCGTTTCATGTATTGGTACACTTACTGAACACTTAAGTGGGTTTGTTGACAGTATCCTCAACCCCTTATTACCAACACTGAAGAGCTACATCCAAGATACTACACATTTTCTCAGAATACTGAATGACATTACATCCCTTCCATCTGATTGCTATCTTGTCACTATGGATGTTAGTGCCCTTTATACTAATATTCCACATAGGGATGGCATATTATCTTGCAAGTCAGTCCTCTCCTCGAATGGTTATTCTCAAGCGTACATAAATGACTTCTGTTCCATTATTGAGTTTATCCTTACTCATAATCATTTTGAATTTAACAGGCAACATTATCTTCAAATATGTGGAACTGCAATGGGCACCAGAATGGCTCCCAGTTATGCAGTTATTTTCATGGCCGATCTTGAAGATAGGATGCTGGCTGGGTACCCTATACAACCGTTACATTACTGTAGATTTATTGATGATATCTTTTTCATTTGGCCTCACTGGCAAACCTGCTTTACATTCCTTTATATCGTATTGTAATTCTTTTCACCATTCCATCAAATTCACTTTTGACTGTTCTGACAAGGAAATTCCTTTTCTTGACGTACTGGTTAAGTTACACAATGGAACCCTGTCAACTACTCTTTATTGCAAACCTACTGACACACATGGTTTCCTTGATTTTAGCAGTTCCTACCATATTAGTTTAAAAAGATCAATCGTATAACTCCCAATGTATTAGGATTAAACGCATCTCTTCTACAGAGAATGAATATGATAAGCATGTCAGCAATCTGACAGAATTCTTACTTGATTGTGACTACCCTCTACATATTATCAGGGAGGGGATAAACAAAGCTTCCATTCACTGTAGGAACAAACTACTGTCCTACAAGCCCAAAGTACAAAACTGTCGAAGTCCTCTTGTCTTTGATTATTCATCTAAGACCGAGGGTCTACATCAATGTATTCGTTCGGATTTCAGTATCCTTCAGTCAGATAACTCAATCTCAGATCTTTTTAATGATCCTCCATTAACTGCTAGACGACAGCCACCTAACCTGAAGTCCCTTCTTACATCCTCCATTCTTCCCACCACTAGAAACACAGGTAACAAAAAGTGTGGCAAACCCAAATGTCAAGTTTGTCGTTTCATTGTCACTGATGAAACTTTCACCCCTCCTGGCACTACATATAACATTCGGCCCCCTCCCCTTGATTGTGATACTCCCAATGTAGTCTACTTGTTATGCTGCAACATATGTAATAAAGGTAAATATGTTGGCCAGACAGGCAATAAATTTAGACTAAGATTTAATAATCACAAAAAAACAATACAGGATGGGTCTTTGGGCTACCCTGTACCCAAGCATTACAGCGGCGAACATAATCATTCACTTTCCAACCTGAAATGTATTTTGCTGGGTAACGGCTACTCTTCGGTGACAAAAAGGTTAAGAGCGGAGAGCAAGTGGATAATTAAATTATCCACTCATTCCAATGGTCTAAATAAAGACCTTGGGTTGTTAAGTGATTTTCCCTCTGTTTGGGGTGGGGCGGGGTGATAATGATAAGTAACACACTAAATTGGGACGCGTAACACACTGATTGTACATTGTTGCGTTGTTAGAGCGCGCGCTGCACATGGGCGTGTGCAGTCTGTTGTTTTTGAAAATTGTTTTCAATATTAGTTTGTGCTGAAGAAGGACACAGGCGTGTCCGAAATATACACATTTTCTTGTTAAATTTTTTGTGCTTCAAAATTGTCATATTTGTTAACATATTTAGATTTATATATATATATATTCACATATATATATATACATATATATATATATTCACATATATATATATATTCACATATATATATATATTCACATATATATATATTCACATATATATATATTCACATATATATATATATTCACATATATAGTCACATATGTATATAGTCACATATATACATAGTCACATATATATATAGTCACAAAGTCACCTGTTAGAACTTTCCACATAAGAATCTTCTGGAGAGTATCCGCTCAATAACATTTCACTAAATATAGAAAAGCTCAAGGTTCCAGTTCCTTCCAGAATGTACGTATTTGTCTGTGGAAAGGTTGCTTTAACATTCTGGCTAATGCGTGAATTGTCTTCAAGTTGCCAGCGTGTACAGCAGAGCATTTAAACCTTTGTAGAGTAGAATCATCGTTGGGGGTCCAAAAAGTAACCCACGTTCAATGAATTTAAATACTGGGCAGTACCCTACTTGAAACTTGGGTGTAATGATCCTCGGGTTATCAGCCATCAATGAGTGTACAAATTTGGGTGTCAAAGGTGACATCTGGGCTATTGGGATCTGAAGCAACCCTATTTTTGCAAGCATGCCAATGTTTCTCTTACAGATTGTACAGTATTAAGTTGAGATTGAGCCACATTAATTTTGTGGTAAGTGGTACCTTCATGGTTCACAAGATTGTTGGGACCAAATGGACCATTTTAGGAAATCATGCAAAAGGCTTATTCTCATCCAGATTGTATGGTACTAGGTTGAAGTTTTGTCACATTACTGCCTTGAAAGCAGTACCTTTGGGTTGTTCAGGATTATTGGGTCCAAGGGTATGAATGGGTGGCCATGGGTCATATGAATTAGTGCAAAAATGCTTCTCCTCTAGATTGTATGGTTCTTAGTTGAGATTGTGTCACATAAGTATTACTGTACTACTATAGTAGTGTTACCATCAGGTGATCTTCATTCAAGGAATTATAGTGCCCGTGGGCTCATGTTCATCCAGAGAGCTGAAAAGATTTTAAATATACACTGAGCGGTGCTGACCAATATAATAGTTAAAAATGTTTATATATTTCACACTTTTAACGATTGCTAAAATGATTAGAAAAGTGCTGAGGTAAAGTGAATTGCATCCTATGGTTTCTTCTTTGTATCAGGTGTAACATTTGCAAACAGTGAACAATGGAAGGAAACCAGAACTTTTGTTTTGAACATGTTTCGGAAGTTGGGAGTGGGAAAGTCCAGTTTTGAGACAGTGGTGAGAAATGAAGGTGCCAAGTTAATGAACGAAATTTCCAGACAAGGTCACATTCTGGATGTCTCCTACATCTTCTCAATGTCAAGTTGCAACATAATCTCCAAGCTAGTCTTCAATCAGCAACTAGAATACACAGATCCAGCTCTCCAGGAACAGGTTGCCACAGTCTTGAAACACTTTCAACTTGCAGGGCCTGGCTCGCTGAACAGCATGACTCCAATCTTTGCCCATTTTCGTATTGGGCCCGGAGAGTGGATTGTTAACAACTACAAGACCATGAAGAAACTTTGGTCGAGACAAATTCAGAATCACGTAAACAAAGAGCAAGTAATCTATGGTCAGCATGAAGACATTGTTGATGCATACTTGGAAGAGCTGCAGAAACATTTGCAAGATGGCACACCGACAAATTTTAAGATGCATAATCTTCTCTGGCTACTACGAGACCTTTACCTTGCTGGAACAGAGACTACTTCAACCACACTAAAATGGGCAATGCTATTCCTTGTCACTCATCCAGATTCACAAAACAAGTGCCATGAGGAATTAGATAAAAACTTTACAGCAGACCATACCTTGAGCTATGCAGATCGTAGAAAGCTGCCTTACACCAATGCCTGTATAATGGAGTCTCTAAGGTTAGGTGACATCCTTCCCCTTGGAGTTGCTCATGAGGCAGCTGAAGATGTAAGGTTAGAAAAATATTGTATACCCAAAGGAACAATTGTTGCTTCAAATGTCCGGGCTGTTTCCATGGATCCTGTCATCTTCCCAGAACCTAAGAGATTTAAACCTGAGAGATTCATCACTCCTGATGGTAATTTCCAGACAGTTGATGAGATGATGCCCTTCGGTTTAGGTAAGGAAGCAGACACAAACAGAAATGTTGTCCAGCTCTTAATAAACCTTGAGTTGTCCTGTCACTCTGAGAAATAAGTCATGCACTGACATTAATGGTCGTCTAAAAGACAGAATTCTGGAGGAACTGGTTCTCATGATGTGTAATTTGTAATTAGGGAAAACAAAACTCATGTACTTCACTTTTAGTCCAACAACAGTTTTACATGATGTTCTCCTGCTCGCTCTAAGGGACTTGGTACACGAAAATAATTTCGACAGATAAGTGTGTTTGTGTGAACATCAACTTCCTTCAATGGGCAAACTGCAAGGAAGTGTTAAACCATTGCTTCAACAAACTGAGACCAGTTTTCAACCATGACTATGTTTAGTCTGTGTTTGGTTCAAGATAATGTCAACAGATATCATACATTTGTTCTCTGTGAAATATTTGACTGATTGCTTGATTTTTTTCTTCCAAGTTGCATATATCCAAACCAAACTGACTAAAGCTGTAGTTTATGCAATTTTAATATCATCTGGGTAATTGTGTAATTGTCTTCTTTGCAGGAAAAAGAATCTGCCTTGGGGAGCAGTTGGCCAGGATTGAACTGTTTCTGTGGCTTACACACATTCTTCAAAGGTTTGAAGTCAAACCAGCAGATGAGACCCTACCTGACTTTTCTGTAGCCAGAACTGGACTTGTGAGAAGTCCTCTGCCTTTCAAAGTAAAGTTTGTTGAAAGGCCAAGGGGGAGGTTGACAGAATGTCAGAAATGAAGCCTTTTGATAGCAATTAGAGAATTTTCCACCTTGACAGGCACAGGACAAAGATCTCTCTCCACCTCTTGCACTCACCTTTCTGGGGCCTTCCACTATTTCAACTTAATCAGTGCAATTTTCTGATTGGTCTATCTGGGGATTGGTAATACTGCCACCTAATTGTAAAGTTTACAGGAATGTATGGTATTATAGTATAGGGTCCCATGAGTAAATTGTAAGGCAAAAAGAGTACATATTGCAGTCAAATTTAAGTGATGAGTGTGACATTATATTTCTATTAGTACATCAAAAGGGGTATTGCTTAGGGTAATGCATAGGTATCCCCAAGAATGCCACATGCACATAACAGCATTCCTCTAGTCTGCACTATGATTATCATACAGTAACCTAAAATTAAAGTTTGAAATTCGGGGTGAAAAGAGGATGAATATTGTAATTTTTCACTATTCTTCAACCTTTCTGTGCAATTCTTTTTATATGAGGAGATATTTTTAAAAAAAAAATAAATTGTACATAGGGTTGATCAAACCCCACCTTCAAAGTGATAACCAGAACTAGAATTAAGGTTAAGTTAGGGTTTGTTGTAATTGAAAAAATAATTGCAAACACAGCTGTGTAATGTTTTCCCAGAAGCCCAGAGAGGTGCTCCTGGTTGGTCTATGTGGGGTCCATTTGTAAAGTAACAAGCAAACATACTGAACCAGAAAAGAGTAATATTTAGACACACAGGGTTCGAGAAAAAACAAATTATCACTTTCTGTGTGATATTTTAGAATTCTCCCTGCAAGTTTGTTGAAAATACATTTTTGTTTCCAAACTTTCATTTGGTCTGTGTGTGGTCTGCACAATGAAGCATACACTGATTTATTAAATCTTTATTCCATCATTCAGTGTTTCTTGTGTGCAAAGTGACTTAAAGCATCTAACATTTTACACTTTCAACATTTTTAATCAATCACAAAAGTGAGGTGGAGTGGCCTGGGGTTTTGATAAAACTTTTTTGAGGGAGCTCTTCTGGTCTATCTGGGGTCTTTTGTACATTTTGTTAGCTCAACCCACGGAGTGTGGGTAGAGCTTATGTGGTACTGTAGGGGGAGAAAATGTCTGTCTCTCTGTTCAAAAGCCTACTTCTTCTGCAGTTACTGGTGGATTTTTCTGAAATTTGCAGTGAAGGTGCCACATTGGGATGGCAATACATGAGTTGTTCCTAACTATATGATAGGACAAAGGGAAGTCATAATTTTTGGCTATTTTGATCATTTTTCCTTGTGCTTTAGATCCTTTTGAAGTCTCACTCCCTTGATTTGAGTGGTTATATTATGTGGTAGTGAGTTGAAGTGAGCTTTATCTGGAGGGGCATGCTCACCACCTTAAATGAATAGCCTCAAGCTAAAGCTTGTGTAAGACAGTTTTCAGTTACTTTGTTTTGACTGTTATTCTTGGGCATTACTTGTACTCCCTGTAGTATCCAGTGTCCACTGTGTACACAACTAATGTACCATGATGGCAAAGTTCCATGACAGCTAATTTTAGAATCTATTACATAGCCCCCCTTGCTGGTTGTGTGGACATTGCATACAGAGGGGTTATTGTTCTTTACCAGTTGTTTCCCTGGTCTAGCTGGAATGGTTATCATAGAATGTTAGGGAGTTGAGGTTTGGTCTTGGCTTGGTCAAGGCCCTGCACCAGTGGCATAACCAGACTTTTTATTTAAGGGGGGGGGGGGGGGAGACAAGTGATTATGGCACTTTCTAAGTGTAGTGTAGCATATACCACTAAAATTTTTGCCAAACGTTCCTCTCATAGTGCAGGAATTGGCAGTTCCCAACCTTCCAGACCTTGTGAACTGTGGCCAAGTATTCTTCATTTTTGACAAACCACATTTAGAAATTTACACTTCCAAAAGGTCAATCTCTGCAGGGGTTGTGAGTGAAAGCCACGAAAAGAAATTGTTGATTAATTTTTGATAACATCAATAGTGCTAGTTAAGTTCAGTTTAAATTAATGTATTCAGGCACTTACAGGGGGGTTCACTAAGTAGAGATGCAACATTCTTATTTGTCAACAAAAGCCTACATATTTCATCGTACTAGATTCTTTTCATTAATTTGTTTTTTACGGAATCAATATTAGACTCCACACGACTTAGCAGCATTTACTTAAAGGGACTCATTGAGTTGACATCAATAAAGTTTGTGGTGGTTTTGAAGGATATAAACACATGACAATACTTACAATTAGCATAAGTAGTCAAGTTTCACATCCAATAGTTATGAAAACTGTCAAAATTTTCAAATTTTTGACTGTTTGTTGCACTGGTTGTATGCGTGTGAATGTAGTACTAGTATGAAAAGTGTCTGGTCACGAATTTTCATAAACCAAATTAAATCATTAATTACTTACTCATTAATGTTCCATTGTATGGGAAACATTGGGATCTTCTTAGTTTGACCATTTGTCACTTGTATGTGAAGGAAACTTGACGGGTGTAGATAAATTTAGTGAATTTCAGGAAACAACTCAATGAGCCTCTTTAAAAAATGCATGGTGTGGTTTTCATCCAATATTTTTTTTACTCACCAATTTCATTGGGGGTAGTGGGAGGGGACAGCCCCCTCTGGTTATGCCACTGCCCTGCACAGACTGGTGGCATGTACTAGAAGTCTACTTTGTGATCCCTATCCCTGTCCCCTGTGGGCAGTGTTATATAGCTAAGATGTATCCCTGAAACCAACTTTGCTATTTGTCAAATAGCAACTCCCTGCTGAAACGGTCCAGCTGCGAAAGTTAATTGCTAGGTCAACAGTGTTTATGTGCTGGCCAGCCCAACATGAGTTTGTGTACAGTATGAACGATGTTAGGACCATAGATGTGTTCCAAATTAATTTTCAACTGGACACATCCTAACATCAGAAGGGTTGAGCAACTGCAGCATCGCTGCTCTAGTTCTATCTGGGGTCTTTTAAATAAGGGAGTAATAAGTATGGTGGTATTAGAGGTGCAGCCATCTGCATTTGAGATGGGATGGAACAGATTATGTCAGTCATTGATGATTACCATCAGTAGCAGCATGGCATGGTGAAGTATGTGGTCCCTCATCAATAAGTATAGTTAATTATATATAGTTATGTATCTCATTCAACTAATTGTATCTGAAGGTAATGTAAATCACATCAATGAAACAAATGTATGCAAAGCATAATTGACTAAAAACACTATCCATTTTGCCTTTCACAGTCATTTTTGATTCCTTGCCGAAGGCAGGCAAGGAATCTATGCGATGGTGATGTCGTGTGTGTGCGTATGTGCGTGTGTATGTGACGCCTTTGCTTGGAAACACGATATCTCAAGAAGGGTAACTCTGAGAGATTTCATACTTGGAATGTAGAATGCCCATGTGATATAGAAGGTCCCTATAGTTTTTGGGCAAGGTCAAAGGTCATTTGAGGTCACTAGAGGTAAGAATGTGAAAACCTTGTAAACACAATATCTCCAGAATGGTAACTGTGACTGATGTCATACTTGGTAAACACGATATCTCCAGAAGGGTAACCATGACTGATGTAATTCTTGGTGTGTGGGTTGGCAATAATGAGCAGACGATCCCTATTGTCAAGCTTGGACAAATCTCATATTTAGTGTGCAGGTGTACCACATTAGGAAGAAAAAACCTTGTTGTTTTTGGTGGAGGTCAAAGGTCATTTGGGGTCAACAGGGGTCAAAATGTGAAAACCGTGTAAGCACGATATCTCAAGAAGCAAAGCTTGGACAGATCTCATATTTGGTATGTAGGTGTACGATATTGAGAAGAAGAACGCTATTATTTTTGGTGGAGGTCAAAGGTCATTTGAGGTCAACAGGGGTCAATTGTGAAAACCTTGTAAACACGATATCTCAATGAGGGAAGCTTGGACAGATCTCATATTTGGTATGTAGGTGTACCATGTTGAGAAGAACCCTATTGGTTTTGGTGGAGGTCAAAGGTCATTTGGGGTCAACATTGGTCAAAATGTGAAAACCTTGTAAACACGATATCTCAAGAAGGGAAGCTTGGACAGATCTCATATTTAGTATGTAGGTGTACCATATTGAGAAGAAGAACCCTATTATTTTTGGTGGAGGTCAAAGGTCATTTGGGGTCAACAGGGGTCAAAATGTGAAAACCTTGTAAACACGATATCTCAATGAGGGAAGCTTGGACAGATCTCATATGTGGTATGTAGGTGTACCACATTAGGAAGAAAAACCTTGTTGTTTTTGGTGGAGGTCAAAGTTCATTTGGGGTCAACAGGGGTCAAAATGTGAAAACCTTGTAAACATGATATCTCAAGAAAAGCTTGGACAGATCTCATGTTTTGTGTGTAGTTGTACCATGTTGAGTAGAGGAACCCTATCGTTTTTTGTGAAGGTCAAAGGTCATTTGGGGTCAACAGGGGTCAAATTGTGAAAATGTGACAAATGTGACACATACTAATGCTATTATATCAGATTCAGAAAAAATTCCTCTTAAATAGATCATCGAAACCACAATGCATTTCTGCATTCTGGTTTAAGTTTAATATGGGTCTTCAAATGCTCATTAAAGGCAATCACTCATTGGCTGAGACAGTTCCAATTCTTGGAACTACTGACTTCAAGCGCCTACCCCTCAACCTGTCTGAGACTCCTTGTCATGTGTAATACTACCTAGCATGAGACAATCTGCATCTTTTGAATTTGCTGTCAATCAAAGAGCAGAAACAATGGAGAATTTTGATTACCACTAGCCAAAAATGTAACTTATGGTGTCAAATGACTGTCTCAATTTGCAGATGTACGATTTTCACTTTACAGTATCAAATATTGAATAAAGTTGCAAAGAGGAGACATGAACTCAGACTCGGCCAACATTTTTGGTTTCTATGATAATCGTAACCTATGTGATCATGCATGCGTGTGCGTGTGTGTATGTTTGTGACGCCCTACCTTGTAAACATGATATCTCAAGTAGGGAAGCTTGGACAGATCTCATATTTGGTATGTAGGTGTACCACACTGAGTTGAAGAACCCTATCGTTTTTGGTGGAGGTCAAAGATCATTTAGGGTAAACAGGGGTCAAATTGTGAAAACCTTGTAAACACGATATCTCAAGAAGGGAAGCTTAGACAGATCTCATATTTAATATGTATGTGTACCACATTGAGTAGAAGAACCCTATTGTTTTTTGGTGGAGGTCAAAGGTCATTTGAGGTCAATAGGGGTCAAATTGTGAAAACTTTGTAAACACGATATCTCAAGAAGGGAAGCTTGGACAGATCTCATTTTTGCTATGAGATGTATCACATTGATTAGAAGAATCCTATTGTTTTGGTGGAGGTCAAAGGTCATTTGAGGTCAACAGGGGTCAATTGTGAAAACCTTGTAAACACGATATCTCAAGGAGGGAAGCTTGGACAGATCTCATATTTGGTATGTAGGTGTACCACATTGAGTAGAAGAACCCTATTGTTTTTGGTGGAGGTCAAAGGTCATTTGGGGTCAGCAGGGGTCAAATTGTGAAAACCTTGTAAACACGATATGTGAAGGATGGAAGCTTGGAGAGAGCTAATATTTGGTATGTGGGGGAACCACATTGAGTATAAGAGCCCTATTGCTTTTGGGTGGAGCTCAAAGGTCATTTGGGGTCAACAGGGGTCAAATTGTGAAAACCTTGTAAACACGATATCTCAAGAAGGGAAGCTTGGACAGATCTCATATTTAGTATATAGGTGTACCATGTTGAGAAGAACCCTATTGGTTTTGGTGGAGGTCAAAGGTCATTTGGGGTCAACATAAGTCAAAATGTGAAAACCTTGTAAACACGATATCTCAAGAAGGGAAGCTTGGACAGATCTCATATTTAGTATGTAGGTGTACCATATTGAGAAGAAGAACCCTATTATTTTTGGTGGAGGTCAAAGGTCATTTGGGGTCAACAGGGGTCAAAATGTGAAAACCTTGTAAACACGATATCTCACGAAGGGAAGCTTGGACAGATCTCATATTTAGTATGTAGGTGTACCATATTGAGAAGAAGAACCCTATTATTTTTGGTGGAGGTCAAAGGTCATTTGGGGTCAACAGGGGTCAAAATGTGAAAACCTTGTAAACACGATATCTCAATGAGGGAAGCTTGGACAGATCTCATATGTGGTATGTAGGTGTACCACATTAGGAAGAAAAACCTTGTTGTTTTTGGTGGAGGTCAAAGTTCATTTGGGGTCAACAGGGGTCAAAATGTGAAAACCTTGTAAACATGATATCTCAAGAAAAGCTTGGACAGATCTCATGTTTTGTGTGTAGTTGTACCATGTTGAGTAGAGGAACCCTATCGTTTTTTGTGAAGGTCAAAGGTCATTTGGGGTCAACAGGGGTCAAATTGTGAAAATGTGACAAATGTGACACATACTAATGCTATTATATCAGATTCAGAAAAAAATTCCTCTTAAATAGATCATCGAAACCACAATGCATTTCTGCATTCTGGTTTAAGTTTAATATGGGTCTTCAAATGCTCATTAAAGGCAATCACTCATTGGCTGAGACAGTTCCAATTCTTGGAACTACTGACTTCAAGCGCCTACCCCTCAACCTGTCTGAGACTCCTTGTCATGTGTAATACTACCTAGCATGAGACAATCTGCATCTTTTGAATTTGCTGTCAATCAAAGAGCAGAAACAATGGAGAATTTTGATTACCACTAGCCAAAAATGTAACTTATGGTGTCAAATGACTGTCTCAATTTGCAGATGTACGATTTTCACTTTACAGTATCAAATATTGAATAAAGTTGCAAAGAGGAGACATGAACTCAGACTCGGCCAACATTTTTGGTTTCTATGATAATCGTAACCTATGTGATCATGCATGCGTGTGCGTGTGTGTATGTTTGTGACGCCCTACCTTGTAAACATGATATCTCAAGTAGGGAAGCTTGGACAGATCTCATATTTGGTATGTAGGTGTACCACACTGAGTTGAAGAACCCTATCGTTTTTGGTGGAGGTCAAAGATCATTTAGGGTAAACAGGGGTCAAATTGTGAAAACCTTGTAAACACGATATCTCAAGAAGGGAAGCTTAGACAGATCTCATATTTAATATGTATGTGTACCACATTGAGTAGAAGAACCCTATTGTTTTTTGGTGGAGGTCAAAGGTCATTTGAGGTCAATAGGGGTCAAATTGTGAAAACTTTGTAAACACGATATCTCAAGAAGGGAAGCTTGGACAGATCTCATTTTTGCTATGAGATGTATCACATTGATTAGAAGAATCCTATTGTTTTGGTGGAGGTCAAAGGTCATTTGAGGTCAACAGGGGTCAATTGTGAAAACCTTGTAAACACGATATCTCAAGGAGGGAAGCTTGGACAGATCTCATATTTGGTATGTAGGTGTACCACATTGAGTAGAAGAACCCTATTGTTTTTGGTGGAGGTCAAAGGTCATTTGGGGTCAGCAGGGGTCAAATTGTGAAAACCTTGTAAACACGATATGTGAAGGATGGAAGCTTGGAGAGAGCTAATATTTGGTATGTGGGGGAACCACATTGAGTATAAGAGCCCTATTGCTTTTGGGTGGAGCTCAAAGGTCATTTGGGGTCAACAGGGGTCAAATTGTGAAAACCTTGAAAACACAATTTCTCAAGAAGGGAAGCTTCGACAGATCTCATATTTAGTATGTAGATGTACCACATTAAGTAGAAGAACCGTATTGGTTTTGGTGTAGGTCAAAGGTCATTTGGGGTCAACAGGGGTCAAATTGTGAAAACCTTGTAAACATGATATCTCAAGAAGGGAAGCTTGGACAGATCTCATATGTAGTATGTAGATGTACCACATTGAGATGAAAAAAATCCGATTGTTTTTTGTGTAGGTCAAAGTTCATTTGGGGTCAACGGGTCAAATTGTAAAAACCTTCTTAACACAATATCTGAAGAAGGGAAGCTTGGACAGATATCATATTTGGTATGTAGGTGTACCACATTGAGTAGAAGAATCCTATTGTTTTTGGTGGAGGTCGAAGGTCATTTGGGGTCAACAGGGGTCAAATTGTGAAAACCTTGTAAACATGGTATCTCAAGAAGAGAAGCTTGAGCAGATGTCATATGAAGTGTGTTGGTGTATCTTATTGAGTACAAGAACGCTATTATTTTAATGGAGGTCAACTGTCAACAAGGGTCAAACTGTGAAAACATTGGAAATAAAGTGCGTCAATATACCTGGCATACATAGCATGGCATTGACACCTACACCGATGGTATCAAACTTACAGCTAACTTGCAGCTAACATGTATACCAAATATACCAGGTACACTTAGGAAGGTGGATAATTCTTAGCAAAAAGTAAAGCCGTGTGAATTAAGCAATTGATACCTGCTCGCTCACTCATGTAGTCGATCAGAGAAAACGCAACTGAACTGCAAACATATTCTAACCTTCACACAATGGCTTGTGCTTCATTGCCCAATGGATGGGTGCAATATACATGCTGTAGTTAGAAGTATGAAATTGGAATAGTCCATGATTAGGGGTTACAGAAAATTCCAAGACATGCGCTTCAAGTTGTGTACACAAAAGCTGTGCACCTTGCAGGGCACACCAAACACAAATTAGCATTTTAGTAGAAAGATAAAAAACTTGGCGACAATGGAACTTCAAAATAAGTAACAATGTTTGTAAGACATAAAAACAACCAAGTAAAATTCTTTTAAGCAGATCATCGAAACCACAATGCATTTCTGCATTCTGGTTGTTTTAATTCATGGTAATGTTTATTGGCCTGATAAAAGACAAAATTTAACCATTAATTACCTCACACTGCTATCAAAGACCAATGTCACTTGATAGCAGAGAATATGAAGGATTATAGTTTAAATAATACAAATTGCTACACATAACTGAAAACGAAAGGATTACATAAAATTTCAGTCTGTGAAATCATTACTTAGCAGCAATTCATAAAAATGATTGACCACTGAGTTAGTCCTACAATGTAAAGCACAAAATCTGTCACGTGAACATTTACTATGACTATGAGTGCAGCCTGCAACATTAATTGTGATGTAAAAAAATTAGAACCCTGTAATTGTACACTTGGACACATTAACATATCCTTAAAGGGAAATAGGGCGTTTAGAATACACCAACATGACGTTCTAAAGAAATAGCCTTTAGTCATTATTAAACCATTCAGTTTCGTCAATGAACGTCAGCCAAGGCTTTATCTCCTCAAAAAGTTATGCATGTGATGAGTAACAGAAGATGCATCATTTGAATTTTGAAAAGTTTGGGTGAACAAATTAGTGTTGAGCAACAAATAACTGAATTTCTATCTGTGAGAAACTTATTTCTTGGAAAAAAAGACTACTGTCCTTCGTTATTTTGAATAATCTATCATTCTGCATCCACATACATTGGTTTTAAAAATATGGATGTTTTCTGTGAAACAAACGCCCTATTTCCCTTTAACATTAACTTTGAATACAATTTACCAAGTTGAAGTCACATGCCAACAATATAACTTAAGTCTGAAGTAAGTACCTACCTCGAGATACTGACGCTACAAGCAAGAGCCAAAGTTTTTGAAATCTGAGATGACAAACGACCTTTGAACTTTCCTAAAAAGCAGTGGTCTATCTAACTATTTAGGGGAAAAATACCTATATGTTTGTACTATGGAGAAACTAGACTTTCAAGGCTTTTACATGTTTACTTCCCCTGGCTTCACATGGCCTTTGACATTAAAAAAATTATGGATTGGATACTGTACTCAATATGCTGAAGCCACATGTCAAAAACAAATTTTGCTTTCAGTGCCTCATTCATCATAGTGATCCTATAAGCAAGAGCATAAAACATACACAGTCATGCACAAAGTTAAAACATCCAAACTTCACTGCACAGGATGCTTTCCCACCTTTGGCAAGAAACTGACCAAAAATGACAGATTTTCAACTCATCAAGAGATGCTGATAGATTCAATGTGATGGTCTAGCAAAATACACATATTAACGCATCTTTATGAATTTTTAGACCCACAATTAACTCATCAGCTTAATTAGGAATTTTTCATCCATTCTTTCTCAATTAAACATTTTTGCCAATGCACATGACACATAATATCCTCTGAAATGATGTAAAATATAGTTCTGGAAAACTTAGGCATTTGATGTCTAAATGAACATATTAGTCATTGCTATGTGAGTGGGATAGAATCACTGTGAGGTGACAAGTGAGCTAAGGCAATGAAATTGTTAAAGCAGTATATTACAGTTATCTATTGTCTTAATGTTAATGCTAAAATTAATTTAATTGAACAGTTAGCCGGCAGATGAAAGATGAAGTTTCACAGCTTTTAACTCCTATGGTGAGGAGGCTCACAGTCAATGTGAATTGCCTATTGTCAATGAACTTGAAATAGGATTAGCATCTGTCCAAATTTATCAGAATTTTCATGTTTCCATTTTCTATTTAAAGTAAGATGAGTGTCCAGACATTCTTGAAAACAACAGGCCTAGGTCTTTTACCTCTAAGCTGTTTGATGTTGCAATCTGTATCAAATTTCTTGCTTACACGTTTAAAATCCAATTGCTTTCATATATGCATTACAAATTAAGCCTTTCTCAATCATATCCATCAATAAATTGTGCACAAACAGAATTCTCTTGTCACCCCCTCGCAACAACTACATTGGTAGTACTAGTAGAAGTGTAACTTTCCAAACCTGTGGTCTGACCCTGGGAGGCTTTGCAATAAAATGAAAATAAAATTCTTTGAAGACTGCATGGACCAACCAATGGCGATGCTACGCTTAGATAATGGTACTATATTATCTACCGTCACTTTAACCCACTACCGTAACCCGCAGTTGTCCCAGATGTGGTTACCATATGGCCTGCTTTAAATCCTTCTCTTAATTCAGTCTCCAAACATAATCCCACATTCAGCGTAGTGAAAAATGGTAACCTTAAACTGAAAAAGATGTTATCAGAGCTAAGATAAGACAGCATAAGGGGAAGTCCTGTCCATTCAGATCCCTATGAACCATTAAGGCATAAAATCATATAGTCAATTTAAGGTCACATGCCAAGGTTCACTTGAAATAGCTGCCTGTGATTTTTGATTTTTATTTAATGTCTTGTCAGTGGTAAAAAATGTGAGATTTAATACAGGAAGATGATAGAACTATTTAAGCTAGGGGACAGAAGTTTAAGTGGCTTTAATTCATCATGGGTATAAACAGAGGACTTTAACTGGCTTTGATTCAGCACATTAATCTCATGTGAAGTCAAATAACACTTCGCCTCCATTAAAAACAATAGGGATCATTTACTCACAATTAACTACCTTCATACCAAGTTTGAAGACAACAGGTGGTCTCACACAAACATATCATAGCCTAGTGCTGAATGTACTGTGTAGTTCCACATTCTGGATGTACATTGCTTGCATGAATGACCAACTGTTAGTGGTAAGCGATGGTCGCTTTACAGTGAACAATACGGTACGTTAAAATGTGGCACTGAAGTAATGAATTCTGAGACGATCTATAGTCTGTAAAGTTTCATCAACCTTCCCATCTTCAGAATGCTTGCCTACTACATTTCAATTACAACCAAGTTATTTCTGACCTCCATAAAAATGACAGAGACTATCAAATAATCAAGAGCAAACAATATTTTTGGTTCGAATTTCAGCAACATTTTTTCCTTGAGAAAACTTGCTAAATTTTCATCATACTTTAAACTCTCATAACTTTGACCTCCATTACAATAATGTTGATCATCTACTTAAAACAAACTACCTACAAAGCAACCATCAAATTTCCCTTCAGTGCTTAATGAGTTTTAAACTATGACTTCTGGAGACTTTCTGTGACCTTTGAACTCCATAGAAAAACAAGTGATATTATTTACTTCTCATGAGCAAGCAATGCTTTCAGTTTGAAGCTGGAGCAATGTTCACTTTACAGGCTATCTTGCTTAAAAGCATTTTCAAACTCTCACCTGTGGTTACCTTAAATCACCTTACGCATCACAGATAAAACTAGGATCTTCTACTAATGATAATAACATACACAAATGCTTTGAATTTCAAACTCATTTCCCTAGTGACAACATTGATATTACAAGCAAAGGCATTGCAAACACACACACACGCACCCTCACATTTGACGTTAAATGACAGTTTCTTTTCCTGAAAAACGACTGGGATCACCACTTAACAATAATTAGTACATAAAGAATAACTTCCAAACTCAACCTACTCAACCCGAGTTCACACTATACAACTGTAGGCCAACAGCAATGTCCCCAGATTCATGACAAACTCTTAAGGTGTGACTTCTTCAATTAACATTCCCTGTGCTATATAGGTGTTGTGCCTGTGTATTATAATATGAACTTGTAAAGACAAAAATCATGCAAACATATAAACTCATCACCCTCACAACTCATGCGGCATTTAGTAAGAAATAAAAGCAGGCACTTATCATTACTTACCTTCCAAACACTACTCCCTACCACTGCAAACCATCAATACTACTGTCACTGAATCTGCAAAGTAACCAAGTCTCTAGACATTGTGTATCACATTTTCTTCATAATCACATGGATCATTTAGTACAATGACCTAGTATTTCAACATGAGAAATGGATAAATTTCTAAAGAGAAAATATGATTTTACTGGTGCAAATGAGCATGAAAATATGTTTGAACATATTGTTTTTTGTAGGGGTGTGGTGAGTAAGGCAGACATTTGCCCCCCCCCCCCATTTTTGGGGGGAACATAAAAATCATTAACTGAAAAATAAGAATTCCCAGAGAGACATTTCAACTGAAATTCAGAAACAAATGTAGCACCATTTTGCATCTAGCTACGTACCCTACGTGAGCTAAACTTTTCCAGGGGGGACACTGACCCCTCCCCTTAGACCCCTCCCCAGGACACTGATCTGCCGCCCATGGTGGTGCCCCCATCAAATTGCTGTGCCCCCCATGTCCCCCCCCCCCCTACAGAAAATAAAAGGCTGGTGACGCCACTGCTTAAATATGCACAATTGTACTTGCACCACAAGAACCTTGTTAGTCATGTCTGACCAGCACAGGCCCTTGCCGACTAGCATGGAGCCTACAAACTTGATGGCTTCTGTCCAGCACTACATTATCAACTCCATAAACAACTACTTTCAACAAACAAAGCTAACAACAAAATACCATTTCTCCTTTGACCATGAACTAACACTGATAAACCATGATGTGAATCTTGGTTCTGAACATCATGACCTCAAACTACAAAATGCATTGAAATCAAAACACACACAAGTTACATAGGAATACAGTATAAAGCAATCATAATTGAATAATGACTAACAATGGTGCAGAACCCACAGGAGGAGGGAGGAGCACATTAGTTGCTAGTTTAAACAAAGTCATTGCTCTGTGAATATCATAAACTTTGAAACTTTACTCACTCAAATATACCATGAGTACTAGGTACCACAAGAAGGCTTGTTGTCATGCCGGTAGTTGCCGGTCAGGTTTAACGAGGGTACTGGCTCTTGCAATTGCCAGCCAGCATGGTTTCAACTTGGCACTAAAATTGCCAACTTAAAAAAGAAGTCTTAAGTCCATAACAACTTACTATATCCTTTGACCATGAACTATGTATACCCACAAATAATGATACGAAGAATCAGATTACTAAATGCATTGGAAGCATAACACATGAACAAAAGCATGTAGCAACACATACAGTAGTATAGCAATCGAAAACAACAGCTACTGTACATTGGTGTAGAATCTTTACAGAGTACAGTGATAAGTTACAGATTTGAAAGTTCAAACCATTTGCTGACACTTTCACTGGGCTGGCAACCACCCAGACTGCCTGTGCAGTATGTGGAACACATACATACAAATAGTTGCCAATTTGGCTTAAAATATTTTAGGGAGGATTTATTTTTTCAGACAGGACATGAGAAACATTGATTTGCAACTATTGGAAACACTGAAACTGAATTGTAACTTGGTATTCATGGTATGAAAATTGCAATGCAAACCCACTTATTTCATCAATTGATATAGATACAGTACAAAACATGGGAAGTACTATCAATACAGTATATATTCACAATCACAGTAGCCAAGTTGAAAGTTCATGTACACAGTACGGTAGCATAGCATATTGCAAATGAAATCTGAACTCCCACACACAGATACAGCATCATAAGAACACGCCTTGCAAATTTATTCCTGTAAGGCCCACACAACCTGTTCCACTAATCTCAAGAGACACCAGATTGCAGGTTTTATTTTGAATTGGATTACATATGATGAACAAACAGCTTCATTGACATTTCACAAAATTTGCTTTCAAGGTCTGTCTGTATTCTCCCCATAAAGAAGTTGTTTTATTTAAACAAGAATTGGTGTTTTTGTTTTTTTTTTATACTTAACAAAATGCATCACCACACTGCATAATATATACTGCGTATGTAATAGGACAATGCATAGTTCCTGATAATCTTCATTCAAGTATGCACTAAACATTACAAATGTTCAAGTCTCCATATGCAAATTTGAATCTAAGTTTGAGATGTTTTTTCCAAGGTTGCCAGGAGCAAATCTTTGACTGATTTTGATATCAAATTATTTGTGTTTAAAGCAACAGGGTTTTGTATTATTCAAACTGATCACGTACCACACTCTATTTATGAGATCATTTCAAGCTGTACCTGTCTGACCTCTGTTGACCCAAGGTGATCCTTGATCTGAATCACAAGCAACATGATTCTTCCAAACAATGTTGTCCAATGAAGAACCTCATTTGAAGGTAGGCTAATTTTACATTCTTGAGAGAATGTTTTGATATTTGACCAAAATCAATTGGGGTGCTGTACCTAATGTGATTCATGAACATACTTTATATGAGCTATTGTAATCACAATGTTTTAACACTTTGACCTTGGCTGACCTCAGAAGATCTTTGACCTCCATCATAAAATAATAGGGTTCTTTATCTGAATATAATACTTACAAATAGCAGTGATGACATCAGTTAAAGTTTTCACTACTTTGCTCCTGAGCAAAGCGTCTCAAGTACTCTCATGCACACACACAAACTTTCAAATTTTACATTTTATCAAGGTTACTCCTCATCACTTCCAAAAGTCCATAAGATGACTATGAAGGACCTTGTCATACACACTCCGTAAAGTGAAATTAGAAAGTGCATCTTGCCCGTCATTGTAAACAGTCCACACCTGTCCAAAAATAGTGAAATAATCATAGTTAGCACATATGAAACATTAAATTAATCATACATAGAAGGTGGATACAAGACATAAGTATATTACTACCAGACAAAGAGTATACATTTCCGCCTGTAAAAAGATTGCTGTGCAGTGCTAGACAAAATGATCACTGACAGATTCTTGTTGCCAGTTTCAGATATCTTGATTTGAGTTCCACTCCACATTAAATGTAGCCATTACCTAAGCAGAATACTTGAAGTAAATGTGATACACATAAAGGCTGGATGTCCAAGTGTCTATGCTATTAAAGCCAATCCTGAGCTACAATGACCTTTCAGAGCTGTCTTTATCCAAAAAAAGGGTGACTAAACGTTTTGCAAATTTATGGTTAACTAAAATTCCAAATGTGAGACAAACCACACTTGCATTTCAAAAGTTGAAATTTGACTCTTGACAACCAACAAGATGAGAACCATCCACATATCAAACATTGCATGCATCCCATCTTTTGTATAACAAAGTTGACAGTTGGCACACAATACAAACCCATGGATCTATCATGACTGCAAAGGTAAGAATAGCTGAGAAGATTACTGACTTTGAGATAGCATATACTCAGTGCTGATATTTAGGGCCGGAACGAGGTGGTGTGGACTCACATGGTCAGTTATGACAATGACACAGATTTCGTTATAATGTCAACTGAAAATGTTAATGCTAACAAAATATATAATCAACTAAAACTTTCTACTATATGATATTGAATGTTTATTCTGTAATAATGCTTACAATGTCTTTCACTATGATCTTCCTCTGAAGCTTCAACTCCTTCACTTTTTTCTCTCAGTTTCCTTTTGATGTAGTCAACCACTTCGTTGGGAAAAATCCTCCCCTTTCTCTTCTGCTGAACAAAAAACACTCACACAACAAAAAGAACCAAATTTTGATTATATTTCACAGTTTCATGAAGAAAAGACAATAATCTTTGATTACCGGTACTCTCACAAATATATGAATACTAAATGTGCATAGTTGCACATCTTCTATTTTTTTGCCAAAGAAAAATTACTATGGTAACATTATACGGGGTTCATTTTTGATACATGAAGGTTTCACATAGTCCAGTGTGCGTGGTACTCATGGTGGCCCAAAAAAACACAATTTCTTTGAATGCATAGCTCGATGCCCTTTTTGACTGTTGATGTAAGTTTGCAACAAAAAAGGATGGTAAATTACAAGATACCAAAATTGGCTTTTTTTTATCTAAAAAAATCAGCAAATTTTACTCGATTTACCACACAACTAATACATCTTGGACGTATTGTCATCACGCACAACCTTACCAAGTTTAAACTTGATCGCTCTTATATTTTTCACGCTATTCTGGAAAAACCACAATTTGAACAGGTCCATACACACACACACGAACACACACACAGCTTTGTTTTCCATTCATTCCGAGGACCTCATTGTGCTTTCTTTTGTTTTTTCTTCCTCAACCCCAACCTTAACAATAGACTCCCTATTGTTAATCTTGAGAGGACCGGAGAAATCTATTGAATTTTCTACAGAGGACCTAAAATCTATTGTTTCGGTCCTCGATCCCACCCGAAAACAAGGGCACGTACACCCACACACACACACGCAGCTTTGTTTTCCATTCATTCCGAGGACCTCATTGTGCTTTCTTTTGTTTTTTCTTCCTCAACCCCAACCTTAACAATAGACTCCCTATTGTTAATCTTGAGAGGACCGGAGAAATCTATTGAATTTTCAACAGAGGACCTGAAATTTATTGTTTCGGTCCTCGATCCATCCCGAAAACAAGGGCTTTGGACTTTGTTTTCCATTCATTCTGAGGACACACGCACACACATTGGCACGGACACGTTTTCATTTATACCACCCAATAGGACAATCCTGTACCCATGGTCACTCTACCATGGGGTTCCCCTGGGGTGTCGCTACTCATCCAATCCAAACGTTTCCATGGCAACCGCTCTCCCATGGGTGCACAGTACAATATATAGCTCCACTAGCCATGTGACTACAATATCTCATCTTAGCCCCTAAAGGGCGATGGGATAATAAATGAAATGAACTCGAAGTTGTTCCCAGGTACGTCAATCCGGTGGTGGCCTGTAGGCCAGTACCATATCGTGCACCTGTAGGCCTTCTGGAGAGAGTTCACAGCTGTGTAGTAAAAACAGAGAGGGTTCACTGCTGGCTGTGCAGTATGGGAACAGGGCATCGAAAGCCGGCCTAAAGTTTAGTTATTAGGATTCCGATTTCTATGGAACAGACAGGAGTTACGTAACACAACCCTGCCCCGGACAGACCAAACCCCACACAGGCCAAATGCACAGCAGTGTTGGAGGCACTCGTGATCGTTTTCGAGGCCGATTTTTCAGTCCTTGGCCTCGGCCTTTGCCTCGGAAGGCAATGACTCGGTCTCTGCCTTGGCCTCGTGCCCTATTGCCACGATATCTTAAGAAGAGAAGCTTGGACTGATCTGATACTCAGTACATAAGTGTACCTCATTTAGTACAAGAACCCTATTGTTTTTGGTGCAGGTCAAAGGTCATTTGGGGTCCGACAACAAGGGTCAAATTGTGAAAACCTCGTAAACACGATACCCCCAGAAGCAAAGCTTGGAAGGATCTCATAATTGGTACGTTGGCGTACCACGTTGAATAGAAGAACCCTATTGTTTTGGTGGAGGTGAAAGGTCATTTGATATCATCATGGGGTCAAACTGTGAAAACCTTGTAAACACAATATCTCAAGAAGGGAAGTTTGGACAGGTATCATATGAAGTATTTAGGTGTAACTTATAGAATATCGCTTTAAATGGAGGTCAACGATCATTTTAGGTCAACAAGCGTCAAACTGTGAAAACCTTGTAAATAAGCTGTGTCGATATACCTGGTATACGCTGACAGCTAACAAGTATACGAAACATACAGGAATACCCGGAATAATGGATAACCGATGCGGCCGTATACCTTCCACCTACCATACAAGGTACATGAGAATAACAAAAAGAGAAGTGAATTGCATGCATGTTTTCATCTCGTTACTACAAGTTTGAATTTTTTTTTTTCATTCTCCTTCTTACAAAACTGAAAAAAATCCACTGCATCCTAACTTTTATTCAGTTGGAAAAGGGTCAAACTCAGAAGGTATATGTAGTCTTGGGGTAATTCAGATGACTGCTTAAAATTGCATAACAGCAGCAAGTGAAAAACGTGACAAAAGTGTGCATGCTGAATTGAACTTACCATTTATAAACCAACTTGACTGATAAGCACAGTTTAAGAAATCAAACTAAGCAAAGCTGAAAAATTTAGCTTTGATGAATCTTCATTTAATGATGACAACGATGGAAAGACCATGACAATGAAAATATTACAATAGAATATAAAATACTAAAGGATTTAACACAGATGTAATCCCTCCACATTTGAGTATGAGAACAGAAACAAGTCTAGAACATGACAATAAGAACTAATCTTTTGTCATAATACTACTTACAAATACATTTATTTAACTATGTTGAATGTGTTTCAAATTGATCTAGCAGAACTGGCTGATCGACTTCGGTCCAAACTCCGGGACTTTGGGTCCTAACCCCAAGATCTCAAGTTACAATTCTGTTAGCGAGTCATAAGTAGGAAGAAATTTCGAGAAATGAAACTTTTCGAATTAAGATGAAATCCTTCAGAGTTTGACAATTTCAGTTTGGATGGACAATTTACTATCTAAAAAGTGAAAGAGCAGACGAATTTGATGAAGAGGTGAAAAAAATGAGCACATGTTTTCCTCCAGAAATTTAGACCTCAAAATAGCAATGCCACGATCCGTCCACTGCACTTAATCCCTCAGCCATGCTACTATCTTTCTGTGTAGAAGCTCAGTCTTTACAATATACACATGATGCAGCGTATGCTACAATGGGAACACTTTCATAATAAATTTCCCTACTTTTTTTGACAAAGTACAGGATAAAGTTTCTTTTAATTAGTAAAATTGTGTTGCGTAGTTTGGACTCCGTGGCAATTAACGTTCTTTGTTTTCCAATTATCACTGGGTATTCTGTATATTAAACCAAATGAGTCAGACGTGTATACAGTCTCCCTACTTGAGTACATGATAGTAACGTAACTGTACATCACAACTCCCTGCATATGGCTGACGTTAATATCGAACAGGGTCGAGTATGTTCCACCACAATCTCCATGGGATTTTACCTAATTTCGTGGTGTCTTGGGAAAATGTGGGAAATCTTGAGGCTTGTGCAGAAATAAGAATTTTCCACAAGATGGTTATGTAATGGTATGGTCCAAATTTTCTAGCGAATATGTAGTTATTGTGCTCACCCCACTTATGAACTGGCCGTATAAATGATCCTCGACTCACCACAAACGTCTCTATATTCCGGTGAACAATCAGTTTAGAAAGAAAAATCAACTAAAGGTAAATTTTCTCAGTCAAACCCTGATTTTCCCTGTAAATGTCCTACCCTACAGTACAGATATAGGCGTATCGCTTAAGTTGCCGACGGTACACGATAACCTCTGCTGAGCTGTTGGAAAACTGACTCCTGCATTGCTCTCACTCAGAGCTGGATGCTTAAAGTTTATTCCATACAACGTGAATGTCAACGTAACAAAGGGACGGAAATACTTAACCATTCATTTGCAGAACAACACAAATATTTGACGACACCTTTTTCGTTACCGCGGGAACCAATAATTAGGTCGGAAATGGGTGTAATGAACTAATAAAAAATCAATTGCCCAGTTTATATCCACTGGTCTGCCGGTATTACATTGGTAGTGTAAGGGCGTGAGAAGAGAGCAGTTTCATTGTCGAAGTCGATGACTAGTGCTATCACTACTTACCTACATAGTTCATTCACCTTGCAGGGGCGGTCGCCCCCCCCCCCCCAAATGAGCGAAAAATTAAGACGAAATATATTAAAAGGGAAAGAATGGGAAGGAGGAGGAAGGAGAGAAAGGAATCGAGGACAGGATTATGTAAGAGGGTAGCGATTTATATTTTAGCATATGTTTAGGCCCCTTGGCGAGTGGCGTATGCAGGAATTTTCGGATGGGGGGCTGGACCCTTATTTTTGCTTTGTGCCATTTCAGATTCTATTCCTGGCGTAGATATAAAATGTGCTTACTATTTGTTTTCTAGAATGCTGGCTACGTCACTGCCATGACGTATCCTGAAACTGAATACTCTTCTCTTTTATAATGACAGATGAAAGATGCTTTAGGCAAAACGCTACTCCCCTGTGAGGGTAGGAGGATGGGTGGGGGACAGTACAAATCAAACTTGACGAAAAATTAAAACCATAACTTGGAAAATGGGGATTCCTGGAGATATATTAAATTCAAATTCAGCTTCAGATTTGGCACCATTTTGCATCTAGCGCACCCTCTGTGAGCTAAAATTTTCTACCCCCTCCTTTTATACCCCTCCCCATGGACCGCCCCCTAACATTAAATCCTTGCCACGCCCCTGACACCTTGAAGTGCTGTTGCCAAAAAGCATCAGTGAAAATAAGATAGGAGGGAGGAGGGGGGGGGGGGTGAAGGTGAAAGAGGGATCAGTGGGGTTGAGTTAATGACTCATGGAAGAGATGGGACTCAAGTATTACCCGCAGTACCTAGAATAGCGTACTGCTATTAATGAAAACACAAAGATTGTGATATCGTTACCAGCGTGGTATTGGAATCCCTCTTCAATAGCATCGTTTTGTTTTTCTTCTTCTTCTTTCTTGTGATTACCTTGGACTTTGTTTTAAGTCTTGCTAAGAAAAAAAAGTTGTAGCGTCTATTGCCTGAAACTGGCATGAAGCCTTGGGGTTTCTTATAGTTTCTTCTGGAAATCAAATACGTAGGATATACTGGCAAGGATATAGCTCCATATAGGAAGTAGCTCAGCCATTCAGAGGGCAGAGAGTTGCAATTTATGCTACACTGATGAAAGCATTGTTCTCGACACTTTTTGCAGTCGCAGTGGTGTACTGTAGAAGGAAATTGAAATCTTTGGCAAACTTCATAGTTATGCTCAAATAATTGAAACGGGTGTACGAAAATGAGACATTAGTCTACTTGTCAACTAGTGGTCCTATTACCATTTGATATGTATACCAATTAGTAACGAAATGTTTGCCGCACGTTGACCAATTCAGTTCGTGCTGACTGTGTTTACCGTTATACATCAATGTAGTTTTTCCCCACGACTGAATGCAAATTCGTAAACAGTGAGCGGGGTGTATAGGTGTAAGTGAACATATCAGCCCTTGGCCTCGAATTCAGCGCCGATGGCCGTGTATCATAGGTCGATCTGGTAATCACAACGAGATCAGCGTTTTCGGTTAGACTGTCCTCTCATCAAATAGCAACCCTCTCTATGTAGGAACCCTACTTGCAATGCCGGCACCCAGCCCCTACCTAATATCTATAAAGAGCAGTGGGTATTTGTATTATACTGCACCCCTAAAGCCATTTTTGCCCCCTCTGACTGAAACTGCCAGCTCTGCTACTGGTGTGCCCGGTGTGTGTACGTGACGAGGAATGTGACTAGACAACTCAATAACCGCCCGAATGACTCCTTTTATTTCTCAAACTTGGTGTGTACGTGTCTCATATTGAGTAGATGTGCTCATTGTTTTTGGTGCATATATCTAGCATATTAATCGGTGGGTGGAATTAATGTAAATTCCTGATATATGGCAATATCTTTGCAATGCCTTGTCCGATTTGCTTCAAATGTGGTACGATGATGTTGTTAGATGTTAGGCACTTGACAATAGCATTTTTGTTTTCAATCTCATTCATGACGTTACAACCTTGCTAAAGTGTTCAACAGACCCTTTTTCATGCCCGATTACACAAACATGTATTACCTATGGACATGACATCTAATACCCCTTGCCAGGCAGCCCAAGAAAGCCTAGACATTGGATTGACATGTGCACCTGAGTTACTTTACGAGAACGATGTTTAATTGACTAATGTGGATTATCACTGCATAAGGTAATAAAAGTGACCTAAGGCGATGAAAATTTGCAATAAGTTGAACCTCAGTAGAACAAAAGAAGAGTGAGGTTGAAGTGAATCCCATTTGAACGTACCAGTAACGGCATGTTAGAATTTTTGACAAAGGGTAGGGTTTATTTTAACCTTAAACAGTAATCTTATAGCAGTATTGGGTGACCATACACACCTGATTTAAAGTCGTATTTGCTTCAGTGTGTGTGAAGAGCGCACAGAATTGTTGGGGCATGCTGTGGGCGATGAACTTTTGGTTACTAAAATTACTTTGCTCACTTTTCATGCTCACGGATGCGTATATGGTCCATCAGTCCCATCTAGCAAATCATGGAAGTACTGTTTGAGGTAATAGTTTTATGATCAAATGCAGAGCCAGCAGTGCCATGGGAAATATTGCAGATTGTCATAGTAGACAAGTTTGGATGGATCAGTTTACGCCCTCGTGTTTGAATGGTGACTTGCTCATTGATGTAAATGACTTTTAAATAGCCTACGGTGAGCAACAAAAAAGGGAAGAGAATAAGTCAGATGGTGTTACTACCAGTGGAAATAAGTCTCTTGCAGTGCCATGAGCATGCTGTGAGGGTTGGGGGAGCACTTTAAAGGTGCTATCATGTGAAAACCCTTATTGTAATTTGTAGAATCCCTTCCTATGGGCCCTAAATAGCAGATTTGTTTTGTGTTTTGCAAAATGAATAGGTAAATAAATAGTTTAAGTTACATTACCAGCTGTAGCAAACAAACACGTTACGCTAACACATCGCATAGCCAATTGTTTTGTTTTTCTTTATTTATTTTTTAGTTTAAACTCATATTGCTTTATATCGTAGGACGCAACATCTTCACTTGATTGCATTGAAATTGCTTGTTTGATATAAATGAGTCTAGCTTATCGTTTTATGTTATTCGAAGAAGGCTAACCCCCTGGGCTCTTTGTAATATCATCTTGGCTCTCGTAATTTTCTTGGATCACCAGCGGTCAAACACTTTCACCCTGTGCAAATAATATTTCAAGTTACGATGTTGATATTTTTGGTGGAGGTCATTCGAGGTCACCAATGTTCAAACGGTTAAAACCGTGTAAGCAATGTAAATAACTTTTATAATGCTCACACATCGCATGCTGGTAGTCCATAAATTAAGACGATACACCGTGTGCTTGCTGGTAGCGGCGCTATTGCATTATTTCTTGCAGAGCCGTATATGATTTGTTAAGTCAAGCCAGCAGTTTCACGCGACACTTGCCAATGTATTGTAAATAGATCTGCTTTGCGCTACAGAATTTAGATAGCTTTTGTCATGCAAATGTTTGGATGTTATTGTACATAGTTTGTCAGTACATTGTTGTTTGCATGTGGTTTGGCAGATTTTAACACAGTATCATTGAGAGTGGAGAAGACAACTTGACTAGTTTTGCTGGAGTGTTTTTCCCAGTTCTTGTAAAGTTGTACAGCTTTTGAATGGCATATTTAATTAGGTAGGTGCTTCATTTTGTATACTGCATGTGCACGCGCCAGCTAGGCAGCAGTTTGGTGTATCACTTTAAAAAGTAATTATTAGTAGAGAGTAAAACGCTAACGTGGAAAGAGATTGGGTGGAGGTCACATCAGTCAGCCGCACGCCAGAGCCGGGGAATTTTGTCACAGTTCCTGTGGGTGAGTATCACTTCATAATTTTCAGGACCCGCAAATGTTGCCAAAGGTCATCTGAGGTCACTAGATTTCAAATACAGAAAACATTGTAACCGATTCAGTTTACGAGAGAATAACTGATAATTCTCATACGTAACGTGTGGGCAGTCTATATTGAAGGTGAAAGTTGATCCAGGTCAACATAGATCAAACACAAAAAGCCTTGTGCACACAATATTACAAGTTAGGAATGATGGATATTGTCATACTTCGATTGAACATGTGAGTTGGCCATATTTAGAGGCAGAATCTTTTATCTTTTTGGTGGAGATGACAGGCCATCTGGGTTAGTAGAGGTCAAACATGAAACCCTTGTGCGCATGTACAGTATCTCAACTTAAGAATGGTGGATACTTGTGCTTGATATGTGGGTTGGCCACAGTAAGAGGAGCAAACGTATTGTTTTTGGTAGAAGGTAAAAGTCATCTGAGTCACTATAGATTCAAAAGCAAAATATAGGGCACACAATATCTCAAGTTAAGAATGATTTTCACACTTGGTATGCGGGTTGGACATATTGAGAAGAAGAACCATATTTGTTTTCGGTGGAGGTGATGTCATACCCGAATAGGAGTTTTTTTCAGTGAGAGGGGGGGGGGGGTTAAGGTCATATGCGTCACCACTAGGTCACACACTTTAAAACCTTGCGTACAATATCTCAAGTTCAGAATGACGGATACTTGTCATACTTGGTATGTGGGTTGACTATATTGAAAGGAAGAATCCTCGTTGTTTTCGGTGGAGATGAAAGACAATCTGGGTCATCAGGGGTCAAACACACAAAAAACTTGAATATAAAGTATCTTAAGTTAAGAATGTTGGATACTTACTTGTTACACTTAGTATGTGGGTTGGCTATTGTAAGAGGAGGAACACTATTGTTTTTGGTGGAGTTTAAATCTCTATTCATTGGTTCTAAACATATCTAAATTTAGTATCTTTGCAAAGAGAAATGTGTACTAAGCACAAATATCACATTTCCACACCCTGTAAGTTAAATTTAAGCAATTTAGGTTGGTGTAAAATTGACACATATTTCAAGCACCGCGAAGCTCGTGAAACTGTCAAAGAGGAGTTGACATTTAAGTGACGTCATAGAATGGAAAATCCCACGGCGCGTGTCTTTCATACACTTGTGAGTGACACGCTGTTGCACGATACACTGCACATTAACCATTACAAAGCTGCGGTCTTTTTTAAATTGGAAATAAATACGGTAGTCGCCATTGTCCTGTGTTTCACAACAATAGCCGCTGTTAGTAAATGTTTTCTAAATTGGATAGTCTATACTGTTTACTTTTACCTCAAATAGGTGGTCGGCCGATGGTCGGAAGTGCTTTATTTGTTGACTTACGTAGTCTCCCCCTGGGAAGTGTATACAAGTTCCATATATACACTGGATATGATGTCATGAAACGTAATCTACATGTTCCCAAATTTCAAAATTTGGACATTCATGAGTATTTGTGGAAAATATGATAATTTGGTTTCTAAGGACAGTTTTCCATAGCAACGATAGTTAAAACAGATTAAAAACACCTAATGAAATTTCAAACTGTGATTACTGTAGGTGTTTTAGTTGATAATGAATCTAATATACATGTTTTCATTTTCAAAAGGTGCACATTTATGATTATTTAGGGAACGTGTAACATTTTTGTTGCTACGGATAATTTCCATAGCAACGGTAGTCAAAGCAGATTGAAAAACACAAAATAAAATACTTCAGACTGAGTAAACAAAGGTTTTAGGTGATTATGAAATATAATATACATGTTCCCATTTTCAAAAGTTGCACATTTATGATTAGTGACAATGTGGTTTCTTGGTTGCTCAGGATTCAACGTTGGTTACAACAGACTACAACACGAAATTTAGACTGTTTTAATTAAACAGGGTTTTAGATGACAATGACACGCATTTGAAGTGTTCCTTACCTCAATTGTTACACATTTACGAGTATGTGGAGAAAATAGAATTAATATAATTATATAACAATTATATAATAAATATTATACATATATTTATGATATTTTGGTTGCTAAGGTTAATTAGTCCCATCAAGAATAACTATAACAAACTTAAATGAAAACTTCACATTATTTGTAAAGGACTTTAGATGATTATGAAACATAATGCACATGTTCTTTATTTCAAAAATTGCACAATAAAATGTATTTAGGGGAATGATATCTTGGTTGCTAAGGATAATTTTCTCCAACCAAGAATAGTCACAGCAGACTAAAAACTTAACGATAATGAAACAATATATATGTTCCCAATTTTTAAAGTTGAATATTTGTATAAGTATTTCTGTAAAATGTGATAGGCCTATTTTGTTTAATGAGGAAACTTTCACGAGCAACTGTAATTACAACTGACCAAAAACAACAAATCAATCTCCAAATCGCTTAAACATGGTATAGATGATATAATGAAATACCACAGATGCCATAAACATCACAGAGGATAATAAAACGTTTTTCACATACTTCCAAAAGAGAAAAATTGCACATTTATGAAAATAAATATAAATGTTTGGTTACTAAGGATAATTTTTCCAAGCACCAGTAGTTACTGGGACTGATATCCATGCACCAAAGGACTGACTATTTGCCCTATAGTCGTAAACAGTTGTAAAATCTA
Source organism: Stichopus chloronotus (assembly GCA_021234535.1). Classification (NCBI taxonomy): domain Eukaryota; kingdom Metazoa; phylum Echinodermata; class Holothuroidea; order Aspidochirotida; family Stichopodidae; genus Stichopus; species Stichopus chloronotus. The sequence continues at coordinate 25,198,130 of CM037831.1, forward strand.
CCATTGGTCATTGCATTCGTATCTGACAATAGTGTTTAAAATCAAACTAGAACCCCTAAGATCTCTCTGTGAGTCTGTTCCAAATCTGTTGTGACCAATCAACATCAGCGACTGGGCATTGTGTAAACTCTTTCTGCTATACTGTTTTGAAAAGTCTGAATTTTGAAGGGGCAACCAAAATGTCGGGACAGTTTTCATATTCAAATATCTGGAAGATGAATGCATAGATCTGTTTCAGGTTTTGGAACAATGACGAAGAACAAAGGTAAACGACCAAGAAATTGCCAGTGCAACTTGTAGTCCAGCGTTAAGTTGTCGTCTATAGTGTAAACAGTAATTACATAACTCTTTCCAAGAAGGAAAAAGCGGTGCAAACTTTTTATCGCATCGGTTTGCACAAAAGTTTGATCATGCTGGATAAAGAGGGTGTTAACATTGAAAAAAATATTTTAGCGGCAATGTAGAACTGTCAGAAACAGTTTAATTTGCTAAACGGTCAAAATAAACGTTCATATATCGTTTAAACGTTTTCAAAATATGTCATTTTGGCATACCGCTGACTTTTATTTCTTGGTTTATCTTGCTTGTGTCGATCACATAGATCATGCACGCGGTTTTCTAAATGGTTTCGTCCTAAAATAACTGGTAAAGAAATCCATTCAAATATGTAGGCCTATCCCAATTACTCCATGCACGTTCAATCTTAACCAAAAAGCGAAATAAAGTAGTGTCCTACTGTCATGAAAGGCCAGTGTCTGTCACTTTCGAAGGTCTTTGAAAGTAGACTACATATTTTTACACCCTTTGAAAATTTGGTAAAACCATTTCTGAATTTTCCATACCCTTCGTTTTCACAGTTTTTTTTTTCTATAGGAAACATTTATATTACTACGTTATACAATCATGTACATAATTTTCCTGCACGGATTGTGCCTAGCTCATTCTACATCTCTCTAAAAACCAGCAGGCTTAAAATGTGTAACAGCCTTTCTTCCTGTTGTTTAAGTTAAGTTTAACTTATTTGAAAATAGGATTCAAAACAGTATGCTTTTCTCTCCGTATCTTTCTCTGTGATTTACTATTAACATATCCATAGCGAGTGTAAACATTGCTGTAGTCATTGTCATTATTCCTCAGCTATTCATATTTCTAACTATCTTGCTGAATGCAACCCACCCACAAAACTAATGGTCCATTTCATTTACTGTATCCAATCCTGCTTCGTTTTTCCTACTTAGAGAATATTGTAGACACTTAACCGTTTTTCCACACCCCATTAGCAATATACAGTATTCAATGTCTGGTTCATGTCAGCCATTTGCAGTGATTATAGTTACACCTTGAACTCCACATTGAACACCCCCAAGTAAGTAAACTCCGACAACTCTGCATATGATTCGGTTAATAATTTCTAAGTTCTTAACGCCAGAGATTACGAGGTCATGCCCAGTGTGGTTGCGATACGTAAGCACGTTTTCTGTTCACAAAAGTTGCAGTACATGAACTATATGCAAGTATCGACGGATGTAGCAAACTCATGTATGTAAAAAAAAGAGTCATCACTAGAAAGTAACAGTTGCTGGAGTATCATATCTGGAAACGTAGAATTTCTTGGTAACACAAATGTTTTTACAATAGATGCAAAGAACTGCACCAGATTTTGTCAATAGATCTAAAGTTGCCTGATAGTTGAAAAATGTCTCAAGAATAAAAACGTTACCGTTACATAACAAGAACTGCTAAATTATCATTTTCACTTTTCTGGAAATTACCATTTCATGTGACTTCAACAGAAGACTTCTTTATATGGTTACCTGATAGGAGTACCTAGTGCCTTCCATCTAAATATCCTGGAACCTCCCAGTGAACATGACACCATTCATGTATACTGTCATCCTCATTTTTGCGCTGTAGATAAAATATGTAGTAGCGACGAACCCGTAGGGGGATACAGGGCTGAGTGCCTCCTGTAATGCTGGGGGCCTAAAGGTACGTTCCAAGTACTCATAAAAAAATGAAGATACATTATTCAAATTTTAGACATGAGGTCCATATTCTAGGATGGATGTAAACACACATTAGAACACTCGGGGCATACTGTTTCGGTGTACAATGTACAACAATTATTATGATACATGACAAAATCACTGTCTGGCTTATTTCATTTAATTTGTGTACTGAAATTTCTCGTATGTATGACTACTTTCCACGTAAAAGAAAAAGAAAAAAAACACTGTGGATCCATAACCCTATTCACAAGTACACCATTCACTTTTAAACCAATGCCATACAAAGATTTTGCATTACACTTCGTGATACTGTATATATGCACAAAACTGGAGACTAAAAAAAGGAGAGGAAATGCGGGGAAGTGAACTCGGCCTTACACTCTATCCATCCACTAAAAAAGAAAAAATACATAAAGAATGCAACACTCTAAAGCCATACACCTGCTAACATGTATACCACACACACAACTCTACACTAAATGAAGCGTAAAATATTGATCCCACAAAAATGTTCAGCGTAACAATATGTTAACCTTCAATGGCAGAAATGCTGAAGTAGTGGCATAACCTAATTGTTCACTTCGTTTAGAAACATTTCACCTTAAAGATCTAATATTAAATGACAACATCGCTTGACCGTGATTTGAATTAACTCGAAATAAACCTTTTCACCTCTGGACAATAGAGCATTATAAATACTGCCAAAACCCACAACAGCAAATTAACATTTATGTAACAAACATAAACTGAAGAGCAATGAAATAATGAAATAAGCAAGTAGTCCCCTGCATGCAATGACTTTCTGTAACCACTACGTCCGGGGAACGGCCTACAGAGATGCCAACGCCGGCAGCCCTGTCTGTGAAAGCAAAGTGCATGAACCTATGGAACGCCCAAATCGTCAGAATTTAACTCCCTAGCCAAGTGGTCATGAAAGTCCCTAGGAGCCAAAATAGGATGCACACTACTTAAGAGAAGCCAAGACCAGAACTAAATGTCCACTACACTACCTGACAAGGTCAGTTGCGGGTTACTAATTGAGGAAATAACAATTTGCACAAGAGCTACGGGGTTTCTACTTGATCCAAACATAAAAGCAAGTCGCATGAGTTGGATGTGCATGCCCAGCACTATATCCTTCAGATTGTGGAAAATGCTTCAATTAACTTTTATCTTTGATGATCAGTTACGTAAGTTAACATTGGCAGTACTTGCAAAGGAGGTTTTGGTTTGGTGTACCCACGATGTAAATTGAATGGCTACAAAGTATAAAAAAAATAAAAATTGTTCGCTCATTACAGGAGCTGACAAGATGAATCGACTCCATATAAGGAAGTCTGTGATTGTATATTTTGGATTTAGAAAGCAAATTTCGTGAAAAACTAGACGAAATAAAGTTGATGACGTCACTAAATGTCGTAATGAGGTGACAATAGAATAATTACAGTTCAACGCATGCATTATTTCATCTTGCCTTATTGTCAGGCAGATATAGCACATAAAGTGGTCCAGATTTTCACTTCTTTTTCACATATCTGCCCTACTATAAGTCAAGCTCAAATTCTCTCAAATGATACCGTAGTTTAGGGCAAGGTTTCAGCATCTCGACGGGTGAGGTTGTGCATACATAACACTTGATTCCCTTTCTTTGCAATGTGTGTCCATTTGGTTATCCGTAGACGTTCCTAAAAGTTCTTAACGAAAGTTTCTTTTTCTTGGGGTACAACCAAGAAAAGTTTCTGCAACCACATGGTGATTCCTTCTGGAAAAGATATTAAAGAAAAGGAAATGTCTGGCGTATATTATTTAAGAAATGCTTATGTTGAACTCAGTGGCGGCACCACGATTTTAGATTAAGGGGGGGGGGGGGAATGGAGGGCAAAAGAAACTGTTGGAGGCAAAAATTTCGGAAGCTCTAAGCCCCCGGAAGCTCTACGGTTTTAGCCAAACTCTGGGGGCAAAATTACATCCCAGGACAGATATATTTTTGTTCAAAATGCGTCATTATACGCAAAGGTGCCAAACGATTTCGGCTAAGCCTCTCCCCAAGTTGGCAAGATGAGAACTTAGGACGTCAAGGGCAAGGCTTTAATGGGTGTTCACAAGATCTCTGAGTTTTTAGCATGTTTCTGGGCATAGTATTCTTCAAATTGAAAACTTACGACCCCTTGTAGGGTCCAGAGGCAAAGTCTGTTTGGGGTCGAGGTTGAGAAGCCCTGGAAACTTTGAGGGTTTAGAATATCTGTGGGTGGAAATTAAGTCTCACGGACTTCCTAGAACAGAAACATGGAATAGACATATATATGTATGTATGCATTTGTCACTTCAGCTGAGTAGGGGGGGGGGGGACTGGATGGGGTTGTGATTGTTGGGAAAATGCCCTCCATGCTCACCCACCCTCGTTGCCGTCACTGGTTGATCTTAATAAATCGTCGACTAGAAAGTTGAATCAGTGTTTCACCAACTACTAAGAGCTGAAATTCGCTGGTTATTACATAATAAACTTAGAGTGATTACGTACTCGTTCAGTCTCTTTTTTGGGTTAAATATGAATTTATTTCACGCGGCCGAGTTTATATATCATCCTTGCATGTGCAGCCATCTCGAACTGTGTAAGACCATGGAACAGATAAGTTTCACATTACACGAAGATGGCTCACCATGTTACTATCAGAATCAGATTGTTTGTATAAGAGGGAGAATTTATATCACCATAGTGATATTGTCAATAAACAACTTGTCTGCAACAATAGACAACAAATATATTTCATGCAAAAAAGTAGTGACTCAAAAAGGTCAATATCACAAACAAGAGTGAATTTTTATGCAGAACGAAGGAAAGAAAAAAAAGAGAAAATCCAGACCTTTGTTTAGCCGATTTGCTTTATTGGTTTCTAGAGTAACAAACAGTGTTCTCTGAGGAGTCCTTTATATGTGGAATTGAACTGTAAAAGGTCATGACCCTGGGAGTTGACGACATGGATTGAAACTGTTAAGCCACTTTTATTATTTCTGATGTTACGTTTGTGATTGCAAAAAAAGAGGCGAAATGGTGTTTGATTTGTCTTGTGTAGGGGGAAAGATCGCAAGTGAGGAGATATGTAACATTTGCACTGTAGCAATTAAGAGAACCTATGTCTAACGTCTTTTTGCCTATTACAGGAGGACAGATAGTTGCAGAAAGTTACGTAACACGGAATGTTGTTTGGTTGAAGGTTATCAATGTCTACCTGGACTCTGCAGGTAGACATTGATGGCCTTCAATCAACAAGATTCCTCCTGCAAAATTAAGGAGAGGTATAAAACACATACTATGAATATTGTCTTGCGGGTCACAACATAAGAAAAATTAAAGAAAAAAACGTTTTTTCTCTCTCTACTTGGGCGCTCTTTAACAAAGTTATTGGCACATCATTTCGTACCACAAATCTGTTAAAATACCTGTAGATATGCTTCCACTCGATTTTGGAAAAAGAGCAAAAAGTTATGTAAGATGTATTTTACAACTTATTCTCCTTTAACATAAATTTACTACAATCCATGACCTGGGTATGACGTCTTTTGTTTATTAAAATAGATTTACTACGATTCGTGTGCTTCTAAGCTATACATCTCTTTATAAAGCTATATTTATTCACCTGTAAAGCGAGTCCACCACTTTGGTTTGTTTTGCCACCAGACACAAACCGCATAAACCAGTATACCACTGATCGTAATGATGAAGCCGACGAGGAACTCATAGAAAGCAGTGAGGACCGAAGTAACTACCATGAATACCCCACAAATAGCAAATAGGATCGCTACAATCAGCGGCACCTGCATGTGAAATTTAAAGAGAATATAAATACAATACGATAAAACATTGTCATCAAGTGGGCAATCCACGAATTTGCAAACCTCAACCTTGTTGCTCCCATACTCATTTCTTCATTTACACATTTTGCAAATTATTACACACATGTTTAACAGCACACCCGTGCATATGTACAGTAGTCAAGTGGCAAAGAATGGGACTAACTCTCGCGATGCGCTATCGTGCCTTCACCTCTGCATTCTGATATTCAGAAGCACTGTTGAATTACCTTGTCAATTATCACTAGTATAGTGCGCTATGGATTTATTGGACTATACATCTCACACTCACGGGAACTTCTAACAAAGTTTTCACGCTACCGCCTAGAAAGAGATTGCGACACACGCCTGGCACAACATTTAGTCCCGGTTTGACCTTTAATATTTAGACATGATGTGTCCTGAAAAATTACTAGCTTCGTTTACTTTACATGTATTATATTTAAGACATTCAGATGCGAATTTTTTTTCGATTTCCTGACCTTTGAAAATTAATCTTTGAGATCATCGGTTGGGCCGAACCATACTACCAACTTGACGGTTTATCCGACTTATCGTCGAAGAGATCGTAAAACACTTCTTTTGCACATTTTGGCATTTACTTTTTGACCACGTGAACTTTGACCATTTCATCAAATGTTTTTTTTTTTTTTTTGTATCGTCTTCTTTATATGTATGCCTTTTGCCTGTTTTTGTTTTATATCTGTATTACATTCACTTCTGGGTAATGCTGCAAATGTTTTTCATTTTCCGTTGACGTATGACATCAGCGATCGAATGGACACCTTTCTTAACTAGGCACCATCCCATCATGTTTCATGTTACTCTCTAGAAGGAGACAGTAACGCACCTTCTCGTTGGGCGCATGCTCACGCACACACATATCGCTTAATCAACTGCCTAAGAGAAGTCGTCAGTCCCAACTTGTCATTTCTACACCATAGGGTATCCAATGATAAAGCCAATTGACCCACTTTCGTGTACGGTGGGCTACCACCCTAGTCGCCTCTAGCTACCTGTCTGTCTGTCTGTCCGTATGTCTGTCCGTATGTCCGTCCGTCTGCCCATGTGACTATCTCTACAGTTTCTTATCTAGCCATCTGTCTATCTACGCATCTGGCTTTCTCCACATCTTTCTCCCTCCACATCTTTCTCCCTCCACATCTTTCTCCCTCCACATCTTTCTCCCTCCACATCTTTCTCCCTCCACATCTTTCTCCCTTCACATCTTTCTCCCTCCACATCTTTCTATGAGCCCTTATTCGCTCAGTTTTGACAGATTTTGCTAAACCGTAGACCTATAAAGAACCCTACATGATCTTGAAAGTTGATCACAACGTATCTTACGTATCCAGTCTTTCGGGGTGTACTAAGATTTTGGATCAAAGGTTATTTTTGATCTTTGGACGTCAAAAGTAATCCAAATTGATTTTGGAGCCCTCTTACGATCATTGCTGGAACTTGGATACAGTGATCCTTGGACTTAAAACCATTTTGTAAGATCAGGATGTTAAGCTCAAAGGTCATTAAGGGGTCATTATTGGGAAACATGTGAAAAGTTCAATATGTATCGTTTGCAAGGAAGAACCTTGCATGATACTGAAAATTGGTGGCAATGTTCCTTTGACAACGTTTCTTTTAGGGTGCACAGGGATTTGGTATCCACGGTCATATGTCATGAGTATGGGAAGGAAACTTGACCGGTTTGAAAAAAAATAACTGAATCTCATTAAAAAGTCGAAGAGGCTTTTTACATAATCACACTTTCTGTATCGTGCATGAGCGACAATTGAGCATTGCAATGTGACAATGATCCAGATTGTTTAATAACTAAGTGCGTGTTACCTGAGGTACCTGTGGTTGATCTACAGAGACATGAATGGGACACTTTGAGTTATTTCTTTCCAAACCTGCCAAGTTTCCCTCACATAGGCTACTAGTGACAGATTTATAGTGAACATGATCGCCATGCCACACACAAATTAACATTAATTAGTGCGTAATAAATAATTAAACTTGGTTTTGTAGAATTTGTGTTCAGGTGAGACATTTTCCACGTTAGTGGTAATTCATCACAGCCTGCACGATCCAGGGAGGAAATGTAAAAAAGGACAGCTTTCGTAATTACAGTATTGGATGTAAAACGTGACTAAAGTGATGCTAATTACAAACATTGTTATATAGGCCATTAGCAGCCCTCAAAACTATAGCACGTATATATCGATATAAAATTCTGCACTATTCGACCGTCCTCAAGTTGGCGACTAAAACAGCTCTGTTCAGTACAATATCTTCTCCCGTATGTTAAGTATAGAGATGAGATGCATAAACCATTTAATATGTTGGCATAGAACAGACCATTAGTCATTGATCCACTCATACTACTGGTGAACCATGGCTCTGAGAGACACACAGATTGGCAATTCGAAGCAGGAGATATAAACTGTTTCTGAGTGTTAAATGATAGGAATATTCATCAGTTACAAACTCATACAACTTGAACCAATATATTTCCAATGTTGTAAGCTTGTGTCCCTGAAACCAACCTTGAACGGTCTTTGTAAGCTTGGATGTTTCCATCGGAAATAAGGCACCGTCATCACTGCTGCAGCGATGGCTAACCAACGGCTAAAACTCAGATAATTAATTAATACAAATACGTCATCGGTCATTAGCATCAAAATGCAAATCGGCAGCTTTATATGTGGACAGAGAAAATGAAAGAGAAAAACATGTGTTCAATTAAAAATAAACAGAACATAAAACCTTTTGTTTTAATTGCAGAAAGTAAAGCTTTAATTGACATCTCGGAAGTTTTTCTTTCCAACACAAATTGTGTGTTCCGTCGTTTTGGATGTCCAAGGAGGATATGTACATCTGTTTGGATTTTCTTCTTCCAAATCAGGTGTGTAGTAAATATATATATATCCTCAACAGATTTGTAGCCAAAAAATGATCTCGCAATGAAAAATGCAGTAAGAATGTGCTTCAATATACTGAAAACTCCCTTACATTTAAATTTTTTTATGTTGCCGAAAACATATATTTTTCTTTTGTAGAACTCCAGAAAATGATATCTTAACAGCTGTAGGCGGGGAAATGTTGACAGCTTTGCGCTGCGGTAGTGTTATTATCTATGTCTATTACACGAGGATACTCGCAAAGTTAAAGATAAATGTAGAGACAGCATGAAAAATTACGATTTCTAATTACACCAATTTGACATTTTAGAACTCTGGGATTTGAGAAATGGAGAGGAATTGCAATAGGCCTAGGTCTATGTACAGTGTTTGTACCTATATCGACAAACCTTGAGTAAACGAATATAGTGAAACAATTGGCAATGCTTCCTAACGTAATTTTTAATGAAAGATTAGTCAACGGTGGACCGTGCATCAACTGTCACGATAATGCACGACCGAGTGCATCCAGCGATAGCATAACCCCCAGAGTGAATTATGTTTATGCACAGAGTGAATTATGTTTATGCACAGTTTATGCACAGGTCCAAAGTTAATAAACCTTGTTCATACATACAAAGCGAGCTTTGGATAAAAAGATGTAAACTTAAGGAAATTTGGGTTTTTAAATAACCGTATTTTTCGTATTAAAAACGAACAACTAGAAAAGGTAAACAAGACTCATAATATATCAACAATGTTTGTTTGTGATAGCCAAAGTACCACCATTGTTTTGTGCTAGATAGAACACTACAAAACACTTTCGATCTACGTTTTATTGCATAAATCCGCTGGTATTTCACTCTGTAATCAACTGTGTCTTATCAGTAGGATAATGCACGGTCACCTGACTGAAATGGGCCAATCCTACTGATGAGGTTGAGGATTCTTCCCAAGTATCTTTGAAGCACAGTTCTAAATTGAGAGCTTGAAATTGAAATTTGGAGGTGCTCTGTTACTTAAATTAAAAATAAAGTTCACTTACTGTACAAGCAGCTGCAGGTAACGGTGTTTTCTTTTCAATGTGTATCATACTCAATACTGAAGGCAGATGGCCATGTCGTGAAGCAACAAAGTATAATCTAGAAGAAATACAAAAAAAGACTCCATGGGTGAATCTTCCACATTGCAGTTTAACTTTGTTTTGATGGCTTGAACAAGTAGTCATTGCTTTAGCTTGAAATATTTCCTCGGAATCGTTCATTCTCTCTTCTGCCAGACTATGTTTCTCATTCAAATTGCATTCAATTGCATTGTAGTCATTTAGTCATAGCCAAGGGTAATCAACAATGTGTCACATCCGCAGAATAGTTTGGACCCCATTTTGTCCTTAAGAATGCTAATCAACCAAACGTTCTCCACGACCATAGTACATCTCTGAACTGGAAGTTGGCATGCAATGTCCTTTCTAACGGAATACTGTCAATATCAGAAGTCAATTGGGACTGTCTTCCCCCTGTTTTTACCTACATTTTCAAACAATAAGTTATTGTCTAAATAGCAAGCTGTCCAGCACTCTCTGACCTGACTGACCCCAGAGGCAGGAGGTCATTGATACGAGCACAGGTGACTTACATATTGCAAATAAAAATAATGCGTTTAACGTTGATAAACTAACTATATTGTGAGAGTGAGACGAATAAGTATCTACTTCAAGAATTGAATGATACCCATTCACCAACATGCTATAAACAATGAAAACGTAATGAATGGCAGTATAGGCCCATTTGTACCTAAGAAGGCACTGACTACTGAAGTACAACCATGAAAAGCCCCCAACATTGTAAGAAGTAATTTGTAGAAATACCATTGTTTTGCACAATGTTATAAGTTATGGCCCATCCTGAAGTTAGACACACAAATGTAGTACATTGCAATAGGTTCCACTACCACGATACTAATTTGACAATACTAATTTGACAAACTTTCCACATTGTAAAGTAAAATATGCAGAAAGAAAACATTTTGCATTTCATGAAATGGTCCATGTGGTACACATGTGACCAGTAATTCTGAACTACCTGAGGGAACCACTGCTATAGTATTAATACGACTCAATTTCAGTTTAAGACCATACAATCTGTAGGACAAGACGCATCTTGTATGCTTTCATGAAATGGCCCATATGGCCCAACATCCCGGGTTGCACTACCGCAATGCTAATTTAACAAACAGTTCACATTATAAAGCATAATATGCAGAAAAGCAATTTTCTTAAAATGCTCCATCTGGTCCCTGGACAACCCAAAGGAGCCACTACCATAGTAGCAATGTGACACAATTTCAACTGAGTACCATTCAATCTGTAGGAGAAAAAGGATTTTGCATGATTTCATAAAAGGGCCCAGGGCCCATATGGGCCTGAACTCCAAAATCCTGAACACCCCAGGTTCAACTATCACAATGTTAATTAACAAACTTTCCACATAATAGTCCACTTAGTCCCATATGGGACCATTGACCAATAATCCTGGACAACCTGAAGATGCCACTGCCATAGAAGCAACGTGGAACATTTTCAACTGAGTACCATTCAATCTGTAGCATCAGAAGCACTTTGCATGGATTCATACAAGGGCCCATATGGACCCTGGACCTCAAAATCCTGAACACCCCAGGTTCCACTGCCACAATACTAATTTGACAAACTTTTCACATTGTAAAGCAAAATACGCAGTAAAGATGATTTCATAAAGATGATTTTATACAATGATTTCATAAAATGGTCCATATGCCCCATATGGAACCAATAATCCTGACAGTCTGAAGGAACCTTTGGCATAATAGTAAAGTGACACAGTTTCAACTTGATACTATGCAATCTGTAGGAGAAAAGGTATTTGAATTATTTCATCAAATGGTCCATATGGCCCATTTGGACCTTTGACCCCGACATCTTGAACACCCCAAGGTACCACTACCGCAATGCATCCAGTGTACCAAGTGCAAACTTTGGCCAAGCATTATATCTTGAGATATCCTGTTAAACTGGTTTTCAGAGTTTTGTCCTCAAACCGCAAATGACCTTTACCCTCCACCAAAAACAAAAGGACACACATTCTCAATATGACAAACCTACATGCAAAGTTTGAATTTCATCCGACATTCCCCTGTTGAGTTAGAGCATACTGAAACAAGTGTCACAGAAACGATTATATTCCAACAGTGTCCTAAAACGACCTTTGACCTCTACCAAGAACAATAGGGCACACCTCTATATGTTGAACAGGCATACTAAGTTTGGCTTTCTTCCGACTTTACCCTATTGAGTAAGACTGTACCGAAGCAAGTCTCACCGACACACTATACACACGCACACCACCTGCACACACATACACACTCAAACCAATCTGACTGCAAAGATTCCTTTGCTGACGCAAGGAACCAAATAGGTTTGAAAAGATGCTCGATAGAGTACCATTACCATAGCTCTTTGACAATTCAGCAAAATTCACAAATTAACTGTCAAAATAACACTAAGAAAGTGCCACCCTTTATCTTTTACATTGAACTTTGCTCTTAGATTTGATCCATATACTGTTGCCTTTTCTTTTTTAAACCTGGTCATCCATTGCACAATTTCACTTAAATTTGATCCTTTAACTTTATTTGGAATTACTGTACCTCAACTCAAATTTACATTTCCTTACCCTTCTCCTTGTTAACTATACTTTAATCTAAAGGTTTTGTCTAAACTTTCTCATTGTTTGGAAGGCATTTTGTGTGTCCAATTTGTTGTTTGTGCTTCCTGAACTTTTTTCCTGATTTAAGTATTCATTGATCTTACGTTTACGTGGTAATTGCATATGCTCTGTTGACTTAATCATAAATTGTCCACTTCTTGAACATCCGAAAATTGTATCGATCGTACGCTTTTCTTTTGTTTTTCTCGGGTCTCGGACAGTCTGACATGAACGTCGGTTTGGCCGTTGCATATGGTTGGCCACTCCGGTCATAACGTCTGAGTCTTTACGCGTAAAGAGTTTAGACGTTATGACCGGAACGGCCAACCTGGCCAAACTGGTCATAACGTCCTAAATCTTTACGCGTTAAGAATGACAATGACGTCTTAGGGAAATGACCAATCACAATTCTTTAAAGGCAACTCTTTACGCTTAAAGTAATCTTGACATTTCTTTGCGCGTAAAGAACTTGCAACCTTTCTTTACGCGTAAAGAAATGCATTTCACCTGGCCGAGACGGTCATAACGTGTAAAAGTTTACGCGTAAAGAGGACTTCCACATTAAATAGCAGCAGCATTGAATTAAACTTGAGGAATCATGATCGAGAGAACCATATCAGTATACTTGCTATTGCCCTGCCATTACTGTGATAAATTTGCTTTAGCATACATGAAAGATTGATATTGAGTGATGAGAATATTTACAAAAGTAAGAATTTGAGATCCTTTACCGGAAGATTGGAATTGTACTTGTGGATGATGTAATTGAAGAAGCCATCATACTGTTTACACGTACCCGCAATCACTACTCGGTATAATCATATTATGTGGTGTTTTTGGTGTATATATGGTATGTGTGATAGTAATAAGTACTCCCACAGGTTACATTCAGTTTTCTCTTCAGAGAGCTCTTACTTGTTTTTTTTTTTTTTTATTAAAATACCTTTTCATCCCAACGAATGTCCTTCCCTGTGTACTTAATCAGATGTATCAAGATAATGGAAAACTCTGTAAGTAACGATGTTATGGTTCTCTCAACCAATGATCCCTTCTTTTATGTTTAATATTACTTCTCTGTAATGTGGAAGTCTACTTTACACGTAAAGTTTTACACGTTATGACCGGTTTGGCCAGGTGAAGGGTATTACTTTACGCGTAAAGAAAGGTTGCAATTCTTTACGCGTAAAGAAATGTCAAGATTTCTTTACGCGTAAAGACTTAGACGTTATGACCGGAATGGCCAACCATAGTTTCACCCACTCAAAAACGACCTCGGTTTGGTCTCGGATTGTCTGAGCAGGAAGGAGTTTCGGTTTCGGAAGAGCTTGGTGAACTCCAAACAGACGATCGTTTGGTCCCGACACGGAAAAGCAGAATGACGGTTTTACACTGAGACCACGTAACACAGCTTGTCATTTGCCAAGTACATGCCCGTTGGTCATAGCCTAACTGCGGTGATGTGCATCAAGAATGAAGTGTTAATCTATACTTTGACAACGTTAATTTGCCACACGTGCAATCAAGCATGGTCGGCAGCTATGTGTTGTTATATCCAGCTGCCATCTCACATGTTGTACTTTTCAAGTAACCATGTCTACCTACCATGTCACAGCCTGTTATATCCGTTCCAGTCACCTTACGATTTATGTTTTGATCAACATGTTCCTATGAGCTGAGGTAACCAACAGAATGCATGAAGAGCAGTAATGCACAGTAGCCAAGCTTTCACGGATGGCGTACACAGCCCTACTACGCATGTTATTGCATGTTATACCCTATTCCGTATGGGTAAATTTGGAAGTATAGCCTAGCCATTGGGTGTCTTTCAATAATTGAACAAATGTTGGATTACCTTGCAGATGAAAAGATACCTCCATTAACGGAACCTATGCAAGACAATGCCACAAATATGGGTAACAGCCACCAAATAGGTCCAAGAGCACGTTGACTAAAACTCTGAAAGAGTAACAAAAAGTATGAAATGAAATGTTGAACAAATCATTTTAAACTGTTAATTGCCTAGTATTGTGAAGCCATCAGGTATGTCCTCACCGTAATAATTAAAATGGTTACTTTTAGCTTTTCCGAGTACCGACCATCGTGGGACATTTACTTATATGGTGGTTTATTACTGTGTGAGTGGATGTTCAAGATGAACTAGGGATGATGAGGTAACATCCATGGGTTTGATATATTTTTGGGTATGTTTTGGATTTCCAAATGCTGGGGATTTCTTCAACTGAACTCAAAGAACGGTTGGGTCTCGATGGTTCCCGCAGGTAAATCTCAATTGTAAAAAAATTAACTTTTAAATCAAAGTATCGTTACTTTAACTCCAAAGAGTGTGTTGATTTGACAAAGCGCCACAGATCAAAAGCCGTATTGGAAAGAAGTTGTCATCTTTGAAAGGGTAGACATTGAAGAGGCGCGGAACGATCATAATGATGTGAGCCTTTGTAAATGCGTTTTGTTAAAAGGGATTAAGGCGTTTGTAATTCACCAACATGCAAGGGCGTTACTCCAGAGGGGGTTCAAGTGGGGGCGATGATTCATCCCAAACTCACAAAAATGTGACTCTCGCAGGGCAGAAATCTCGATTTCTCAGGGCAAGACTGAGATAAAAAATATCAAACATTTTGTAAGTTATTTTTATCAAATGTCTCAATATTTTTTAGAGTTTGATAATACGTTTCAAACTAAAATTAAAAAAAAAGAGATAAATATAATTTTTATATCCAAAATGTGGGATCCTCCCCTCCATCTAAATCTAAATCTTCCAAACAGTGTGGTGTACGTCGTGGTAACGGAGCTAGTATCGGGACGTTGCTGCTAATATTACCCGCCTGCAATAAAGGAGTAGGCTATGTTTGGAAGCGAAAAACATCTTTCGTCGCCTCTATGTCTTCAGTGAGTCACTAGGTTAATGTAATATTTTACAGTCATGTTGGTTTATAGTTATGGAAAGCACTGATGACCAAGATTTATTCGCAGTCTCATAGCATTTGGTCGCTTACGAAACCACCATATCAGATTGTTAAGCTTTCACAAATAGAAAGATGGAACCTTGGAAGACGATTTTCGGCAATCTACAGGGACATTTCGGTCAAGATTTTTTTTACCCTTCGTATCAAACGATAATGGTCCTTCGCTTAGTCTACCATCAGTTGTAGCTAGTATGTAAGTCGTGACAAAACTTGAGCCTCCCCCAGCAAAGTCCCACTCCAAAGCCATTTGGGGAGGAAAGATGGTGGCTGGGCTTTGGTGATAAGGCCCAATAAAATAGTGGGGCTAGAGGACAAATCAAGAAGATGCATAATTACTTACGATTCTTTTATCATCCCAACCAATCTAATATGTATTACCATTTTTAATAGATTCTTTCTTTTTTCATTAATTGAGAAATTGCAGACATGATATCTCTTTCTCAAGGCTGGTTACATGCAGCCTTAGAAGCTCGGAGAGCACCAGTTTGGGCCGTCTGGGCGTTTGTAAAGACATTTTTTTTCTTCTTCGCTCCGCTTCGCACCAACTGATGATGGCACTCCACTCAGATAGTACTAAAAGATGCCCTTGATGAAGATGTTTGGACCCCCTTTAAAAAGTCTAGATCCGCCCCTATAATCTACAGTAGTCAGTAACAGAATACCTTCCTCTTTACGACATGAAAACACAGAGTACTGACTGATTTCCCAGGTTAAAAATATCTTCAGTTCTTCACCAACACCCCCCCCCCCCCAATTCCTATTGCATTATGCCCCTGCCAACAAGGCATTCAAAGAAAACAGTTTAATCATTTTTAAACCCTTCCGACGCCTCAACAAACATCATTCTGCGGCAACCTCATCTGCTAAAACACACCCACAAGATGAGTTGGGTGAACAAATTATCCTTGACCAACAAAAGACTGATCCTCTTTTTGTAAAAACCGTTGTTACAATCACTTTTGTAATAGTAACACTTTTGTGATAGGTCACCACACTTGTACTTGGTTCGACCACTTTTGTAATAAAATCACCAATACTGTAATAAAATCACCACTGTTGTAATAAATTCGTCCACTTTTGTAAGTTTTTATATCACCTCTTTTGTAACGCTCACTGACCACTTTTCTAATAGAAATCTCTATCAACCCACTTTTGTAACCATCAGTTAACCACATTTATAATCGTCCAGCATGGTAATTTATTCTATCTCTATCTTAGTACTGCAATATGGTGCAACCATTGTGCAAATTAAGAGAAAAATGTGAAAATTGGCACAAACACAACAATCAATCGCATGGAAAGCGCCAAAAATATTTCCTAGTATTTTTTTTTTCAAAATGGCGTGGCATTTTCAAAACGGATTCTATTTACTACTTTTGGTGAAGATTGTTAATACTGAGTTAAGGTACCCATATAATCATTTCTTTGAATTTTCGCAGAATACACAAGCAGTACTATATGTTATCATACATGTCCAACAATTAACATTTTAACTTTCAAGATGGCTGCCAAATTCCCAATGTCTGCCGACTCCATAAAATGCTTTAACATTATCATGTGTCCCTGTTTACTCGCCTTAGTCCGCTCCTGTTGCCCCCCCCCCCCCCATCTCTCATTCAACCCTCGTCTTCCCGAAATATTTCCAAGATTTTATGGTACCCTACAAAACTTCGTAGCGGTAGCTTAGGCTGTTTTATATTCGACAAATCTTCAATAGTAATGGAGACGCTAGAAATGACCCAACTGGGAGAAGAGCGTAAATGATGATGTTATTCGAGTGGGCAGGGGGTGTGGGAGAGGGTTAACGTATTAATCTTTTACAATAGGAAGGGGATGTTGCGTCTTGTGACTTTTCCGTTGCCGGAATAACCACAGCTATTGAGGAAACAAAATATGAAAACAAATAAATTATGTAACCATAGTATAAGCAACGCCAGAATCCCAGTGACAATACATTTGTATGTCACATCTCTGTGGTCTACATATGTTGTGCCTCATGAGTAGTCAAATATTGAATTACTAATTACTTTAACTATATTGTTATTATCTCTTAGTATTTCATTAGTACGCTGCTTACGTATCATCACACATCTTCGCGCATGCACGTTTATTTCAGAGTGCTTCTATCGGTGCATTCAAACAGTATCTCGTGTGTTGTAATGGCGTGCCAACGAGCCGGGTGTATACTTGTCCATACCTGTCCTTGATATCACTGACACTACCTCGGCACGCGTTTCATTTTCGAAAGGCAGTTATTTTTGTTCAGTGTTTCTTGATTCACATTGAGTGGTTTGCTCGACAATTGAGCTCATTGTGTTAAGCAAATCATGTGAGCAAATCATGTAGACGGGAATGAGATATGACAAATGCGCTAAGTTCTAACAACCACATGTTCCTCTTACTGCGTACCAAATTTCATGCTGGTATAATAAAACGCACAATTCTTTAAAAGTACCTTCATCTGCTACACAATTACAAAAGTAGTTGACTAGCGATTACGAGAGTGTTTGAAAGAGCTTTATATAACAAAAGTGGTCGGTGAGTGTTAGTAAAGTGGTGACATAAAAAATTGCAAAAGTGGGCGCATCACCCAAAAGTGGTGACTTTATTACAAAATTGGTCGAAGCAAGTACAAAAGTGGTGCCCTATTACATACAAAAAAAAAGATTATTGCAAGAGTGGTTGCAACAAACGTATTTCTTGAAAAGAAGACAGAATAGCGAAGAAAACATGACTAGAGGAAATGATCGTAAAACAAATCATTACACAATCTCATTCGGTCTGAACGTGAAACAATACCATGTGTAGGGCAGCTCGGCAGATGTTGGTAAAATATTGAATAGGTCAGCTCCACGTGCAGGAGCACATGGTTTTGCTATACGTGGTGCATGTCCAATCAATCACATATCAAAGACAACAAGTGGGCTGAATTGGCAAACTCAGTAAGAACACACGTTTTGAATATTTTGCGTAAGTCTCAACAAGCGATCTCTCCCAAAAGTTGAAAGTTATATTCAATTAGACTATGATCGTCCCAACAAATAAAAACAAAAGAATAACTCGATATCGATATTCAAGCCAATCGGTCGAAATTGTCTCGCAACTTAAAACTGCAGTGTACTTGGTGTTATACAAATCTTCTTATACTAAACAATAGATTGTTAATTGAATAATTGACATGATTGATTCAATTTGGTAGTAGTGAATATATTTAAGGCACATAGGCTTATGAAGTCTAGGCTAATGGTGAAAAAAATTGCGCACTTTGGTTGAAAAACACAAACGTGGATTGTATTCTAATCAAATTCTAAAAGAGGCCATCTAATTTTCGGCCCTTGTATCAAGATGATCACCAAATGCAAGATGGTCTCCATAATTACAAGACCTCACCTCTGATGGTACTTGAAAAAAAATACAACACTTAAATTTGAAAGGAATTTCATTGCAGCGCATTTTCAGGTGATAAATGCTACAAGAATAATTCCGTAAACTAGTAAAACTTTTCACCAACAATGAAAAGCCGTTCATGCATACTTAGAAAGAATCCTCAACTCCTATTGGCCCATTTCAGTCAGGTGACCGTGGGTTAATCGCTGATAACCCAACTCTGTTAAACCACCGCACGGTCAATCACCGGCGGATGAATACAATAAAACTGTAGATCGACAGTGTGTTTTCATTCTGTTATATACAAAACAATGGGTAATGCAGTATTACTGGTAATAGGCCTACTAGTGATATAACGTTCGATTTGAAGTTCGTAGATCTAACGTTACCTGAGCCGCGCCTATAGCTTAAATCTGCTCAAAAGTAAAATGTAAATCTACGTAACAACAGCACAGTATACTGTCAGTGGTAATTCTTCTGACGTGCAGCAATCTTACCTAAATATCAGAATTGTATCTAGTGGGAGCTTCTTTAGTATATTTTGAACACCTTTAGAAGTTTGACAGCCTACCGGAATTAGCTTTCCTTCTTTGTAGAATTCCGCTGAGATGTTCAAAAACAATTCCCTATGCAATAAAATCTTAAAGAGAACTAAGAACTGCAATACATCGCCATCTTGAAGGGTCTCCATTCAACTACCGGATTAATATTCTTAAAGACAGAGAACTCTATAGTACAAATAATTTAGGCCTATTGATAGGCCTCGGCCCTATATGGTGAAAAAATTAAACACGGAAGGCCTTGACATGAGATATCCCAAACCAGCCATAAAGTGCGGTTCTTACAGCAATGTTTTGACAGTAACGTTTTGACCATGTGCAATCCTTCCTCTTTGTTGAACTAACTTAGGTCTAGTTTGTTGAGCTATCTTAACAATCTTGGACAAAATACCTTGGGAAATCCCGCGACCTCGTTCAAAGTTGGCAATAGGATTGCTGTTCAAAGGGTACATTCACTTCTATAGCGCAACATTGGAAGGGGTGCGGGGTTTCATGTTATCCTCTCACCTAAAATTCAGTTTTATATTTGCAACGTACGACAAAGTATCCCAACAATTTTGTCCAAGATTGTAGGTCTACACTGTCTCTCCACAACATACGTCCTGCCGACCCCAAGGTTCAACGTGAAGTGAAATCAACAACACCCCACTACTTAACCTTCTGCGGAATGGAGTAATGCGTGCTATGCAAGTAGCGACTTTGTTTGCCTGTACTGTTGTATAGAGATGGTCATTGTACCCCACCGTACGCAAAAGGTCGTTTAAAGTTCAGTCTTCCGGTGTTTACTCCAAATTTATTAACTTTTCCCCCCAGACAGTCAAACTTGCCAACACAAAACATTAGAAAAGTAGAAAGCTAGCATGCAAAAGACGTCATCTGTTATGTGTAACCTGATTGGTAGATCACAAATGGCAAACGTCTCACATCATTACGTATGTCAACCATTTGCCCTTTGATTGGTCAATGTCAGCATCTATCCCGTGACCCTTAGCAGTTCCGTCGGGGTGGGTCGATGCATCGATTTCGCCACGAGGTCGACACTGGCTGTCTGACCGTCAATCCATCAACGTCTCTCTTTCGTGTACTAGGTAGGCCTCCGTCATCTTATCTCTCCGTCGGTTTCTCTCTCCCTTTCATCATCCTCATCTTGACTTTTACGATGCGAATAGCGAAGTATAGCAGTCGTGTTTCAGCCTCTTGACAGTCTTTCCTTTATATGACTGAAAATTCTTTCAATTTAACCAAATAAAATTACTTAAAACGAAACTTTTAAATGTGAATACGAAATATTGTATGCTTTTTAGAACAGTTTGTAGACTATTACGTTGTAAACAGTAACATTTTTGAGGGATTGCACAACAAAACGACTGCAAAACATGAATAACAGCCATTCCACCGTTTCGCGAATGGCTGTTCCGTATGAAAATCTCAACTCTTCACTGTCGGTATTCTGAATTGTTTGAAATAGATTGTAGCGGACTTTGGATTCTATTTTTTTCTCATAGAGGAATGTAGTATTAAAATTCACTTGTTTATATTTCAACCCAGGAGGTTAATACTGCTTGATAACAAACTGGTTTGTTTTATATCTCAATAAAAAGAACGACAACAGGTGGTAACGCGTCGAGCTGTTCTGTCAAACTTTGCATATTTATCTTCATAATGTGCTCGTGTGTGTGCCGTACTACTATACTGCCGTACGTGTTGCATACATATGCGCGTGGACCACTACACTGTGCGTGCCCACCTGACTGTCAGTTCCACTAGGCAGGGTAGAAAAGATTGGCAAATGTGTGTTATTGTGACTGACCGTGTTGTCTTTTTCTTCAAAATTGTAATTGACGCTAGGCCTAGAGATAATGGTGTAATAAGCGTACGGTTACTGTCTTTTCAAACGTTCGTATGTATCGTGCCATGATCGAGTAGAAGTTTACTGGAACTTAGCCCAATGTGTCATAAGTTGTAACTGCTAGGCTAGGCTAACTCGATTCGAGTCTAAGTTAGCGAACGAACTCGTCGTGCTCGTAGTCATAGCCTTGTGCGCGTTTCAATCGTAAGTTCATTGGATAGTGGTGCTCCTTTTACGTCCCTAGACTACTAGTACTACGGTTATCATAAGCAGTAAACCGCAGTACATTACTTGAGTGATGCCACAGTCCGTTTAGATCTGCAATTCGGTCCATATTCGCGGGGGTGAATGCCTCGCATTCTGGTTGCTTAACTTACGGAAGTGCCAGTCGAATCATCAATAAATGGAACTCTAACCGCTAAATCTTACTTTTTAATCTTCTCTGGATTCTGTGTTCTGACGTCTCTCCTCACTCTGTGTTATCAACTACGTAAACATCCGTCGCCGGGCAGTCATAAACACTGTAAACCCCCAAACCCCAACCTTATCTCACAGTACGACCCAGGGACATATAATGGTAATAAAATTACAACACTACTTTCTCTTTATTTCCAGTCTACCAAGAGCAAAACTACCTCTTTTGTTTCCTTTGTACCGTCGCTATCACTGCGTGTTGCGTAATGCTCTAGTTGAGGAGACTGACCTTCGTCCTTTACAAGGATACCACTTTATCAGACGATATGTAAACTTATACAAATTTCAAATAAAATCTCTAATAATCTCTAAAATGACAAGATGGACTTTTCTGTTTTGTGACCATATTCATTTACAGAGTGTCAGCTAGCTATAGTTTTGTGACAGCTAACTTTACAACCGTTTGCAATCATGTCTAATAATCAAGAAGTCATCTGACGTCAAAAACCTGACCACAGCTTTACGATGAGTGGTATATCTGATACCGTGATTACGGCACAGCTATAAACTGAATGGAAACTGACCACCCACTGTACAGATCCATGGCTTTAATCCTATAATAATCTAAAGAGGGAGCTTTATACCATGATCGAGCCACTGTTGACCTTAGCTTTGACATTCAAGAATATATACGATTATAGTCTAGCCTCCTCTAGTTAATAGATTAGTCTAGAACTTTAAATGAGCATGTAATGAAAGATCTAAAAGCTGTAGGCTCAGAGCAATATATGGCTTTGGGTGGGGTTGCGACATACCACAGCCACAGAGTCAGAGGCCAGTAATTCGTATGGAGTTAACACCGCAAAGTAAGCCAAATTGGTGAGAAGGTAGAGAGCGGTTATTGCAGTTAAAGAGATGACGATCGACAGAGGAATATTTCTAAACGAGAAAATGAAGAATGCCATAAATTAATGAACAAGAAAAAGAACCATGTAGATTATTTTATCACTTGACATAACTTTAGTTAAACCAGTTTTATAAGCCAGATACATCCCCGACGGAGGCATTTGAAGCATGAGTTAAGAGTGCAACTTCTGCTTTAAAAGGCTTGAGTTGTTTCGTGGAAATATAAATCTGTCACGTTTCCTTTAGATTGCAATGCCAAACGGTCAAACTAAGGTGATCCGTAGCATTCACATGCAAAGGAACATTGAGTGAGTAATTAACAATTCAAATTGGTGTTTGAAAATTCGCCGTGACCGGACACTTTTCACGTTAGTACCAATTCACATGCACACAGTGCAAATCAGGGTCAGAAATTCAAAACTTTTTTTGACAGTTTTCATAACAATTGTATGTAAAACTTGACTAATCTTACTAATTATAAGCGTTGTGTTTGTATACTCGTCAAAAATCCCCACAAACCTATCCATATCAACGATCCCCCAGTAAAGGAGAACAATCCATTGAGAGAGCCGTAGAAAGGAAAAGTGCATGTGGTGGACAGTGTTTCTGATATTCATCTCAGCTCTCAGCTCTTGGGTAGTAACTTAATTGAAAGTAAAATTTTAATTTAATTTGAAATTTGCTATGACAGTATCTGTTTATACTATGTTACATGTTAATCCATTAATTTAGAAAGAGATGATAAATTTCAAAACCTGACAAGGCTGAGCACCATGGGTCTTGGAAGAAGTTTTCAATGTCAGATTAAAGTATTATAACTTTGTATTTTGTTGTATACAACATTGTATTTTAAAGTATTATACAACTGCATAACTACATAATGTTTTTCACGGGAGATGTTACAATAAACGTAGTATTTAGTATAATGTTCGGTTGCCTGCAGGTTCAATAATATTCCCCAACAAACCAGACAATCAAATGACTCTGTGATTCCTTGCGAATACCCCCTCTTCCCATACACACAAAACCTCTTTAAAAAAGCCAGTCGAAAAGGGAATGGACTACATCAAAAGAAAAACAAAATACAAGAATGTAAACAACATTTTGTACTTCCGTAGGGAGCCTTTATGGGGACTAAATCAGCCTCGGAGTTGCCAGCTTGAAACTGGGTGTGTTGGATATTCACTGATTGCTTAGAAAAGGGAGATCTAATTTAGCAACAACATCTGCTATTAAACATCTACTTTTTGGCAATTGATTTCTCCAAAACATTTCACAAATCGTATGAATATGTAGGTCCACAAATGTCAGATTGCTGTAATGCAAATCTCTAAGATCATTCTACGATTTAACATTTGACAAAGTATGAAAACAGTGACAGATGATTTTCTCAGGCTACCCATGGGGCAATTCATGAATGACAGAGATCCACTCACCAAAACTTACCGGCAATGTTGACAGTCTGAAGTTCTACCTACATCATTCAGTTGCTGAGATATCTTCCTTTATAGGTTTTCATACTTAAACCTCTGGTGACACAAAATTACCTCCATGAAAATAGATAGGGATCATTTACCCACAGTGGACTACGTACACAACAACTTTAAAGTTCAAGTACCATTCCTTTAGAACTTGAGATACTGTGGTTACAAGGTTTTCAAACTATGTCCTCTATTGGTCTTACCTGACCTTTTACCTCCATAAAAATGACAGAAATCATCTACTTATTAAGTGCTACTAATAATAAAAAGTTTGAAGTTCCAGCAGCATTCAGTTGCTGAGGGATCCCCTTCAATATGTGTTCATACTTAAACTCTGGTGATCCCATATAACCTTTCACTTCCATAAAATACCATAGGGATCATGCACTCACAATGGGTTACTAACATACCAACTTTGAAGATCAAGCACTTTTACCTTCTTGAGATACCGTGTTTACAAAGTTTTCTATATCCTCTGTTGACCTCACATGACCTTTGACCTCCATTAAAAAGACATACATCTTCTCATCAAGTGCTACAAATGATCACAGTTTGAAGTTCTATCAAGATTTAATTGCTGAGATCATTCTCTTTATGGGTTTTCATACTTTACGCTGTAGTGACCTCAAATGAGGTTAGCCTGTATGAAAAACGATAGGGATCATTTACTCACTATGGACTACCAACACACCAACATTAAAGGCTGTAATGCATCACCCCAGACAGTTACAATTCTCCCAACCACCTTCCTCTAGTCCCTCCCTCAGCCTGTCTTACATTACTCCACATGTGTAATCAAAACAATGGATCCCTGTGTATGCTGTGTAATACGAGCTGCTCTGCATCTTTCGAATTTGCTGGCAATCTATTAAGAGTACTGTAACTTAGAACCAGTTGAGAACTTTCCTTTCAGGGAGGTAAAAATATAGCTTAGGGTGATGCAATATAGCCTTTAAAGTTCAAGCACCTTTACTTTTTTGACATATCATGTCATTGTGTACAAGCCAAGGTGTCACATACACACACCCTCCACACCTTGCCTCGTTAGGCAAGGAATCAAAACCCGATCCTTCAGAATTCGCTCACTTGAGCAAATTTGTGGTATTATCGTAGTGACGTAGCAACACAAACGTAGCTCTTGTGAATATTGCACACTCCATGCAGTAGAGACGATTGTCTTCATAAAGAACTCACCGCCCTTCATTACGTATTTCCTCTGCGACCTGTGGTAAAAATTGCCTGCAGATAAATAGAGAGGAAAGGAAAATACAATAAGTGAAATGAGGGACACCTGGAAGGAACTATAGGAGTAGGTAGAAACAACTTCACATTAGGATGATGGAGGTGGTACCTTTTGGAGTTCAGGATTTTGGTATCTAAGCTCGGAAATGGATATATGAGCCAGTGCATGAAACCATGTAAAATGCCCAAGTAGAAAAGTTGAGAATTTCCACCTAGGTGTTTTTTTCTTCTACAGATTTTATTTTACAATCTGGAAGGTTTATTACATTAGCACTGGGTTAGTGGTTTCTTTGAGCTGTCCGCTATTGGCTCCAGTGTCAGAATAAGTCATACATATGATAAAAAAATTCTTAAATCATGCAAAAATATTCTTTCCTTCAGATTATATGTTGTAATGTGGAGTGTTTGTCAGATGAGTGCTATGATAGTGGTAACATTCGCCTTTTCACGCCATATGTGGACAAAAAGACCATTCTTATAAAATCCCTAAATGAAATGCGACTTTAATACTTGCCGGTTCTATCCTTAAAGGGGCTCATTGAGTTGATATCAGTAAAGATTGCGGGGATTTTGAAGTATACAAACACACGACAATACTCACAATTAGCATAATTAATCAAGTTTCACATCCAATAGTTATATGAAAACTGTCACTTTTTTCGAATTTTTGACCGTTACTTTCTCTGATTGTGTGCATGTGAATGTACTAATGTGAAAATGTCTGGTCACAAAGTTTCAAAAACCAAATTTAATCGTTGGTTACTCACTCATTAATGTTCCAACGTATGTAAAACTTTGGGATCCTTTTAGTTTGACTGTTTGTTATTAGTATGTGAAGGAAACTTGACCGGTTTAGAAAAATTGAGTGAATTTCACAAACCAACTCAATGAGCCTCTTTAAACGGTTGAGGGTTTGTCAAGATAGTGTTTTGATAATGCAACCTTATGGTCTTCAGAACTTAGGCCAACGTCTCTACTGAGCATTCACAAAATCATGAAAAAGACTCTGATTTTTGTGACCCAATATTTGGGTCCACATTTTGCTGTGCCCACATTCTCACATTTAAACCTACGTTTTTGGACCTGCAATTAAGCCCTCATTTTTAGGCCCCAATTTTTAGCTCTGATACTTTTTCCCTTCAATATCGTTTGATACTCAGATTGTAGGCACTTTATGTTTCTTGAACTAGAATTTGTCTCAGCCATCAAGTATTTTAAACAGAAAACATGAAGAGTAAAAGTGAGCTGTAGAAAGAAAAGGAGTAAACAAACATCTACAATGGTATAAATCGTCGTCGCCGTAAGGCTATATGAAAGGAGCAGACAATTCTCGCGGCCAACCCCAGCATGTCTAGCAAATTGCAAGATTGCTTTTCTGATCCGGTATGGTTGACCAATATCTGTTATTGTAGGCAAATATGCTTAACTGAATTGAGATGATTCTATTAGTCAGAGTGACTCGACTGTGTGAGGTTGGGGACTCGATTCGACTCAAGTTCAGTTGTTAGCTCGATTCGACCAGACTATGACTCGTCATTGATCCGATTAGAGTGGGACGACTCGACTCACTCGAACTTGACTCAATTACAACTCTGTTAACTTATCAGATCACACAATGCAACCATATATAGCCCCTGGGAAGGATATAAGTGGCAAAAAGAACTTTGAAATTGCAAAAATTGTGCAAGGCTGAGTTCAAGAAGCATAACAGTAAATAGCAAGTATCAACGACGTCTTAAATACTACACTGTTAATATAATATATGTGGAGAGGTGATTCATATCTGGCCGATGCTGGAACCAACAGCACAGGATTGCACATACTGTATTGTTAATGTCAGGGAGTGGCATCGACCTGTCAGTCGACTGCTCTCCTCGATTTTGAGTGTACTGATTGTTGTGGTGAGGTGTTTCAAATAGTTAATCATTTGAAAGGAAGTTACTTTCTCACCATCCAGAATAGGCGAATAAACCAGAATAAAATGCCCTTGGGAATCGAATCCACGTTACCCTCTCAGTGTCGAAAGCTTCATAGAAGCTGCTGTTGTTTCCTGAATGGAAAATTAATACGTGTAAGTTAATGAAAGCATAAATTATTGTCAATAATGTACCGTCAATATACACGTATGTACTTTGAATAGAATGGGCTAGTCACGGAATGGATGGTCCGACAGGGTCTATCTACATACACAATCACAAACGGTTCACCAAGTACAAAATGGTGAATGGTACTCTTTATGACCAGACAGCCAGTGACTAAGGGGCCGGGACAGTAAGGTTACCTTTATCTTGGTGGAGAAAGTACATGCAGCAGTAACTATGGGTGTTGACAAACAGGTGCTGTAGTCGAGTCCAACCAATCCCAGTCCAAGTCCTAGTCCTTTCTTCAAGTCCGAGTCTTTGGAAACCGATTCCGATTCCAGTAGTATTCGAGTTACTCACCCTGCAAATTTGATATGTACCGTTTTATTGTGTACTATGACCAGAATGCCATTAAAATAATCTTTGCTGTTATGACACCATCCATTTTTCCTCGTAAACCCATTTTAGAAGACCGTCATTGATGCAAACACATCCCCCTTAAGGCCTGCCCACAGAGGATGCGTTCCGTTCCGGATACGACAAGTCTTTTTTTTCCGCATCCTTCCGGATACGTCAACTCGCATGCGAGTCTGTACAGGATGTGTTCACACTACGTCAATGCCAATGCGTCACTTTGCGATGCAGTGTGTAGTTTCCAATGACAATGCATGTTGATTGACAAAAATGTGTATTTAAATCGTATGATGCCAAGAAAATTTGAGAATTAAATACATCCTAGATAGCCGCCCTTGCCATTGGTCATGCTTTACAGCAGTCACCGATACAAGATGTGCAAGGTTTGTGAAAAAAATGTAAAATTTGATTTGATTTTATTCCTTAACACATTCAGTTTGTCACAATCTATCCGAATTTGTACAAAATTATTCAAAGTGGGTTTATCTCAATGGATTCAGTCAGTGACGTACCCTCTCATGGAAGTGTAGGAACATGCAGTATGTTGCGTGATCGCCGGCCTGGGGGAGGTGTCCTAGTGGAGGGGGTGTCCCTTCCTCCTTTGAAGGCGTTTGAAACATTAGGTGTTCTTACATGCAATCTGGTGCCACATTAGCTACACAAAAATTTATGTTAAAAAGTTTGCGTATTTTTAGGAACAAAAACAAATCGGCATCAGTGGATTGATTAGAGTGGAAATATTCTACAGTCAGAGTCTATCATTATCAAGTTGAGTAGCCCAATCGAGTGATGTTTTTTTTTGGCCCAGATCGCTTGTGGAGACCCGTAGAGCGAAACGATTGAGGAGAAGGGCTCGATCCCATAAGCCCCCGAAGCCATGCCACTGATTATATACACTACATTGTATATTTATATTTTTTCGTGTGCCGTGAAATGTCCATGTGCAGCCACATTTAGTGTCCAGACTTCCCCTGCCTACCGTCCCAACAATGAATACAACTGTTTTTCCACCACCGAAGTCAATAATATCGCAAGGGTAGTGGGTACCCAAAGAATCAGAGGCCTTCGTATACATTCCTAATGTTGTGAAAAAATGCCAAAAATGAGCTTTTCTACTTATTTTACGTTTCACTGTGATTTTAAGCTCAAACATAGTACCATTCATATCGCGTTAAATTGCATTTCATGAAAGAGAAACATGAAAGAAATCAAGTTGACGCATGCTTCCATACGGCAATTCTATTTCTGAACGTACATGGACTTTGCCAAAATTTGATGCATCCGGAAGGATGCGTCAACCTTTTTTCCGCATCGATCGTGACGGAACGCAATGCATCCTGTGTGGACGGTTCCATTGATTTACCGTGCAAAGTGACAAGAGTCACGTGTCGTATCCGGATCGGAACAAACGCATCCTGTGTGGACAGGCCTTTAGGCAGGGGTTATTAAAAAACCATTTTGAGGCGAAGAAGCAGAACTTTTCCGCAGACCCCCTTTGTTGCCCTACTGTGTTTTGTGTCACGTGTCGTAATTGTAAAGGGACCATCAAATCAATGCCACCCCTTCCAATTCTCCATGTCCTCCACCACGCCTGCTGTGGGCACTGCCGGTTAGTCTGATAAATTTAAACATCGTTCTAGACCCAAGCACGCTTTTAGACCAACATCATAGCTTGATACAACTTAAAGGGGAATTCCGGACAAGTAACATGTCTTCTAACTTATTTAAGCAATTTCAAACCATTTTCGTTCATTTTCTTGACATTTTGAAATGACCTTCTCATAGACAACACGATATGTACAAACTTCCCGCCCAACAGAGTTTCTAACACTTTGAATAGAAACGAAGTGTGCGGCCATGATTATGTAATTAACTGTTTTATTTGTAATTTGTGACTCCAAGGCCGTCCAAGTCTCATGCCTTGAGAATTTCAAGTAAAAATTCTTCACTTTTAGACAGTAGAGGGGGGGGGGGGTGAAGGCATTAAGGGCCAAAGATGGAGGAACTCAGTATGACATTATCTAAGCGAAGAGCCACCACCAGTTGGCGGGTAGCGTCCTGTTCTCTAGTGTACTATAACTGTTTTCAAATTCGCACTTGCAGGTTAATGTTACTGCTTCATTTTTTTTTTTTCAGAATTGACTGGGGCAACTGCACCTTATATCCCCACTCGGAAATATGCATCGGGTGCCACTGGAGCATTGCTGTCTCAGGTATTTGGAAAACTGAACCACTTTTTATGAAGGCGCATAGCTCCCTCATTGCTATTGTCTCGAGCAATCAAAAGAACACAGGAAAGAAATTAATGGAAAAATTCTTGGGATTTTTTTTTGCACAGTAATGACAAATGTGAATGAAAATACGATAACAGATGCATGAAATCAATCCATTATGAAATACCTCGCATGCAAGAGCAACTTCTTGAACCTGTCAAATTAGTAACGTAGCTACCGACCAGAATCTCAATTAGCGCTGAATTCTCACTTATATGGGGCCTTAAAGGCCGTCAGGGAAACATACTAAAAAAATCTGAAATACCAATTGGAATTTCTTAGGTCCAGTACGTTTTACGACATCGAAAAATGCCAAGTATTGTATCAGATTGTGTCTAAGATTATCTAAAAAATGGAAAATTTCTCTAATCAGAAATACCATTTTCCCGTATCTGAGTCTATACCATTTTATGACTTCAAAACACGCCAAGTATTGCATCAGATTGAGCCTAAGGTTATGCATAGATGAAAACTTTAACCCAAAAGAGGATAAGGGCACCGTTCCTGTACAACCCTGTCTCATGCCAGAAACTACCCTTTTCATGTTTACCCTACCTTTTAAAATGTTATCGTATTACAGTACTTTTCGGTGAAAATCGTAACCTTTGTAATCATGCATGTGTGTGTATGTGTGTGTGTGTAAGGGTGAGTCTATGTACGTAGGGTTAAAGGTCAAAGATCATTCGAGGTCCAGTTATGGAAACCTTTTAAACATTATAACTCAAGAAGGGAAGCTTGAACAAATCTCACATTTGGTAGGTAGGTATACCACATTTAGTACTAGAATCTCCCTTATATCCCCAAGGTCAGCTATCACTCATCTCATGCTTTCATTCAACTATCAAGATACCAACATTTTATTCATCAAGGTGGTTATGATTTCCAGAGGTTTTCGGACAAAGACTAGCTCTACTTAGTCATAGAATCATCGACAACTTTGTGGCAAAAAAAAAAAAAATGAAATTGCAGAAAGTATGAATTATTGGAGTACTACTGTTCTCAAACTATCGCATTTCTCGGTAAAACAAAGGTGGTTTCAAAAAATGCAAAATAGTACCCCAGATTCTGTCTGTGGCAACCTGGTAGTTGAAAAGGTTCATCGAGAGGGCGTTCCTCCTCTTACTTAACTCTCTTTTTGCCATGAGATCACGCATCTCATGTCTTGCCCCATCAAAAAAAAAACCCTGTGCGCCACCTCATTTACCATGACGCCATTTGTCTTTCCCTCTGTCGGGCCATGGAAAGAAAATATGTACAAATATTATCTATGGACGGATCCAGGTGAATGGTGCTAAGTCCCTCAGTCACAAAGGTATGTAGACTATATGCTTAGCCCCCAAATGTTTTGGAAAGTGTTTCAATCAAAATGAAAGAAGATTCAGAATTCATCATGATTCTTGTATCATCTCAATACATCTGATATGTATTACCATTTTCCGTGGAGACTGCACCCCCTTCCCTCACATCCCTCCCTGACAGGGCATTCGTACCCAGGTGGAATCTTCACACAGTTGGAAAATACTTTCAAAACAGATACTAGGCCCACATGTCTCACCACGCAAGTTTAAACAGCCAAAAAATGGACTACACCGAACTTAGCAAGTGGGATCTAAAAGAAAAATGTACACAAAACAACATCAACCGGAAAAAATAGTAAGCCATGCCGAACCTTACAGTACCAAATCCGGCAGATGTAAACTCGTCTTTGGCAGGGAAAACTATTACATCGTAAACTTCAAACAGATAAACAACTTGAAACAAGCGACCTCATCTCATATTTACATGCCAACACATGAGCCTGAAATTCTAATTTCTGAATGCTGTCACTGAATGTACTTCTTGCTACCTTTGAAACTGCTATTCCACGTCAGTCCCTGAAAGAGCCTAATGGTGAAACAGTCTTTACGTTTTACTTTACCCATTTAAATAATGTGTTACTATCGCTCCACAAAGTTGAGCGCTTTTTTTATTTGCTGTTGGATTTACTATCTGCTTATCGGGTACCACTATTTTATTTTTTTTTTTTTGCTTTTTCACAACTTTACAAACAAAACACATACATAACGAAGATATGAGGGAAAGAATAATTATAAAGATTAATTGAAAAAAAAATGTACTACACAATAGAAATAGAAGGTTGTGAATGGAAGAGATATATGAAACTCTAGTGCCATTAACAAAGTGCACCACACCTAAATGCAAAATAATGATAGTAATATAAAGAAAATTAAAAACAAGAAAATTAAAACGCAATGTTTACTGCAAACACCGAGTCACCATACCCTCGTCCAGAGAAAGAAATGGATAAAACATGCACTTACATTTTAGCAAAGTTTTGAAGCGAGACAGCTGTGCAATTTTGTAGGTCTTTTGAAAGGGAATTCCATTAGTCATAATAGAACGAAGAGCACAATGAAAAGTATTTTGTCTGACGAATATTATTATCATGAATTTCTTTGTTTGCCTAAAACATAGTTTTGAAAGAACTGGGTTGATAGTTGTTACTAGCGAGGTAAGCGTTTGTGACAATTTCAATTATGTCAGGCAACTTGAAGAGGCTCAAGAGAAGAAACTAAGTGACTGCTACTGGCACAACAACTTGGAACTAGTGATGTTTAGGATAGCCGTTTTGTAGCATAGTTAATTTACTTAAAAGGGAGTTACTTGCACTTGACCATAATAAGAGTAATGATCTTAAACTAGGCCTACTGGGAGGGAAAAAGTTCTTTTCTGACAGCAGCAATGCCTCTTGAAATTTTACTAAAAAATGCATTGATCCATCGCATGTTGTAACGCACATGACCAAAAACAAAAAGCCATGTGAGACTAACGGAGCATTTGATCACGCACCCGACGAATTGATTATAGACCCGGCGACTTTACTTCGTGAAAGGAATGAGTGGTAACAAACATGTGTTGACATACCTCTGGCAAGCATCCATAAACCAGTTAATATAATGATGACAAGACCGAGACATTTTGCAAACGTGAAAATGACTTGGATCCTTCTGCTAAGGCTCACGCTCCAGCAATTAATGTAGAAAATGCAAGCTGTGTTTAATAGGGATGAGACAAAATAGAGAAATTAATAAATGAAAGTGGATGTGTAATTCAATTATGATTCTTGTGTCACATCAACACATGTGATATGTACCCCTATTTCTTACAGATGGATGTTCCTGATTATGGCGAGACAAGAGATTCCTACTCAGTGTATAAGTTACTCATCCATCATCTCTTACTGGATTCGTAATACTAACGTCCGGGAATTACGTGCTTACAGACTGCAGTTAAAATTCATGTACGCCGACGTAATCAATTACACTTCAGTATTCCTCGCAGAATTTCCATAATGTGCTAAAATCACTTCTCGAAAAGACCTTTTCTGCATGATAGAACATGACGTCATAACCAGATAGCCTATACCATAATGGTTAGGGTAGGTACCTCTCGAGAAGGGATAAGCATGTACGTATCATGTCAGTAGTTATGAAGAGGGGTCAATGCAGCCTTGGTCCATACTATTGCTGTTGTTTCGTTGTTGTTCTCCTTTAAATGTTTTTTTTTAAACAGTGTTCTAGAGCAGCTATTGTAATCCACAATCGAAGGTTTTCACTAACAAGATAACAGAAAAAGTATGAACAAAAATTATTGTTAAAAACTACGTTGTTAACATTTTGTCCATCAGTGAATTAATGCGACTGTAAACATTTCCAAAAACATTTGTATCAAAACAAGTGTATTTATGGATATTGCTGAAAGGTATAAACACATATTCGAGTCAATTTAAACTGTTCAGACACATACCAAGGATAATCTTGTTGGCATTTTGAAAACAGTTAAATTGACAAATGACGTAATTATAAGGAATATTGCTGAAGTGAAAAACCATGAAAGCGCTTCAACTCTTTCTGTGGATAATGACAATTTGATAATGAGAGTAAAAGGATTGCGGCCAGCGATGATGCCTTAAGCATCTCAGTGCAATGTGTAGGAACCTAATTGTGGAAAGTGGGAAGGCTGTGGGGGTGGTGACTAGGCACATGTATGGCACCCCAAAATTTACAAAGCTGACCAGTTGCGAATTTAGAGTTATACCGCAGACATCTCACGGTTGCTCTTTTAGTTACTGTTTGGTATAGATGCTCGTACATTATTATATTAAAAGCACTATTTTAGGACTGTTCCCTACAATGCTCCAGTTTAGTTCTCCCCTCACACGCAAACACAAATACTGGTTCCGCTAGTGGAAGGGGTGAGAGAGAGCGGGGAGAGGGTGGAGAGAGAGGTGATGAGAGGGAGGAAAGGAGGAATTAAAAAATTTGTTCTTGCATATACTAGCTATCGTAGCAGCGAAATTGACTTGATACAGTAATCTTAGACAGGTTTCCGAGGAGATGTCTTTTGCATCAACTATTTTAGTAAATGAAGGTGGACGAGGGTGTAAAAAGAATTGAGGCCAAAACTACATTTACTTCCTATGCCTAAAGAAGGCATAGGAAGTAAATGTGTATTCGTCACTGAGATCATTGCACACTTTAAGCCGAGAGTTGTTTGGGTAACTAACGCTGTGACATGTTGCTATGTTGATTTGTTGTTCATCTGACACAATTCCAACTGACATAATCGTCCTGATACTGCACAATGCCTATGAATAACTGTCCGTGAACACCCTGACACTATCTTCTGCCACACAGGCACTCATCTCGCCCCTAAATGTTCTTTTGTTTTTCTGCAGTGACTGGCTTAAGCCACTTTTAACAAGAAAAACGTTTGCGACAGATGTCCCCACTTTCAGTGACAACATCGACGCCCGTGGTTCCAACTGATGGTGGGAATCTGCCTAAATGGTAGGTGAATCAGCTCATATCCTCCCAAAAATAAAAACAGTGCTACTTGAAGTGCAACTGGATTAAGTAATACATTTATCGCTCAACTTTTACGTGTTGCCTAATTAAAGTAACAGTGAGAGCGAGAAATAGTGACTCGTAAATATGTGAATCTAATACGAACGTATATAGTTTGAATGGGAGGCTAGCTTCAACTCAAAGGATTCCGAAGGCGAGACAAGTCTTTCAAAGGTAAAATTCAATAAAAAGTGGTACACAGTCTATACATGGCGTTGTTGTGCACTGTAAAATAAAACTGACATTGCGCAATTATGGGCCTTGATTTGTTACTGAAAGTGAGGGGGCCATCTAGCCTAAAACGCCTTCTAAACGTTTCATCAGCTAGATGTGGGGGAATGACTTTTTTTGGGTGGGGGAGGGGTGAGTGTCGAGTGCCCATCTGATTATCTGTATGGAGAGTATCAGTTGGCGCAGAGAATACACCCGAAAATGTTTTCATCTCATCGCCCTATAGGGGCTAGATGAGATATTGTAGTCACTTGGCTAGTGAACCTGTCCAAATTGTGGTTTTTCCAGAATAGTTTGAAAAGCATAGGAGCGATTAAGTTTAAACTTGGTAAGGTTGTGCATGATACCAATATGTGCAAGATGTATTAGTTGTATGGTAAATCGAGTCAAATTTGCTGATTTTTTGAGAAAAAAGTCTATTTTGCCTCAAAATTGCTATTTCCAGCATACCTTGAGAAGTATTTGAGCATTAATGTAAAATTTTGCGAAAAGTTACCTGAGAATGAAAAATTTCAAGGTATATCACTTTTGCAGTAAAGAGAGTGGAATTTGCTGATTTTTTAGAAAAAAAGCCAATTTTGCCCAAAATTTGTTTTTCCAGCATATCTTGAGAACTATTAGATCAATTAACTTAAAGTTTTGTAAGTACCTAGCAGTAAACTATTACAAATTCCCATGTGCAGGCCCTGTATTGAAATCAAAGTGCATGTTGGCGATGAGATACGCAATCCGTGGATTGCCCTCTTGTTTGTTTTGCACCCCCCCCCCCCCATGGACTGAAACGGCACTCTCCGGTTGTTGTAACCTGTATGTGTCCAGTCTGAAGTAGGGATCTCATGTCTGTAATTATGAAATAATGAGGAAGAAATCAATGTATCAATAATCAATGCAATCAATAAAAAATAGTAATACATATCAGATGGGTTGAGATGATGTAAGAGTCACAATCATTGAATTATGCATGCTCTTTCGCTCTTTTATATTTCTTAAGTACTTGTCAAATATTGGAGGATGAACACCCCCCCCCCCTCTCCACATACACAAAACACCGTCCTGCTGCCACTTGAACCATTAGTTAGCTGGTAACTAATGGTCAAAACTTTTGACAAATGGCACTTTGCAGTTTGTATGGTCGTATTAATTTCAGTTAAATTTTCTGTTTCTTTTAAAACACAAGTTAGGAATTTGCACTTTGTTGGGTTATTAGTTTTGCTCGTAAGGGTTGGGAAGCGAGGGCAAATAGAAAGGGGAAGAGCAATAGGGGAGATGCCTCAACTGCCTGCACTCAACTATAGTAAGGGAACTGGATAACTTGTTTTACCATCCTCATGTCTCAGCTCCCATGTAGAAGAGGAAAAAGACGTGATATACGCTATGTAATTACGCTACAGAGATTCCACTACATGCCATGCACAATGCATTTCATGTGAGAGTCCGGGTCGGATGTTATACAGACGCTGCGTGTTAACGATGAATAAAACTTGGAAGAAAGGTCAAACCGCGAACCGGCGATTGAGCCATAGATTTGTAAAACTTCTGGACGATAAGGGGGTCGGTGTCGACGGAGGTTTAACGGAGGAGAAGCCCTTAAATCTACTACTTCAGGGAGTACCAGCATGCGAGGATCCGGGTGAGGGCGCACTCGGCGTAAGTGAACGACTTTTTGACGATTTTTCTTTCAAACACACGCCGAAGAAAATGAGCAAATAGAGATGGAAGATAGACTTGACAGATGCTGGAAAACTGCATCTAGGTTTCAAATTTTACTTTGTGTGCTCCTCCACGTGTCCCCAGGCCACGTCTTGCTTATTGCAAAATCCTAGGTCGGCGCCTGAGCAGATATAATCTTAAGTATCCTCCAATTGATTGTAATTTACGAGTCAATACATATTTTTACCCGCCAATACATATTTTTATTGTTTTCAATAAGATGGATTTTTCATACTTTTCGCGTGTGATTCAATCATGTGTTTTGGTTGAGCCAACTATCACCTATAATTTCGGCTGCACATGTTATACCCAGTTTTGTGCGATCGTGAGAGTTCAAGAGGAAAGGTTTAGACTCATCTTACACGGCAAAAATACAATCATGGAAGGACAGATCCATATGGGCTGCCGTGGGTGCATTTTCTAATTTCTTCAGATGGACGACATTCTCCTGCAATAGGAGGATTTCGTGCCCCCCCCCCCCTAAAAATCCTCGATCCGCTCGATCCAAATCTTAAAAAGGTCGATCTGGTTGCTCTGTCTTTGATACTGGTAGAAGATGTGTCAGGTGGTGATATGCCTACAGACACAGGCATACCTACACCCTTTCTTATCTTAATAACCTTCCTTTTACCTTATCTATACCTTACCTTATTGAACTTCTCTTTTCACGCATTATCGACGATAGGATTCAGACAATATGGGATAGCCACAATGCTGAATAACTATCTATAATCTCGTAATCAATTATGACACGATTTGGCGATTTGTGTGTAATAAGATCAAGATGGTGTTTACAATGTATGTTATTAAGAGGATTACATTCTGTTATGATAACCAATTCTACTAAACAGAAACCCTTTCCTCCGATCAAATGCACTTTAGGTTTGAAACCACTCTGCGTTGTGTATGTATGTGTTATGTCAACGCGGCCAATACATGTATGAAGCCAATCCCATGAAGCCAATGCTGTCTGAATTTGCATGAAAACTGTCATTCGGTAGCCAGTGCTTCGACCTCACTTCGAAGGGCATGTAGAATAACGTAACTCACCTAACATGACAATGGACAATAGGATTGTCGTCGTCCAATTGTCTCCACAGTTACCGCCAAAAGCAATCAACAAACTCCTAGCAGCTACTTTGATAACGACTGCGATACCGCCGGTGCGGATGGCTAACAGTGACGTCCATACTCGGAGGAAAGATACCCAAGGTCCAAATGAATGACGAAGATAAGAATAATCACCACCGGATTCGGGAATACTGGAAGCCAACTCGGCGTAACAGAGAGCACCAACGCAGGAAAATGCACCGCACACTAACCAAACGATAAGGGAGAACCCTACGGAACCGGTGTTATCGAGAATAGCCTTTGGCGATATAAAAATACCGGACCCAATCACGGTACCAATTATTAGTACCGTACAGTCTAGTAAAGTTACTTGTTTGGTCAAGATGATAGCTTCGGTTTTTTGAGTATTAGAAGAAGGTGATGAATCTTTCCTAGATTTCATCGCCATGATGGTTGCAGATCCGTGTTGGTAATAAGGGCTACTTTCGTATTGAGAATAGAACCTCAATCGAAAGTATATCGTCATGTAGTAAAGTTTGCAACTGCGGATGCAAAAATAAAAATTGCAGGTATACCTTCAGATGTTGCGATTCAACTGCTCCGTGTGAGTCCCGATTGACAAACATAGACTGTATCTTCATAAGGATTTCAAACTGATGCCGTACAGTATGGTATGAGAGCAGCCCAGCAGTGTCCTTTTTCGTCCCACTGTTATCAACCAGAAATTACTGTTAGCGGTAACCAATTGGTAACTATTTAATGAGTATTTTTATACACGTAAGCTCATCGAATTGTATGTCACTGTATCGTATGTCAAGTATCTATCACTCTTACCGAACCAACCGCTTTTCTATGTGACACTAGTGTAACAACTACTCACTATACACCTACGATACATGGGCAGAGGAGTAGGGAATTTTTACAGGGGACTTTCTGTCGTTAGGATGCTAAAGAGGGACAAGGAGCAGGGCATATTAAGAGTAAAAAGTACATGCATCCCTGCAACAAAAATAATCATAAATAATACACGGTAGTCTCGACGTCGGGTGCAACTAGTTCAACCGTCTGTATATTGAGCGCTACTTGCCCTAACTAGGGCATGCAGGTAAATGTTGATAACAAAAAATGAAAAATACATAAGGACACAACTTATGTTAGATCTGAGAGAAGGTTAATGACCATAGACAAAAAGGTGTCTGTGCCCTCACGACAAAGAGAAGATGTTTACTCCTTTCTTACAAAGGGTAACATAGTGGTGCCACAGATCATTCATGAGGCGTCTCAGGAAGGGAGAAAACAGGAGGTGCAGATATGACCACATTCTAGGTAATTGCCTAAGAAATAACATAAGGAACAAAGAGAGGAGAGGAGGATGAGGATGAATCAGGGAGTCAAAAGCAGACTCTCTGTCTACATCTGTCAAAGAGTAAACATTTGTTGTGTAACTTGAGGGTCAGTGTCCTACTAGTCAGATGACTGACCATCGATTCTTGGAAGGGTGGAAGGGTGATTCATATGTAGAGGGGCAGAAAACAAAATAGAGGGACAAAGGAACAATGTGGTAGAGGGACAGAGGAACAAAATAGTAGCAAGGGCTAAAATAGCACTGTGCTGAAATAGCATGGGCGTTGATTTGGTATTGAAAGTGGGAAGGGGACATCTGACCTAAAGCCTAGACCATCGAGACGGGGCCAAGGAATATTTGGGGGATGGGTGTGGGGCCGTGTGTCGGCAGGAGTAAGAGGAGAGCCACCATCAGGTTGGCATGTATCGTGCAAGAACATTTTTGGATTTGCTTTTGCTGTTACTAAGGAAGATATAAATTATGGGACATGAATGTGCGATAAGAAAAACCTTCCCTTTTAGATGGCCTATACGAACTCTATGTGTGAGCGTTGGTGCGTGAAGAATGGGATGAGGGGAGCACTTAACGTCATACCAACGTATTCATAGGTATGTGGTTAGACAGAACCACCTCATTGAACATTCTACTCCGTAGCCCTTTCCAGGGGCTATTCGGCCATGTAAGCCTGTTACATGCAGTTCACCCTTTTACTTAACCAGCTCTTCTCTCCTTTATAATTTCTCTAATCGTTCATCCAACCGACATACAGCTCCCGGCATACAGTTCCCCCTTTAGGTTTTACCAGTTTTCTACTCTATAATTCCCCGTATCTGTCGGTCGCCAGACTGCTGTCCACCCGAATACCGTGCACACCGTGCGTGAATGAGAATGTACCAGACACCTTGTGTGTAATCGATGTAGATGGTCCGGTCCAACAGGGCCTATCTCCCACATCTAATGTCCTGACACTTTACGTGTAAGGGGAGTACAGTAGTTTGTTTATGGTTCCGATACCATTGTGCTTGGAAGAAAAGAAGAAGAAAAAATGCAAATGATCGAAGTGGAATTACGATTTGGGGACATGCATGGTATTTTAGGACATTGAAATGATAAAATGCTGCTGTTAAGGGACTTTTTATTCAATAAGGATTGGATCAACATTCCATCTTGACTTTACCCATTCTAGCTCAAAATCTGCATGGTCATGATACTGTAACGCTTGTAGCCCAAACCGGTCTTGTGGTGAGGAACCAGGACGATGGAGACTTGGGGGGGGGGGGGGATCAGAAACTTGAGGGCACGACACCAATGCAAGTAAATGAGAACACTTAAAAGAGCATGTTAGATTTAGAGAATATAATTGAAGTCATCACCACTACGGCAGTGCCAAGCAAATAAAGAAACAAGAGGGCAATGTACGGACTTGCGTATCTCATCGCTGTCATACATCGATTTCAATAAAGTCTTAAATACAGGGCATGCACATGGGGATTTGTAAAGGTAAACTGCAACCACATGTCACACAGATCTAGAGGAAGAACAGAGCGCGTGCTGTCAATATAATTCTGCCTGGAGAAATATACCATTCCTCACGTGAGGTAAATATTCTTCAAACATAAAATGGTGGTAAGCAGCAGGACAGAACATAAAATGGTAATATATCTAAGATAGCAAGTTTAAACCTAGCATGGTGCCACTATACTTAGACTCAAATAACGAAAACAATATCTGCGCGTATTACGCTACATAACGCAATTATAACGTTGGGTTATTCCATAAGTTAGGGTTAGAACTTAGGCTTTGTGGTTAGAGTCAGGGGCAGGATATAAGAGCATCACCCCATTTCTTATTCGCACATTAGTCCCCTACATACATGCGCAGGACCTGGCTCTGCTAAAATTATTGTTTGACTTAAAATAATGTTGTCATTATTGGCAGGATTGTTCAAATTACCCACAGTGGTCATTTCTGCTAAAATTATTGTCTCGGTTTAAAAGGTGGTGTCTATCGATCCCGACACCGCTCTATTATTCAAGCTCTTCAGTTGCTATTGACCTGGATTAATTTGCTATAAAAGTGGTGTATATGTTCCTAAGTAAGTCATTGCAACATTTTGTGTATAACGCTCAAATAGCGCTCAAGATAAAGGTGGAAATCCAAATTTGGGGGCAAACTTGGCTTTTTTATTTAAAAAAATCAGCAAGTTTCTCTGTATTAACCATTACAGTAATATTATGTTCAACAATGTGTTCTCAGGTAAGAAGTCCTTACAAAGTGTTAAGTTAATTGGTCTATTAGTACTCAAAATATGCTCGAAATCCATTTTTTTAGCACAACTGCCTTTTTCCTAATAAAAAATCAGCCAATTTCTGTGGATTTACCATAACAGTAACATTATTCTGAACAATGCCCTTTAATGTCAGTTCTTACGAAGTTCTAATTGAATTTGTCTGATAGTTCTCAAGATGTGCTGGAAATCCAAATTTGGGGGCAAAATTGACTCTTTTTCTCAAATATCAGCACATTTCGCTTGATTTATCATTACAGAAATATTATGTTTAACAATGTGCATGTTCTCAGATAATTCCTTACTAAGTGTTAAGTTAATTGGTCTAATAGTTCTCAAGATATGCTGGAAATCCAAATTTGGGGCAAAATAGGCTTTTTTCTAAAAAAAAATTACCAACTTACACTCTCTTTACCAGAAAAGGGATATACCTTGAATATTACATTCTCAGGTAAGTCCCTACAAAATTTTGCTGTAAATGCCCAAATACGTCCCAAGACATACTGGAATACCAATTTGGGGGCAAAATTGGCCATTTCCCTTAAAAATAAAGCAAATTTGACTCAATATACCATACAACCAATACATCTTGGACATTTTGGCCTCATGCACAACCTTACCAAGTTTATAAACTTAATCGCTCATATACTTTTCAAGGTATTCTGGAGAAAAAAAAAAACAATTTGGTTCCGTGCACACGCACGCACACACACATACACGCATGTGTATAAACACGCATCGGCACGGACACGTTTTCTAAATAAGAGCTCCCTGTTTGTACCATTCAACAGGACTCGGCTGTAGCCGTAATCACTCTCTTGGGGTGTCTCTACGCCAAGTGCTTCCATGGCAACCGTTCTCCATGGGTGCACAGTGCAATATATAGCTCCACTACCCAACTGATTACACTATCTCATCTTAGCCCTTAAAGGGTGATGAGATAAAATAATCAGCAAGTTAATAAACAGCAAGTGTAGTAAGCTAACACCCTTACTATTTTCGTATTATGGGGTTATTAGGGGGTTTGACAGTCGTGGTATGACTGCTCCACTAGCGACGGATGTTCTACAACACAGATAGTTCCCGTTACAGTAGAGAGAGAGGTCGGGACAGAAGTATCCAGAGAGAAATTACTTTGCCTTTGTTGATTAGAGATCCATTTATTTGATGATTCGACTGGCACACAAAAATTTGATGACAATTAGGTTGGTGATGGTGGTTTTAATGGAGAATTACATGACGATGACAGGGAAAACGAGGAACGGAGAGATGCGGTTAACATCTTTACAGAGAAACAACGATGTTGACAGTTCGACGATTGATTTATCAGTGCTGACCCTGTGGCTGACGCTTGGCCTCGTGGCTTCCAGGGTGAGATGGTCACGAGGTCGACGTGACAGCGTTGACCAATCAGTGAGCAAACGACTGTCTATGTCACCATATGTAAATCGTTGCTATCCGTGATCTACCAATCAGATGAGCATTACGAAATCTTTCTACGAAGAGTGTCTGAGT
Source organism: Stichopus chloronotus (assembly GCA_021234535.1). Classification (NCBI taxonomy): domain Eukaryota; kingdom Metazoa; phylum Echinodermata; class Holothuroidea; order Aspidochirotida; family Stichopodidae; genus Stichopus; species Stichopus chloronotus. The sequence goes on from CM037831.1 coordinate 25,241,291, forward strand.
TTTCTATTTTTAATGTTTCACCTTGTCTCATCTGACTGATGTATGAGGGGAAAAGAGAACGTTAATAAACTCTGGTAAACACCGGAAACTGAACTTTATATGACCTATGACTATATGGTGGAGCAGAATGACCATCTCTGTACAACACTATGCAATCGCAGCTGACGGGAAACACCTTAACTTACGCGACATAAAACATCGCAACGTAATATATGCATTACACGCTGAAAGTCAGCGGCTGTAATACAGTGCCACTCATTTGGGGAACTTTAACACATAGTTGGAGATTTCATGCGGCTGGTCAAAGCTATACGCATTGCTTACATGAGCACCATCATGACGTATTATCGACTGAGCCATTTTTTTTTTTTTTTTTTTTTGTAATAGGGGAATATTGCAGTGTATTTATTTCATACTCGACGACTGAGACGAAGAGCAGCTGAAACTCAGCAGCTAAAGCCTAGCGGCTAAAACGCAGCGCAGCCGAAATCCAGTAGCTACAAGGCAACGCAGCTCAAACTCAGCTGATGAAACGCAGTGCGGCTGAAATCCACTAGCTACAAGGCAACGCAGCTCAAACTCTGCTGATGAAACGCAGTGCGGCTGAAACTCAGCTATGTTGAAGATGAAGTCGACTTAGCTGAACATCAGCAACGCAGCTGAGAGTCCGAGCAGCGGAGACACTATGCAGCTGAAGCAACTCTCCTGTATAAGCCCTTAAGCACCTGATGGATAAAAAATTAGGCAGAGATTCTGCCTAGCAACTAGTGTACAAGTACACCCCAAACTACTGACAGATCATCAAATAAATGGCATTATAAAATATTGTAAAATCCTACACGAAACAAACTATTTTGTCATGTCCTATACAAAACCAAATGACCATGCAATTACGACACATCAAGTCAGATTGACATATACAAAGGTATATACGTACGATTTGTCTATGAAATATCACCTTGTTTGCAAAAAAGGGGATGCAATTAGTTAAAATTAAACTGTTCAAAGTTTAGGAATCTAAATATACGAGATAAGAAGCAGTTTTCCCACAACACACTTCCCACCAAAGATGCATATGAGCCGACATATTGAGCATTGGCTAACGGACAAGTTACATTATAAGACACAGCATAACAACTAGATGCGACCGAATTCGCACACTTCATGAAAGTGTAAATTCAGTTTACCGAATACAGTATATGCAACATTAAAAGAGAGAAAATCAAACGAAACAGTGAAACCAAAACAAAATAGTATGCAAATAAACGAAACAATAGTGTCCTGCATCATACGCAACAACAAACTTTAAAACAACATCGTCAAAGTACTTTTAACGAATTTTAACTTTGTTAAAACCAAGGATTTCGATCATAACAGCAATTTAACAAGTGCCCAAAGTGCCAAAAAGCCATTAAGCTAGAAATAAAATAACAATTCACTGCAGTAGTAATACTACATGTAGCAATTATCAGTGGCAACGGCGAATTCATCCATAAAACACTTGAATTACATCTTAATATGAAATTTCCACCTGATTTATTTTTCTACCCTTCACCCCCGAGATGGAAACGGTGAGAAGCAATCGTATAGGCCTAATTCAAATTCAGATAATAACTTTTAATATCAGGGTGTTAGTACGGACCTGTGACGTATTTCAAATGTAGCACACGCCTTCTTTGATCCAGGGTGAAGATATTCCTTACATATACCAAAGCAAAGGGACTGTTTAATCCTTGACTGAACTGTATAGTTTGAAAGTTTCACCAACACTAATTATTATACTGCACGGAGGGGGGGGGGGGATAACAATGGGAGTGGGGCCTATTAGTCTAGTCAATCTACGACAAAAAGTGAATCGACCATAAACAAATTTAAAAAAAAAAGAATGTTTAGCTTCTGTGGTCTAGTAAAAGTGTTGGTAAGTCCAAGCTAAAAATATACGGTAAGCAATTTTATTTGCAGGGGTGTCAACGTGTTGATAGTCTGTTCAAGCAAAGTTTAATTTATATTACAGCTGGGTATTAATTGAGCATGTTAATATTCATAAGGAAAATGTAACTTGATATGAGGACGCTCTTCAATTAGGTAGCATCTTTTTCATCTAATAGCAGCCCAAGACTCATGCAAATAGAATGTTTACTTATTAAGTTAAGCACAAACTTGAGAAGAGGGAATGAGGATGGTACTACATAGATCAAGAGGTCTGAACAGGCAGAGATTTGATGGTAGCCAGTTTTGCCATGCTGAGGCAGTGAGGCGGATCCAGAAAAGGTGGCCATTAGTGAGTAGCACAACACCGATTCACCAAACATATACCGCCAATAGCACTGGCAGCTGGCTGGCGGAGAACTCCTCCATACTTGGCATAACCAAATTAGCAGGTTCTCCGTCGCTTTGTTACATAGGAAATAGTTCAACCTCCAATCCGAAATTTCTTTTTTTTTTCTTGTTACGTGTGTACTTAGGTGTACTTTGGACCACCCTGATGGTTCTGTGCACTGTGCATTGCCAGGCGACAGGACATATGCATCGCATATTGCTATGTTGTTTTTATGGGGGTGACATCAGCGGCGTGTCCACGGGTGATGTGCAACTTATCCCTATACATTTCTGAGAACTATACATATAAAGACAAAGATCATACCGGTACCGTACCGTTGTGGTAAATTTATGTCACCTTAATCTGTTCAAGTTCAAGTTCGACCGATTTGGCTGGCACACCTTTGGCCAATGTCTCAATATGAAAAGACGTGTTGTGGTAATCAAAATCGCTTCCCGGACTTAGCGCGCCTTATTATAAGAAAGAAAAGTTTAACAATAAACAGGAAATTCTTAAAAATGGTTTAAGGTCAAATACGTCATCCAGGCTCTTTATTTTGGGAGGAAAACCCGAATTTAAAAAAGATTTACCTTCATTGTTATCAAACAATGGAATGCCTTACCGAATGAAATAAAAACACAAGTCGTTTAGTTAAGTAGTTTTAAAAAACAGGTGCAATATAACCAAATATCGGCTTTACTTGTTTTCCTTCTTTTTGTTTCCTTTGATTTACATAATGTGAGAAGCCTTCGATTTTATATTATTATTATCCGTAGAAGATAAGTTACGACGAGTTACCTAAAGTTCAAATAAATAAAATAAACCAGAAGACACAAATGCATTGTAGTTTCAATGATTTCATTGATTCCTTTTTGAATCTGATTTACTTTTAATTTAAAACCTGTTGACCCAAATAACCTCCACCAGAAATAAAATGGTCCTTGTAATAAATGTGGTAAACGTACATAGCAAACATTACCAAACTTCCATTCTTGAGATACCGAGTTTACAAGGTTTTCATAATTTGACCCTGTTGATCCCAAATGACCTTTGATCCTTACAAAAATCAATAGAGTACTTGTACTTAATGTAGTTCATCTACATACCAAACATGACATTTGTGCAATCTTCCCTTCTTGAGATATCATGCTTACGGGGTTCCTATAATTTGGCCCCTGTTGACCTCAAATGACCTTTGACTTCCACTAAAATCAATAAGGTTCTTTTACTTGGTGCGATTTATCTACATACTAAATATGACATTTGTGCAGGCTTACCTTCTTGAAATATCGTGTTGACAATCTTTTCACAATTTGACTCCTGTTGACCCCAAATGACCCTTGACCACCAAAATCAGTAGGGTCCTTGAGTCAATGTAATTTACTTAAATACTAAATATGAAATTGGTCCAAGCTTCCCTTGTTGAGAAAGTAGGTGTCACAAACATGCATACACAAACACACACACACGCGCACACACACACGCCATCCATGATTACCAAGGTTACGATTATCGTGGAAACTAAAAATGCTGTGTTGTCGTTGTTGTTGTTGTTGTTGTTATAGATAGGAGCGTAGGTTGAAGAATGTAATTGCATTAAATCTATTACGATTCTTGCTTAAATGAAAGTTCAATGTAGTGCTGTAACTGATATGTAAAGTTATTAACACTTAGTCTAAATATCTGGAATTTTGATTGTATTATACAGGTAACACTCTGGTCTTGGTGACTCGAAGTTTTCCGCACACTAGTTGGTGCATGACGACCTCTCTCAACTCTATATTTGCCAACGGGGTATGTTTAGTAATTCACTCTTTCAATCTGGTGGAAGTGCCATATGACATGGTGGTGGTGGTGCTGGTGCTGGTGGTGCTGGTGCTGGTGGTGCTGGTGCTGGTGGTGCTGGTGGTGCTGGTGGTGGTGCTGGTGGTGGTGCTGGTGGTGGTGGTGCTGGTGGTGGTGCTGGTGGTGGTGCTGGTGGTGCTGGTGGTGGTGCTGGTGGTGGTGCTGGTGGTGGTGCTGGTGCTGGTGCTGGTGCTGGTGGTGGTGCTGGTGCTGGTGGTGGTGCTGGTGCTGGTGGTGCTGGTGGTGGTGCTGGTGGTGCTGGTGGTGCTGGTGGTGGTGCTGGTGGTGGTGCTGGTGCTGGTGCTGGTGCTGGTGGTGGTGGTGGTGCTGGTGGTGGTGCTGGTGGTGCTGGTGGTGGTGCTGGTGGTGGTGCTGGTGGTGTGTGGATACAGTCGAAGCGGTGAGCGCGAAAATAGGGATTTATTTATTTTATTTAGACTTTGCTTAAAAGAGGGTAAGACTAGATTAGCCAAAGCAGCTAGAAAAGAATATACGAAATCGTGAAACAAGTCATAATTATGACATGCAAATATAAACCAGTTACAGAAATGAAATTTAAATGAAACGTGTAAACTAGTATCATCATAACGCTTGACTAAGACAAACGGTCAGATCACAAAATGTGGTTGTTGAGAGCTGCATGTAAAGAGTTTTAAAGTTGTAGTACTTTTAATGTTGTTGATAAGATGTTTCATTTTTTTCCTTTTTTTTCCTTTGCGCAATTATATAGTAACCCTCTTCTTAGTATAATCAGTGCTGCCCCGGATACGTATAAAGTTTGCGAGCAAGTTGACCGTAGGCCATAATCATGAATATAGTGTGTATTTTTAACCATATCTCTCATGTGAGAAAGCTTATGTCCATTACGAGATCATAGCTGATAACTAAGCGCTTTTGTAAAAATGTTTTCATCCTACTTTCTTAAAAAGTTTTTCGGATGTCTCTTCATATGGCATCAAGTATAATTGATGGGATACACTATGGAGGAACTTGAAAGGATAGTGTCAAAACAAATTAAAGTGCTGAGGGCGGCAGGGAACGAAGAAGAACGTATGCTTGGTCCAAGATCAAGAACAGGAAGCGAATATTTGATATCAAACAAAAAACAAATCTCCAGCAGGCTGACTTGAATACAGTTAAAGAGGAGAGGGGGGAGAGGGGGCGCCATTAAACATCAAGTGCGGGCTAAAGCTCTAAAAGTAGTACCCGTCCGTGGAAGGAAAAGACAATACGGTCGCATTCATTATCAGATTTTAAGCGAAATGAGTACAGCCAAGGTTTGGGGATGCACCTTATCACGTTGTTAACTGGAAAGGGATTATAGGTATATTATTCGGAGTGTGGAGGAAACGCACAATTATCAGAACCTAAAAACGGCCTTGTTGAGGAGGTATGAAACGACAGGAGCAGGCTATGATTTTTTTAAGGGGGGTGTAACATAACTCATCACAATTAGTACTTTTTTAGCGGAGTGCCACCACCTGTTGGTGCGAAGCTTACAACAAGAATGTTGATGGTCGGAAATGGCGGTCTCTGGGTGTTTTAAGCTGCACGTAGACTTGAGAAAAAGATCTCATGCCTGCAATTTCTCAAGAACCATATTTCTTAATGCTATCTAAGTGGAGCGCCACCATTAAATGGCGGGGAGTGCTCAAGAAAAACGTTGGCCTTGCAAGCCCCAAGATGGCTGGAAACGGCACCCTCCGAGTGTGTTCAGGCTGGATGTAACCAGAGATCTCCTGTCTGCAATTTCTCGATTAATGAAAAAAAATCTGTGAAAAATTGTAATGAATATCAGATTGGTTGGGGTTGCATAAGAATCCTAACCAATTATGCAACCCTTTTTAAAATGATTCTTTGGCCCCCTTTTTCCATTAGGCCTTGATACCAAGGTCCAGCTCCCAGTTTTTCCTCAGCAACTGGTTTAAGGTGTGGGACATTTGTGAAGGCTCATCACTTATATCTTAGCTAGAATTGTAGGAAGAGTGAAAGGAACGCCACCATCGGCTGGCTCTGAGCGTAACAGAAAATGTTTGAATAAAAATACCTGCTAGATCATTAGAAATCGTCTGGCTTCACAATCACCCTTTGCTGGCACACTTGCAGAAGTCCTTTGCTTAAGGCCATGGCTTCATTCCCCCACCCTCCCAGCTCGCTGCGATTTAATGGAAAAATGCAGTTTATTCCTCAGTTATTTAGCGTTTAACTTAGTTATTTAACGAAACAATATTTTTGGTACACCTTTGGGGGTTATCTGGTTTCCCCTAGGACCCGCTAATCTGAGATTTTGAGACCTTCGTCAGTGCTCAAGTGAACGTGAAATCGCCGTTGCTTAGTATCATGATATTACTGAAAGAGGAGGACTGGATCTCCTGACGTCGTCCCAAATCATTTCGATTGGGTGAATGCGGTGGGACTGTAAATTAAAAAAAAGACGAAAAAAAAAAAAACTCATTCAGAACAGATAACTAGAAGTCAAACGTTTGATTTTTACTAACAGCAATAGGCCTGTAATAGGTCCAAAGACAAATGACATTGTGTTATTTGACCTGTTGGTAATTTTATATTGTAATTTCAAAGTGAAAGATTCGTCTGTTCTAACTTCTGGTCAACTCTGTGGACATAACTGTAAAACTAGCTTTTATTCCCTCCCCTAGGGTAATACTACACTCTCTGTTTTGTCAACGGTGTCATAAAATTTTGTCTGGAAATGCATTTGAAAATATACCTCAATGGAGTTACGTTTACCCAACTGGCATCGTTAGCTCAACCTGCTAGGAGGGCAGTTACAACCGATAATGGAAAATCAACCGAAAATGTAAAACGAACCGATAACGTAACAACAGATCAACCGATAATAATACAACCGCGATAATGAAGAAAAAAAATTACCGGTGATGTAGTAACCAATAATGCAGTGTAAAATTAATCGATAATGTAGTAATGAAAAACCTTTAAATTTACCGCTAATGTTAGGAAGTGTAACTAAGTATTAATATAAGCAGAACGCACAAATGCACTGTGGTTTCGATGATACATTATAAATGTCCGGTCGTTTCGGGAATATTACCGAATATGTACATAAGAATAGATAAACAAATGACTCGGTAGGAACTCAGAGGAAGCTCCATGGAGTGTGTTGTGTGAATGTGGCACATTAAGGCAAGAATGTGTAACATGCTTGGCTTTTGTGATATTTCAGTAATTTATTATATCACCAATATGTATGAAACAATCGCTTTACACAATGCTGATCGAATATGACGATTGAAAGGTATCATGAGGATAATATTTATGAAATGAATGACATGTCTTAACTCTACGTCTTTACTGAGATTCCATACGTACATGCAGCTATATATATATATATAGTGCATGCTGCTATATAGTACATGCTGCTATATATATAGTACATATATAGTACATGCTGCTACATATATAGTACATGGTGCTATATATATAGTACATGCTGCTATATATATAGCAGCGCTAGAATTTTGAGAGACCTAGATTACAATGGTTCCCTTTACTGTGAACGAGAACAGTGACTTATCTGAAGTTATTACCGTTATTACTGTGGTAATATTGCTGAATCTCTTTCAAACGTTTCACTGATTTCTTTCAGATGTTGTGAAATTGGTTCATTTTTCAACGTTAAGGAAACAATTCCTGACCTCAAAAATAGTGGTTGTATATATCATATTCCTTCTGGTGACAAAACCTGTGGGGATAATTACATTGGAGAATACAAACTCAGGCTTTGTGACAGATTTAAAAACCATGTGAATGCTGATCATTTCAAAGAATTCTGTTCCATACACGATCACCGTAAAACGGCGTCCCATAAACTTCCAAGCCCAGCTGATGTTAAAGTTCTCCATGTTCCTGGTACAAACGTAAGATCATAGTCTCTTTTCATTAAGGATTTACGACCAAACCTTAATAGAAATATCCAGACTTTTCTTCAACTGGTATCACTTACTAACTATAGAACGCCAAAAGGGCCAACATACGATGATATTTGTTACGTTGTTTTACCGAAAATATACATCTATATACCCAAAATGTAATATACGTCGATATACCCACAATGTACGTCTATATACCAAATATAAACGACTATATCGAAAGTATACGTCATTATGTCAACATGTTATGTAATTGTGCAGAAAAGCAACATATCATCACTTGTGATAACGGTATCGTTCCATTACTAACTTCTGCAACAGCTGCTATTTAAATGCATTGACTTGTACTTTCACTCGATTTGTTTTTCGCCTTGACGATGTAAGTTACATTCTTACGAAAGATTGGTGTAATATATTTTATTCATCATGAATATCAAACTCATCGCTATTTTCAGCTGATTCCGGAGTTGTCAGATGAATTTGGGCTTGTACACAGCCTGTAACAAGAACATTTTATTGCGTAGGGGGCACCGCTGGTGCCTATTAATAACCTAGTATTTTTGGTATTCGAGGATCCCAGAAGAAGGCCATGTACGTAAACATATGTATACATAAACATATATATATATAGATATACATACACAAATACATACATTAACAAATATTTACATGAACCATATATACAAATATATAGCAGCATGTACGCATGGAATCTGAAGACATGGAGCTTACACATGTCTCTCATTTAGCGAGCATTTCTACATATTATCGAGATGAAATTTGATATTACCACGATATGATGCCTGTCATTAGATTAGCATTGTGTATAGCGGCCATCAGTTAGTATTATGTTCATACATACTTGGAAAGAATCCTCAATCCTATTGGCCCACTTCAGTCAGGTGACCGTGGGTTAATCGCTGATAACCCAACTCTGTTAAACCACGGTCAATCACCGGCGGATGAATACAATAAAACTGTAGATCGACAGTGTGTTTTCATTCTGTTATACACAAAACAATGGATAATACAGTATTACTGGTAATTGGCCTACTAGTAAAATAACGTTCGATTTGAAGTTCGTAGATCTAATGTTACCTGGGCCGCGCCTATAGCTTAAACCTGCTCAAAAGTAAAATGTAAATCTACGTAACAACAGCACAGTATACTGTCAGTGGTAATTCTTCTGACGTACAGCAATCTTACCTAAATATCAGAATTTTGTCGAGTGAGAGCTTCTTTAGTATATTTTGAACACCTTTAAAAGTTTGACAGCCCACCGGAATTAGCTTTCCGTATTTGTAGAATTCCGCTCAGTGAGATGTTCAAAAACAATTTCCTATGCAATAAAATCGTAAAGAGGACTAAGGACTGCAATATCATCGCCACCTTGAAGGGTCTCCATACAACCACCGGATTAATATTCTTAAGGACATAGAACTCCACAGCACAAATAATTTAGGCGTAGGCCCTATATGGTTAAAAAGTAAAGAGGAAAGGCCTTGACATGAGATATCCCCAAAAAGCCATAAAGTGATCTTACAGCAATATTGACAGTACCGTTTAGGCCATGTTCAATCCTTCTTCTTTGATAAACTAAGGCCTAGTTCCGAAATTTTGCATAGTCTACTGAGAACTCTCACACTCAGAGGAAAATAAGGGTCTGCACACAACAAGTCTTCCACTTACTGCTGCTGTTAGAACTGAGAGTAAGACATCAAACATGTCCAAGCTTTCCTCTAAATGTATATTCAATAAATCTGTCACTGTCTTTATCCAAAATCAGTCTAATCAGAAGGTAAATTCCACAAAGAAATTCCACGCTCTGTAACGAAGTAACTTAAGTACGTCGAATTAGTTCGTAGGTGCACTAGCACTGCACAGTGAATACACGTACACTGAACCACAGCATGAGGTCATTAGTACAATACAGCAGGGATTGTGTCAGTTGTTATTGCTTTTCATTTAGTTCAGGGTCTTATTTTCTGTTTGTATGTTGCAACAACATACGCGCACGTATGTTGGCATGTTGTAAATTTGTTTACCTTTTCCCGGGGTTTCTTTTGAATAAAAATGCGGTTATTTAAGAACCAAATTCCTTTCTCTTTTGTGCTTTCTTTTTATCAAAATATCGTTTGTGTGCATGAACAAGGTTGATCAACTGTTTGCAATATTTCAGTAATTTATTTTAAGGTTAATCAACGCTGGACCGTGTACTAACTGCAGGATAATGCACGATAGGCACGAGGGTGCAGGCTGAGTGCATCGAGCGAAAGCGTTAACCCTACACTTCGTAACATTAGCGGTAAAGTTACAGATTAACAGACTACATTATCGGTTAATTTTATACTGCATTCGGATACTACATTATAGGTACATGTTCTATTATATTATCGGTTATAACATTGTCGGTTGATTTGCTGGTTTGTTGTTTTACAACATTATTGGTTCGTTTTAAACTATCGGATGGGATTTTTACATTATCGGTTGAAACAAAGGCTGTTCTTTCAAATCATGCAAATAATCTTTGGAAAGTGGTTGGTGTAACCTTCCAAATACTCATTGTGTAAGATAACTGGTGGAGGGTATATGTCCGTTTAACCACAACCTTTAATCCCGTTCCATCACTCAGTCTTAGCCAGAAATCTTGATGACGTGATGGATGATACTGAAAAACAAAGGAGAGCAAAAAAACAAAAAATAAGAGAGGAGGAAGGGATGATAAGTTGACAGAGTTGGGGAAACTGTTAGAGGGGAAGGGGAGGAAAAAGCCGGGCTTCACGAGTGTGATCTTTAAATGACACTGAAAACGAAGACGAAACATGCTGATAACACATTGAAAAAAAGGTTTTCATAAAGGAGCGAAATCGTTGCTTCGAGGTTTCGATTGTACATACATGCGCCTGTCACTCATATGCAGTATACGAGAATGCGACTAGGGGAGGGAATCCACTACAGAACGGTCGGTATATTTATTTCACGCAGGACGCATTGGCAATATTCATTTCCGAAGTGTCAATTAAAACCTTGAATATTAAATTTATCATGGTTTCTAGAGACACGGTTCCCTTATTTTTTCCAAACCCTACGCTGAATTAATAAAAATAAATCCCCAAAACGTATTGGCTGTCAATGCTAACTAACGCCAATGCTAACGAATATTTTGCCATATAACTGTTTAAAAGTACGCCAATTCTACTACTTACAGTATGTCAATTCTGCAGGCTGGAAATGTTTCAACACGGGTACATGCAACAAGCTCATGTTTTGCCCGAGCGTTTCCCCATCCCCCTCCCCAAACTAAAAAAATGTCCAATTGCGCTCTGCGTCGCTTCGTTCAATTAGATTATGTTCAACCGCCTACACCAATTTTCATTTTCAAGCTCAGAAATGGGTTATTATTAACCAAATATGTTCAGCACCTCCTCCCTGTCCTGTTTGCCATCTTTTCCAAGAAAAATGAAACAGGACGAATAATTCATTTTGATTCTTGTATTATCTCAACCCATCTGATATGTATTACCATTATTCATACATTGATTTTTTTTAATCTCATTAGGCCTAATTGAGAAATGGCAGGATCCCTATTTCAAGGCTGGGTATGCAGCTGGAACACCCGGGAAGTGCCGTTTCCGCGCTAACCGATCGTAGCGCTCACTTTAGATAGACCTAAAGGCAGTCAACTCCCTCCAGTGTGCAGGTATCAACGGAGGTCAATTTCGCATGGGTCGGCAGCTAAGGAGGACAAACGCGATCCTTTTAGGCAAAGGGGAGGGCTCCCATTCTTTTAGACCTCTGCTCATGCCACGTAGGCCTATCTGTGGACTGACTGGTTAAAAATCCTGACTTAAGCCTTGGTAGGGCAACACCCCTCCCCGTAAACCCTTCCCCCAGGGCGGCGGTCAAAATAGGAACGATGAGTCGATTTTTCCCCTCACACACACACACACACGCACACACACGCACACACACGCACACACACCCTCACACACACACACACGCACACAAACTGGCTACCCCTCAGCTCAGACTAATCTTGCGCGGTATGCCAATTGCTTGATGAGCAACCGATAAATCGCTGACATCATACAGTCATAAAAAGGTGTTTTGGAAAGAGGCCAAGTAAACGTACCTTCCCGTGGTTGTATAAGTTTCAAATTATCACGCCATTTCAAGGGGCTATTACTTTTAATGAACAAGAAAGAGGAACGACGATTGTCGTAGTTTCTCTCTAAAAAAAATTGTACTGAAATTTTTGTCCGGACCTTGGCATGTCGTATTTCCGGGAAAAAGGGTGAGGGGGACCTGACCCTCCCCTTCCCCTGTACCGCCCTTGAGGGGAGGACTTGAGGAATGAGTTCAGACCAAGAAGACCTGAATAAAAGGAAAGGGCTGCACAATATGCCACAAGATGAAAAAAAGGTGGATTGTTTTATGAGACGGAGATAAAGAACACATTCAAAGGTATAGGCTAAATAGACTTAATGGCGCGGGACCAATTTCTGCATAGTTTTCCGAAGGAGTTGGAATTGTATATTACATGTAAGAGTCCACCCTGTAGTTCCACTGATGTGTCTTCAAAGTCACTGGCTTCGGGAGCACCTATATATGGAAGACAATAATTTCCATTCAATTATCTATTATACAAAATTTACCTCTTTGTGAACCAAGATTTCCTTAAGCACGCACAAAATTGGTGTCGTTTTTGTATGTAATTGATAAAATTACACTTAGGGAATGTTTCGTGGAGCTTTCATACCTCATTTAGTGTTTGCATTTTTTTTCAATGTGATGCAGAATTTAGTAAAATGGAATAGTAAAATTTAGAATGGTGTAATTTTAGATACAATGTTGTTTGCCATGTATGAAAGGAAAGAAGCTTTGACATGGATGACATTGAATTTGAGGTGAATTGCAGCAATATCCTTATACATACTTCAGGCAGTGAAAATCAAAATAACAGAGGGATTAAAGAGAACGGATGCAGCAAAGCCTATACTCCCATTGCAGATCAGTGCATGCGTTAGCAAAGTACGGACCACATTCCAAGTCAGTCTAGAGAACAAATACTTATTTCGGAAATGTTGGCTTTTTGCATTGCGATGACAGGCGGATAAAAAGAGCACGTGAAAGGGGGTAGTCAGTGAATTAAAAATATCAGTCTTTAGGCGGGTGCAACCAACCCATCGATGCTAGCCTCGAGCAGGGATTGTTTTAACTCGTAAATGTCTGGAGAGACGAGGTGCAAAGGAGCGGTCGTATAGATACGAAATTTGTAAGTCCTTCAGAGTGCAATCCAGACTGAAAATGGGAGATATATGACTGGTTTGAATAATTAGAACTGCCCGGAAGGGGAGTACCCACAGGGGCCGCCTGGGTTCCCTTGAGGTCTGGGGAACGCCCATTAATGTGACTAGAAGGGAAATCCCAGAATCTCCGCGGTATTGCAGAATTGTGGGTTTTGGACGTAGCATTTCATCTGCATCTTCGAACGGTATTAAATGTGCAAAACTGGTCAGACACCTCTTCGTTATATGTTGAGAGTCAAATTAACAGGGAAACCGCTGGGGTCTTGTGATTGCCAGGGTCTAGTGATTGCTAGGGTCTAGTGATTGCTAGGGTCTAATGATTGTTAGAGTCTAATGACTGGGGGCATATCACGACTCGCTTGTGCAGGATGCTCTAGGAGCGTGTGTGACAGCCTGAGAATCAAAGCGGAACGAGGGGCTTAGACATGAATTATCAGCTCATATTTGAGAATTTGAGGTTTTATTTTGAAAATGCTGATGTCGTGTCTCCCAAATTTTGGGTTAATCTGACCTTCACGTACTGTCAGGAATGTCGACCGGCGCAGTCGCAGTTTTTCTATCAAGGCTCTCATCATGTATAGGCTAGGTGTGAAAGGTGGCAGTTACGTATGATTGTAGCTCCCTGAAAATTTTGAATGTGGAATTATTTTCCAAAACAACTTTTTCAAAAAAGTTCTAAGTGGAGACAACTTCAATTTCGTAACAAAAAAAAAAAAAAAATAGCGTGAGTGTAAATTGAGATTCCCTAGTAATTGGCTCAGGCATTAACATAGGCCTATGTCTTTTAACAAGTGGGAAAAAGTGAAATGTACATACTGATTTCGAGCTGCTTCGCAAGAAACATGAAGTCCTCCCTCGTAACTTAATAGGCAAATGTTACTGACAATTAAATGTGTTCTTAAACGAAAGGGAGTAAGTTTCCACTGCAGGCATTCGAGACCCCTTGCCAATATCTTGTTCCTACCTCAAGATATTGTTCTTTGAAGAAAGACTTCTCTGGTCAAGAAAATTTCCTTGTTGCCTCAAGGTTACCAAAATACCACGTGACTATGGCAAATGTTATTCGAAGAAGTCTTTAAAACTGAAACTCGCACTTAATCTTGAAATTTGACCCTATTGAAAATGTAGTAATACAAAAGTTTTTCAAGTTGTTGTGACTAGGTGACATCACAAATTCCTCATTCCTCAACCATTCAGTCGATATGTTTTGTTTTTTTTTAATCCATAGCTTCCAATTCAAACGTGTTATGGAGATGTGGTGTTTACCATTAAAGAGAGAAAAATATTCCTAATTTTCATAGAAAAAAATCCAATTACAAATGGTCAGATTAATTACCACATGACTTCTTCAAGAGCAATTCCGGTTTTAAAGCACATTGAGGTAAAATGATAAATTTGTGGGAATTTTGAAGAGTGTGCTCCACATTGCAATAAGCATAGGCCTCAAGGTAAGTTTCACATCCAATAATTGTGAAAACTGTCAGTATATTATTAATTTTCACCATGGATCTGCACTGGTCTTATGTGCCTATAAATTGATACCAGAACAAAGTGTCTGGTCACATCCTTAGTATGTTTGATAAACATCATGAAAACAACTGACAATGTCCCTTCAACGGCAATAAGCGAGTTCCATTCAACATTCTATTCTTGACACATAGCCTTCATCACCCTACCTATCAAAACCACAAATTGTTGGTGATACTCCCAGCAGTCAGAATGATGTGAACAAAAAAGGATACAAATCAGAGTTAGAAAACCAGAAAATTGATTAGTAGTTAATTTGTACATAAATTGTAAGTTAACTTTAGCAGTCTCAAAATGCTGACAGATGGTAAAGTTACTTTTCTGTCATGAAAAAAAATGACTGACAAAATTTCAAATCAAAATAGTCTTCATGTTGAAAAGTCTTAACCAATTTTGAAGCAAGGCTTCAGGAAACATATTTGCAATTACAATTGATTTCATATTTAGACTGTTTGGCTTGTGTTGGTTGTGGTGGTAAGAGTCTTGGGGGATGTGTAAACACAGTATATATTGCAACTTCATGGTAAGTTCTATTTGGAAGTGGAGGGTTAGGATCCAGCACTTAGAAGACGAAAGTAAATGGGAAGGACAACCAAAACAAAAAAGAAATCATTTTATTTTTAATGAGATTGACTACCTGAAGAAGACAACAATGAAAGACTGGTGGGGAGTCCTGGTCTCTGAAAATAGGGAAAACTATCAAATAATTACAAAGCATCCACATAGTATGTTATAATTGAGTTTATCTAGGATGACAGGGCAATTTAAAAAGGAAATTTTAAAGTGAGGAATGGCTAACACTCTTATCATTAGAGGAAGACGAGGGCAGGGAGTGTTGCACAACATCACTATCATCAACTGATGACAGATAACTGTTTCAATCAGTCATACAGAGGCAACATTTTAGGAGCCAAGTGACCCATCCAATCAAAGGAGGAACACAACGGAGGTGAGCTTTCGGAGAAGACTCCCACCTCCAGAGTCAAGAAATTTTCTGTTTTCATGTTTGAAAGATTTTGAAGCACATTCCATACATCATCTATGTACTGCTTGGTTTATTTTTGAACAGTTATTGAGAATACTTCATTGATTCTTGGAATGAGGAAGGTTATACTGATGAAAATATAACACACACTATACTAGGGAATAATATGTCTTCAAGAATAGAATGACATGCCATTTCAAAAGGAGTATTTAAAAAGAAAATGTGCTCCAGTTTATAGAACCAATTTCAAATGTGTCCCAAATTCCCACGGGTAAGAAAACAAATAACATGGAAACACTTTGCATATACAGCAATATTGTTTTAGCAAGAAAACTTCTCTCCTTCATTTGGTAGAAACACATTTGAATGATGCAGTTTTAAGACATAAAATATCAATCTAACAACCTACACAGAGGAATGGCACTGCAGACTGTAGATAACATAATGTATAATGGAACATACCATTCACCATGTTTGGATATCGAACTGCGAGTAGGACTACCACATATTAAGCTCACACCATCCACAAATGATGACCACAAATAGTGCATAGATAAAAAAAAAACAAAAACAAACAAATAGAAAACAGTTCATGTAATCTGAAATTCTATTTAAACTCTGCAATAATTTACATACAATGTATTACAGGTATCTTCATCCAAGCAGCACTGCTGTGTGCCGAAGATTTAGAACTTAGCTAACAAATAGCATTGAAGATAATACAATGGTTATCTCATAAGCATGATGGTCAAACAACAGTTCATTAGAGTAATAAAAATTATGTAAACTGCCTCATGTATATATAAAAACCCATACATAAATAAATACGCTTACATCAAATAAAATTCCAAAATTCTGCAGAGTCTACAAAATGGTAGCCTTTCATAGGTTTACAGAGTCTATGACCTCAACAAAGAGTTACAAGTTGGTTGAGGTAAGCCATTCTCAGCATTAGAATACAGCCAGTCAGATTGTGGTACATCGTGGAGAAATGACACCATTGTGTGATTTATTAAGTAAAACACATGCTAAGAGACAACTGATTTCTCCTTCATTCACACACTGGTTTTGGCAATATTAAACCAATGAATAAGACCAGAAAGTTTAAGAACATAGCCACAAAAATTATGAAATTAGAAGGACAACCTACATACCAATTTTGAAATTCAAACCCTTATCCTTATCAAGTACTATCAATTGCACAACATTCAACTGCTTATATATCTTCCTTAACATTATGAGAGCACAGAATGTTCGGACCAATCAATACAAAAGGTTAGCCAATCACAATGATGCTTCAAAAAAGGACATCTTTGTGTTGATCTGACACAAGTATCCTATTGAATTACTGAATAGAGAGTAACAATAGCCTATACTAACATTTTGTTTCACCATCACACTCTTCTAGGGACTATTGACCTCCATGAAAAAATATAACGTTCATATATTCGCAATGCACCTACAAATCAGCTTAAAAGTTCATTCTACAGAAACTGTGTTTACAAGCCAACATCCACCAGCACCATCCATAGATTCCTTGCTTTCTTATGTAATCTTGACTTAAACTTCTAATAATTTATTATTAATAAGATGTCGATGCCAGAAACTGTATGGACAGAAAGTTGAATAATTAATATCTGCTGTAAAATCTAGGGTGAGACAACAGTCACTTCACATTTAATGATGTAACCTGTTATCCACATTTTGGGTGTCAGGTTACAAAAGTTTGACTAACTGCTAGAATAGCCAAGAACTATTTACATACTTTTTCTGGTTCCTTGTACTTTCAGGGACTGCAGTCTGTTTCAAGGAACAGACCCCTGTTTCACGGAACAGACCCCTATTCATTCAAGGAACAGACCCCTATTCATTGAAAACCATAAATGTTGGTAAATTTCATGTCTACAGATAGAACACAACACATACAAATAGAAAATGTCAGTTTCCACATCAGTTAAGGTTTGAGAAAGGAGGAGAATGCAATTTTTACCCACCTGGTTACCCTTGAAAAGTCATCCTTAATTACAAAACTCTGTTTTTTATTTTATCTACTCTGTCACCTACAACTTCATGAAGAACACAAGAATCAATTCACAGTTTCCCTTCTCAATACAATCATCAAACAAATAAACTGCTCATCACAGATGGTTGAACATTTCATTACACAGAAATCTAATACTAACAAGTATAATGCAATTGATGGGACTAGGTGTACTTAGCCTTAATATGCTAAATATCCAAACTGCCTACAGTCCCAGAAGAACACCTTATTGGGGTGTAACAAGCAAGAAATTAATTAGACAAGTTTTGTTTTGCCTTATTCTGCAGAAAAAATGTATTTGCCCTAACAATGTAGGAACAATTAGCAATGCACAAGAGAGAACATCTTGTATTAAAGTTGTCACAAAGGATTGCTTACAGCTTTATCACCAATTCCTAAAATTGCTAGCATTTTTAAGTTTCAACTCAGGGCACCACTTAACTTTGTAACATGAACTGCAAAACATCAATAATTAGAATGCTTTGCAACTGGTCAGCATGTAATACATCTAATAAGCTTCTCTTCACAAGGCTGTTATAACTATATTATGGTGACAGCATTAACATATATCTGTGTTTCCCTGTGGATGGCATTCATCCTTCGGATGGTTTCAGCCACAAGCTTAAGTCATCACTTCTACTTGACTGAGGTCTCAGCAATGATTGACTGCAAAGAAATTTAACATTATTTAATAATGGCAACAGAATGACCCTTAAAAAGTCAATTATATACAGAGGTAAAGAGTAAAGTATATAGCTTATTATTTGATTGAATAAAAATATGTAGCTTAATGCTTATAGTCACCTTACAGTCAGCTTTTAAGATGTGTGCAAACTTGACTTTCAAAAACAGAGAAGCATTCAATATTTTAGACAAGAAACCTACAATGACAATGATTTCATATCACTAAAGTGGTCTAGTTTCTGAACAGCTAGAGGTTATAGTTAAAAACTCTGCCCAGCACACTTAACCATCCCCTCTCACCTTCCTAAGTACCCTAGAAATTTCTTTTCATCGGTGTGCATCTACCTTTAGAAATAGTTGGCTAATGAAGACCAATGGTTATCTTGTGAACAGCACATTACATGAAAAGTAACAAAATCACTGCTTAACCATCTCAAAAATGAAGATCACTTTCTGACTTCTCAGTATGGAATCTGACTATAAAGAAAGATTGTATTTAACAGGTGTAAACACACAGAGGGTGCAAAAGAACTGGTTATGGCAAGAATAGATGACTGGTTTTATTTCCTTCAACAACCTTCAACAAACTTCAGCAATGTTCAAAGTTGGTGTCGAGGGGAGCTGAATTCCAAAGTTGTCATGTCTCAGAAATAGGTTTTTCTTCATATGAAGTTTTTGTGTAATGCTGTAAAATGCCTGAAGCAACATCATTCATATCACAATTTCAATCAACAATCTTTTTGTTTTTCTTACCATGAAGTAATCCACAGAGGTCACATTGCTGATGTTTCACACAAACAAAACCAAATATTGATACGAGATTTTAACTTGCTCTTTGTTTTCCATTATGTGTGCCAATGCTACACTCTCAGCTTGAAGGCATCATCCTAAGTTTTCATTGACTGACATCATTTTCCAAAAGGGTCACAGTCAGGTTGCTCAAGCTGTGATGGAAGTTTCTCACGCACTCCATATCAACCAATCAACTACATAATTTCGCTCAAAAGTTGGCTCAAGGATACCTTCATTCTGATGTTTATTTCCAAACAACAGCTAATACAAAGAAAGAGAAACCACAACACACAGCAGGAAAATGGAAGCACTCCAAGAAAACAAAACAGGGTGTGTCAAGTAGGCTGCTCTTCAGGACAGAACATCAAAGAAAACAGGACAGTTCAAGTTACACTTGCCTACCACTCCTCACCCAGATGGATCAACCTGCCCACCACTCTGCAGCCAGGATGACCTGCCGACTGGCAGAACTGTGAGGATCACCGACAGAGGATCACACTGAAAACTACAATATGTATGGTACAATTCATGCTACGGTTGTGAAATCAGTGTTTCAGTGTTGACATGTTCAATTTGGTTACAATACAGATGTCTCATTTGTTGTTAGCAGTTGATTAATAATGTGTAACAGTACTACTGTGGATAGTTACTTGCCAGGTCAAATCATAGAGGTCATGTCACTGAACCTGCACCTTTCTGTAGATCATAGCAGGACAAAGGTAAACATATGTGTTTTTGTCTGTCCTTGATCAGAGTTACAAGAATACTGAAAAAAATCATTGACATTCAGCAGTTTAGTTTTGCCTGAATTTATCATATACATTGTGTCAATCACAAAGTACATAAACTGTATCCTGTATCAGTATCGGAAGTAGTACCGCTATCATCATCCCATGTGCATTTCTGACATGTTAACTTGGAAAATAGATCAGAAATTGATCCACTAAAACACCATCCACATTCAATCTTTAGCATAAGTTGAAGTAAAATTATTCATGTTGTTACACCTGGTTTTATTTCTTATGCATGCTCATTATTTTCTAAGTTATAAGAAAAGAAATGTTAATGTATTTCCACAAAATTCTGCATTTTGCCTATCCTATCTTCAATATCAACTGGAAAAATAGGCTTACAATGCATGTCGGCAAATGACTTTGGATTGTGCAAGTAGCTTGTATTTCTACAATCACTGTAAATGTTTACTCATAAAAGCAGAGGAATCCCGTGAAACGGGCTTCATCAGTGTGTGAATAGCTAGCTTGTATAGTTTACGTATTTGCATGTGGTGTTGAAGTACCATAGTTTGCAAGGATACTGCTATTACTCTGAATTTTGTATACCTAACCAAACTAATTTTAGACTGTTTGGGCCATTTGGACATTTGTTATTTGTAGACGCATACTTTCTGACATCAGGAACAGGTGTTTTGAATTTCAGTAAGCTTGAAGTTGAATGTATGACATAGCCTAAAGCTAACATTTTTCAGCTGATGTTATGTGTTAGGCTCAGAGAATGGTTGTAGGCTACAACAAAACAGTGATGTCTTTTATCACTTCTCATTGGCAGCATCATGTGAGAATTAACAGCACATTTCAAGGATAATGATTGTTAATTTCTTGGACATGGTACCGGTTTTGATAAATTAAGTTGGTACCAGACAGATCTGAAAGGTTACCGGGTAGTACCGGTAATATCAATTGAGATTTAAATTGGTTAGCAGAAACAGTTCCCAAAATACAGGTACCAACTTGAGCACTGCCTGGAATACTGCCCAACTCTTATGGAAGACCTTGTAATTATTGAAAAGAAATTGACTTTTGTCAAAATATTACTCTTTCCTCAGAAAGGTGTGATAAAGATGAGGGTAAAGAACAACATATATGCTCTACTGATTTCAGGGTTTTCAGAGCAAGTCTCATGGCTCAAGTAAACTTGACACAAGTAATAGCTAACCAACAAAGGTGATATTCCAGTAGTCACAAGGAACCAGAAATTCATGACTGGTGTACACTAGAGGCCACAGTTGGTACACTACAAACTACGTCACCTAGACACTTTCGTGTATGATGTAATGACAAGAAAATTTAGAAAAAGAAGTCTGTGTAGATAGATTTGTGGTGAGCGGGGAGACATATATTTGCCTGGAGTGGTGAGCTTGAATACCGAGTGGTGGGTGGGACAGTCCACCACTGCTGGTTAGTCACCAGCAGTGGTTAGTGCTTTTAGTCACCTTTCATTTAAAGCAAGCTCATTTCTTTTGTTCTGTGCAGTTACCAAGATACACTAAACACACTTCACTCAGTGACACAGGTAATAAGAAATGAGAAATATACCTTGTTCATTGACCCTGCAAACTGCCCTGAGACCTATCGAGGCATACATTGGAGGTTATTGAGACAAAAAGATAAATGGAATTGTGACAATACAGGATATAGATAAATTAAGTGCACATATGATAGTGTGCATTTTAAATAGGAGAGGTGTACACAATTATTATTGCTTGCAATATCTTGCATACTTGTATGCTAATAGTCTGCTGCTCCATCGGAGAAATGTTTTTCTTTCTCTCCTACCTTTCCAATAAAAGGATATAGTAGTTACCATAGTAACACATTCATAGTGGAACAGTCAGACAAGCACCAGTCTGTCAAACTATAAGATCAATCTACATTGTTATCATGCAAAACTGTATTGTAGAGTACCTCACCTGCCTAGAGACTGTTTGGAGAGAAACTGGTTCAGGATGTCATCTGCATCAGCCAAAGATTCACTGTCCGCTGTGGAAGAGATTCATAACAGAGTGATGTACTTGTACGTTATAAGTTTATGTTGAGTCTACAATAACAGGATTTTTTTTTCACTCTACTTCCATCTTCATAGCTGGTTTCATTGCTAAGATAAAAAACTTTGAAAGATATTCACTTAACCTGAAATAGTCAACTTTGCAATAATTTGTGATGTCCTTCTTGATCAGCAGATATCATCCATTTGAAATTAAAGCTGCATATATAACCTTGAACGTTTACTGTTTTCTGGCACATTTTGTTGTTTGAAGATGGCTTGTATAATCAACCGAAAGACAGTGATCACATTTCATGACAAGGTGGCTTTCCAATGGCTTTGAAAAACATAAAGCAAAGAAAAGAATTTGAGTTGATCAAGAGTGATATCACAAACTCTCTGTGCAATCCCTGACCAGACAGCTTTCTATTTAATTTACCTCCACAAAAAATTCCTTTTGGATAACCTCCCCAAGACAATCCGCACCTGAACAATTCCTAACCTGGTGAAATCATTTTTCCTGCTTTGTGACATATTTCTTTACTTTGGGTACAGTTTAGCAATGACATTACCATACAAGGATGCCTGCTGATTACATCCAGAGCAACCAACCTGTCACTACAATAGAAAGTATTAATTCCAAAAAGTTTCATACATATTTTTGAGGTGAAAAAAAAACATTTTCAGTAAAACAATGCAATATGGAATTTGTCCCAAATAACCCGCATTAATGGCCACTTTAATTACATTCTTGCACATTAATACTATTGCATAATCATCCAGCACCTGCTCCTCTAGATTTGCACCGTATGCCCATTGTGCATCGTATGCCCACTGTGCCTTGCCATATGGTAGAGGATAGGCCTCACAGTATAGGCTATGCACTTATAGATCAAGGCCTCCTAAAAAGTGTAAAATACTTAGGTCCAAGGCTACAATACATAAGGTTTGATTATTCCATTTTCCATGCTCTTTTTAACCTTTCATAAATCATGACCCCTGCTGTGCAGTTCTACTGCATACAAAGCAACTTAGTGCAAACCAAATCGGGAACTGCCTCTTGGTGCGACTTTGCTCACAAGAATTAACTAGGCTCAGCAATCACCACATATAAACTGCTTGCAAAAGCAAACAACACTGAAGGAAAACGTAGCATACAAGCAAAGTGCTGAAAGAGAAGGGTTATCAACCAGACGGCAAAAATGCATTGTGGTTATGATGTCTGATTATGAACAGATTTTTTCTGAATCAAACATTCTGGCATTAGTGTGTGTCACAAGTTAGCTATGCTTTATGTGAAATCTGTACAAGCTTCTTTTCTTGAGATCATGCCTATATGGTTTTCACAATTTGACCCTTGTTGACATCAACTGACCTTCACTAAAGACCAACTGGTTCTTGTACTGTCTAATAATATGTTTACTGTTATGTAAGTGTTGTATACTGTTTAATAATGTGGCCTTGTTGACCTCAAATGACCTTTGACTTTCACTACACTCAATGGAATTTTTGTACATTCAATGAGATGCACCTACATTCTAAGTGGGAGATCTGCCCAAGTTTTCCTTCATGTGATATTGTGCTTTAATACAGTATTTTCACAATTTGAGAACTGTTGACCGTAAATGACCTTTGACCTCCACCAAAATCTGTGCATATCTTGCAATCAATGTGGTACGTCAAGATACCAAATACAATATTTGTCCCTTCTTGAGATTTCATGTTTACAAGGTTTTCACAATTTGACTCCTGTTTACCTCAGATGGCCTTTGATCCTCTACCAAAAACAACAGGTTTCTTCTACTCATTGTGGAAGCATCTCTGACTGAGATATCATATTTACAATGTAGGCATCACAAACACACACACACTAGCACTCAGTCCCTTATCAGGGCACAAGGAAAGTACCAGCAAGGAAGTGACTGGAATTCCTCATTTTTGCATAGTACAACTTATCACAGAATTGCACGCAGAGAGAGCGGGCTCCAGGTTTTCATCTGAGAGATTTCCCCGCATTGATGGAATTTTCTGGCAGTTACGTTAATTTCAAGCTGCCTGTAAGTAAGAATGGAAATCTGAGGCTCTCACCAACGACTGCAACCCACTAAGGCAGCATCCGTAGGTGCGCACATGTACATCCCCTGGCCTGTGTAAGGGTTAGCCTAACACAGGGTTAGGCTAGGGTTAGCCTAACACAATGCTGGCACACACACACACATCCCATCACCACTGCAAAAAATTCCTTGCCCGCCTTCACCAAGGAATCAAAACGCAGAAGCTACGGTACTATGAAGTTATTATGAAGCTATTACTGTAATAAAATAGCGGTCAAGATAGCTGCTCAAGTTGCAAATGCGTGAATTGCAAAACACTTTAGATGCACTATGATTCTACAGAGTAGGCTCTGTAGGGAGAGTAAACTCTGCATTCGTATTTAGTCTGCTTCTCTCGTGTTGTTGTTTGTGTTAAGAATCTCGGGGGATGTTCCAATTTAATTTTACATGTCGCACTAACTACACCTGCTTTTCTGAATATCAGTGACCAGCAGGGTTTATATCAAAGTTGGGATATCAAAGTACCTTATAACTGTCACCGCACAGTCTGAGGCTGTTCAGGAAAGTACAGCAAGCATTTTGTAAAACAGGACAACTAATGTCTGATGGAAGCTGCCTGTACTTTTCCTCTATGTGCTGTGATCAGACCCCTTCCTCAGCTGTTGTGTAGCTTACATGTTTGCTAAAGTTTGTGTCATTTCTCAAGCTGGGTTTCCTACGTTGAAAACATGGTTGATGAAATCGTAGTCCATGTTAAAAGGACTAAAATGTAGGCAGAGGTAGTACAGTCCATAGGATGATTTGTGAGACCAGGCACTGTGTCTAATACTTGTAGTTATCTTGAATTGGCAAACATCATACTAATCTAATTTCATGTACTGTTTACGAACACCTGCAATGTTTATGAAACATAAGATATAACCGCACACCCCGGTAGTCTTCATAAAGCAACAAAATGATAGTCTGGTTTTTCTTCATTCCACTGCTTGTCTTTATACCTTCCTATTCAACACATTTTGCTTTTATTCGATGAAGAACATGCTTTTTTTAGGGCTTCCAGTATTCCAAGAGGTGACCTACTTTTCTCTAACAAGCACTTGCATTTTGCAAAACAACCAATCCCTGCATTTTCACCTGTTTTGCCAGGGCTTTCGCTTTGGCAAGTCTTTATGCATGTAGCTGATAAGCACAACAATCTCCATGCATATGGTATTAAGCGCATGCCTCAACATGTTCAGTAATAAGTGGGAGCGTATGTGGTTGATCACAGGTTTGGATGTCTGGTCGGAACATAGAAAACTGTTGCTAACGGTCAATGATCTTAAATTAATACTTTGTTGTGATATTTTACAGCCTTTTTCCTTCTTGGCTACAATTTTTCCATATTAATTTCCTTTTCTGACTTCCTTCAATTTTTTTTTAATTTTTTTCATCTCCCCAAGAACCAGGTTCATGTGCTTTGCAAGATTTTCCCAACACTGCACAGTGCACTACAGCATATCAGCATTTCAGTCCAACAGTAAACACATGTACTTTTAACGATCATAACACACACACGAAAGTTAATGCAGTCGAGTCCCGGTCTTGAAAAGTAAGAATATGCTCTGTCCACATTACAGTAGTGTAGGCAACATAAATACCAGCAAATAAGCAGCATTGGTCCATACTCTGTTGTCTTGTTAACTTCTGCAATGAAGTGAAATGTTTTGATTTGAAGATTTGCTAGCTGATTGCATCTTTTCACCTTTACATGCTTTACTGCTCCTTAATGCAATATCTCTAGTTGCCAGTACATAATTGTTATACACTGTGCAGTTTACTATAATGTTAGCTTATGGAAACAAATAAACATTACTGAATTGACCTCATTAATGATGAAAATATCATTCACATAAATGCATCACTTGGATTGGGAATTCCAGTGATTCAATGATCCTGGCCTTGCACCTAATTATGAAAGTAAGTCTTGCCTGCCACTTGCATCATAAACGTATGATTGGCTGTCGAAAATCGTTGGGAGTAAGGTCAACAAATTGATTTATGAAGTTACACACAATATCATTCATTTCGAGGCTGTCAGTCATGGGGGTGGGGCTTAGACAGTTTGCAACTTAGACTTTGCAAAGTCTTTCTCAGCGATCGAATTCCCCTCCTTTGATACATTCCTCACAATTTGAGCTGCAGCCTACTTATACCCAACTGAGGATATGTGCTTATCTAGTAATCATGTTTCCCTGCGATCGCTGTCCGCCGAAAAGACTTTGGATACTTGATGTAATTATGTACAAATGAATAGTCACGTTTGACAGTTACGGGTAATACATATTAAAATACTACCCGTTGGTCTCACGAAATGAGCCAATAGCAGCAATCGAACAATGAGAGAAAATAATGGTACCTAGGCTGACTTTCAACCTATCACCAGATTTGCCTACGGGAGAAATAGGATATCGCTAAGAGAGACCTAAAACAGTTGGAAGGAGAGTAGAATATTACCATGATATTTACGTAACTAATCAGTCGTAGGTCCTTTCCCCATCATCACTCCCATCATTTCTCACGATGGCCGTGATTGGCTTCTACTGAATTTGGTAGCAAAAGACAATGGTTTTAGTTAAAAGTTGTGTGCATAATTAAAACGAGTGTCCAGAGTCTGCGAGGGCAGCGATCAATGAGGGAAGTCAACACTCTTCCGGAAGAGCAGTACAGTACATATAGGGCCTATGGATGTTCCTTCAGAGGTGGAGGAACCAAGATTAGAAACAGAAACTCTCCAGCCTAAGCAGACTCTGCAGAGTCTACTGGAAACTAATGTGGCGAACAACAGGTGAAATTTGTTGAAATAAGAGTGATTCACTTATATACTATACTAGTAAGTGTTGAATGATCCATGGACTTCGTATCATGACAATTACCTTACTTGTGTATATAAGCGGCAGTGGTAAAGAACTTGCATTTCTGGAGGTGGTCTCAGCGAAACAAGTTTTCAATGATTTTACGTGACAAAATAATTTGTAAGTAATGTGCACTAATCAAATCACCTGATTTATGGCCAAGTGACAGCTTGTCATTTCTTCTTCATTTCATTTTCCTTCTGTCTTGTGATTTACTTGAAGATATAAATACAAGTTACTGCTATACTACCACAGTACATAGTGCACAGAACTTCTTATTATATCACTTTGATTACATGGTAATTACCAACACTGATGTACTGCAAAAACTGGTACTGATTTTCCAGGTACCGCCCAACCCTATTTCATCTCCTTCTAAATAACAGCTCAGGCATATGCTAAGCTATGGAAGGTGGACTGCTTATAAAAGACTCTGCTTTTTCAGACCTCCTCCAACAGCTCTTCACAATCTTATTTTTTGTCTTTCATAATTATGATGTGGAAACTATAAACTGAAATTGTGAAAGAAAACAAATTATAAAGTACCCACTATCATCTAATAAAGTACCCTCATATATCATCTGATGAAGTGCTCTGAATCTTCTGAAGGAGCAACCCATATATCTTCTGACGAATTGTCCCATATCATTTTATGCAACATCTTGAGGTGAAGAAACCCATACATCCCGATCATCTGATGAAGTACTTCATTAACTCATGATAAATTACCTCATAAATTACTTCATAAATTACCTCTTTGATGCAGTTTACCTTCTGATAAAATGAAGTACATTTCTTATGATTGAGGACACTCTACCTTCTGATTAATTACCCAATATCTTAAAACGAAGTGCCCAATATCTTCTGATAGGATATATATGCTTTCACAGATGTTAAGTTGCACATGTACACCCACGCTATAAACTTGTGCATGGTTAAATACAGCACGCAGCCAATTGACTGGACCATCACCCTTCACATGGATATTTTCTTCACTGACTAGACAGTGCACTAATTGGACTTCTTCATTGATTTGGTTTCTGTATGGAATTGATAGCACAGTACAAAAACTTGTTGAAGTGGTTGTTCCAAATCAATTTCAAGTGGTGTGGCTGCTCCTAGAAGTACCAATATTGTGAACCTCTATGGGGCAATCCAAACCCTTGCTTTAACCCCTGGACCATACACAGGGCCTTCAAGTGGGCCTCTTGACCCATGCCTATTGGGCGATTGCTTTGCAAAGTGTGTGCCAATGCCTTTGGCATTAGAGAATTCTATCTTGTCTGGTTAGAAAAAAGGTTGGTGAGAATCTTGGCATACATTCATTAGGCACTCTTCTGCTTAGAAGTATGTAGAGGCCTTCAAATGGTTTAGTATTTCACAATTTCATACACAGAGGTTATCTGAGCTGCCTGCAGTTCCCCTGAACACATGATTCATTAACTTCTAGAGTAACCAGAATTTCCTGTGCACTGCAGTAGGTGTCAGTGTCATTTAATACAGCAGGATTCATGTTACATTGGAGTTCAGCGCCACCCGACTATAAGTTACTACAATTTGCGAGGGACGATCAGACGATGAAAATCGTCAATTACTCAGTAACCACAGATAGGGAGTATTAGTTTGATCTATATTGCTGTACTATAGTTGGGATTGGCTGATACACGACTGTAAAAGGGGAGAGAAAAACACTATATGTGGAAAATTTCAGGGGAAAAAATTGATTTTTTTTCTAATTCACAAAATTTACAAAGTTTGGAGAAAGTTTCTAAAGTAAGATACACATTGTTTTAAGACAGATCTGCACAAATTTCGAGATAAGATCACTTTATCAAAAAAGAAAAAGATAAAGGTTGTAACACAATGTTAAACATGATACACAAGTTGACCAGCTGCAGCAAGCAGCACCTGTATAAATCAACCCAGCTGTGTTCCCCATGAATAGTCACTACAGAGTGGCCCCATGGTGAAACTAATGCTACCATAGCTGCTATATCACAACCTTAAACTAAGCCATTTTCCTACAAACTCAAGTCTTGAATAGAAATATTTTAAGTCTGTAGGATTGATAAACAATAAAAGATTTCTTTAATGTCTCTTTCACAAAACTGAGCTACTTACTTAATTAAGGAATAAGCGACTGTTCATTTTCACCAGCGAAGACACAAGTACATCACCTCAGAGTTAGTTAGGCTATTTGTTCTACACTCAACCATATTAGGATATAATTATTGTAAATTTGCAGAAGGCTTCACACTTTCCTTTGTAGATTTTTTAGATTTGTGTATTCTAACTTCTAACTTGCATGTTACAAAGTCTAGTTTATGCATGAACTCTGACAGATTTTGTGGAGCATTCACATATGAGGCAATGTCATTTTATTTTTCCGTAATGCTGAAATGGAAAATAGCAATTGCTATTAACGTCTGAAACAGAAATTCTTGTCAGAGGGAATGTTGAAAACGAGGAATAAAAAAAAAATAAAAAACGGGGTTGTAAATATGGAATTTGGAGTCGCTCTTTTAACACCTTGTTAAATAGTGGTATTGAGAAGAAAAAAGACTTTTATCAAATCTGGGAAGGTGTACATCTGCATCAAAAACAAATACCTCTCTTTTTTCCCTAAAATAGTGAATAACCTGATGATAAACTAGGATGTTGGCACAATGTATCTATTCCGATGTGTGAAAAAAAAAACAAGAAAATTCCGATTTGATTTTGTTTTCATTTCTATTCATTTTCCCTCTGCTTTCAAGTAACCTGCATGTCCATAAATTTCCATTGAACAGGGTTGTTTGATTTTATACCAAGCGGATTGAAATCATGATTGACATCTTGATATTGAATCATGAATTTTTTACACATGAATCCTAGTAGCCTACAGTAAAACGGGTTTAAAAAGCAAACCCCCTAAATTAAAGCCGCAACCAAATGAACACCATAGCATCCAAAGTAAAAACTAGGACTAACTGACCACACCTATGTTGACCTTTGCACTCCTTGTCCAAAAATTTTTTCTATCTAAAATACGCACATGATATTTGGTTTGTTCCCAATCCTAAAGACCAGTCTATTTGAATTCAGTGGTCTAATTAGCCTCATTACTTCCCCTTTCTCTATGAACCTATTTGTGGTTTTCTACATCAGTGGTTGGGTGGCCTAGATAGATTATAAGCAACTTGCAAAATTGCCAGTAAAAGCAGACTAGCAGAGCATTCTGGGGTGGAAGTTTGGAGAGTTCTGTGCAGGGCCACAACACAAGGCAGTTTTGCATTACTTTACCTAAAATGATAACATGTTTACAATTTCTGCTGTTTGTCAAATATACATGAAACATCACTCTTAGTTTTGAAATTGGGTGTGGAATTTAGCTGCGGACCTTTGTTGAACATTGACGTGCCAATAATGTAACTAACCATTTAAAATCTTATTGTATTTGAAAAAAGGTCAAATGTAGGATCCAACCTAAAATTCAACAGCCATATATTCCACTACGATGTTAGCTCAACGTCACTTGTGAGTTGTACCACGGAAAATTAACAGTATTTATATTAAATAAAAAAAAATAAAAAATACAGTGTACATACTCATTTAACCACATCTGTACATCTGATTAGCTTAAAGTTTAAAGTTAATTGCTGTAACAGGTCTAGAACATGAATTTGTCCAAAACATAACATGTTTAGCCTTAGGCTAGTACATGGTACTATGGTCTATGACTATCAGAGAGAAATGTTTTAACTCACCAAGGCAGGCAGTGTCCCCAAAGTATGGAGGACTGACAAAATCCATATGGTACTGTGTTTAAGATGCATTTCAAAGTATATATTATGTCCGGTAAATCCCAAGGCTGCACTAGCTGGCGTGCTTAGTGCAGTACCAATTCAATATTACAAGCCACTTTTTACTTTGCGGCTAAGCTGTTTATATTTTTGTTTACCTTTTCACATAGCCCATAAAATTATTTCTATTTTTTTTTCTGGACTCATTCAAATACTGAATATATATAAGTGATAAGATTTAATCAACCATCCACTGCATACACACGTTCTTTATGCTATGTTGATGCAAGATTTTATTAATCCCAAATTCAGATGGGATAAATTGCCTCAGTCTATGAAGTTGTGATTTTACTTGTTCAAGAAACAAATACACAGTGCCTTGCGACCACGGTGCCCTCTTTTTTTTTTTACTTTTTGGCAAATGCTCTTCAAATAGATAACAAACTTGGTCGAGAAAAAAAAAAGAAAACTCCACAGGAGTTGAAGAAATAAATTCCATCACGGTAAGCATTCACCTTTATTTGTAAATGTTAGCAATAGGCTGAGAATTTGTTGCTTTTTTTTCTCTTTTAGTCTTGTTATTCCTGCTTGCTTTTTTTTTTTACAGTTAGCAGCTGGCCAATTCATTACCAACATGTGTTTCTCCATGCATCCCCTTCCCCTTTGTCTGTAAAACTCCTCCCAGCTTTGCTAGAATACTGGCGACACAGCTGTGATTGTTCATGTTCCACTCTTTGTTTTTTCCCTTTGTGCAAAATCTCGCTCAGTGACCTGCCAGGGTTCTTTAATCTTATGCCAAGTAAGAGAAAGGAACTTCAGGTGAGTCTACAGGCTTAGTGAGCATCCCTAGATAGCTTCAACTTGAAGAGCTACTCGGTACTTTCAAAGTGCAGCTGAATATGCAATCGTAGAAGGTCCTTGCGCTACGGACAGGTTGCAGAAACTATTTATATCTGCAATGTCAAGCAACTCTCGCTGCAAGAGATAGAAAAGTACCTTTCTACAAATGGACATTCCGTGTGAGAATACTAAGGTATATGCAATATATTGGACTTACATAATGTACTACCTCGAGGAAAGACACGTATTGTATCAAACTGTTCGTAGAAAACCTTGCCTTACTGCCTAAAAATTGTTCCTATGTTCTCAACAAAAATTTGGGCATTTTACAACAGTTTTGCATCATAAATTGACCATTTTGCAATCTGTTTAGATATCTCCCCACATGTTACGTATTATAAATACTGGCACCCCCATCGTCATCACATATATGACATGGCACAGTACCGGTGTTATCCTTACTGAAGCTAGGCCGGATCTTTGTTTGAAGGTCAACTAAAGTTTTCTCTAACAAACCACAGTTATTGTCTGTTAACAATGAACTTAACCTAAGCCTTGATGACAGTGCAGCTTACTCGACAATAATGTGCGACTGAAAATGACGATACTGTGGTCGCCCTCACACTGTACAATTTCTCCCGACGATAAAACCTCTCGACGATCCGACGATTAAAGTTGATCTACCGACTATTACACGTAAGACAATACCACAAGCCTTGCGGCATCACCACTGTATCTAGAGCCTGCACACACATATCTCCTGTGTAATTAACTGTGAAATGAGCTCCTTACCAGGCAGCAATTGAGAATGTTGGAAAAAAACTTACAAAGAATTTTAATATGCCTGGCAAACCCCGCTTAACATTGGGTGATGATGTTCCTGGTTCTTAGCAGTGTGAGAGCTAGTGCTGATAAGGCAAAGGTATACTCAACAGGTTCTACACAGATTATGTTGTTCCCAACATTTCTTTGGGAATAATGAGAATATCATTCTTACGTTCTAAGGCCTTCAGTGCTTCATTCCTTTCTTTGTTCTTTTGGGTCAATCTGTCCACTGTGTCATTGTCAAAACTAGACACAGATCCAAATGGATCAACAGGCTGGAAAGAGACAAAAAAAGAAAAAGTAACAAGTTGGTTCAGATGAAAGAGCAAATTAACATGAAAATGTTAACGAAAGTCATATTTTAATACAAACGTTTTCGAAGATATCACATCTTCCTCCTCAGGTAAGTGAAATATACAAAAGTAGCAAGACAATATAACATAAGACAAATAGTATCAGAAATATAACGTCTGACAGGTTTTAGAAAACGCTAAGTGTATAGGATGATGTGTAGGATGTTTGCTGTAAATAACTTTACTAGCAATAACTTTACCATCATAGATACCGGAAATACAGATTTTGAACTCAAAATCAAAGAAGCCTTGCATATCAAAAAACTCAAACCTGTTCTAAATAACCAACTGTTCCAACATGGATGCCTGAGGAGGAAGATGTGATATCTTCGAAAACGTTTGTATTAAAATATGACTTTCGTTAACATTTTCGTGTTAATTTGCTCTTTCATCTGGTTCTTCAAATGGACAACTCTTCCTAAATTATAACAAGTTGGTTCTTTGTCATTTTTAATTTCCAATTGTGGGCAACAAAAATTGAATAAGAAATACATGATTCTGGCACATCTACCAGACAGGAGATGTACAGTACCATATATACATTTCCTAAATTAATTACAAAAGCAAAAGACTACTGACCTGGTGTGTGACATACACCCCTAAATATGACTATCACTGATTAATCGGTGTGCAGTGGCTCCATGTGATTGCATGAGTTAATCTCAGTTACGATAAAACCATTACCTAGGCATGCACAAACATAACTTTCAGTTCTGCATTTTGTGTTGTTTATGGCATATATAGAACTCTACACAAGGTGACAGTACAGCATACCGGCTCATATATGTGGCAGACATGTTTCTAGCATAAGGTAGGTCTACAGGCTTGCATTTTGTATGTTATTCTGCGCATCGTATTTTCAGCATGGTATACATTTGTGTATATTCTTGGCTTCACCTGAGCTATTTCTGATAGTTGTCCCACATCTTAGCCTTGTCTCAATAACAGTCCAATACTGGCTATGTTCACAGTCTGACTCTGGCTACTTTTATAGCCCCATGCTGGCTATGTTCACAACCCAACGCAGGCTTGCTAGACACACACAATACTTGCAGATCCCACTGAAGCTACCATTCACATGGCACTGACTATTGAACCCAACTCTCTTAATAGCGCACCTTTATAGTACAATTCATGGTCACGTTCACCCTCAATTGTATCTACTTGTGCTCGACATTAGTTTGTCTATCTTCGGAGCTACCTACTGAGGGACTGGATTCCTCTTCTTTTGTGTAGCTTCCAAACTGCAGAGCCTTGCACATGATCACCAAGGGCACGGAGGCAACGAAAATAACTTATAATTAGTAGAGTGGTGATGGCAAATACACGCAGCCATCATCCTCAATCACAAAAAAAGGTAGACGCAAGCTCAAGTTCAATGCTGTTACTTCATACTAAAAGCAAAGATACATTTTTGTATTTGTCATTGTTGCTACATCAAGAAACTAAACAAACACATGAGGAAGAATAATTAATTCCTTGATCCTTTATAGGTTAGGGCTCAGTCCATACAACACAAATGCATGTCTTGGTGGGTTAGGGGATTCAATTTGATACCTTGGTGGGTTAATGAATTCAGTATGACACCCTGGTGGGTAAAGGGATTTAGTTTGATACCTTGGTGGGTTAAGGGATTCAGTTTGATGTCTTGGTGGGTGAATGAATTCAGTTTGATACCTTGGTGGGTTAAGGGATTCAGTTTGATACCTTGGTGGGTTAAGGGGTTCAGTTTGATACCTTGGTGGGTGAATGAATTCAGTATGATACCTTGGTGGGCAAAGGGATTCAGTTTGATACCTTGGTGGGTTAAGGGATTCAGTTTGATACAATGGTAGTTTAAGGATATCAGTTTGATACCTAGTGGGTTCTTCGGGGTAAGTTTGATACCCTGGCAGGAAAAGGGATTTAGTTTGATACACTAGTGGGTTAAAGGATTCACTTTGATAGCTTAACAGGGACAACAGCTTCTACCTTCTTATGTCAAGATTGCCTTTCCTATTTATCAATAGTCTCTGTCATCTTGGTGTAAAATCAAGAACAAGAGCGTACCTTTGGCGGTTCTGGACTAGGTTTTAAGTAGAAGTCATATATTTCTTTGGGTATTGGTTTTGACTTTGGTTCTCCACCTTCAACGCCAATAAAGGCACTAGATGACTCCAATGGGATCGCAGGGCTTTCAGATGCCTTCAAGAACAAAAAAAATTGCAAATCGTGGAAAGTGGACTAATCATAAAATCTTGACGAATACAATCACTAGACATGCAACATGTCTACAATGTTTCAAATTATGACAGCCACAGATCTCACATGACCTTCGACCTCCATGAAGAATAACAGACTTCTCTTCTCAACAAGTGCTACCAATGTTTACAGTTTAACTGAATGTTGCTAAGACATTTTCCTTAGGTTTTCATACTTTCACCTCTGATTACCTAAACTGACTTTTGACCTCCATGAAAAACAAAAAGGAGTTTAATACTTACAGACAACAACCTTCAAGTGACCTACAATCTACACACCAAGTTCAAGCGACTTTCCCTTATTGAGATACCATGTTTCCAAGGTTTTCAAACATGGTTCCTCTACTGACCTCACATAACCCCTTCCTTTCCCACAAAATGACAGAAATCATCCAATTATCACGTGGTACAGAAGTTAAAAGTTTGAAGTTCCAGCAATATTCAGATCTTCTGTAATAGGTTTTCATATTTAAAGTTCTGATGATCTCAAATGATATTTGACCTGCATGAAAAACAATAGGGATCATCTACTCACAATGAGCTACCAGCACAGCAACTTAAATGTTGTTCAAGCACCTTTACTTTCTTGAAATATCATGTTTACAAAGTTTTCAAACTATGACCTCTATTGACGTAACATGACCTTTGACCTTCATAAAAATGACAAAGACTATCTTCTCATCAAGTGTTACCCATGTTATGAGCTTAAAGATGTCTTCCTTAATAGGTTTTCATACTCTGGTGATCTCAAATGACCGTTGACCTCCATGAAAAGTGTAGGATCATCTACTCACTATGGACTACCAAAACACCAACTTTGAAGTTGAAGCACCTTTCCCTCATTGATATATTAAGTTTATAATCCAAAGTGTCAAAGACACACACACCATCATCATCACATAGGTTACTGGCCTGCCTTTGGCAAGTAATGAA
This sequence comes from Stichopus chloronotus, assembly GCA_021234535.1. Taxonomy (NCBI): domain Eukaryota; kingdom Metazoa; phylum Echinodermata; class Holothuroidea; order Aspidochirotida; family Stichopodidae; genus Stichopus; species Stichopus chloronotus. Next base: position 25,277,404 of record CM037831.1, read on the forward strand.
CAAGAGCCCAAAGGCACCTTGGTTCCTTTCGTGAAGATGCTTTAACTTTTAGGGAAAATAAGTCGTTTAGAATATATCAACATGGCATACAAAGAAAACAACTTTAATCTTTGCATAAGCATTCACTCTCATCAACAGACTGCAAAAGCTTCATCCCCTTAAAAGTTTATGCATGTGATGAGTAACAGAAGATGCATTATTTAACTTTGGAAAAGTTTGGGTGAACAAATTATTCTTAAGCAACAAATAACTGAATTTCTATCTGTGAGAAACTTATTTCTTGAAAAGAAGGCTAGACCTTCCTTACTTTGAATAATCCATCTTTCTTTGTCCATAAACATTGGTTTTAAAAATACGGTTGTTTTCTATAGAACAAACACCTTATATCCCCTTAGACCCAGCCTGTGAATAAGGAGGTCAGAAATTGCAGGGCAGTGGTAACAATCAAGATCATTTAGCAGCCTTCCTATCATATATCAAAGTTTGCTGAGTATTTTTTTTTGGGGGGGGGCAATGATCAATTGAGATTAACCAGGCCCTGGTGATGTGGTTGGAAATTCCCATTTAATGAAAGTACAGTACAGTAGTATCGTGTGCGTACCTTCTGTGCAGAAACAATCACACAGCAATACCTGCTCACATACACTGAGTCTGTATTCAGCACAACACGTACTGCTACACTTACTGTGCCTTCATGTGTTTTCACTAAAATGTCAATAACTTGACTTAAGAGCATCATGGGAGGGTAGAATGACTGGATTTTTGGTGTGTCTCAACAAGACCTACCCACATATCACAGAAAGGTCACAAAGGTCAAATGAGGTCAAGTGGGGTCAACTGAGGTCATCATATGCACTTCACATAGATGAACAAAATTTTCCATTAAACACTTAAATGTTTTGTTGGAGAAATATCAATAAAACATCACTTTCCGACCTTTTGACCTTTTCATATTAATGAGGTGAATGGTACTGTGTTTTCTCCACCTACCAATATATCCTATCCAGAAATTGTGTCACCATTTGAGCAAAAGACACCAACTTACAGCAACTCAAAGAAATTCACTGTTTTGCCTCTGGTGATCCCAAATGACCTTTGACCGCCACCAAAAACAATAGGGCACATCTACTCTATATTATACACGTACACACCAACTTTGAAAAACATTCACCACTCGGTATTTGAGTTATCACACAACATACCATGCATTCTTATCCATCATACACACACACACACACACAATGCACAGTGACTGCAAAGGTTCCTTTGCTAATGCAAGGAACCAAAAATGGGAATAAAACCTGGCACTTCTATTGGTATCAGAAATTTCTCTAAGGATTGTAACCATATGACGCTTTTTGTTAGAAACATCTTAGCGCAAGAAGTGAGGATAGGACTTACATGTAATCTGTTAACTGTACATTTTGGCGACTATGTACCATAATTTAGCCCAATAAATGGAATGCACACTTCTTTGGTATTTTGATCGCATCATGGGTTGGGTGAAGTAATAAGATGGCAAAATCTAAACAATAATACTCACTCTTCCCAGGTCATCCATGTTTGGTAAATACACATCTTTGTTTCTGCTTTCTGTAAACAAGCAATTGAGAAGAGATAGTAATTAATGACATAAGGCCAGTAACTTACATTTTCAGCATGTATCTGATGAAGAAGGGCCTCCACCAAGTCTACATCATTAACCTTTGAGTCCATTGCAAAATCTTACAGGTGTCTGCATGGTATTCCCTATACGGAGCCAACAGTTCACATTCTAAGTTAAGTTACAGTTGAGAAAAACAAATGACTTAGAATATGTAGAGTCACTGCTGTGTTGCCACTGAGTCTATTAGAGCTGAAAAAATGTTTGACAAGGTAAGGGAGATGCATCGTTTGGTGATAGCTGGCTGGTCTAACTACTTTTCCAGACATGTTTGAATAAGAGAGAAATGTAGCAGGGAGGAGGAAATGACAGGGAAGGTAGCAATGAAATACAAACCAGAGGCCCAATGGCACTGTGGTTACTGGCACAGGTTTACAGTAATGTAAATTATGAATAAAATAAAAATTTTTACAATAGCAGTATGCGGTCCCATTTCTCACCATGAAACCCCATTTTTGTAACATAAAATCTGTAGAAAAAGAAACCTATTTCATGCTTTTGTAAAATGGCCCATATGGCCCATTTCGGACACTGGACCCCAAACATGACAAACATCCAGATGGAACCACTTCCATAGCATTAATGTAATGTAACCAACGATCAACAGTGTTGCCTAGAATTTTCAAGTATTTTGCATGGTTTCACAACAGCCCAAGCTCCTCGTACTTGGTATATATATACTGTAAAATGATATGCTGGGGTTCATAAATATCAAAGAAGCAATGAATTGAAGATGTTGATGTTGATTCCTACAATATACAGCGATATCCCATTCATTTACAAGGCACAAACAGCTGTGAATCTTTCATTTAAAGCCCTACAGAAGGGATTCAGCAAATTGCAAAATACTATCACATCTAAACCTGACGCTGACAGCATGCCCTGGACGGGATGCTAGAGTATAGTTTCCACAGGTAGCCAAAACTTGTCTGGTATGACCACCTACAGTACTTCCCACAGCACTACTCCTTCATTTGATCTGTCCTCAAGCAGTAATTCCATGATTTGCTGGAGGGGGACCGATGGAACATATAAGCATCCGTAGCATAAAAATAGGGCAAAGGAATTTCAGTGAGCAACAGTCACTTGCCTACAGCATGCACAAAAATTCTAAATATTCCCTACACACCTATACAAACTGAAGCAAAAAGTGCTAGTGACATTGAAAATAGCCATGGTCATGTACCTAATATCTACTACACCTTCCTACCACATTTGAAGCAAATCGGACAAGGCACTGCAAAGATATTGCCATATCAGGAATTTTACACTACGTCAGGCTCATTTATTTATATGCAAGATATAGGCACCAAAAACAATAGTGAACATCTACACCATATTATACACCTACACACCAAGTTTGAACAAAATTGAGCACTGTATGCTTGATTTAACGTGCTGTATACCTCGCATTCCAATCAAGACAGTTAGCCCTGGTCACTCAAAATATGAAGTACAGTAAAACCACGTTTATTCGAACACATCGGGACCAGACGTTGTTCAGATAAACGGGGTTTCATGTTTATCGATGATTTGCTGTCCTGGGTGTACTGTATAGCATGCACTTATTAATAAAGTGAAATTAACCTGTGCTAGGTTGTCTCTGTGTTATTTCTTTCATTTCGTAGTAAAAAATAAAAATTTGTTTAAGATTCGAACTGTTTCGTGTGTTCTATTTAGACTGAACTGCCAAAAAGAATATTTTACATGTGGGCAATGAGTGTCCGTTTGAGTTGCACTACTTTGCTAAGCATTAGGATAACACATAGCCTAGACACTGAATCCTCACGCTATAAATCGAAAAACAACAGTTAGTTACGCTTTCAAACTTTTTGTGATAAAATAACCACACGTAATTAAGAATTTACCTCCACAAGCAGGGTATGCTCTGGCCTACATTCAAACGGGAGATTTAAAGTGAGAAGCACACCACTTAACAAAGCCGACTGTCCAACTAAGAGTACTGCTACCAGGGCTCGTAGGGGACACTAGCACTAGCTATAACAGTATGAGCGGGCGATTTATCTTTTACTGTATGAAACTTATGCTGCGAAATGGAATGTTGGCAGTAGGCTTAGCTGTAATGCAACTGGATATGAATTTTGTTGTTCACCCACATCTATGATTTGATACATCAAGACTATCAGATCCATCATACCTAGATCAACACTTACCAGTAAGTCAACAAACAACTTCTAAAATGATGCATCCAGAAGTATTCTGATTTGTACAGTGTGTATCAACTTTAATTTTCATTTGCTTACCAATTTTTAAAATTGTTTTGAGGGGAGCAATATAATTAAGTGTTCAAGCACAAAGATGGAGGAGTTTATAACTGTTATACCTTAGGCACCGTGTCAAAAGTTGGCCGCCCAGCCGCTGGCAATATACAAATATTCAACTATTCATACTCGCTTTTGTATACTTTCTACTTATTTTCCGTCTCCATTGAGTACGGCTGTTCCAATTATAACTGCGTATTGGCCTACCATACCGTGGTCAACAGATGTGTGAAACCAAGATTGTAAGAAGCATAAATAGTTCTTTTTGTAACAATAGCTGTGATTGGCTGAAACAATGTATGACAACAGCTATATGAATGCCCTCAAAATTATCTTGAGTAACTATATCAATTTACAAATACTTAAATAATGTTGAGCATTAGATTATTTTGTTGATAGTTTTGGTAATCTGTGATAATGCATGCTACATTCGAGTCCTTAGAATAGAAAGAGGTTGTAGTCCCGAGCAACGTTGCTCGATCTCAGAAGTTGCATCATTTTCTGCATACAGTATCCTTAGCAATTAAGGGAGCAAGACCGTGGAGTGGCAAAAATACTTCATCAGGTAAGAACGCTGAAAATATTTAATTGACTTACATGTGCAAAAGACTGTAAACTAACAATCCACAATATTTTCATAGTATTTAATGAGCAGGGTTTTTCACACTAGATAATTTTTCTTCCCTTGGCTTGAGACTTTTGCTGTTCCCTAATGTGTAAACATATATAATAGGAGCCTAAACAACCTACGTAAGAGCAGTGTCTTTACTGTAACAGCTACTGGGTCAATGACTTACCAATCATTATTATCCAAAGTGGTTAACCAGAATGCAGAAATGCATTATGGTTTCGATGATCTGCTTAGGAGAATTTTTTTCAATTGTTTTTATGCCTTACAAACATTGTACTTATTTTGATGTTCCATTGTCGCCAAGTTTTTTATCTTTCTACTAAAATGCTAATTTGTGTTTGATGTGCCCTGCAAGGTGCACAGCTTTTGTGTACACAACTTGAAGCGCGTGTCTTGGAATTTTCTGTAACCCCTAATCACGGACTATTTCACTTTCATACTTCTAACTGTAGCATGTATATTGCAACCATCCATTGGGTAATGAAGCACAAGCCATTGTGTGAAGGTTAGAATATGTTTGCAGTTCAGCTTGCGTTCTCTCTGATCGACTACCTGAGCGATTGAGCAGGTATCAATAGCTTCCTTCACACGGCTTTACTTTTTGCTAAGTATTATCCACCTTTCTAAGTGTACCTGGTATGTTTGGTATACATGTTAGCTGCCATGCCATGTATGTCAGGTATACTGATGCAGTTTATTTACAATGTTTTCACAGTTTGACCCTTGTTGACCTCAAGTGACCATTGACCTCCATTATAATAATAGCGTTCTTGTACTCAATAAGATACACCTACATACCAAATATGAGATCTGTCCAAGCTTCCCTTCTTGAGATATCGTGTTTACAAGGTTTTCATAATTTGACCCCTGTTGACCCCAAATGACCTTTGACCTCCACCAAAAACGATAGGCTTCTTCTACTCAATGTGGTACACCTACATTCCAAATATGAGATCTGTCCAAGCTTCCCTTCTTGAGATATCGTGTTTACAAGGTAGGGCGTCACAAACATACACACACGCACGCACACACATGCACACCCATGCATGATTACAAAGGTTACGATTATCATCGAAACCAAAGATGATTTCTACAGTTGTTTCATGTATTGCTGGGCTTGCAATGGATCAAAAACAACCAGATAGCAACTTATATGTGAAATGTCATACATTAAACTTAAGAAATATTTGAAAAGTTTTTGCCACACATAACAGAGTTACAAGAAACAAATACAAACTCATGGCTGTCAGTAAATCCAACCCCAGTGAAGCTGAAAGCAATCTCAACCCTCTATTTGCTAGTTGCCATAGTCAGATGGGTGAAAGCTATTTGCAGGCACTCATAAAAAGTTCTGTCGGAACTCCCCTACTTTACATCCCATCAGGCCTCTTCCCAGCAGATTTCTTTATTAGGTTCACTTACAGTCATTCTCACTCAAGTTTAAACAAATTACAATTCGTTGTTAAAGAAACAGGTCCTTCTCTTTTGTTTACAAATCTCCCAACATTAGTCTCAGAGTGGAGCATTTCCTTCTTAGTTAGTTGTACAAATCTTGGTTGGGACCCAGCGCAGAAAATAAAGGAGTAACTACGATTTATGGTGCTGGATTGTAGTATTGTATAAAACTATGAGGCAGCAACTGCACTGGTAGAATATGTCAGATTTATGAAATAGGCAGCCTCACACTTAACAGCATGTAGGCCGATCATCAATAATGAGTATTCACATTAGTGCATTCCAACCTTATGTGAAAGACCGTAATAACTTTTCATATGAATCCAGTAAAAAGTTGATACTTAATACTTACCCTTGATACGAAGACGCAGCAAGTTATACCTGTTATACCTTAGTGTTCAAGCACAAAGACGTAGAAGTTTATTACTGTTGTACTTTAGTGTTCCAGTACAAAGACATAGCAGTCGGTGTCACTCAAGTCAAAAATTGTTCTCACTATTTCAATCTCTTACCTATCTCTTTAATTTTCAATATCTTACCAAGTTTTAGGTTTTGTAATCGAGACTGTTGATGTTTCAGTAGAGCTCTTTGCTGTGCTTCCAGGGCAATGTTTGACTGTGGTTCTCTTGGGTATTGTTCTTTGAGCTTCTGCCTTGACTGACTTCCACCACCTGTAAGTGGCAACAGTTACAAAAACAATTAATAAAAAAAACAATCAAACAGTCAAAGGACTTTGCAAATCCTTGCCAATATTTTTGACAAACAACAGGATAACCGGCATGCCAATTCTGAGGTTCGATTACCTTACCCTCCTTGAGAAACCATGTCTACAAGGTTTTCAAACTGATTTTTTCTGACTGCATGTGATCTCTGACCATCATAAAAATGACAGAGATCATCTACTCATCAAGAGCTGCCAATGTTAACAGTTGGCAGTTCCAGCACAATTCAGTTGCTGGTGTCTTCCTTAAAGGTTTCAAACTTCCACTTCTGGTGACCTCAAATGTCACCTGACCTCCATGAAAAACAAGGTTCATTTACTCACAATGGACAACCTATACACTACATTTGAAGTTCAAAAACTTTCCTTCGTTGAGATACCGTGTTTACAAGGTTTTCGAACTATTTCCTCTACTGACCTCATGTGACCTTTGACCTCCCTAAAACATGACAGAGATGATCTACTCATGAAGAGTAGATCATCTTTGAAGTTCAAGCAACTTTGATTCTTGAAATATCGTGTTTGTTAGCCAAGAAATGCCACAACAATACACTTTGACGGACGTAAAGGGCAACACTAAAACAGTAACGTAATAGCACAAAGCAGTAAACACAAAAGCAAAAAGAAATATGACTGGTACAAGAAAAGCAGCATACCAATAAAAGAACAACATATACTTTACAAAATTAACATTACCACACAACAATCATAGCACCTTGGAAAGGATGTTAAAAAACAGTACTTGACAAACAAGAACATGACCATACTATATAACCCTAATATAACACTAAAGAAAAAACATTGACAGCACTAATAACACTGACAAAACAGTATAAGAACAGTGATACAGAGGAATATCTTCAGGTCAATTGACTTTTTCCACATATTATCAACAGTACAACTGTAGAGTATATACTTGAATCACTAACATCAAAATACAAGCTTCAATCCAACTCAAGTACATTGAAGAGTGTTGTACCTGTATGCCTGGCTCACCTTTTGAACACCAATTTTGCCTCATACTTATTTTATACTTCAAAATAAAAATGCTAATACAATGAATTCCAAGTCAATTACAGAATATATTGGCTTACCAAACAAGTCATTCCTTTAAAGCAAATGAAGTATCATTTACTGCTTATCAAACACAGTTAAGAGCGCAATCCACAGAGTTGCACTTCTCATCCCTATTGGTTTACATAATTATTCGCTGCCTCACATCATGTGACAGTTGTTATAGTATGGCCTTAATAACACATGCTACAGACATAGGCACTTAGCCATGAATGTAAAGGACCCACAAGTGGGTAATCTCCTTGAATGTGCACTGTGCAGAGAAATTGCATGCACATCAAAATATTCCTGTGAAGAAATCTTGTGAGCAAGTTGTCTTACAGTGTGTGATTCATTTTTTTTTTTTTTTGCACCAAAACACTGCATGAAGGTACTACCAAAGCATGGAAAATGGTATGGTATTGTTATCATTCATAATCACTCAGCCCATAACTTGATTGTGTTGACTGAAATACTGAAAAAGCAAACATGTCATAACAACCACAACCTGTGACCTATAGTGTCATCAATGGGGTGGATACTACAGCTAACAATGGGGCACCTACTCACCAAGTCTGATCTTCACTTGATTTACTGACTAAGAGGACATCGTGACACAATGGTCTGCATTTTGCTGATTAGACCTTTGACCTCTAACCTTAGAATTTGGCATGAGACACTACTTCAAACCATGGAGTACATATCTACAAACTTTGACCTTCATCCACACTGGACGTATGGAATGCTAACTTTTCAATATGAAACTAGATGTTTGAACTCAAAAACATATATAAACAAACTTTTTAAGACTAAATCTGCGATACCAGTGATATATTTGAATGTTTAATGAAAATAGCCATTTTGAATTAAGAAATACAACTGAAATAAGACTTCTGCTAATTTGACTTGTGATGAGACATAACTTCAGACTAAAGGTGTGCATCTTTCTGGTTTTCCTATGTTGTAACCACCCAATCAATGGGTTGGCCAACTGAAACCAAGAAACCTTCCAGCTCAGATTAACCATAAAAAAAACTGATCAGTATGTTCTTGAGAAGGTAATAACCATCCAAACCGACTTTCATGTCAGACCGCCCGTGATCAGTCATTTCCCATAGAAAATTTGCAATCAAGATAAGAGTCAACACAATTAGAGGTTACTGGATTAAATGTGAAATCAAAGAAGACTCCACCAGAATACTGTAGATAGCAGAAATAACAACTTAATGGTCACAGTGACTTTCAAGCAAAGCACAAGTTTGATGATCAAAACCTGACATCAGAGTGTACAATAAATAAAGAGAAGGGTAAAGAATCATGAATTAAAGTTGAGGTAAGGGACTTTGAAGTCAAATTGCGATAAATGAGAAGGATGGTTAGAAAATACAGACTAACTTGACAAAATCTGACCTTCAAGCAAGGCAATAATTTAGGGATCATCCCTGAGATCCAGGTACAATAACAAAGATACTGGGTGACAAATTTAACAGTTTTCAATTTGACAAGATTTGTTGAATTGTTATAGAACAATTGAAATGGCATTTTATTGAGTCCCCCTTTCAATCTTGTTATTTCATTTTACTTTTTTGAACATCATCTGATGTAATCTAGCAAGTCATGAGTCAGATACAATAACAAACTTCATAATCCCACCTCTGAGAGCAGGTAATTCTATCGATTTAACATCCTCTAGACATGCCATATGGACTTGAACGAGTATTATAGTATACAATGCTAACCATGGAATGTTGAGATTCATTATCACCCAGTTACCTCAACAATAGCTATTATTCAACAACCCACAAACAGAAGACAAACTTACTCTTTGAGTAAGAGCAAATCAAACCTTAGAAGTTTTTGAGGTTAAGCTTTTTATATCATCCAAAAATAACTTAAAACACAAAAAATTTGCATATATCTTCAATGAGTTCTTTGGCTCTTCTCAATTTGAAGTTTAAAATGGTAAGACCGACTGGGACTGAAGAGATTTCAGTTCCATGACTGGTGAGACATCCCAACCTTCAGCCAGAAGAGTTGAGGGAAACCACCCAAAACCAACTTCGATTTTGAGAAGTCTCCCTTTGGTCTGGTTTTAGGCAGTTTGTTCACACCTTTACTTTAGACCATGGGTCACCAACTTTGACCTTGATTGATGCTGCTGTCTAAAACGAGTTAATGATGCAAAATTTTCAGCATCAAATTTGACCTCTGATCTCAAAATGTACACACACATGATTTCTAAATATAATCTTGTGTACCAGTAATACATTTAAAGGTTTCATGAAAATAGCCATTCTGGATTAAGAAATACAAAAGAAATAAGGACTTTCACTGATCTGACCCCTGGCTCGATCCTGACCTTTGATTTTAGATTTTGATCAAAGCCACAGTTTCAGATGATGGGCCCACATATCTACCAACTTTGACCTTCATCAGTATTGTGGTCTTGAAGGAGTTGCAGAGGAAAACTTTTGGAATTGGCATTTGCCTCACATACACATACACACACAAGCACACACAGCCTTAGCGGGTAACAAAGTCACTGGAATTCCCCCTTCTCCAATGATCGCAAGCAGCATGTGATTGCCAGAAGCGAGGGCAGGCTCTGGGGTATCAGGTGACAGACCTCCTCACAGAATCCAGCAGCTACAGTATGCCAGCTACGAGCTCCAAGGGAGTGAGGAAGCTGCTGATACCTCCAAGGACAGCCTCCATAGGTGCACCCATGTAGTCACACACACAAACTGACATAGGTTTTTGGACCTTATCGTGAACAGGTGTTCCAGGCCACCATAGCTACAATGACAGGTTAAAGCCTCCAAGTATCAACCAGAATGCAGAAATGCATTGTGGTTTCGATGATCTGTTTAAGAGAATTTTTTTTCTGAATCTGATATAATAGCATTAGTGTGTGTCACATTAAGCTACTGTACGTATGCTTTATATGAAATATGAGATCTGCACAAGCCTCCTTTCTTGAGATCATATCTACATGTTCACACTTTGACCCTCGTTGACATTGAATGACCTTTTACCTCCATTTAAAGACCAATTGGGTCTTGTGCTCAATGAAGTACCACTAATTATTGAATACTGACATCTGTCCTAGCTTCCCTTCTTGAGATAGCATGTTAACAAGAATTCCATACTGTGACCCTGTTGACTGCAAATGATCTTTGACCTTCACCAAAGACAATGAAACTTTGTATACTCAATGAGATACACCTACAACGATGGTACAGTGCATGCAAATGTCGGAGTAAACAGCGTCAATTTCTCAAAGATCTTTAAATGAGAATAAATTTGCAAAAAATTGTCTATGAATGTGTTCAGTTTCATGTGTGTACTCTGCCTTTGAGTAGGCCTAAAAGGATCTAAGAGATAAGGTCATTTAAAGTAGAACAATTAGGAGTGCCATAGAGTTCTTTCATCCCATCCCCTGTGACTAAGAGCCAATATGATTGAGCTTGGTCTCAAATTCTTGGAGTTGTTGAGTTGTTAGTTTGTCGTAACACTGTTATATGTGGTGAAAAATTCTTCACACTACTTTGAATGTACAAAGTTTTAGTGTAAAATATGCCATTCCTGTTCCTGATGACCCAATATAAGCTTAGCAATATATCAGGCAACATAAAGCACATTTTCAAGCAACTTGGATCAAAGTTTACTTCCAAATCTTAGTCTAGTCTGTTCCTCTACTGTAAGTGTAAAGCACAACAGTTAGAAATACATGTATTGGCTAGGCTCTATCACAGTGTGTATGTTTATATGTTAGGCTACAGAGAAAGTCCCAAGTCTTGTTGACCTCAAGTGACCTGTTGACCTCCATTAAAATAATAGCATTCTTGTACTCAATAAGATACACCTACACACTTCATATGACATCTGTTCAAGCTTCCCTTCTTCAGATATCGTGTTTTCAAGGTTTTCACAATTTGACCCGTTGACCACAAATGACCTTTGACCTCCACCAAAAACAATAGAGTTCCTCTACTCAATGTGGTACACCTACGTAGCAAATATGAGATCTCTACAAGCTTCCCTTCTTGAGATATCGTGTTCACAAGGTTTTCACAATTTGACCCCTGTTGACCCCAAATGACCTTTTACCTCCACAAAAAACAATTGGGTTCTTCTATTCAATGTGGTACACCTACATACCAAATATGAAATCTCTACAAGCTTCCTTTCTTGAGATATTGTGTTTACAAGATTTCACAATTTGACCCCTGTTGACCCCACATGACGTTTGACATCCACCAAAAACAATAGGGTTCCTCGACTCAACATGGTACAACTACATACCAAACATGAGATCTCTACACAAATCTTTCTTTCTTGAGATATTGTTTTCAAGGTTTTCACAATTTGACCTCTGTTGACCCCAAATGACCTTTGACCCCACCAAAAATGATAGGGTTCCTTTACTCTATGTGGTACACCTACATACCTAAATATGAGATATGTCCAAGCTTCCCTTCTTGAGATATCGTGTTTACAAGGTTTTCACAATTTAACCCGTTGACTTTTTTGCATGTTTTCGCAAAGATGGAGTCAGACTCATATCACTGTTGGCACTGATTTACTTGGACTACTGTACTCAGCATATTACTGGTGGACAGGGAGCAGATTATCATTGCGACTTTTGTGTTTTTGCCCAAACTTTCAGGTGTAAGGTGGCCTCGTTATTTGTTGATCTGGACTAAGGTAGCATACCCTGTACAGAAGTTGGAGATTTCTCCACATTTTTCACCGTCTGTGAAAGTCCCTATCACGGACATTTGGACAACTTTTTTTGGCATTTTATCTTTTGAGATGGGTCCTATAGTCAATTGAATATTGAAGTAGGCAAATTGAGGTACACAAGGTGTGAAAATGATGCCAATTGAAGCAATTATGGAAAAGTTATGGACTTTTAGCTTGTGGCGCAGTATCATTCGAGGAGATGTGTGATTTGCCCCAGTGACAAGGTAGATCTCTAGCAGAAAATCTAACCACCTAAGGTACAGGAAAATTGAAAAAGCCATGAATAGTCAATGTGTCAGCTTTATAAAGAGTGGTGTAGCTTATATCAGTTGAAAACTTCTACAAGGCTTCAGAGATCCACATTACTTTTGCACTTTAGTGTGTAAGTCAATGGGAAAATTCATAGGGGTATGCTACCTCAAGGGTCAAAAAAGTGGAATTTTGCAATTTATTAGCTTAATGTCCAAAAATAGGTTTATACTACTTGTCATGATGAACTGACATTAATTACATGAAAAATTTTAAAATTTCATGCTTGACTGATTTTTACGCATACAATTAGTTTCTATGTGGAAAATGTACACAAATTTGCTAGTTTTGTGAATGTAACAAACTAATTTGGCTGTTTTAAGCAAAATTGATGATTCCTTTCATCGTTTTTTAATTATGTGAACATGGCATAGATCACTTAAAGCTACCCTAGCCTAATCTAGCCTCTAATTCCTCTAGAACAGTGCAAAAATGGCCACAACATAGCTTGGGCGAGTATCGAGGGAACTTTACTCTTATAGAAGGTTGATATTTTCACCTGAATTGAAGATTATATAAGCCGTTTTGAATCGCACAGGTATGCTTTTTACACTCAGATTACATGCCTCTGCATTGTTTGATTGATCATTGGCAAGAAAAGTCAGAAAACTTCAGCGATTTGGGTCTGATTTGAAAGCCCTGTTCACAGGCGTAATGTAGCCTACTATGAAGGCTGCAGTATGTGTACGGTACTCGTTGCAAATTTGCACTACTTCCAGACTTACCTGTTACAGATAAAATCAAAGTATAGGTCCTTGTTCTTACCTTGGCATATTGTAGACATCCTGTGGCTAATGTATGAAGTAGATTGCTTGCCATGTTTGGAACTTATTTTTACCATTGGACACATGAGTGTCATGTGTTTTACATTCTTTTCTTTTTTTTGTTCGTCATAGCTTCTTGCACTTTGAGTGTTCAGCTGCATATTGACAAAAGCTGCAAACTGTGATCGGACATGCATCCAATAGGTCAAGTCAGTCAGAAGAGGTGTCCATACCACTGACAAGTTCATCTGAGTAGAAACTGAGATGTAGAGTATCTGGAGAAGTTCACGAATGCCACTAACTGTACAACCAGAAACAGAACAAATATGGTAAGATATGTTCACTGTAACTTACGCTTATAAGATCAGACAGTGAGAATGTAGGTTTGAAAGGTTGACTCCATGTACCCCTTTCTATTCCCTTTTTCATGCACAGTTGCAATGGAGAAGAATATTATAACTTGTACGGGCTTCTGAATTCTTCAGAATGTTTTAATATTTTAAAATTTGCCAGGAAGAAATGTAAACTCTCCATGACTTGAGAAAAGCCTTGTTTGGTCACTTTTCAGAGCCAGTCAGAAAGGGTTGGTTACATGAAACTGTCTTACAAGACATTTTTACCAATGAGAGTCACCAGATCTTGCAAAATGTGTTCACAGACAATCTTGGCAGCTGAAATCATCATCAAGTCTCTAGAATGGGCCCCAAACCAGAGGATAGGACACATTGATGGCGCCCATGAAGTACCACCTTGCTCAGATGCCACTCAAGAAATGGACTTTTTTGCCATGTGCATAGTTTGGATGTGGAAATATTCATTGCAGCAAATTTTTAATGGTAATTTAATAGTACTGTATAATAGCATCTACATTTACTTGAAGATCACAAAAAGTGACATTTAAATGTTTTGGAAGAATTTCATTTCTCCCTTAAGGTAGCACACCCTACATAGAAGCTGGAGATTCCTCTGCATTTTATTCACCAGTGTCGATGACAGTCCATATCAGGGACATTTGGACAACTTTTTTGGTATTTTATCCTTTGAGATGGGTCCTTTTGTCGAAGTTGAAGGAGGCGAATTGAGGCATACAAGGTGTGAAAATGGTGCCAATTGAAGCAATTACGGAAAAGATATGAACTGTTAGCTGGCAGGAGCAGTATCATTCGAGGAGATGTGTGATTTGCCCCAGTGACAAGGTATGGTAACTTGGACAGGTCTCTAGCAGAAAATCTAACCACCTAAGGTATGGAAAATTGAAAAACCCATGAATGGCCAATGTGTCAGTTTTCTAAAGAGTGGTAGCTTATATCAGTTGTAACCTTCTACAAGGCTTCAGAGACCACATTACTTTTCCAATTTAGTGTGTAAGTCAATGGGGAAATTCATAGGGGTATGTTACCCTAACATGCTGTTGGCCTTTTGAGTGAGCCTAAGCTTAAAACTTCTACACTGCTAGTGAGAGAGCTATTAAACTGTGTATACCCACGGGTGTAGTCGAACAGCAGAGATCATCCTCTTCACACAGTAGTGATTGGCCATATAACGTCACTTAGGTTATCTGAGGTTCCGGAGCTTTACATTGAGTGATTTTCCTTCTTCAAGTTCTGGCAGGCTGCCACAGTACAATAGGGAATTCATCTGATATGTCTGTAAGCCAAAAACTAGATCTACCTCACAATCTCAGCTTTGTCTGTGACAAAGGAGGATTTTCTAGAACTCAAAGATTCTGCTGATTTTCTGAGCCAAAAAGTTGATGAATGGACAAAATCAAAGGAGGAAATCTCAAAGATTGTTCACTTTGTTTCAAGACTGCAGGATGAAGTAAAAGCTAAAAATGACCAAATCCTGCAACTTGAAAACAGAGTTGAGGAACTTGAACAATACACCAGGAAAGAAGATATCATCATATCTGGTCTGGAGCCTGATCACAAATCCTGGGCAAGAAGGGCTGAAAACGATCAGGGAGAAAGTAGAGGAAATGATAATGCCCTAGAGATAGAGCTTGAATCCCTTGAAGAACAGGTTCTTGCTTTCCTGGCAGCAAAGCCCGATTTAAATATCAGCTCTAATGATATTTCTGCTTGTCGTACACTTCGGTCAGCTGTGGGTTCCCGTACTAGTGAAGAAAGCATAATAGTAAGATTCGTAAACAGGAAATCTAAGGTCCAAGTGATGAAAAAAGCTGAAAGGATCAAACGTATTCATCAATAAGCACTTGACCAAGAAAAACAGTGAATTAGCATGGAAAGCCCGAACTCTCAGGAAACAACATAGAATAGCTTCAACATGGATTCGTGATTACAAAGTCTTCAACCAGAATGCAGAAATGCATTGCGGTTTCGATGATCCGATTAAGAATATTTTTGCGGAATCTGATATAATAGCATTAGTGTATACTGTGTCACATTGAGCTACATATGCTTTACATGAAGTATGAGATCTACACAAGTTTCCTTTCTGTAGATCATACCTACATGTTCACAATTTAACGCTTTTTGACATGGAATAACCTTCTACCTCCATTACAGACTAACGTTCTTGTGCTAAATGAGATACAACTACACACTGAATACGACATCTGTCCAAGCTTCCATTCATGAGACAATATGTTTACAAAAATTCCACACTGTGACCATGTTGACCGCAAATGACCTTTGACCTTCACTAAAGAAAATGAAAATTTTTGTAAATTCAATGAGACAAACCTACAATCTAATTGGGAGATCTGCCCATGATTTCCTTCTTGAAATATTGTGCTGAAGTATATATTTTATATATTTTCACAATTTGACCCCTGTTGACCTCAAATGACCTGTGACCTCCACCAAAATCAACAGGAATCTGGTAAGAAGCTTGGACACACTCACATACCAAATGTGAAATTTGTCCAAGCTTCTTGCAATATACTGTTTACAAGTAAGCTGTGTTGGTAGGAGCACTACGCATATATCAGTATACATGGCTGCTCCATACCTAAATGGCAGGAAAATATCCGCTTCATCACTTTAACTTGATCTGCAATCAATTAAGACCTGATACATTCTGCAACAACCCTGAAAAAGTATGCATTTGTTTTCTTTTTAACAAAATAGTGAGGAATTGAGATACACTGAGTGTCAATATGCAACCATTAACTTGAACAAATTAAGTGCCAAACACATTGGGAGGGGGGGTGGGGGGTGAGGGATGAGGATGGAAGATATAAGGAAGTTAACATTTATATGGAAGTGCTGGTAAATTATTTACCCATCCCCTGTGGCTATACGCCAATATGACTGAGCAGAGCTTGGTCTCAAATGCATTGAGTTGGAGTTATAAAAATGTGTTGGTTTGTCGTAACACTGTTATATATGGTGAAATTTTCTCCACTCTTTTTTTAAGTTTAATGTGCAAAGTTTTAGTGTAAAATATGCTATCCTGTTCCTGATGACCCAATATAAGCTTAGCAATATATCAGGCAACATAAAGCACATTTTCAAACAGTTTGGGTCAAAATTTACTTGAAAATCTCAGTCTATAGTCTGTTCCTGTACAGTAAGTGTAGGGCACCAGTAATACATGTGTTGGCTAGGATCTATCTCAGTATTACGTATATATGTTAGGCTACAGCAAAAGTCCCAAGTCACTCTGAACGAAAATATCTCGTAGAAGGAAACCTTTGAATTAAAATTTGTGAAAATGATGCTGATTGCTAGTTTGGGGTGTTATGCACATGCCATGCAAATGTTTTTGGCAGTTTTGACCGATTGAGATTTTTTTTTACACTTTCGAAATTCGATTTGTTATCCTGAACATGTGAGAGTAACTACAGTACAAAGTGCACACAGACAACTAAACAGCGTGTGTGATCCAACGGTGGTTTTTGTGACTGAAATCTCTTATTTTAGGGAGTATAAAACCTTAATAACACTCGCAGTTTGCATCAACAGAAAGTTGTCTTTGAAATATACGTTGGGTGAGCATTCGTTCCGACCAGGGAGTTGCCATTCCCTGTTCCGGCCATACTGCCTTGAGTAGGCGATGTACTGTATGTGTACGTGTCGGCTACTTACATGGGCAGTATGTACTTGGGACGGATCTATCATTCTATGCAACGTTAACGAAACAGACAGGATGTGCAACTGACTCAGTATAGCGAGATGGTATACAGAGATGGGCTCAAAACTGTAGGTGAAAACCTTATTTAGCTATTCTTTTTCCCCGCTTATACAACTGAGGTTTCTTTCTGGCGGGAATTACGGGGAAAATGTTATTCCATGTTTCATCAAGACGAACATTTTCCAATTTGTAGTAACGAAATAGAAACATGCATGCAATTTACTCCTCTTTTTGCTATTGTGACGTATCTAATATGGTGAGAAGTACAGCCGTATCGGCCTTTCAACTGTTTTTCTAGGTAGGTGTATGGTACTTCGGATACTCCTCTGTTTCGCACTTTGCGGTACTTCGGATACTCCTCTGTCTCGCACTTTGCTTTTGTTTTTTGTCTGACATACTTTGCTACTTATTTTGATGTTCCATTGTCACCAACTTTTTTTTCTTTTTACTAAAATGCTAGTTTGTGTTCATGTGCCCTGCGAGGTGCACAGCTTTTGCGTACACAACTTGAAGAGGTTGTCTTGGAATTTTCTGTAACCCCCAATCACGGATTATTCCAATTACGTACAGTTCAGTTACATACTCTCTGATCGACTAACTTGAGAAGCGAGGGGGTATCAATTGGTTTCTTCACACGGCTTTACTTTTTACGACATATTATCCATTTTTCCTGTACACCTGGTATGTTTGGTATACTTGTTAGCTGTTAATTTTGATACTGTAGGTGTAGGTGTCAATGCCATGCCCACGTATACCACACAGTTTATTTACAAGGTTTTCACACTTTGACCCTTGTTGACCTCAAATGACCGTTGACCACCATTTAAAAAAAATAGCGTTCTTGTACTCTATAAGATACAAGTACATACTTCATATGACATCTGTCCAAGCTTCCCTTCTTGAGACATTGTGTTTACAAGGTTTTGACAATCTGACCCCTGTTGACCTCAAATGACCTTTGACCTCCACCGGAATTAATACGGATGTTGTACTCAATGTGGTACACCAACGCACTAAATATGACATTTGTCCAAGCTTCCCTTCTTGAAATATTGTATTTACAAAATTTTCACAATTTGACCCCTGTTGAGCCCAAATGACCTTTGACCTCCACCAAAAACAATAGGATTCTTCTACTCAATGTGGTACACCTACATACCATGTATGAGGTTTGTCCAAGTTTTGCTTCTTGCGATATCGTGTTTACAAGGTTTTCACAATTTGACCCCTGTTGACCCTAAATGACCTTTGACCTCCACCAAAAATAATAGGGTTCTCCTTCTCAATATGGTACACCTACATACTAAATATGAGATTTGTCCAAGCTTTTCTTCTTGAGATATCGTGTTTACAAGGTTTTCACAATTTGACCGCTGTTGACCCCAAATGACCTTTGACCTCCACCAAAAACTAAAGGGTTCTTCTACTCAATGTGGTAAACCTACCTACCAAATATGAGATCTGTCCAAGCTTCCCTTCTTGAGATAACGTGTTTACAAGGTAGGGCATCACATACATACATACACACACACACAAGCACACGCACACACCCATGCATGATTACATAGGTTACGATTATCATCGAAACCAAAAAACAGTCAGTAGTCCTGAGGTGGCCAGAACGCATGTAATAAAAAGTAATGATGACTTTCAAAAGCTGCACCTTGACATCTAAATTAAAAGTTACATTAATTATATGCATGAATCATTTCACCCATGATTGATTCACTTCCCTTCAGTGATATTTCAGATGATGAAATTGGTGTTTTCTACTTCAAGTTCTGACTTTAATATCTATGATACTAATTAGAACTTTTGCTGTGATACAAATTGTGATACAGTTGATTTCAACTGAGATATTGACCCAGACATTAATTGTCTTAACAACCTAAGCGTTAATGCAAAGCCTTATTACACTTTGGAAAATTTCAAAGATGAAGTTTGTACATGTGAAGGTTTTTCAATTATCCATATCAATTGTAACTTGAATGCCAGTTTTCCTAAAGTGCAACATATGATTCATCTTGATTATCCTTTTGATGTTATAGCACTGCGTGAAACATGGCTTGATGACAATAATTTAGATTTATTTCATATACAAGGGTATGATTTTTGCCATCAAAACCACAGCAACAAAAGAGGTGGGGGCATGGGTATGTTCATAAAGAAAAGCATTAAGTATAAAGTTATTAATAAGTTGACTTTATCTGTTGATAATCTTTTTGACTGTATATCAGTCAAATTGTTACTTAATAAGAAAGTAATTGTCAATTGTTTGTATAGGAAACCGGGAGGCAATATTGATGCTTTTATTAACGACATTGATGACTTGTTCAGTCGTCTAAAGGGATCGATGTATTTGTGTGGAGACTTCAACACAAACCTACTGAACTGCAATTATAACAATTATACTAAAACTTTGGTTGATCATTTGTTTACCTTATCATTGTTCCCAAAGATATAAATAAACCAACTCACATTACACACGACTGCAGTTCCATTATCGATGATATCTTTACTAATGTGATCAGTGATAAAGTCAGTTGTGGTCTAATACTAGATGATGTGACTGACCACCTTCCCATTTTTAGTATACGTAGCTTATTTATTAAAAGGAATTATGAGAATAAAATACTATTTTGCAGGAAAAAGGATGAGGTTTCGTCACACAATTTTAATCTTCTTGTAAGCCAGGAAAATTGGTATGGAGTTTTTACCGCTGGGATGTATGTGATTCCTATGACAAATTTATTGATATTTTGTTGTAAGCATTATAATTACTGCTGTCCTGTAAAGAAGGTAGTGTGTGCAAAGGTAAAAAGTCAGATAAACCATGGTTTACAAATGGCTTGAAGAATGCATGTAAAAAAAAAACAATCATATGTAAGGTTTATTAGACATCCTACTCTAAATAATGAGCAAAGGTACAAGAAATATAAAATTAAGCTTCCATATAATTTAAGATTATGTGAAAAAGACTATTTATTGAAATAAATTGACGAAAAGAAAAATGATATTAAACGTACTTGAAGTATTCTAAGTAAGAAAAGTATTGCTTGTTATCTTCCCCATAAATTTGTGGATGCAAACAGAACTGTTTCAGACCCTTATGAGATTGCTAATGTATTTAACCATTTCTTCATTAAAGCTGGCCCATCACTGGCAGCAAATATTCCATTTTGTGAGGGTAATGTCTGTGATTATCTTTGTGAAAAGCAGGCTAATTCTATGTACCTAACACCCATTTCTGAGTTTGAAGTATTAAATGTTGTGAAAAGTCTAAGTAATAAAACATCCATGGACACAACGGCATAAGTACGGACATTATCAAAAAGGTTATATCTAATTTTGCTAAACCTCTTGTATACATTTGTAATAAATCATTTTTAGATGGATATTTCCCCCATAGCATGAAGATTGCAAGAGCTATTTCAATTTCCAAATCCGGTGAGAAGTACATGTATACTAACTATAGACCTGTTTCATTACTTTCACAATTTTCAAAGATCCTGGAAAAGCTGTTTGAGTAAAACCTCAGCAATTTTATTGAAAAAAATAAAATTCTTAATAATACTCAATATGGATTAATAAGTTAGCGATCACAACAATGGCATTGATTGAACTAACTGAAGAGATCACAAATTGTATTGAAAGTAAATTTTCTACTATTGGTATCTTCATCGATTTGAGAAAGGATTTTGATACCATAGATCATAGTATTCTCTGAAAGACGCTCGAGCATATTGGTGTAGAGGTATGGTTTAAAAGTGGGTAGAAAACTACTTGTCTAATAGAAAACAGTATGTTTATTTTAATAATAGGAAGTCCTCACTTAAAGTTGTTTGTGGAGTTCCACAAGAGTCTATTTTAGGACCCAAACTGTTCATATTGTACATTAATGACATCTGCAATGTGTCTGACATACTAAGATTCGTTTTATTTGCAGATGATACAAACATCTTCTGCTCACATGACGATATAAATGTGCTATTTGATAGGGTCAACGAGGAACTTCTGAAGCTGCACACTTGGTTTTCAGTTAACAAGCTATCCCTGAACATGGACAAAACAAATTATATTTTCTTTTCTAACAAGGTTTTAAAACCATCCTTACATATCCACATAAATAGCATTAATATTGAAAGGGTTTACTCAACCAAATTTCTTGGGATTTTGATAGATCACAAACTTACATGGAAGGATTTCAAAGGTAGGTGGGAAACTTTCAAAATGCATCGCTATTCTGAATAAAGTTAAGAATGTTTTAAATACTAGGTCCTTGTACATTTTGTATTGCTCATTGTTTATACCCTATTTTAATTACTGTGTTGTGGTGTGGGGAAACACATACGAGTCAAATTTAAACCTTATTTTCATTAAGCAAAAGAGAATCATTTGTATGGTCTGTAAAGCAAAATATTTAGATCACACAAACCCATTGTTTAATAATTTAAAGACATTGCCCTCTTTTCAGTTAACTTAATTCAGAACAGCTATCTCCATGTACAAAGTTTTTCACAAAATGCTGCCATTACATCTCCAATGCTATTTCACTGTCATTAAATAGCTATAATACTAAAAATTGTGAGAACTTTTATTCAAAAAAAGTCAGAGCAACAAAAAAAAGCAATTGTGCATCTCGTACTCGGGTGTGTCTATATGGAATTCTATTGATGCAACAATAAAAACTGTAAAACCCTTCCAACTTCTAAATACAAATACAAGCAAAGTTTACTTAGCTTTACTCACCAGTCATAATATTTGAAACTGGGTAATTATCTCCTGTATTTATCTTTTCTATCCCACATGGAACCTTAAGTTGTAATATTATTTATCAGATGTAGGAATAATTTATATTACCTGAAGGACAACGCTTATAAGTTTATTACTTCCTTTTCCTCTCTTTCTGGTACTCTTTTTGTTCTGGTGAATCTCTTGTGAAGTATTGTTGACATAAGTACTGGAAATAAACTGCTGTCATTGCCATTGTCAAATCACATAACAAACTAAAAGAGATCGTAAATGATTCTCAAATTTAGCAGTTCTTAACAAATCTTGAGCACTTTAGTTATGTTTAACAAATAACTAAAATACTCATCGATTGAGACCAGTCACTATAATGATGCTTACAAACACATGAACACCAAACTCTTGTTGGCTACCAGAAATTTCAAATACATCATGTGTTCATAAATTAAGCTTGACAACATACAAAACATACCTCTGTTTCTGAGACTATTAAAGTCATCAGCAGCCTGGTGGTTAATAGGTTCACGTCTGACAGCGACACTCCCTTTGTGTCTTGCAGCCTCAAAGATGTCCACCTGAGGACTGGCATGGCGTGAGACTGTTGGTGGTTTGGCGTGGACGTAGGGGTCATACTGTTGGCAGCAGAGTGGACATCCAAGTAAATCAAGTAAACCAAAAAAATCAACAACTGCTATAAATTAAGACCTCAAACCATATTCTCCCATCAAATAATTACTTTAGATATGGATGAAAAACAAAACAGGAAACAAAGCACATAAATAAAGCGACAATTTAGTGCATGAATTTGTGCATAAAACAATACATTTTAGCACAGTGGGTTGATTGTAAACATGAACTTTAACAAACTACTTGATCTGAGGTGTGGTGTGGCTTTCTACATAAGTTCTTTAGCATCACATCGGAAACACCATCACTGTCAATCAGGTGGCATTTCAATGTATCTATTCCCTTCTTTATACAGGAATATTTGAGAATACTATTATAATGATAAAGCACTTTCGGTGAAACACTTTTGGAAGTACCAAGAACTTTGAGTCCTATGCTGTTGACCTGCAAACACCAACGATTATTAATACTTCAACACTGCAGAGTCTAGTCTCGTTTATTATTGGGATAGCCACCATAAGTATTAAGTGAATACCAGATTGGTTTGAAAAGCTATTTTTAAACCTGTTACTAGAAATGTCATCATTTATGGCAACCAAATATGAAGCAACCTCATTCAAGCAGTGAAGGTCATTCTTAACATTTCAACGAAAATAGCCCATAACACCAAAAGTGATGTGGGGTACATCTTGTACCAGACCCCATTCACTGATCCTTGCCTCGAAGCTATATTCTGCTCGCACTGCTTGAAAAACCAATTAGCCTGAGTATTTGTTTACTGTGTAGAAGTTACGTCAGACAGCTTACGTAACTTTCTTCATTTAGCTCTGTTGCCATGGCAAGTAGATCTGGTACTGTCAATCAGTTACTCAGAGGGGAAGTTGAGTGTATCAGTTTTCAGTGCACTGTGCTTCGTTTTCTATGTGGGGCAGATAGAGAGCCTGCCTGAAGTTTTAGGAAGGAAAGTTTCATCATGTTAGTCTTTTGACATAAGGTCATGTTTAAAGTATCAAGATGGTTGCAGTACACAGTGACTTTGATTTCTCGTGTACAGCGATATGAATTTCTGATTCAGCATTAATTTTGCTTTTGTTACTTCATACATTTTTAAAATGAACTAGGCCAAGGTTCTACTGTCTTTCATACTGTAACCAGTACTTGATAGAACCATTAGACTTGCTTCGCTACTTGTGAAATTTAGCTTTTCTTGTTCTTTACCCTCACCTATATCATACCTGTACCTAGCCTAAACTTTATTGATAAATTTGTGATATTCCTACAGGGTACTTACCAGTACAATAATTATGAAACTGTCAATTTTATCAATTCCTGTGTGCACAACTCAAATTACCTTTAATGTGTCAATAGATACACTCACACATACCTTAGGCAATATATGAGCCACTGCTGCATTACTTAATTATTAGTCATGATAGAGATATTTGAGATGCTGCGTTTCACCATGGAACCACAGGGGAATCTTTCAAGAACATTTCAGGAGCATTTTAATTTAAAATTATTTGCTAAAATTCAGTCAATGTTTCCAAATCTGTCAAGTTTTCTTAACATACTAATGAGATATGGCATTGAATATCAAATGCTTGTGCACCCCCCACTCCTTTGGGGGAGATCCATACTGTTTTTCAAGTTTGTCCAGAAGCAATCCACAAAATGCTGAGGTTTTTATTTCAATCTTGTGAGCTTATTTCCTTCTTATATACTACAGTGGTGTACTCCCTGGTTGTGATTGTCCCTGGTTCAAAGTCTAGTTGTGCAATATGACAGCACATGTCAAAAGGTCATACAAAAGCTTCGCTAAAACCTTAAGTACTCACTCTCATATTATTACGCTTCGTAGTGTCAGGTATGCATTGAAAGAACACAAGCATAGCAATCTTTGTTACATTTTGAGAAAGCGTTACCATTACAGAGCAGGTAACACTAATGCAATTGAACTGATAACTTGGCATGCATACCCAAATTTACTTGATAAATATGTTCAGGAATACTGTAGGCCAACAGCAACCTATCAATTTGGAAAAGATAGCAATGCTGCCACAGACACAAACACTGACATTCATATGGGGGAATGAGGGAAATGGGAACAGGCTTTTGAGTTTTGACTAGTGGCAATTGAGGCGATTACCTCCTGCCACCAATCCTGATTATTGCATTTGGCCTCAGCGAATAAGAACATACTTTCGTAGGAACTTGCTGTAGGCTACCGAACTAAATGAACAACCACATAATGAGGCAAATAAAGATATAATCAGCATCATGTAGATGCACATCAAAATTGAAGCAGAGTCTTGCTCGAAAATGAATAACATAAACATAAGTAATAGTCCAATGTAAGCTGTAGCACTGTGGTAGCCTGTTCGAACATCTCGGTGGAAATGTCCGTGCCTCGAAGAGGCTCATCATCTCCCAGCTTGGAAGCCGCTTCACCGCAGTCGAGAGATGGGGAGATGGGGAGATGGGGAGATGGGGAGATGGGGATACAGTCATCTGAGTATCCTGCGATGCGCCACTACAAAAAAACAGATCGACGTCGTGTGAAAGAGAAACTGACAGACACAATTGCTCCGCACTTGGGCCGATGGGCCTGGGGGCTTGGCAGATGCACAATCCAACAGTAGGAACTCCTAAAGGTCTTTAACCTGGCCGAGGACAGATTCCAGCTTGCACTGAGGAGATCAGTGGCACCGGCGACAAAAATCAGTGCCCCTGACGACGGAGACGAGTGCAAAGAGACATCGCAACGGCCCACAACCCGAGTGCGTGTATCCCCACAAGAGCACTCGCTGGCTGCAGGGGGAAAGCCCTCAAAGTCTTGGGCTTGCCTCGAGAGGGACTCAGAACTCGAGGCGATTAGGTTGAAGGCCACATGGTCCTCCACCAAAGGATCCTCAGGGGCTGGATCAACAGGCCACCCTGGCCCTGCCTCCTGGGGCACGGACATGGAAGTGCAGGTCTTCCTGGACGGCAGCCGACGACAGTGGGCACGATTCAGGGCCCGGGTATGGTTGTTGGATGCCAGCTCTCAGGACCAGCTGGGATCCCGCGTACGGGTTTCCGGTGCTGGCTTTCAGGCTACGGGTCAGATGCGTGGACGTTTTTTCTTCGACTTCGGGGCAGCCTTGCCCCGCTGCTCTTCATGCTTTCTGAGCCACTCTGGAAACCCAACGATTCAGAGGTCTTCAATGGCAAACGGCGCAAGGACAATCCTTTCACAAGGCATTGGGAATGGGGGTCCCACTAACTAAAGAGACGAAACCTTCTGCATGAGGATCTCTCCATATCTGAAAGGGAGGCTAAGGAAGTATATATACACGAAAACATGAAGCCAAAATAGAACCAATGCGGAGGAATGAGCCCCAACACTAAGGTTCTCAAATAAACCCAACCAGTCTAAGCCAAAGACTAGCACGAAGGAACAGATCCCCATACAAGGGTTAACGGGAGCCACAATACAAGAACAACGTACTCCGGAGAGAGGAACCTACCCCAAACCCAGAATTCCAAGGCAAAATAGAGATACACACAGGCAAAAGCTAGTATTGAAGTCTTATTACGTATGTAAAAATGATACGATGTTATGTAACTCGAGTCACACACACGTGAAAAGGACACACCACAAAACATGCAAAAGAAAAAGGATACTCATCCAAACAGGCTGTGAAAAGGACGAATCTCAAGTAGGTCAATACCATAATGCATAGGTTATATGAGGTGAGGAGTACGCGCTGTGAATTGATGATTTCCAGCTTTTCAATCCAATTAGACATGGAGGTCTCTAGTTATGCCACAGTGCACATGAGATGCGAGTTTCTTATTGCAGTAGCCCAGAAATTCAGTCATGTGCATACTGTAGTCCTATACCATAGGCTTCAAGACAAAAAAAGTCAGGTAGGTGTTCAAATGTAGACCAGAATGCACAAATGCATTGTGGTTTTGATGATTTCATTATATTTTTACGAATCTAATACATGATGACTGATACGTATCATGTCTCAACTTGCACAACTGCATATTATAATTACAGTGATGCGACACCTACACATGAGATGGTGCAAGCCTCCTTCCTTGAGATATCCTGATTAAAAGGTTTTTACTGTTTGACCCCTGTGAACCCAAAGTGACCTTTGACCACCAAAAACAATAGTGTTCTTCTACTTAATGTGGTACACCTATATCCCACATACGAGAACTGTCCAAGCTTCTCTTCTTGAGATATCGTGTTTACAAAGATTTCACAATTTGATCCCTTTTGACCCCAAATAACCTTTGACCTCCAACAAACCCTACAGTTCTACTACTCAACATGGTACACCTACATACAAAATATGAGATGTGTCCAAGCTTCCCTTCTTGAGATATTCTGATCACAAGCTTTCCACAATTTGACCCCTGTTGACCACAAATAACCTTTGACCTTCACTAAAAACAATAGGATTCTCCTACTGCATTTGACACATCTACATACGAAATATGAGATCTGCCTAAGCTTCCCTTCTTGAGATATCGTGTTTACAAGGTTTTCACAATTTGACCCCTAATGACCCCAAATGACTTTTGACCTCCACCAAAAACAATACTGTTCTTCTACTCAAAGTGGTTCATCTACATACTAAATATGATATCTGCCAAAGCTTCCCTTCTTGAGATATCACGTTTACAATAGTAAGGCATCACAAACATACATACACGCACATGCACACGTATGCATGATTACAAAGTTTACAAATAGTATTGAAACAAGAAAAGTTCATGGAAAATAATCTGGAGAAGGGAGTTTGTATTGATAATTGTGACATTTTTAGAGTCATAGGAGGTCGAAGAGGAGGAGGGGACATACGCTTACATCTCTATGTTTCTCTAACTGACTCTGCACTCTTCGTTGCTCACTCTGCAGTTGCTTCCTCATGGCTGAGAGGGCACTGATGACGTCCCTCTCACCTCCATCCCTCTCTCGGTTAGAGACGGCCGGGACTGGTGGTGATTCACTCCTTGCTGTGGCTGGTAGGTCTTCATCCTTTGATGATAAAGAGAGGATTTAATCAGCTATTGATTCATATTTCACAATATAGCATTGTTATGCAGAGTTTCCCCGAGGTTTTTCAGAGTATGAGGCGGCGAGGGCGAATTACTTGACGCCGCCATGAATTTCGGGCGCAAATCCGTACTTAGTAGGTTCTCGAAGATTACGTGATTTTGACCATGATATAAACAGGGTTGGAAAAAGTGTAAATTTTCCGGAGACTTATTACAATATAGTCGGAGTTTCCCGCCAGACCTAAAATGGCGCTGTAGGCATCATTCGATAGCAAAGCGATTGTCATACCAGCGTGGGGTCAATGGGCCCGCCATAGGGCCCCTTGTGGGGTTCATGGACGATCCCGCTAGGGGTCCAGGGTGCAAAGCACAAATGTTTATCCCAAATGCCCCATCCACTTTCAATCTCCAACAGAAATTGAAGTAAATTACTATTCCTATAATAGAATACCCTTATTTTTTACTCATGATCAATATTTTTCAAGTTATATATGTGAAAAAACAACTGTTGGCAAATGTTTACAGAAGAGTCTACGTATACCTCCTTTACTACATTCAATGTCCATTAAAAAGCACAAGCTTAGGCCTGCCGCGCCTGCATAGCAAATTATCTGCAGAATGACAACTAGCGGATATATCACAACCCACGGAAATACAAAAACGAACTCATATTTCTACAGTATGTCCAAAACCCTTCATGAAACCAATAGTCTGCTTCTTCAAACCTTTAGTCTAAACATTTTTAAGTGACTACTAGTAGGATCGATGAACAAAAAAAAACTTCTGAAACCTGCAACTTCCCTGTAATACGGAAATATGAATTGCAAGGTGGTTAGGCTATTCGATATACGTCCATTGCGTTAGGATATCATTACTTAAAAATTGTCGGAAGGCTGCACATGATCTTACGTGATTCTGTTCACGAAACTTTTGGGGACATTTCAATTTCAAAAATGTAGGTAATACAGTTTACTCTAAATGACATGTGCAACATTTCACAGAATGTTTTGATTCTGAAGCAATATCAATGATTTTTTTCTGATCACACTATCATGTTTTCACCTGATACAGTAACATTTCTCAACTTGTAGAGTTGAAATTAAGCATGGATTTCAAATGATTCAGACACATCTAAAAATGCTAAAATCGCTGGGTTTCCGGCTGTTTTGCACCCTGGACCCCTACTGGGATCGTCCATGAACCCCACAAGAGGCCCTATGGTGGGCCCATTGACCCCACGCTGGTATGACAATCGCTTCGCTATCGAAAGACACCTACGGTGCCACGTTAGGTCTGGCGGGAAACTCTGACTATATTGTAATTAGTCTCCTGGAAAATTTACCCTTTTTCCAACCCTGTTTATATTATGGTTAAAATCACCTATTAATCTTCGAGAACCTACTAAGTACGGATTTGCGCCCGAAATTCATGGCGGCGTCAAGTGATTCGCCCTCGCCATCTCAAACTCTGAAAAACACAGGGGAAACTCTGAAAAACACAGGGGAAACCCTGCATTTGAATGGATCTACAGTATTTACTAGTTATTTTCGGACGTGTCTATTTAGGAAACCACATACATGTATGATCTCTACCATTCTGTGCTTGAAAGTTCGAAATAAGCATGGTATGTACAAGATAAACACGGCCAGAAGTACAGAGGCGGATTTCCTGCGATAAGCAAAATTTCCCGGGAAGGAGCCTGTGGCTTCCCGACTTTTTCCAGCCCTGGATGTAAACGTGTGAGGCGGTAATTACGGCAGTTTTTGGCGAGGCGGTCTTAAAAAGTTGCAAGGTGGCTGCCTCTGCAATTAAGTACAGGGGAAACCATGTTATGTACAGAAGATATGTAAAGAACCAATTGTTGGCTAAATCAAGCAAAAGTGTATGGGCAACTTGTTTAAATTTTCACTACAACTGATGAAACAGGGAGGTGCAAGCTACCACTACAAATGTTGCATTACAGTTTACAAAGTCACACAATGCAGAGAAATGGAGTTTGATTGATTTGCACCATAGAGTCATTGACATGACCCCATCTTGGGATCTTCATCACCAGAATGACAAAGAAAGTGAAATCTGTGGGTCACAGGAAACCAGACCAACTGCAAACTTGTGCTAAACAGTGGAGAAGATAATCCAAGATGTGGTGTCCATGACTGGATATTTTTAATCATAATACTGGATGTGGTGTCCATGACTGCATGTCTTTAATCTTAATACTGCATGTGGTGTCCATGACTGTACATCTGTCATCTTAATATGACACGAAATGTCCATGACTGTGTCTTTAATCTAAGTACACGTGTGATATCCATGACTGCATGTCTTTAATCTCAATATGGCATGTGGTGCCCATGACTGCATGTCTTTTATTCACAATCAAACATGTGGTGCCCATGACTGCATGTCTTTTATTCCCTATCAAACATGTGGTGTCCATGACTGCATGTCTTTAATCTCAATATGGCATGTGGTGCCCATGACTGCATGTCTTTTATTCACAATCAAACATGTGGTGTCCATGACTGCATGTCTTTAATCTCAATATGGCATGTGGTGCCCATGACTGCATGTCTTTTATTCACAATCAAACATGTGGTGTCCATGACTGCATGTCTTTAATCTCAATATGGCATGTGGTGCCTGTGACTGCGTAAATTTAATCTTAATATATTCTTTCCTGCCTTATCAAGATAGAAATGAATGTTATGAATGAAAGCAAAGAAGAATTGTAGTAAACAATTGATTATGATGTGCAGAACACGTCAGTTGAAAGCACAGCACATGGTAAGCTGTCATTTCAAACGGCCTCACCTCAAGTCCCTGTTTTTCTTCTAATTCTTTCATTTTTAGAGCTTTTTTATACATATCAGACTGTAAAAAAGGTCAAATCTTAAACTTTGCATTAGCCATAGGGAAGGTTAATGGATGGAATAAACATTGTACACAACTGTGATTCTATTTAAGATTAGTAAAATAGTCCCTAATTATGACAATCAGTATTTATTTTTATAGTGTATTAAAACCCGCAAGGAAGTTTAATCAAAGCAGATGAGGGCAACATTTCTACGAGAGCATAAACAACCATGAGATAACAAGAGCATAGGGGCACTATGGTTCAGATGTAATATAACTTATGAAGGAAAGGAGCATTTCACATGATTTTGTACAATGGCCCATTTCTGACCATGAACCATCATATTCTGTGCATTCCACAGTTACCCTAGTGCTGAAGTGATGAATCTTCCACTTCTGAAACATTAAACCCGTAGGAAAACAAACATATTTCATGATTTTATTAAATGGTCCACACAGCCCACATTGGACGTTAGACCCCAAACAATACAAAGACCCAGATGTGACCACTTCCACAGTACTAATGTGACCAATCATCAGCAATGTTACAAGTAATCTGCAAGAGAGGAAGTATGTTGCATGATTTCACATGGGACCTTGTACCAATAAATTTCTGATACACCAAAGAAACCACTACTGTATTAGTAATGCAACACAATGTCAACTTAGTACCATGGAACCTTGGATCCAAACATACTAAACACCCACAAAGAGCCACTACCATAGCAAGTGATGTGACACAACCTTATCTTGTACCAAATAATCTGTAGAAGCATTTTGCAAGTATTTCAGACCTTGGACCCAACAATCTTGAACAACCTGAATGTACAACTACCATACTAGTTATGTGACACAACTTCCAATTTTTTCCAAACAATCTGTAGAAGTTTGCATTTTGCATAATTTCATACAATGGTGCATATGGTCCATTTTCACCTTGGACCCCAAAATATTGAATATCCCTGAAGCACCACAACCACAGCAATGTGATACAATCTCAACTTCATTGTAAAATCTGATGAGAAGAAACAATTGGAAGAAGCCAAATCAACCATTGGGCACATTGGGCTACCCATGGCCCACATGTGACCTCTCTCAGGCAAATTTTGTACACTCACTGAGGGCTCATAACAATTCATAGCAATTGTGAAGAGATAAGGTTGATACATAGCTGACAGTCTCATTACAATTTACATCTCACACAAGGTGGGTAGTGTATTGTCGCAACTGCTTAGTTACATGTTATATTGAACAGAACCCTGATTGCTTTTACACTATTAAAGCAAATTCAATGATTACATTAATGGACCATACAAGCATCCATAGCATGAGAGAGACAAATTTGCCTGACAACGACCTCCTCATAAACAGTGTACTGAGATATCAAATTTTCCCGACAATGATGATACACAATATCCCAAGTAGGAGTATCAGCCAAAATGGTATGGTAGCCCAAGAGTGCCTTAATATCACTGTTTAGGGTTAAAATAGCCAACCTGCCCCCCCCCTCAACCTTTGCCTCTTGCTTGACTTCTACCAAAATGAGCCAAATTTATCTTCTCATTAAAATGCATCCACATACCAAGAAAAAACCTCTCCAAGCTTTCTTCTTGAGATATCGAGTTAGAAAGGTTTTCAGAGTTTTGCTCTCATATGACCTTTGACTGAAACCAAAAACAATCCGGCACAACTTTTCAATATGGCAGATCCATGCCCCAAGTTTGACCCTCATCCAACTTTCCCTTAGAGCTTGCCCAGGCATGTGCCACAGACACACTCACATGCACGCATGCACACACACACCAATCTGACTACACAGGTTCCTCTGCTGACACAAGGAACCATGGAATGTCTGGAAATATTTGCGCTTCTCTCAAATGTATGAGGAAGTCGTCATGCGCAAGAAATGTATTACAAAATATTGAGCACACAACTACTGCTAAGTAAATCAAATTGGTAATTTACACACTGAAGTGAAATGAAAGAAATGTTGCACACAAAAAATGAGTAACTGTTACTTAACATTATCAAGAGAATGCATCACAAAATGGAATTTAACTTAATGTGTTCATTAAGTTCTCAATGTATGTCACTTACATGTAACACAGAAGCAAAGCTGCACAAAAACAGTCCAATGCACTAACAATATTCAGTATCACAAATGTCTTGGGTGAGGTCACATCTCATTTTTATCCAGGTGAATTGGTACAAAACAGAGAATCATGAACAGAGAATGCCTTCGGTACCAACATATTTGTATTACGCTCAATTACGCTCAATAATGTTTTTTATATTATAACGATTCTTTATTTATGGGTGATTCCATAAACAGGGGTGCCAACTTGTAATATCAGCACCAAAATTTTAAAATGACTTTTAAAGCTAATAGTTATGTACATATAAGAACTACCAAATAAGTGTATTAAGTGAAAAAGAAAATTTGTCATCATGGCATAATTAACTTGTTTTTATTACGCATATGTTCAAACATGGTAGTAAAAACAAAATTTCAAATGTTACCAGAAGACCATATCCAAAAGTCTTTCTCTCAGCCTTTCAGCAAAATTAGATTGTAGAAAAGTGTTCTTTCAATAGCTTCTTTGAGTCTAAGTTTTCACATGAAAACATATTAATAGTATACTATACATTCGACAATCATTTTTGCACATATTGTTTTTGTGGAAAATACATACTTTTATGCATCTGGTGAGATTTTACCCTACCATATGCTCTAAATGACTTATTGTCCTTTTGGCTTCAGTATAACACTTTTTTTTTACTAATTCAACTACCTACATTCACTCAAAAAAATAGAGATGGCCATGAAAGAATAAGATGACCAACTAGTAGATGAAACTGGAACAAAATTGGCTACTCTTGAAGTATTCAATGCAGCTCATTGTATATGTTGAGAGCTAGGAGGATGCAACTCACAGATGATGCTATTGCAAGAAGAACTAAGATATTTTAACTTTTGACAGCAGCAGCAGCAGGAGGCCACAAAAAAATAGGTTTTACCCTGAAAATCCAATTTTCGTTTGCAGTGTTCACAAAGCAGCAAACACATAATTTCTCAACTTTTGGAAGATGCAGTCCATGCTGGATTTTTTCCTGAGCAAACTTGTACTTCACATAAGGTCAGACAATCAATGAGTGGGACTCTGAATGTTGGTCTTCATCTGATAACAGATGGGAGGGATGCAGTCGTAATTTTGGTCTTCACCTGATAACAGATGGGAGGGATGCAGTCGTAATTTTGGTCTTCATCTGATAACAGATAGGAGGGATGCAGTCGTAATTTTGGTCTTCACCTGATAACAGATAGGAGGGATGCAGTCGTAATTTTGGTCTTCACCTGATAACAGATAGGAGGGATGCAGTCGTAATTTTGGTCTTCACCTGATAACAGATGGGAGGGATGCAGTCGTAATTTTGGTCTTCACCTGATAACAGATGGGAGGGATGCAGTCCTAATTTTGGTCTTCACCTTATAACAGATGGGATGGATGCAGTCGTAATTTTGGTCTTCACCTGATAACAGATGGGAGGGATGCAGTCGTAATTTTGGTCTTCACCTCATAACAGATGGGAGTGATGCAGTCCTAATTTTGGTCTTCACCTGATAACAGATGGGAGGGATGCAGTCGTAATTTTGGTCTTCACCTGATAACAGATGGGAGGGATGCAGTCGTAATTTTGGTCTTCACCTCATAACAGATGGGAGTGATGCAGTCCTAATTTTGGTCTTCACCTGATAACAGATGGGAGGGATGCAGTCGTAATTTTGGTCTTCACCTGATAACAGATGGGAGGGATGCAGTCGCAATTTTGGTCTTCACCTGATAACAGATGCGAGGGATGCAGTCGCAATTTTGGTCTTCACCTGATAACAGATGGGAGGGATGCAGTTGTAATTTTGGTCTTCATCTGATAACAGATGGGAGGGATGCAGTTGTAATTTTGGTCTTCATCTGATAACGGATAGGAGGGATGTAGCTGTAATTTTGGTCTTCACCTGATAACGGATAGGAGGGATGTAGCTGTAATTTTGGTCTTCATCTGATAACAGATAAGAGGGATGCAGTTGTAATTTTGGTCTTCATCTGATAACAGATAGGAGGAATGCAGTTGTAATTTTGGTCTTCATTTGATAACAGATAGGAGGGATGTAGCTGTAATTTTGGTCTTCACCTGATAACAGATAGGAGGGATGCAGTTGCAATTTTGGTCTTCATCTGATAACAGATAGGAGGAATGCAGTTGTAATTTTGGTCTTCACCTGATAACAGATAGGAGGAATGCAGTTGTAATTTTGGTCTTCATCTGATAACAGATAGGAGGGATGCAGTTGTAATTTTGGTCTTCATCTGATAACAGATAGGAGGAATGCAGTTGTAATTTTGGTCTTCATTTGATAACAGATAGGAGGGATGTAGCTGTAATTTTGGTCTTCACCTGATAACGGATAGGAGGGATGTAGTCGTAATTTTGGTCTTCACCTGATAACAGATAGGATGGATGCAGTTGTAATTTTGGTCTTCATCTGATAACAGATAAGAGGGATGCAGTTGTAATTTTGGTCTTCATCTGATAACAGATAGGAGGAATGCAGTTTTAATTTTGGTCTTCATTTGATAACAGATAGGAGGAATGCAGTTGTAATTTTGGTCTTCATCTGATAACAGATAGGAGGGATGCAGTTGTAATTTCAGTCTTCACCTGATGACAGATAGGAGGGATGCAGTTGTAATTTGTCAAAAAAAAACAAGTTTGCACAGGAACTCTGCCGTATGTGTTGTCATGTCATGAGAGATCTGTACGTTTCCTACAAAAGAGCAAATACATGCGTTGAAAATGCAGCTTCTACCTTTTGCCCGGGACATTACTTTGAATGCATGTTTTCTTTAAAAGTTCGAAGTTTAAACTTGGAAGTACATATGTTCATTCTTCTCTCTTCAGTAAACAATTGCAAACATGCAACAACATCTATTCCTCCAGTATACCAACATAATGCAAACAGTAAGACAATAAAGTTTCCCAAAAATTAAATGTTCTATCATTCTTCTTACAGAGAGCACCCAGTGTTTTTATCTCATCACCCTATAGGGGCTAGATGAGATATTGTAGTCACTTGGCTAGTGGAGGTATATATGTACTGTGCACCCATGGGAGAATGGTTGCCATGGAAACTCTTGGAGTGGATGAGTAGCGACACCCCAGGGGCACCCCATCGTAGAGTGACCATGGGTACAGGAGGGTCCTGTTGAGTGGCATAAATGATGAAAACGTGTCCGTGCCAATGTGTGTGGGTGTGGGCGTGTGCGCGTGTGCGCGCGTGTGTGTGTGTGTGCATCCGGACCTGTCCAAATTGTGGTTTTTCCAGAATAGTTTGAAAAGCATATGATCGATTAAGTTGAAACTTGGTAAGGTTGTGCATGATGCCAATATGTGCAAGATGTATTATTTGTATGGTAAATCGAGTCAAATTTGCTGATTTTTGAGAAAAAGTCTATTTTGCCCCCAAATTGCTATTTCCAGCATATCTTAAGAAGTATTTGAGCATTTAATTCAAAATTTTGCAGAAAGTTACCTGAATGTGAAAAATTTCAAGGTATATCACTTTTGTAGTAAAGAGAGTGAAATTTGCTGATTTTTTGAGAAAAAGCCAATTTTGCCCCAAAATTTGTACTTCCAGCATATCTTGAGAATTATCAGATCAATTAACTTACAGTTTTGTAAGTACTTACCTGAGAACATATTGTTCAACATAATATTACTGTAATGGTAAATCCAGTCAAATTTGCTGATTTTTGAGAAATTAAGCCAATTTTTCCCCAAAATTGCTATTTCCAGCATATTTTGAGAAGTATTTGAGCATTTAATGCAAAACTTTGCAAAAACTTACATGAGAATGAAATATTCAAGGTATATCACTTTTGTAGTATAGAGAGTGAAATTTGCTGATTTTTTAGAAAAAAAGCCAATTTTGCCCCACAATTTGTATTTCCAGCATATCTTGAGAACTATTAAACCAATTAACCGAAAGTTTTGTAAGTACAACTGCACAACAATCCTGAAGGTGCTGAAATTTATTCCATCTAAGTCGTTCATTTGCTTAATTCTTTCTGATATAGTATGAGCAAATTTGTTACAATCAATCTTTTAGTAATTAAACTAATCCAAACAGTTATGAGCAAACAACAATAAAATTGGCAACATCATACAGCAAACAAAAACAACTACGTTTGTATTAGTCCTCTTAAAATGGTCTTACACAAATAGTATGTAGTTCTAACATGTGACATGTAGTGTGTAGTGTCACACTTTACATAAACAATTCTTTTACTTTTTTAAGCTTTTATTGAAAGTCACTGTACAATCATGACATTCCTTAAATCATTATTACACCTCTAGAAGGGCAAGAAAGCTTAACTAAATGATCCAGTTGAACAGGTATGGTGATTTCAATGGATACTTATACCTAAACAGGACTACTCATAGTACTTTGTGTCCCATTCAGCCTAAGCTTACATCCAGGATACTCCCAACAATGTCAATACTTTTAAAATGGAACATAAATTTCTGTCCAGCAAAAACATTTGAGCAGCAAAAATATGTCTTCCAACCAAATCACAGCACGAAACATTACATAAGTGGCATCACTATGTGACAATAATTTTTTACTTGAAACTGGGACACCAAAGATTTTTATTATGCAGGTGGCAACATCACTAGTACTGCAAAAGTGTAGGGGCTTTTAGAACAGATTTCATGCAGTACAAAACGATGTGTTAGGTTTAGTATGATAGCATATTTCAACAAATCAAACGAATCAGAGAAAACCACCAATGCAAAAACATGCCACACATTCAAATGCTTTGCGATTTCTGAATAAATTTCCACATACTGTGACAGGATGGTGTTTCTTATTACGAATTTTTACCTTTCTTCAGTTCAGATAAAGATCATGTGAGAAATTCTGAATACTGGAGCCACTTTTCTGTAGGTCAAAGGTTGTGCATGTGGCGTACAGAGATGATTCACAACGTAATTTACATAGTGAGACCTTGGTTAATTACCATGCACATCACTTGTAAAGTGCACAATGCCAGGACATATGTAAGTGCTTGTGCTTGAAATGTGATATAGCCCGTTTGAAGTCTTTTTGAGTTTACAATCGATAAGGTAAGAAAGAAGACAAGTAAAGGTAAAGGTATGAAAATAAGCACAATTTTTTATGGCAAAAATCATGGGACATAATGAGGTCACAACTGTGTATTTTGATGCTCAAATTCAAATTAAACTGGCAGCTCTACGAGACATAAATTCCTGATCTATGCAATAAAACAATACTCATTCTGAAATACTTTGAAATTTGATGAGAAGAAACACAAAATGGTAAGAATATATTGCAGTTAAGGCAAGTGGCTCCCCTATTTATGGAAACACCCATATACTAAATGCAATTTACTATGACCACCAAGGAAAAATGATACTCCAGTATTCTTACTTCTTTTGAGAGTCCAATCAAGAAATCTGTGTAGCTTTCACCTGGAGGACTGACCTTCAAGGGAGGAAAAAGTATCTCTCTCTATAAATTGCTGTTATAGTATTTGGAATTCAATGTGCTGCTTGTCTGCTTTCACTTTTGAAAACCCCAGTTAAATGTGTAACTATCATCACTTTAAGACTTTACATGTATCCCAAGGGAACTTACGCCAAAGCAAATTGTCACTAATAGGAAAAGGAAATATGTTTGAGAAGCATGAAGAGAAAGAACCTCACAATGTTGTTCACAAAGTTCAGTAAATGTGGCCATCTGTAACCTAACATGCAAATAAAGTAGATGAAGATGCCAGATAATACATAGTTTACAGGCAGTTTATCCACAACCACCCAAAGAGAGCTCCAAGGTTCTCTAAAATTTTATGCATGACGTTTTGTGACATCATGGGGTTTTGAATGCTAATGAACTAAAAGAGGTGATTTTTCAAGTATAATACCTTAATAGTTAAAAACTATCAAAGAATTACAATCATGAAAACTATTTGTCAAAACATAAAAAATACTGTTGATGGTCAAAACGGCAAGCAATGTGTAACTTGGAATTTGACCTATGAAAGGTCTACAAGTGCGTTCCCAACACCTCGTAAAATTATATCCAGTATGAAATCAAGGCATTGCAAAACCAATCTCTATTTTACCATTAAATTTTGTAAATGAGTATCAGGTATTTGCCAAATCTAAGACAAATCAGTTGCATCCCTACACACGTACATGTTAGGATTATTTACACGAAATGAAACAATGGCAAGTTTGAAATAGGCGGTGCGTACTCGTATGTGTATAGGCTAGATGCAGTACATACAAAATGTAGAGAAAATTGCTATATCCTAAATTGTTGATTACAGGTGATTGTGCCAATTACACTTTGTAATTTTGGTGTTATGGAAAGTTTATGTAGTCATCTGCAAACATCAATTGAAAATATCGAACTGAATCACTAAATGAGTCAGGTGCTTGCAAAGTTTGAAGATACTGTTTGACACATGGGAAATTACGGCCTCTCTTCGAAAGTATTGTTTTAAATATCCTACATTAAACATAAAAAATCTAATACAACCTACAAAAAATTTCCAAGGAGATGGAAGATCAAAGTCACTACCTATCTTGGAATAATGGAATAGAGAAAGCCTCATTTTGTATTATTCATCAAAAAGTTGGCCATCACTTGTCAGTCCAGTTCTGCGACATGTCAGTGGCTGAGACTTTCCAGTTGGCGAGAATGTCAGAGAAAGGGTCACATGAGCTAATTAACTAGGTGGTTGAGGATAGGCTGCAGAGTTTATTCATGTTTGCCTATTGGGAATGTTGGGTGCTGACATCAAACACAAGTACTCAAATAACTTCACACTTTCTTTGAACACACAAAAGGAATGTATTTTGTGGTTACAATTTGGGTGCTACCATATAATTTGCTAGACTTGATGTAAAGGGGGCCCAACCAGTGATCAATAACATCATGAAGCAACTGAGGCAAACGGGATATATCAACTGCAGACTTCCAGAGCACATCCTGAATAAGTATGACTGTTTTGTAAATGCAGTGGAGACTTGAGACCAACATCCTTAATTCTGACCCTGCTGGAGACCACGATCTGATATCAATGTTATCAGTGTACCTTTAACTCTTTAATAATTAAACCAACCATTGCTTCAGAAAAAAAGTTCTTTGATCCAACATTTTATCCAACATTTTCCTACTATGTTGTTGTATTGTATTTTTTTTTTCACTAAAATATTTTGGCAACCATGGCAACCTAAACATATGATAATTTTGTAGTTTTACAAATTCTGCGAACATTTTATCAGTTTAACAGTGATGAGGCAAAAACGTAGTGCATGCCAGAACTCAAACTACATCATAACTCAGGATTTTAAATAGAAATCACTTAAAAGAATAGCATTAACATACTGTCACGCTCTTGTCACAGGAAAATTTATATCGTCTGTCTGTATGCATGTGTCTGCCAAGGTGAGCCTATCAGCCTCTTTGTATAATGGACTTGGTGATAGAGAGGGAGGGGGGGGGGCAGGCAGTAGTAGCTGGGTGAAGGTACCAGTATAGTAAAGCATGGTGAAGGAGAAATATTAAGTTTGGGAATCCATTAGTGCAAGTGCAGACACTTCAAGGGTGCCATCTGACTTACAGAGTATCTTTGGTCTGGACTGATCCCTTGAATACTCTGTGAGGGACACAAACAATATTTCAAATTGATAAAAAGATAAAAATACTGAAAAAGGTTACAAATAGAAATTTACAACCTGGCATGGGCCACTAGGGCAATGTTACCAAAGTTACATAAATGAGGGCATGTTGCATACGTATTGCACAGTAATGTCACTATATCTCAAATATATCACCTAATATCAACTGAACTGAAAAGTACGAATACTTCTAAATTTAAATGAATGCTATTTACATACACGAATAATGCAGACTGTGATAGCTATGACCATTGCCTAACATTTACTGTTGCTAAATTAGGGAGGCACATGTATGGTACCTTACATAACTTGGTTGGAAATGGGTACAGTAAACCACACATAAAATGGTTCTGTACATCAAGTATACAGTCATGACTGCATGGCAG
The DNA here is from genome assembly GCA_021234535.1 of Stichopus chloronotus. NCBI lineage: Eukaryota > Metazoa > Echinodermata > Holothuroidea > Aspidochirotida > Stichopodidae > Stichopus > Stichopus chloronotus. The sequence goes on from CM037831.1 coordinate 25,318,567, forward strand.
AGTATGACAATTCAATTAAGGGGCTAGGAGGGGGAAGGGACTCAATACCCATCGAAAACATCCCCTTCTACACAACATACTGACCAACAGATCACAATACAACTTCTGGCCTATTAATGGTCTACATGCAGTTCTTGATGCAATTTAAAAGACAGTTCAATATTTATACTCTGCATGAAAGTCAAAACAACAATCACAGTATGAATTACTGCATAAGTTAACAAATCCTAGATCATCATTAACACAAAGACTTATTACTTCATCCTGTAGTAATATACATTACGTCTTACTTTGTACACCTTGCTATCATCTTTGCTGGGGGATTGCTTCAATTTCCTCCTCCTCTTCTTCTAAAATCAGGAAATTCACAAAGAGGAATAATCAGCATGGGTGCATGCAAACGGACCCACAAAGATGATGTACATGGTATGTTCATTAAAGAATATAGTTTGCAGTGATTCCATATCATACCTACGAATTTCCTCTAGACTTTCAATGACACTACTAACTCACATTACTTTTAATATCTTTGTGACACATGGGCTGCTTATAGAGTGAGCAATATTGGTATTGAACAATCCAGGTATAAAGTGCATAATACTGGTATTGAGTGTTGGGAATTTATCATTGGATTATTAGAATTTTTATGACATATTGTGTGACAGACTGTGCATTCATAATGACTTTGTACACATCATGAAAATTGAGACATCACAGCCTTAAGGATTCAATCATATGTAACAGAATGTTAATGAAGATTCAAAAACAATGAGGGTCCAACGAATCACAAACATAACTATTATTACAAGACCAATTCGACCACCAAGGAGTGGTCACAAACAGAATAGGTTCAATTTGAACCTCCTAGGTCCCAAACAGAATAGGTTCAATTTGAACTACACTTAGTTTGTACACATTCATTGACCTTCACTAATGATACTATGTCAGTCTAAATGGAAACCTTTACACCATTTACTAGCCTCTGAGAGCAAAGTTAATCCTGCTTGAGTGACCCATCACTAGTCGTGTTTTTTTAGATTTTAACATCTGGGTATATAGTGTTGGTCTTGCTTTTGAACTAGACCATTTAGACAGAGAGGAGATAAATATTACAGTTCTTGATAAACAGAGCAATTTGACAGAAAACATTCTACCCTGCCTTTACTATCCATCATTAGCTTTGATAATTCCTTAGAATAATGAGTAGTGCAACAAACACATCATTCAATAATTTTATCATTACGTCTTTGGGACCCTTGCCAACACTTCTATGACAAGTTTAGTACAGTCCACATGTACTAAGACTCTGAAATTTCTGCAAAGTGCTCACCAGAGAATAGGTCCTAATTTCTCTTTAAATTAAGAACAAAATCACACAAGTATTCACGCAATATATCTTCATAGTGTTCAAAATTACTTTACATGAGAAGTAAAAGATTTGGTTCATATTTACGACACAAAATATGCGATCTTACTGACCACTTTTCAGCAACAGTAGTCTTGTTTTGGTCAGCTACGTGCTCTATATATGGAGTGGGATATGAGACCAGTCAATCCGCAATGCCAAGTCACATTTTAGTATAGTCTCAACTATTGGTTCTTAAAAACTACAGGCTTTTTTTTCCACCAATCGAAAAGAATTTTTTACATCATTGGAAAGGAAATTTCCCAAGCTCTTATATTCCATTGGGACAAATGTAGCGATGTGACTCCTGCATGCCTGACAGGAATGGGAAAGTAGGAACATAGTAGAAAATTCTCCAGCATGCTTAGGAGTAGTGTTTTATTCAGTATTTCTAAGGTCATTATTATGGCCCTGACTTTATTCAAAGGAAGATAAAAAGTTAACAAATGTCAAGCAATCACTTTGTTCTTGTAAATCACAAGGGGACAAAAGAAATTGCTCCCCAAACGGCAAATTTATGGCAGTCTGAAGACTCAAGATTGGGTCAATTTTTGGTTGATTGAACTTTTGGCTGATTGTGTGTTTGCTAAGGTTAGGATATGAATTATTTTTAGTTCAACAGTACTACAAAGAGCATACCACAACTAGCATTTACACCATGAATCTTTGGATACTTGTAACCTACTTATGCACTTATTAAGACAGTAAAAGATAAAAATCACACGTAGTATAATGGTAAATATTCTCTAAAGCTAGTGTATGTCTAAAAACATCTGTGTAAGTCTGGACTTATCATAGAAGCCTGCTGCACACAAGCCATGAAAATACAGTGATCTCTGCTAGTTGCATGCAATGTTTTTCCCACAGTAATGAATATTTAACACTGCACATACCAACCGAGAGTGAAAACTACTACACATACCCAGTAAGCAGTGTACACAGCAGTGGTCAGTCTTTGGTAATTACATGTAATATTTATGAGTTCTACTCGTTGACTTTTCTTGTCCCAACCAACAAATACAGAAGAGAGGCCATGTCTGCATTAACTTCAATGCATCTCACAGCACTTAAATGATGCTAACAACATTTGGAATTTTAGCTATGAGATCATCCAAATCATCTGTGCTAAACATCATCAGATGACACAAAAGTTGCAATGTTCCTAAAGCAATGGAGCAGCTAACAGCCACTTTATTCTGGTTTGTACAAAATGCATGCTACTGGAAATGAAACAAGCAAAGCATCCATCAGCCGGCCACTGTTCTTTTCAATATTTCACTTGCATGGCAAGCAATAATTCATCCAGTAAGCAACAACAAATATATAGTATATCACACAGGCCACTCGGGTGAGTGGGTATAGAATGAAATACATGTAAGACGATTATAACACGCAACTTACTCCAAATCAGAGACAAATGCATAAAACAAACACATGTGGAACCTTGATTTCAAACAAATGCTACAGCAAAAGGAACAACAGGAAGCAAGGGTGGTATGGCTTTGGAAGTCAGATCTATAGCATTCACAACATGTCACAAAATCTTGACAAATTAGCAATGCTTTTAAAAGGCTTCCACATTATTAACACCCAACAGCACATTCAAGCCAGCTACAAAACAACTACAAACATGAAATATTCACATAAACCAAGATTAGGTTATCAGTGTCCTTACAGAAGACTCCAGGTCACCGAGGAAGCTCTCATCCTCAGAGTACAACTCCATTTGAAGATGCTCTCCTTCCTTTTCCATTTTCTATCAAACAATGATTGAAAGATGAGAAATAATCACGCCATAAACCAAAAGAGAGGGGAAGGAGGGAAGGAAGGAACTATTTCCAAAATGTGAGCTGTAAGGGAAAGTCCACTCAAAAGACAGGAAAACCAGAAGAACAAGGTGTATATTAGAGAGAATTTGATCGAGCACATGAAGAAATACATTTATACGACGGAATATGGTGCCAAAGGAAGGAACAATCTTAGCCCTCAAACAGGGCTGTGCATTCTGTCACACTCCACTTCACAGTCCTTGTGAGCCAATTGGCCAAAAATGTGCAATAATTGAGCCAATACAAACTTTAAGCATTGAACTTCATTACAAAGTATAAGAAATGTTATGTTACTGGAACTTCACCAAACCAAAAACATATTGACCATTGGAACCAGGTATCAAGTACAAACTCGAGATAAATTTGAGTTATCGTCTCCAACAGGTGGTGGCCATTTTCCTCAAGTGCTACGAGCATGAGTCTGCAAGCCTCCCCAAAATATAGTTCTTAAAGCTTAACAATGCAAACATAGTATACCTGTACATGAAGACAACCTATGCTTTGGTTATTTAATTTTGGATTACCAGTGGTTGTGTTGTATCATAAACTACTCTGTCAAGATGAACGCAAGCAGTAGCAACTTAGTGGCTTCATTTTTATCCTGTGTAGAGATACTGTACATATGCCACAGTATACATTTATCACACATTCTTTTGACTTTCTCAGTCAGTTATGCAGGCTTCTTATGGTATTTTTCAGCAAAGAGACCCCGTGTAAATTTCAAACTCTGGCTGCAGATTTACAGTTATTGAAGTTGCAAAAAAAATTGCCAATTCACTGACTGTTACAGTAAAATTGGCAGTATAAATTTGGCCATTTTTCTAATGAAACATTGTAAAAATCTATGAAGTGGAATGTAGCCTAGGCCATGTAACTGAACACACACTCCTCTTTGAGGATTAGAACAATCTAGAATTCAATGTTTTGTCTTCAGCTACCATGTTATACCTTGAAATATACCTATATCTTCAGCTAAAGCAATACATATCTTAAGCTAGCTAGGCAAAACACAGCAGCATACTGCATACCTACATCTACCATGCTATACCTTGAAATCTACTTACTGCATACCTACATCTACCATACAATACCTGGAAATCTACTTACTGCATACCTACATCTACCATACAATACCTGGAAATCTACTTACTACATACCTACATCTACCATGTTATCCCTTGAAACCTACCCACTGCATACCTACATCTACCACATTATACCTGGAAATCTACCTACTACACACCTATATCTACCATGTTATCCCTTGAAATCTACAGTACCTACTGCATACCTACATCTACTGACTTAAATCAAACCAGGCAGCTGTTACGGTAGAGGAGATTGGACAGATAATTTAAATACTGTTAACACGTTATGACCCACCAAACTGAGTGAAGATTAGGTCTGTAGTTGGTATTTCATTCCTCTGTTTGGTGGTTTTAATTCAGTATCATTCACACAGAAAACAAATCAGATTCACTTAAAACGTCATAAACTATCTGAACTTCGTGTCCATGCTATCAAACTTCATGAATTTGTCTTAACAAGTGCAAAAAAGCCATTAAAGTTCCCAACATTTTACCTGACAAATTAGAACAATACCATTTCATCAGTGGCATAGCCAGGATTTTTTTAGCAGGGGGGCACTGGTGGGGCACAGACCTTTCCTGGTGGGGCACAAGTTTTGTCTATATATATATATTTTTGACTTAATAAATTGACTGCAAGATAAAACTGCAAATTTCAAAATTTTTCATGGGGGGGCACCTGGGGATGGCACAGCTTTGTCATGGGGGCACGTGCCCCCTTGTGCCCCCCCCCCGGGGCTACGCCCCTGCATTTCATCAAAGTGCTACAGGCTACACTGATGACGTACTATTAAACTCACAATCAATTGTACGCAATGGCTAAATACTTTACTAACCCACTGTTTGACTACTGTGTAAAATGCCAATGTGTTAATATTTGTGTGTTCAAACTAAGGCTTCAACAGCCTCTAGTAAGTGCTTTCTAAATCATCCTGGGTGTACAGATAGAAACTGGTACAATACAATTATGAACTACTGAATACTCTAAAGGTTTTAAGAGAGAGAGCTTACATGTAAATCAACATCTTGCCCATCTTGTTCCTGGTCAAGATAGCATGAAAAGAAATTTACATAAAAAACCATAGAGAAAATGCTAGTGGAAACACTACAGACATTACATGTAGTTAAATGTTGACCAACACTACCCTCAATCAGAGCATACCCCAGAACCCTCAATCAGAGCACACCCTTACAATATTTAATGAACAACAATAATTTTCCTCTGCAAAGGTAAAATTTGTAAGAGACGATACTGAGCTTTATTATGACACCTGTCACATCTGGGAGATAGATGACAAAGCTCATTTGTCTTCAAAGTTGGAATTATTTATTACAAGTGACTTAAATCAATGGAAATGCAAATGGAAAGAAATAATATGTTGCCAATGATCAATTAAGGAAGAAGAATTGCAGTATAATAGTTATAGATCACATGTGACATGGAAATTTTAAGACGTAGAAACTAGAAAATGCAGATTACTCTTAAACCTGCTTCATGTGTCATGATTCAGCCAAATAGAATATGGATCACATTGCAAGAGTTTTCTTCAGCCCTGACACTTCCAAAATATGACATTTGAAATCAGCATCAATGCTCATGGTACTGTTGGACATGTTGATGGGCACTGAAAGCTACCAAACAACATCACTACAGTTAAAAGAGGTCATGACATAAAGACTCAAACCCCCTAAAAACTTTTGATTTTCTAAATAGTTGGACAAACTGATATCCAAAACTGCCTTTGGTGTATTTGTGACATCATCCAATGTTATGTAATCCAAGATTTAAGTTTCACAGTTAGAAGCTCCCCTTTGAAAAAATCTTTGTTTCTGTATACATATGATGTCATGCATGAGCTACAGTATCTCTCCACAATGATTGAAATGCTTCTACTTGCAGCTACTTTTATGAATTTGTTTGGAACTTGTTCGAGGATTAGGATCCTAGGATGTTTTTAGCCATTTGAGGTATTCAGGAATTTTCCATACAAAGTACCTTGTGGGTCCTGTGGCCATCCCCCTACAGATTATCTTGCCCAGTCTTATTCATTTATCACAGTGATGCATTGATAGTGATACCTTCAGGGTATTTGTGAATTTTTTATCCAAGGTCATGGGACTGCAACCGCATTTTACTGAAATCCTGCAAAAAGTTAATCTCCCATAGATTCTTTTGTACGATGTTGATGATTTGATTTAATAGTAGTGACACCTTAGGGTGTTCAGATATATGCTGTGTTTAAAGCCCAAGATGGGATTGGGGCCAACCTTCAGTCATTAGACCCAAAATTTATGTATATGCTTAAGGTGCCACTAACAGAGTATCATAATGACAAACCACCACAGTACATATAGGAGGAGAAGCATTTTGCAGAATTTCATAAAATGGGCCAAAGGGTCCACACTGGACCATGGACCAGAACTTCTGTAACACCACAAACATATCACTACCAAAGAATCATTGTAACAAATTGTTAAGATGACCATCCGTAAGAAGGATGATGCCAACTGTGTTTGAAGTTCATTGAAGGAAAGATGCATTTTGCAATATTTCAAAAGATGAACCCTAGTGCCCATCAGAAGATTTGGACCCAAAACATCCTGAACACTGTAAAGGTGCCACCTGAGTATCAATATGACAGAGCATCAACATTGTAAAAGAGAATCTGTAGGAACAGAACCATCCTGCAGAATTTCATAAAATGAGCCAATTCATGAACACATTGAAGGTACCACTAACAACATATCTTGATGACAAACCATGTAGATTGTACATTGCAATCTGTAGGAGGAAAAACATTTTGTAGGACTTTGTAAACTGGGTCATAGGGTCCACATTGGACCAAAACATCCTGGACAATCCAAAAGCCTCAGAACCCCCCAAAAATTGTAAGTTTGAAGAAAATCCATCAAGGCATGAGCACATAGAAGCATTTTGAATAATTGTGGATCCATAGCTTGTGCATGAATGGGTTCCTAATACGACGCCATAAGCCGCCTTAATTGTAGTAAAAAGGTTTTTCAAGGAGCTTCCAACTGTGAAATTTAAAACTTTAATTACATAACAGTTGAAACGGTCCCAAGGACACCAAAGGCAATTCTGAATGTCAATTTGTCCAAATATTTTGAAACACCAGTTTTCATTGAGTTTTAGTCTATATGTTTCTTGGCCTCTTTACAGTGAGTCAATCCTATTTTGCGCTGTACACAACTATGAACTCCATTACCTTCAGCAGACTAGGAGTTTGCATTCTGTCTACATCATGCAAAATGGCCTCCAAGTGACCATGCTTTATTTCCGGGCAGAATTCCAGCAGGGAGTGCCTGGTTAGCCGCCGGACTGTTTTCAGTGACTTGTAGCCATTTTCTGCCAGAGGGGGAGCATATATCACCAGCTCTGAATCAATCGTTCGTAGCCAGTCCACGATGTCAAACTCCTTCATGTTGGTTGGCAAGCAGGGAATGAGATGAATAGCATCACTTGTAGAGTAAACTTGGTCACATGATCATTGGGGACATTTTGCCTACAATTTGCTACTTAATATACAAAATGAAGTTATGTACCAGCTATTGCTGACATTATAAATAGCAAAATGGACAAAAAGTAGGTAATGAGGGAATACCAAGGAAAGAAATGATGTAGAAAGTAGCAAAATTATGATCAGGTAAAGTGGCCAAAGCCAAAAAATTATTTTGCAACAGAACAGAATTTGGAACATGCTTTCCTATGCAATTAAATATATGCTAAGGTTACAGATACTGTAATATTTTAGGCAAACGTGTGACCACTTCACTTTGATTACACCTAAAATCAGAATGCTGGTGCAAATGCAATGAAGTTTCAATGACATTAAATTACAAGTACTTTTTTTTTTTAAGAATCTGACAAAGTGCATAAAATGGGTATGTGTGATATGATTTTATTTTTCAACATGCTTCCCATCTTGAGACACTGTCTTCATAAGGCTTTTGCTATTTGACCCCTGATGACCCCAAATGATCTTTGATCTCTGACAAAAACAGTGGGAATCTTGTGCTCAATGTGATACACTCACATTACTGAATGTAACATCTATTACAAACAATAGGGTTCTTCTGCTGGATGCACAATACTGATTTCCAGCAATGTCAACAACAATACCAGCATGATCCACACGCTAACAATGGCTTTCCTCTCTTACTTAAAATTGCAGGGAAATTGCAAGAAATTTCCTGTGGAATAACTATCTATCTCAGGGTGTTCTCTCTTCAAGAGCAAGTGTGCACACTATTGTTATGATGATACAGTGCAAATAAAGCAGTTTTTTATGTGCAATTCCATAGCACACAAAAGTTCTCCAGGTTTCAGTGTATTTTCTTGTGCAATTCTGCATGAAGACCACACAAGCCCTAATTGGTACATGTTGGTGCTCTGTGATAGTCAAGCTATATCTACTCATGCACTGTTGAAGTGTGCAATTAATTGTTACCATGAAATGGTCAGCGGCAATAATCCTATTTGATCAATTCTGGTTGAAAATCGATATATGCAGTAAAGGTAAGGCTGAAGCTTAGGTTTTTGCTAGGCTACAACTGTATATTACAATTCCCAACTATGAGTACAAACACGAGCACAAGGCTCTCCAAATTTTTCCTTCCCGAGAGCTGATGGACTCAATCGCAATTGGCTCCTTTTAAAACATACAGAAAACGGACTGTAAAGCAGCTTTGCACGTGGATAGCTGCTCGCAAGCCAAGTGCTGTATACACTCAACAAAAGCTGTCAACATAGTTTCATTGAAAGTAACAGCTCCACACTGGATGAATGTGACAGAGAAAACATTCTAGCATGACTTGTCTACTGACAAAAAAAAAAACAAAGTCAAAGGCCCTTGAGATTCCTTGCCAATGTTAATGAACAAGAAAGCTAAGAGGCGTAACGACTCCTTGCCGCTAATACACCAATGACAATTTTTTCCCAGTTGCAGTCTAGTAACCAAAACGCACATCATTTTCCGACAACTATGTAATGTAAATTAATACTGGAGGCAAAGGATTCCCCAGCCTGCACAGTGGTAGCACATACTGCAGTAACAAGAGATTTACTCATATGGCTGTAAATAACATAAATTCCTCCAACTTTGTGAATACAAACCTGTATCTCAGATGATGATTCCTCTGAGAAAGGTAAGCAGGTCAACATTTTTCACCATTTTCCACAGAGGTCATTAGTAAATCACCATCTTCAGGCATAAAAAGTTGTCTCAGGTGGAATAAAAAGCCAACTAAGGTCAGCAAATAACCATAGCATAATACTCTGCAAACATACAGTAGACGTATTTCATCAGAAACCAGCATACTGCCAACTGTCATGATGCAGAGGTGAAGTTTCATCATGATGAGTCACAGACTTGTAAAAATTAATACAGCAACTACACTTAACCTTAGTTTTTAATTAGATCTTTCTGGAAATTCGTACTGTAAGCATTGCCAGTCTTGACTTGCAGAACAGCTCTCAAGTACTTTCTACCCAAAAGACAGAAGAGCAAAGCAATACCAGCAGAGGTCTTAACATTTTGCAATCAAGATGAGTGGGTCTCAGATGAGGACCCAAGTTGAGTAGAAGCATACCTGTTCAACGCATTTGTGGTAAAAAAAGATCTGCCAATGACAAATTTTGTTAGAGAGCGCCCCAATAGACAGAAAATGACGTTAATATTTGAATTTCGCTTAAGTTGTGGTCTGCAAGATAACACAAATCTGTTACACAGATATACTTCAACTTGATTTGGAGAAAAAAGAACAAAAAGTTAAGTAAGATGTATTTTACAACTCCCCATCCTCCTTTAAAGGAATTCTCCACCATCGCTTCTCATGTCTCTTAAAAAGATCATTATTGTAGACAAGACATCATTCTCATTTACAGGAACTATCTCAAAGAATTCGCAAAATGAATTATTTTAGTAAATATTAGAGGTACGAGTCTGTTCCTAGAAATCAATCAGTTGTGACGTAGTACGGACTAAATGTAGATTGAACATTGCCCTTGATTTTTATCTCAAGCGGTGGGTAACAGTACTGTTCTGATCTCTGATTTGGTGATAAAACCTTTTTCACCAGGGAGTGGCATATACCTACCTTTGAAAGCATTGTTTGGAGCTACCTAATTGCTTGAGGATTAGTTGACTTAAATGGCGTTGCTCTGTGAATGATATTGAACTACTGCTGATGAATAAAGAATAGAAATACCTTTGAGCTAATTACACAGCTTACCTTCACTTGGTTTGGAAGGGCTTAAGTAAGGGCTAAAGTATAAGCAGCAATTAAATTGTCCATCACAATAACAGCCCCTCTGGTGCGTAGTATGTTAGTATCTTACTGAATGTATCTTACTGAAGGTAGACATTCATAGGGTATTAATAATCTCTGAACTAAAGATTTATTGCATCCAAGACCTTGACAGAAACAGAAAGAGTGCAAAAGATGGAAAACGGTATTTGTCGGTTCTACGTCACACACTTTCAGGCTCATGCTGAAGCCCAACTTTCAAAGCGTTATTTCACATCTAAGGAAGCTTACTCTGGTAAAATAGTTATGTTTAACTGGTAGAATGGTAAAGAATCTCATATATTATGTTAAGTTTTCCTGTTGGTGGAGAATTCCTTTACAGTGTGAAATTATTTCCCTTTTGAAAACTGTGTTTAAGCAGCTTTTCATTTTGCAAACTCTAATGACCCCACATGACCTTTGACCTCTTTAAACACCCACCTCTAATTTACTGGGAAAACCCTGCACACCCTCCTAGTTTAAAGTTTGTGCCATGTGTGGAACATGAGATATGGCACTGCAAACATAATTTGTCTATATTGTGTTCGTAGATGATCTCAGGTGACTTTTGCTATCCACCAAAAACCATCCCTGCCTTATCCTTAACTGTCCTACCATCACACTGACTTTAACTGTCTTGCATATTCCCATCAAAGATAGAGTGTTCACAAGTGTTCACAAGCTTTTCACATGTCTGATGACCCCACATGACCTTTGACCTACAAGAAGCCCCTCGCAACCTCAATTACTTAAAGGGCATTACATACCATCCAAGTTGAAATGATGCAACTTGTCGTTTCTGAGATACTGCAAACATACTTTGTATACATTCTGCTTGCTTGTGACCTCAGATGACCTTTGACCTACACCAAAAGCAATCCCAGATGAGATATTCACACTACCTACACGACCTACACTGTCCTGCTCACAATGATCCAACTACATACCAACTTTGAACTTCAAGCAACTTAACCTAATTGAGATATCATGTTTACGAGGTTTTCAAACTATGAGCTCTACTGACCTCATGTGACCTTTGACCTTTCCAAAACTTGGCAGAGATCATCAAATTATCAAGCTAACAATGGTTAGAGTTTGCAGTTTTACCAACTGAAACCTCCTTCATTGGTTTTCAGACTTTCCTCTCTGGTGAACTCAAATGACCCATGACCAAGCTGAAAAGAATAGGAACCATCTACTCACAATGGACTACCAACACATCAACTTTGAAGTAATACAGCAACTTTCACTTCTTGAGACATCCTTTTCACAAGCCACAGCATCAAACACACATACACACACACACCATCACCAGATTCCTTGCCTGCCTTCAGCAAGGAATAAAAAATGTTGAAGTTCGAAGCTTCTTTGTGAGAGCAGCGGTTCTGACCTATTTGTTGAGGACATCGAAGTTGTGTTCCAACTTTCCTGATCCCTTCAAAGCTGGCCTTTTGTAAAGTGCACAGCAAAGAACAGTATCTTTCTTTTATCACATTTAGAATTTCAAACTCCACAAATCTCTGTGGCAAGAAAATCACTGTATCTTTTAAAGAATCTAAGCCTGTTCTGATACTGTCACAGCACAGGAGTGACTCAAGTAGATCACTACATAATGTAACTGTTAATCCTTACTAGAGAAGTTGACAGTTGAGACTAGTATTCAAGATTATTGCCTGTGAGTACATTTTTTCGGATTTGTGTCTCCCAAAACGTTACAAGCTCTGCACCACATTGCGTAACATAGCATGGCCTGCTTAGGTTGTTTCATGCATAGTTTTCAAAATACTTTTGCTATGCATCTTGGCCTTGCCTAAACTCAGTTCTGTACTATACTGAGTAACTTTCCCAGTAGGTGTTGGTATGTTACACTTCTTTAACTACACAACAAAACACCTGCGGATAGTCAGAGATTTGTCTCATCTAAGATCCAAGGTCTCTATATCGATGAGTCTTTAAATTTCTAAAAGTCTGATAATTGACTCAAAAGAGCCTGAATATACAGAGCCTAAGGAAAAGAAGCATTGAGTACTACTGACTGTCACTGATTATATCAGCATACATGGATTTCAGTAGCTTACAATCTGCACAGAGATTCAGCCGAAATCAAAGCGATGAAGATCTCAGATGTTGGTGTTACGCAGGCAGTCACAGCAGTTGCATGACTAATACATATCCTTTGTGAGGGCTATATACTGAGTTGCTACAAACTGCAGATCCATGCCTGTCCAATGCTCTTCACTACCCTATGAATAGCTGTTTGCTGCTGGTCTCTGTGAATAATGCTTATCAATTACAACAGATCAAGTGTGCCTCAAGTAATCCTTTGATTTCCTTTACTTCTCAAATCAGTGCACTGCCACTCTAGACGTTTTGTAATTGCTTTAAGAAACACATCACAATCACTTGCATAACTCAATTTCTTTTCCTGCCAAAAATATACTGTAAACCACTCAGTTCCTTGGCTAGTGTATCTGTAGCACGGTAACAGTAAAAACATACTGAGAAGGGGTATTACCAAAAGCATGAAAAAATGAAATTGTTATTAGACATGATCGCTCTATCCAAACATGGTTGCATAGGTTGAAATATTAAGTCACATTGTATGGAAAAGCAAAGATCTAATAAAATATTATGCACCTTGTACTACCAGAACCTACTGTGATGTATTATGTATCCTATTGACCTATGACATCACCCATTGGGTGAACACTACACAAAATAATGAGGTACCAAATGACCAACTTTGAAGTTCATTAGATTTACTGTCTGGAAGGAAATCCTCACACACTTTTTCCAAGCATTTTGTCGATTAGAGATTTGACCTGTGACCTCCGACCTTTGACCTTAAATTTTGATGGGAGACACAACTTCAGACCACGGGTCACCTATCTACCAACTTTAACCCTTATTTGCTTTGCGATCTAAGAGTTGCGGATGCAAACTTTTCAGTGTCAAATTTGACCTTTGACCCCTGAACTTGACCACTGACCTCAAAACACATAAAAGCATGATGTTTAGATAACCATCACATATTTCAAGGTCCCATGTAAATAGCCATTTTGGATTAAGAAATACAGCAAGATTTTCAATAATTTGACCTTTGACATCTAACCTCAGACCTTGCATTTTGATGGGAGACACAACTTCAGACCATAGGTCACCTATTGACCAACTTTGACCCTTATCAGTTTTGCTGTCTAGAAAGAGTTGCAGATGTAAACTTTTGAAATTGAATTTTTTTTTTTCGCACACACACACACACACAGTTACACAACTTCACACATTTTGACCCCTGCCCTCACAGGGGATCTCAGGTCACCTTAAGTACCATACCAGGTTAGACCCATGTCTCATATATCAACAGTACATAATGTTACCATGGCAACTGTTGCAATGGCAACTGAGAGAGACATAACACATTCTAGTTTCACAAAGCAACTACAATATGTCATCACATACATGGATGTATAGGGATGAGATAAACACAAACTTGTTCCATGATACTGCAAACTTTCCAAGAAATTTTCAAGACGGCACAGAACAAACAGACGCCAGTGGGCTGCACATCAAAACAACCTAAGTATCCCAATGACAGTAAGCTTGAAAAAAGTCTTTGTTTTCCATCCTATAATTTGATCCCTCTTGATGATATGTGACCTACTGACCCCTAATACAATAGGCTTCTTGCACCCAATGCACATAACTACTCACTAAAATGACTTAAGTTCAAGTTTGCCTTCTTAAGACATGCAAAGCACCACACCAAAGTGAAAACGACTGATGATACACAGTATGGTAAGAACAGAAAGTGGACTACATTGAAGTAAATAAACAACCCCCACTCGACACAAAATTTGATGACACAATGTGATGTAACCAGAGCTTGAACAATCTCATTTACAGTTGCTTCTAATGGTCCAAATTAACAACGTCATATTCCACTTTAAAATCAAACCAAGAAGTAGTCAAGCTAAATAGCTCTACAAATTGATAAATGATGAACAAAATTACTCCTCCCCTTCCTTTCTTCTGAATGTAATAACAACTGCAAATTTGTGTCAATTGGACACTTACAGGTTTTGGTCGTCTGGTTTTGGCTCCTTCACTGACTTTCCTTTCTGTAGGAGGGTTCTCCTCTTTGTCAGAATTCTCTTCTGAAGGGTAATGAGTCCTCAGCTTCTCCAACGGACTCATCCGTTTTGTCTCTTCTGAGATCCTCTTTGAGATTCCTTCTCGAGGAGTATCCTGTGGCAACCGAAATTTGTCAAGAGCATCCAGCTTGGCATGCTTTGCAGGGATTTCCTTGGGGCTGAAGATTCGCCCTTTGTCTGAACCACTGGGTCCTGAGTACTCCCAGATATTGCCCAGCCTCTCATCTGGAGTGCTATCATTACCTTCTGAGGGTTTGTTTTGCTCACTGGTGGAAGTGGGTCTTGCAAAATCCTTCAGTTATTGACAATACATAGACATAATGACATCACATCTACAGAACATACCACAGAGTTTGTTTAGTGATGCAAATTTAATTTTTTTACAGAACATCTATCCTTCTGCACAGCAGATCTTGTGTTTGCTGATTTGAATCTGATTTCATTGAACACGACCCAGCTATGCGAATGGTGTGCTCTCATGGCCACTCCCTGATATTTGACAATGCAAAATCTATATTTGCAGTATCTATCTTAAAGTTTTTTCTCCCAGACTTATGGCAGTAATGTTTCAACAGGTTTCATGCTCCTTTCATTGTGATGTGTGACTGTCAAATGTGTAATGGAATAGCAACTCAAGCTTCTCAAATGTAATCTGAATGTATCAACAGACTGTGAAGTAGCCAAAGTGCTTTTCACTTTTAATAGTTCAACAGAGACATTCCAATGTTGTGAATAAAAAGATGGATATTATAAAATGCTTCAGTTTTCACTCATTGTAAAGAGAGAGAAAGTGAACTAATAATTGCTGACAAACACAGTGTCAGCCTTGGCAACATTTCATTTAATCGTTTGTTTGTAATTTGTCCTAATAGAGATACTATGAAGGAAGAGATACTTCCTCAGTTTAAGAGAGGTTTGGATATGTTATGAATGCTACAGTTGTACTTCACAGTTTTACATCCAAGATACGAGCTTACAGCAAAAACTAACTACACAACACTTGGCCATAATCAAAATGCAGTTCATTTGTAATGCCTTCGAGAGTTCATATTCCAACTGCTTAACTGACAATTTCATATAGCCACATAATACAAAAACAAAACCATGATATCTGTGAGTCACTGTGTCAACACAATCAATGACATAGAAATATATAGTACTGGTAACATCAATGATTGCTATGAATCTATTTGAAACAAAAATAAAAGCAGGATATAGTTTACTGCTATTCATAAGAACTCCTACCATTTAATTCTCTTTACTGGATACTCTACCTGTGATGATGGTCTGTAATATGTATTCTCCTTTGAGAGCATTAATGAGGAAAAAAGAAGAAACAGCAGACATTACAGCTGCTCAAAGCAAAGACATACCAAAGGGAAAGATTATAACAATGCATCACCATAATAAAACAGAAAAATCAGGAAAAGATCTCAAAAGTGCAGAAATAGTGTGGAGACAGGTGGAAGAAGCAGTTGTCATTTATTGAGATAAATGTACTAACCAACCTACTGTCCTTTTATTCCAATCTTAAAATTAACATGTTTGTACACCTTTGCGTATATGAACTACATATGTAAGTGCATAGCATGTATGGACGAAAGATGAGTGGAACTGCATGTGTAAACAACCTGGCACATAATACTCTTATAATGTCATCTAAAGTTTGTTTCTAACTTTGTACCTTTGTCCGTACATTGCAGAAAGCCACAACAACCAACACATATTGAATGCTATGGTGTTCACTATTACCAGTAGGTATAAAACCAACACACAGAATCATCTGCCTAGTACTAAGACATTTCATTTTTTACAAAATCATGACAATTTACATCTGTTTGCAGTTATGATGTAAATATGACCATATATAGCCTTAACATATTGATCACATGCATTCATGACTAGGGTGACCATTTTGTAGCTACAGTAGTTGCTCCAAGCTGACACTGATCCTATTAGCTAGTGACTGCATCTGCACTAGAACAAGAACAACAAATTCTAAATTTTTCATACGTGTTGCAACTTTGTACATTAAAGCTGGACTATGAGTTGTACTAGCAATTGCCTGATCATCTACCTTTGTTCTTTGTCATTGTTTCAGGGAAGAGAATGTAGGGGAAAAGATCATCTGTCACAAAATCTGAAAGAGATCTATGCACTCATCTACTAGACATTTGAATATGAGAATTGTCTTGACATTTTTGTTGGCCCTACAAAATTCAGACTGTCCAAAAGCATAGCAGTCAATCATCATTACTTAAAATCAAACAGAACAACAGGAATGGGATATGAATATTCATGTAAAATAGGTTTAAACAAATAAACTTAAAACTTAAAACGAAAAATAATTAAAAAATAAATTAAACGGTGTTTCTTCGTAGTGGCTATGACATATTCCACAGAATTTGACTTTCATTGACAAATTTTTAACTCATATTCCAGCCTTAACTGTCAGTTATAGGTCTTGTTTTTTAATAAAGGGCTAATCCTGTGACATTTCGAGTCCCTTGTTTTATCAGACCGTTTTGTATTAGTAATACACTCTAATTAATCCTCAGAAATTGGTAAATTCGCCATGATATAAAGAATGGGCACATATATGTAGGGTAATATAAAGGGCAATCCATGGACTTGCATATTTCATCACTATTTTTTCCAAAGTTATTCCCTCTTACAAGCATGTGTTGATAAGGTCATCCTTACTCGCACACGCTACAGACAAGATGTACGCACATTTGTTCATGAATGTTAAGGAAGTGCAAGTGGGCAATTTCCTTTATTAAATATGAACTTACATTTGTAGAAGTTGCATGAGCATCAAAGTATTCCCATGCACAGAAACAATGTCAAAGTAATCCTTAGCGTTCCTTTATTCCTCAGATCAGTGCACCATCACTTTGTGTGATTTGCAATAGTTTTAAGAAGCTTTATTTTTTCTACCAATACATACTGTAAACATCTCAACTCTTTGTATAATACACATACAATGTAGAGGAATACTCAGTGACAGGCATGGAAAATGATGTTGTTATTCGACATAATCACTCAACCCAACAAATGGTTGCGTAGGTTGAAATACTAAGTCACATTGCATAGAAAAGCAAAGAAGTAGTAAGTCATGGTGACACCTTGTGCTACCAGAAACTACTATATTGTATTATGTACAATACCAATCACAACCTTCGACATAAACAAATAGATGGACACTCAATCTCATGCTCAGGTGGCTACCAACCAAGTTAGGTGGCTACCGACCAAGTTTGACAATGTGACACTTTTCAAAAACATTTTGCAGATTTGAGACTTGATCTTTGACCTTAAACTTTGATGGGACACAACTTCAGGTGATAGGTCACACAGCTACCATCTTTGACGTTTATCATCAGTGATCTGCCGCTGCTGGTCAGACCCAACTGGGACACAGAATTGCCAACCACCACTATCTACCAAAGACGCATTTCCGACTGGCAATTTTTTCCAATAAGAACACCCCCAAAAAAAAACCTCATGGTAGACGGATCACAGACTGTAAAGAATCTATTTGTTGGTCATAATTAGAGATGAGGGAAAATTCAGTTCATAGCTGTCCATAATATCCAACACAACTAACAAAAAATACCATAATTTAACATCTCATGGTAATGACTGTTTTCCATTTGGAACTACCAATCATGGCCTTAGCAGTAGATGCAAAGACAACCAGCAACCCAACAGTATATTGAAATACATACGTCCACGAATAATCGTATCAAAGAGGTACGGCTGTGTTGGTACAATAATACTGAATTACATTAGTTTCTGCCCCAACAAAATGTAATTGTCTGCCCCTGGTATTTTTGGACAGAAAACACGTTTTTGTCTTTATGGGGTGGAAAGTAACAAAGAAATGAAGATTTGACCAAATTTAAAGACTTCATGAGCACATGAAAATTTGGCCTAAATGTAGTAATATTGATCAAGGTTCATATGAATTTATTTTTAGCCTGCAGGTTGAGCATGCTCTCTGCTGCATCACCCACTGTTGAAATAAAAGTAGCAGAAGTACATATAGACGCTAAAACGGTGTTTTGAATTATGAAGACTTTTCAAACACTAAATTTCTGTCTCCAATTTCAAGATAGGCCACCTTAACTTCTAACTTTGAGGACTATCTTCGGGGCATTAAATCAACACTCAGTCTTGGACAGAATAATTTCTAATAGGCTTGGTACTGACACAAATTTTTCACATTTATTCATACAATAAGGACAGAAAGAATACTGAAATAAAAAAAGAAATAGAAAAACATGCAAATTAAATCTGAATAATGAACATTATTTTCCACCCAATGATTTTAGGGGGTGGAAAATCATGAGCAAAAACTACCGAGGGCGGAAACTGACAAATCCCAATAAGACTACGCCAATAAGACTAGGCCTAACCCAAATGTTAGTCTTCCATTTGCATTCATCACAAAAACAGAAAAAAAGTGTGTATATTGTCTGCCTCTTCCCTATTTTGCTGATGTTTTTGCTGATTATAACTGGGGATATGTTCCAGTACACTGTCAGAAAAAAGTATGTAGCCTAGGCTACAGAAAGGAATAGTAACAGCGGTTTGTCAGAGAATATCGAGTTTCCTTAAGACTAGCACCTTTCCACTCTTGACATTCAAGACCATGTGAAAATGTTGGTAAATATCAAAATACAATTCGCCTTTGATATTTGGTGAAAATAATCCAATTCCACAAACTCCAGCATTACGTATGCCAGGCCTATTATACAAAGTGAACTGAATGTCAAGATAGCTGCTAAAGTTGCAGCCTACAGAAATGCATGAATTGCAAAACACTAGATTCAACACAAAATAACTGGCCCTGCTTTGCTGAATATCTATCTGTGATCAGCAGCATTTATGTCAAAAACATATCTAGACCTAGTTATTGCAACAGCTCGGCTACTTGTCGCCAATTGAATACAGCAATGGTAAAAAGAGTTGAAACATAAAATAAACTTGTGACTGCCAATACAGAGTGACATTCTAAGGCTGTTCTACTTGGGACAGCAAGATTTTTTAAAACAGGACCATTAACGTCCAACTAATAGATGCGCTGGCCGTTGCTCTCAGTTTTATCTGTGCACTGTACAAGCAACTGTGATTAAGACATACTGTAGCCCCTTAAGGCTCATTGAATGTTGTGTAGACATTTTTTTGTAGAAATTTACGCTGTCACCCAAGCTGGGAATCCTAGTGTTATGAACATGGTCAATCAAATCCTAGAAAATCTGACGGAATAATATGTAGGTGGAGTTTGTATTTACACGGTAGGGGTGATTATATGATACGATTGGTCACTAGGTTCATAAACAACGAGGGTTTGGCAACCACAAATATCGTTCATAGCTAGATCAGGCCTTGTGCGCATTACTTTCATATTTGCACATAGTGAATGAATATCTTGAAATGTCAAACATTGTACTTATGTGACGTAGCTTCTTGAACATTTTAAGAGCTGCAATGTCGGTGAAACAGCTCATAAAGCTGCTTTTAGTAGTTTTGATAATGAAACAACAGAAACACGAAGATAGACTGGTTTTTCTTAACCCCAACCCCTCGTCTTGTTCGTTGCCAGGCTTCTAACATGCACGTATGCCTGTTACTTTATCTACTTTACAGAGCAAAGTACTTGCATTTTGTAAACAACCAATGACTTCACTTTCACATGTTTTACCGAGCTTTCACTTCAGGTACAGTCTGCTTGTGTGAAAGTAGCTCATGAGAAAAGCACAACAACCTCCTTACATACGTTACTATGTCCATGTTTCAAGCATGTTGAGTAAGTAGGAAAGTTTTGCAGTTCAGCATATTGTAGGTTTGAAACATTGTGCAGAATGTGCAAACTGTTGCTGATGTTGATGTACTTAGTTTGGTGTGCAACCAAGTAGTCTATCTTGCTATTTTACAGCTTTTTGTTTCATATATTTTGCTGTGTTGTTCAGTTGCAACTTTTTCTTCTTAATTTCTTTTTCCTTTTCCTGATTCTTGTTTTGCTGTTTATATATTTTTTTACAATTTTTCTTCCATGTCTGAACCTGGATTTCCTGCAAGCATCGCAGATTTACCGTAAACCAGGTGCTAAGAAAAAAAAAGACTTTTACCAAAAATCATCATGCATCAATGCAGCATCAGTGCATTATTTGTTATACTAATTCCCAGCCACTGCCAGGCTCTTTTGTGCTACATCAAAGTGTCAAAGAACGTTTTAGTTGCTAAACTTTGATTTTGATGGTCATTGTCAAAAGGCAGCAATTGTCACTCACTGTATTTCAATTTTGAAACAACAGTAACAAGGTGTCATGTTTAGAACTGTCGAATGTTGGGTCCAAACTGATTTGGGGATGTTGTATTACGAAGAAACTGAACGGATAATGGTGGTATAAACAGGAAAGTTTCCTCCTTTTCTTTTATCTACTGGGAATTTCGGACAAGAGATCCCTATTTCTAGGCTGTGTATATACAACTGATAACACCCAGGAAGTGCCGTTTCTGGCCATCCCATGGGGGGCTATTAATTCTAAAAATTGTTTGTATGCTCCATGTCAACCAATGGTGGTGCTCTGCTTAGTCCTGCTGGCAATCAAACCATCCTGAGCAGAAACCTGCATCATCCCCAGCCTCAAGAGATGTTGCTGACACAAACTTTTCAGTGTCAAATTTGACCTTTGAACTCTGACCTTGACCATTGACCTCCAAACACATATAAACAAAATTTTAGATGAATTTTAGATAAATCTTATACACTAGTCATACATTTAAAGGCTCAATGAGAAAAGTCAATTTTATATTAAGATACACAGCTGAAAATAAACTTTTCACTAATGTGACCTTGACTTGTTGACCTCAAATTTTGATGGGAGACACAACTTGAGACCATGAGACCTTCATCAAGCCTTGTGGACAGAAATTGATCTTGGCCGCTAAGTTGACCTTTGACCTCAGAACACATAAGAAATCTTCTATACTGGTCATATATTTCAAGGTTAAATGAGAATTGCCTAGAAAGGAAGTGACTGGAATTCCACTTTTCTGACTAGTACAAGTTATCACGGGATTGCTGGCAGAGAGGACAGGCTCCAGATTTTCATTTGAGGGACCTCCCTGCAATGATGGAATTTTCCAGCAGCTACGCAAGTTTCAAGCTGCACGTATGCGAGAACGGACGTCCGAGGCTCTCGCTCTCGCCAGCGACATGCCAAGGAGCACATGCACAAACACCCACAGATGTCTTCACACATGTT
Source organism: Stichopus chloronotus (assembly GCA_021234535.1). Taxonomy (NCBI): domain Eukaryota; kingdom Metazoa; phylum Echinodermata; class Holothuroidea; order Aspidochirotida; family Stichopodidae; genus Stichopus; species Stichopus chloronotus. The sequence goes on from CM037831.1 coordinate 25,340,623, forward strand.
TTAGGCCCTTACCAACTAAGTATTCTGGGTCTCCCTATGGTACCATACCAGTTTTGACCTCCCAACTTTCAAAATCAACCACATCTGTTACGATATAGCAACTGAGGGTGCCATAATACCTAATCATCATTACGAAACTACAATATCCCATCCATTACATGCAAAGTGATGAGATAAAAATCCATAGCAATATCATTCAGACTGACTTGTATTGCAAGGGACATCAAATCCCATAAATTACAAGTTATCTTGTACGTTGCATCTATGATGCATAATGTCAAAAACAAACACAATTTACACAGCAAACTTCCTGCCAAGATATAAGTACAAACAATCAGCAGAGAGCGCAGTTTGTAGATATACTTTTATTGAAATCTTACATCAATTGATGCTTTTGTTGGCTTGTACATGAAAAGACCCATGTAGGCAGTTACAATGGTTGTGACATTCACAACATCAGTAAACACCAGAGACATGGCAGCTGTGACAGTCACACAAGACAACAACAAGAACATTGGTAAACACTAGAGATCTGGCATATATACATATCTTTGGTGACTATGACAGTCACAACTGGCAACTGGGTGTGTTCAGTGAGAGTGACAGGGACAGTATCAATACATACCAGAGATCTTTGGTGACCATGACAGTCACAATAGACAACAACTCAGTATGATTAGTGAGTGTGACAGGGGCAGTATCACTACATACCAGAGATCTGGAATATACATATCTTTGGTGACTATGACTGTCACTATAGACAACAACTCAGTGTGTTTACTAATAGTGACAGGGACGGTACCAATACATACCAGAGATCTTTGGTGACCATGACAGTCACAATAGACAACTCAGTATGATTAGTGAGTGTGACAGGGACAGTATCACTACATACCAGAGATTTGGAATATACATATCTTTGGTGACTGTGACAGTCAAAATAGACAACTCAGTAAGAGTGACAGGGACAGTATCAATACATACCAGAGATCTTTGGTGACCATGACAGTCACAATAGACAATAACTAAGTATGATTAGTGAGTGTGACAGGGACAGTATCACTACATACCAGAGATTTGGAATACACATATCTTTGGTGACTGTGACAGTCAAAATAGACAACTCAGTGAGAGTGACAGGGACAGTATCAATACATACCAGAGATCTTTGGTGACCATGACAGTCACAATAGACAATAACTCAGCATGATTAGTGAGTGTGACAGGGACAGTATCACTACATACCAGAGATCTGGAATATACATATCTTTGGTGACTGTGACAGTCAAAATAGACAACTCTGTTAGAGTGACAGGGACAGTATCAATACATACCAGAGATCTTTGGAGACCATGACAGTCACAATAGACAACAGATCAGTATGATTAGTGAGTGTGACAGGGACGGTATCACTACATAACAGAGACCTGGAATATACATATTTTTGGTGACTGTGACAGTCAAAATAGACAACTCAGTGAGAGTGACAGGGACAGTATCAATACATACCAGAGATCTTTGGTGACCATGACAGTCACAATAGACAATAACTCAGCATGATTAGTGAGTGTGACAGGGACAGTATCACTACATACCAGAGATTTGGAATGTACGTATCTTTGGTGACTGTGACAGTCAAAATAGACAACTCTGTGAGAGTGACAGGGACAGTATCAATACATACCAGAGATCTTTGGTGACCATGACAGTCACAATAGACAATAACTCAGCATGATTAGTGAGTGTGACAGGGACAGTATCACTACATACCAGAGATCTGGAATATACATATCTTTGGTGACTGTGACAGTCGAAATAGACAACTCTGTGAGAGTGACAGGGACAGTATCAATACATACCAGAGATCTTTGGAGACCATGACAGTCACAATGGACAACAGATCAGTATGATTAGTGAGTGTGACAGGGACGGTATCACTACATAACAGAGACCTGGAATATACATATCTTTGGTGACAATGACCATTACATTTAGACAACAACTAGTTCTGTGCATGTTTGCAAATGTAACAGGGACATCATCCCACCAGAGATATGGTATACACAGGTTACATTACTGCGACAGTGATAATAGACAACTATGTACGATTAGTGAGTGTGACATGGACAATACAAATCCACGCTAGAAATAGCTACGTAAGTAAAGCAACCATGACAGAGATAGCATTAGAATACATGAACAAAAAAACTGCATTGTGAAACTGTGACATGAAGGCAGACTAAATCAGTAGAGATTAAAGAGTTGGCAGCTGTTAGTGATGAGAGTATTCAAAAACACTAATCATACATGTTTTGAGTAACTGTGACAAAGATACTGACAATATGAAAGCAACTGTTAGGTTGGTTGTGACAGCAGCAGTAAAGCATCAAACCCCCATAGCTGACAGTCATAGGGATAGCAGTGGCATTAGAAAACCCGCATAACTGACTGTCAGAGATATAGCAATGGTATAAACAAACCACCATTACTGACTGTCACAGAAACAGTAATGGTATTAGTAACCCTCCACAAATGACTGTCACAGAGATAGCAGTGGTATTAGTAAACCTCCACAACTATCACAGCCATAGCAGCAGTATTAATAAACCCCCATTATTGAATGTCACAGAAATAGCAGTGGTATTAGTAAACCTCCACAACTATGACAGACATAGCAGTGGTATAAATAAACTTCCATTACTGCGAGTCACAGAGATGGCAATGGTACTAGTAAACCTCCACAACTAACGATCAAAGACATAGCAGTGGTATTAATAAACTTCCATTACTGACTGTCACAGAGATAGCAGTGGTATTAATAAACCCCCATTACTGAATGTCACAGAAATAGCAGTGGTATTAGTAAACCTCCACAACTATCACAGACATAGCAGTGGTATTAATAAACTTCCATTACTGACTGTCACAGGGATAGCAGTGGTATTAATAAACTTCCATTACTGACAGTCACAGAGATAGCAATGATACTAGTAAACCTCCACAACTAACGATCAAAGACATAGCAGTGGTATTAATAAACTTCCATTACTGACTGTCACAGAGATAGCAGTGGTATTAAAGGGAAATAGGGCAGTTTGGTTTACAGGAAACATCCATACTATTAAAACCAATGTTTGTGGACGCAGAATGATAGATTATTGAAAATAAGGGAGGACAGTAGCCTTCTTTTTAAGAAATAAGTTTCTCACGGATAAGAAATTCAGTTATTTGTTGCTCCACAATAATTTGTTCACCCAAACTTTTCAAAATTCAAATGATGCATCTTCCATTACTCATCACATGCATAATTTTTTGAGGAGATGAGGCTTTGGCAGATGTTTATTGATGAGACTGGATGGTTTAACAATGACTAAAGCTATTTTTTTTTATGTCATGTTGGTGTATTCTAAACGCCCTATTTCCCTTTAATAAACCCCTATTACTGAGAGTCACAGAAATAGCAGTGGTATTAGTAAACCTCCACAACTAACTATCACAGACATAGCAGTGGTATAAATAAACTTCCCATTACTGACTGTCACAGAGATAGCAGTGGTATTAATAAATCCCCATTACTGAATGTCACAGAAAGAGCAGTGGTATTAGTAAACCTCCACAATTAAGTCCCATACTGAATGTCACAGATCAGAAGAGCAGTGGTATAGTAACCTCACAATAAACTATCCAGGACATAGCAGTGGTAAATCCCTACTGACTGTCACAGAGATAGCAGTGGTAGTAGTAAACCTCCACAACTATCACAGACATAGCAGTGGTACTAATAAACCCCCCTTACTGACAGTCACAGAAATAGCAGTGGTATTAGTTAACCTCCACAACTAACTATCACAGACATAGCAGTGGTATTAATAAACTTCCATTACTGACAGTCACAGAGATAGCAATGGTAGTAGTAAACCTCCACAAACTATCAAAGACATAGCAGTAGTATTAATAAACTTCCATTACTGACTGTCATAGTGATATCAGTGGTACTAGTAAACCTCCACAACTAATTATCAAAGACATAGCAGTAGTATTAATAAACTTCCATTACTGACGGTACGTCACAGAGATAGGATCCCATTACTGACTGCCACACAGATAGCAGTAGTAAATAGTAAACCTCAATAACTGACTTTCACAGAGATAGCAGTGGTATTGGTAAACCTCCATTATTGACTGACACAGAGATAGTAATGGAATTAATACACCTCAACAACTGAATGTCACGGAGATAGTAGTGATATTAGTAAACCAACTTAACTGACTGTCACAGAGAGAATAGGAATATCAGCAAACCCCTTGACTGAATGTCAAAGATGAAGTGTTAGTAGTGCTAGTAGTGCTATTGAGATAGTTAACACAATTTAAGATACAATTTCAGATTGAAATTGCTGAGATGAGCATAAATGCAAAACTGTGCTGAAGAGGGAGAAATGGTGCCTACTTTGGCAGGTTTAATCGGCCTGTCTTCACTCCTTGTCAGCTATGATTGACAGAAGAGAGAAATGACAAATAATTTAGAATGCATTAAAGGTCTACATTGCCAATTAATAACATTAATCTACTCGTCTTTGTGGATTAACCTTAAATTGATGTATGTAGCATTTCTCTCTTACATGCAGGTCTGCATGTACAGTGCACTGCTTAACATTTTACTTCAAAACTACAAAAAAACTGACAACTTAAATTTAACGACAGAATCTGATCACAAGAGTTCATTATGGTGAAACCCCACTTGAAACAACAGAAACAATTTCGTTATAGATAAGACATAATTACATGGCATTGTGAACCGAGCAATTCCGCCATGTTTGCTACTGATGATTCAGTTTTCAATGGTACAGCACGGAGACAAAAGCCCCTTAATGTTTGATGAATTGGGAATCTCTTGTGTGCTGCCTACTATCTTGGGAGTCTTACAGGATGTCTCATCTTTCCATTTAGGAAATTTTCAAAGAACTAAAAAATCCTTAGATGCATTCTGGCATCATGTTTTCCTCTGATATTTAAAAAATAAGTTCTAATATGAGGTTACCAAGCAGAACAACATACAAATAAAAATGCAGTGAAAATGTTAGCTGAAGCTGAATCAGCTTACAGATCAAGCAAGGTCCTATGCCCTCCCAAATGAGGAATCAGAGGCATTGTGTTACTGAGCTGTTCATATCATTATGTGCAGCAAAGTACAGTCAAAATACCCTCTACCATAAAGGTGATACTATCAAATTATATCCCTTCATGCAAACACTGATTAAGAGATATTCTAGCAAAGCATGCTACCATGACCACAAATTGGGTAAAAGACCACGATTTTGGGTCACAAACTAATTTTGGGTCACTAACCACAGTTCTGTAACACCAACCATGGTTCTGAAGGCAGGGTAAAATGATGTTGCCTGCGGTTTCCTTTTTTAGCAGGCCAGTGACACCAACAGCGATGTCTAATCGTCCTGTGTCCTTTATGCATGTGCATAAACATTGCACCCTTGAGTCGTTCAATAGCAACAACTAGCTAAACTAATGTTTTACTCTTGTTCAACATTTTTCTCAAGTTATGAAAGAAACACAATGCTGAATGTTTCCAGGAGATTCTACAAATACCTCCTTTCCTATGTTCAATTTCACTTACGCTTGTACATAGGCAAACCGTGACAGGAAGTGAGGACAAATGGATTGTAACTATTCTAGAATTACTGTAAATGTTTCCAAAGAAAGTAGCATAGACAGGCCTGTAAAAACATTTACTTTAATTAATAACAGTTATTTTGTGAAAAGCCAACCAAATTACGTAGCCTGCTTTCAAGTTCACAGGGTAAACGATGTTAGAGGCACCCAACACTACCCAGTCTCCTACATGTAGCTAGGCAGGTGCTGCTTACAGAGCAGCATGCTGACATAATTCTTCCTTTGAAGATTACTGCAAAACTCTACATCACTTATGTAGAGAAATCACAACAACTAAAAATGTTACAAAATTATTGTTACACCAAAAAATGCTTCCTATTTGTGATTTTCAGAGCAATTTGATAAAATAATGGCACTGCAACTCAATATCATATCATATATAAAACACTATACAAAAGTGGACCCCAAGCAGCCTAGCTGCAGTCATACATGAATTACGGATAGTTCTTGGCATAGCTTCAAGATGCTTTTGAGGCAAAAAATGCTTTCGTGATAGTCTAGGATTGATTTCTTCTAAAATTCCACAAAATAAGCAAGATGACAGAAATTAACAGTGCTGTGGTAGACCCCAGTGAAAAAACACGAGCAAGTATCCTGATGACTTAATAGTTAAATAGTTACAACGATGGTAGCAAAGAAAGCAGGATCACATATGTAATACTAAAGCCACCCTTCTACAAGTTCAAATCTTGAATTTAAATGTTTTTAGCAACTTGAACAAAACTGGTGGGACACTTTGCCACACTATGTCGTTATCATCCTAGTCTCATTTCAGAGAGTGACATGGAACCCCGTGCTACTTTCACTAAATAAGTGAATGTCAACTGTGAACACCAATGATTTACCCACTGAGAAGGGAAGCAGGATGCCCAAACAAGTTTTGTCCAAGATTGTCTGAGCAATTCAGAAGCAAAATTTTGAGAGAAAACGGCTCATTTTTAGACATGCTGCATCAGAAAAGCATTTATCAAATCTTTTAGGACTGTATATTTTAGAATTAAAGTAGCCTGAACTTCAACTATGAACAAGAGTACATATATATTTTTAATTTCTGAGTTCATTTGTTTATATCATTTATTGAATGAGTGATCATATTAAATAAACATTTCATGGTTTTGCAGAGAATACGGACAGAAATGCCTCATTTAAAAACAACTTTGATGGGCCGCTGTTGCATGGTGCTGCTAGAGAAGTCTCCCTCCTACTGCGGGATGGTGGCATGAAAAATTAATAACTGTTATGAAATAGTAATTCTACCATTAAGTCAAAACTGTTGATTCAGCTTTACACTACAATAATCCTAAATCATTAGCAAAGGCTGGTTTTGACAATTTTTTCATCAAATTCCATGTTTGTGGCTGCATTTTTACATGACATGAGAGTGGTAACATATCTAATTTGTAGACTTATAACCAAAACAATTTTTCAATTGTTTTGTTTTAATTTTGCTTTCAAAACATTTGGTAGAACGTGAGTTTCATTTCTTTTACTGTCTGACAATGTTTCTAAGCCAGCTTAAATGAGGAGGTCCGGTTCAATATGCAATAAGACCTGATTGTTTGTTTTTTTTTGATGTTCAATTTTCTCTTCTGATGTCAGATGTAAACTTCACATTTTCATTCATATAAAGATACACTAATATATTTGCTGATATCATTTTTTAACTCTAACAACAAAAAAGTAGATTGTACTCCACTGCTGAAGTTCCTTAAAATGACTGACATATTACGTGTTGCACCTGAGTATGTGATCACATTGTACTTTAAATTATATTAATGGGTGACACAATGTCTACATTACATGAACATTGACGAGAGTAATATCTATTAAATCTAAACATTTGTTATCCTACTTGGCACATTATTAGTATGCTATTTCATTCAGCTTTACATACAGGTCAAGCTTAATATTCATTATGTATGTGGTTATTTCAATATCAAACATCAAGTTATCATTGTGAACAAATCTGAATAAACCAATATATATATATACATGGTTCTGCTTTAAATACCTAATTCTTGGAGTGGTTAGGCTATTTGCAGTATACCTCACTACATTGGGATCATCATTTTGAATTAATGAAATGCCTTGACACAATCTTGCCTATTTCTTTCAATGAGATACTTTTGTGCAATCCAACTACAAAAATAAAATAAAATTTGCTTTACATTTCGTGGGGCATTTAAGTTTTGAAACAATATCAGTACTTTCTTCTGACCAAAATTTCAATCAGACAAAATATTAGCCTCAATGAAAACTGTTAAGTGATTGTTGTTTCTACTGAGGTGGTGATGTGTTAAAATTTAGCCAAACTTGAAGGTCAAATCACAAAACCAACGATGAAAAAAAAACAATCAACAGGCAACAAGTGCTAAGTATTACATGATATATTGCACACTTACTTTGCTATTTCTTGGAGAACGTTCTTGCGGAGGAGGGGTTCTTCTCACGTTACCCTCCCTTGGGGTTGGAGTGTGCCTCACCCTGTCTTCATCTCGCCGATGGGCTTTGTTGGCGTCCTCAGGAGAATTGTCGTTGGACTTGTTCCTCAGCGTCGGGATGGGGGGAGACTTCAACCGATCAATCTGCACAGGAGTATACAAACCATGTAAATTATTTCATCAATAAGGTACACAAATTATGGTACACAAATCAATTGTTTCCAAAAATGGTATAAAGAAAATATGGAAACATTTTTTCAGTAAGCAGTACTACTTAGGACCTCTTCAACAACAGTATATCATTTCACATTTCAAGTTTGGAAACAGAACTTGGACATCTGATGTTGTTTCAGAGACAAACAGATAATCCAGGAAATCCTATGAATACTAAATACTTGTGATTAATACTGTCATGAGTTAGTTTCATTATGTGTTTTGGTGTTCTCCACTTCATGAACACAGCTGCATTGCAAATGTTCAAAGGAACATCAAGAAAAAATCTTAAATCATCTGCCATGCTTGTTATGTCTTACGAAAATGTGAACTAAAAGTGACAGGTGAAAGGTGCGAGAATTGAAAATATCTGTTGAAGAATAATTGACAAGATTTTCCCACAATCAAAACAGCCACTGAATGGCTGTTTGGCTCAAATTTGAGACTAGCTGATCAAATGTTATGTCTGCATACAAGGTTTGTGGCACTAATCACTTGTAATTAATATAACTAAGTATTTGATATTATTTACATTAACAATATAATCAAAACCATGAAGCACTTACAGAAAATATGAAGAAAAATACAGAGGAACGACAGAACAACATTCCTTATGTTTTCACAAGTATTGTTCAAATGTTAAGATAAAACAAATGTCTGTCATTATCAGACATTAACAGACTCGGAGAAAATGGTGATAAAGAAGGAGCAGGAAAGGAAACACCAGCAAAGAATAAACTTACTTGTTCATGTGGAATGTCAACAAACCCCTATGGGCTCAATTGTTGGCCTCTCATTGTCTGCTAACACAGGCTTTCATTACATTGTTTATTAAATACATTGAGGAAAGGACAATGGAGATTTTAAAATCAGCTATGGTAAACAGTTGACAGAAGTACAGTATTTCCATAGGACATCACTTAGCTGTGTATATGGTAAAGTAGGACCACCTCTGACTATCTTCAATTAAGACAAAACTTAACCTCAGAAGAAGCATGCCTTCACACTTCCCTCAGATCTAGAAGTATGCCACTCATACTGCTCTCAGATCTCAAAGCATGTCTCTCAAAAATGTAAATTCCCTCAGATCTAGAAGTATGCCCCTTATACTGCCCTCAGATCTAGAAGCATGCCCCTCAAACATGTAAATTCCCTCAGATCTAGAAGTATGCCCCTCATACTGCCCTCAGATCTCAAAGCATGTCTCTCAAAAATGTAAATTCCCTCAGATCTAGAAGTATGCACCTCATACTGCCCTCAGATCTAGAAGCATGACCCTCAAACATGTAACTTCCCTCAGATCTAGCAGTATGCCCCTCATACTGCCCTCAGATCTAGAAGCATGTTCCTCATACATGTAACTTCCCTCAGATATAGAAGTATGCCCCTCATACTGCCCTCAGATCTCAAAGCATGTCCCTCATACATGCAACTTCCCTCAGATCTAGAAGTATGCACCTCATACTTCTCTCAGATCTAGAAGCATGTCCCTCATACATGTAACTTCCCTCAGATCTAGAAGTATGCAACTCATACTGCCCTCAGATCTAGAAGCATGTCCCTCATACATGTAACTTCCCTCAGATATACAAGTATGCCACTCATACTGCCCTCAGATCTAGAAGCATGTCCATCATACATGTAACTTCCCTCAGATCTAGAAGTATGCAACTCATACTGCCCTCAGATCTAGAAGCATATCAGTCATACATGTAACTTCCCTCAGATCTAGAAGTATGCCCCTCATACTGCCCTCAGATCTAGAAGCATGTTCCTCATACATGTAACTTCCCTCAGATCTAGAAGTATGCACCTCATACTGCCCTCAGATCTAGAAGCATGTCCATCATACATGTAACTTCCCTCAGATATAGAAGTATGCCCCTCATACTGCCCTCAGATCTAGAAGCATATCAGTCATACATGTAACTTCCCTCAGATCTAGAAGTATGCAACTCATACTGCCCTCAGATCTAGAAGCATGTCCCTCATACATGTAACTTCCCTCAGATCTAGAAGTATGCCCTCATACTGCCCTCAGATCTAGAAGCATGTCCCTCATACATGGAACTTCCCTCAGATATAAAAGTATGCCACTCATACTTCCCTCAGATCTAGAAGCATGCCCATCATACATGTAACTTTCCTCAGATCTAGAAGTATGCTCCTCATACTGCCCTCAGATCTAGAAGCACATCTCTGAAACATGTAATTTCCCTCAGATATTGAAGTATGTCCCTCATACTGCCCTCAGATCTAGAGGTATGTCCCTCATACATGTAACTTCCCTCAGATCTAGAAGCATTACTAGAAGAATGCACCTCAAACTTCCCCCACAGATCTAGAAGCATGTCCCTCATACTTTCCTCAGATCTGGATGCATGCCCCTAAACTTTCATGGCTTGATGCTGTTACCATCCCTGAAGAGGTACTAATTACATCTTTTCATTTGTTTGTCTGATATCATCAAACATTTCTACAAAGTAACCTATTAAGACTGTTGTGTTCATATTGAATCTGGTTGTCATGTCCCTATTTCAATTTTAAATTCCTTTGTACAAGTAACTGTACATAACAATGACAGAGCAGCAGAAGTTCACTTTGCCATTTTCCAACTTTTAGAAGATAAGTAATTTAATTTTTGTTCAATCATACTTAATAACAATCCTGAAGGAATTCTCCATCATTACTTCTCCTGTCTCTTAAAAAGATCCAAACATTTTTGTACGCCAGTCATCGTTCTTATTTTTAGGAAATATCTCACAAACTGATAGAAATAAATTATTTAGCAAATATTTAAAACATGAATATTGCTGTTGATATTTACCTCATGCCTGTAGATTGCAGTACTGTTCTGATCTCTTATCTGGTGATAATAAAACCTTAGTAACACCAAAGAGCAGCATAAACCTACCTTTAAAAGCATTGAACTGAGTGACATAATTGTTTAAGGATTAGGTGACTTAAATGATGTTGCTCGGTAAATGATCTTGAACTGGAACCAACAAATAAAGGATAGAAATACCTTTGAGTCAATTACACAGCCACAGCTTATCTTCACTTGATTTTGTGAGTGTAAAAGTATTAGCATAAATTTTCTGTCCACCTCAATAACAGCTCCCCTGGTTTCATATTACTGCCTGTAGACATTCATGAGGTTTTCACAATCGCTGAACTAAAGATTTTTTGCGTAAAGACCTTGCCAGGAACACAAAAAGTGCAGAATATGGAAGACGGCATTTTGTCGGTTCTACATCACACAGTTTCAGGCTCGTACTGGAGCTCAACTTTCGAAGCATTATTTCATATCTTAAGAAGCTTCCTCTGGCAAAATCATTATAGTGAACTGATAGACCAGTTAAGCTTCTCTTCTCATACACTAAGGTAGGTTTTCTTGTTGGTGCAGATCTCCTTCAACTCCTGTTGGTCCATTACAGTCACATAACATAATTTAAAAGGCAGATAAGATAATTTAAGAGTGCAATCACCTGCAGTTGAATTCAATAAAACTTTGGATAGACAGTGTTTTATCATCTGCTACCTTACGGACAAAGCAATGGTGGTACTTTGTCAATCATGCATGAACATTGTTGCCATGTTGCTAATTGTGTTACATTTCTCCGGGTTTGTTTGCATTAAACAGAAAATAATGCACTCTCAGGGGTTAGCTGGATGCTTGGGTTGTGCCCTCATGCATTGGTTGCATTGACCCTGATCATGCATTACCATGCAGTTAATGCTCAGTTCTGCATTGATTACTAACCATCATTTTCACATTGTTATATATTGCACTGTAATGATGTGTTCTTTTGGTAATCATTCGTTTTGAGAATTTCAAATCCCAAACTCCTCCTACTTCTTGATTACAGCATTCAATGCCATTTTATTGTTTTACACTCTCATTCATTTTCTTCTTCTTCTAAATCATTGTATTGTTCTCATTTTAGGTCACAACATTCACAAAACATCCATGGAAATGAACTAAAACATAATGTTATTTAAATTTTGCAAAATGAACAAATTATTACACATTATTGCCTTGGTAAAAAGATAATTTCCCTGGGTATAGGCTGGGGCTTTTGAGGAAAAAAAATGAATTATGTAATATGTATCAGATAGATACCTCATTTTTATTATTCTTGGCTAGTGTTGGCACCGGTGGTGAAGCAACTGGTCTCTGCATGGGAGAAACAATAACATGACATCTACATGGTTTCCCTCGTTCCTCAGTTTTAAAACTACCTACCCCCAATCAACATGAGATACTCATCACCAGAGGGAGAAATTGGTTCAGTCTTTCATACTTCCATGGAAAAATATGTGTGAGGTAGTAAAGCAGTTACAAGATCAATAAGAGATTTCATTTTGACTAAACTGGACAAAAATTGACTTTTCAGAGATTGCTTTGTATGCAGAGTAGATGTTAATCTGTTTGTTTTGACATTAACTACAACATGGAGCAAGTGATTTCAGCAAGGATGAAATGGATTCCAGCAAGGACGCATGAACAGAACGATCTTGTGAAGGGAAACAAAAGGGAATGCCATCGACATCACTAACAGCTGTGAAATTCATTTGATCTTGCTGTAACCTTCCCTGCAAACACATCTCAACAGCATTAGTCTTTTACTACAAACTGCATGGATTAGAGATACACACTCTTTTCCAGTATGTGTCCTTGATAGAGTCCCTGATAGATTTTGACATAAATGAAGCCAACTCAGAGCATATTTCTCATCACTTAAATATTTCTTTTATCATGCATGCAACCATCAACATAAACAGAGTAAATATGTGTGTGATAAACCTGCATGTATGACTTTGATACCGACACAAATAAACGGCTGAAGACCTTCCAGGTTTCCAATCAATCACATTGGCATTCTATGCTTGTTATGAGGAATCATCAATATTAACCAATCACTTATTTTGTATGCCAATTTCCATATGAATTTGACATTTCAAACCAGCGTACAGTGAGAAACAAGATAAAGTAAACCAGAATGCAGAAATGCATTGTGGTTTCGATGATCTATTTAAGAGAAATTTTTTTCTGAATCTGATATAATAGCATTAGCATGTGTCACATTTGTCACATTTTCACAATTTGACCTATGTTGACCCCAATGACCTTTGACCTTCACAAAAAACAATAGGGTTCCTCTACTCAACATGGTACAACTACATACAAAACATGAGATCTCTACAAGCTTCCTTTCTTGAGATATCGTGTTTTCAAGGTTTTCACAACTTGACCCCTGATGACCCCAAATGACCTTTGACCCCTACCATAAACAATACGATTCTTCTTCTCAATATGGTACACCTACATACTAAATATGAGATCACTACAAGCTTCCTTTCTTGAGATACCGTGTTTTCAAGGTTTTCACAATTTGACCTCTGTTGACCCCAAATGACCTTTGACCTTCACCAAAAACAATAGGATTCTTCTTCTGAATATGGTACACCTACACACTACATATGAGATCTGTCCAAGCTTTCTTTCTTGAAATATCATGTTTACAAGGTTTTCACAATTTGACCCCTGTTAACCCCAAATGACCTTTGACCTCCACCAAAAACAACAGGATTTTTCTTTACAATGTGGTACACCTACATACTAAATATGAGATTTGTCCAAGCTCCCCTTCTTGAGATATCGTGTTTACAAGGTTTTCACATTTTGACCCTTGTTGACCCCAAATGACCTTTGACCTACACAAAAAACAATAGGGTTCTTCTTCTTATTATGGTACACCTACATACCACATATGAGATCTGTCCAAGCTTCCCTTCTTGAGATATCGTGTTTACAAGGTTTTCACATTTTGACCCCTGTTGACCCCAGATGACCTTTGACCTCCACCAAAAACAATAGGGTTCTTCTTCTCAATATGGTACACCTACATACCAAATATGAGTCCAAGCTTCCCTTCTTGAGATGTCGTGTTTACAAGGTAGGGCGTCACGGACATACATACACGCACACACATACATACACCCACCCTTACACGCGCACACACACACATACACACATACATACACACATATGCATGATTACAAAGGTTACGATTATCATCGAAACCAAAAATAATACCAAATTAAAAGACCAATAAAATATAAAAGTGACAAAAGAAAGAACGCAAAAAAGTAAAAAGAAATTAAGAACTTAAACACTGAAGCACCAAAAGAAAACATAAAATAGATAGCATAATAGGCTAAACTTAAAATTAACAATCAAACTCTACCCTAAAAAGACAGGTTTTCAAATGAACTTTAAAGTCTTAAAACAAGTGCAGGTTTGTAAGGACTGGTAGTTGGTTGAATAAAATTGGCATCATTATTTTCAAATTTCTGTTACCATAAAATACTTTCCCGTAATTGACAACCCTTGCCTAAGACTTATCAAGGGAAAACTTACTACAAGATCTAATGGTGCAAGCTGATTCATATATTGTCAGATGGCTAAGCCATTACTTTTTTTTTGTAAGTCTTTAAAAGTACTTTAAATTTGATCCTTTTCTTTACAGGTAACAAGTGGAAGTGCACTACAACATTTGTGACTCTATCAAAACTGGATCTACAAGTGCAGCAGCAGAATTTTGAATTAGTTGCAATTTCTAAAGATCAATATCATGAACTCTGAATAGCAAACTGTTACAATAATCAATTTAAAAGTCACAAAACCAAGAACTGTTCTTGTGTAGAATTTTGACTGAGACTCCTGCAGATTTTTCTAATTTTATACCCAGGGATGCCATCTGACATAATTTCCTAACATTTTCCTTTAATGATAGATGACTGTCAAAATAAACACCATGATTTTTACACAAGTTGTCATATTAGATGTGGAAACACCAATTCAAAGACTTTCGATCATAAGGCACTCTAAATGTCTACACTGTGAAGAAAAGGAACGAAATACCACAACTTCAGTTTCTGAGTCACTTACGAAGAGCAACTTATCTCTCATCCACATGAAATTGACACAAAACTCCAGATTGCTAACCACTGATACTAACCTGGTAAGTCTGTGCATTTTGTGTATTGACAGCAGGATCACTCCGTTTGATGCTGTGAGCCTCTTTTTTCCTTTCCTCTGCTTCTTTCCTTTTCTCCTCTAGCTTAGCTTGCAGTTCAGCCTGCTGCTTCTGTTTCTGTGATTAAAGAAAAAGTAAAATACAATGCAAGAAAATATGAAAAGGAATGGTTATCTTTTTGTGTAGTGAACGAACTGTCATTCACAGCATGAGAAACTAGATTCATGGGAAGACAGAGCCAACACTAATTAGTTACTAAAATATTTTGACTAGTAAATAATTACTGCATCCAAGACAACACTGTTCAAGTGTCACTCTGCTTTGAACCTCCTGTATGCTTCAAATGAAAGCATGTACAACATGACCAACTGTAACAGCAAAACAAGGAAATGGTTTCTACATGTTTACAACAAGCATACCTCTTCCTCCTTTCTCTTCTTGGCTTCTTGCTCCATCTCAAATTCTTTCTTCATTCTCTGTTGCTGTTCTGCCAGTCTTCTTTCCTCCTTCTCTTCCTCTAGACGTATTTTCTCTTTCTCCGCAGCCTCTCGCCGTTTCTTTTCTTCCACCTTACAGGAGTAGAAGAGGATATGGTGGACATTCATGTCTTTTTCACAGATAATATGTTTTGAGCATGCTAAAGATAAAAACAGTATAGTGACAGCTTGACTCTGTCAGTGTTACTAACTGGTGTCTTTAGTGACAGTTTTAGACAAGTACTGCAACGGCAACCATTACTTTTATTAGAAAATTTTTCTATGGTGGGTTGAATTCATTGATGCACTGGGTGTTGACATGACCTTCTAAGTCACTATCATTCAATGTCAAAGTGGGACTTGATTGATGCAATGGGTGTTAATATGATTCCTTAAGGCTTAAGCCATGATGACATAATCCCACAGTGGGTGGAAATAATTGATGTTGATACCACCTTCTAAGCCACTTTGATGCAATACCAAAGTAGATGGACTTAAAATTGATGTGTTGATATGACCTTCTAAGCTATTGTGACACAATGCCACAATGGGTGGTCTTAACTCATGCACTGAGTGTTGATATAACCCTCAAAGTCACTTTGACACAATGCTGCAGGGGGGAGGCTTAATTTATGCAATGGTGTCCATATGGCCTTCTAAGCCACTATGATGCAATACATCAGTGGGGGTCAGGGTTGTAGCTAGCTAACTTTGAGTGTCAAGGCGCACTGTCTCATTTGTTTGTTCTGACAAAGTTACTAACACTACTTCCCATGGCAACAATTCCATTTTTCAGCCATTCATTTTTCATTTTCCCCAATATTTTGTGGTTTTTTCAACGATTTCTTGTTTTTTATCCTTAAAAGTATATCGATAGGTATTTAGGCTAGTAGTAGCAGCTTAGTGTGGCTGTAACAAACAGTGTAGGTCTACAGCCTTCCAATGAAATCAGGAGATACATGTTTTCAACTTGAGCATTCTATGTTTTTACCATTATTAGTGGTAGATTTTCCATTGTTTTAAAAATCCTAGCCCTCTCTCTGTGAAAGTGGATCTTTTTGGACGAAACAACCTTCTACAGATGGTTACGCTTAGGTCTACATGTAGGTCTAGCCTATGTTAAGTTACCACTAGGAAAGGAGTAGAAACTATCGAGACGAATTTTACTGAATTTCTTCACAATATTACTCTTTCCTCCAGAAAAAAAGGATGAGGGTAAAGAACAAAAAATAAGCTCCATTTCAGGGTCCTCAGAGCAAGCATCATGGTTCAAACACATAGCAACTTAGATACATTAAATAACCATCTAGGCCTATTTAAATGGGGCATATGAGGTAAAAGTAACAAAACCAATATTCACACAGAACCAGAAATTCATGACTGCTGAACTCTGGGAGACATAGTTAGTGTAGCACATATGCTGGAAACGTTCATGTATGATCCAATGACAATAAAACAATGAGAGTGCATTTTTTTCAGTTGCTATGAATGACAATGCTTCAACTAACTGTTCAAAAAAGCATTCAGGAACGTTCCAGGAACTGTCTGACAAGAAGACATGCTAGGGTGTAACATTCTTGGACTCATTCCTATGGCATTTTTAACATGCAAGCAGAATAATTTGCAAATAGTTTTAAGTCTGTGTAGATAGATTGTGGTAGGCAGGCAGACAAGTGCTTACTAGGAGTGGTGGGCAGGAATATGCAGTGGTGGGTGGACCTGCCCACCACTGCCCACTGTAGCTACAACCCTGATGAGGGTGACCTTGATTTATGACCTGAGTGTTGGTACATCTTGTTAACACACTTTGATGCAACACTACCAGTGGGTGGCCAAAACTAATGCACTGGGTGGTCAGGGGTAAAAGTAAAGACAGTTGAGGGGTTTACTTGATCTTCAGTTAGTATAACATGGATGACCTCCAACAACACAGCCTACCAAGTATCAATCACTGAAATGTAAAGCCAGGCAAATTTTAAAGGCATGGAGATCAAATAATAACTCCACTCTCAAAAATTGTGAAAAATTTCATCATACAGCACCAGAAAGCAACTGAAGTGCTTACAGTTTCGAAGGCTTGCCTAGAAAAGGTTCACACTACACAGTAGCACACATGTACATATTTAACTGTGAGTCATAATTTCAAATGCTAGCAATGTTATCGAGTAACTTCTTGGCAGAAACAGTAGTTGAAACAAAGCATAAGCATGTATCCATGCAATGTCAGGTTCCTGAGGTGATACTCAATCCAAATTTGTGACCCATCCAGTTAGCAAGAGATCAAGTAAATGATCAAAGGTTAATGTATACTTTTGCAACAGTATTTTGAGTGTTCCAATCATACTCTAAATGCTCTTTACACTTGGGACTTTTGAAGTCAAATTTCCGACACCCCCAAAATGATCCACTACTCACACTGAACTCTAGCTATCATGTTTGATTATTACCCAATACAGGCTTCAGGAGGAAAAGAACCTTCGATGATTTCATACTGCTCCAATTTATCCTGCAGTGACCTTTCACCCCAACTTTCTAAAAGTCCATCAGGAGTTTCACAATTGTAGACTTACATTATAGTAGACTACAGGAGACTTACAGTACTAATGGTGACTTGCATTATGGTACTATTGGTGACTTATAGTTCCATTGGTGACTAATATCATAGTACTACTGGTGAATACATTATAGTACTACTTGTAAGGGAAAGTTACCTGCAACCTGAGTTGTTCTTTGTATGTATCAACAGGATGTGCGTTGTCTTGGGTTGCAGCTACTGGAGCAGCTCCGGGCCCTCCGGTGGTAGGTTGCTCATTGGTAGGGTTCAAACCTCTCTCTGCAATAGCCCGAGCCAGACCTGTTGGGGCAGCTGAAAAGAGAAAAGTTTACATCAAACAGTTGTGTCTGAAAAAATATAGAAATATATTTGCATACATTTGGGACTAGCATTTCTTATTCTAATAAAAAACTGTTGGTGAGTTGTTTGCACTTCTTCACAGAATATTTTGCTTCAGAGCAGAGTTTGAACTACAATCTTAGACAAAATTGCTGGGACACTTCGCCATATGTTGCAATTCTAATACTAACTTTTAATTGGAACGTTAAGACGGAACCTCATGTCCATTCCAATGTTGAGCTATAGAAGTGAAAGTACACTGTTAACAGTAATCCTATAGACAACATTGAAAGGGGGAGCAGGGTGTCCAAAGGTATTTTGTCCAAGGATGTCTGGGTTTTAAGGGAGCAATTTTGGAGCAAACTGTTGAAAGAAAATTGCTCATTTTTTAACAAGGTGCATCACAAAAACTAGTTATCAAGACCTACCGATTCTGAGGATTTTCAAATTAATCTGAATTTTGACTGTGAACAGAAGAAGTTTAAGTTTTTATTAGGGGGTTTATTTGCGTATATGTTGCGTTGAAAATGAGCGATCATAACGAATAGACTATTTCATGGTCTTGCATGCAGACAGAAATGGTCGTGTTTAGAAATACCATAGATTTAACACTTGTGAATGCATCTCTTACTGTGCATGAAGCTGGTAATATATGTAATATGCATTCTTGTAACAGACGAGACTTTCCTACTTTTTGCTTGAATGCTCTAAAAATCTTTGGCAGAATGTGGGTTTCATTAACCTATACTGTCCGATGTTGTTGTTAGGTCTAAGTCAGCTTAGATGAGAAGACCGAGGTTCAATTCACAGTATGACCAGAGTGTTTTTCACTGCTCCACATTTCATTGATAAATTCAAATGTCTGTCAACTTCTCATTTTTTATGCATTCATATATAACATAAGGTACTATTAAAAATATAGCTCTAACGACAAAAATTTGTAATTTACTAGGGGTGTACAAATTACCCTGAAGTCCAATGAAACTGCTTAAAATGACTAACGTATGGTAGTGCACCATGTACGATATGATAGAAGGGGTGTCACAATGTCGCCAATACATGAACAAGTATAAAACCTCACATCTATTAAATTGGAATTTTTTAGTTTCTTTTTCATACTGATGGCACATTTTTTTATCACTCAGATTAACCTGCAAGTCAAGCAGACTGTGTACCAGTTCCACAAAGTTCTCTTACAACACATTTCTGATATAAAGTTTTTGGCTGATATTGTCCTAAATGGTTCATCGGAGGGTATTATGATACTGGACATTGTTTAATATAGACCGTTCAGACAGTAGTTCAGCTATATAAACGTCACCGACTTTGTGCTCAAATACTAAAAGCAAGCAAAAAGGAATTTTCAAACATATCAAACTTTTGTTTCCATTTTTTCTTCTTAATTTCCAAGCAGCCTGATTTCCGTAAAAATAGGCCCACATAGCATGTTTGAGCATTTAAAGCCTACATAAGATAGTAAATATCATTACATGTATCCCAACGGCAACTTATAGTCACGATCCATCTCAAGGTCAGAAAAAATGTCTTGAATAAGACAAAGGATGGCTGCAGAAAAAACAGCGTATCTGTGTTGTTTTTTGGGTTTTGTTTTTGTTGCTTCATCATTGCTATTAATTGATACAGACTCAGTTATAACCAGCAAAGTAAGGATGGGGTTTGTAGCTACATAGAAACTTGAACAAAGGTTTTCAAATCAATACGTTCAATAATAGAGAAAAAAAAAACACATATGGCAAAACCAGTGCCAAGCAGGGATCAAACAAGTAACATCAACATCGCTCCACTGGAGTAATCGAATGAGCCACTTCATATTGTAGAATATAGGGGGTTTTAGGGGTTCTCAGTCGTGTTATGACTGCCCCAGCGGCGAGTTGTTGACACGAGAGAGACGTCAGAACCGAGAATCCAGAGAAGGAGAATTTCCTTTGATTTGATCAGAGTTCCATTTATTGATGATTGGACTGGCACATAAATTGATTTAAATTAGTTAACGATGATGATTGCAAGAGAGAAACGAAAGGACGGAGAGAGAAAGTTTACAATTACAGTGGTGACACAGGCCTACATAATACACGGAGACGGACTACTGTTCACACTTCGATACCCAGAGAGCCAGTGTCAGCGGCATGGCGAGGTCGATGGATTGACCCACGCTAAACTGCTAAGGGTCACGGGATAGATTGCCGACACTGGCCGATCACAAGTCAAATGGTTGACCTACGTAACTAAGTGAGGTGGTTGCCATCCGTGATCAACCAATCACGAAACGGTTGTGCAACCTTTCTGAGAACAGGGTCTAAGTTTAGTATTTTTTAATGTATTATATTGTCTAATCTGACTGTCTGAGGGAAATAAAGAAAAACTTAAATAAATCTGGGGTAAACATCGGAAAACTGAACTTTGTACGACCTTTTGCGTACGGTGGGGTAGAATGACCATCTCTATACAACAATATGTAGATGATTGCATGAGGCGACAGAAATGTACAAAGATAGGCACCCAGGAGGCACGAAAAAAAAATACACCGCTGGAGTTACACCTAAACATGACTTTTTCTGTTTCCACTTCCACATAGCTGAGTTGTTCTTCTTCAGTTCACTTCTGCTAAGTGTGACACGCAGATGCTTTACGTCATTTGCAACCCTGTTTAGTCCGCATTTTATATCAATGAAACCGTCCATGATGTTTGAAAGAGAACATAAAAACTCTTTCAAATAGTATCGTCCTGAAGAAGGTACATTTTTTACTATTTTCATTACTTTTGGTAAGCTGTTGGTGTATGTTTATCGCAACATTGAGATATAAATATCACAAGCAGGACAAAATGTCCTATCAGTACATTTTTTCAAAAAATGAAAAACATGTTGCTTAATTGTCTCTCAGTCCAGAGGTGCTGCCATGTTTTTTTTAGTAAAAAAAAAAGAACCCAATAGAAGTATTGAGTGACCACCCCCTAATACAATTGTAGCAGATTTGCTAGAGCCTACAGAAGTTATCGGGATATGGCCAGGCTTGTGACCACAGCAACTGCGACCAGGGTTGGAAATTCGCAAAAAATCTGGTCAGCAAATTCAACTTTACTGCTGACCAACAAGTACCATTTCCCCAGTTTTAGTAAGCCTGGGTAAGATTCTAGTTAGCCCTTATTGCTGAGGAAATTCAACAGATGAAGAGTGCACAAATCAGCATTGCAACTTTGCAATGTTAATTGTTTTAAGGTACGGTATTTCATTTTTCTTTTAAATTCTCAACAAATCAGTTTCATTGCTTAAACTTTGTAATGATTTGATTGTTAAAACTTTACAATAATGGAAGAATAAACAGCAAGAAATGAAAATTTGCAAAACTTTTGTTATCTATCTTTATTGGACTACAGAGCAAGTGCTACAGAGTGCCATCAATGTACACCTTCCAACTTACAGCAGAGCAGATCACATGTATGAACATAAGGGAACAGTAACGCTACTGCTAAGTGTAGAAAACATAACATTAGGCTCCTCTGAAGGCTCGGACGTCACACTTGCATGCTAAAACGAGCACAGTTTTCTAATGTTGATAGTCTTTGTGTAGGCCACTAGGCTGCCTATTGTTGTCTTTGTTCAGTATTTCAATAAATGTAGACCTAAATATTGTCAGGTAAGTTTCAGTCAAGGTATCAAGAGATTTGTTGGAATAGGATTACTTTTTGTACAATCCTTCTGTCCCACAAACAGCTGATGCACAACAGGGAACGTATGGTATACAGCGCACTGCACGTGTACTGTACGTACAGTATCCACTCAAGCAGCGCGACGATCACATTTCAGGGTGATCATAATGCAAAATTACTATAGAGCATACTGTCTACAGCATTGCGGCACAACATGCGCAGTGTTGGCTGGTGCGTGTATGTTCATTAATACTGTTGATTTACAGCATTACTATCATGCGCACATGTTCGTTCATTGGTGTTGTGAACTTGTGATGGGCTTACCCAGTACAAAGCTGTTGTCGGCAAACGTTTGACCATACTTTGAAACTCAGCATGTCGGTCATTGATTTCTGTGTTTTGGTTCGCCACTTGCAGACCATGGGAATACATGGAAGTAATTTTAGTAAGCAGTGGTTTATTTTTAGTACGCTGGCGGACTAGCGGACCGTGAATTTCCAACCCTGACTGCGACCATTTGTTCGTACGTACGCTGTGTGTATTGCCAATGTTTAATGCTACTACGTATTGCATAGTGCTTACTCCTAACTTCACGCAATGCCAGACATCGCACACCCCTTAAAAACAAGTCCAAAGATGAAATGGCCTAGGCAGCTTGACAACATTTTGACTACCATACCTTGTAATGATTTAAAGAAAGCTGAAATTGTGTTATTAAATTGTTCTTGACTGATTAGTCAACTTAATGGTACTACATTGCACAGGAGAGGTAAGACTAGGCCTGACTCAGTCTATTCACAGTTGCCGCCTAATGCTATAAATTTTCAAATCATTATTTTAATCATTCAGTGGACTTGTTCATGACCATTTTTGTTGCTAGCTTGTTCATAGGTAATTGCTATAGCTTAAACAAACAGGATTTCTTTAAATGGACATTCTTTACGTAATGATTGTCATGCTAACGGTATGAGGTGCACGAAGTCTGGCAGGACTGTATTGTTAACTCAAGGGAACGTTGGTTAAATCAACAGATTTAAAGGTAAAATTCCTCCTAGACTAGATCAGATTATAACTGTTAGATTCATAGGGATTTTGAATTTCCAGCAGCTGCAGATTCCAAAGATGCTACGTAAGACTCACAAAGTTTTATACATCCATGCTATACACATACGTGTTATGGCATCAACATCAGTATAAGAAAAAAATCATGGCTTTACTTCGCACTACTTTCTGCAACTTTTTGGGGAGAAATCATTGACAGCTTCAACTAGGATTATTAAAATCACTGTTTATTAAGATTTAAAATATTTTTTGCATGTGTTCCAGTGTATTTTACGTACACTGGTTTTATTTGATTCATAGGCTTAATACGTAAGTGAGACGGTTAATCAAATGCATCCTGCTAGCCCTATACATTAGCCTGTAGTTAGTGCTTGAATGACTGAACATCAACAAGGAAGTGAGAGAATGAAAAAGTGTATCGTATTTTTCATTTTCTTCTTGAAACTGTATATGTGTGCTGGTGTGTCTATATATTTCATTCTTGCAAATGTAATGCATGAGTGGGCCTATATGCCAAGTCGACATAACTTTCATAGAAGATAGGAGAAGACAACTTTATTAAATCCACAAAACGGATATTGTACATCTGGGTTAAAAAATATGACATTTAAGTAAAGAACAGTACAAAGAAAAAGAGACAAATTTACATACAGGAAGAGAGAAAAAAGAAGAAAAGAAAAAATAAAAAGTGACAAAACACTCAGCAAAAATCAAGGCAAGCACAATGTAAAAGTAAACTAGCCAACATCTAAAAGTAAAGGAATTGTGATAGCAAATAGCTGAGTCTATGAAAGAATAAGTGTAAGGTTAGTATATGCAGTCAGTGGGCTCAGAACTTTTCCCACTGAAATTTTCATGAATGTCATCCAAAAGGGAAAGTAGAATAACTGACATACCAAAGTAAATTCTTTAGGGGTTTAGAATTTTCAAAATCCTCATAAAATCATAATGGTTCAATCTTTCCACAAAACAAGTTTTTTATCAATGTCCCCTTTCATGTTTGACATCAGCTCTACCTAAAGTGGATAATAGGTTGACTCTAGTGGTTTCCTGGACTATCCTAAGAATTACCGGCATGAATCATTAATTTACCCAACTTCAGTTGCTCATTTAACACCGCTATCTTGTCGATCGAGGCTACGTCAAATTTGCCATGCAAATTCGTATTTCCAGTTCCGTGGGTCTTAATACAATACAGGATATTATCATCACTTACCTGTATTATCAGCAGGAGAAGGAGTCTGTTGGATTACATCTGAATACAGTTGTGCACCTTTCTTGGGATCTTGCAGGGCTTGTTCATTTAGCTTGTGTAACTGCTTAAGATCGGCTAATATGATGATGGAACAAACAGAGAAAGAAACAATGAGCCATTCCATAAAAACTTTTGAACATCGAACTTTTGATAATTCTTGCAAGTTTTCATCAAATTCTAATGTATGAATGCCACTGATCCTATTCATTATTCAACCAAAGATGATTACAAACTATGTCAATATCTGGCTATAATTGGTGTAACTTAATAAAATGAGAGTCTTTCAAGGGGTATAAGCTCACCAAAGACATGTCCCTGAGCATTTCTCATTGGGGCACCTCCTCCTCCTTTCCCCCAGGGGTTATAATTCTGGGCTTCAGCTTCAAGCTTGGCCTCGTACCTTGCCTTTTCCTCTTTTTCCTGCAGCTTTCTCAGCTCCTTTTCTCTCATCTGAAAAGAAAACAAGTCGTTTCTTCATCTAAGAAAACTAACCAACACATAGACGAGCAAGATCTGATACAGTATTCCTAAATTTAGGATGGATTCACTGAGTGTCTTAATAATAGTGAGACACATTCAAATGGATTGAGAACATTAGTTTCAAAGGTGGAAGTACACAATACTATAAGAGATGATTTAAGCTGAAAGCGCACCTTTTTTGAATCTTGCATTGTCACCCCAATGTAGAAATATTGACAAATCATTGAACTGAACCTTATTCAAGAATGTGTTCAATGTTTCCAATAATCACACGCAGTACAATTTTTATACATACAATGCTTTAATATGCTAAAGCTAAATTCCTATCTCATGTCATTCTTCAATGGATGGGGTAGTCACACTCCTACCCAGTTATAGCTATATTCATATCTCATCTTTCCCCAGTGGGTGGGGTGTTTATCCAGCAATAGCTATATTCGTATCTCATCTTTCTCCAGTGGGTGGGGTGTTTATCCAGCAATAGCTGTATTCGTATCTCATCTTTCTCCAGTGGATGGGATATTTATCTAGCTATTGCTACATTCATATCTCAATCTCCCTTCAATGCCTGGGGTAGTCATACTCCTACTCAGCTGTTGAAGTTATTACAGTTCATATGTTCTACTCTGACCCAGCTGTTTTTCAGGTATCTACATCACAATGGCACTACTGATAAGAGCTGCCCTCCTTTTGTCCATATTTCACTCACTACTGCAGTATATGTAAGAACTGCCAATACTTGTCCACCAATGATTGAAAATATTTCTTTTTTTTTACCTGCAATTTTAATTGAGCCTGGTATGACTTGGGATCCTTCAGAGCTCTTGGACTCAGGTCAGTTTCTTGGCCATAATTCCTCACAGAATTATCCCCTTTGCCAGGAGGAACACCACTGCAATAGGAACAACAAGAATTAGGTGATTGGGGTGAGGGGGCAACCAAAACAATTTTCATGAACCATATGCAATTCTTTGACATCAAAAAGTGTGTATGCATTGCCCACAATATCCTTTGATGCAAAACTGGTCACCTAGATCAAGGAACCTCATTAAGTTAATGATACTTTTATAGAGCAAGTACATACAATTAAACACAGCAATCAAAATGAAATTTCCTGGTTTACTGTGTAAACAGAAATAATAGTTCAAACTGTATTAAATTGTTTACTTAACTTGCTCATGCAACAAGTTGTTTCTCAACTTGATCACACAGAGCACACCAGCTAATATTAAGCCCACTTCTCAAGCTGAGATTTTTGGCAATGCAGTACAACATGCTAAGATATGACACAACATCGTTGACAATTGCAGAGGGTGAGGACTTGTATGACATGATGCGACCCGATTTTATGCAATGGTGCATTTACTGCATCATGGCATAGACTTTTCAGCATGTTAAATTCAATCACAGCCCATCAAGGCGCAATCTTTTGTAAGGTGAGTGACCAAATTGTACACAAGCACGTTGTATCGTGGAAGTATTTGTGGTATCGTGCATGCTCTGGTAAATCCTTTTTTTTTCTATGAGCTGTTTTTAAAATGCAAGACACCATTTTCGGTCGGACAGGTTGTATGTTGTCTCACAGTGTGGACTACTAGTACAACAAGAGCCCAAGGGCACTCTGGTTCCTTGCACAGATGGAGAGCATATAATGTTAATTATGAAGTAAAAGGTAGCATATTGCATTATTTTGTACAATAGCCTATATGGTCCATTTCTGACCATGAACTCTCACTTTTGTAACATAAAATCTGTAGAGAGAGAAACATATTTCATGCTTCTATAAAATGGCTCATTTCAGACATTGGACCGCAAACATGACAAACATGCACCAACATGGAACCACTTCCATAGCACTAATGTGACCAACCATCAACAGTGTTACATACAATCTGTACGAGAAGAAGTATTTTGCATGATTTCAAAACAGCCCAAGGGCACTATGGTTCCTTGCACTTGGAATATACATACTGTACAATGACATGCTGGAGTTCATAAATATCAAAGAAGCCATTTCAATTCATGCAATTGAAGATGTTGGTTCTGACAATATACAGCAACATCTCATTCATGTTACATAGCACAAACAGCTGCAAATCTTTCATTTATAGCCCTAAAGAAGGGATTCTGCAAATTGCAAAATGCTTTCACATCTATGCCCCTTGAAATTCCACTCAGCACTGACAGCATATGCCCTGGAAGGAACAGCTGGAGTCTAGATTCTACTGGTAAGAACACCAACTTACTTATTTCCTTTCATTGTGTCTTGCCCACCTTACTACTTAAAAGCCATGTACATCAATGCACGAATCACCACTGAAGCACGAGGACGTACACTGATCGAGCCAAAATTTGCTGCTATGATCACCTCTGCAGTGCTTCCCACAGCACTGCTGCTTCTTCATTTGATCATGAAACTTTTACCTCAAGCAGTACTTGCATGATTCACTGGAGGGGGACTGATGGGATGGAACATATAAGCATTCATAGCATAAAAATGGAGCAAAGAAATTTCAGTAACCAAAAGTCAATTGCCCACAGCATACACAAATATTCCAAATTTTATGCACAGGCTCACACAAAGTGAGCCAAAAATGCCGCAAATGCTAATGACATTAAAAACTAGAGCACCAACCGTGCAGAGGCTCATACTTGAACACCCTGAGGGTATATATCAGTATTATGTCTATAACATGTCATAGGAACCACTAGCAGTTTCAAACAACATTGAATCACTATTAAACATTGCATATACAAGAGAATCTGTAGGTCTGCAAAATTTGCAGAATATCATAAACGAGAGCACAAACAATGCAGAAGTTGGATGTTTGTCAATAAATTTGTGATACATCTAAGGGGCACAACCACATTACAATGATTATAATTGCATCACTTAAGTTTGACATCCAATAATTTTTGGTACATTTTCTACCTAGTTTGTACTAGCACTGGGCATATGAATAAGTCCTAATGTGGAAAAAGGTTGCAAATTTCCCAACCCCAATTTAAATTATTAACTACCAGTTCATTAGTGTTCATTTGCATGTGTCACGTAGGGACTGTATTAGCTTGCCCGTTGATCTGTCAGTAGAACCCTTATAGGAAACTTGTCACACAGTTGACTGATTTGGAAAGACCAACTGACTAACTTACAGTGCATGCACCTTTCATGTATAGACCTGCATGTACCTCAGACTAGACTAAATTTCAGTTAGGACACAACCTCACCCATTGCCCCATGATTCAATTGTCATTCATGCATAATAACAATATCTGAGATATTTTATAACATTTAAAGGGACACCTTTAAAGTTAGAGGAGAAAACTTTTGCAGGATTTTACAAAATGGGCCGTAGGGTCCACATAGAACCCTGGACTACAAAGTTCTGTACACCCTAAGATAGACAACTAAAAGAGTATCATCATGACAAATCATCAACACTGCACACGAGAATTTGTGAAAAGAGAAGTATTTTGCAGAATTCCATAAAAAAGGTGATAGGCTCCACATGGGTCCTTCGACAAAGCAGTTTTGAAAACCCCAAATTTGCCTACCACTCAGGGGAACAATGTGTCCAGTTACATATAAATCCATCAAAGCATGTGCAAAAAGCAGCATTTACAAAAAGGGCCGTAGGGTCCACATAGAACCCTGGACTACAAAGTCCTGTACACCCTAAGATAGACAACTAAAAGAGTATCATCATGACAAATCATCAACACTGCACAAGAGAATTTGTGAGAAGAGAAGTATTTTGCAGAATTCCATAAAAAAGGTGATAGGCTCCACAAGGGTCCTTCGACAAAGCAGTTTTGAAAACCCCAAATTTGCCTACCACTCAGGGGAACAATGTGTCCAGTTACATATAAATCCATCAAAGCATGTGCAAAAAGCAGCATTTACAATAGAATTTCATAAAATGGGCCATAGGGCCCACATGGAGCCTTGGAGCAAAAATCCCTGAACACAGTGAAGGTGCCACTAGTAGAGTATTATTGTGACAAACCATAAACATTGTACAAGAGAATCTGCAGGAGGAGAAGCATTTTGCAGAATTTCATAAAATGGGTCATAGGGCCCACATGGGACCTTGGACCAAACATTTTTGTACACCCCAAATGGTCCACCAGCTATGGATCATTGTGTCCAAGTTTAATGCAAATGCATGAAAGTATGATGGAGAAGAGGCATTTTGAACAATTGTGAACCAATGGATGGATGGATGAACGGATGAATGGCTGCACCATTACAATAGCTCACACCAGCTAGCTGGTATGAGCTAATAAAAATGGCATGGTCATGTACCTAATATCTAACAACACTTTCCTACCACATTTGAAGCAAATCGGACAGGGCACTGAAGAGATATTGCCATATCAGGAATTTTACATTAAGTCCTGCCTACTCATTTATATTCAAGATATAGGCACCAAAAACGATAGGGCACATCTACTCAATATGTACATGTATGCAACAAGTTTGAGAGAAATTGAACACTCGATTGAGTTATCGCAGTACATACCTCACATTCCAATGGCATCACATACACATGCAGACTTGACTGCATAGGTTCCTTTGCTAACACAAGTTACCTAAAATAGATATCACTCCTACATATTTTTTTGAAGGAGAGCATTTTTCTCCTTCATTTTGAAGCTTAGCGTTATCACTGCATCTGAGGCCAACTTTTGCACATAGTCCACATTATGAGTACATGCATAGACTTACAATTTCCAAAGATTTCATTTTGTGTCATATCATAGGGGAAAACTCGAAGTGTGTGAACCAGGTTCAACAGAATGTGATTGTGGAAGACCTTTCAGCTATGAGAGGTACGCCAACTACAAGTAAAAGAAGGGGTGAACCAAGGAGAACAGTTGATTTATCTCATTAGATATCAAGGTACCTGGCTTGCTGGAATTGGTTGTACTGCAAAGATGGTTGTCCCTGAGTTCTGAGTTGACCTGTTACCAGACCATCATTGAATGTCAAAGTGCCAGAAGAGGATGCCAAAGCAGACGATGGTTGGAATGATAACATTTGACGGAAATCTTTTTTCAAAAAGAAAAAGAGATTTGACAATTATTAACTGCAGAGAGAAAGATCTCATTACAAGAATGTTCTGCATTGTTTGGTATGTTTCTACATGAAACTAACCAGAGTATAAAGGTGATAGGGGAAGTGTGTAAATATGGAGTGGGTAAGTAATTCACAAGATGGAAGGAAAAGCTACAAGATCCATTAAAAAACTAGCTGTCATCTTGAAAACATTATCATGAAGCCAAAAGACACAACCATAAGCCATATGTGCTACAGACTGTGGCAGAAAAATGAGGTCAACAGAGAATACACAGCATGACCTTCTAACATCATATTAAATGCTTAGTGAAAAAGATATTCACAATAATTAAACAGACATTACACTTACAGAAATATTACAATTAAAAGCAACATTTTTGACTTCAGGTTTTGCAAAAATCAGCAACTACATGACTTAATAATGTTAGTTCAGACTACATGTGTTTCATTGTACATCATCAGCTATAAATACATAGACAATTTTTGACTTGTATAGACTGCAAATACACCAGCAGCAGTGGATGTATTAAAAACAAGTACACCAGCAGTGGATGTATTAAAAACAAATACACCAGCAGTGGATGCATTAAAAACAAATACACCAGCAGTGGATGTATTAAAAACAAATACACCAGCAGTGGATGTATTAAAAACAAATACACCAGCAGTGGATGCATTAAAAACAAATACACCAGCAGTGGATGTATTAAAAACAAATACACCAGCAGTGGATGTATTAAAAACAAATACACCAGCAGTGGATGTATTAAAAACAAATACACCAGCAGTGGATGCATTAAAAACAAATACACCAGCAGTGGATGTATTAAAAACAAATACACCAGCAGTGGATGTATTAAAAACAAATACACCAGCAGTGGATGCATTAAAAACAAATACACCAGCAGTGGATGTATTAAAAACAAGTACACCAGCAGTGGATGTATTAAAAACAAATACACCAGCAGTGGATGTATTAAAAACAAATACACCAGCAGTGGATGCATTAAAAACAAATACACCAGCAGTGGATGTATTAAAAACAAATACACCAGCAGTGGATGTATTAAAAACAAATGGACCAAAGATAGTTTTCAGTGTTTGCAATTTTCAAACTGTTAAAATATGAACTCAATCAATTGAATATCCTGCAAATTTGAAAAATGTTTGGGAACTTAAAACAAAACCATAAGATTCTGCTCCAATTTATCAACAGCAAAGATCAAGAATGCAACAAGGAAGTTCCAGGTACTTACAAAAAAAAATCATCCAATGGAATGATGAAAGCAGAGGAAATGGAGAAAAGCAATGAAAAGCAAAGGGTTTAAACACAGCTCCAAAAAAAGGGTGTCTGGAGAAAAATGCGCCACTAAAAAAAAAAGGATGAAATCCTTTTTTCGTCTATTAATGTCATGCTTAGGCAAACATACATGAGCATTACACAGGAAGGATGTCACGAAATTAACAAACATGATGCAAAGACAGGTGGCTATCATGTATCCAAAATTATTCTTCAATTGTTTTAAGAAAAACGGACAATTAAACTTCTCAATTTCACTGGTTCTTTATTGACAATATCAATGTGATACATTACAGCAAGCAGTTAGTATTAGCTATATATTTCAACAGAATTTATGGTTATCAAGTCAAATGTAAAAAAGTATAACTACCAGATTTGCACACACAGAACAAGATTCTTATAGGGTGGACAAAATAGAAGTTTGATGTTTAGTCTACAGAAGGGGAAAAGAATGCTTCTTAATTACAAACATAAACAATGAATGAGAGCAAAGTCAGCAAAAATCTTCAGCAAAATGTGATCAGAAGGACACCGTGCATGAAATGTCTGGGATACAGTATTAAAAGAAGAACAGCAAATGTGTTTGTGTTTGTGTGTGCATCAACAAAGGGAAATAAAACCATAAAAATATTTAAACTAGGAAAACAAATGTTAAAAAAAATCAGTTAAAGTGATTGCATGTGTAGAAAAAAGTAAAAACATTTCAATTTCATACCCCAATGTTTAGTTGTCTTTAAAGTGCACCATTCTGACAATATGGGGATACCAATAGGTCTCAGGAGATACATTCTACCGTATGATTATACATTCTTATAACACAATGACAAAAAGTCTAAAATACAATAATGCAATGTAGGGTTTGTTTTTCTGTGGATCAGCCTGTCACAGACGCAATGTCTTGTCTCTCAACACTCAGTTTGTGAAAAAGCCATTTTAAAAACGTCTTCCTCCTGCATGTCCAGAGCGGAGAGCTTGGATACTTGGAAAATGTTGCTTCACCAAGAAAATCTATGTTTTATCGTTAATTGAAATCACTTTTCATCCCTGATAGCACCACAGATTTTCTGCTTCTAAAACAAGCAGCAACCTGAGTTTCATAAAACTCTGAAGCAAATTTAAGGGCATTTACAAGCAATAAAAAATCAGGCTGTTACCAAATTGTCGACTGTGGCATCATAACCTGCATTTATAGAACAGTGTAGTGTAAGGATTAAAAGCATTCCAGCAGGACAAAGGTTTAATTTGATCAGAAAAAAAATATAATTTGTTCCTTCAAAACTTAAACGTTCCACAAAATGTTACACATGTAATGTACGACAAACTGTATTACCTACATTTTTCACTTAAAATGTACAAAAAGACTCAAGAAAAGAAAATAGATGAGATCTTGTAAAATTATAAAAATAAAACGTATTTCCTACAAGAACAACCTCATGTGTACATTTGAAAATTAAGAAAAAATTGAAACCAAACATAACATTGTTCATCTGGTTTTTCCATACACATGCAATCACTTTAAAAGAAAAATTTGTACACAGCAAACTGTAAGCTCAAATTCTGTGATCACGCATGGCTAAAAAATGTCTAATCAACATGAAACTGATCTTCACTTTTATAATCACTTCATTTATCTTTCTGCTAATCATTGCATTAATTCAGCTAACTTTAGAGGTGTGTTTGGTACTTCATCTGCCACTGGCATCAATGTGTAATACAATGTGTGTAATTAATTCTCTACTATGTTTAAAGTCTTGCTATTTGTTATGCTGATTCCACAAGTTCTAGGAATAGGTGGTTCCAGTTAAGACTGGCTGTCAGTCAGTGTTGTAGTACACATACCCATACACATAC
Organism: Stichopus chloronotus; assembly: GCA_021234535.1. Lineage (NCBI taxonomy): Eukaryota > Metazoa > Echinodermata > Holothuroidea > Aspidochirotida > Stichopodidae > Stichopus > Stichopus chloronotus. Next base: position 25,374,078 of record CM037831.1, read on the forward strand.
CCATAGTCCTTTATTTTAGAACTATGTCAAGAATATTCCTTTATTTTACAAACATGTTTAGAATATTCCTTTCTTTTACAAACATGTTTAGGATATTCCCTTATTTTACAATTATGTTTACGATAATTCCTTTATTTTACAAACATGTTTAGAATATTCCTTTATTTTACCAACATGTTTAGAATATTCCTTTATTTGACAAACACGTTTAGAATATTCCTTTACTTTACAAATATGATTAGAATAGTCTCTCATTTAACAAACATGTTAAGAACATTCCTTCATTTTGTAAACATGTTTAAAATATTCCTTTTGTTTACAAAAATGTTTAGAATATTCCTTTATTTTACAAAAATGTTTAGGACAGTCCTTCATTTTACAACTATGTTTACAACATTCCTTTATTTGACAACCATCTTTAGAGTATTCCTTTATTTCTCAACTTTTTTCAAACTGTTCCTTTACTTTAGATTTAAGTTTAGAATATTCCTTTATTTTACATCTTTGTGTAGAATATTCCTATATTTTATGACTATGTTTAGAATATTCCATTATTTTTTTTAAATATGTTTAGAGCATACCTTTATTTTTACTCCTATGTTGGAAATTACTTCATTTTACGTCTATGTTTGGATTAACCTTTATTGTACAGTTCTCCTTGATATCCAATCATCCAAAATGGATGATGGTTATAAGGTGCTAGCTAGTGTGTGCATGAATATCACAAACATACCTCCTCCGTCTTGCTGCACTAAGTAATCCCTGAAAACTGATCACGGAAAGACAAATTCAAACTGGCAAATGATAACCAAACCATTTTTGCATGAAATTTTACATTGAAACACACAAGCACACACGCATATCTGACCATTTTCTTGGTAATGTATTAAACATCTAGTACTTTGCTGAGTCCAATGCAAGGCTTCGGGTAGGGGCCCGGGTTAATAGCCACCAGCTTTCACAATGGTACCTTAAAGTCAAGCCTTGACAAGGACTAAAACTGCACTAAATTTAGTAAAACATAAAGGATTAAAATCAAAGCATGTATATTACATACAATATAATTGTACATAACTGAATGACAGACAGACAAAAACTGAGTTTTATATCTTCTGAGTATTTTAATGTATTATTACTCTCATAGGCTGACTTCATGTCTTGTATGGTTTCATATTTTGCCCTCTCTGTAAAAGCTTGAGCTGCAAAACAAAAAAAAAAGAAGAGTTGTTTGAATGACACAAACTCAAACAAATTCTCTTACTAGTTTGCTAACAATTCATTTCGTGTCAGTGACAAGGTTATAATCATTCAACAGAAGGAATTTACAATGTGATTGAGTGTTACGAGGCAAGCCTTCTAGTCTGTGAAGTTCACAATGAGAAGCCAACAGCAATGGCAACAGACAATGTGATTGAGATAAGGCAAGCCTTCTAGTCCATGAAGTTCAGCCAAGGCAAGCCTTCTAGTGTGTGAGGTTCATAATGAGATGCTAACAACAACAACAATGTGAATACACTAAGGCACGCCATCTAGTCTGTGAGGTGATGAGGGTTTGCAAAAAGTTGAATCATACTAAAACGATGAAGACGTGAGGTTGCAGGGACTCTCACTTTAGCGTAAGAGATACAGCATGAGAAGCCAATAACAACAACAACAACGGACCATAATGATAACAAATTCCTCAGGTTGTGAGATAACTAAGAGAATAAAAAAAACCTCTTTCACTCTTACTGGAGAACAAAGGTTGGCTGACATTGGTCATTGGATCCTTCTCATTTCTTAAATAGCTTGAATATGCCTTGAGAAATTCCATCATGTTATCTTGATCATTACCTGCAACAATTGTACAGAAAAACAATGAATGTATGTCACATTTGCAAATACTGGTAATGCAAAGATAATTATGATTCTGCCTGACTTCAGAGGGTTTACACCAAACTGTGGCAGGATTTGGGAATTCTCCAACCACCTAGCCCCAACCCACCCCCTACTCTCACCTCTCCTGAGTGGGTGGTTTCAAAATAGAGGACATCAGTTGTGTCAGGGATCCAACCATCTGGTCAAATTTTCATCCTGCTAAAGTCAAATCAGCAAACACTTCAAATCAGCAAGTCAAAGTCAAATCAATGAACACTTTTCTGGTATACATTTTCATAAATAAATAACATTAAATAAATACCAAAAGAAATTTGAAGTAATTACCAGCCTTCAACTGTTGCTCCAAAGCACTGGCCTGCTGATTATACAGCTGCAAAAAATCTACAAAATAAAAATCCCAAAATGACATGCAGAACAAAAGAGTGTTAAAGTTTTCTTTCGTACAATAACTTTTCCTTCTCATGCACTTTGAATATTCATGTATTCCCTAAACCAAGGCTCAGCGACAGTCCAATTCCAGTTGCTTTCCTTAACCAATCTATGGGGATTACACACTTACCATGTACTAATAAATAACTGCCTTAGTTAACAGGATGAAATGACAATGTAACAGAGGCTACTTTGGCATTTCAATTTAACATGCATGTTTAAACTCATACTGAATTCAGCAACAGCCCCCTCTTACCAACCAACCAAAAAGAATCAGCAGAAACAGTAAGCAGTAGAAAGCAAAGTTAATTGTACTAAAGTTTGCACATTTATCCAATTTCACATGGAACCTCAGTTATTCATGTTGCATAAAACTACAACAGTCAGAAAGTGCAACTTTTGCCTTGTCCTCTGATAAATACACACCCAAAACTACAATTTAGCTGGTATTAAAATATTCACAAACAGTCCAAGTTTGCAATAAATCAGCAAAATTTACTACATGCAAAACTACTGTAACTTTAAGTTTTTATTGATTGTTTTGTAATTATACCTAGATGTTCATTCACATTACAGGAGATGAAATAATTACTGCCCAACTCTCACCAGACTTATGTTTAATAATTAATTACCATTGTAACTCTTTTCAAACTGTTCATCATTTGGGATGGATTTATATCTGTAGGGATCTTGCTCCTCATTAGGGACTGAAAGAGAAAGTAAAAACACACTCTACCAAAAAAGGATGTTAAATTACCTTTAAAACATGAAATGTTCTTCACAATGCAATCGATGAACCATACAAATTAGTGTATTTTTCAAAACTACCAAACAAAATTGCTTCCAGAAATAAACTTACAAACTCTTAGATCTGCTCTCCTGGTTCCAGGAGACAATGTCACAAACTGAACACAGGTTGTAAATATTTGAATAATAACGGAGAAATGTTCCGCTTTTTGCGGGTAACCATTAAAGATAAGGCAGGTTTTACTACAACAGTTTGTTTTCTTAAGAATCATATCAAAATACATTCAAACAGTTGAAAGCAAGCACAGCACCCAATCAGACATAAATTAATGACATTTGGAGGTAGTGACACAAGAAAACACAAACACAACATACGTGAAAATGTCACTTTCGGTCTTGTCTCTCCAGGTGTTCTTCCTGTGTTTTCATCTGAAATAGGGAAATAGAAACTTAAAAATCACCCGGCGGAATTTCAAAAACAACTTGAGAGTCACTTTTGGTCCACCATAGAAAGTAAATCTCGGGACAAACGGATACCTAAGGTATCAAGCTCCTATCAATATTTCGTTAACTTGAATGTCGCATTTTTTTAGTTGCTGCAGAAAATATGACTTTCAAAGAGATTAGGATAAATAAAGCACTGCAAATAATTACTCACTTTTAAGAGATGGTTTATATGGAGGATTGGGAGGATTCCCTCTTTCTGAATTTGTTTGAGTTGCAGTAAAAGCTGGCAAAGATGAAACAAATGGTAGAGATTCAACTGTTTGGAAGGACTAACGTCAACATAAATATCCAGGATGAATGAACAAATACAGGTAAATGTTTACAGCTGAAGAAAAAAAATGCAGTATCTACAAACTTTGCAGAGCCTTGCAATCTGCAAAGACTTACCACCACTTGATCATGATGTTGTCAATCTGATTATGAGTCCCTTGATAAAGTACAGCTGATGTAAAAATTAGGACGACTGAAGGAGATTTGGATTATTTTAGAAAATCAATGTGCAGTTAACAGTAACAGTATGAGGTGAGGTGCCTAGTGATGATGATACTGACCATCTTTTGAAACGTGTCAGGCACAAAACAATCCTTAGTCTCGAAACTGACTTGGTAATATCACAACCAACTACAAGATGAACTTCACACAGGGGGCATCCCACAAAACCAAGGGTTCATAAGACTGAAGTTTCATGAGACCAAAAATTAAAAAAATTAAGAAGGGTTCAAGAGACAAAAGGTTCGCGAGACCAAAACTGAAAAAGTGATCAGAAGACCAAAGGTTCGCAAGACCAAAAATTAAAACGGGTTCACAGACCGAAGGCTCGCATGAAATCAAGGTTTACTTTAAAAGTTTACCAAGGGGAATACTGTAATGTTTGTAATGTATATGAAAATGTCCATACCCAGCAGACTACATATCAAGGTGAACACTCTGAGATGGTAGAAATTTAAAATCTACAATGAACTCATCCCTTCCCCCATGAAATTTGGTGGGGGGTGGGGGGTTATCACCATGCACAAGCAAAGGTGAAACAAGATTTCCATTCATACAGCTGATTCAACTTTCATACAATCTCAATGACCTTTTATCGATCAAATCTTATGATTGTTAAGTTTACAATCTGTACATATCTTTCAATCTTTACATATCCAGTACATTTTGGAAGTGTTAAAGTAAAAGCTAAAGAAAGACATAAGTCTTGTGAACCTTTGATCTCGTGAGCCTTCAGTCTCAAGAACCTTTAATCTCGTAGGCTGAAATCCTTCACATGGATCTTGTCAATGTATTCAAGGCCCCTTTCATCAGGTATGAGAAAATTATGAATGCAGCCTGTTATGGTTTCAGAAGAACTGCTTTGACTAATTCCACAAGTTGTGAGCAAAATGTGAAATAGCCAAAATGGAACATGGAGATTGTTAGTCTAAAAGACTACATACTATAATTTGATTTATGACCTGATTAGAAACACCATTCAGATAATTTTAAAGAAGTCACTCCAGATGTACCAAAACCATTACCTCTTATATTAGAAAAAGACTAAAGTTTGAGAGTTGAATATAAACATGAAATAAATACTAAAGATGGGTAGGTGCTGCATACTTGCAAAAGGAGCCGCATTTAAAGTGCTTGGAAGAACTTCGCTAGCTGAAAAATAAAAGGGACAAAAATACAAGAAATGGTACTTTATATCTTTAGACAGGCCACTCTAATACATTGACATCTCACTTACACATGCCTTAAAGGAATTCTCCACCATCGCTTCTTACGTCTCTTAAAAAGATGCAAACATTATTGTAGATAAGTCATCGTTCTCATTTTCAGGAAATATCTCAAAGAATTCACAAAATGAATTATTTTAGTAATTATTCGAGGCTACGAGCCTGTTGATAGAAATCAATCGGTTGTGACGTAGGGTCGGCAAATCTAGATTGAACATTGCCCTTGATTTTTAGCTCAAGCTCTGGGTTATAGTACTGTTCTGATCTCTCAATTGTTGATAAAACCTTCATTTCACCTGAGAGTGGCATAGACCTACTGTACCTTTGAAAGCATTGTTCGGAGCTACCTAATTGTTTAAGGATTAGTTGACTTAAATGACGTTGGTCTGTGAATGATATTGAACTGGTACTGACAAATAAAGGATAGAAATACCTTTGAGCTAATTACGCAGCTTACCTTTGCTTGGTTTGGTGGGTCTTAAAGTATAAGAAGTAATTAAATTTTATGTCCATCAGAATAACAGCTCTGCCGTTTCACTGCGCTTACTGCTTAGTAGGTTAGTATCTTACGGAATGTATCTGACTGAAAGTATCTCACTAGATGTAGACATTCCTTTCTTTATCTCTGAACGAAAGAGTTTGTGCGTCCAAGACCTTGCCAGAAACGGGAAGAGTGCAAAAATGGAAAACGTGTTTTGTCGATTCTACGTCACACATTATCAGGCTCGTGCTGAAGCCCCACTTTCAAAGCTTTAATTCACATCTAAGGTAGCTTCCTCTGGTAAAATAGTTATGTTTAACTGATAGAACGGTAAAGAATCTCCTATATTATGTGAAGTTCTTTGGTGGAGAATTCCTTTAAAGTCAAAACTACTCACACTGTTAAAAGCAAACAGGTTTCCTATTAACAAAACAATGATGTTAAATTTGGGACAATCTTTAAACTCTGTGGTACTACCTGGAACTGAAGGTCTATTTGTAATACTCACAATTTCTCTGACCTTTTCTCTGCTGTAAATTATTGGATAATCCGGCCTGTGAGGGCACTCTTCTACCAGCCTTGGCAACCCTGGTCTTTGGGTTAAGACTCGCTAACTGTTTAACTCCTGAAAGCAGATCAAATTCCATTATTCTTGGTGAAGAAATTTTCTTACAGGCTCATTAAGAACTTATACATGAGGTATTATGGAGGCTACAGAAAACACCAATGAAGCATCAATAAAATAACTGCATGTTTCATCTTAAAAACTTCTTAGAAGTAAAATTAACATTTTTGAGTTTTTGTTGTTCCCTACATTGTGTCCAAGTTTGTGTCAATATGGGCCAAAACACGAAAAAAGGAGAAGGATTATTAACTAAAGGTGGAGGGACAAATAGACAAGATGCTACAGGACTGTATAGCCTCATCCAGCTTCTCTTCTCTGGAATGAGATTACACAATCAGCATCAGACACTTTACATATTAGTATGTAAGCACAGCAACAATCAAAGTGTGAAAGAGACCCTGATACATTTGACAGAAGGCAGATAAAGTGCAAACTTCTACAAAGACAAAAGAAACTGAGAGAGAGCTTAGAGCATAGAAGAACATCTAGTGTCAAATGCTTTAATAACAGAGCATAATCACATTCCCTGACCTGATCTAAATGCTCACATTTCTTGACATGATCCAAATGCCCACATTCCCCCGACCTGATATCATTGCTCACATTCCCCTGACCTGATCCCAATGCTCACATCCCCTGACATGATCCAAATGCTCACATCCATGGTCCAAAAGCTGTCATTCCCTGACATGATGCCAATGCTCACTTTCACCTGATCCTATTGCTCACATTCCCCTGACCTGATCCCAATGCTCACATTCTCCTGACCTGATCTCAATGCTCACATCCCTGACCTGACTGTAATGCTCACATTCCCCTGACCTGCTTGCAATGCTCACATTCCCCTGACCTGATCCAAATGCTCACATCCCTGACCTGACTGTAATGCTCACATTCCCCTGACCTGCTTGCAATGCTCACATTCCCCTGACCTGATCCAAATGCTCACATCCCCTGACCTGATTGCAATGCTCACATTCCTCTGACCTGATCCCATTGCTCACATTCCCCTGACCTGATCCCAATGCTCATATTCCCTGACCTGATTGCAATGCTCACATTCTCCTGACCTGGTCCCATTACTCACATTCTCCTGACCTGATCCCAATGCTCATATTCCCTGACCCGATTGCAATGCTCACATTCCCTGACCTGATCTCAATGCTCACATCCCCTGACCTGATTGCATTGCTTACATTCCCCTGACCTGATACCATTGCTCACATTCTTCTGACCTGATCCCAATGCTCATATTCCCTGACCTGATTGCAATGCCTACATTCTCCTGACCTGATCCCATTGATCACATTCCCCTGACCTGATCCCAATGCTCATATTCCCTGACAAGATCCCATCGCTCACATTCTCCTGACCTGATCCCATTGCTCATATTCCCTGACCTGCTTGCAATGCTCACATTCTCCTGACCTGATCTCAATGCTCACATCCCCTGACCTGATTACAATGCTCACATTCCCCTGACCTGATCCCAATGCTTACATTCCCCTGACCTGATTGTATGATCAGAAAAAGTTCAGCAGTGATGAACATGTTTGATGCTAAACAAAAGACCAAAAAGAAAAATTCTGTGGCAGGGAGATTTCTTAATAACAGCTATACATATGATTACCTTCCTCTTTCTGCCAGTCGGTCATGTATTCTGTAACCAAAGATGACAGCAGCTAGAATTAACAGTTGAACATATATGCAACATCCCTATGCTCTGGTTGACTAGGCTTATTTCCACAGGAATTTTAATTTCATTAACACAATAGATCAGATTACATCCAGTACATCTATGAATATGCATATTACAAAACCAATACCTATTTTTTCATTTAATTAACATTCACTTGCACTGATTGCTGCAGCTGCCAATTTTAACTGACACAAAATAGATTTTGTTGTAATGCATCCAGTGGATAAATTTATTCTTTACAACTTACAATGAAACTGTTACACCATGATGACATATGTAATATGCACGAAGAAGTACTGTATGCCTTTGATGCCTTCTCTCTCTTTTGTTCCTTTAAATTCCAGAGACTCTAAACAATCACATTACAATGTTTTGTTTTTTCTTTTTTTTTGAGTGGTAGTATTTCCCACATCAACCCACTTAATTCATTCCAGCATGAGTATGCATAAATTAATAACAGAATTTGTAGAAGCAAACAGCGCCATTCTCAGTGAATATGCATCAGAGACTCAACTCTCTAATCAAACTTACAATATTAAGCTGTCAAGAGGCTTCTGGCAATGCCTTCACCTTAATGTCAGGATTTATCAGATTTTTACATATTGAGTGTACACTTCAAATCTCCACATATTACAAGAAAAACACATAAGTATCAAAAAAAAGACAAATCACACAAGCCATACTCACGGTTGAGCTTGTTTGGTCTTGAGGTAACTGGATATTTAAAATTTAAAAATGACAAGCAGTGAATTATGCCATAGTCCTTACACTGAAGTATTAATAATTCCACATTGATTCAATTATGCTATTTGTAACTGGAACACATCCAATTAGAAATGTGCTGTTCCCTGTATTTGTAATCACAGGTATCCTTCACATGCTTAAATTGATTATAGTTCCAGAGCTGAACAGAGTTGAGGCACATCCCTCACCCCCTCACCGTCATCACCACATCCCTCTTGTCACCTCTTGTCATGAGAACAGAAACCCAAACTCAATGATATGTGTAATGGGGACAGTTCTTTCCTCAATTGTGACTAATGACTGTGTATTGTTAAAGAAAACTAGCAAAAGGGAATCTCAAAATGTACACACTGACATGACTATTGTACATAGACTACCAACACTGACAAATATCTTTCAGAAATAACCTTTTCTGATGACAAAGTAACTAATCCGAACTAGAATGCCTGAGAGGAATGCAGAAAGTAGACCTCTGGATAAGGAGTCCTACAACTAACATAGGTCTATGGAAGCATCTCCCTGAGACCAAACTTAACCATTCAAAAAACTAAAACAAGGCAATGGTATTAATTCACTGTCACAAACTGACACAGCCAACAAAACTGAAAGTCCTAAACTTTGTCCAATTTGGTCCAACTAAGACACATATATGAGTGTGCGAATAAAAACACGACACATCCAGTAAAAATGGTAGACAGACACTCACCAGCAAACAGGTCCCCATCTTTCTCACTAAGAACTCCTGGAAAACAAAGCTTGTCACTGTCAACATTTTGAAGTAACTCACGACTCCACCGCAAAGGTCGTAAACACCGCAGTCACACAGCAGTCACACGGCAGTCACACGGCAGTCACATGAGTTACGCTATTGTGAGCCAAGATCAGAGAATGTTTGAGTCCATGATACACTCCACTATTTGGAATGTGTTTTGAGTATGATGTCTACTCTGACTCTACCGTCACAAAACTAGAAAAGCAGTTATGGGTTGTAATGAGCACAAAAACATGCACTTCCACTTACAAATTGACCATTTTTAGCATAACCTACTTTCACACAGTTGAAAAAAAAAAGGTTAGGTGTGTCCAGTTATTACTAAATGGAACTATAAAGGCAAAAGGATTTAGTGATTCCCTGCCAATATTCATAAAGAACAAAGGACAACCTGTGTACCATTTTTTTTTAATTCAAACAACTTATTGAGATATCACTTTTTAAGTCAAGGCATGACATAATCACACACACAACGCCATCATCATCATCATCATCGTCATCATCATCATCACATATTCTAAGGAATCAATAAACCATTGAAAATGTACTGACTCTGACAGCAGCATTTTGCCCATTAAAATGTTACGGTTAACTACCACATTTTGACTGAAACAATCTTGCATGCTGGCTATCACTTTCAACCCTATCCTTTGCTGTTTGATGTGTTATTCTTTTTTCAAATATTTTATTTCTTTTTGCTTTGCTTGTAGAATGACTCTCAAAAGTTTGCTATTGTACAACAGCAGGAAAAAAAAACAATGTTAAGGAAGTTCTCTGACAGGTCAAAACATTTCATTTCTAATCAGCAGTTTAGAGACTATCTTAAAGTTAGAGTTCATAACCTAAATATGAAACAATCGGTTGACATTCGACGTTTCTGGTAAGTTTTAGTTTCTTAAAGTTAGAGTTCATAACCTAAATATGAAACAATCGGTTGACATTCAATGTTTATGGTAAGTTTTAGTTTTGACTCTGTGATATAGTTCTGTCTTCTCAACTATGTGCAAAAACAGAAATGACTCTCCCAGACCCCTTAACCTGGACTGGGTGGCTTCAATTCTAATGACTACAGTAAACATTCATTTATCTGTTCTAACTAGAAATCCAAACTTGCCTTGAATGTAGTCACAGCTCAAACATGAGGGAACCAATGACCAAATAAATATACCTTGTGGCAGTGACTATCATAAGGAATATATCCTTGTCATTCACACAAATAATTACTTCCAAAACAATAATCTACTCATCAAATCATGCAACTCACATTCCTCATTCAGGTAAAAATGACCAGTTGTAAATCAACTGAGAGTCTCCATGTTGGTATCAGTGCCATGACAGTGCTGTTCCTTACACTCATGTATGAAGGATATGTGAGTCAAATGGTGCAACTAAATCAGCAAAATGTGCATGAAGATCAGAAAAGTGCACGACAATGTTATTGTTTCTAAAGACCTTTTCTGAAATGCAAAATTGTGATACCATAAAACCACTTATAGATGTATTTCCTATTTTTTCAGTTTCAATAGAGAATTAAGAATTTTGCATTAAGTTTTCCTTGACTATGCTCAAAATTCCCATCACATATACATATAACTGCAAAGTGTTTATACAACTTTCTCCTGCAGAATTCTACTGAGGTATTTCCTGAATGTTTCGAAATGATGAGAATCATTACTTTGGTTTCTGCAAATAACAAGACTTAACAATTTCAGTGGTGATAAAACAAAATAATGTTACCACCAGTTTTATTGAGGGAGGAAGACATTGAATTTATCCAGGTTTTAGCAGTGTTGACCTCACCTACAGCATTTTCCAGGGATAGCAATGAAAGGCAAGAAGATTTGTGTAAACTGTTATTCATTATGTTTTCTGGTACCACTGACATCATTGCAATAGTACATCAACAGAAAATGATATACTCCAACAAAAGGTTTGAAACTTATGTTGAAAATCCTGTCATTCTGGAGATGACTGGACAGCAAAGGTACACTGTTGTTTCTTAGCTCATAAGTTCTGCTCTATGTGCAGTACACTGTTTTACTTTGTGCTGACTCATTTTAACTTCAAACCTTTACTTCTGCTTAAAGTGATTGCATGCATAAGAAAAAACCAGAAGGATAGAGACTTCGATCGGAATACATCATTCAATGAACCAAGAAGGACAGTATCTACTCTAAAAAGCAACAGAATTGGTATAAAAACAGTAAAAAAGGATTTACATTTGAAAATTAACGCTTCTTACGATAATCACCTACATAATGAATATGCAACAGCACAGATCTCACTGGTGAATCAAAAACATACTACTCAAGTGTCGCTCCTTGATCGGCATCAGGAATGTAGCATTTAGAGAAACAATGCACTGTATTAGCAAATAACCTTAACACTGACAGTCTCATTGTGACATCAGTGATCAGTTGGTTTGACAAACTGAATATTCATTATCAGTATACTTCCCCATTGGCTTCTTCAAAGAAGTGCACCATTAAGTTGCATACAGACTGTCAGCCACTACAATATCAATTTTACCTTTTTGTCCTGAAGTTAGAAGAATTTGAGATTATATGGCAAAATGTACCACATGAAACTTATTTTTCTTACTTTTTTTATTTCCTTAAATTGTCTGAATTATGCAATTAAAAGACATACCAAACTTTTAAACATGAAATTTCAATGTTTTTACTTTTTGCTTACTCATGCAATCACTTTAATGAGAAGAGCTTGACGATGTTGACATACCTTTACAGTTGTAAAAATCCAATTAAAACTATTTACCCGAGTGAAGTCAAAGGTCTGAATCAAATCAAAACTGGTTGGTGTGTCAGTGTGTATATATCTTCTTCAACCAATCAATATTGATCGTGATGTACTTATAAACATAATGTGCAAACATCATCTGCAATACTGAGCTGCAGTTATCATATGCAAGTGAAAGGGAGGAGCCAATGGGTAAGCAATGGAGGGTGGAATATCATTAATTCATACCTGCCAAGTCACCTGCATAGGAGCAGGTGTCACCCTCATTTTCAGGTCGTCTCCTATTCACAAGCTTACCTACATGAATCTCCAGCATTTTTAAAATTTTCACGCATTGTGCATGGTTTTCTATGAGAAAAAACTTTTTTAGTGTTAAGTTCAGTTGAGTGGACCAAAATGACAGACAAAATCATCTCAAAAACACCAAGAAGACAGTGACATGCTGTAAGTATGTATGTAGACCTATGTGTAAACCTGCATATGACAGTTTGAAAGACCATGAAAACGTGTGTCTCTTCTCTAGAGGGTATCCTCGTCCAGGATATTCTCGTCCAACAATTCTCTGGTACGTTCTGTGCCAACCGATGGTGGCACTCCGTTTAGATAGTCCTTCCCACAGTTCTAGCAAGTTGTAAGTCCTTGGTTTTCAACCTGGGGGAAATGTTCCATTGGTGGGGCATTGTCATTTAAGGTGGGACATGAGTTCATCCCACAGAGAAAAGTAAGGGCTTATGTTATGGCCACAAAGATTATGCACGATTACAGAATACAATGAGTATGCTATAAATTGAAGCTTTAAATGTCACCAAATTGCACCATTTCAAGGGCTCATGTCAAAATTTTTTCACATATTGGGAAAGGGAAACTCAATGTCACTCCCACTACCACCCCTCCTCCCATTCACCACTTATAATTGTTGCCTCAATGATTAAGTTAGAAATGGTGGGACATGGTGGATTACTAGGCAATGCCACCTACACCGGGCCCCTCAACTCCATGCTGAGGGCCATTATGGGCATCATGCTTCACCCTCAATTTGTATGCATGGTTTAAAGGTCTTCAATGGTTCATCCATCCCCCCCCCCTAGTCTGAAAAGAAATCTATGCCAATGGGTGCAGTCCATGCCAATTATTGTGGCCCCATGCTTGTAGTAAAAAGGCCGTGTCAAAAAGTTCCACCCTTTAAAAAAATCATCCAACCTTGGCATCTCTGCTAACCATACTTCTGCAGATTATGCATAGAGTAGGAGTGACTGCAGTAGAAGTGATTGATATTCATGGAAAAAGGAACCCGACAGCTGTGACTGGGGTGGAAGGAGTTACTCATGCTACTGCGATTGTACCTAAACAGGAGCATTATCCATCGAAATGGTATTATCAATTGCAGGGAACACTAACAATGACGATGGAATCAGTAATGCCAAGAGGCAGAACAACAAATATCAACAACAACAATTATCAGAATTGTAGACAGAAGCACTGATGGTAACAGGAAAGTGTACAATATCAACAGTAATGATACCACTCAAATCTATGCAAACTACCAATGTCAGTGCCAACATTTGCAGACAATATAAACAGTGACACTATAAACAACAAGCACACAACAAAAAGCAAACAATAAAATTACACTCAACAGAAACAATGTAAAATACTCTGAACAGCAACTTCATTGCTGATTTCAGCACATGTCCACAGTACTGCCATCAGTAACTACACTGCATTGATAGTAACAATACTATCCACAGCAACTACATTATTGATAGCAACATCAATTATCTTCTGATAAATTAGCAACAATACTAACCGACATGTAATGGTGCCACACGGAATAACAACACCTCAATGATGACAACAGAAGGGCAAAAAGCAACTCACTGTAGTTAGGATCAGGCTCCAATGGATTTCTGAGTTTGTAGTACATGTAAGGATCTCCTGGGTTGGGCTGTCCAAGTGTGGGTGGTCCAGTTATTGTGAAAGGTCTTCAAAATAAATAGCAGAATATTCAAACACATCTGTAAATTTTTCTTCAATTTTCTTGAGATGAATCTGTAACTTTGGGACAAAAAACTGTTAAGCTTGATTTCAAACTGTTGCCAGATCATGGATATGAAAGCATTGCAAATTCACACGATGAAGAATTCAGACAGCAATGCCTCAATTCAGGGTAACAATTACATAAGTGAAACATCACCCTGCATGACCTGAGGTCCTAGTCTAACATTTTACTTACAGTATGTATCAAAGGATACAATAAATTAAACATAAGTGGGACCAGAGCTCACATGCATTCTTGCAACATTAAGCCAAAGTCTCTACCAAAATTTTCAAGGCGGTGAAAGCATCTCAAGAATATTTAATAGCTACGAGTTACCACAGGAATTCATCTTGTTTTCTGTATCTTTGCAACATCCAAATGGCTTTCATGTAACAATAACTCCAATCCTGAGATAATAATTATGAAAGTGTCTTACTGATTCACCATGGAGGGTCTGGACTTGGCATATGCCTCATCCAGTCCAAGACTACCAATCTGTTCAGGTATTGCTGATGGCCTGCTGAGGGTATCCGCCAAGCCCAAGTTAGGAATCTGGGGCTGGAGTGAATTTCCGACGGCATTGGCTGGAATGTTTATAGGTGGTACAGCAGAGCTGATGGCATACTGGTTTGAAGCATGGCTCTGGGTAGGCTGACTGTTATAGGCTTGGTTAAGGAAAGACGGAGTGTAAGCCTGACCCACAGGCTGCGGGACATTAGGTTGTGGAGTCTTCAAAGATGAGATACTTCTATTTCCCTGTCGTGATGAGAAGAGATATACGTGTCATACTTATATATACACACCAAGCCCAGGAATATCTCCTGCCATCTTATCCAGACTCAAACATTCCAACAATACAATCCCTTACTGCAGATAAGATCCTCTGAAGCTTAAACCTTTCAAATATTTTCAAATGTAATTCATCGTCAAACCAGGACAAAGAGACGTGTACTTTTATCATTTCAACGATCTTACATAAGACACAATGAACAAAAGTGGAAATAAAAAAGATACAGGACTTACATTTCTGCTGGTTTCAGGACCAGTCTGAGATACGATACGCAAGTCCTCTTGGCGTTCCCTATTGGATGAACAGAAAGCCATGCAACAATAAAGGAAAGAAATGTTTGCAGAAAATAAAATGATAAACTTACTTCTCAGTTAAAGGCATAAGACCAAAATATATATCCTCTTCTTCTAACTACACACTGTTGCCTAAGGCGGATATATTCATCTTGTAATATATGCATGAAACTATGTAACATGACACCTAGTCAATCACCAATACATCCTTGAATGATCCGTGGCTGTGCACAGCAAATGTTCTGGCCCTACTATCTGTTCACTTATGCCACATGGCGAATATATCATCTTCATATCGCATGTTGATCGAGTAAGTAGAACCCAGAAGTGTTCTTGAACATGTCATAGTGGTTACAACTTATCTCTGCAGGGACCACATTTGTGAGAGTGTTCTTTCCAAAGTCAACATTGCAATGGAGCCCTCTAGTTATGGTATAACACTAGATGACGTGAGTGACCACCTTCCCATTTAGTATAGTTAGTTTATTAAAAGAAATATGAGAATAAAATACTATTCTGCAGGGAAAAGGATGAGGATTCGTTGAACAATTTTAGTCTTCATTTATGTCAGGAAAATTGGTATAGAGTTTTTTAAGCTGGGATGTATGTGATTCCTATGACAAATTTATTGATACTTTTTGTAAGCATTATAATAATTGCTGTCCTGTGAAGAAGGTTGTGTGCAAAGGTAAAAAGTCAGATAAACCATGGTTTACAAATAGCTTAAACAATGCATGTAGAAAGAAAAACAATTTATATGTAAGGTTTATTAGACATCCTACTCTAAATAATGAACAAAGGTACAAGAAATACAAAAATAAGCTTACATTTATTTTAAGATTATGTGAAAAAGACTTTTTATCTAAATTAACTGAAGAAAGGAAAAGTGATATTAAAGGTACTTGGAGAATTCTAAATGATATTATGAGTAAGAAAAGTATTGCTCGTGATCTTCCCTATACATTTGTGAATGAAAACAGAACTGTTTCAGACCCTTATGAGATTACTGTTGGATTTAACCATTTCTTCATTAACGCTGGCCCATCACTGGCAGCAAAACATTCCATTTTGTGAGGGTAATGTCTGTGATTATCTTTGTGAAAAGCAGGCTAATTCTATGTACCTAACACCCATTTCTGAGTTTGAAGTATTAAATGTAGTGAAAAGTCTAAGTAATAAACCATCCATGGATCACAACGGCAGTAAGTACGGACATTATCAAAAAGGTTATATCTAATATTGCTAAACCTCTTGTATACATTTGTAATAAATCATTTTTAGATGGATATTTCCCAGATAGCATGAAGATTGCAAGAGCTATTCCAATTTACAAATCCGGTGAGATATACAGGTATACTAACTATAGACCTGTTTCATTACTTTCACAATTTTCAAAGATCCTGAAAAAGCTGTTTGAGTAAAAACTCAGCAATTTTTTTGAAAAAAATAAAATTCTTAATAATAGTCAATAAGGATTAATAAGTTACCGATCACAACAATGGCATTGATTGAACTGAAGAGACCACAAATTGTATTGAAAGTAAGTTATCTACTGTTGGTATCTTTATCGACTTGAGAAAGGCTTTTGATACCATAGATCATAGCATTCTCTTAAAGAAACTCGAGCATATTGGTGTTAGAGGTATGGTTTTAAATTGGGTTGAAAGCTATTTGTCTAATAGAAAACAGTATTTTGATTTTAATAATAGGAAGTCCTCACTTAAAGAAGTTGTTTGTGGAGTTCCACAAGGGTCTATTTTAGGACCCAAACTATTCATATTGTACATAAATAAAATCTGCAATGTGTCTGACATACTAAGATTCGTTTTATTTGCAGATGATACAAATATCTTCTGCTCGCATGATGACAGTAATGTGTTATTTGATAGGGTCAAGGAGGAACTTCTGAAGCTGTACACTTGGTTTTCAGTTAACAAGCTATCCCTGAACATAGGCAAAACAAATTATATTTTCTTTTCTAACAAGGTTTTAAAACCATCCTTAAATATCCACATAAATAGCATTAATATTGAAAGGGTTTACAGGGTACTCAACCAAATTTCTTGGGATTTTGATAGATCACAAACTTACATGGAAGGATTTCAAAGGTATGTGGGAAAATTTCAAAATGCATCGCCATTCTGAATAAAGTTAAGAATGTTTTAAATACTAGGTCCTTGTACATTTTGTATTGCTCATTGTTTATACCCTATTTTAATTACTGTGTTGTGGTGTGGTGAAACACATTCAAGTCAAATTTAAACCCCATTTTCATTAAGCAAAAGAGAATCATTTGTATGGTCTGTAAAGCAAAATATTTAGATCACACAACCCCATTGTTTAATAGTTTAAAGACATTGCCCTTTTTTCAGTTAATTAAATTTAGAACAGCTATCTTCATGTAAAAACTTTTTAACAAAATGCTGCCATTAAATCTTCAGTGCTATTTCACTATATCATTAAATAGCTATAATACTAAAAATTGTGGGAACTTTTATTTAAAAAAGTGAGAACAACAAAAAACAACTGTGTATCTCGTACTCAGGTGTGTCTCTATGGAATTCTACTGATGCAGCGATAAAAAACTGTAAAACCCTTACATCTTTTAAGTTAAGTACGAGCAAAGTTTACTTACTTCTTCTCAACAGTCATACTATTTGAAATTGGGTAATTATCTCCTGTATTTATCTTTTCTATCTCACATGAAACCTTAAGTTGTAATGTTATTCATCAGATGTAATTTATATTATCTGGAGGAAAACGCTTGTAAGTTTTTTTACTTCCTTTTCCTCCCTTTCTGGTACTCTTTTTGTTCTGGTGAATCTCTTGTGAAGTATTGTTGACATAAGCATTGGAAGTAAACTGTTGTCATTGTCATATTTCCAAAATGCAGAATTTTGTTTTCCTTAAAGAAGCTTTGCAGGGTTTATTCGATTTGAGTCTGAGAGAGACTAAGAAAATGAGAAAGAGGGACGGTTTTTGAGTGGGACTTGTGATTTTGAAAGAACCCTTAAAAATAACATAAAGACACTGTCTTTGGCATGTATATGTTTAAAAAAAGAAGATAAGTAAGGTGACAACATATTTTTGTGTTAAAATTTCTAATGTAATATTTTGTATTACCTAAGTTAAAATTTGCAAAAGACATTTTGCGAAAATTGATTCTGGAATGTGATGAAAGTTATGATATCTTAATTCTGCAGTTAACTGGTTAAGATATAACACACATGCAAAAATTACCCCTGTCAGCTTGTTAAAGAATATAAGATTATGAAGGTTGCAGATTAAAAGAAGCAACATTTTACTTTTTGTTTTCTTTATTGGGTTCTTCTTAAAAGCCAATTGACATTTATTATGTGTATGTGTATTTACTAACAGAATATTCAAATTCTTTAAACTAAGACTAATCCTCAGAGATAAAATGAAAAACATGTTTTATTATATTGCTAATCCAGTCACTGGCAAGACAAAAAAACTGGACCTATGTCCTCAGCTGTCCAAAGTTGGGAGTTGGTCAAATATTGATCAATATTTTTATAAAGATGAAAATATTTTTATAGCTACCATAGTAGCACATAACACTAGATGTGACATCACACATAGCATATTCCAGTATACCTCTCAAACCATGACATGTTATAAACAACCAGGGCATTGAGGAGCTGTTCTCCCTGAATGAATCCCTACAACATAAAGGCAACATTACTGCAGGAATGATTTCAGCTTTCAGCAAAAGTTCACAACAAATTACCTTTTGTGCTCCCAATCTTTGTGCCAGGCAAAGAATTTGTGCAATACTCACCCAAAATGATACCCTTAAAGGAACTTGGTGTTAAAATTAAGTTAGTGATCAAATTATTTGCAAGTGAAGAAGGAAGAATTGATAGAATGTGCAGAAGGCTCACCTTTCCTTTTCCCTGTTCAAGAAAGAAAAGACAGGAGTTGCAGTAGCAACAAAGGATGAAATCACACAGGATAGGGATAGTCACTGCTACTACTTTATCTCTTCTCTGAAAAGACTTACAAGCAGAGTTCTCTCAAGCTGAACTAGCCAAATCAATATCTAACTTTTGTAATGAGTACATTTAGTGGGATACAAATTTTACATGCAACTAATGTACATAAAACTTTTGCCACATCTTCATAAGATCACTGCTAGGTGACAAGATAAATGACCTAAAACAGCATTGTTGTTTGTTATAATTCGCAATCAACATTTTATAACTAACTGTGCAGAGGGTTTCCCGTACAAATGGAAGAGTAAATATCAAACAAAGCGGTAAATAAAAGGAGTAATATTACAGGGAGAACAATGTACACCGGTTGAAAATTTCAACATAAACTCACAACAGATATCAAAGGCGGGGAAAAAGAATGGCAACAGATATATCCATATTGACGACTAATAGTGAATTAACAGAAAGATGCAGAGATTATTGAAAGCATGAAAAAGAATATCAATGCATCAGGTTCAATGACAACAGCTTAGGATGTATTCCTCGCTGTAAACATCTAGTTGTGGACATCGACTTAAAACACTTTGTCCTTTACTGATGTAAATCTTTATCTATTTATTTCACTGCAGGTTATGTTTAGTGCAAATGCATACAAAGAAAATAACAGCCAAATTGACAAAACATGTACACTGTACTTTTAGGATTCCTTCATGAATGCTGTTGGCTTATAATCCAAATTTAACAAAGAACAAATAAGGTGTATAAGTAAATATCATCTAAACACATCAGCAACTGCGACTGCTTGCTAATCACATTTTATCATGTGATGACAAGGAAGAAAGTCAGCTCAATCTCCTCACCAAACTGAAGACCAAACCTTCCAAGGAGACCTCTTGCCTGACAGAGAGTCAACACAATTGTCTCACCAAATTCTAAAATCCACATATTGAAATGCACTATAAATATTCACTATAAAGAACAGAAAAATTGAATTAAGGTTTGATGTACTGTAGGAATAACTATTTTGGTAAACGTCTACTTCAAACTTTTCAATAATCATGTTGTATAACCTATGAGAAATCCACAGTTGCTATGCATCCCAGGGGCTTTGTGTGGCAGGCACCAAATACTGATACTGGAAAAGTGTGAACGAAAGCAAGTGTGCAAGACGTTAAACATGTTTTTGACATATGACTAGTCTTTGTTTTCCAATTTGTATTTCAAAAGAAACAAGCAAATAAGATGATAAGTGATGAGTTAGAGAGAGTTATGGTCCACAGCAAGGAAGACATGAGTCACAGAGATGGGTTAAAGACTTTACCTCTGTTTAGCTTCCTTCTGTTCCTGAATCTGCTGAGCCAGTTCTTGATGATATAATTCCTTCTTTCTTTGAGAAGCACTGTTGCTCTCTCTGTTACCTGGGGATTAAAATTAAACCAACTTTTCTCCAACTATACATTTCCATTTCAGAGCAAATTCTTTT
The DNA here is from genome assembly GCA_021234535.1 of Stichopus chloronotus. NCBI lineage: Eukaryota > Metazoa > Echinodermata > Holothuroidea > Aspidochirotida > Stichopodidae > Stichopus > Stichopus chloronotus. The sequence goes on from CM037831.1 coordinate 25,394,992, forward strand.
ATCTTACCTTTATAACTTTCAAATTGGTCTTACATTTAATGTTTGTTCTCATTTCTGGAAATGTAAAATCAATGACATGGTGTATGCCAGAACATCAATCAGGTTTAGGAGGTCAGCCATCTACTCACCCTTGTAATGTCCCCACTCTGATGGTTAATTGCAAGAAGTGAGGGTGGCAAGGGAGAAATGGGAGGATGAGGAGAGGTGGAGACAAAGAGTATATATCTTGAGAAAGGAATGTTCTTTACATTGCAGATAAAGTACAAATTTGAAATGATACAAGTACATAATTTTACCAATAAAAAATCCTTCATCGTGCTTCCTACTCGAGGCAGACTGAACTCTTGGAGTCGTCCTGGCTACAGACCTACGAAATTGAAAAGTCAAAATTAACAGCAAAATCAACCATACACCACAAACAGTGGTTTAGTTGTTATCAGCTATTTCTGTCACATCATCCACTAAATGAAATGAGATTGATTTGAAACAACACACCAACAAATAATAAGATGATTGAAAATTTCTATGTTTTTTGGATGTTGTGTAAATATCAAAAGTGAAACCAAATATTAATGTGTCATTATCCTTAACTACCCTGCCTGCATTGTTGGTATAAGGTATTGTTTGAAAGGTCAACAAATAACATTGCTTTATAAACAATGTTATTTGTTAGTCTTTCTGACTGCACTGAGGGGATACATGATAAGTTTGCCTTCAGCTGACCAATTTGCCATGTAACTTGTAAGAGCATTTTTCTATTAGAAAAAAAATTCCTTCATGAGTTTTGGCCATAAACTACAAAGAGTAAGGTTGAACATATTATCCTACCTGTCCAAATCAGGAAGAGTCCTACTTCTTGTCACACCTGGCTGATCCTGGTACAGGAGAGATGTAATACATTAGTGAGTGACTAGTTTTGTAATAACTTTATATGCTAGAGATTCACCTACAACTTTGCCTTAGGTCTTGTTGGAAGAGATGATCACTCTCATTCTAGGGGCAATCTTTTTTAATCAATTCTCTGTCTTGTTTCTGTGATAGTGAAGTCTTTAATAGCCCCCTCCTCCCAAACCCCCACTAGACAAGTTTACTGTCCTTATTGTTTTCCTTTCAAGTTTTCATCCAACCATAAGTGACAAAAGCAAACTGGCAGTCAAAATTGTCTTAAGCTCAACAAGGTGAACTTAGAAAAGACAGGAAAGATGTCGAAATTTAATGCTGAAAAGTTGACAGCCTATCGATTTTTTTGTTCACTCTGATACTTTGAATTAAGTGAGATCTTATGTCTCCATTACATCTGGTATTGTTCTAGCGGCAATAGGGTCTGAAGTTTTTTGTCTTGAAATTTGTCCATCTTTCTGCCCTTACTGTTGTTTATGTGTTATGATGTGATTCAAGAGGTACAGATACTGGTTTATAATATTTCTATATGTTCTGGTGGTTCAACCTTGCCTCGGTCAGCACGAATTCCAGGACTAACTGTCAAGGGAAGTCTCCCAGATTCAATACTCATCGCCAGAACTTCGCACATTCAGTACTACCACATTGCCTAATGTGAATCAACCACGGGACAATTCACGAAAAGAGGTGCAATGATGCAAGACAGGCAGGGCGGGTGGAGTAGGAACGACGTAATAAAAGCTGTAAAAATAGACCATCATCGATCATCATGGGAACTGTTTGATCAATTAGCAACGCGATCGACGAACTCTGTGCAAATGCAAGGTATTTACCAGACTTTCGTTATACCAGTTATTATACAGGAACATGGTTGACAGAAAGTCATAGTGATTCTCATCTCAAGATAGAGGGATTCAAACTATTCAGGGGTGACAGGGCCGTCCTAGCTACTGGAAAGAAAAGTGGTCAAGGAGTGTGTGTATATCTTAATAACATATGATTCCATCTAAACAATGCTTTCATTAAGCATCATACTTGTACTCCCAGCTTGTAAATTTTGACTGTTTCAATTCATCCATATTACTTAACAGGGGAGTTGTCATATGTTCTCCTATGTACAATCCATATCCCCGATAAGTCGGCAACTAATAAAGGTAGTCAGGAATTCAGGGCCTCCTCTATTCATGATCTGGAAGCTAAATCACCTTATGTGTTCATTGTTGTGAATGGCGATTTAAATCATAGTTTCTTGAAAAAATCTGACTCCACTTTCTATCGGCATGAAAATTGTTCAACGCGCAGGATGCTATTTTGGACCTGCACAATTCCCACATACAAGATGCTCATACTGCCCATTGTTTGCCTAATCTAGATGAAGCGGATCACGACCTTGTCCATTCGCTCCCCACATATCGGCACATATTATACAGCAACGTACGTCAAGGGTTAATATCGTCAAGTAATGGTAAACTTATGATGGACATCGTCTTCAGGATTGTTTCAACAGACTGATTCTAGGTCTGACATTCACAATTTAACAGAGATGAAAATTAGCATAAAGTTCTGTGAGGATTTGATAGTACCATCTATGACAGGTAAGTGTTTTGAACCATGGATCACCGAAGAAACAAAACAAATGATTAAGGAAGAAAAGCATGTTTGGGTCTGGGCATAAAGAGAAGCTAAAAGGAGCTCAGAGATGGTTAAACAGAGCTTTTAGAACTGGAAAAGTTGCAGTATAAAGAGAAAGTTGAGAAAAGTTTTACTGATAACAACATATCACAGATATAGCAGGGGCTATAGTGAGACAACAGATCTTGCCAATTACCTGAAGTACCCACTTTATTCAAATGAACTTAATACCTTTTAGAATCAGTTTGATAGTTTGGATTTCTCAACTACTGAGCCCATGCCACCCAGAGTACTCATACTCATAACCCTGATCCCCTCTTGGTTATATCTGACCACAAGGTCCATCTCATAACCCCGATCCCCTCTTGGTTATATCTGACCACAAGGTCCATCTCATAACCCTGATCCCCTCTTGGTTATATCTGACGACAAGGTCCATCTCAGTTTGCTAACATCAACAAAGCTGCAGGTCCTGATATGCTTTCCCCTTGTGTTCTTACAACTTTCTCCCGGAAACTGGCATTTATTTTTAGCCATATTTTCAATTTATCCTTTAGTACCTTCGTTGTACCATAAATCTGGAAGCATTCTTCTATTATCCCAGTGGCGTAAATCTTCCACTATCTCTTGCATGAATGACTTACGTCCAGTAGCATTAACTTCTATTGTAATGAAGATACTTGAACTAAACTTTCATCTCCCATCATGAGGAGTTCCAACTGGTATTTCAAATTTATTGGGAAATTTTCAATTACCTGGTAACCTTGAACACAATCTGGTGCAAGACTCTAGGGCATCTTTCTAGGTCATAAAGTGAGCTACACTGAGATATGAAAAATTGCAACTGGTATTTCAGATTTTCCGACTATCATCACTCTGACAGATTTTGGAGGGCGAGACCACCCACACACACCCCAGCCACGACTAACCGGTATTGTTCATCCATCCATCTATATATCTATCTATGGTGCAAGATACACTTAAGTATCAAGTATAACTTTACCAACTTTACACACACAACAAAATTTTTGAAAGAATAGAATTCAAGTATCAGGTTTCAAGTATAACTTAACCAACTTTGCACAAAATCCTTGAAAGAAAATTATTACTTTTGCCTTGAAGTTTGCTTTTAAGTTAAATCCCTGATATACTTTCTCATCCTTGCTTTTGTTACGCAACAATTGGAAACAATAATTTCTTTACGCAAGACAATGTAACATATGCATTAAAATTGGAGCTGATGTGTCCACTGGGACTTACCCTGTATTCTGGAGCCTGCCTGTCTGTTGAAGCAAACTGGGGCCTAGTATGAAGTAGATTCAACAAAAATATACCACAAGATATGATTATGTATGTCAATCCCAATGATTTATCCCTTAACATTTCTTTGATAAAAAAGAACATACCCATCTGAACATTTTACCTCAAATCCAAGTATGTTTAAAATAAACCATGTAACTAAGTCAAATAGGGTTAAGCTGTATCCTGGTACCCAAGTCTCTCTTGGTATTCGCATTATCAGTAATCGCATTATAAGCGATGTCTGATCAGTTCATGGGTAGCACAGTTACTAAAACCTCTCCTGGTACTACTGAATTTTTTCTGTATCTGTACCACGTCTCAAGCAAATAAACAAAACCTGCAGAGTCCAGGTAAACATTGATAACCTTCGAACAAACAACATTTCATGTTCAATCTAGGGGGAGTACATACTTATTCAGGAAGTATATAGTTATGAATATTATCTTGCAGGCCACACCATAAGGAAAATTTGTTTTATTCTCTCTACTGGGGTGTGCTCTTCCATAATTTGTCATTGGCAGATCATTTTTCTCATAAATCTGTTAAATAGGTATGTTTCTACTTGATTTGGAGAACAAAGTGCAAAAAAAACAGACAAGATGTATTTTACCACTACCTGTCCTCCTTTAAGGTATTTATACCATAAATAGTTAAAGACCACTTACAAATAAGGCATGTAGTTTTCATTGCATATTTCATTTTAACAACATAGTATGAATCTTAAATTGTAGCAATTGAAAATTGTCGCTTTTTTAACATACATTACCATACTTAGTAGTGAAAAGTGGAAGTATTTGACACTTTTCTGAGAAAAATGCTATATTAAAAGTGAAAAAGTAAAATTTTACTACATTATGCAAAGAAGGTTGCGTCCATTTTACTACAAAGGGTGTGTAGCACAGCTCTCTTTGTAGAAACTTCTTTGGCTGTATCACATAAAACTGGCCTTTCTTGGTCAGAGTCTAGAGTTCATTGCATCACATGACCACTTTCCACTTTCTTCCAAGAGAGGTGCTTTCCCTGAGGGTTGAACTACATCCCCCTGCATTCCTCAAGCAAGTGTTTCCATTTTCCAAATAGTCAATCCCTGCATTTTCACCTGTTTTGCTGGTTTTTAATTCTTGAAATGGATGCACGTGGGTACAAGGTGGTAGGAAAGTGGAGTAACCTTCATATGCATGGTAACATGTGAATGCCTTGAAGATGTTGAGCTCGAGGGAAAGGTGCAGTTGAGCATGTAGGTTTAAAACAGTTGCAATGTACTAGTTAACTGCTGCTGATGCCAATGTGCTTACCTTTTCACTTTTTTTAACATTTTATAGATTTTTTGTGTTTTTTTTTTATATTACACTTTTGCTTTTAGTTTGTTTTTGACCATTTGTTATTTTGTCATGTCATGCTGCAAATTAATGACTAGAGTCCTATATCTTGTAGCAGCTGAACTGCCGCTGATAGGCCCACATCACCCATACCCTTCACTATTACATAATTTATCATAATACCCACAGGACATGAACCATTTAGAAAAGTCCACAAGCAAATATATTACATGAAAAATGTACTGTGAAAACATTTGGCAGAACTGGTACAAGTCATTGTAAACTTGGTTGAATTAATTCAAACTTAGATATTGCACAGATGGAAAAATCATACTAAAATAATGTTTTTTAGTACCTGTAAATTATACATAATGCAAAGACTCACAAAAAATGAGGACATAAAAACAACGTCACAATGAACAAGTAACGTAAAAACAAGCTAAGATGTAAAAAAAAAAATACCAGCAATGTAGAAACAACGGGCCGATGTTGTAAAAAAAATACTGATAAATAACAACTCTTTGAAACATCATGGTGAAAAGAAATACCAATAGTGTAAACAGAGGATTCTTTGAACGTATTAAATCAAAACAATATTCTCACATTTTTGCTCCATTACTATGAAAAAAGATGATGGGAAATTTCAAACATCAAATTTACTGTGATAACAAGAGTTAGCCAGTGGGCTCTTCAAAGTTTCGGGAAGCTCTGAGGCATACCAGAAATTCAGGTAATGAATCGAATGTTACTTCTAATATCTTGTTTTGTTAACCGTTTTCCCATTGAAATCAGAGACACATATTGGCCAGCTATTGTGACTGAATATCCACTATTGTGTGACCAGTGTGGCTGCTATGTTTTACACATTTTTTTTTTCATAATAGCATGTGCTTCCAATTCCTATGCTACATTGTCCATTTTAAAGGTAATAATGTGTACCATCGATGTAACTTTTTTGTACTCAAGCAATTGATCCTTTTTAAACTAATACAACATGTTATTTTTCATTATACAAAACCTCAGTGACTTTTGTCTCAAAATGTAAAATACATTTTTGTCAAATTTTAACCATACCTTTTGATTGACAATCCTTTTTGTACAAGTATCTCATATATTTGAAAAAAGGTATCTTTTTTTTGTGAAATAAATACACTGTTTGTACAAATGTCTCTGCTTATTCCTTTTTTCTAATATGAAGTAACAAATACATTATCAATTTCAGGAAATGGAGAATTACTTTGCTTTAGGACATATCAAAGAATAAATTTAAAACTTAGGGTGGGAGAAAATTTGCAGGGTGGGGGAGAAAATTTATTAGGAAAGTTCCCTCCCCAGGGAAACTTTCTTATTTTGGGGGGACCTCCTGTTACACTGGTCCTGATTTTTGCCGTACCATCCAATCCTATTAGTCAATTTTAACACAGCTTTTCTTCAAATTACCAAGAATACAAACAAACCACTGAATTATACAAGCATTTTGCCATGAACTTCCTCAAAGCAAGACAGAATGTCATAATATCTATTAATTGCAACCTGCAGTTTGCCAAAGATAAGCTATAATTAGAATTTTTAAGCAAATAGGTGCTTTTCAGAATTCAAAAATGACAAAATAAACTTACTTATAAGTAAATACCAAAAGAGATTTACAGAAAGAAGTGCAGCTAAGAAACATTACCTATCACTGAAGTATGCCTTGTCTTGATCCGGTACCTCTAGGTCAGTAAATCTTACTCTCCTTGGAGGAAACAAAACAACTAATTAATAATAAACTGATTGCTGTGGTGACAGCAATTTAGTACATTAAAAAGATAACAAATAGATGAGGAGGCATCCATAGCATCTTGCTAAACCAATTAGATCACGATGACAAGCATACACAGGTTCACTACAGCCAATTAAAACCTATATTACAGTTAGAAGAATATTCAGATTATAATTTAGTGCATGATCATGTAAACTGACAATTACAGGTACACCATATAAAGTCATCATTCTTTTAGCTGACATACAGCTCATTATGTTTGTTTTATAATCTAACTTATGAAGCTGTCAATACTGCTGAAAAATATACTTTCTCTCAATTTGCACTAAAAAATAAAAAAGAGAAACAGATATGTTTATTTAGTGCTTGCACTCAAGTGCATTATGGGTTGTCATCCAAGCCAAACAAAGCATAGGAATATATCATGGGAGGGAGATGACCAATTAGATCCAAAAAGAGTACTCAACTTACCTCCTGTCATGGTCCTCAGAATCCCTAACACCACTGTACCGGCCATCCTATGCGAGGAAAAAATTCATTACCTTTGATCTCCACCAAAACTGAAGTTTATCTTCTCACTATAACACATATATACACATATATCAAGGGAAATTTTTTCCAAGCTTTCAGTGACCACCAATGACGATTGACACCCAAGGAAAACAATAATGATCATCTACTCATGATAGTCAACCTACACACACATTAGGTATGAGGTTGCCTTCATGAACATACCATGTTTGCAAGCTTTGACCTCTGTGGACGTAAAGTTACCTTTCAACCTTTATGACACCAGAAAGCCAAAAGGCTTTGGATTCCTTGCGATATTGTTTACATTATAACAAACATGAATTACCCACATGACAAGTATGAGATCAACTACAGTTACTGTTCTTCAAACACCACATTAATAAGGCTTTAAACCAAAATGACCTTTCATCTCCTCTTAAAACATCAAGGTGTGAAAATTGATAGAAATCATTGATTCAGCATGGGTAACACACACATACTCAGTATGAATCCCTCACAATTAACCTTCTTAAGATAAAGTGGTTATTTTGACTACTAAAACTGAACTTCTACAAACTATAAGCGACAGACATGCAAACTATGAGATCACTCACAGATTCTCTTTCTGAAATACACGAGTAAACGTTATTTTGACCCTTTGACCTCTGGTGACTCCAAGTGGCCTTTAAACTCCACTAAATCAGTAGTTGTTGCATACTCTATATGGGCAATTCCCATGCTAAATATCAGATGCCCTCACTGTTATACTTCCCAAGATGTGTCGCTTCCGAGGTTTTTGAAGTTTGACCACTAGTGACATCAAATGACCTTTGACCTCCACCAAAACAATTGGGATCCTCTACTTAATATGACCAACCAACAAAGTATCACATCACTCACAGTTACCCTTCTTGAGATATCATGTTTACAAGGTTTTTACAGTTTGACTTCTGGTGAGCTCAAATGACCTTTGACCTTGACTAAAAACAATAGGGATCATCTACTCAGTATGACCAACCCACACACCAAGTTATGGTTACACTTCTCAGTTATGGTTACGCTTCTTGAGACATTGTGTTTACAAAGAGAGTCACATACACACATACATTTATCTTATCATAAAAATCTACCAATTGTTTCAGCTATTCCAACAACATTCCTTTCTTGAAATACTGTGCCTACACAGTTGGCAGTCAAACTGCCAATCTCAAGTGACTTTTAACCTCCATTAATAAATGACAAAATTTCCACTCATCAAGAGTTACTGATGTTATAGGGATATTGTGTTTACTAGTCAAGTCATAACACATACACCCTCACATGCCTACCTGATGACAAAGTGCTGACTATTTGTTTGGAGAGGAATGGAAAAGGCAGTCACTCACTATCCCAAGCTAAATTGTTGGCTGGTGGTAAGCAGAATTCTCAGTTGGTTCTCCCTTTTGATTGACAGCAAATTCAAAAGACACAGAGTAGCTCATATTGCACAGCATACACAAGGGCCCATTGTTTTGATTACACATACAGAGTTTAAAACAGGCTGTGGGAGATTACAAGTGAGTGGTTTGAAGAATTGAAACTGTCTGCAGTGTGAGTCCCTGTTGTTAAGTTAAACTATCCACATAGAACTTGCCCCAGTCTCTTGTGATTGTCCTCTACCAGCTATGGCAAAGGATCTCTACAGTTCTCTCCTCCTTTCACGGACGCCCCTTTGCAGGTACACACTCTTACCTTTCTACACCAAGTTATTTTAATCTTGTTACCTTGTGCTACCATCACCACAGGGCTGCGCACAAGAGACTTGTATCTTTCTCAATTGGTGACGTCATATTTCAGTCAGCGGTATTCAACATAAATATTCACCAACTTGTTGTAGCCAATGAAAAGCTTCTAATTTGTAAACTGACAGCATTATTACCTTTTATACAGTGCTAGCTACAGACAGTATTATTTCTGATTGTCTCACTGTGTCAAAATCTATGTGCATACAGGCACATGGACATAGGAGAATTGGACTGAGATTTCCCAAAAGTTTCATTTGTTTTCAAGACTTTATGCTTTCGAAGAACGGAAAAGTTCACCAACCTAGCCACTACCGTTAGTGCGCAAGTAACGACACTGTACGTACGTGCTGACACTGCAACAATATGTGTGGTACATGTATACTGCTGTTGTGCCCAACGTTCATAGCACCATATGAATATTAATGAATATCCAGCAAGAGTCATACAATTCTCAATGCTGATGGGATGATAACAGCTAGTTATCTTCAAATATATTCATCCTTAATTTGGGTTGAATGAAACAATAAACCAGTGAAAAATGATGATGTCAACAAAAACAAAAGATACAAGCAAGTCTCTTACACATGGCAAGCCACTTCATTGAGCAGTCCATTTGGGTGAGTGTGTGTGCATGCATGCCTTTGCATGTGCATGCATGTGTGTGTGTACCATTAGAAGCAAGTGCTATAGTTCAGTAGCTGTAGCAGAAACTGTAGTAAGATTCAGATGACGAATTCATGACAGGTAGAAGAGAATAATGTGAGAGACTTGGGGCAAGTCTACTATACACCCAGCCTGGGGATCATCTAAGTACCAGCTATATGAAGAAGTGACGATAGGACAACCTGCAAAGTTCACACAAAGAAGGGCAAAGAGCTGGACACCTCAGGAATCCATACATTTATGATCGGTTTCATTTTTTTTGTGTGTTGATTTGACTCAACTAAGGATCAATTAGATTAACAATAGATGATCAACCAATGAGTCAGTTTTTTTTTTTTTTCAGAACAAGTTCCCCCTGAGCGGGAAAATAACCAGATCAGCCAATCAGTGAGTACCTACTGAATACAGTTGGTGAACCACTCTACTGGAAACACAGCCTGCACATGAACAATTCAAAAATGCTACTTGAATTTCTGAGAATATACATACATATTTCAATAACTCTGTTTGATAAAAAAAACTGATGGCACCTAATTCCAGCTTCAGTGTTGTTTCATGCAAACAGAAGAAAAGTGGCAGGTGAAAATAAAAGATAAAGTTAAAATTTCTAGTGTGAGCAAGTTTGGCTTGACTCAGATTTAATGTTTGACCCTACTACATGTAAGAGACCTGGCTTAGGTCATGATCAACTGATGCCTATAATGGACACATTGTACCCATTTCTTCATAGCAATAGGTTCCTTTGCTATTTGCAAAAATTAAAAAAGCTGCCAAGTTCCCTTACCTCCTCAGGGTACCTATTAAGTCTTGGATCACTACGAGATGGTCTTAAACTTGTCTTTACTGGGTAATAGTCAAGGTCACCGTACCTCCTGTGAAAAGATCAAAGATTGGGGAAACCTTGCTGCTAGCATCACAAATTACAATTAAGATACACATAGTCATCTTCATGTTACAATGATAAAAAATCCTTTGAGCCTTATTACATCATCACACTTAAAGAGGTTTATTGAGTGGTCTCATGAAATTCACCTTCATTGTCCTAAAACTGTCAATTTTTTTTTTCACATACTAATGACAAATGGTCAAACTAAAAGGATCCCCAAATGTTACACACAAAGGAACACTAATGAGTGAGTGATGAAAGATTCAATTCTGTTTTTGGTACTTCATGACCAGCCACTTTTCACATCAGTACTAACTCATATGAACTCAACCAGTACAAATATGGATGAAAATTCAAAACATTTGACAATTTTATAACTACTGGACATGAAACTTGACTAATCATGCTAACTGTAGTATTGCCATGTGTTTGTACCCTCCAAAATCCTCACAAACTTATGGATATCAACTCAATGAGCCCCTTTAAAGACATGGTGACCCTATGCGAGATATGCTTTCTAGAAAATCAAACATCATTTTTACTACAAGGTACAACTTCAATTTTTCCAAACTTGGTAACAAAATTAGATTTTAGGCGTAATTTGGGTGAAACTTAGTTTTCGGCAGTTGAGGCCGATTTCAACTGAGGGAGGGTGAATACATTTAAAATGTAGAATATTCTTTGTTACAGAGTATAAATGGTGTCGCAAAGGGGATAACGATACCATATCTTTACAGTAGTGACCAGGTGGCATTCTTGCAGTCAACCAACATTGGCCAAATACTACCAATGCTATGTTGACAAGTATGAACTTTACACAACACCCACTGAAAGTGGAGCAATGAAGATATTTCATCTGAAGACACACAACAGAAAAGATCTAATTCAATCCAAACATGGGGTTCATATCTTCAAGGAGAAGAGATTACTGGAAAATAACAGCAGAAACAGGAACAAACATAACTGTACCATCGTTTCCACTTGTTCTATTCCATATGATGTCACAGACTATAGTAGACCACCAAAAGGGGTAAGTACCAGTACTAAGACCACGTGTTCAAAGTGATAAAAACAATGTTCTATGCCCTATACACTGTGATAGTAATGCAGTAACTTGTATTCATGTCTTCAAGTAAATTTAATAAAAAAAAACATGTAGCGGCAGGAAAAAAGTTGCACTTGTGAAGCTTCAGCAGGGTTTGAGAGCAGTACGGTACACAGCAACTGAATCAGAGACAATTTTGCCGATGCGATCATGTGCCAGCAAACCCACTCGCCATTTGCGGCCTAGACATTCAATGACAAATCGCCACTTAGCAATAAATTCTTAAGTCAGGTAATCTGGTTGCTGCACATTACTTCCAAATAATTTTGTAACATAAAATTGTTGAAAAATTGTCTTGTTTCACTGAAACTTTCTCCAGGAATACCAATTGCTGTCATTGCCCCTTATATACACAAACAACATAACTTTCATTATACCAGGTCTATGGGACATTTAACACACACTGCTGTATGTGCATGGTATGGTACTACTTTCATCACTTGAAGCAAAAGAGTCAGTGTCTCATTTGAATTGGAAAACTGAAATTCCCCTGGAGTGCACTACTTCAGTTCCAAGCTGAGCAAGTTGTCTGTGGCCCGCCCCAAAGACCAACGAAGAAGAACTGACGGCATTGAAATGAATGATATTGTGTACAAGTTCATAGATTGATTTGTTGATTTTACTTCTCATGATTTGCGACAGCCAATCATCAGTTTATAATGCAAGTGGTAGGCAGGATTTTCGTTCATAATTAGATGCAAGGCAAAAACGTTGCTTATGATCATGAATCATGGAAAGTTCTGATCCAACTAACAGCATTTACGTGAATGACATTTTCACTATTAAATAATGGGGTCAATTCAGTGGTGTAAAAGTGTCCTCGTTTGTCGCAATCTATGGCACAATTAGCTCTGGCAAATCTTTTCTCCCACCGAGTGTGCCTGCCTGCCTACTGTTGTAGTCAAGATTGCCAGTTTGGCATTTTAATCACCAAAGTAGGGGAACATGTTTTTTTTTTTTTTACATTTGTGGGCCAGTAAAAATTAAAAGTGCATGCCGAGGGCATTTTGGCATTGGGGGGCCTGATGGAAATAACTGCAAAACATGCACTTAATTAAGAAATTTCAAGACTTTTTTCCCCCAAGATTTTAATAGTCACCGGAGTAGGACATTACAGGTTTTACAATTTACTCTCCACTTGTATCAATATAGAGTGAGTTTGTAATGACGTATATTGTATTACTGTGTGTAGAAAATGTTGACACGGTTGCACTGTACAAGAATACAGCGTCATGTTTCCTCAAGAAGGACCCAGTTTTGTTTTGGCATTTTTTTCAGGTGATTTGGCTGGCAATTTGGCTGGTTATTCCACAATCAAACTGGCAACCCTGATTGTAGTCACTATAAGCTCATCGAATAAGAATAAGTGATTGAAACTGGACTATATAGGACAGCTAACAGGATAACCTAAAAAGGCTATGCCACAAACATAGGAGGCAGTAACAGTTAACACTTTAAGTCACAAAATTGCTCGTAAGTCAAAAACAGAAGGAGATACTGACTTTTTCCTTCAGAAGAAGTAGATTCAAAAAGTATTTTGAGTATGATCCTTCCACCTGTGCAATTTCTGTGTTAATCAAAGTTCACCTGACGCAGCTAAGATGATGTGTACCAATTCCACAAAATCCTCTTACAACACATTTCTGATGTAAAATTTTTGGCTGGGATTGTTCTAAATGTTTCTTCGAGGGTATTAGGCCTACACTGTATGTTTAAGCATCTACAGCCTTCATGGGATACAAATACCATGATATGTATCCCCAGCGGCAACACATGGTCACAATTAATTTCAAGGTCATGTAAAAATGCCTTGAAAGGACGAAGGGTAGCTGCAGTAAAAGGAGCTTTATCTCTGTCTGTTGTTGTTGTTTTTTTTGGGGGGGGGGGTTGTTGCTCCATTATCATTATCATTAATTGGTACAGACTCAGTTATAATCAGCAAAATAGAGATGGGGTTTTGCAGCTATGTAGAAAACTGAGTGAAGGTTGTCAAACTTCTACATTCAGCAATAGAGGAAAAAAGAAAGAAAAAACACATGGCAAAAACATTGCGGAGAGGAGATCAAACCTGTGAAATTAACTTTAATTACCAAATGAGCCACTTGATACTTAGATGCTAACGAAGACATACAAAGATGAGCCCTCAGGAGGCAGGCAAAAAAAAAAAAGAAACACCACTGAAACAATTACACCTAAACACAACTATTACTACTTCTACAAAGCTGACTTGTTCTTCTTTAGATGACTTTCCTTCAGTATGACGCACAGATACTTTACTCTTCGTTTACAGTAAGGTAGTGTTAACAAAATAGGCAATATGTGTAGGCCTAGCCTGTACAACTTGCATGAATTTACTACCATAATGCTAAATAGCTGCTTTATAGCCATAACACAGTAACCGCCACTGTGCACCAAGTTAACCATGATCATTTATGGCGATGAATACATTTACTTTCAGAAGCCAAGAGCTTTGTTTTTTGGGGTTTTTTTGTGAGACATTGAAATGAAAAGTTTTAAAATGGATTGCAAATTTATTTTTGGTCCATTTTGATGTTGATATGGATATGTAAGTATTAACAGCTCATTTGAAAAAAAAATCCTATTATCTTTCTGGTTACATATCAAGTTACAAGGTGAGCACACAGTTGTGCCTTCATCACCCTCTCACCACTTCCGAATCACATATCACAGAGAAGGTAAAAACTAAAGGCATTTTCTTTCCTGCTGCCCCTCTGACCTCTCCACCACTTCACCCCTTTGCTACCTGTATCTAGCCTCTTCTTCCCTTCGGAGTCGTAACACGTCGTTGTAGTCAAGTCCAGGCTGAGGCGAGCCCCATCCTCTCCTTGGAGGAAGAGGAGGTCTGCTGTCATGGTATTCTGGTGGTGGGTGAGGAGTCTGAGAGGCAGCCTCTTTCCTCACAGGAGCAGCATCAAAAGAGTTGCTGTTCTCTGTTGCTGTCTGGTTAGATTTTTCATATGGAGACTGTTAAAAGATAAAGTAAAGGAACCGAAATTTACCCAATTTACTAACACATGTAAGATAGGTGGTAAAAAAATATAAACCCTTTTATGATAACACCTCCCATACCCAACCCCCATCCAAGTAATGGTCTTAAAAAAGGGTTTCCCAAACTTTACCTCCTGAGCAGTGTTTCTTGCAATAAGTTTATTGCTTTTATACGATAACAAAACTTAAACAGACACAATCAGAATCAAAGTGTATAGCATCCACAAAATGCATGATGAGATAACATGAGCTCACAAAGGACAACTTACAGAACACTTCACAAAGAGGTAATTATCATTTCAGTGAGAGTTGGTGATGGAAATGTAGTTCTTTCAGGAAGATTATTTCGTTAATAGGTTGATTTAACAAAGAAATTAAATAGCGAGATATGTTGAAAAGGTCATCATCACATGCAGACAAACAAAGCCAGAAAGTCACATGACTTGTGATTCCTTGCCAATATTTATGGAAAGCATTGTCAACTAACATATCAATCTTTACGTTCAAACGCTTTACCCTCCTTGGGATACCATGTCTACAAGCTAAGGTATCACATACAAACACACATAAACACACACTCACAAATACACACAAGCCATTACCATCGCATAGATTTCTTGCCTCTATCACCCCTACACCTTGGTAAGGAATCAAAAATGCACTGAACATCTTGAAATCTATCTATTGCAGTTCAAAACATTGTTCAATAGAGGCAAATATCACACTCTGAATATTCAGGTATGTAAGGTGGGTCAGTATTCCGAAATAAAAATATTGATATACCGATTTCAAAATACCGATAATACCGGTAATATCGATATTTTCGTGGAACAGGTACACACAGTAAATGTGCTTTAAATGGTATACATTATGTTGGACTTGACTGTGAATGTTCGAGAGCTACTGTAAATGTACTGTACTAATCGTAATCTTTTGTTGTCTTGTGCCGTTTTGTTTGTTTGCTTGTTTTTTATAGCAATCATAAATACTTGTCAACTCAGAGTGAAAATTGAAGACAACCTCCCCTTTCCGATTTTCTGCGTCACAAAGTGGGATCCCACTTTTCACTTCTCAGATTGCTCCAGTTTTTTTTCCTTTCCAATTTCTGTGACTTACCGTTTCAGACACAAACGACAGTTGTACGCCTCCGTGATCTTTCGTTACTCTTGTTACAATTGCCTGCGCGTGCATTAATAGTGCCATTTAGTGAACATTTTAGTGTTAGGCCAAAAACCACTTCACCAGGGTCACAAAATTTTGATCAAAAGAAATCATTCGATATTGCTTCAAAACTAAAGTGTTTCACGAAATGTTGCATATTTCATGTAAACCAAATTATATTACATGTATTGTTAAGCTTTAAATGTACAAAAAGTCTTTCATTAAAAACGTACAAAAGATCGTACAAAGCCTTCTATAAATTTACGCTAATTACATCCTAACATAGGTATGTTGCGAATAGCCTATCTACCTCAGAAATTTGTATGTATTTCATTCCCTGTGAAAGAACAGCCAACTGTTTTTTAGTTAAAGAAAAGTATAAATGTATCCTACTGTTTTCAATGTTGAGATTCAATCTTGCATTTGTAGAAAAAGAGAACTTCGATGAGTTGTGATATTGTGGCGCTACAGTAGCAAATATGTTTGTTTATTAAGTTACTCCTCTTCTTCGCGGGCTAAACATACCGTAGTCAGTGCACGCCCTAATGGGGAATGCATGGTTGATTCTAACAGGTGTTTTGGCCAACTGTAGCTGGTCTGCTGGGGTAGACTTGCGTTCTACGTACTGCAGTTTGTGGCTTTGATAACGATTGTAAAATTTGTGAGGAAACTTAAAACAGCTGTAAACCATGTGCATTTCGTTAATTATCTGTTTTAAACAAAAAGTATAGTTTTAGAAACTTCTCCAAAATTCATAAATTCTGTTTCAATTCCATTTTTTTCTCGATCACGCAAAATCGGTGGCCCTAAAACTGGCTACTTTTTCTTCATACTCACATGACTGCATAGCGTACCCAATCTGAATAGCAATCATAAAAAAAGGACTGAGGCCCTATCACAAACTAATCACTAAAGTCGCACTGTAAAAGCTGACATTTTCAGAAAATTGCTGGTTAATTATCCCCCACTAATCTGAAACTTCGCCTAAACGGATTAAAAGCCCCTAATTCCTGAGTGAGTACAACTTGGCCATTACACTACTATATAGTCTACGCAAACCTGTAAATAACGGGTTGTACTGAACTCACTGTTTGCCGCAGTAAAGCTGAACTCGCCGGTCAGTGTTCATCAACTATCGCAGCTTTAGCCTGCCCCCAAAACATCTCTATATATCTAAAATACCGACCGATATTTTATCGATACGAACAAGTTCCCCATGCTGTAAAAGAAGAAAACCTTCAACAGAAAAAAATGACACTTTTAATCCACACCCGTTTTTAAAATGCAGTGATCCAGCCCTTTTACTTTGGTCTTATCTTTTATACATCGTGATGTAGTCATTACAGAAACTCACACTTTCCACAGGGATGACAAACTGTGATCGTTGTCCCGCGCAAATGGCCACTTCACAATGTGTGTCGCTAATGTTGGTACTCCGTGCTGTTTGAACTTGCTGCTTTGAACCCTGTACACTGTGTGTGTACTTGACACTGTAACCCCTGTACCTAACGTCGACAACTGCTTCTGCACGGTCAAAGTGCATGTATAGACAGTGTGTACCGATCGAAGTGCATGCATACATGTGTGTACTGGCAACTGCTATTAGGGCCGCTTTTGTTATGGAGGTCAGAGACACGAGTTGAACGTAAGTGTCCTTGTAAGATGAGACGGAGGGTTATCAATCTGTATCATTTAGTCGATACTTAGTCACTGCTACTGACTGTCGCTATCACCAGTTGACCCGGTATGCTACTATGTTACTATGTAGTATAATATCGATATTTTAGATACTTCTTCTATATATCAACTTTACTATATATCGATATAGTTGAAAACATATCGACGGTATGGGTATTGTGTGAATACCGATTAATACCGGTTATATCGATATACCGCCACTGCTTACAGATATGTAACAGTATTCACATTGCTGGAAACCAAATATAATACCAGATGAAATCTGAAAGCAATTTATTCAAATTGCATTTCCACTGTTCAAGATTTTCCAGAGAACTCAGCTATTAAAATAGCCAGAAAACAGCATAGTATGTAAGTTTGTCAAGTCACAGAGTTCTTATTAGAAGGAGATTTGATGTAAAATTTAGTTACTCGTACTATTTTAACCACACCCACCAAATCAAGAGAAGATAAGCTGGTCAGGTAGCACAAAGATATTTCATTCCTTCATAAGGCGATTCCAGTTCAATATAGTTCACCTATCAACATCATTTCAGTCAATGAATCCTTAAACAATTAGCTCCCTCAGAACAATGCAGGTGTTTAGCCACCAACATTTTCAGAGAAGGTGGCACACAACTCAAAATGACTGCTTAGTTAACATCAATGAATACATGTATAATTGCTGTTAGCAAGGGATCACATACAAATGAATTAAAGAAGTAGAAGTCTAATAGTTCATCTAACATGATGAGAAGTTTCCTGTAAATTGCTGACCTTGCCCCATATAGATTCTTTTTGTGTTTTTACATACAATCTAAATGCTATATTGTGATACATGACACCAAGCGACACCTAAGCAGAATATTTTTTTTGTTCTGATGACTGGCAATGCTGTTTCAATACAGATTCAAACCGTAACTGTAGCAGATGACACATAGTAAGTCACATATCGTATTGTGTTTACTCTTTAACCTTATCAAGGACCTACGGAAATGTCAAGAAGAATACAGAGATTACAGTTGAATCTTGGCGGCTGTACACATGACTTCCAAGCATTGCATCTTCTCCCACTAACAGCACCCTAATCAAGTATACAACATAGACTAGGATAAAAGTTTTCACTTTTGAACATTTTCCCAGATAAACGATTATACATGAGGATTTCTTCATTTTGATTTACCTTAACCAATTTAAATTAAGCAAAGAAGGAGACAATTTCAATGAACACTTTTTGCCATGCTGGTATTGGACGTATTGCACATTGCATTCGTTCATTTCTATTTGCTATTCTCCTTCATTTGTGTATCTACATTGTCTATTGTTCTCTTACACTTTTTGTTGTTTTCCTTCGAGGAGAAATAGAGTGAATCAATCTACCGATCCATCCACTCACCTACCTACCCATTTGGTCGGCCAGACGGTTGGTCGGTCTAAAATTTAGAAAGCATAGCTGTCCTGAGCATTCATCTACAACCTCATCTCCTAACAGGTAGAGGAATATGATATCAAGCCTTAATAAATAATGCTTTATGATGTACACCTTCAACCTCATATGTTACCATAATCTATATCTCGTATCATGGCAAAGATAGAAAACAGAATCTTATCTTACATTGTGTAACAGCTGCTGCCCATTGGCTGGGTTTGTGCCCCGCCTCTCCTCTTTCCTCCTTTTCTCCTTCATCTCCTTCTCCTTAAGAAATTCTCTGTATTCCTGGTTCCGTTGGTTTTGGGCTCTTACCTGGTGAAGAAGGGTCAAGGAAATTTTACAAAGATACCTTTCACTGTTTAAGTTATTTTCTATTGAGGCTCTTTCTTTACAAAAACATTTTATTATTATTTACCAATAGCAACATTGAGATAATGGTATGTGCAGGTATAAAGGAGTCGTAGACCACTTCTAGGGGTGTTCTTTTTTGTGGCTTTACAATACATGTGATACACAACTTTCTATCTCTCTGAATGTAGTATTTATGTTCATGTTTGGAACGGAGTTACTGCATTCAGAGTTTTCACATCATAAAACTTTCAAATGTCAAATTAGTGAAAATCTTATTTTTGGTATATCTCTTAATCCAAAATGGCTATTTTCATGAGACCTTCAAATATATGACTGCTATACAAGAATTTATCTAAAAATCAGGTTTATGTTCAGAGGTCATAGCTCAAAGTCAAAGGACATATCTGACCCTGAAAAGTTTGCGCCCACAACCCCTCTTAGACCACAGTGCCGATGAAGGTTAAAGTTGGTAAATAGTAGCCCCATGGTCTGAAGTTGTCTTCCATTAAAAATTAAGGTCAGAGGTCAATGATCACATTCGTGAAAGTCCTACAGGTATACAAGATTTTATCTAAAAATCATGTTTATAGGTGTTTTGAGGTCAAAGGTCATGGTCAGAGGTCAAATTTGACCCTTAAAGTTTGCGTTCACAACTCCTCCTAGACTGTAGTGCTGATGAAATTGGTGACCCATGGTCTAAAGTTCTGTCTCACTTTACACAATTTAAGGTCAGAGGTCAGATTTCACATCAGCAAAACGTTTCGAAAAAGTGTATAACAATATTCCCCTAGTCAGTTTGTTGAATAAACTTCAAACTTGGTTGCTAGGTCCCTTAGTATGAGATGAAATGTCCATGCAATCGATTACATCATAGGTCAAAGTACATGATTATTACTGCACACAATACATTACCGCAGATTTTGGTAGTACAAGTGTCAATCTTTGCTTCTGCATGCAATGTGACTTAGTGTTTCATCCTATGCAGCCATATTTTGGGCTGAGCAATTGTGTTTGATAGCAATGTTACTTTCCATACTTTGGTAGTACTATGGTATGTTTAACGATCGTCTCCACAGTATAATAGACAAGAAATGAGATGTTTACAGTATGGTATGTTTTGGCGGAAAAATTAAAGCATCACACAATATTATCATGACGCGCTTTGTACAGCTGCTACAAAACACATAGAACAGCACCGTGCTGATCTGAGGAATAAAGGAACTCTGAAGATCTTTGACGCACACACGATTTCTGCAGTGAATACTTTGAAGCATACGCAACTTCTTGCGAGTATGGCCAGGTACGTGTGTCTAGCTATGTCTAAGTATGTGTACTGTGTGCTACTCTGTAGCATGTATGATTAAGCTTGACTATAATGACAAATGTGTGAAAGAAATGATAGGGATGAGATATGCCACTGCATGGATTGCAGTTCTTTTGCTTCTTTTTTTGTTGCAAGAGTAGATGTACAAACATGGTTCCCTATCACAATTCCACAATCCTGTTGTTGCATGACACCTATCTTGGACATATCGCAGTGTAATTACACAGACAGGAGAATTGGGTTACCTTTGCAGACTCCCTGTCTTGAATTGGCAGTGACAAGCCATCTCCTTCTTGCACTGAACGTTTCTGCACAGATCGGGACTCCTTCTGAAATGTCAAGATAAAATACTACAATGAAATACTACAATCTTAATATTTGTGACAGCGCATACACCCCTTATACTGAACAGTAAAAAAAAATTAATGGTATGTATGTGGAAGAATAATTTGTTTCACACAACAAAAATTGTAAAGCTTCCATTACATGGAATAACAACCTAAAAGGGGAAATCAGGGTTTATTTTCACAATTTATTTCACTACAATTCCCCACCGGTATCGTACAATGAGTTATAACTTACAAATACAATCAAGATTATCTCAAAACATGTGGACAATTTCGAGAAACAAGTCAAATTCGCAAAAAAAAAAATGGTGAAGAACTCCAAAAGTCTGTAACATCCATATTCATCGAATCAAATATGAATATTCAATACTATCGCCTTTTCAATGTATGAGGAGGTGTGGCTGAACAGTTTCATTCTTACGCTGTGATTGGTCATTGTATTGAAGAGGCTGTCTTTCTTGCACATGAACCTTTATTTCTTGTACCCAACTAAAGCCAAAATCCTCTAAAGGTGAATTTTCTCAGTCAAACCCTGATTTCCAATTTAAAGTAAAACCATGAATGTAATACGTATATGAAGCACGGTGTGTAACCATTGCTGAATATCCTGAGAGATTCAACGGTTCCTTTCCTCATGGTGACACAATTTGTTCTTTACCTTCCAAAGTATTGACCAATGTAATGGAAGAGCGCCTAACACTTTAGACTTTAAAATAGGGATGTATAAATATGGAAGGTGGAAACAAGCAAAAAGTGCCTGGAAAGTGCATAACCTATTTTCGGTGGGGTCCTTGGGGCCCGACTTCGAGGCCCTTGGTAGGGTCCAGGAGGAAGTCGTGGTGGGGAATCACGGGGCAAAGCACAGGAAACTCCTGGCTTCTGTATGTTTCAGCAGCCTAAGAATGACTTTTTTAAGGGACAGGTTTAAAAAACAAAATGGAGAAAAATCACTGTATAGTGTTGCATTCAAAGTAATTAGGGTGTACGAAGGCAAGGACATTCATAACCAATCCTCTATCAATTATTAAGCAGGCTAGTCAAAATTTTCTGAGTAGCAGGGTGCACAGTCCATTTGTGGCATTTCTGAAAATAGCCAAAATAGTCAACACAAGGCTTATTTGACTAATTGGCCATAACTCAGCATATCATACATCGAAAATCAGATTGTTTTTTACAAAATTTTCACCTGTCATATCTTCAATTAGTACTAATTACACCAATAGCAGGTTGCTTGGTACAGAAGTCATTAGTTTACAAGTGACAGTGCATACAGACGAGCATACTGTATGTGTAGCTCCGATACAGATGGAAGTAAAATTAGTTCCTTCTGCCATAAACTTGTGTAATATGGCTTGTAGACTAAATCAAAGAAGAACAGAAATGTGTTTGTTTCACCACCACCCCTATCCCAGCACTCACCACAAAGTAACTGAAATGCTGCTACATGACCTACTGTATTCATCAGGGACTGAACAGTTGAAACTAGTTGGTTCTAACCACCCAGGTAACAAGATGCCAAGGGCTCTGTGGTTCCTTTTGCAAATGAACAGTAATGAAAATTATGAAGGAAAAGGAGAATTTTAATTATTTTGTACAATAGTCCATATGGCCCATTTCTGACCATGATCCTTCATATCCTGAACATCCAACAGTTACCTTAGTGCTATTGTGAGAAACCTTCTACTTTTGTAACATAAAATCTGTAGAAAAAGAAACAGATTTCGTGATTTTATACAAGCCCCCATGGGCTGTTGTTCCTTGCATGATTATTTTAACTGCTGTTCTTTAGCCTTAATAATGAATAATCCACAATTTATCACATCCCAAATGTACTCTGCTAGCATAGTACTTAGGCCTATCTGAACTAGAAGGCAGCATGTAATGTCCTTTATTAAAGCTGCTGAAAAAAACGAATGCCGGCTATTGCAGAAATAATCTCAGCGAAACCAATGAGGAATATTAATGACCATCAACTGGAACCTGTCTTCCCCCCTCTGTTGACCTATACTTTCAAACAAGGAGTTAATGTCTAAACAGCAAGCTGCCTCTCTGACCTGACTGACCCCAGAGAAAGAAGGGGATTGATAGAAACAAGGGTGGCTTCCTTCTTCCATAAGCAATACATTTGAATATTGATTAGCTATATTTTGGGAGGAATTGCTGATTTAAATGACTGAATAATACCCATTCAGCAGCATGCTATAATTAATG
Source organism: Stichopus chloronotus (assembly GCA_021234535.1). Taxonomy (NCBI): domain Eukaryota; kingdom Metazoa; phylum Echinodermata; class Holothuroidea; order Aspidochirotida; family Stichopodidae; genus Stichopus; species Stichopus chloronotus. The sequence continues at coordinate 25,418,367 of CM037831.1, forward strand.
AAAATAGCATAGCTTCATTTGTCCCTAAGAATGTTATCAGCCAAAGGCTTTGAATACTATAGCACTATTATCAAAAAGCCTTCAACATTGTAACATAATTTGTGGAAAAAACTATCGCTTTGCCCAAGTGGACCATTTTGAACTTGAACCCCCAAATGTTGAACACTGCAAAGGGTTCCACTACCACAATGCTAATTTTACAAACCTTTTACATTGTAAGGCAAAATATGCAGAAAAAGAAACATTTTGCATGAAGAAGAGGCATTTTGCATGATTTCATAAAATGGTCCATGTGGCACAGTTGAACCTTGCACCAAAAAATCTTGAACAACCCAAAGGCTTCACTACCATAATGCATCCATATACCAAGTATTAACTTTCTCCAAGGCTTGCACAATGAGATATCCTGCTAAAAAAAGTTTTCAGAGTTTTGCCCCCAGTTCTCAAAGATGACCTTTTCTCTTCCACCAAAAACAATAGGCCTCACATTCTCTATATGGCGGACCTACATACCAAGTTTAGACTTTCATCCAAGTTTCCCCTATTGAGTTAGAGCATACTGTATATATAGCAAGTGTCAGAGACACACACACACATACACACACACCAACCTGACTGCATAGGTTCCTTTGCTGACAAAAGGAACAAAAAATAGGTCATATGGCCCATTCTGGACTCCCTACTGTATGTGACATACACACAGAGTGGAACCACTTCCATAGTACCAACTTGTGACCAACCATCAACAGTGTTACACACAATCTTTAAGAGATGTATTTTGTATGATTTCATAAAATGGCCACAGGGACCTTCCACCAGTAAATTTCTAATATCCCAAAGGTACCACTACCATAAGCAACACGATGTCAACTTAGTACCATGCATACATGGGTCCTTACCCAAACATACTGAACATCCAGAAAGAACTACCATAGTAGTGATGTGACACAACCCTAACTTGTAACAATCTGTAGGCGACAGTTTCCATGTCATAAAATGGCAATTTAAGACCTTGGACCCAATGCTACTGAACGACCTGAATGTACCACTACCATAGTAGTTATGTGACATAACTTCCAACTTTGTACTATACAATCTACAGAATTTTGCACATTGTATGATTTCATAAAATGGTCCATACCCAGCTAACACAATGTGCGGCCCACGTGGTACTACCATGGGATTCATGGGTAAATATGGGCATGGGATGCCCATATATGCCCCATGTAGTTCCCATGTTGGTAAACTGTGTTCTTAAAGGCCGGAATGTCAGTGATAGAATTGTCTCAGTGACAAATATTTAACTGACATAATCTGCATTGAAGGCAATTTGATAGTTATTTTAAAGAACAAAAGTTAAATGTTTGTATGGGATAGCCCAGGCAGGCCCAATGTGGGTCCCATATTGTCGTTGAAAGTCGATTTTCAGGTTGTGCGTTGAGACTATGTGGATATTTTTTAGATAGATTTTTCACATCTTGCAATTTCCAGGCTTCCAGTTTTCTTACAAAATAATTTTTCTCTCACCATATAGGCCCATTCTGTAAAGTGCATTCCATTAAATGTACTGGAAGGCTTACACACAGGTGATGCATTCAACTTGACACAACAAACAAACTGATCTGAATCACTGATGCATGAACCAAGATGGTCATATAGAGGGATGTATTTGTATAGGGCCCTACTGGTATCTCCAGGCAGAAAATCAGCCATTGTTATTGGCCAGTAATCCTTTTGAACAACAAGCAGCTTTCCAAAAGGGTGCTCTGTACAGTATAGGATGTAACAGCTTCCTTGGTTGTCGTTATAGCCTATGTGTATGAAGTGCATTTTGCTGAATTATCGGTGCACAAGGACAGTAAGGACAGTGATACGTTTGGAAAGGTTTCTAGCAGTTAAAGTTCATTTTGAGCAGGCCAGTTACATGTTTAACAGCCGGATAAGGTATGGGTTTCTGGAGTGGACACTTAAAAGCATGCACGCTTTTCAGGACATGAAAAATAAACTTAATTGCAATGAGAGAAAAGATGTGCATGCAGTGGTGACGCTGCAGGACATATGTGAAAGAGAGTTGTCTGCTGCATTGGGACATACCTGCTACCATAATTTTGAAAACATTTTCCATGGACTACAAGTAGTTGGATTCTGTTTCTTCAATATCTTTTTTTTTTCGGTGAACAAGTACCACCATCGTGAATGTTGTAGAATTAAGTTTGTAGACTATAAGCCTACGTACACCGACTGAACTTTAGTTACTCTAGCTCTGGCAGGATTTTTAAAAATAGTGGCATACGGTATGCCTGTAATTGACTGCCACATAAAGGGGACCATTTTTATACAAACAGTATTGAGGAATTCGAAAATGGACGGACCACTACTCAGTGTTACTCAGCATGGGAGAACTGTGAACCAACAATGCTCTGTTCCTGCAGATGGCTATTTTAAAAAACCTCAGAAATGCAGTTCAACATACAGATCATGACAAACATTTGTACCCCAAATGCTCACTGCAACCCGCAGAAGGATCCCATATTAACCCCATGAAAATCCTACATATGCCCCATGTGGACCCCACATGTGTCATACAAAAACCACAACTGCCCCATATGGAGCCCATATTTGGAACCCATATAGACCCCATATGTGCCCCACATATGGCCCATATAAACAGTATGAAAGTTTTTGTTCGTAATCGGACCCACATGGGCCCCATATCTAGCCCACATAAAATCCCACATAGGCCCCACGTTTCTCCCACGGACACATAGAGCTGGGTCCCATATAGGAATCCCATCTTGGCCCCATATAGTGCACCACAATTGCCCCATATGGGACCCACACATCATTGTTGGCTGGGGAGGGTCCATTTAGACTTTGGACCACAAAATGTTGAAAAACCCTAAAGCACCACAACCATAGTAGCAATTTTATACAACATCAACTTAATTTGTAAAATCTGATGAGAAGAAATTGGTGTACTTTCAAACATTGGGCCATTGGAACCACCCATGGAACACATGTGACCTAACACACCCACATTTTGCACACTCACAAAGGGCTCATAACGCAAGGAACATTGTCCCCATGTTTCAAGAAAATGCATCAGACATTGGTTCAAGAGAGAACAATTCATAGCAATTGTAATCAGATAAGGTCAATACAGTAACAACCTGTTTATTTGAACCTCATTCATCCAAAACCCTGTATATACAAACTGACCATTTGGTTTCCCAAAACTGGCATAGTACACAAGCAAAATAAAATTTCAGCCTAGACTTGACAACACTTTGTCTCTCCATTTAACTTTTTGATACGCACAGATTTTTATTGCAGTAAAACACAGCTATTGTTAATGTTTACCTCTTCTACCCACTTCAACTCCCAAGGATGACAATGAGGATGAATAAATGATACAGAATTATCCAGCGAATTCTCTGTGTGTTTTCTTTGTTGTCTGCATAGAATCACAACAGGGTCATCAAGTCAAAAGCCTATCAAAGTACACTAAGCTAAGGCTTTCCATGCAAGGGCCTGCGCGTTAGTGCTGAACAACGGTTTATTTTTTCACACTTAACACTGCAGTGATTGGCATTAAGATGCACTTGGAAGAATGTCAATCAGACTTAAATGTGGGTGTTATAGGTGAGAATAAAGTGAACTGATAGCCACAGATGAGAAATTGAATTCATTCATGCATTCTGGCAAGGGCACAGATAGCCCCATTAACACTTAACAAGGTTGTGAAAAGACAGAAAGCTCCTAAAACTTAGTCAAACTTCAGAAACGATTCAGCCATTTTGATAAAGTCATTCAAACTTTTCACATCTCCTGAATATCCAATTATGGCGGTACAACAAACGATTCAAACAAATAAAATGAGCTGTACCCTAGACAAGTTGCCTATTTTGGCAGATTTTCTACAACTTCGCTACAACAATGGCAAAAAAAAAAGCACAACACAGTCTTTGATGTCAGCTCATGCGCAGAGCGGCATAAGTGCCTTTTCAGAAGCAAGATTGTTTCCGCCTTTGGTTGCGGGCTTCTGGTTTTACCGCATTACTCTACACACTATAGAATGTGCACAAAATGTGAAGTATTTATATGCAGTTCCATGGGCAAAGATTGGTTTAAGGTTTTGTCAATGACTGTGAAGTTGTGACTTCTGGCCTATCCAGATTTATAGAGTGTATTCCAGTGTGCATAATGTATGCGTGCGAGGAAGTTTCCTCATGAAAAATATCTAGTCTGAGAGGATAATGGTATTGTTGAATGTTCATAGGCTATCTCCTTTACGACTGCATCGTTACTGCAAGTTGCATATTTGCCCCTTCCAATACAGAATACTATGCTGATGTGGAAACACACGCAGCTCAGGCAGTACGGACAGTATCATAGCTACTATCAACCTGTCCACACACTAACAATTAGTCATTTCATCTTCATGATAGCTGGTGTTTCACTGCACTTGCATTTGACTGGAGCTACTAAGTCAATGTCTATCATTTTGTAAATCTGCTTGACCAAAGAATCACCTGTTTTAGCGTTATAGCAACAGATACATGGCTCCAATAAAACTATTTATCATACACATGAAGTACATTCCCATGCTGACTCAATGCCATACTCATACGCACAAGACCTGGCAATAACGTTTTAGACACGCTGCTCAGTATCTGCTGTACAAGTCAACATAAAGCTGGTATGTACATTCGCACACATTTTACTCGCTGCAAACCTTTATTTTCATCATACTGATATTTATCAACGAGACTAGATTATCGGACAGTCTTCATGCTGCTCAGTACCCTATGTAGACACTGACACAAACTCTGCAGGTAAAAATAGGTGCACATTTCACTCTCATGTTTCCTTTTCTTTCATCTTACCAATGTTTATCTGCACTACCATATTTACTGAAAAGTCTGTTTATTGTTATAGACACACCATTCTGTACCCACCATGCAATACACTGACAAAAACTTTGCTTGTACTTACACATTCACATTGACCTTACGGAAAATCTATGTTTTCATAAAACCGATATGTATTGGTAAGGCTATATTACTGAAAAGGCTATAATTATTGTTACAGACACTGCAAACCACTAAGTGCTAACCCATGTTTATATGCATGCATGAACCTGCGTTTTCCTCGTTGGTTTCCTATTAAAAAGTAAATAATTGTTGAAGATGCAAAGTGTTTTGTGTGTTTTTCGTCTGGGTTGCGATACTTCGATCATTGTTAGGATGACGCAAAGCCTACACAAAGAATCCTAACATTATAGACCAAATAGCAGCAGTGCATTTAAAAAAAAATTGCTATGAAATAACAAATATGCAGTTAAAATTTTACCTCTACAAACGGTTTATAAGCTTGCTGACAAGGAAAAGGGAGATTTAAATTGAGAAGCATGCCACTTAAAAACCCCAACTATCTAACCACTAGTACTGCTACTTGCGAATTCAGGGGCCCTAGCTGCAACATAAAGAGAGTGGTTACTTGCCTGGTACTGTTTAAAGCTAGGCTTATCGGAATGGAATCTCGGCAGTAGAAAAGTAATGTGTGCTGCTTAGTTTTCTTAAACAGTGATTGGAAACAAACATCGCAAGGGAATTTTTGCCCATATGTTTTACTGTCCTACTTTGGTTTTGAAGTTTTAGAATTGTCGGAAGGCTGTTACAAGATTCTAGAGACATAAACTGAGTTGTGAGAAAACCTAAACCCCAATCACCTTTTACTCTCTTTTAATGCCCCAAAATTCAGGGAGAAATCTTGAAAGTCACCTTAAAAATTTCAGCAGACAGTTAGTACTACCCAGGACTCAGCTTCAGGAACCAGTCTGCCCTGAGTCACTAAAATATTAGTCCCAAAGGCTACAGTATGTCAAATCGACAAATGCAGTGCGTAATAGAAAGACACACAATGAAGTGGAATGGTTTGGCCCAGGTGTAATCCAAAGGGGAAAATATGTGATGTTATCTGTTCAAGAAGAAACCATTCTTACACACAGTTGACTGAACAGGTTGGAGGTGAGACTTCCCAAAGTACATCCCAGGGTTTCCCGGGCTGGGTTTTTCAGGGTATGAGGCGGTGAGGGCGAATTACTTGATGCCGCCATGAATTTTGGGTTAAAATCCGTATTTAGTAAGTTCTCGAAGAATGGGTGATTCTAGGATTTTGACCATGATATAAACAGGGCTAGAAAGAGTGTAAATCTCCAGGAGGGTAGTCACAATATAGTCGGCTTTTCCGCCACTTAATGGCGCCGTAGGCGTCATTCGATAGCGAAACAATTGTCATACCAGCGTGGGGTCAATGGGCCTGCCATAGGGCCCCTTGAGGGGTCCATGGACCATCCCGGTAGGGGTTCAGGGTGCAGAGCACCCGGAAACTCAGTGATTTTAGCGTTTTTAGACGTGTACGAATCATTTGAAATATGTGCTAAATTTCAACTCTTTAAGTTGTAACGGGTGAAAACGCATAGTCCTATCGGCAAAAATCATTGATACTGCTTCAAAATCAAAACGTTCTATGAAATGTTGCACATGTCATGTAGATTAAACTGTATTACATACATTTTTGAAGTTGAAATGTCCCTAAAAGTTTCGTGAAAAGAATCACGTAAGATCGTGTGCAGCCTTCCGAAAATTTAAGTAATCATATCCTAACACAGTGGGTGTATACTGAATAGCCTAACCACCCTGGCAATTCATATTTCCATATTATACAGGGAACAACCTACATTTTGTAAGTTGCAGGTCTCAGAGTTTTATTGTTTTGTTCAATGATCATAGTCACTTTAAAATGTTTAGACTAAAGGTTTGAAGAAGCAGACTATTGGTTTTGTGAAGGGTTTTGGACATAGAAATATACGTTCATTTTTGTATTTCTATGGGTTGCGATATGTCCGCTAGCTGTCATTCTGCAGATAATTTGCGTATGCAGGCAGGCCTAAGCTTATGCTTTTTAATTGACATTGAATGTAGTAAATGAGGTATACGTAGAATCCTCTGGAAACATTTGCCAATGTTGTTTTTTTCACATATATAAGTTGAAAAATATTGATCATGAGTAAGAAATATGGGCATTCTATTACAGGAATAGCAATTTACTTCAATTTTTGTTGAAGATTGAACGTGGACAGGGCATTTCGGATACACATTTGAATGGATTTATTTATCAGTTTTTTTCAGACGTAACTATATTTAGGAAACCACATGTGTGATCCTCTACCATTCTGTGATCGAATGTTCAAAACAAGTTCTGCATGGTATGTACAAGATAAACACGGCCAGAAGTACAAAAGTGGATTTCCCGCGAGACGCAAAATTTCCCGGGAAGGAGCCTCCTGCTTCCCGACTTTTTCCAGGCCTGTCATATAAACACGTGAGGTGGTAATAACGTTTTTTTTTGGCGAGGCGGTCTTAAAAAGTTGCGAGGTGGCCGCCTCCGGAATTAAGTACCAGGGGAAACCCTGCATCCAATCAGTGCTGTGAAAACACATAGCAGAGCCACAGCTGTTTTCAACAGCAGGGCAAGGCAGTTGTTTTGGAATGTGTGCAGACTGTGAACTCTGTGGTAAATCTCGAATAGGTTTACAAGTATAACGAAAGGATGATATTTACCTATAGTAGTGGGTATTATCAATATTTTCTATAATATAGTATTTTCTATACATCAATATTGTCCAAAGGTGGCTATCAATAATATTTCTAAAACCGAAATCTACATATTATCGAAATATTGATATACCACTACTGCTTTACTGATCAGTGTCTCTGATAAAAGAATAATTAGGAAAACCTGTTAGCTATAAATCAAATAAAGGCATCACTTTTAAGGCCAAAAAGGTAATGAAAGCTGTGCAGTATGTGTATTGATAATGGTTGCTTGCTGGCTTCTAGACTTGCCCCAAGTCTCTCACGATTGTCCTCTCCCAGGTGAGGGAGCTATATGATCTCTTGCTTCTCCCCTCCTTTCACAGACTTCCCCTTTACAAGGAACACACTCCCAGTTTTCTACAGTACAAGTCATTGTAATTACACTGCAGTGCTACTGTCACTAGCCGGCTGCCCACAGAGACTTGTAGCTTTGAGCCCGTGGTATTCAATATATTCACCAATTTTTTGTAGCCAATGAGAAGCTTTCAAGTTTTAAACTGACAGTCTTATCACCTTTTATACAGTGCGAGCTAAAGGCAGTAAGTGTTCATATTTTAAATGCCAAATTATTTTTGATTGTCGCACTGTGTCACTGATTGAATCAAACAAATCAATGTATGTACAGGCGCATACAAATAGGAGAGATAGGAATAGAGACAAATGTTTCATTTGTTTTCAAGACTTCTTGCTTTCAGAGAACAGAAAAGTTCACCAGGGTAGCCACTATCGTTAGTGCACAGGCAGCGACACTGTACGTACAGTATGTGCTCACACTGCAGAAATACCTGTGGTATACATATATATACTATCGTTGCACTCAACATTTATAGCGCCAATAACATGAATATCAGCAAGAGTCATGCAATACTCAACACTGATTGGATGACAACAGCTAGTTATCTGCAAATTTATTCATCCTTAATTTGGCATGAATAAGACAATAAATGAGCGAAAAATGAAGACATCACAGAAGCAAAAGGTACAAGTCCCTTGTGCGTGGCAAGCCACATCATTGAGAAGTTCTCTAAATTGTTTGTGTGCAAGGACCATATCAAACAAGTGCTATAGTTCGGTAGCTGTATATTGCGCTGCAAGAACTGTAAGATTAGTGGTATATTCGGATGAAGTCTTGAGTGTAGGCAAAAAACTTCACAAGAGGTAGAAGAGAGTAGAATGTGAGAGACTTGGGGCAAGTCTAGCTGACCTCTGGTACACACACTGACTTTCAAGTGAGCATTAGGCAATTGTTTGGGCAAGGAAAGTAACAGGAAACAGAAGAAAGGCAAAAACTAGGAAGAATTCGAGGAAATTTTTTGACCAAAGCAAAGGGTTGAGACCTCTACTGATGAGGAAGAAAAAGGAGGGCTATGTGGTGTAATAATTATAGCTAGCAGACTCCAGAAGAGTACATATTTTAGAAAACTAGTGACAAGCTATAATACTAGTAAATTGTAAAGATGTATTTGAAAGCATGCTTTATTTCACTTTTCCTTCTCTCCCCTAGAACAAGCTCTTGTCAACCCCCAATTCCATCTGAAGCCTTTGAACACCCCTTTCTTAAATTTCCCTTCTCCCAGTGTAGAAATCAAGAATTTAGGTTTTGCAATGCAACTTTACTACTTACCTCTTTCAGATATTGAGTATATTCCTGTTGCCTCTCCCTCCTCAACTTCGACTGAAGAGCTTCCTGACCATTTGCGGGTTGGCCACCTTTGTAAAAAACAATCCAAATGAATAAACCACAATGCAAAAGTGTATCAACTGAGAAGTTCAATGTCAATTTTTAAAAGAGTTTTCGTTCAATATAATTGACTATAATGGGCAATCTTAGGTGGCTAATTGCAGTCTTAAACTTGCGTAATTTTCCACAGAAACTGGTCTTTCAGTCTGGCATATGGCATGACGTGATATGTTGACCCCAAATGACCTTTGACCTCCACCAAAAGAATAGGCTTCTTGCAATCAATAACATACACCTACACACCACGTATGAGTCAAAGCTTTCCATCTGGAGATAATGCATAATTTACAAGATTTCACAATGTGACCCCTCTTGACCCTAAATGATATTTGACCTCCACCCAAAGCAATAGGCTTCTTGTACTCAGTGAGAGATACCTACATCACGAATATGAGATCTGTCCAAGCTGGCCTTCTTGAGATATCATGTAATTTCTTCATTCAACATGATCATTCACCAAGGTCATTATCAGTTGTTGAACCACTGTTTTTTTTTCACAATAGAAAAGCAGAAGAAATTATTAAGACAAGAACAAGTTGCACATCTAGTTTATACTGAACAAAATGTTTTCATTCAACTGAAGCTGCTGTAAGTCTATGTACCTCCAGCTGCAGTCAACAACTGTTTGCAGTGTTCATGAAAACTGGGACGTTCTGGCATATTGCCAAGACACATTCATAGCCTAAGTTACTTTGTCACCTGTCTAGAACTTAATTGGCTCAAGTCCAAGAAATTTCCAAGATGGCCCAGATAAATAGAGCTCGAATAGATTCCTGTGAAACATGCAACACACTAGAGTACTGTATACCCCATGAGCAATGACTATGTCACTCTCCATGGAAACACATGGAGAGCAAAAACCCATACACTACCTGTACATCGCTTTATTAAGTCGTAATTATATTCTTAATCCTTACAGGCCTAGCCTACGAACAAATCCAGCTTTCTACCTCCTCAACCATAACATCAAATTCGAACATCTTTAAATCGCTAGGATAAGTAAACAAACAATAAAATATCATTTAAATATTCCTATGTACATAGCATGAAGTACGCAAATTTACAAGTGGTTTACTGTGACAATGAAACACTACTTCCAAGAAGGATAGGCTAATCATCATGTTAGGCTATCAGTTATATTTTCGGGAATGCTCACAGAATCTTTTCTCTCTCTTTTGAAAAGACTCCTGTGTGTGCTAACTTCACATAAAGATGTAATATAGTCTAGTTAATATACAAATTACAATGTTCTATGGGCCGTTCAATTTTCCAGGATGTACAGCAAAGCAAAATGTAATGAAGCTGCAATACATTAGTAATGTTACACAATATGGTGTTAGGCAATGGACAAGTTACCGGTTGTTTTCGTCCCCTTACATGCTCGCAAAAGGGGAAGTCGTTTTGCCCCCAAATACCTGCCAGTCCGCCCCATTGAACTAACTGACATGGAATGGTGTTGTCATTGTTTCCAACTACAATTTTCACGATAGCAAGAAATCCACACAGTGATTCAAAGGAAAAAGCTATACCCAGGCTAGGCTACCCTGAAGTATACAAAAGCTGTAAGTACAGAGCTCTAGGCATCCCATTCATTTTCGACAAAAAGTGGCCTATCGTTTGAAGGTCTAACTGAAGCAAGAAAACTTACGCTGACATACTGCACAGAATCAATTATTCCAAGAGCTGTGCTCATCCAAGAGAGTAAAACAGGGTTTATAGGTCCAAATAATTCCACTGACAGTCTCAGTTTTTCACTGAGTCAATGAATTTTCCTGACGAAGGCTTACATAACAGTCACAGAACTTGCACTGTAGAATAAACATGCTCAGGACATGGTGAAAATGCTCTTGTGATACTGTAGCTCCTGCAGCATGTGCACAAACTGGTTTGGTACCGTAGCAATTAAGAGGTAAACTAGTACGTTATGCCACAGCAGAGTGCTAGTGGGTATATGACAACACTTCCATGGTTTGCATTATTGTGTTGGTGCATGTCCATACTCCATACCAACATGCCGACTGTCCTACATACACTACCGCTAGGAAATATAAAAAATATACGAAGTATTTTGTAATTACAATACAAACAAAATACTGTATGAGCCATGTACAAGCTTCTTTTCTGGAAATATAAAGTTTACAAGGTTTTCATAATTTGATCCCTGATGACCAGGGGTAAAATTTGGTCGTCCAAAGGACAACCTGAGGTAGTAATTTTGGTCGTCCTACAGAAAGTTTGGTCGTCTCGGACGACCGCTAAATTTCATCCCTGCTGTCTCTATCTATCTTACTCTCTAAAAACGTACGGATTCCTCAATGTGGAAGGGGTTCTATGGTAAAGCGGGTAAAATGGTCCTTTGATAATTCAAAGAAGACATCAAAACCAAAAATTGTTAAGGGAAGTAATGCAAGGTGGGTATACCAGCTTTATTTACATTGATGATTACGTAGAGGAAGAAACACACTTAATAAAATACCTAAATATACTGATGACACTTATGTGATTTTCTACAATACATAAAAAAAAGGATAACTACCACCCCACCAATTCTCATTTTTCCCCTGAATTTTCAAAGTTTTAATCACTAAATGGCACAATAGCATCTGACAGATAATTTCAGTGGCATGACAAGTTTAATTATTAAAGCATTCCCTAAGAAACAGAGACACTGAAAAATTCAGCAAAGATACAGCAGTGTTCTCTGCAGGTCCAAATTTTGTCTGGGTACTTGCCTCTGAGCTGGTAGATGTGACTAATTGCCATCCTGGAGGAGGGTCTAAGGGGTACCCACTCCCCTTTGGAAAATTTTTGCTCATGCCAGGGGGGCTGGATGCAAATTGGTGCAATATTTGGTGCCTAAGCTGGATTGACTATATTACCAAATATTACTACTTTTAAAGGGGATATTTTTCTTGTTTATTTTGGTGAATTTTCTTTCACCTTTACCTTTCTGGTACACCTCCCTTATCATCAGTTCATAAATGCTCCTTGCTAAATTGTCTAAACTTTAACATGAACTACAGTAGTAACAGAACACTAGCATAGTATTTGACCTCTGAGCCAGTGAGAGTAAAGAGGCTCACATGATATATTTTCATTACACCCTTATTTAGACCTGCAAAGAATTTTCTTAAAAGGAAGACAAAACACACAGGCCAATAACCTAATAAATAAAATCTCTTAGTAGTATTTGCATCCAAACATCGTTGCTTCGCTGCTGTATCAACATTCAACGACACTTGCGTGATCATAACACAAACTCAATGGGGGAAGTCCATTGACTTTAGTGTGCGTGAGGACTTCTTCACACACAAAAGTTGCATTGAGCGTGTTGCGATTTCTGATAGGCCCCTTAACATGGATTCAATCATGAAACTTTTAACATCTGCTTCTGTTAAATTAGAGCGTGCCCTAGTCTGCAGAATTACATTGGTATATCAAAATTCTTCCTCTCACGATGTAATTAATCTTCCCCATGACAGGATTTGATTAAATTTGTATTAGGTTTTACACTAATGCACTAATTCAGTGACAACAGGCAGCTTCTGTACTAGAAAGACGTTTACTAACCGCTGGCCGATTGATCGAGAAAGATTTTCACCTGTTACACTTTTGGACAGGTGCGTGCAAATGATGGCCGTAAACCATCACATCATAGAATGTGAGCTTCAGCCGGACCGTTACTGCAGGTGCTATCACGTGTACAAACCATTGAAGCTTATGTCAACGTTACAAAATTTAAGTCGGTTGAACGAAATTAACACTAGCAGCGTTAGGAAGAGCAGAAATTTACTGCAATTAACGATCCTAGCGTTACTAGCAATAGAGCAGCCTTCTAACAATAGTAATGAAACTATTGTGATCGTTATTAACATTAGACTCGTAGCGGTAGGAATTTTATTTTCTAACGCAAAATTTCTAACACTTAATGCTACTAACGTCCATTTTATTCTGAGCTGTACTGTAGTAAGACAAGTCTACATGATTTGTAGTGAGTGCAAAAAATTATTTAAAATGTATTTCACAAGGGACAATGCTACTTTAAATGACTTGTATCTTAAGATATTGTGTTATGAAAGTTTTCAGCATTTGACCTCTGGTGACCATAGATGGCCTTTGACCTTTACCACAAACAATATAGGAGTCATTCAAATGCTAAGTATTCAAAATCACAGAGAATATGTAGAAGACTTTGCCATGACAACACTGCCAAACAATGCACTGCACCTAAAGCTAGCCAACTTCTTCAACAGTCACAGTTGAAGTGTCAAAAGTTGAAAGGTAGCCATTAGTTTGTAATTAAGTTTGCACTAGGTTTTTGACAGTGATGAAAATGTCCCACATGTGAAGCTAAGATCATGGTGGAGCCAACCTTTCTTACAATTTTAAGCACAGAGGTCAATGGTCAATCACCATTTTCAGACCAAAAATTGTCTCATCTGAAGTAAAAAGCCAATGATGGCTTGTGAGCATCATGTGAGCACTTGCACTGTAACTGTCAAAACAATAGTCATAAATGATACTGCAGTAGCATGATACCAAACACTATATTTGCTCTGGAATGCTTTGTGGGCTAAACTGGTTGGTGCTAAATTAAATCAACAAAATTGGGCTTTCAAAACTGCCACTTTTCCAAAGAACTTCTTTGTTATGAAGTCCACAAGAAAATTTCATCATTATACATCAAAGATTTGTAAAAGTTAGAACAGCAACTACACTTAACCCAATTGACAGGTTAAGTTTTCTAATTAATTCTACCTAACATTTGTATTGTAAGACTTCCCAGTCGTTGTCTGTAAGACACCTCAAATACCTTCTTCTCATGAAAAAGACAAAAAAGTGAAACAATACCAGCAGAGGTCTGAACATTTGGCACTCAAGGGCCTTGGATGACCTTTGACCCTCATCAAATCCAACCCCAACAATGATAGCTATATACTGCATCTAAAAAGGAAAAATCTAAAAAGTGTGAAATTATCTCCCCTTTGTAAATAGTGTGATGACAAACTTTTCATTGTATGAATTCTGATGACCCCACGTGACCTTTGACCTCTACCAGTCGTACATACCCTGCAAATTTAAAGTTTGTGCAATGTGCGTTTCATGAGGTACAGTACTGCAAACATGTTTTGTCTACAGTCTGCCTGCAGATGACCTCTGGTGACATTCGGAATCCACCAAAATCAATCCCAGTCAAGATCTTTAAATGTCCTACCCCACACACTGACTTTGGACTGTCTTGCACATTCCCTTCAAAAGATAGAGTGTTCACAAGCTTTTCACATTATGACTTCTGGTGACCCCAGATGACCTTTTACCTACAAGAATACCCTCACAATCTCAGTTACTTAAAGGGCAGTACATACCACCAAAGTTTGAAAATGATGCAACTTATCGTTTCTGAGATACTGCAAACAGTTTGTATACATTCTGCATGATGGTGACCTTAGATGACCTTTGACCTTCACCAAAAACAATCCCAGCCAAGATCTTCATATGTTCTATCTGCACACCTACTCTGACCCACCTTGCACTTTCCCTTCAAAAGCTAGAGCGTTCACGAGATTTTGTCTCACATACATACACACACCCACACACATACGCACGCATATACCGAATCACCATCGCAAAGATTCCTTGCCCACCTTTTCGCAAGGAATCAAAAAGCAAGGCATCAGTTCCATGGCAAATAAGAAAGCAAAACTTTCCTGTGGTAACGTTGAACAGAATCGTAGACCACCCCATACACTGTTGACTGGCTGTACTACAAGTTCTGTGCATTTGGCTAGGCTTACGAAAATCCTAGCATGTTGCCAAGGAAAGTATTTAACTACAAAACTGTCAACACCTGCCACAAATGGTAAAGTCTGTATCTGTCATGAAATAGCTCTGAAGTAAGTAACAAATAAACATTACACGTTTGATTCAAACTTTAATTTATAAGGGTTGTTTCTTTGCATACACCAATATTGCCACTCAGATTCTCTTCCCCTTAACTCACTCTTTGGTTGGCACACTTTACTTATCGAAACATTCATTTCTAAATGCTTTTACCATTTTAATGTTGACAATTTTCCTCATTTATTTGAGAACTTGTAGTGTGGTCTCCAGACGTAAACACCTATGGCATTTCTTCATTGTATTCATAACGTGCAGTACCCTCAATCCAAGCCACCTGTTGCAGCTACGACAGTTGAACTGAACTTTTTCATCGCTGATGAAAGTGACCATTGACAGGCAGTAGAAAGTTGCAGGTAAAAAAAATGTTACAATAAAAGTCATCTCGCCCTCAAAATGGCTTGATCACAGCAATTCTTTGCTGAGTGTAACGTTATGTTTTCTAAAAAGGTGTTTGGCTCTACCACTGCATCTGTGTGTATGGCTGTAAACATGAAGAAGGGACAAAGGTCAAGTATTCGTGCATGAGCTCTAGTTGCTCCGCTGTGTATGCATGTTGCCTATATGTATATGAAAGCACTCTTATCACATTAACTGCACAGAGAATCTGCTGTGCTGAGTTCAGAAAAAAAAACACAAAAACCAACATAAGAAGAAATTGTGAATGAGCACTGCGCAAATCGTACGTGGGCATGGGGGTCAGAGGGTATGTAGAGCAACTGAAGGATGCCTAAAGGTAAACAGGCGATAACTTCCAGTAACCTGCCTGATGGCTGTGGATATACTCTAGACTTCATGGTTAGGCACAGACGAAACCAATTGCCTACATGAGTATTGTAAGCAATATACCAATCAAAACAGCTTCTTTTCAATATTTTTTTTTGGAAACATTTTCAATTGTTCTCCCTTAGTTAATTTTTTTTTTAACATTTTTTATTCAAGCAGGTTCAGAAAGTTTGCCCAAATGTACACACAAGGCTGGCAACGTTTCCCAACACTGGTCTACACATGTCCACACTAAGATTAATTTAGCCTAGCTTTATCAGACCTACAGTTACATTAGCTCAAATGTACAAACAATCGTAATAATGTGACTAGTATTAGGCACTATAAATCTTACAAAATATTTCATCACTAGGATCATTTATGGTTGGATAAATGTGTTAACATTTCTAACATTTTCCTTGAATTCCACAAATTGATTGTGAAACAACATGTTGACACCTTATCACTAGAAAATTGGAAGGCTTTCATGTAGGTCCCTAGGTCCATAAAACTGGAGTTACTAATTATTTTCCGGAGCCTCCTGACAAAATCGTGAGGTCATCTCTGCAACAATCTAAGTGTCACACAAGCACACATGCACATGAACAAGCAATCATGATGGCATACGCTTCTCCTTTTACGGAATCTAAAAAACTATGTGGATTATTCTGCCATAAAATAAGTCTTTTAAATACCTCCTCCATTCTGCTGCAGGTCCCTTCCAGTTTGCAAAGGTGGTGTTTTGTTTTCCAGACCATCAACGGCACCTCCATTCTGGAAGTCCTGGTATACCTGGTTGACAACATAGATTAAAAATAGATTCATAACAGATTAAAAAGTTCTCAGCTAAAGGTAATATGCCAGAAGAAAGTGACTTTGAAATATTAACTATGAAATTGAACCTGTACAGAAAAAGTATTTTTGATCAATATTGATTCATTTCTATGAGAGAAAAGTTAAATAGAGTAAATACTTCTATCATCACAAAATATCACAGAATACGTAAAAACTCTTTTTTGGAAAGAAATTGTAACTCAAATAGGATCCACCTGAAAATTGCATCATTTTAGGCCTACATGCAGTCTGGGGATTGAGGTACTGAGTTTATTTGATAGCACAAACTACTGATTCCAGCCATACAATGTGATACACAGACAGACAGAGACAGAGACAGACAGAGACAGACAGAGACAGGGGCAGATGGGGATAGACGGGGACAGACATATGGGTTGTTTTTAGCTGACACCAGTTACCTGGTGTGAGCTAAAGAGGTGGCGATGGTCTGCTTATTATTGACCGTGACTTCTAGTGCAATAGGTTTTTCTTTTAAAATCATTTTCAAATTATGATGGATATTGTTTTGAAAATATCCCCACATATCAGCAATCTTCTGAGACAAAAAAGTAGTAAATCAGCACCAACTTCTTTAAATAGTGATAGTTTTTCATGAATTGATATGTTGTTACAATTGTAAACACTTTGTTAAAATAAAAGTCATTAGCTATCCAGCCATACCTCATATGACTATGTTCTACGTATTTCATGTTTTGACCAAAATGTTTCATTTCCGTTGACCTTGCCCAGTAGCATTTTGCACAATGTCATAAAATGGCCCATTTTAGACATTAGGACCTAACGTATGGATATTCCTGAACAACCTGAACGTACTACTACCGTAGTTATGTGTAGTTATGTGATGCAACTTCAACTTAATACCACCCAATCCTCAGAAGTTTGCATTTTGCATGATTTCATAAAATGGTCCATTTACACCTTGGACCCCAAAATATTGAAAACTCATAAGGTGCCACAACAATAGTAGCAATGTGATAAAACTCAGCTTCACTGAATCTGATAAGAAGAAGCAATTGGTGTACTTTCAAAAACTGGGCACTTTAGGCCACCCATGGTCCACATGTGATGTATTACATCCACACTTTGTACATTCACAAAGGGCTCATAACCCAAAGATCATTGTCCCCCATGTTTCAAGAAAATGCATCACACATTGCTCAAAAGAAAGCAATTCACAGCAATAGTGAACAGGTCAGGTTTAACATTGAGAGCTGAAAGCTTCATCATCAACATAATTACTGTACAGCTCAAACAGGGTAGATCGTAACAGTCACAAATGTTTAGTTACAGTACCTTTTATTTTTTATGATACAGAACCCCAATTGTTCTTACACTAAAAGCAAACTCAATGTGTACATCAACGGACCATATGCATCCATTGCATGAGAGAGAGAAGTTGCCTGCCTAACAATCACCTTCATATATAGAGTGTACTGAAAGATAAATTTCCCCTACACTGATTATACTAACTGTCTGTAGGCAATGTAGCAAATTTTCAAACAAAGGTGGTATGGTAGCCCAAGAGTGCCATGATATCACTGTTTAGGGCGAATATGGGCCATCTATCCTTTGTCTTTATTTGTGTTAGGAAAAAGTCCAATATTGAATTTCATTACATAAGTTACTATATATTAGACCGCCACTGATGATGTAACTGCTCTACGAAGGTTTGAATACTCTGCTGCACTGTAGGCTACATGCTGGAAGCTCTCTGAAAGTTATTTCACATAATTACCAGAGAGTTCCATGGACAAATATGGATATGCTGGAAGCTACTGAAGCTACTTTGCACTCTTCTATATGTCATATCATGTTATTGCATGGTTGCTCTATAGGACTGGAGATTATTGGGTGGAAACTTCTAGCAAGTGACTTTTGTATATACCCTTGTCGATTTGTAGCGTGTTTATGTTTGGGGTTTCCTTCGGCAGCTGTAACACCTGTTTGTGACTTCATGGCATGTTACGCATCCTGGTTTATTGTTATGTTGATGTTTATGTAGATTTTTGTTATTAAGGGATATTGTGTTATGTTGTGTTATGGTAATTTATGTTAATGTGTGCCAGGCTGCACAGCAACATGAGGTACAATTTGTCTTTTCCGTTTGTGTCCACCCATCTTCCTACGTAACTCTACAATGGCGTAGTCAACAGGATAGCCTTTCTCTAGGTCTTAAATATAGTTCAAGCTATGTCTCGTTTCATTTAACATTTCTACAAAAGTCTGTAGATTTTGAAGGGACTTGCTTTGCAACATTTTTGTGTGCAAGGAAGTTTTGTCGTTTCTGTGACGCTATACCTATAATCTGAGCAGTGGCGTCACCAGACGTTTTATTTTGGGGGGGCACATGGGGGCACAGCAATTTGACTGGGGGCACCACCATGGGCAATGGATCAGTGTCCTGGGTGAGGGGTCTAAGGGGAGGGGGTGTCCCCCTGCCCCTTTGGAAAATTTTAGCTGATGTAGGGTAGGCTAGATGCAAAATGGTGCTACATTTGTTTCTGAATTTGAGTTGAATATATCTCTGGGAATTCTTATTTTTCAGGTAATGATTTTGATTTTCTGAAAATTTTTCCCCCAAAAAATGGGGAGGCAAATGTCCGTACAAATATTCATACAATTATGGAATGTTTGGTTATCGTAGAATTCTTAAGATTCTATGAACTGAGTTATTGTCAGTCATACGTGATCATAGAATTTTGTTGCCTATATTTTTTTGTGGGAAGGGTATGTTCTCGTAAAAGGAGATACAAATCAGTAGAAATTGTTAGCACCAAGATTACACCAGAATTGGCAACAGCACAAAACCGCAGACATTGGTCCAGGGCCACTGCCAAAACAACAAGATTCATTGTTTTGATCAATCTAACACACGAGTGTTATTATTCCTGCTCTATATAGCTAGGTACACCATTAACAGATTAAGGAATATATATTCATGCCTGTTGCGATGAGGAGCGTTATGCAGCACCAGGACGGATGCTCCGAGCTTCCGATACACGAAATTATGAATTGATTACCGTGTGTTTTCTGAGGTGGGCGGCGTGGGCCATGATCGATTTAATAGTTTTCGCCGCTCATTCAAAGAAAATGCGATTTGTTGCCCTTTCTTGTCCCAAGAACTAGAATCAAATAAGATGGAAACCTTGGAGTACAATATTCTGACTGAGTGAATGTCTACAAAAGTTCGTCAATTTTTTTAGCATTACAAATATCAGATGGGGGGCACACGGGGAACAAGATTTTCCAGGGGGCACGTGCCCCCTGCCCCCCCCCCTTCTTGGCGACGCCACTGAATCGGAGTGCTTAAACAGTTTTCCAAGATGGCAGAATCTGAACTAGGAAACACTGGCCAATTCTCAAGTTTCTACACCACCCGAGAGGTATCCCTATTTGAAATTTATGTTGGCAGATTATATCAATAACTTATGTGAAAGAACCATTTGGATACAACACTTTTAAAGACTAAAGAGGAGAAAATTGCTGCATTGGAACTTTTACCAGAGTTAAAGGGTACTGTGTTTGGTTCCAGTTCTGAAACTATGTCAGCCAAGAAAAGTTTTTGCAAACTTGAAAGGTTTTCTGGAGTTAGGAGCCAATGACGATGTTGAATGTTACTTGGCTACCTTTAAAAGGCACTATTTGAGTCAAAATATACCCTTAAAACGATGGACGTTGGATTTAGAAGCTTGCCTCACTGGAAAGGCCCAACGAGCATTTAGCCTCTTGTCAGCAGAACAAAAGGAAGATTTTGAGACGGTTCGTAATGCTATCTTAGCTGATTATCGACTTATCCCAGAGACATATAGGGATAAGTTTTGTACAGCACAGAAGCTTTCTTCAGAAACGTTCCAGCATCTACGTTGAATCTCTACTTGTGTTGGTGGATTAACCTTTCTGATGAGTTACTCTCTGATGAAGAGTTTCAGGCAATTATGGGAAAGTTGGTAGTGGATAAGCTTATACTTCCATTGAATGATGAAAGCCTTAGATTGAAGCTTCTTGAACAACGCTGGACTACTGTGGAAGGTTTTGTGACTTTTGCGGATAACTAAATGGATGCCAAATTGTCCGTTCAAGGTCGCACTTCTCAGCGCAATCCTAGTAGCCCTAGAAGAGGGAACAATGCACAGTCGTCTTCGTCTACGGTACAAAGTTCTCAGCATGGTTTTCTCCAAAATCAAATTCACAGTCGCAAGCGCAGGCTAGTACCCCAATGCAACTCAGGTATTCGTCAGCTCAGACTCAAGCCCCAAGTAATCAAGGGCCGAATACCAATACTTTCCGATGTTTCACGTGTAATGAAATTGGACATTTGAGCCATAATTGCCCAAACTCTCGCAATGGAACTGTAAATTTTATTCGTTTTTCAACGGAAGATTGTTGTGAAGAACTGGTAAGATATCCTAATATTAGTACATCCACAATCCCGAAGCGAGATGGGGCCTATTTTGAGGACACTGTTAATGGCAAAGTACCACTCGCCTATGCAGACAGTGGTTCCGCTATGACCTTAATTAATGCATGTGAGGTTGGACTTACTGATATAATTCCACTAGATTCTCCAATGAATTTAGATGGAAGCCCCTTGGTGGTTCTGGGTAAAGTTGTATTTAACTTATCAATTGCAGGGATTAGTGATGAAGCAGAAGTCTTTGTGTCAGACATTCCCTGTCCTATTTTGCTGGGTAGAGATTTACTAGCAAAGTTGGGCTTGGTATTGATATTAGTGACAATTTGTATTGAGCAGAAAAGTTCAGGCCAGGAGTGAAATATCCCTTGTTGTGGATTGATAAGTGGGGTGGCCCTATTCAGAAGGGTTCTATTGATATGGGCCTAAGTCACTGCTTACAGAATTCCATACAGGGTAATTGTGCGGTTATAGGTGAGACAGGTGATGGTGCTGGAACTAAGATTAATAATAATATTGTCTCCGGGAAGACCCAGGGGTATGATGAACTTGTCAATTCTATCAATTTAACCTTTGAGCTTAAAAATGCAAGTCAGCATTTTCAGCAGCTTATCAACATTGTTTTAAAACCTCTGAACAGAAGTACTGTTGGGAAATGTTACTATCCATATATTGATGACATTTTAATTCATTCTCCAAGTATCGAAACTCATTTTCAAGATTTACATGATGTGCTTGATTGTTTAAGAGTAGCAGGGCTGATAGTCAATCCTACAAAGTGTCAACTGCTTTATGAACGAATTAAATTTTGGGGTTATATAGTTGATGGCCAAGGACTCCACCTTAATCCTGCCAAATGTGAGGCTGTTCAAAATTATCCACCTCCAACTGACAAGGAGTCCTTGGAAAGATTCTTGGGGTTATCCAGGGTGGTGTGCAAAGTTTGTACCTAACTATGCTAAAATTGTTAAACCTTTAAATACTTTATGTCAGAAAAATGTCGCTTGGCATTGGGATGCCTCATGTGAAAATGCCTTTCTTACACTGAAGGATAAAATAGTTAAATCTGTTATTCCCACTATACCAGACTTTCACAAATCATTTGAAGTTTATACCGACGAATCAGCAGGTGGCCTTGGTGCAGTTCTGGTACAGCGAGATATGAATGGGGAACCAAGGGTAATTGAATTTGCTTCTAGATCAGTACGGGGTGCAGAGAAAAATTATTCTGCAACTGAACTTGAGTGCCTTGCTGTAGTGTGGGCATTTGAGAAGTGGCATGCATATTTAGAATGTTCACATACAACAGTCTTCACAGATCATCAGGCTTTAGTTTGGATGCTACAGGGCAAGGGGCTAAAAGGCAAATTCATAAGATGGGCTCTCAGATTACATGAGTTTGAGTATACAATTCACTATCACCCTGTTAAACAAAACACAGTTGCTGATGCATTGTCAAGATTGACTATAAATACAATTGACTATCATACTAATACCTGCTTTCATGCTGACTGTAAAGGGGATCCATCAACTGTCGTCAATTGGATTCAATGCGATCAGTGTGACAAGTGGTTCCATTGGTCATGCCTGGGGTTACGTAAACAACAGGTCGATTCCATGAATGAGTTTGGTAATGAAATTCAAAGTTTTATACTACCAGATGTGAATCAATTTATTTCGCACCAGCATAAGGATAAACATTTGCTAGAGATCATTGAAAGTCTGTCTTCACCTAATAGCAATACAGGCAGTCTGGGTCATGAAAGTTTTGTCCTGTTAGATGGTCTGTTGAAGCGTGTTCAGGGAAGTAAAACATTGCCAGTTGTTCCTGAAACATTGAAGCATGATGTTATTTCACATTATTATTCTTCTCCCACACGCCCTCATCTTCGAATTCATAAAACGTTTGGGAAAATCTCAGAAAAATTTTGGTGGAAACATATGAGGCGTGATGTAATGGATTTCATTAAAGGTGCAGGCAGTGAGAAACCACAAGGGTTCATGTTATCAACCTCTAGCCAGCGTCCATGGGAAGTCCTTGCTATGGACCTGTTAGGGCCCTTTCCTGAGAGTGAAAATGGTAACATTTACATTTTAGTAATAACCAATCACTTCTCAAAGTACTCCCTATTGTATCTTTTGAAGAGGTCCACAGGAAAGGTGGTAGCGTCCTTATTAAGACAGATGTATTGTATGTTTGAAGCACCGAGAACACTTGTATCAGACAATGGTCCTCACATGATTTCTCGTTATGTTCCAGAGATTTGTTGTTTATGGGGTGTAAGAAGGATTTTTACAGTACCCCACCACCCCCAGAGTAATTGGGTGGAACGTGTAAATAGGAATTTAGTATCTATGCTTTGCTATTTTGTTAGTAAGGATCATTCCATTTGGGATAGATATGTGTATGAATTTATGTATGCTCTTAATTCATGTAGACATGATGCAACTGGCTTTGCACCAGCAGAATTGTTTTTTGGTCGGACAATGGCAGGGCCTGGAGAGCGGATGGCCTTGGAGGATACCGTAGACAAGGGAGATGGGTGGACAAGTTTTGTGGGGGGAGGGGGGGCTTAACAGTAGGTTTTCCCAGGCAAGAGCCAATATGGGTAAACAGAATAAAAAGAATAAATTGTTATATGATAGCAAACATACTGGAGTGGGGCTCTCTGTTGGAGACCAGGTGATGCTCAAGTCCCATCCTTTATCAAATTTGCATAGGAACATCTCAGCAAAGTTGGCCCCGAAGTAAAGGAGGCCGTATGTAATAAGGCAGAGCCTCAGTCCAGTGAACTTCCGCGTACAAGGTGAGCAGGGCCAGATCCGTGTTGTTCACGTGGACCAGTTAAAATTAATTAAGTGATAACTCTTCCAAGGAAGGAGTGGTGCAGCATGTTTATGTTTGGGTTTCCTTCGGCAGCTGTAACACCTGTTTGTGATGTCGTGGTATGTTATGCATTCTTGTTTATTTTTGTTGATGTTTATGTAGATTTATGCTATGGGATATTGTGTTATGTTGTGTTATGGTAATTTATATTAATGTGTGCCAGGTGCACATCACCATGAGGTGCATACAATACAAGTTAGTTCGAACTCGGATTCTGTTGTGTTAAGTTGTCTTTTCCATTTGTGTCCACCCATCTTCCTACGTACTCTACAGATTGACAGTATTTGAAGTTTACTTCCACCAGTCTAAGAAGACATTGCATCTTGTCTGCCCTGTGTGTCTACGAAAAGTCAACTGTGTAGTGAAATTATTGGCCTACACAATACTCAATGCACAATATTCAATGTCTACAAACATATTCATCGCCGAAGCCAGCCGACTGTAGCCTACACTCAGTCTGTGTACATTTGTATTGTCGCCATTCCTATATCCTGGAACACTATTCATCGATCACCTCACCAAGGCTTTCGCATTCTTCACCAATGTTGTATCCAGCCATTTCAGCATTGTGGTCGCCTTTGCCTGCTGTAAACAAGTTATTGTATGTGTGTTTTATTAGTCCAAAAGATAATCTACTTCATCACTCAAAAATTTCACTTCTGTAGTATATACAATACTTGGGGTGCAATGGCATACCTACATGTAAACAAGTCAAAGGCTGGTACCTACAGTATGGTAAGCTTGTTGACAAATGATACAGAATGCTAGAGATTTGTACTTTCGACAGTGACTGAATTATATATATCTCGCATAATGGCCAATTTGTGTGCATCATACATACTGCCTTTTATGTACAAAATTTCTATGAGTTGTTCGCCGTTAAGTTATTCATGAAAATATGACTGTTAATACTTGTTTCGTAGTACCAATTTATCGCGCAAAATGCAGGATTTGAGTAAAACGAAAACTCATTGAAGGTTTGCAGACTCTGTGTATAGTGTATGGAAAGGGTGCATTATGATTACTAACCGAGCACCATCTGCCTGGATTCTACTACAGAGTCTACTCCGCAGGCTACGGTCGCTGAGGACTAGTCTCGAAATCCAAGATGTGTTACTAGTTACCAGGGTACCAACCTAGTAACAATTAAGTTTAATGGTTAATCAAGCTCTAACTAACTGAACATTATCATTTCAGCCTAGTCAAACTTTTACATTGTAATCCAAATCTGTCTGAACCTTAGGTCCAAATGAGACACTAGAACTGCATTTGCCCACAAATACGCAGAATTGTAGTGCGTAGTAGGCTAAGTCCTTGTTGTTGGGAGTAAGCCAGTCTCTGTGGATCCACTCCTCATAGGAGTTAGCATTTTGGGGGGAAAGCAGTGCCGTTTCCTGTCGACCCCTTTCCCAATCCATTCTCTTTTTTTATATCATGATGGACGAAACAAAAATTCAATTGGATCTCTCTCATAATGCTGTCAAGTTGCCAACGCTTATCGTTACTATATACCATATGTCGTACAAGCCTGTACTGCTCTGAGTTTTCAAGAGTACTCTAGTACTAGCTGTATATATGTCAAAACTGTCTTTCTGTTTCACCACTGAAATAGAACATGAGAGCAGTACATGATTCTGTAGAAGGATTTTCAGGGTTTCCAGGGCTGCAGCTGGTCGTGTCTGTTGCTAGTGAATTTGAGTTCTTCAAGTCTACCAATCCCAAGACTACCAGGCAAAAAGGGTTTCTCAAGGTTTTCCTGGATGGTCTTCACCATCCAGATCTGACAAGATATCCACAGGTCGGTCCGTAGTTTCTGTATCCCATGGGTGCACCACCAACCAGGATGTAAATTTAAAGAAAGATGTAATGGACATGTGCAAACAAGTTAATGAAGTCTTTGACAACGATATCCTGTCAACTAACCTGTATTTTATCCAAGGCCGACAACGTATTATGTTGGTTTTACTGTAATAAATTTGTATACCTACTTAGCTCTGACTTTGCATCAATATAAAAAAATTGAGAATGCTACAGTAGTCAGTATAAATGCAGGGAATACATCAGCTTTCACATTTGCATAGCAGTTTACAAGTTATATTTTTTAAAACTTATTTCATTGAAAATCTCGCAATATTCACAGGTAAGCAAAACCTACTACAGATCTGCATAGCACTTTGTCTATTGTGTAGCAAAAATGTGATTCAATACCAGGTGATTTTTTTCTGTATATGATATTGTCTATCGGTTACCTTTTCCGTGTTTCGTTGTTGCAATTCTTGACGCTCTCTAGCAAGTCTACTCTTTTGTTGGGTGATAAATTCTTCAATATCATCAGCCATGTCTTATGACCTCAAGTAGAAAAATCTGCAACCAGAGGAGAACCAAGAAATGAGAATCTGACATGTCAACTACTATCAAGGTTGCCTTAAGTAGCCTTTCAATGGCAGCAAATCGCCGTCTAAATCAGCATTTGCAGTTGCCTTCAGTTTTACTTAACTAAAATTTCAGATTCCCACCATGTTACAAAAAAAAAGAAACAACAAGGATAAAACTTAACTTTAACATCTAAATGTAAACAAGAGAAAATTGGGAAACATTTTCATCAGCAGGTTTTGTTAGGATAATTATTGATCTGCATTGCCACTGTTAAATTTGAGAGCAAATCTTTTAAATCATTGGTTTGCCAAGAATTTTGATTTCTAGCAGTGTATGCAAGCCCTGTTCAGTATGGTATATGTCTGTGCTGCATTTTATCTGTAATTATGTATCTAATCCAGAGGTTTCCTGTAGGTAGTTTTTGTCACATCATCACTTGTTGATAGCTGTGGATCATGCTTCCAATGTATCATGACTGACAGCTTGGAAAACCGAAATGCTACCACTTACAAGGCCATACAGAGGTAAAATATACAAATCACGGTTCCCGCCGGTTTTGTCAGCGAGTCGCAAGTCTGCAAATTTAATGCGTGTGGTGAACAGATTTCTACTTCTCAAGGCTTAGGCTACTGTGGGAGCCACCAAAAAGCAGGCAAATTCCATTTTAAACTTTTTGATCTCACTTTTTTTTCCATTTCCAAGCAACCTGTTTTCTTAAAATATTGTCACATAGTTGCAGGTTCATACAAGTTGTATATATATGTTAGTAA
This sequence comes from Stichopus chloronotus, assembly GCA_021234535.1. Taxonomy (NCBI): domain Eukaryota; kingdom Metazoa; phylum Echinodermata; class Holothuroidea; order Aspidochirotida; family Stichopodidae; genus Stichopus; species Stichopus chloronotus. The sequence goes on from CM037831.1 coordinate 25,445,731, forward strand.
CTTAGGGGTTTTCCAACTTTTTCCAAACTCCTCATCTGGCCCATCCAGACTCATATTTCTTTCTCTGCACTTAGACCAACAACAGCAATGTACAGTATAGAATTATCCATTAACACAAAACCCATTTCAGCATGACACACTCTCAAAATTATCTCGGTCACAACAAGAAGGCATAACCTAGAAATGAATTGAAAAACAATGTTCATTACTGAAATTATTTTGGTGACATTTTTCTTAATATGTGATAGTGTAAGTAAGTTATGAAATCCCAAAGTATAGAATTTCACAAAATTTTAAGCTCATGAAAATGTGGTTCCTTCTCACAATTGGTAGTGCTCTCTGTGCATACCAATGTGCGGTAGAAAGCCTTCATAGGAGCAACCTGAACATCAATCATCAAAACTAACAAAAATAGTGCAAGGTCGGTCAAGAATGCCGAACATATTTTTCCGGGCACAGACTCATACCTGAACACCCTGAAAGTAACATTTACACATCAGTATTCAAACAAAATCCAATCAAAAAAAAAAACACAAAAGCAGTGCCGAGAGGGTATCAACATTACTGACCTGCTGGAGTAAACGAATGAGCCACTTCGTAATTAGATGATTAGATGGAGCTGAATAAATATGCCCTCAGGTGGCACGCAAGCCAAAAGCTGTTTTTACAGCAGCGACAATGTAGCCGATAGTCATTGCCAAAACTACATTGCTGGAAAGAAAGCCCTACAAGTACAAATGGACAAATTGTACATATGTAATTTTTTGTGTTTATTCAGTGTAGGCTATCTGAGTTGTATTTGGAAGCCTGCGAAAGGGTAATGGTGAAGTTTTGAAAGATTTCTGTGTAAAACAATTGTCTGTGAAAATTTCTCCTCACTCTGTTATCACATGTGTGGACAGGCTAGCATTAGCAAGGGCTGTGATGTGGAGCATAACGTAATGCACAGCCCTGTTGAAGGACTACCCTAGTTTTAAATTAAAATCTACACTAACCACATTGAAATCACGCCTTAAATGAAATTAGGCTTAACAGCGAATTTTACTTTGATTATAAAGTGGCCATTTGATAACATAACCTACTTACAGACTTATTACGAAGTGGTCTAGCCTATGGCAAACAACGTCCTATTGAGTATTGTTAGTCCCTGACAGTACCATGATTGCACCTAGGATGATGCACCTAAGTATTTAATCAATGATTATGAAGTTGGTAAAAATCCAAACACTCATTTATAATTGAGTGACCGTGGAACACGCTATTAAGAAAATTTATCATTCTGACTTTGCGACAGTTCCACCTACAAAAGTAAGAACATTTTCTTATGCATCAGTATTGTCCAAAATTAATACATTCAGTGCAACGAAAAAGTGTGTCACGGAAGGTGAAATTATCCCGCATTCTTTACAAAAATCCCAACAAAATTAACTTTCCCCTAAGTGCTCGTTGAGTGCATCTGCCGCTGACTTAGTAAGCAAATGACAAAAAATGGTGGCATGCTTCACTATTTCAATCTGCCTAACCTAACCTGTCATAAGTAGTGATTAGTGATTCTTAAATTTAAAATGTGGAGAGAAGAGACAACATTTTTGTAGTTTTTTACACTATTAGGTATTTATTTGATAATACGCAGTATTTTGATAGATCTTATCCTGACATGATCGACTCAAGGTTTCATCATAAGCCTAGTGTTATGTGCTGTCACATTGATCTCAAGACCTGTTTCCAACTAATTACTCATTTTTAACTCAAGCAAAAGGTATAAGAATGATAAGGGCAAATTAATGAATACTTCTGTCAAGTTACACATATTATTAAAATGTTTTCATATTTTTATGATTGAAATGTTTGTTAGGTGATCGACTCATAGTTGCCCCCTGCCCGAATTGGAAAGTTTGCAATATGCTCGGGGGATTTTAATAAAGATCAAGAGAATTGCACGGCCAGTACTATTTAAGCAGAGCACCACCATCGGTTGGCGTGAGAGGTACCTAGAAAATTTTGGCCAAAACTACCCTACCAGATCCCCAGAAATCGTCTTTCCCAAGCATTGTGCTTACCTTTCCACCCTCCGACTTTGCAAGTTTTTAAGCCACCAACTTCTGATGATGCATGTGATATATGCCAGTATGCACTGTACATGTGTACTTACTACTATGCAGTCAGCCTACGTACGTCATAGGTCGCCTCACTGCTGCATGTCACTTTGACGAAATGTGCGAGAAAGTACGGTACTGTGCCTGTACATGGATCCGAGACCCGACCTAAGTTTGTATTTAAGTGTACAATAAGAAACAGTACATACATGATACAGCTGCTGTAAATGTGAGTTTCACTAACAGTGGCACGGCAAATACAATCTCCAGGGGAACCAGAATGTACAGAGTTCAGACTTTTCTGAGATTCGGTTTTAAGATTTCCGGTGAGGTAGGCCTAACTTTTGTGCGGTAAATTGCAAACGTGTTATTCAACTTGCAAATTTGCAGGGCAAACTTTCCACTCTGGCCCCCTGCCAGGTGGATCATTATTTTGGAGACATGCTGTTATTTCGAGGTGAATTTTGGGTTGTTTTGTTAAACTTTAACTAAGTGACATTTCAAATTTGCATATGATTATGAAGTTTCCATAGGCTAGGCTGTAGGCAACAATAGCAAAACTTTATCAAAGAACCACAAGTGTCATAGCCTAGCCTACACCAGCAACAGACTAATTATGGGATTAAATCACTGTGCAGTCTGCTTTCGATGAAACAGGTTAGGCCTAACGTTAGGTTGTCTGAAGTTACACAGTTTCAGTAACAGCTATGGTGCGTCATTCTAGGGGTCTGTCATTATTGGTGTAATTGTCGGTACAGTATATATCAGGCGTAACACAAGTAACCTATTAAAAGTAAGTATCAAAGTAACTGATAAGATTAATTACAATACAGCCGCGCCTAGCAAAACTTAGGCTAGGCTATGCCTAACCTTACTGTTCTGTGCTGGCTTTGACGGCTGCTTGGCAACTGTAAACAATTACAGAAAATGTTGTTTAAAGTCTGTCTTACACAGTTAGAGGAAAAAGTCAGCTTTTATGGATGGGAATTTTCGATGGGTCATTTCGGTTGCTTTCGATGTACAACTGCAACATATACTGTATGGAAAAAAAGAGGGTACTGAAAGCCTTAGGTCCGTGAAACAGGAGAGAACGAACTAAATCGAAATATTTGATAATGCATGCTGGGATACCAGTTTGAAGTTAGTTTACTGCAGTCATTCAGTATTATTTGAAGAACCAGATGAAAGAGCAAATTAGCACGAAAATGTTAACGAAAGTCATAGTTTAATTAATACAAACGTTTTCGAAGATATCACATCTTCCTCCTCAGGTAAGTGAAAGTATACAAAAGTAGCAAGACAAAATAACATAAGACAATATAGTATCAGAAATATAACGTCTGACAGGTTTTAGAAAACGCTGAGTGTATAGGATGATCCATGTTGGAACAGTTGGTTGTTTACAACAAGTTTGAGTTTTTGATATGTAAGGCTTCTTTGATTTTAAGTTCAAAATCTGTATTTTCGGTACCTATGATGGTGAAATTATTGTTGTTTGCTGTTCGGCAGTCTATGCACTGAGTGATGTGTTCATAGATAGCTGATTTTCAACATGGTATTGGGTCCTTGATGAGCTCATATGGGGGGTCTGGATTACAGGGCATCTTGTGGGGCTATTGCCCTCCTTTGCCCTTAAACTTGTTATGTTATGTTTAGTTGGTTGATGATTGGCAACTGCATGGCAGTCACAACCCAAAGTTCCAGTACATACCTTGAATGGTGAAATTTTACAGAACCAGTCTACGCGCTGAACGAGATCTAGAGGTTTATACTGACTCATCCTCACTGACTCAACCGTCTTTACAATGCATGGAGGGTAGCTAAATGACCCAATAGCGTTTTGGGTATGATCAAAAGAAACTTCAATTTTCTAAATACGGTTATTGTTGTAAGACTCTATAAACAGTTGGTTAGGCCTCATCTTGAGTATGCGGCGCCAGCTTGACATCCACTACTTTTCTTAGGATAAGGATGATCTTGAGAAAGTACAGAGAAGGGCTCTACTAGACTGGTAAGTTCGTTTAAGGGAGTTCCATATCATAGCTTATACAGAACCTAAACTTCACTTCACTTTGATGAGGAGGCTACGGGGTGATCTGAATCAGGTTTTTCAAATTCCCCAGATGGCCGAAAACGACATTTCCCTGGTGTTTCTAGGCTGTAATGATGTACCCAGTTTTGAAATAGAATCTGCCCCCCCCCCCCATATGTTTGCAAGAATGACAACAAAAATCAGTGATAAATAACATACATATCAGATGAGCTGAGATGACACAAGAACTTATGTATCGTGTTTCATTCTTCCTTGAGGCACCTGAGCGGGGGTGGGGGGCTGAACATACAGGAGCCCCGTCCCCCACCCACCTAGTACACGTGGTGAAGCATGCAGAGGATGTTTGCCAAAGTGCAAGGTGTCAATTTCTCCTAGCCGGGCCTGGATCGTGAGGGACACAAACGAGAGTGTGATACGTGAATACAGTACGCCTCTATTGCAGTGGTGCACCCATGATTTTGGACTGAGAATTGTGGGAAGACTAAGGCTAGCGTCTCATCGGTAATTTGCACTGAGCGTTCCAGAAAATTAAGATAGAAGTACCCCGCACTACAAATCACTGAAAATCCCAGGTTCAGCAAGTAAGCTCCGGGAAATGGTAGCATAGGCGTAGGAGCCGGGGGTGGGGGCTGCGGCCCCTCCCCAACCAAAAATTTCTGTGAAAATTCGGGCAGTATGTTGACAATTTTTCGGGCACCCACCGAAAGAAAAATAAATTGAAAAGATGTAGCTAAAGAAAATTAAAATTTGCAAAAAATATCCTAGATAATTGAAATAAACTTCTTAAACTTGTCGGACTAAATTCGCCATTAGGCCTACTAATCTAAAAGAGAAGTCAGAGGTAGACCGCACCTACCCTCCCCGAACTTGGGAGCTATGCTTTTATATTCGGCAATTCACCAGCGTGTTTTGTTATGGTTAAACTTATTATTATTATTATCATTATTGTAACGACTTCCCCCAAAATAATAATAAAATGACACGCAAATGATTGTATGTAATAAGCATGCCATCTTTGCGATATAGCAACCTATGGTTGCTCATATGTTATGTACATTACCATGTAAAACGCGCTCAAATAGCGCGAAATTATTTTGGTTGTATTTTTCGGGCAAGTTGTTACAGCCCCCCCCCCCAAATCAAATTGGGCTGCCTACGCCTATGAATGGTAGCGTCATTATTTTCTTGAATGGAAAACCCTTCTCCCTACATTATTGGAAGTTTTCCACTATAAAAGTCTGATAAAATTTGTACATTTCTTAATGAAGACCGCAGGTAATACTTGAATTTTGAAGGATGAGTGTTATGGGTAACATCATCATGATTATTCTCATTAAAGCGGAGGGTGCTGAAAGTATTCAAATCGGTGTGACTTTACGGGCATTTTCGTTCCCTTCTCTTTCAACTTTTTCTCATTCTTTTGTTTTTCTGTAATTTTCTTTTTGTCCACTTCATTTTGAAGCCTACCCTCTGGTCCACATAGGGAAGGACGGGTGTACCTGGGGGTCTGAGGGGGTCTGAGCATCTCAAACCACCGGGTTCACCGACAACTTTTTTTCTAAAAAAAGACCTGTTTTGAAGAAGCACCCTTGTGAGATATGTGTTATGCAACGCGAAGGGTAAGGTGCCGACAGTGACTCAAGCTGAAAAGCAGCCGGTAACAGTGTTGAGTCGACAGTGTATGGTAGCTCCGTCACTGACTGAATTGTTTTTCTTGATGCATGTCTTGAGACTACTGTGTTCATCTATACTTGTATTGCACACAATGTTACATAGCAACATTCATAGTAGAACAAAATGTATCCCTATGAGGCTGAACTCTGTATGCAAAGAGGAAGGAAATTCTGAGTTTAATGATAATCTGAAATAAATTGGTACACTCGGTTTCCACACACAATGACCAGACTGCGTGGAAGTGACAATGAAAAATGGGAAATCGATAGTGCAGTGCCTTGAAATCACAATTTACTCATGTGTGTTCTAAATCCTAATCTTAACCTTATTAGCAGGACTTCTTATTTAACAGAAATTTTCCAAAAACTTTGCAAAACTTAGGAGGTAAGAGACAGGTGTATGTAGGCCTATGCCATCAAAAGATATTTACTGTACAATTGGGAAAAGAATGTACTTCATTGGTGTAATACCTCATAAATTTATCAAGGTTCATGGCGAGAGGGATTTCATTGCCCCTCGGGAAGTTTTTTCCTCCAGCGTTCCCTTTCCTTCCCAGTTGGCAAAGCCTATAGCATGGTCTAATGCCGTCATTCTTAGTACTCAAGAAAGCCCCCTCAGATCAGTTATCCACTGTATAAATTAGACAAAAAAGTTTGTAAAACATTTTATGGAATATGTCACACATATGACCGACTTCTTTTAAGAAATAACAAAGTTTACTAATTTGGTTCATTGTGATCCTGACCAGCACATAAATGTCTTGATTTTAATTGAACTAATGTAACATTATATCAGGTATGATACACATGTCTCGAGAAGTGAGTGCGAAACATCTCAAAGCAAAACGACAGGATCTTGAATAACTTAGCATCAAATTGTGCACAGTCGCATCAAAAGTGGCAGTGACTGGACTACCATACAGTCAGAGGAGGCGGTCGCCCACTTGACCGACTCAAATTTGTCACCAGCTCCCTTTTCAGCTTTTCACCGGCGCCCTTTAAGCTTCCCACTTTAGAAAAAGATAATAAAAAAGACAGAAAGGGAAAAAATGAGACAAAAATGAAAGAGAAGGTAAAGCAAATCTTGAGTACTTTTAGTATCCTAGGGTATCCATGGAATGATGATGGTGATGCCCAACTTTTACAGAGGAAAACTTCCAACGATGTTAGGAGATGGGTTTTCCATCCAAGCGACAGAACTACTCGATGGAGCGTATACTTGCTGAGCTTGTGGAGGGCGATTTCCAGCGATCTAGGGGGTAATTCTTCTGGTACGCTCTGCGCCAACTGAAGGTAGTACTTCTCTTTCCACAAGTCTCAGTCAACCAAGGCTTTGTCCAAACTCCTGGGTGCGTTGCTGCAAGAGAGGCATAGTGAATTTCCGTATCACACTGTATCGCTTGGTGTCCTCCATTCACGGCTCAGGCCTATAGAAGGAACAAAATTCTAGCTATGTCCCCTGGATCGTACGTCGAATCTCGTGATCCCCTGAAAACAACTTCTGTGACTCCAGTGTCCCAATGAAAAAAGTGGCGACTAAAGATACGTGCAGTCCCTTCCTCCTAATATTTGTCAAGTGCTCCAAGAATAAATGAAAGAGGATGCATAATTCACAAAAGATCCTTGTATCATCTCAATCCATCTGATATTTATTACTATTTTAATAGATTTATTTTGGTTCTCAGTAATTGAGTAGTTTGCAGACATGAGATCAGTATTTCGATACCGGGCAGCTTAGAACATCCGAGAAGAGCCATTTGGGGAGTTTGAAAGCAAAAATCCTGAACTTTCCGCTTAACAAGCTGACGCTCCTCTTAGATAGTACCGCTACACCAACACTCACTTCCATTCCCCATTTTTTTTTTTTCGTTCCACACTCCTGCTTATATGAAGTTAGAAGCAGTGGCGTAGCCAGCAAGGGCTTGAAGGGCAGGGGTAGAGCCCCCCGCCCCCTTGACACACACACAAGCACGGAAGTTTGGGGCACGCGATGGATGATGTCGAAAAAAAGGAGAGCAAAAAGAGAGCATAGAAAACAAAGAGAGGAGTGAGGGATGATAAATTGGCGGAGTTGGGCGAATTGGTGCGCCTAAAGTAAGGGGGTGGGGGGACTGGGAAACTGCGGGGCTTCACAAGTGTGATTCCTTATAACATTGATAACTGATGGAACGTATAACAACACAATCGAAACAAGGTGTTCATAAAGGTGTGAAATATTTGATTGAAGGATTCAATTGGCTGTTTATGCGCCTGTTGCTTGTACGCAGCATATATGCGGCTAGGGAAGGAACCCTCGGCAGAGTGGACGGCATATTTATTTAACGCAGAACGCATTTGCAATACGCCTCCTGAACTATCGATTAATCGATTGGATATTAATGATACGATGGATTCTAGAAACGATGTTCCTCTATTTTTTTTTCCAACACTGAATTAAAAGAAAAGTAATAAATGCCCCAAAAGTATTGGTTGTCAATGCCAACTAAAGCTATTGCGAATACTCCAATATTGCCAAAACAAAACCGTAGTAAATTCTGCTTCAGATATTGCACGTTATGCTTTCTAGGCAGGTACAAAATCTACATTTCAGCAGGTAACACTACCCCAGATATAGACATAGAGGTAGGGCCTTGATGGCAGAGAATTCAAGAATCATGTGTTCAAATTCACCTTCAATTCATTGCTTCTTACCGCATTTTTATCACTTATTGCCGAAAATACACCGATCCAATTAGAGATCCCCAAGAATGTGTATGTATATATGAATTCGTAATGGTGCCATCGAGTGACTCCTAAGCCCGTACTTCCTCATGCATGCATATGCGTATGTTGTAAGATCTCCTATCGACCGCGGCGTGTATCGCTCCGCACCGCTACCTTGCGGACCGGTGTGTGACGTGTCTCAATCATAATTTGACCTCCCAAAATAAATTTAGGCCTGAAAACGTGTTTAGGCTACGTTTGGGGGGGGGGGGGTGGGGTGAGACATAAAAGAAAAATGATCTCGGAAATGAGGTGCGTGGTAGCGATTTGCTGAGAAAGTGGGCCTATAGGAAGCAACCATAATATACTTTGCTTGCTCTGACCTTAACATTGTTTCAATGTTAACTTGCGATCGCTGAATGACTGAACCGCGATTTACTAGGGGTATAATATTTAAGATAAGAGCAATCCAAATTATTACCTATTTTTCCACAGAATGATATATTTCTCATTAATTGAGACATTGCAGACAAAGGATTCATATTTCAAGGCTTGCCAAATACAATGTAAGACACCCGAAAATTGCCGTTTCCGACCATTGGGGGGTGGTAAAGCCAAAAATTTGTAGTACACCCATGAAAACTGATGGTGGAGCTCTGCTCACATAGTCCTGCCTGGGTGGCTGGTGTGCGAAGAGGATTTCGAGCCACTTATTGTGAGATGTTTCGCTGGAAATACCCCTCTATTTATTAGCTTACCATTTTTCTTTTCTTTTCAAATTGCATGGTATACCCGATTACCGTATACCCAAAGCTGGGTTCATGCAACCTATAGAACACTCGGGAGATGCAGCCGTTTCTGAGCTTCTAGGGGGTTTGTAATACCCAAAATTTTATTGTACGCCACGTGCCAACTATGGTGGGACTCCGCTTAGATACAAATCTGGGTCGCGCCAATCAGAGACAAACAAAATTCGGGCAAAAACCTCTGCCTTCCCAAATCACTAAGTAAGAATAATTGCCTGTAAGCATATGCTCTTACGTAGCTTCCTGAAAGTCCCACTTTCAGGTTAGATAAATATGGTAACCTTAACGGAAACGACACTCTCTATGTGTAACTAGCCTTGAAAAAGAGACCTCATGTCAACAATTTCTCAATTAATGAAAAAAATACGGAAAATGGTATACAAATTAGACTGGTTGAGATGATGTAAGAATCCTAATGAATTATGCATCATGTTTCAGCCATTCTTCAGTCCCCACTTTTTTTCAGTGGGGTTTAGTCCGAAGGCCCAGCCCTCAGTTTTTCCTCCAGTTTTCCAATTATTTTTAAGAATGTGATATTCGTGAGGGAGGGCCAGCCTCACGTGGCACCATTCATCACTTGTATACAAGTCAGAATCGTGGGAAGACTATCTAGGCGGAGCGCCACTCAATCGAAAGCTTCTGATCTCTCTTAAAGCAAACCAGAGGTTTATTCCTCGTTTTTATCTGCGTTGGGGCCCACGAATAGTTGTACTTCTTTGCACGCTATTAAGTGCAGATTCCATAGACATAATACACTTTAATATATTATGTCTATGGCGGATTCACCTATGAAGGTGTACATTTATACAGACATTTGTATTGCTTTATTATTAACTGCTAACCACAATGTTAGCCTGCTTCCAAGTTTTTATGGTACTGTGTACCACACGAAACATGAACAAACTTCTCGCAGAGAGATTGATCGTTCCCATGTCGTTTCATTATTAACCCTTACCCTGGTACTAACACTGTACATGCTGGCTTCAGAATGACACGCACAGTCTGGCCAGCACAAGCACAGGTAGCCTGCACAACTGACATGTATTACCAACGCACCGGATTCGTCATACCGTTAGGGGTAGGCCTATGTGCCTTAAAAAAAACGCACATGCCAACACCTGCTGGAAAGGATTAAGTACAGGTTGCCTCTTAGTCATTCGTACGTACTGATATCTCGTATGTCACATAAACAGCCAACGACAGCGCGATCTATTCTAATTACTATTCGGCACGAACAGCGAGACAATAACAGAAATATCTGTAGCCTACCGCCAGAATCGTTGCTACCCAAGTATGTAAGGCCCAGTGTTATTCCCGATATGCTTTAAGCCAAGTTTGTAGGTACTTTCGCCATATGGTTCTATGTTCGTGCCGTTACCATCTAGATAGTCTTGGTCAGGACGTTTGTAATACTCGCTACTACTTCGTGTTTTCACATGCAAGGCTAGGTTATAACATACCATCTTGATAGACGGTTACAAAGCCAACTTTAGACGCTCACAGAGCCGTAGATAGAGATATACGGCTCTGGACGCACAATTCTAACAGCGCCCTCCTTGTGATGCTATAATTGCAGAGTGTAGAGTAGAGTAGAGAGGGCGCTGTCAACTGAGTTGTGCTAGGATTCCTTTACATAGACCCTAAGTTGTGCTAGGTTCCTCTGTAGAGAACCCTAAGTTGTGCATGCGTCACAGAACCTGTCCGTTACTGGGAGTTAGTATAAATTAATAATCGAGATGAATGTAGAGGGCGCAGTGGTTAGTCAGCTATGTGCAATTTGCGAAAGGACCACGGTGGACTAGTTCAATGACAAAACAGCACTAGCGTCTTGTCCCTCCTAGTCCTTTTTCTACTAAACTTTTCCTACTTAACTAGCAACTAGGTTACAGTTTATCAAACTCAGTTTCGAATGCACATATCTCGTAGCCTAGGCCGTACATGTTACTGAGCGGATCAGTGCAATCAGTGGGTTCTACGTACGTGTCCACAGTCCCAAACGGGCTTCGATGTACATGCCTACAAGTTCAGTTATAGTTCAAAAGTCCTTGCTCGGTGATGTGAATCCACACATGGGACTAACTTATGGTGTTCGTGTGACTCTGTAGCCGACTGCACCATGTAATACGGAAGCTGAGAGGTGCGATGGGATGGAATAATGGACATTCTTGTAGACCATCGATTTTCCTACCCGGGATCCCGAATGCATATGAAAGGAGAAATCCAAAAGTAGTGAGGGGGTACTTCTAGTAATAACGTTCTAATGATTGACATTTTGTGACACCCTCCTTATGAATGGTCGTTAGTCATTATATTGCTGGACCTAGGACTATCCCAGCATAACTTTGCCTGAAACACAAAGCATTCAGTATTTACTTCCATATTCCCGAACATTTCGGTGGGTCATCAACAGAACATTTTTCGTTCCTTATGTTAATTACCTATCATGTCACGGACTGATCAGAAAACGTTTAGTCTCAGACTGCCCACTGTAGTTACAAACCTGTTACAGAGCTACGAAACGCATCTAAATTGGTAGTATAGTATACGCCCTCATTGCATCCGCACCACTTCAACTGTCTTGATTGTAACAAACTACGGTAAAACAGCGGCATCTATTACATTTTGCATCTACTTTACTATGTTTGAATGTATTGTCTATTTATTAGGAGAATGGCATAAATATTTAAGATGACATCGTTATTTCTTGAGGTACCCCCTCACTCCTGTTGGAATGTCCCTTTCACATGTTTTTGACACAGAAGGACAGAAGAATCATAGGTTTACGAGCATTTTGATCACTCCCTCCTTCCGCACCCATGGTGCCGTAATGGACTTAGCTGATGGCAGGGTATTCTATATTTGTACACATACATATCACTATATTACTTGGACTTAATTTTGTCGTCCTGGGTTCAATTTTATAGGGCAAAGGGGCAAACGTAGGGCTTATCAATTACAAATGACCTCAAAATAGACAGTTTAAATCGGACCGAGACCCAACGTAATTGGTGATGGAATGAAAACATCACGAATAATACTTTTTACAAAATATAATTACGCATGATATTTCGGAAGAGATCACACGAAACTGTGCCGTACGTTGCCAAGGACAATTGCTGCACTACGTCACGTGTGATTACGTAATCGGCATATTACGTGGTCTGAATGCTATCGTTTTTCTTTTGATTGCAATCAACGTAGGGCCTATCAATTACAAATGACCTAAAATTGGGAGTTTAAATTACACCGTGACCTACCTAATACGCGATCGAATGAAAAATCACAACTAATAATTTAAAAAAAAAATATGGTTACAAATGAAATTTCGATGTAGGTCACACAAAAATGTTCAGTGCATAGCCGAGGACGGACGCTGCACTACGTCACATGTGATTACGTAATCACCATAGGATTTTCTCACACTCTGATGTAGATAGACTTTCTTAGCTGCTCAGTAGAGCTCTTTCGGTTCTATCCTCTCGGTTCCTGGCGTAGGATCGGTCGCCATTTTCACTTCACCGCTCTCCAGAGAGCCCCATCTCCATAGTTACTATGTAGTTTACATTCCTTTCACCTTACGGAAAGGCTGACTGATTATTTTGACGGCTGCATTCACTTATGCTGGAACAAAAAAATTTCTCACCCCGGATCTCCTTCAGTGTTGCTAGGTTGTTCTAATTCCTTCGTCTGTTCTCTGTGTGTTCTGCCTCGTGCGACCTTTTCATGCTTTTGTAGCAGTTTTGGTAGTTAAGCCGTTTTGTTGTTTTGTTTTTATTGTTTTCTTTTCTTCTTCGTCTTCTGTATTATCTGTGGTACATTCTATTCTAAATCATCTTTGCTGTATTTGTTTGCATGCCTTAAATAGTGAAATCCTGTCTGAAACTATTTGTTACTGCTCCTCTGTGATCAAATTGCATGAAAACTGTACTACTGCTTTTAATAGCCCAATTGAACAAATTACTTGTTTTTTCTGCAGACAATCTCACCCAAATATTGCCCCGGAGACAATTGATAATGATTACACCTTGTCCCCTATTGATCCTGATACATATTTTTCCCATAGCCCACTAAAAAAGTGCAACTACTATGTATATGATTCATTTAATTCATTTTCTTCTGGCACTTGGAATGAGAACTTCACTCTTTATCACGTGAATGCTAGATCGCTACACAGTAATATTAATAATTTAGCTATCTCTCAACAATCAGTGAATCATACATTCTCAGTTGTTGGTGTCACCGAGACGTGGTTAAATATGATTTATATGAATATGATGATCTGATATGTGGTCTTTGTATGACTGCGTCGAGGCACGGTCGTGGTGGTGGTGTATCCCCTTTTTACTAATTCATTGTACAGTTATAAACTTCGTCCTGATCTTTGCATCTTTACCAGGGGGCTCAGGGGGGCTCAGGGGGTTCGGACGAGCCCCCCCCCCCCCCACAGGATCTGGAGTTCCGCTCAGCCTATGATAGTAGGCCTACGTTAGCAACATATATAATGAGTTTTAATTTGTCGGTCATAATTGTCGGGTAAAATGTTCAACTTGTGGTAAAATCGAACCCCCCCCCCCCGAAGAAGCTGCATACGGGCCTGTTTACTGAGGGTATCGTCGAATCACTGTTCGTAGAAATTAGATTTTTTAACGCCTCTTTCATTACAGGAATTATTTACTGCCCCAAGGGAGTTACTGATAATTTTTTTGACATATTATCTACAGTCTTTATAATGCTGAGCAGGCAGAACCTTGACTGCTTTGTAGTGGGAGATTTTAATTGCCATCTCACGAACGTCACCGATTCTGTAACTAACCAATTTTTAAATCTCGTTAGGTCGTCCCCTACATACTGTTCCAACTAGGGTGACTCCCTTTTCTGGAACTCTTCTTGATGTAATATGTACCAATACTCTGTCAAATCGTCTACTTTCTGGTGTAATACTTGACGACATATCTGACCAATTTCATATTTTTACTATATCTCAAATGAATTTTACTGATGACAAATCCAAGATCACCTCCGCCTATTACTAACAAACGAATGGTTACCTCCAACTACTATTGATCTTTTTCATACTTCGTTACGTAATGAGATCTGGGAAGATGTTTTTGAGTATACTGATCCTGACATGGCATTTATTAAGTTTAATGATATTTTTATTCGTCATTATAACAGTTGTGTTCTTCTTGTCCCAAGTAATGTAAGGACGACTCGCTCGTAGTGAGGAGGGGATATCAGCAGGTATTTTGAATTCATGTAAGACAAATAAACACTTGTATAAGAAAATATCTAAGGAATCGTACTGCACATAATTTAAATGATTACAAGCTCTTTCGCAACCGCCTTACATCGGTTATAAGATGTGCTAAAAATAGATTCTACAGCTTACTTTTTCATAACTTTAGTAACGATTCCAAAGGTACATGGCGCTCTGTCAATAGTCTTCTACGTCGACAGATTAATGAAAAGTCCATTGATCAAATTTCCTACGATGGTAGTATAGTTTCTGATCCTAATGAAGTGTGTAATGTTTTTAACGATCACTTTATTAGTGTTGGTCCAGCGACACAACAGAATATCCCCACTGTTTGCTCAGCTTCCTTTGATTCTTATCTCAAGTCACCGACTGCTGCCCCCTGTGCCACCTCTGACGAAATTCCAAAGGTAATTTTGCATCTTAAAGACTCTGCTGCTGGGCCAGATGGCACTTTACCTTTGTGTTGTTAAACGTGTAGCTTACAATATTTGTGTACCCCTCAGTTTTGTATTTAATCTTTCCCTAAATCAAGGGGTTGTTCCTAAGTCACTTAAATCTGCACGTGTAGTTCCAGTTTTTAAAAATGATGACTGTAATACTATTACCAATTATTGACCAATTTCTGTTTTCCCTGCTTTTCTAAGATTCTAGAAAAAACTTATGTTCTCTATAACTTGTTCAGGGAACATGATTCTATTTATGACTATCAGTTTGGATTTTTACCCGGACGCTCAACTTCACATGCTCTTGTTCATTTATTTGATTTGATTATTAATTCATTTGAAAAAATCAGTACGTATCTGGAACTTTTCTCGACCTTTCTAAGGCATTTGATAATTTAGATCACAACATTTTACTTAGTAAACTAGAATATTATGGAATAAGGGGTGTTGCCCTTAGTTGGTTTCGTAGTTACCTCTCTGACCGAGAGCAATATGTTGCAACATCAACTCTAATTTAAAGCCTATACACTGTGGCGTCTCACAAGGTTCTATTCTGGGTCAGTTATTATTCATCATATATGTCAATGATCTGCATTAAGTCAGCAAGAGGTTACACGTAATCACTTATGCTGATGACACAAACCTTTTCTTCTCAAATAGTGACTAGAAAGTCTTGATTGAAACTATTCAGGCTGAATTTGATAATGTACGAATATGGTTTTGTGTAAATAAGTCATCTTTACATGTAAAAAAAAACTACAACTGTTATTGTCTTCAGATCACCGGGTAAACAATTTAATGAAAATATGCAATGTATCGACCTGTGCGGTGTTAAAACTAGAATTTCTACTAGTGTGAAGTTTCTAGGAGTTATTATTGATCAACATCTAAGCTGGTCAGATCACATCATGCACATAAGTAATAAAATAGCCAAGGTAACCGGTATTCTTACCCGCTTATGCAATAAACTACCACGTCACATTCTTCTCTTGCTTTACAATACCCTTATACTTTCCTATTTGTCCTATTGTAATATTGTCTGGGGCAGTGCTCTCCCAACGAGGAACCAACCTCTGTTTCAGAAAAATGTATGCGTCTCATCAGGGAGGTGTTATTAGATGGAGATCTATCGAAAACTCTTTCTTTGAAGCCCTACTAGTTGCCCGACAGTAATCTCTTTTGTGCGTTGTTCTTGATGATTCAATAGTCTTAAGAGGTGTTAAGAACTAAGTACAAGTGGGAGATGTCGTCTGCTACATCTCGATGAGCAGCTCGCTAAATTTGCCCCTTGCCTTAACATTGCCAGTCGCTTAAGCTGTAAATTAATTTAAGGGTTTCGACGCGTTTCGACGCTATTTTCAACATACTTGTCTAGTATCCTACAACTTGCTCAAAATGAGGGTGCTTTTTAGGTCACGCGAGCGAATGCGAATATAAGTCAAAAACCGACGGCAAAGTTTAGTCTTATACTTCTTTTGCTCATTTGCATAGATCATGATCATTGGTGTACAGCAGGCATCATTAGGTTTCTTGGCAATAAACAGTCGTTTGGGATGTCCGAACAGTGTTTCGTACTTGACTGTCGGCAACTAGTTAGACATTAGAGCATTCCTTTAAATAATCCTTTTTGTTGGGGTCGCTGTAGGTAGCCTATGAATTAGCAGATGAGGTTGCCTAGATATTAGACAAAGGCTTTCATTGCCCTTTAGTTCAATAATCCAACCAATCAAAGGATTAAGTCTCTACTCTGAGGTCAATCTCATTGGATTAGCGTAAATTAAAGTTTCCGATGGATCTCCATCTAATAACATCTCCCTGGTCTCATCACGAGCAAACCCCGTATCACGAGCAAACCCCATTATTACAACATCACGCCCCTCTTTGCGAAATTAAATGTCTTAACATTGTATATACTTAACCGTTATAGTATTGCACTTTTCATCCATAATTGGTTACATAATAGTTGTCCCACAATTTTGAAACATTGTTTTAAATTTCAAGTGGATGTTAATTCCTATTAAACTCGCTCGTCACACAAAATGTGCACTCCTTTTTTTAGAGTAAAATCCTCCCAAATCACTCTTCGCTACCTCGGTGTAAATATTTGGAATTCTCTCCCTGACTACGTGCAACACAGCAAATGCTTGAACTCTTTTAAAGAAAAGCTTAAAACCCATTTAGTTTGAAACAGGATTCATTTCACCTGTTACTCATTTTACTACGTTTTTCCTTTTTTTTCTCTTTGTTTTCCTTGCTGTCTGTTCTCTTTTTCCTATGTTTTTGTATATTGATTAAGCTTTGTTTCTTTTTCAGGGGTGGATTACCCCGACAAGTTTTAAAAGCTTCTTCACTCCTCAGTCTCTTTAACTACATATTTTATTGTAATGTTTTATTTTATCGATTCATATCGAGAATGAAATAAAGTTACAGTTACATACCATATGACTTGAACTGAATTTAATCGTTTTTTGTTCAATTCCATAAGGCCTATCGATTACAATAACCTCAAAATCGAGAGTTTAAATTATAGTGTGACCCTACCTAATCGACAATGGAATGAAAAATCACAAATAATAATTTCCAAAAAAAAACACAGGTTATTTCGGAAGAGGTCACACAAAATGGTGCCGTGCATAGGCGAGGACGGTCGCTACACTACGTCACATGTTATTGCGTAATCACAATATTATATGGATTGAATTTTATCATTTTGGGTTCAATTCCATCAACATAGGGCTTATCAGTCACAAATGACCTAAACATCGAGTTTAAATTCGACCGCGAACCTGCCGAATCAACAAAGGAATAAAAAATTATGAATAATAATTTTAAAAAAGTATATAACTACCCATGACCTTTTGGAACACGTCACATAAAATGGTGCCGTGCATAGCCGAGGACAGTCGCTGTACTACGTCACATGTGATTACGTGATCACCATATTACTTGGACTGAATTTTATCGTTTTTTGTTCAATTCCATCAACATAGGGCCTATCAATTACAAATCACCTCAAAATCGAGAGTTTAAATTAGACCACAACCCTACCTAATCGATAATGGAATAAAAAATTCACCAATAAGAATTTTAAAAAATATAACTACAGTGACATTTCGCCAGAGGTCGCACAAAATGCCTGTGCCGTACGTAGCAGTACGTAATCACCATAATACTTGGACTGTCGCTTTTGGTTCGATTTCAATCAACATAGGGCGTATCAATTACAAATGACCTAAAAATCGGGAGTTTAAATTAGACCGGGACCCTACCTAATCGAAGATGGAGTGAAAAAATCACGAATAATAATTCTCAAAATATAAAATTACACACGACATTTTGGAAGAGGTCACACAAAATGGGATCGTGTATAGGGAAGTTTATAGAAGATGACGGTTCCTGCGGATTTTGTTTACCTTCGGTGAAAGTCCTCATTAGGGACATCTGGACAATTTTTGTGGTATTTTATCCTTTGATATGGGTTACTTTGCGGACTGAATATGGAAGTAGACGAGCACTTTTAGCTGGCTGAGCAGTACCATTCGAGGTGATGTGGGATTTGCCTCAGTGACAAGGTATGCTAACTTCGACCGCCTCTAGCAGAAAATCTAACCACCTAAGGTACGGAAAATTGAAAAATCAATGAATGGCCAATGTGTCAGCTTTCTAAAGAATGGGAGCTCATATCTGTTGAAAACTTCTACAAGGCTTTAGAGACCACATTACTTTTGTGATTTAGTGTGTAAGTCAATGGGGAAATTAATAGGGCTATGCTACCTTAAGGGTCAAACAGTGAAATTTTGGAATTTATGAGCTTAAAGTAGAAAAATGAGTTTATACTATTTGGCGTGATGGACGGACATTAATTACGTCAAAAAAAAATTCAAAATTTCATGCTTGACCTGTTTTTACGCATGCAATTAGTTTCTTTGTGGAAGATGTACACAAATTTGCTAGTTTTGTAAATGTAGCAAACTGATTTGGCTGTTTTAAGCAAGAAAAGATGATTCCTTTCGTTGTTTTGGAATTATGTGACCATGGCCTAGATCAGTAAAAGTTGTCATAGCCCTAATCTAGCCTCTACTTCCTCTAGAACAGTGAGAAAATGGCCACAACATAGCTTGGGCTAGTATCGAGGGAACTTTTGAATCCTCTTATGTAATGTCGATATTTTCACCTAAAATGAAGATAATGAAGATGCCGCCAGACTCTGCTACAGAGAAAATCAAGGTATAAGTCCTTGTTCTTTCCTTGGCATATTGTACACATCCTAGGGCTAATGAACGAAGTAGATTGCATGCCATGTTTGGAACCACTAACAAATGGAAACTCTTCATAACTTGAGAAAAGCCTTCTTTGGTCACTTTTCAGAGCAAGTCAGAAAGGGTTGGTAACCTGAAACTGTTTTACTGTACAAGACATTTTTACCGATGGGAGCCACCCCTTCCACAGATATCTTTCAAAAGCAGGAAATCTGTAAGAGGCTCTTGATGCGAGCCCGGGTCATAGCCGTACTATGGGGCGTTTGTCTGCTAAATCCCCACCCCCTATTCCACCATAATGAAACTTTTCAGTTCACTGTACTCCCCTTTACTCCTCGTAACAAGGTGGTTAAACTGTAAAAGTATTACATGTTTTACACGTTTCTTCAACCTTTCTTTTCATGATTTGCTTTTTAGTTTTTGAAAGATGCTTCTATATTTTTACAGTACAAACATTCCCTGGTAACAAATTGTGACAAAATGTTGGAAAGAATCCGGTCTTACTTTGTAAGATATCCAGCCGGGACAGGATTTCATTTCACTATGGACCGGATATGGATTCTTGTCAAAGAGATCGTGGCGTGTTAGTTGACGATGAGCTTGCTTTTCGCGATCATATTGGTGGTGCTGTTGCTAAGGATAATGGTGTTTTGGGTACCATTAGAAGAACTTTTCGTTCTCGATCTGGAGAGTAATTCTTCACTTTGATTGTATAAATCCATGGTGCGTCTTTTCTCTAGTAGGATAATGACGATATTGAATCTGTCCAGAGACGGGTGATCAGACTAATTCCAGATCGTTTAGTGACTTAAGCACGCAAATTAGAGTTGTTTTGTCTAAATTATCTTACAGGAGATTAAGAGGAAATGTGACTTATATGTAAACTGATGGTGGCTTGACTAATGATCAGCCTTTTCAGTGGATTCTAATACATGTGGTCATCAGTTCAAAATTCAGAAGTCTCGTTGTAGTAAGATTGTTTGGCAGAGGTTTCTGGCGTTTGGAACTCGTTACCAGCGTATGTCGTCAATGTACGATCCTTGAACAGATTAAAGTCAAACTATCATGAAGTCTGGCGAAATAGGGAACTTCACTTTGATTACAAAACTGACTTCTAATTTTTATTTCGACGAAATCGTCTACGGCCAACAACGTCTATCGATGATGATGATGATGATGATGATGATGATGATGATGATGATGATGATGATGATGATGATGATGATATCCGCTCCGGATATGACTAGACACATTCAGGATTTTCAAAAATGGTTTCCCTGGCTCTATGTTCACTCTTCCAATTTTTAGCATGACTGTTTTCAGGGTTGCCTTATTTTGTCCACTGCTGACTTGGATATTAAATTACGTAACTTGTTCTTGTTCTCATAATGTGGTTGATCAATATACTCTACTGTACTATGAAATGAGTTCAAAATCGCGTGCTTGAGAAAGTGGTACCTACGACCTTATCAGTTTGACCTCTGTTGACCTTAAATGACCCTTGAGCTGAGCAAAAAAAATGATAAAGCAATCCTACTAACCGATTTGATAAAAAAAACAGAAGGAAAAGAGTCATTGTGGTTTCGATGATCCAATTAGGAGAATTTTTTGTCTGAATCTAATATAATAGCATTAGTGTGTGTCACATTTAGCTATGTATGCTTTATATGAATATGAGATTTGTACAAGCTTCCTTTCTTGACATCATGTTTACAACGCTTTCACAATTTGTCCATTGTTGACATCGAATGACTTTGACCTTTAGTAAAGACCAATTGGTAACTTGCGCTCAATGAGAGACAACTACAAACTGAATATGACATTTGTCCAAGCTTCCTTTCTTGAGATATGATGTGTACAAAACTTCCAGTCATGAGACCCTGTTGACCTCAAATGACCTTTTACCTTCACCGAAGACGATGGAATTCTTGTACACTCAATGAGATACAACTACAATCCAACTGGGAAATCTGGCGATTCAATAAACTTGTCAAAAGGTTAAAATTCTTAAAACTGTCATTTTGCCGAATTGCAATAAATCGTCAAAGTGACAAAACTCGAAAAATTGTCATTTTACAGAGGTATAACAACTCATTAAAACGGCAAAATTCGGAAAATCGTCATTTTGTGGACTAAGAACTTCTTGCCAAAATGGCAGTTTTGTGAATTTTGCCACTTTGACGAGATGTCATCACTCGGTAATATCACAATTTTCCGAATATTGCCATTTGACAAGTTGTTTTATCTCGACGAAAGGACAATATCCATTAATTTTGTCCTTTTTAAAAAGATACTAAATAACGTCAAAAAGGCTTCAGATTTTTGTCATTTTAAAGGTGTTAAAATGTCAATTTAAGGAAAATTGTCATTTTGCCGAGATGGTTCTTTTTTCCGTCCCTTCTACGCTTCCGTGGTAAGTGCTTGAACGTTTCAAAATAATCTGGGGAAGCAGCAATTAGGGATAGAAGGTCGTTGCGACATGTTCGTAACCACATTTTCTAGTTCTCACATGTCACCATTATCATATGGCAGGAAAATATAGACTTTCTCAGTACGCTGGCATCAGTTAAGACCTGATGCATTCTGTAACAACCCTGAAAAATTATGCAGTTGTTTTCTTTTTAACAAAGTAGTGACGAATCCAGCTCCACGTTCAATTTGCAACCATTAACTTGAACTAATTAAGAGGTCAGTGCCGAACACACTGGGGGGGGGGGGGATGGATGATATTACGACGTTTTAAGTGGGACATTTAGGAGTTGAATATAGGCTTACAAACTTTAGTGTAAAATATGCCATCCTGTTCCTGTACCCAATATAAGCTTAGCAATATATAAGACACCATATATCACATTTTCAAGCAGTTTGGATCAAAATTTACTTGAAAATCTTTGTCAAGTCTCTTCCTCTACTGTAAGTGTAATTCACAACAGTTAGCAATAAATGTGTTGGCTAAGCTCTTTCCCAGTATGTACGTTGTATGTTAGACAACAGCAAAAGTCCCAAGTCACTCTGGACTAAAATATCTTGTAGGAGGAAACCTTGAAATTAGAGTTTGCGACAATATTGCGGAAGCTATTAGTTTAGGGTCTTTTGCACATGTCATGTAAATGTCTTTGGTATTTTGGACAGATTGAGGTGATTTTTCGACGTTCGATCCTGCTTTCCTGAACAGGTGATAGTAGCTACAGTGCAAAGTGTACCCAGACAACGATGAAATCTCTTACTTTAGAGAGTCTAAAACCTTAATATTATCGCAGTTTGCATCAACAGAAAGTTGTATTTGGAATAAACGTTGGTTAGGCATTCGTTCCGATCCTGCTGCTTCGGTTTAGTGCTGTAGCATACATACATGGAGTACTGTACACTATGGGTTGTGCCTGCACGGCAGCATACTACCTATATGTACTTACATGCAATATGAACTTGCGACGAACTTGCGACGAAGCTATGCAACGCTAGGTTGCAAGGTTCTCATCAGTCACAAAACGCCAAAATCAGCCACCAAATGGACTGAAAAAAACCCGCCAAAGTCGAGAAATCACTCTTGGTACCTAGTAAAACATGTCAGTATCAACAAATGTCTCATTATATCATTTAGAAGATCATGAGACGTCATATGCGTGCAAATTTCTTTGCAAAAATGTCGTAAAACATTGTGAAAGCAGAATATGAGTTAATTGAGACATATGCTATGTCACCTGCAGTAAGGTCTGACTTCCGAAAACGCACTTTTTTAAGCATTAAGGTAAGAAGGGTGTATTTTTCACAGTGCGGTGCATAATACGTGCCGGTGTAACTGCATAGTTTGCTAAATTTTGCTGTATGAGAGCAAACATTGGTCTAACTTCTCATTGAAATTGATACAAAATAGAGAAAGAAGCGATACAATGAAGAAAACGCCAGAAAAACGCCAAATCGTAGTTTGGCGTCTCCTACAAATATGGTCCCGCTAAACACTTTTCCAAAAAACGCCAAATTCCCCCTTTTTGGTAGACTGCAGAGTCTGCTTGGGTAATCTTAGTTCCGCCACCTCTGAAGGAACGTCCGTATATACAGCTCTTCCGGAAGAGTGTTTACTCCCCTCATTGATCGCTGCCCTCGCAGACTCTGGACACTCGTTTTAATTATGCACCGACTTTTAACTAAAACCGTTGTTTTTCGCTACCAAATTCGGTAGAAGTCAATCACGGCCACCTTGAGAAACGATGGGAGTGATGATGAGGGAAAGACCTACGACTGATTAGTTACGTAACTATCATGGTAATATTCTACTCTCCTTCAACGTTTTAGGTCTCTCTTAGCGATATCCTATTTCTGCCGTAGGCAAATCTGGTGATAGGGTGAAAGTTAGCCTAGGTAGCGTTATTTTCTCTCATTGGTCGATCGCTGCTATTGGCTCATTTCATGAGACCAACGCGTAGTATTTTAATATGTATTAACCGATGCAACGTTAACGTAACTATCGAACGCAAAAACGGACATTAATTTGACCAAAATCAATGTGGCAATAACTCATTATCTGGCACAAAATAACATAATTCATTTTAAGTCCTTATTCGACCAATTCGTCAGTGCCACATAAGGACCAACGCGTCACTTTTATATGCGATCATGATATTGTCAAATAACCACCACCATTTTGGCCATTAATCACGAGCCATTATTTGGCTATTTAGTTTGTGCTACATGACGACAAACAACATTTAACTCATTGATATTTTGGCATTCCATGGTTAACGTTGCATATAGCTTCGTCGCAAGTTCATACTGCATACGCTGCCGCAACCCACAGTGTACACCGTGCATGCATGCTACAGCACTAAACCGAAGCAGTATGATCAGAACGAATGTGCATTCCATACATAACAGCCAGACCAGAGATCTTGCAGGTTTGCCCTGGCAGCATAAGTGCGCTGCGCAGTGTCAAAATGTGTTGGTGGATGGGTTCAAAACTATAGGTGAAAGCCTTATTTACTAATTTTCCCCCTCATATCACTGAGGTTTCTTTTAGGCGAGAATTACGGAGATACTACCAAGTTTTTTACCAACATGCCTGTTTTCCAACTAGTAACGAGATAAAAACATGCATGCCACATTCACAATTCTCTTTTGTTCTCATGTACCTCACTGTATATGGTGGCAAGCACGGACATACCGGCCTTTCAGCTATTTTCTAGGTATGTGTATGGTATTGTGGAATATTCCTCGTTCTCTTCCTTTGTTTTGCTTTTATGTTTTACAAATATTGTTTCTTATTTTAATGCTCCATTGTCGCCAACTTGTTTCTTTTTACTAAAATGCTAATTTGTGTTTGATGTTCCCTGGGAGGTGCACAGCTTTTGCCAGTGTGTACACAACTTGAAGCATTGTGGCTTTGAACTTTCCGTAACCCCCAGTCCAGACTATTCCAATTACATACTTCTGAATATGTAATATGAATATGTAAGAATATGTTTGCAGTCCAGTTACGTACTCTCTGGTCGACTACCTTACCTGAGCGAGCGAGAGGGTACCAACATTGGTTTCTTCACACAGCTTTACTTTTTACTAGGTTGTTATCCATTTTTCCGAGTATACCTGGTATTTTTGGTATACTTGTTAGCTGTTAATTTTAATAGCATAAGTATAGGTGTCAATCCCATGCCCCCGTATACCAGGTATATCGATGCAGCTTATCTACAAAGTTTTCACAGTTTGACCCTTGTTGACCTCAAAAGACCTACGACCTCCATTATGAACGATAGTGTTCTTGTTCTCTATAAGATACACCTACACCAATGGGGTCCTTTTACGGTGGTGTTCATCAACAGTATGGGACAATTCAAAGCTTGTGTTCTTTGTGTGTACAAAGTTTTCAGTTTGACCTCTGCTGATCTCAGTTGACCCTCTCTCAAAAAAATAGTATCAAATAGTCCTCACTGTGATTGGTAAATACAATGCATATAAGATATGTCAAAGCTTGAGTTTTTGAGATACCATTTTATAAGGTGTTCACATTTTGACACTGCTGACCAAAAAGATTAGGGTTTCATGTCAGTAAGACCAAGTATTTAGCTCAGTCCAAGTTTTCTGTCCTGACATATCATGTTCACACGCAAAGGCATCATGAACACAGATATCCTGGTTACATATGATACACTTTTCATTAAATCAACCAGAATCACTTTTCATAAAAACCAACCAGAATGCACAGTTGCACTCTGGTTTCAATAATGCAATTACAAGTATTTTTTTCTCAGTCTGACACTGTAGCAGTAGGATGATCAGTGATGTGTCACAAGCCACCTATGCTTTACATGAGATATGAGATGTGTACAAACTTCCTTTCTACATTTTCATAATTTGGCCCCTGCTGACCTCAAGTGACCTTTGACACCCAACAAAATTGATTTGGACCTTGAACTGAATGTGGTATGCCCATAACAAATATGAAATTTATTCAAGCTTCCCTTCTTGAGGTATCTTGGTTACAATGTTTAACAACTTGACCCCTGCTGACCTCAAATGACCTTTGACCTCCACCAAAATCAATAGAGATCTTGTACTTAATATGGTTCACCTGCATACCAAATATGAGATTTGTCCAAGCTTTGATTCTTGAGATATGTTTAGAAGGTTTTCACACCTGTTGATCTCAAATGACCTTCAACATTCACTAAAAACAATTGGGTTCTTATGCTCTATGAGATACATCAACATACCCAAATGATATTGTGTTTACAAGGTTTTCACAATTTGAACCTATCAACCTCAAATGACCTTTGACCTCAACTAAAGTCAATAGGGGTCTTGCACTCACTGTGGTACATTAACATGCTGTAATGCCTTTGTCAGCATGCATGGATTATATCTTTATAAAAAAAAAAAGGAGTGCATGCTGTTGTCTTTTTCATGTCAGTAGATCAGACTCCATCATGTGTAACCAAAGATCACCTGTGTAAATCACATCAGAATAAACCAGTTGTGAATCACCGTTCATCACGTGTGAGAACACCACACACACCAGATAGGAGATTTGTCCAAGCTTCCCTTCTTAGGATATTTGTGTTTACAGGGTTTTCACAAGTTGAACACTGTTGACCTCAAATGACCTTTGACCTCCACTGAAACAATGAGGTTCTTATACTCCATGAGATACACCTATGTGCTATGTGGTACTCCTAAGTGCTAAATATGAAATCAGTCCAAGCTTCTTGAAATATTGTGTTTACAAGGTAGGCATCACATAAACACATAATAAAGTCATTACACATGAAGTGAGCACCTTTTTGAATTTTCTTTTGTTGTTGATTCCTGAATCCTAAACTTAATAATACACTCCCTCCTGTTGTTTTTCCAAGTACTAGAGAAATTTATAGATATTCTCTCTCTGAGGACCTGAAATTCTTTGGCTCATTTCCTTTGAAAATATTGCAATACAATGCACACCTACTGTACACTGTCCCATGATTACAAAGGTTAGGATTTCATCAAAACCAAAAATGTTACTTGTATAGATTTAGGACATAAATCTGTAACATAAATGCATACTTACTATGGAGGGTTGAGAAGAATATTTAAAATCTGATGGACATTTCAACGTTCTAACAAATCAGAGATCCTTTCTTATCTGGGTCAACTCAGATCCAAAGGTGAGACAGATCTGGTTCAAACTTTTAGAATCAAGATCAATCCCAAACACCACTTTGAAACAAAAAAGAAAGGGCGACCACAAACACATTTTCACATGCAACAAATAATTCAGACAGAACTCCTTTTCCTTTAATATAGCATTCAGTGACTTTTTCACTTATTTATTCATTCATCAAAGCAACAGACAAATTTAATGCGCTAGAGCCATATAATGGGTAATTATTTTTTGATTAATGTGGAGAAGTCAACTTGTTCTAGAGTGGTAGGTACTGAACCAATCAGAATCAAGAACGGATCACACACAGCATACTACCTTGCATCAATATTCATAAGCAAAGCTTTGCCAAAATAGAATATATTATATAATGCTTAGGAATTTTCAAGCATTGGTTTGAAATGCATCATCTGCTTTTCTGTGTTTTTTTTTTTACTGAAAAACATAAAGAAAAAGTCCAACGATGGATCAAATCAATGATTACAACAGAAATTAACCTTTAGGATTTATGACAAAGAACAGGCCATTGACACTGCAAGATAATAAAAAGCTAATGGTCCTGGAATTTCAGTACATTGTAATATAACTCATAATTTACCAAACATATTCTTTGAGGAATGTTGCAAAAGCTGTGTGAAGCAACCTCAAGCAAGTGACTGTTACCCAGGAAAATATTCATTATTGTAGTGGCAATGTAGACATTAAAATTATAAGCTGCTCATGAGTGTGTGCATGATGAGAGTAGGGGGGTGGCAGGGGTAAAGGAATGCACTCTCCTCTTCCTAGAAAATCATAAACATGGACAAAGACAGTTCACTCAGTGTGAATTTCTAATTTCAAAACAGGAATTGAGTAAAAACATCAACAGTCCTTAACAGTTCATGCAGTTTGTACGAACTTCTGCTCTGAAAACAAACCAGACGTACAAAGAGAAATAAAATAAGATGTCCATGAAAAACATTAAAGCCAAAAATCTGAAACCCTCCCCCACCCTTTCTTCAAATGATAATTGGAAGGTACTGAATTTTGGGGCAAATGTGTATATCGCAACAAAAAAAAAATGCAAACATTTCTTTGAAGTATGGATTTCAAGTATTTGCACAAAAAACATTACTAACAATACAGAAGTACTGATTTAAAAAAAGGAAGAAGAAACATAAGTTTTGATAATTTCACAAATGTACAGCACAAGAGCCCACTTATCCAGAGGTCATGTCCACCAACCATGTGAATTGGAAGTTTTACCTCCAAGGTAGCTCTTTTTAGCGCTCAGTGACTCAAGTTTCACAAAACGCTCCAAAGCAACCGCTTGCAAGGATGCCCTCAAGATACTTGCAGTCACTGAAATTGTCCTTTATAATTATTGCAGCAGATTTTACTCAGAACAGAAAGTTGATATCGAAAAAAAATCAAGACCAAAATAAAAGAGAAACAAAAAACTAAAATGAAAACTAAACCAAATTGCTTATGTTAACATGATGTAGCTTTTTTTTTCTTTTTTAAAATAGCAAGAATTGCAATGTTGACCCTCATTTGGTAAAAGCAAAACATTTTACGAATTACATAAAAAAATGAAACATGAACTTCATGACTTGATTAAAGAGGTAAAGCGCATTATGGGACTTGCAGTGTAGGTACTAGTGAGATAATGATTGTAGTGCCACTCTAAAAATGACAATGTCCTTAACAATGGTCTTGCATTTTGTTTTCAACTTTATAGTTAATATTCAGGGGAAATTTCGGGTAGAATAAGACACTTTCAGGTAGAAATAACAAAAGATAATAAGTTTACAATTCTGAGGAGTCTTTTTCAATGTGATGATTTCACAAGGTGCATATACAGTTAATGCAAGCAAAAGGAGATTCAATAAATACCATGTTCCACAGCAAATTTCAGTGAAAAATCTCTTTTGATTTTCAAACCAAAATTGCTACCAAATTGTGTTCTTTGACGATAAAAAATTATCAAAAGCTTACACAATGACATTAGGTTACATCTTAAACACCAAAGGGTGTGAAAAGGTCTTGAAATAAAAAACTGGCTATCAGAATGTGGCTAAAGCTACCTTTACCATACTTCTACCAGTAAGAAGTCACTATGTAATTCATTCTGATTTTAAATTGTGCCTATGAAAGCCAAACCTTTAATTGATAACTCTGTTAATATTTAATATAATTATAGTCCAGCTAACTGGTTTTTAATTTTTTACAAACATGCCTTAAATTATTTTGAAAGACCATTACATAACAGCTGGATCTGGTTCAGTACAAAAAACCACAGAGCTACTACGAATAGAGTAAAAGCAGAGTCTTTGTGACATGGTGCTATTGTTCAACCCCAATGTTACCTTGAATCACATTCTCATCATCCCCTTTAAAAATCCAGTCAGTAATTAATCTTTCTAATCTGACTATTCCTTAATTCCATTGTTCCACTTATCCCTTAGAACTTGCTTCAAATATTCTGACAAACAGGAACTCAAAGCTTTGATTGTATGTAAGGAAAGACTGTTATCATAATTTTATTCACCTCTGAAAATGTAAATGAGAAAGACAATGCACACTTCCTTAATTAACAGTAAACTTTCTATAGCAACAAATGTACAGCCTACAATTACCTCTTCATCTGTAAGACAATCCACAAATAAAGAAAACCAGAAAGCCAAAAGGCTTTGTGATTCCTTGCCATATGGTTATATTATAACAAACATGAATTATCCACACAAATTACAATTACCCACCAAAACAATAGGGATCATCTACTTAATATGACCAACCCATACATTAAGTATGACATCAGTCACAATTTACCGTTCTTGAGAAATCGTGTTTATGAGGTTTTCACATTTTGACCTCTGGTGACCTCAAATGACCTTTGACCTCAACCTAGAAAATTAGGGATCATCTACTCAGTGTGACCAACCCACACACCAAGTATCACATCAGTCACAGTTACGCTTCTCGAGATATGTTTACAAGGTTTTCACAGTTTGATCTCTGTTGACCTCAAATGACCTATGACCTCGACCAAAAACAATAGGGATCATCTACTTAATATGACCAACCCATACACCAAGTATGACATCAGTCACAGTTACCATTCTTGACATATTGTGTTTACAAGGTTTTCACATTTTGACCTCTGGTGACCTCAAATGACCTTTGACCTCAATCAAGAACAATAGGGATCATCAACTAAGTGTGACCAACCCACACACCAAGTATGACATCAGTCATGGTTACACTTCTTGAGATATCATGTTTACAAGCAAGGTGTCACATATGCACATACACACACACGACATCACCATCGCATAGATTCCTTCTGCCTTCGGCAAGGAATCAAAAATGACAATTTATTCTGGCACTATGAAAACACAAAAAGTTTTTGTAAATTTCCCACAATTAGATCCTTCCTGACAACAAAACTTAGTTTATTGTAAAACTAGATCCTTTATACTTAGCTTTGTAAACTAAATTGTTTAGCACAGAGAACTAAAAAATTTTGGCTCTTCAAACCCCCAGATGGCAAGAAACAGCACTTCTGGTCTGCATGTACCTAGCCTTTAACACTGCCCAAAGAACCCAGTCAACAAGCTAATGTTTGAAGTAAAAGGTTTTACCAACATCAAACTCAGGAAACTGGGTAATAATTATCCAGATTTTATTCTGAGTCCAGAAGGGATAGATGATTAAAAAAGTAATAAAAGAAATTAGAAAAAATGATTTAGAAAGAAAAATCAGACAAACTCAAGGGGGAGGGTTGTGGGAAGACTATTAGGGTCCCTGTATCTCTATATAGGAAACCTAAAGATTATCTAAGCAGAGCACCACCATCACAGCAGAACAACAAGGTATGAGTGATTGACTCAATTTCCCCTGCAGAAGACTTTTCTTGGTAGGTTACAGAGGTAGATTAAAGCTCCCACATACAAATCATAGGCTGGTGCTAGGCTCTGCCTAAGTATGTAAAGGCAGTCCTATGACTGGCCTGTGATTGGCTAAATATCTGCTGCAGAATCCTTTTCTCCATTGGCTTCATTGGCACACACACACACACTTTTTTAGAGCAAATACAGGTAGCTGGTGCGGTATGCACGTATATCGTACATGCATTTTGATGCCTATACTCAGCTGTGCTGTGATAGCCAATCCATAAATGGAAATTAGCCACCAGTTCTATATAATCCGAAATTTCCAACCTAAGAAAATGGGTACTAATCCTTCACCAGGTTTAATTGATTGGGTGTTCAAAGGGGATAGCCTTACTACAGCCCAATAACATAACCCAGAAGAGGCTAGTTAAAAAAAACATACACAAAACCCAAAGGGGGGGGGGGTTTAAATCCCCCTTGGATCTGACTCCTACATTTTTTCAAACATTACTTTAAAATCATGATGGAAACAACAGTACTGCTGTACTAGGATATATATGTGGTAAAATATCTTGCCTACAACACTGATGCTTAGCATTCAGTAATCCTGGATTATAGCCCTTTGTTACAGCTAATTACCCTGAGGGTTTTAAGCTTTGGAATGTCAAAACAGATAAGCCAATAAGCTGCTTTTACTCCATTCATAGTAGCTTCCTAAAAAACCAATCCCTCAGAGTGCCTCGCCACACCTATGGCACCCACAGCCTACCTCACCATATTTATTCCTACAGCCTGACAAGGCTTGCCATACTGTACTTTCACCATTGTCTACTACTTCCCAGTTGATTCTTTCACCAAAAGAATCTTCAAATGCTACAAGACTACATTAAACGTGAAACAGAGCATGAAACGTGAAACAGAGCATGAAACGTGAAACAGCCCATTTATGGACCACAAATGAGAGAATCATGGAGACTGTGAAACTCACAGTGAAGACTTTTTCACCTTGACAAGCTATGACTTTTAATGAAACATGATTATTGATTGTTATCTCCTCCTGATTTCCTTCTGTTGGTCTAGCTTTCTGGATTTATGTCATCATTTCTTCAAGGTATATTTTTCTTCCTACTCATCTTTTATACCTTTCACAGCAATGCACTCAATTTCCACCCTGGCATTCTGAAAAAGAGAGTAGAAAACAAGAAGAAATCTTTGTATCAATGATCAAGACATGACGCTGAGGTCAAATACAGAGAGGAATCCCCAAATGTGAAGAAAAGGAATACACTGTTTGCTTTTCTTTGTAACTAGTTGCACAACGCTGGCTTCACAACTATGAATTAAAGGTTAATCAACACTGGACCGTGTATTAGCGGAAGGATAATGCACACTCTGGGGTTAATGCAAGCGATGTACGAGGGCGCAGCCCGATTGCATCCAGCAATAGCAGTAACCCCCGAGAGAGCATTATACTATAGTTACTACACAGGTCCTTTACAATCCTCCTTAGAGAACGCTGATAACAGAACTGTTCAAAATTGAGTGAAATGTAATTATTGCTTTAACTAAAGTATAATTAAGAGACTTTGGGTATAATGAAATCAGTTGACTGTTGTAAAAGTACCCTACCAGACATGTGTGCATGTGTTTCATGTCATTGTTATTATTAGTAAACACTTTAAAGGGATTGTGTTCAAACTTATGCTCAGTGCCATTATTAATTGCATATATATACTATTTTCAGAAATGAATGTTTTGAGTTTTCTGTCCCAGGAGGGACAAGCATGCAAAACAAAGATTACTTGTTCTCAGAGTATTCTTTTGAAGTACCTTGTCATCCAGGTTATGAATCTGGTTGCCTAGCAACTGATTCACCACAGGTATCTGGCACCGTTGAAGCCTCCTGTGTGGATGAAGCCTCCCAGGCTCGAAAACACTACACAAGTAATCATAATTAGATTTCGCGATTTCGACAACATCTCCTTCAGTCTTTTTTCAAGTTCATACCATTAAAAAGTAATACAGATAATTGACATGAATAATGTGTGTTTATGAACATGAGAAACTGCTTACATTACCTTGGGCAGACCTGCTACTTGATAGGCTGCTCTTGCAGGATGCACCTCTGTGAAATCTGCCAAAGAAAGGGAAGCTCTATGTCACATCCCCCATCAAAGAGGACAAAGTTACATATAACAGATTCAAACAGTGAAATAATTTGTCTTAACATTTTTGTATTTCAGACTTGCACACTGCCAAATTCAGCAAATTACACCATCGGGTCAAGGTCACACATTTCACAGAACCAATTGTCATATTCAATGTACCTTTTATGAATATTCATGATATTTATCACATTCTAACCTACCCATAACATGTCACTCTGTAACA
The DNA here is from genome assembly GCA_021234535.1 of Stichopus chloronotus. Lineage (NCBI taxonomy): Eukaryota > Metazoa > Echinodermata > Holothuroidea > Aspidochirotida > Stichopodidae > Stichopus > Stichopus chloronotus. Next base: position 25,478,917 of record CM037831.1, read on the forward strand.
ATATTACATGTAAACACAAAGACATGTGTTCCTTGTCCTCTGGTTTGGCCTAACATATCTCCTTCACATATGTAACACCAATGAATCTTGAATTTCAATGAGAGGGCATGAATGACTTACATGGTATTAGAGTAATGCCTGGCAACTAAAGATGATCAGTTGGAAAACAAACTTGAATGTCCTTTGTATTAACAACTGAATGAAAATGAAGTAATTTCAGGCTGTAAATATTTCTGTTTTGTTCCTCATTTATCATATCTTTTTCAGCTTTATATCACACAACAAAAAATTGCTTGATATGGAAAAAAGGTAAACAAAAAGAACAAATGCAGATCACAACTCTAACAGGGACAGTTTGAAACCTTCAGCAATATCTTACATATGAATTGTAATTCCTGGTGGACTGAAAGGGTGTGTTCCTCAGTGACTTTTAGAAATGTATTCTCCACAAAACATCACTCTTCAGGCCCGACAGCATGAAACATGTATCATGTAGGTCTGCATGGTTGGCAAACATGTGTTAGAAGAAGCCATAAAGTCAAAGAACTTTGTGATTCAATATTCATATTTATCATGTACTGTACTCACAATTGGACAACCTACACACCATGTTTGAAGTTCTAGAAAAGCTCACTTCTTGAGATGCCATTTTCATGAATATTTCAAAATATGACCCATACTGACCTCAAGTGAGTTACAAGGTTTGAAGTAACATCTCCTCAGGATATCCAGACTGCTTAAAAAGTTTTCAGACTTGAACCTCTAGTGACCTCAAATAACATTTGACCTCTATCAAATCAATACTGATGATCAACTTAATATGTAGCATCGCATATGTCAAGTACAAGAATCTCTACACATTACCACTTTTGAGATATATGTCTAAGAACAGTTTTTCAAGGTTTCCACTGTTTGACTCTTGGACACACTAAATGACCTTGGACATCCACCAAACACAATAGGATCATCTTCTCAAGAAGTAGCATCAACATGCCAAGTACTGAGATACCTCAAGGTTACCCCTGCTTGAGCAAACAATGCATCACACACACACCCCCATACACTCCACTACTGTTGCATTGCTTTCTTTTTTACTAATGAAAGGAATTAATATAATGAATGGTCACTTTCGAAGGACTTACAATTGCAATAGACCTTGTTTAGTGTTGGATATTCGTCCATCGATGCCAGGAGAACGGTACATTTCACAACTGATAGACACAAATGAAACAATATATTATTATTACATGTTTGTTCACCTGTGTCCACTTGAAAACTACACTGGACCACGTATGAGTACAGCTGATTTCAGTTCTACAGAAAAACATTGCAGCAGCAGTAATCCAAATGGACCAAAGTTATTACATTCTGAGTCATATATAGCATGGTTCCTTAGCAATGATTAAGTGAAGCCAATTCTCATCATAACATCTACAGTAGGACAGATAATACTGCATTCATCTTAAATTTCAAACCAACACACAGAACTCGATAATAAAAAACCAACAAATTGATCACATGAACCCATTCAATCCATCTCTCCTCTTCCCTTCCTTTCCTCCTCCTTCTCCTCCTCCTCAAGGTACCTGTGACCATTTTCTTGTTTTCCCCCTTTTTATATTCATTCTTGTGACTCAATGGATTTCTCACAAAAGATTACTTCAAAGTACAAGGTTCTTGGAGGTCCTAGCTGCTTGTCTGATGAAACTAAAAACTACCTCAGTGTTTCATTTCAATATCCAAGAAGCATGAAACCCTTTTTGGCTTCCCCAAAGGGAAATCTTATGGAGGTGCTCATGTAGACGGGCAAATATGTGAGAGGGACTGCAGATTGTAAGTTGGAATACAAGTTCATTCCATATAGTTGGTTGCCAATCACTGCAAAATTCCTGCTGTGGTGAGCAACCGGTACCGTTGTCCTCATAAATATGTTTAACATTTGATAGATGAGCTGTACTAAGTTAAAGACAGTGATGTATATATGTGTGTTCAATTTTGTGTCTGGAAGCAGTTATTACTATTAACTGTTGTGGGGAGTGACTATTTGAATGAGTAGAACTTCCCTCAGAAATGAAGTGCAAGTAGAAAACTACTATGTATGGAAAATATTAGTAGTGTTTACAGCTAGGCCTACTTTATTTGTAATTTTGCAGCATTTTCTTTTAAAAATTTCTCACATTTAAACGCCCTACTTCATAGTCAATGATACCAGAGCCTACAGTCAGTCACAAATATTGTTTACTGCTTGGAGTGCTTTTTACGACTGAAAAAGAGACATTCAATAAGTAAACTGAAATGGTATCTTATCAGCATTCAAAGCATAAGTAGAGAGTGTGTGACTGATTAATTCCTTATTCTCATCCAACTAACCACCTTGTAAAATCTAAATTGCTCATACACAGTGTTTTCCCACATGTAGTCCTTGTCTATGCTTACCGCATTATGCTTGCATCAGAAATCCTAATTTCTGGAATTTCTTGACACTGAAATGAATAGCGTGTATTGCAGAATTTTCAAGATGGATCTCTCTCACGTAACCAATTTCATGCATGGGTGTGATGTGATAGTTTCTCTAACTAGGATTAAATGACAAAGGACTAAAGCTTAAAACATATCAATTAGGCAACAAATTCTTAATTTCTCCTAATTACTTATCTTATCTGCCATAGTCTCAGATATTTCTAACGAGTAAAAGTAAACAGATAATCTTTTGGGAAGGACTCGTTACTTCTGTACTGATTAAGAAAAGTTCTGTCCACTAACCGTCTTTAAACGTTAATCCCGAAGCAGTTAGCACTTCAGAAATGTTCTTGAATACCTGAGAAAAGTTAAAAAAAGTGAATGAGTTGTTTCTCATAGCTGCTGAAAAAAGGCAATGTTGAATAGAGGATAGGCAACTGAGAGAATGAGACTTCATGATTGGCTGTGGGATACTGATCAATGGAGGATAGGCAGCTGAGACAGAGATTTCATACTTGGCTGTACAGTCTTTGTCCAAGTGAAACAGACACCCTATACAAAAAGGTTGTTGACTAACCCAATAATTAGACTTGTGTCCTACTTTCGAGGGGAAACTTAGATTTGCCTACACACTTTATGTAAAGAGTTCGATAAGGGCATACAAATAAAAAATGAGGATTTATAGACAGGCAATAAAGAATTGAAAGAATTTACATCACCCCTCCCCAGAAACCAGACTTCTCCTGAAGTCAATTAGTTGTTTCTCTTTATTTTGTCTCCTAGGGATCCTGATCCAGATAATGTAGTTACTGACAGTCAAGGTCTTGCACAACTTCTTCATAATTATTTTGTATCAGTTTTTGCACAAGAAGATTTGTCAAATCTCCCTAGTGCCATTGGAAAAAGAGTCTCCCAGATTTTCTATTGATGTAGTTCTAAAAGAGTTGCTTTCTCTCAATATTCGTAAAGCCCCTGGCCCGGATGCAATCTATCCAATTTTGTTGAGGTCATTTGCTCATCATTTCTGTGTTCCACTGTCATTGGTCTTTAATAAAGTTATGGTTGAAGGTTATGTTCCTGAGGACTGCAGGCTGCTACCATCGCTACAATTTTTAAGAAGGGAGAGTTACAACCTTGTAATTACAGGCCTGTCAGTCTCACTAGTGTTGTTTGTAAGGTCATGGAATCTATTGTTAAATAGTCTATGGTTAGTTTCTTCAGTAGTTATTCATTAAACAGAATGTCTCAACATGGCTTTTGTCAGAAAATGTCCTGCCTCACCAATATTTTGGAGTTCATGGAAGATGTTACTAGTTCATTGGATAGGCAGAAGTATGTTGATGTTGTTTTTCTGGATTTTCAGAAAGCTTTCGATAAGGTTCCCCACCAGCGTCTTTTGCTTAAATTAAAGAGTATGGGTATCCCTGGTAATTTACTGACCTGGTTTCAGAATTTGATATGTAATAGGAAACAGAGGGTGGTTTTAAACGGTTATGCTTCTTCCTGGCAGGAGGTAACTAGTTAGGTCCCTCATGGGGTCTGCGTTGGGTCCTCTTCTGTTTATTTCTTTCATTAATGACATTGATGCTGATATTGTGTCTAGAGCCAAGACATATGCTGATGATACTAAACTGTATTCTGAGGTCTCCTCTGAAGGTGATTCAAAAAGTTTTCAGAATGATTTAGACTGGGTTTCCCCTTAGTCTAAGGAGCGGCAAATGCAGTTCAATATTGATAAATGCAAGGTTATCCACATTGGCAATAATAATCCTAGGTATTTGTACACTTTGAATGGATAGTCACTGCAAGAGGTTTCTGTTTAAAGGGTCTTACATGTCCACATACTGTAGATTCTTCTTCACAGCCATCTAAGCAGTGTGTTGAAGTAGCTAAAAGGGTTACATTTCTATGTTTCGAAATTTCTATGTTCCAAAAAATTGGCACCAAAGTACATTGTTTATTGGAACATAGAGACGTTGGAATATAGAGACTTCATTTACAGTACGTATCTATTTTTGACATCTCTATACACCGACAACTCTATGTATATCGACTTCTCTATGCTTCCACAAATGACTAGCTTCTGCGCCGATAAGAAGTGTACTTCTGCATCAAATGTACATTCGCACTTTGGTACCAATGAAGAGTGTACTTTGTCACCGCCCCAAAAATGTATTATGGTGCCGATTGAAGTGTACTTTGGAACCAATAAAAACTTACTTTAGCACTGGTAAAGAACATACTTTGACGCCCTAAAAATGTGCTTTGACGCCGAAAACAATGTGTAGTTTGACGTCGGTAGATAACGTTCTTTGGCGCCGCCCAAAAATTGTACTTCGGTGCCATTCAAATGAAATGTTCTTTGGCACCTATGAAAAGTATACTTTGGCGCCGCCCCAAAAATGTATTATGGTGCTGATTAAAGTGTACTTTGGAAACGATTCATACGTACTTTGGCACCACTAAAGAATGTACTTTGACGCCCTAAAAATGTACTTTGATGCCCAAAACAACGTGTACTTTGGCAGTGCCAAAGTACTTTTCAGGCGCCCAAGTACATTTTTTCTCGGCACCAATGTACATTTTTGTCGGCGCCAAAGTACTTTTCCGGCGCCCAAGTAAATTATTTCTGGCGGCAAAGCCTATAATTTTTGGTGCCAAAGTAAATTTTTATTGGAATATAGAGACATCGAAACATAGAGATGTCGGAATATGGAAATGTCAAAATATAGGGTTGACAAAACATAGAGACGTCAGAATACAGGGCTGTCGAAACACAGAGATGTCGGAGTATAGGGATGTCCCCAGCTAAAAGAGCGAACAGGATTTTAGGCACTGTATGATTTAGAGAAATTTTCATTTCCTTAGGAAAGACGTTGTTGCTAGGCTCTACACGCAGATGGTTAGGCCCATTTAAGTATGCTGTTCAAGTTTGGAATCCATATTTTTCCAAAGAAAAGGATTTACTCGAGGAAATTAGGCACAGGCCTACTAGATTGATCAGTGCCTTCAAGGGTTTCCCTATAACAGTAGGTTATGTCTCTTAAATCTCACTTCACTTGAGCTGAGAAGATTAGGTGGAGATTTAATACAAGTCTACAAGATTGTTCATGGTTTCCCTCAAACTCACTGGTTTGGGAATTCGCTAGCGACGTACTCACCTCATATAACCTATGCATTACCAAAATTAACTATGGTCTAGCATCTGGCAATTTTGTGTGTGTGTGTGTGTGTGTATCTGGCCACCGCCCTTCCATAATTCCCAGGCTGAAAAAGCCTAGGATGACAGCGAAGTGCCGATTGGTATGCAGAGGAGGTAAGGAGAGAAGGATCATACCCCAATCCTCAAGCGGGGAGGTGGGCGGGTTGTTATATGAAGTGAGTACATCGCTAGAGAATTCACAAACCAGTGAGTTTTGGGAAATTCACAGCGTGTACTCCCTCACCTCATATAACCTATGCATTTGTTGACACAGGGGTGTCAGAGGCGGGAAGGTTCGACGGCTGTGGTTGCGGCCATGGGCGTGTTCGTAAGGTAGCATGAAATAAATGAGGACGGTGTTTTCCATGTGGCCACGGCGAGGATGTCCTCCAAGGGCCCAGACGCGATTGGTTGGGCTGACATGGGGCCGTGTAAACGAGATTATCCAGCACGAGAGGGTCTCTTTGGAGGCCGGCATGAACGAGGGCCACGGGAAACTACCAGCCTTTTTTGGTTTGAATCTTGTATCAATGTTTAGCTTTTTTGAACCTCTTACTCTTTGTAAATCAGTCTCCTATATTACAGTCTTTATGCTTGTATTTTATCAGTTTGGCTGAAGAAGGTTGAATAAATAACCGAAAGCTTCCGAGCCGGGTGCTATCCTTCCATCTTTTAGTCTGTAGTTGACTTCTCCCATTTTGTTTACTCATTATATGTTCGTTCTTTGGTGGTGTCTGTGAATCCATTTTGGATCCTACACGCTACTCTCAGAGATATTGTTGGTTTACAGCTATATATATAAAGCTATCTTAAGTGATATTAAATGATTGATTTGAGAGGGTTAGGGTAAAAGAAAACAAGGCTTTTAGTAGCTGGTTGAAGAACATTAGATCAAATTTGATTTAGCATCATTTATTTGCCTTTATACATCTTCTTCTTGGCAATGAGCAAAGGGGGGGGGGGGTGGAGATGGGAATGATCTATTGTATTACATTTCAGTGATGACAAGATATGACTCTTGACTTCCCCAAAATATTACACAATTGCTAAACAATTGGGTCCATAATGGTTGGCTTTTGCTATAAATACACATCTGTGAAAGCATTAACTTTTTGATTTTAACATTTGACTACATATGAAAATATGATTTTCTCAGTCTCCCATGGGCAATTCAAATATTAGAGATTGTATACTTATCAACTGCTACCAATTTTGACAGTTTGAAGTGCTTGTTACATTCAGTTGCTGACGCATCATCCTTAATATGTTTTCATACTTTAACCTCTCTTGACTTCAGATGACCTTTAGCCTCCATGAAAGATGATAGACTTCATCTACCTACAGTGGACTACCAACACAACACCTTTGAAGTTCAAGCACCTTTCCCTCCTTAAGATACTATGTTAACATGGTTTTAAAACTATTTTCTATTGACCTCACATGACCTTTGACCTCCATAAAAAATGACAGACTTTTCCTACTTATTGAGTGCTACCAATGATAACACTTTGTTCCAGCTACATTCCATTACTGAGAGATGTCCCTTTGACTGGTTTTCATATTTAAGCTCTAGTGGCATTTGAACCCCATGAAAAATAATAGGGATCATCTACTCACAATGGGCTATCAACACACTAACTTTGAAGTTCAAGCACCTTTCCCTTCTTGAGATATCGTGTTGACAAGGTATTCAAACTATGTCCTTTACTGACCTCACATGACCTTTGACCCATGCAAAATGCAAGACATCATCTACTCACCTCGTGCTAACAGTGATATGACATTGAAGTTCCAACAACGTTCCATTGCTGTATCATGACTGATCAACAAGCACACCTCCACACTAAACTAGAAATTTGAATTTGCATGGCAAATTCGACGTAGCCACAATCAGCCAGAGACAGGCTTGAAATAAAAACTGAAGTTGGGTAAATTGCTGCAATGATACTTGCCGATAATTCTTAGTATACAGTAGTCCAAGAACCAGCTATAATCAGCCTATCCACTTCAGGTAGAGATGTCAAACATCGTAGAGGACATTGATAACTTCCAAAAGCAATCAAGTGATAAATTATGTGAACGAAATCATTTTAGTTACACCACATCCAATGTTTTGTGAGAAAAAAAAAATGCCCGGTTATGATTTTGTGGTGATTTTGAAAGTCCTAAACCGCTAAGGATATTGCCATATGCTTCATTGTTATGATTGTTATATGACTTAAGGTCAAGCTTGTTTGTACGGTATCAATAAGCACTTGACCTACTTATGACTATTAACGACCTTTCGCCATGATTACAACGCAAACCAATCAAATTAAAAGTCACATGAACAGTCAAACTTTACAATCAGATGTTCAAGACCAAGCCTCTAATTAACAAAAAACAAGATAACATGCATAAAAATGTTATTACTAAGTGATTCTCATATAAATTTATACCTTTATAACCAAAATTGAGTTTTTTAACTAGCGTTTGTGGGTAACAGAAACTATTCTTTCATAACCTTTTTCAAGCACACTACTGGTATGTAAGCGTAAGTGTAAGGGGGAAAAAAATGGTCCAATCCAGCAAGACAGGCAAGAGTGCAATAAAACTGACATGACCCACTTTTGTCGACTGACTTGGGCCCTAGAATTTTTTCGTGTACTAGGTTAGGCCTAGCAGTTGACCAGGTAACATCATTCTTGTCATATGATTTTCAAGGTCGCTGTATGTTTAGGCGTCTTACAGAAAAAGTCTGAAAAGGGAAGTGGTGGCCGGATGGTTGACCTCCTTCTCCCTAACCATACGCAGACATGATCTCACTCTGCACTTATATATGAGACTTTTTTTTATTTTCCAAGTTTGAATGACGATTGAAAATTCATGAAAATTTCAGAGCGAAAAATTGTGAGCCTACTGACGGTATTTAGCTATACTAATCGCTTCGGTGCCTTACTCTTTCATGGGCAGAACCATTTCACAAGTCCCTTTCTTTAAGATAATTGGGTACTTTACTTTTATATTTTACATTTGAACTTGCTTTGATTTTTGCTGTTGATGGTTCACCAACTTATACTTTCACTTTTCTTGTTATGTGTAATTTTGTCTCTTTTTTGGCCCTAATCTGTGCTTAAATGTCTTACTGCTCTACCACAGATTTCAATTTCCCTTGTAGAGCTAGTGCAGTTGTCTTGTGTTATTTTCTTTGAAAGTTAGCCTAAGCCTACTTTGCATAGGCCGCCTACTCATGCATTGCATTTGCAAGAATGAAGTAGCATATAACAGATACAGCAGATATACCAGCACACATGTACAGGTTTAGGGAGAAATAGAAATGATGTATTTTTTTTTTAATTCTTCTCTCACTTTCTGGTTGATGTTCAAACACACACTCAGCTATAACGTCTAGGACTAGTAGGATGCGTAGGATCTACCTCGCTTACGAATTAGGCCTATGAATCAAACAAAAGCAGTTTACACTAAGAAAAATTCACTGGAATACATCCAAAAATATTTGAGGTCTCAATAAACAGTGGTTTACAGTAGGTGAACTTTCAACGACATCTCCACGAAAAGCTACTCTGCAGGCGCGGCGATCGATAAAGCTATTTTACACTGATGTTAATACATGAACGTATATTCACAACACGTACTGTATTAACGTTGCGCTCTAGCACGAAATGCACAGTGTAAGTACAGGAGAAACTTTTTGCAGTTTCTTTGGTCGCGAGCCCTGGCCATATCAGGCTAGCTTCAGTAAGCTGTGGCAAATCTGCTATAATTGGACTTGGGGTGGGGCTTAGTGCTCCAAATTGGAATTTTTACTACAAAAACAAGGGTACAACGCCTTGACTGATTGAAAATAAAGAAACATGTTTTTTAAGTTTTGGAATAAAATCTATCGATTAGATACTTTATTCGTCTTTTAAATTTATATCTCAATGTCTCCATAAACATACACCGATATTTAACACAAAAATAATAAAAATAGTAAATAATGTACCTTCTTCGGGACGATACCATATAAAAATCTTTGACTATATAATGCGGACTAGACAGGGTTGCAAATGACTCTAGTCAAAAGGGCAGTAATGTGTGCCCACGTGATCAATATAGTGAAAGTGACGTTGTTCTAGCCATGTCTTATCTGTATACGAATTCATTTGTGCTCTATCACTCCACGCATGAATCCTTTTCAGGAAGCTACCAAACCTAGACTGCGAATGTAATTTATTTGTAATCTTTGTATGAAATTCATAAACAATCTTCCCCTGTGTGAAATTTCGAGAAGTTTCATAGAGCCAGAATCTTGATTTATGGCTTGATTGCTGAAACATAATACTTGTATTGGTGCTTCATTCCCTTCGCTCACGAACATTTACGGTTATTATCATGAATCGTGGGGGCGGGGCGACCGGAACTGTACTTGAGATTGTGTACTAATCCGCATGTCCGCCGACTGTGTGGTTAACGGATCTATTTTTTCTTCAAGGGTACGAATCTTGTGTCAACCGGCGCGGAAAACCCGAAGGACGATTCCAGAGACGTAGCCTGTGAGGCTACGTACAATAAAAGACATGTCCAAGCAATCTATCTTGAGATCCCAAGTGTACATATGTTTTTAAGAAATTGAACATTGTTGACCAAAATGGCCTCCACTACTTCATACAATAGGCTTGTATTCAATATGGTAGACCAGTGCCTATGAGATCTGTCAAAGTGCCCTGAGATATCATACTTACGTTTTCTTAATTTGACCGGAAGTAACCTGTGACTTCCACAAAAAAGGTTCTTGTACTCAATATGGTATGTCTGAATACCACAAACCAGATATGTCCAAGCTTTTCATCTTGAGCCATAATTTACAAGGCTTTCAAAATTTCAAACCTGGTGACCACAAATGACCTTTCACCTTTACAAAAACAATCAGATTCTTGATTCAATGTGTCACCCCTAAATACTTAACATGAAATCTATCCAGGCTTTCCTTTTAGAGTGGTTGTGTTTTAAAGGATTTTCAAAATTTGACCCTAAATGAGCACTGACATTTACCAAAAACAATACGGTCCATATACTCAATATGGTACAAGTAAATTGATACCAATTATGAGATATGTCCTGGAAGCTTAATGCTTTCATTACTTGACTTCTGCTGATCCCAAACGACACGACAAATGTAATCAATAACGTACACATACATACTGAATACAAGATTTGTTCCAAGCTTCCCTTCTTGAAATATCATGTTTACAAGGTTTTCACTATCTGGTCCCTGTTTATCCCAAATGACCTTTGTCCTCTACAGAAAACAATATGGTACATGTAATCAATATGGTACACCTACGGTACATACTAAATGAAATACCATGTTTACAAGGTTTCCACAACTTGACCCCCATTGATCCTACATGACCTTTGACCTCCACCAGAAATAACAGGGTATATGTACGCTGTATGGTAAACCCACATATCAAATGTGAGATCTGTCAACGCTTCCCTTCTGAGAAGTTGTAGGTTTATAAAAATTTTCCATTGAGCCCAATAAAATTTGAACTCCATGTAAAACAATAATTTCCATTACCTCCATACTGCACACCTACATACCAAGAAAGAAATTTCCCATCCTGGAATACTGTATCATTTCTGCAAGGTTTTCACTATTTGGCTCCTGGTGATCCCATATCCCCCAAACTTTTTGGTTCGGGAATTAACTAGCAATGTACTCATCTCATATATATAACCATAGATGCATTACCGTATTGACTATGAGCATCTGGCAATTCTATGTGTGTGTATCTGGCCACCATCCTCCTGTAATTGCCAGTCTTTTGGTCCAGCAGCGAAGTTCTGCGGGGAATCTGTCCAAGTTGTGAATTGTGCTTTGACCTCTACCAAAAACAATAGGTTTCATGCACACAATGTGTGAGATTTGTCCAAGCTTCCTTTTTTGAGATGTGGTGTCTACAAGGTAGGCATCGAAAACATACACACATGCATACACACACCCTTCTGCAAGATTACGAAGGTTACAATTATCACTGAAACCACCCAAAATACACAACTCTCTGACAGTGGGAATAAATTCAAATGTTTGGCAATATACACTTGCTCTGTGCTGTTACCGACAATGTATATACAGTATATTACGATTTCATAAATGTGACGACACTTACTTCAAGATAAAAATAAAGATGTCCTCATACCTGGTGTGCCTCAGCCTCAATACCGCCCTCAACCATCTTACCACTCACAGGGTCTAATCCAACCTGACCAGAGAGGTAAACTGTATTACCAACTGCGACTGCTTGGCTGTAATATAAGATCAGAAGCATGAAATAAACACTGGTTAGTAAAACCAATTTGACTAGCTGTTCAACAGCTATAATGGTGTTGATCATGGTACTGAACTAGAAAAGTGGTTACGAAAATCGTAACCACACTGTTTATGAGTTCGTGTAGAGGGGAAGTTATTTACGTTCTTTTGTGACCGTCGGTTGGTAGAAGGGGAATTTCTATGTTTGTTTTTAACAGATAGGGCCACATAAATATATTTAAGAAGATGGAAGCCGTGTCTGCATTCTCCAAATATATTTGTGACAAACTGTTGGAGCCAAAACGTAAAAACGTCGAAATACTGAACATGATGCCAATCTTGGGTTGTAGGCTACTGCAGGCTACTAGAAGTATGTAGACCTACTATGCTACAGGTCGCGTTTGGTTGCAATTACTTCAGGGTTAATGATGGCATTCAACCCAAACTTGAAACTGATTTTTTTTTTGTCAGTGAGAAACCCAAGGGATGTCATGCTCAGATCCTTAGTGCTGCTGGCTGTGAGCTCTTTCCTGTACTTTCACCAGATGTGATCATGTATTCATGTCTTGAGTCATGGTCAGCGGTCATGTGTACAGGTGCATTTCAACTACAAATTGTCCTCTGACTTTCATAAAAACTTAATATATCCTGAATATATGTAAACTGAATATTTTGAAAGAAAATGTCTATTTTACCATACAGTTCTACCACTGCTGAATTCAACGAGCCAAACAAAACTATGGGAAGCAATAGCCTACTGTCAGGCTGACTTGCTGCATTCTTTATCATACTAGATAACAGTTAAAGACTGTCAAATGCCTAGAGCCTTGCAAAAGTAACAAATAACTGAAGTTGTGAGTGGAATATAATGGTTAGTAGAACAGTAATTGCTTTCAATGATTGAAGAAGTACGTGAGAGAATTTATTTTCCGTTTTGCTCTTCGTGTACGTACCGTACTCAATCTAGTGAACTCAGGGCTACTGGTTTCTGCAAGTGTTATATTTAATATTTTGACAAGCGGAGACTGAATAGGTCCTATGTATTTTATACAAGAAGCACTTCTTTCACCTTTGTATAGGCTTTGTAGTTTGAATATCATGATACATTGCAGCCTTCACCTTGGTGGGTAGAGTGGGATATTGTGACATTTCCAAAAGTAAATTCAAAAGATGCAACTATGGCTACAATTCCAGTCTGTCGTTTCACAAATTTTACTCTCCTTTTCAAATAATTAATAGCAAACTTTCTCCAATAGTTATCTATGTTAGCGGTATATTAAAACATCTGTATATGTGAACAAAAAAGGAAGAAAAAGGTTTTAGCAAATAAGTCAAATGTCCAACCAAGTCTAGTCTCTTTTCAGTGTGGCAGGTAGCCTATTAGGTCCTTAATTCACTAGGCTGTTCAGTCACTTGCCTCCGAGCTACGTTTAGGCCTTAGAATAAGGGGTGTAGGCTAATGTTAATAACTTTTGTACACCCTTTATGTCCAGCTGACTGATCTGCAAAAATATTCTAGTTCATCTTTTCAGTCAACCACTGACCACATATGAATTAATTTTAAGTGACGAGCTCCTTAAATAAAATCAGCCATGCCCCTAGTTCGTGCTCAGCCTGCCTGCTTCAGAGATAAAAAAACAAACCCCTCCCCATCCAAGTTGTATGTTTAGTAGAATAAAACATGGATGTGCCTTCCTATTTTATATCCAGTAGCCAATCTCCACTGAACACGTAGAGAACTGTTACGAATGGTAGGCTATACAAAACTGCAAATTCAAACAAGGGCGACTTGTCTTCTTCCCAGAGATGCTAAGTTGCCTGATGAGTATAGGCACTTAGTACATGCCGAGTTGTCAGATTTCACAAAGGCACTGAAAAGTGTGAAGCTATTTTGTCTTACATGGGCAAGTTGTCCCTACCTTTACGTGCGTGTTCTTTGAACATTACTCTTTTTACACTGAAAAACAAATTTAAACCCCTTTTGACAATTTCTGTTGACAAGACAAGTTGGACAAAACTTTACTCGTCATTGTCAAGAGCTAAAAAAAACACTTTTTAGGCCAAAATACACATTTAACAAGTACAAATGAATCGTCAGGAATTGGCCGCATCGATTCTGCCATACAGTTTGCACACACGTACTCGCGCCCAAGTATGCCCAGAGTGCAAACTATGCTCCGTGGATACGAATCATCCGATGAACATTTACTGTAGGCCTATATATTACGTACGTGACATACCGCCATTGCCGCGCCGTTGTTTACGGTACTACTGAAGTCAGTACACTACTACGGCTCAGACGATACAACTACGCCTTTGCATACTGACAGCTTATACAACAAGTATGCAGTAGCCTATTATACAAAACAACAGCTGTTTCTTTAAAAGGCACCGTTTTGTGCATCAAAGATATGTTAATTTTTAATCTTCGAAAGTAGGGATTATAGTTATCACAGAGATGTCATACTGGTGACCATGTATGTCACAATTATTTGCCAAAATTCCAGACTTATTGAAGCTGTGTAACTGGAGTTAGGGTTAGGGGTTAGGGTTAGAACGAAAGAACCTGTCACGTGATTGAAAGGTACGAGCAGGAACACTATACTGTTTATGATGACTCATAAGCAGTAATAAAAGGCAGACCTGTTGTTGTTTAAATTCGACCTTTGATTCTGTAGTTGATTGCCTGTGCAGCTCTCCTATAGGATACTGTAGCTATTAGTGGTCCACTAATGTTGTGAGGTCATTACTATTGTTCCTTCATTGTACTGTCCATGACATCATAGATGGTACCTCTCAATGCTTCTAATTTTTCAAGGCAGTTCTGTCACTCTTTTTAAGGCAGTTCTTTCATTCTATGTTTCTTGATTCACATTGAGTGGTTTGCTCTATAATTGAGCTGATAGTGTTGGGTGCATCAGGTAGATCGGAACAAGATTTCACTGCAATACCATTCCATGGAGCCATAGTCTACAGTCGTACTGTTAATCAGAGAACTGCTAGAATGTTCCAAAATAAGCTGGCAAAGGAGCATTCATGGACACTAGGTGGTTGCCGTTTTCCTAACCACTTTTTCTAGTTGATGAAATGTTTCATAGTTGGGTTTGACATTACAGCAGGATGTGCTGGCATTCTTGCATTTTCAGAAGTACACTAAAAGACTGGCTATACTTCTGACAGACTTTGTAAAAGGCTATAAAAACCGTGGTCTATTTGTCCAAGTCTGGCCAAACCTCCAACAGAAATGTGTTTGCCTACAGTAGTAGTTTTCTTGTGGTAGTATTCTGGCCAATGAAAGTGCCACACATTTACCACAGAGCCTGGGTCTGCTACTGCTTTAGGCAAAAAAAAACTAAATCACACTCTTCTTTGATCTTTCTGCTGTAACTAGCACTCTTACTATGAAATTTGCCATGAATGAAACAATGATAAACATAGATGTTATTTTCCAGATGAAAGATTAACAAAATGGCAGCTTTTTTTTTCAAACAGCACATCTTTCTTCATGCAAATCATGTTGTAACATGCTGATGACTTAGTCTTTGCAGCTGAGAAATATTGCAGCTCACATTTTGAACATGTTCGATAAAACTTAAAGCATGATTCTCACGATTACTCAGACAAGGAGACATGGAGATATTTGATTACATCTATTACCACTTCATCAATAGAAAAAAAGTATTCATGGTGGTTGACCTAGAGGCAAAGTTAAAGACGTTAAGATATATACTGCAATGAAATGAGCATTAGTGTTTCTAAACATCTTGATCTTAATAACGATCTTCTTCATTGCCCTTTGTCAATCATTGTTATGCAATCAATGTTTTAATTTTTTTTGGGTAGGAAGCTATCATCTGACAGAGCCCTTTCATTCACTACAAACATGACATATAACATCATAAAAGGACTCTAATGTTCACTACTCATACTCCTGTATTTTGCCAAAGAGTATACACTACCCAGTGCACAGTATTCACAACCAAACAATATTCTTCCAATTACAGTATTCATTAATATGCAATTAGCTAACCTTGCAAGGAGGTGTTGGTATGTACCGGTTTTTTAACGTCCATAATGAAACACATGCAAACAATGTGAGATTTGTCTCATCTAAGATCCAAGGTCTCTTTATTTATGAGTCTTTAAATTTTCTAACACCTAATGATTGGCTCAAAAGAGCATGAAAATTTACAGCCAAAGGAAAGGAAGTACTGCATGCTACTGAGTGTAATTGACTACTTAGACATACATGAACTTTAATAGTACTAGTGTAACACTCTAAATGTACACAGTTTGAAATAAAGAAAGAACCAATTCAGAGGCAATGTCTATTTTTTTTTATTTAGTCCTTGTTTCCTTTTTTTTTTGTTCTCCTTTCTTGTTTTAATCAACGTTAATCTTTATTTGTAAATATTTTTAACTCCCCTTCCGCTCTTTCCAGTGTTTTGTTTTCATTTCCCGACCTGTTACCTTACCCCATGCAGTTGTGATTTCTTTGAATACACTTTGACTTCTGGCCAAATAACATGCAAGAAGGAAAAAGGGGTCACGTGGGCTAAGGTTGGGCGGTGCCACTAAAAACTGGTACTTTTCCCACCTCAGTATCAGTATTTGAACTGGTACCAGTATTGTCTTCTGCTGCACGTGCATTTCTGAAATGTTACCTTGGAAAAAAATTCATACACACATCCAATTAAACATGTATCCAAAATCACCCTTCCACATTCAATCTTTAGAACAAGTTTAAGTAAAATTATTTATTATTGTTAAACTTGGTCTTATTTCTTATGCATGCTCGATATTTCCTAAATAATGAGATAAGAAATGTTAACCTGTTTCAAACAAGATTCTACATTTTGACTATCCTGTGTTCAGTATCAAAGTCTGGAAACATATCAGCTTATAGGCTTGTAATTACAAACTGTCTGCAAAGTAACGTTGGACTGCGTACTGTATTAGTAGCCTGCAGGTCTAGAATTAGATTTCTAGAATTTTCTAGATCGTAAAGAAACCTTCAGTAATCTGTAATGCCCCTGAATCTCAATACTTCTGGCTGTTTAATGTTCCTTTAAAGGATGTTCTGGATATGTTTAATAGAAACAGTTCAGTTGTGATTTAAGATATTACACACAAAAAAAAAACAAAAAAAAAACAAGAGCCTCAATGACGCAGTAGCTCAACTTTAAACTGTGTGTTACATACTGTAAAGATAGGATGTAGGGACAAGGAAACCTAACACATTTTCTGCATGTTTATTAGACAGAATTCCCAATTGAATATATATCATCAAACTTCAAGAATAAGATCAGCAAGCCAGAAATCAAAAAGGCTCTATGTAATTGTGATTTCTTACAACACAGATAAGTTGTAAGCTTTATGTGTTGCCATCATGACAAGTGTATACACATGCTAATACTTAAGTTAGCATGTTAATATTTTGCATTTCAACACTAGCAATACAGCAATAGGGATCACCAACTACCCCTTAGTATACTATATGGTCATATATACGCTATTGATGCTATGGAAGAGTAGATAAAGATGATAACATTCAAAACAATGAAACTTAGCAAACAAAGGATGCATGGGGCTTAATTTCTGGCTGTAAGAGAGTACTGTGCATTTCCCTTCTGTGCATTCCCTTCTGAAATGACCTGGTGAAAAAAAATCGATGGAAAATTGTTGAATTGCTGGTCAACTGACATGAATCTGTGATAAAAGCCACAGGTTTTCTCAACACAAGTTTGTTGGGTTGCTTAGCGTTTAAAATGAAAGTCCACCAAGGTCTATGTTAATCCATAGGCCAAGTACGCTATCCTTCACATTTATCCTTACAGTATTTCAAATATGTCTACAGGAAGTCAACTGTGAGATCATTTGCAATTAATCTTCTTGGGATAAAGCGTTTAGAACGTTTTGACCATTTGATGTCAGGTGTTCTTGTATTCCATATGTGTTAACTGTATGAGATCTGTCCAAACGTCACTTCTTCAGATATCCCATAATACAAGGCTTTTTCCACTTTGATAGCTATTGCTGGTGGGAAGGACGGGCCTTATTTCCTCCAAAAACAATATTAAAGGTGTTTGTAATGAACGTGGTCCACTTATATCACAATATATCAGTTTCGTTGAAGCTTTTTCTCTTGTGATACAGTTCAATGTTTGATTTTAAGAAGTTACCAACGTCCAAAGGACAACAATTATATGACATCTGGCTGCCCTCCAAATACCAAAAAAATGGTAGACCTGCAGTGAAAACAACATGCAATTAAGTCATGGTAATCCCTTTGAGCTGATTGAGCAGCATATCTTCATTCCAATTGGTGGGCATTAAAAAGTAATTTGCACAAAAATTAAATGCAAACCTGGTGTCCGACATTCATCTTTTGCACTCTATGTTGAAATTGAGAATACACCCAACTGAGTGGGAAAGGTCAATAGCCTATTGCTCTGTTCTTCTAATACACACTTCAATCACAGTGAATTGAAGGAGGCATTTAAACTAGAGCAGCAATGCTGCTGATCTGGTTGTTTAATGTTCCCTTAACAGATATTCTGAATCTGTTACAAACAGTTCAGTTGTGACTGAAGACATTAAAAACATAAAAACAAAAACAAAAAAACAGAAGTTTGAATCTGGTTGATGAATCTGGTTGGTTCACGTTGACAAAGTATTGGACTTTTGTCTCTTCAGTTCATTTTCATGCCATCTCTTTTTAAACAAGGTTATGTATTCATTGATGTCAATTAAACAGTTGCCTTCAAATTTTGGGTCACCTTCTTGACAATGAATAGGATTCCTCCTGTTCATTCCAAGGGAGCTCGGGAATCTTATAGGCACAGTGGATTCCAGGATTTCATGGTGCTGGTATGGATTTGGACCGGGAATTACAGTAGAACCCAAGGCCCAGCTCATGGAGTCAGGGAGGACTTATACACATGAGTAGCTGGAGGCATGTTGTTTTTGCTGTGTGGTACTAAAAGTTACCAAAAAGCAGGCAAAAGGTCTTGATTTTCAGGAATAAAGCCTGGGAATCCTTATCGCATCTATGCCACTTGAAAGTCCACCACTCAACACCGACAGCATACCCAGGAAGGCACTGCAAGAGTCTTGTTTCCACTGGGAAGAACACCTACTGACTTCTTCTAATGTCTTACCCACCTTACAAATTAAAAGCCATTTATATCAATGCATACATAACCACTGAAGCATGAGGATGTAAACTGATCCAGGCAGACTGGTCAGGTATGTAAGTGTATGTAAGTACTACAGCACTGCCACCTCTTCTTTTGATCATGAAACAACTACCCCAAGCATTACTTCCATGATTTGCTGGAGGGGGCCTGATGGACCATATAAGCATTCATAGCATGAAAATGGAACAAAGGAATTTCCTTCTTACATACATTGATTACAATAGCCCACTCCTTTGACAACCAGAAAGCCAAAAGGCTTTGTGATTCCTTGCAACATGGTTATAATATATCAAACATGAATTACCCATATGACAAGTATGAGATCAACTACAATTATTGCACGTGAAACACCACATTAATGAGCCTTTTAACCCCAAATGACCTATTTTTGGTGTCCTCAAAAGACATTTGACTTTCACCAAAAACAATAGGGATCACCTACCCAGTATGGCCAACCCACATATCAAGTATGACGTCAGTCATCATCACCCTTCTGGAGATGTGTTTGCAAGGTTTTCAGTTTGACCTCGGGTGACCTCAAATGACCTTTGACCTCCACCAAAGACAAACGGATTTTTCTACTCAGTATATACAATCCACACATCAAGTATGACATCAGTCAAGGTTAGATTCCTGGAGATATTGTGTTTACAGTTTGATCTCTGGTGACCTCAAGTGACCTTTGACCCCGACCAAAAACAATAGAGATAATCTACTCCATTAACCAACCTAAACATGAAGTATGACATCAGTCACAGTTACCCTTCTGGAGATATTGTGTTTACAAGGTTTTTACAGTTTAACATATGGTGACCTCAAATGACCTTTGACCTCAACCAAAAACCATAGGGATCCTCTACTCAATATGATCAACCCACACATTAAGTATGGCATCAGTCACAGTTACCCTTCTGGAGATACTGTGTTTACAAGGTTTTTACAGTTTGACCTCTGGTGACCTCAAATGACATTTGACCTTGATCAAAAACAATAGAGATCATCTGCTCAATATGACCAACCACAGACCAAGTATGACATCAGTCACAGTTACCCTTCTGGAGATATAGTGTTCACAAGGTTTTCACAGTTTGATCGCTGGTGACCTCAAATGACCTTTGACCTCAACCAAAAACAATAGGGATCATCTACTTGATATGACCAACCTATAAACCAAGTATGACATCAGTCACAGTTACCGTTCTTGAGATATCATGTTTACAAGGTTTTCGCATTTTGACCTCTGGTGACCTCAAATGATCTTTGACCACCTCCAACAACAATAGGGATCATCTACTCAGTATGATCGACCCCCACACCAAGTATGAGACCAGTCATGGTTACACTTCTTGAGATATCGTGTTTACAAGCAAGGCGTCACATACACACGCGCACACACACACACACATGACACGACATCACCATCGCATAGATTTCTCCTGCCTTCGGCAAGGAATCAAAAAAACTAATGACATTGAAAACCAGAAAGTCAAAGGACTTTGAGATTCCTTGCCAATCTCCTTTTTTTTCCCACACACATGTATAAGATCAGTTTAAACAACAGTGACCAAGGGAGAAGGAATTTTTAGCACCACATCCAAACAAAAAACAGAACACAAGAATGTAAACCACAATGTAAACCACATATGAAAATTGTGCTAATGATACACTAAACCCAGGTAGTAAAGTTTATAGAAAGTTACTGACACCAAAGTGTGGTTAAAAGTCTGAACCAGAAAGCCAAAAGGCTTCGTGATTCCTTGCCACATGGTTATATTATAACAAGCATGAATTATTCACATGAAAAGTATGAGATCAACTGTAGTTACTGGTCTTGAAACACCACATTAATAAGCCTTTAACCCAAATAACCTTTATTTTGGTGACCTCAAATGACATTTGACGTCCACTAAAAGCAATAGGGATCACCTACCCAGTATGGGGAACCTACACATCAAGTATGACATCAGTCAACATTACTCTTCTGGAGATAATGTGCTAGAAAATTTTCACCTCGGGGAACCTCAAACGACCTTTGACCTCCACAAAAACAATAGGAGTCATCTACTCAATATGACTAACCCACACACCAAGTATGACATCAGTCACACTTACCCTTCGAGAGATACTGTGTTTACAATGTGTTTACAGTTTGACTCAGGGTGACCTCAAGTGAGCTTTATCTCCACCAAAAACAATAGGGATCATCTACTCAATATGACCAACTCACACACCAAGTATGGCATCAGTCGCAGTTACCGTTTTTGAGATATCATGTTTACAAGGTTTTCACATTTTGACCTCTGGTGACCTCAAATGACCTTTGACCTCCACCAAAAGCAATAGGGATCATCTACTTAATATGACCAACCCACACAGTAAGTATGACATCAGTCACAGTTACTCTTCTGCAGATACTGTGTTTACAAGGTTTTTCCAGTTTGACCTCCGTCGACCTCAAATGACCTTTGACCGCCACCAAAAACGATAGGGATCATCTATTCAATACGTCTAACCCACACACCAGGTATAATATCAGACACAGTTACCGTTCTTGAGATATCGTGTTTACAAGGTTTTCACATTTTGACCTCTGGTGACCTCAAATGACCTTTGACCTCCACCAAAAGCAATAGGGATCATCTACTTCATATGATCAACCCACACAGTAAGTATGACATCAGTCACAGTTACCCTTCTGGAGATATTGTGTTTACAAGGTTTTTCCAGTTTGACCTCCGTCGACCTCAAAAGCAATAGGGATCATCTACTTCATATGATCAACCCACACAGTAAGTATGACATCAGTCACAGTTACCCTTCTGGAGATATTGTGTTTACAAGGTTTTTCCAGTTTGACCTCCGTCGACAACAAATGACCTTTGACCGCCACCAAAAACAATAGGGATCATCTACTCAATATGACCAACTCACACACCAAGTATGACATCAGTCACAGTTACCGTTCTTGAGATATCGTGTTTACAAGGTTTTCACATTTTGACCTCTGGTGACCTCAAATGACCTTTGAACTCCACCAAAAGCAATAGGGATCATCTACTTCATATGATCAACCCACACAGTAAGTATGACATCAGTCACAGTTACCCTTCTGGAGATATTGTGTTTACAAGGTTTTTCCAGTTTGACCTCTGTCGACCTCAAATGACCTTTGACCGCCACCAAAAACAATAGGGATCATCTACTCAATATGACCAACTCACACACCAAGTATGACATCAGTCACAGTTACCGTTCTTGAGATATCGTGTTTACAAGGTTTTCACATTTTGACCTCTGGTGACCTCAAATGACCTTTTACCCCCAAGAAAAACAATGGGGATCATCTACTCACAGTGAACTATCAACACTCCAACTTTGAGGTTCAAACACCTTTCCCTCAAACACCTTTCCCTTCTTGAGATACCCTGTTTACAAGGTTTTAAACTATGTCCTCTACTGACATGGAAGACCTTTGACCTCCATACAAAATGCGAGACATCATCTACTTATCAAGTGTTAGCAATGATAAGAGGAAGTTCCAACAACATTCCATTGTTGAGATATCTCCCTTAACAGGTTTTCATATTTTATGCTATGGTGACCTCAAATGACCTTTGACCTCCATGAAAAACAATAGAGATCGTCTACTAAAAAAGACTACCAACAAACCAACTTTGAAGTAAAAGCACTTTCCCTTTGTAAGATATCGTGTTTACAAGCCAGGGCATCACCGACACACGCACACGCACACACACACACACATGCCAACCTGACTGCAACTACAGTATAGTAGGTTCCTTTGCTGATGCAAGGAACCAAAAACCTGTGTATCTGGAAAACTGTATCTGGGACACAAGTTAACTAATATAACTTTAGTATGTATCTAAAACTAATTGTGAACTTGCTGTAGAGTAGATAGAAATGTGACAAGAATACTGAAAAGTGAAATAAGAGAAATTTATCTTGTCCATCCATTACACAAACATGCTGTTTCTTTTTTTAGTAACACACCATGGCAACCAAAGTATCATAAAAGTATTATAAGTGAAAGTCTTGCAAATAATTTTTGGACCCCTTTACTTTATCACATTTCCAAAAATGTCTGTCCCTGACAAACTGATCAGCCCCAGCAGCCCTCATCACAGAAATATATTGTATCAGCTACACCGAGAACAAGCTAACCATATAAATGCGTACACTGACAACAAGTCACTGCATCAGAACATTCATTCTACAAAGCAGGTTAATGAGAAAAGCATTCCTATTGATATTGTCAAGATATATTTAAAGAAAGTTGTCATCAGGAGATATAAAAGCTGTTAAATGGATCCCTACTACACTTCAGTTGGCTGACTGTTTCACTAAGAGAGGAGTTGCAACGGGTTGCGAGAACTCTCTACTGCTGGAGAACCGAAGATAAAGAGCACTGAAGAAACTAACTAGCTAGTAGCTACTTCTATCTTCCTGATCAATTGACTTCCAAACATTTCCTTTGTTCTATCCTACACCTCGGATCTTCTTTGAACTTAAGAGACAAGGGGGAAGTATGTGAACTATACAGTACTTATGTTTCATTCTGTTTGTTTCCCCTTGGCAGATAATACATTTGAAGGAAAACCCTTCAGACATTATGCATCATATAGAAGTTTCTGTACTGTAGCTGCTCAATTATTTTCATGGAGTGACTGCTGAAAAGGCACCACTGGCTTATGCTGTCATTCTGCATCCCTCTAGCATGAATTAAATCACAAAAGAACTGTAAGCACATAAACTGTGTGAACCTGATTGGAATATACTGCACCTCCAAAAGCTACCTGGCAGTGAAGTCTAAACTTATCAAATAGCAGTGAGAGCAAAATTTGCCACACTTAAAATGAATACATGAATAATGCATATTGGTCACAGTGTACAGTGCAACCTTGTACCCTCTTCAACGTATGCTTCTGTGTACCACCCTTTCTTTTACAAACAGGACTTGTCTCTACAAATATCTGATATTACCCACACTTTTCAACAGATGCAATCAGCTGTGCAAAACTTCGCTGGCAGACTAGACTCTGCAGAGTCTGCTTGGGCTGGAAAGTTTCTGTTCCTTATCTTGGTTAAGTGACCTCTGAAGGAACATCCATACTGTACTGCTCTTCCAGAGCGTTTACTCCCCTCATTAATCGCTGCCATCGCAGACTCTGGACACTTGTTTTAATTATGCACACAACTTTTAACAAAAACCATTGTTTTTCGCTACCAAATTCAGTAGAAGCCAATCACAGCCATCATGAGAAATGATGCGAGTGATGATGGGGAAAGGACCTACGATTGATTAGTTACGTAAACATCATGGTAATATTCTACTCTCCTTCAACTGTGTTAGGTCTCTCTTAGCGATATCCTATTTCTGATGTAGGCAAATCTGGTGATAGGGTGAAAGTTGGCCTAGGTACCATTATTTTCTCTTATTGTTCGATCGCTGCTATTGGCTCATTTCATGAGACCAACACCTAGTATTTTAATATGTATTAACCGTAACGTCAAACTTGACTATTCATTTGTACATAATTATATCGAGTGTCCAAAGTCTTTACGGCGGATGGCGATTACAGAGAAACGTGATTACTAGATGAGTACATATCCTCGGTTGGGTATGAGTAGGCTGAGCTTAAATTGTGAGGAATGTATCAAAGGAGGGGAATTCATTCAACAAGAAAGACTTTGCAAAGTCTACTGGCAGACCAAAAGGCTGGCAATTAAGGAAGGGCAGTGGCCAGATACAAACACACACATGCAAAATTGCCAGATGCTGGACCATGGTCAATACGGAAATGCACAGGTTTTATGAGGTGAGGGAGTACGCGCTGTGAATTTAACAATTCTTTGCAGACAGTAAACGAAGCCCTACTGTACAGACTGGTGACTGCAACACTGTGATAGTAATGCCTGCATTAATACAATGGAATATGAATGGACTTTAAAACTGGCAGGTACTCAGACCTGCATAAAAGGGAAAAACCAGAATGCAGAAATGCATTGTGGTTTCCATGATCTCTTTAAGAGAAATTTTTCTGCATCTACAGTAATATAATAGCATTAGTATGTGTCACATTATAGCTACGTATGCTTTATATGTAATATGAGATCTGCACAAGCTTCCTTTCTTGAGATCATATCTTCATGTTCACACTTTGACATTTGTTGACATTGAAAGACCTTTTACCCCCATTTAAGACCAATTGGGTCTTTTGCTCAAATAAGTACAACTAATTATTGAATATGACATCTGTCCTAGCTTCCCTTCTTGAGATAGCATGTTTACAAGAATTCCATACTGTGACCCTGTTGACTGCAAATGAACTTTGACCGTCACCAAAGACAATGGAACTTTGTATAGTGAATGAGATACACCTACAATCTAGGACGGTACAGTGCATGCAAATGTCGGAGTAAACAGCATCAATTTCTTAAAGATCTTTAAATGAGAATAAATTTGCCAAAGATGTCTATGATTGTGTTCAGTTTCATGTGTGTGCTCTGCCTTTGAGTAGGCCTAAGAGGATCTAAGAGATAAGGTCATTTAAAGAAGAACATTAAGGAGTGCCGTAGAGTTCTTTCAACCCATCCCCTGTGACTATGAGCCAACATGATTAAGCTTGGTCTCAAATTCTTGGAGTTGTTGAGTTGTTGGTTTGTCGTAACACTGTTATATATGGTGAAACATTCTCCACACTATTTTTGAGTTGACTGTACAAACTTTTAGTGTAAAATATGCCATCCTGTTCCTGATGACCCAATATAAGCTTAGAAATATATCAGGTAATATAAAGTACATTTTCAAGCAACTTGGATCAAAGTTTACTTCAAAATCCAATTCTAGTCTGTTCCTCTACTGTAAGTGTAAGGCACAACAGTTAGAAACACATGCATTGGCTAGGCTCTATCACAGTGTGTATGTTTATATGTTAGGCTACAGAGAAGGTCCCAAGCCTTGTTGACCTCAAGTGACTGTTGACCTCCATTAAAATAATAGCGTTCTTGTACTCAATAAGATACACCTGCACACTTCAAATGACATCTGTTCAAGGTTCCCTTCTTGAAATATCGGATTTACAAGGTATTCACAATTTGACTACAGTTGACCACAAATGACCTTTGACCTCCACCAAAAACAATAGGGTTCCTCTACTCAACATGGTAGAACTACATACCAAACATGAGATCTGTACAAGCTTTCTTTCTTGAGATATCGTATTTACAAGTTTTTCACAATTTGACCCCTGTTGACCTCAAATGACCTTTGACCTCCACCAAAAAACAATATTCTTCTTCTACGCAATGTGGTGCACCTACATACTGAATATGAGATCTGTCCAAGCTTCCCTTCTTGAGATATCGTGTTTACAAGGTTTTCACCATTTGACCCGTTGACCCTAAATGACCATTGACCTCTACCCAAAAACAACAGGGTTCTTCTACTTGATGTGGTACACCTACACACCACATATGAGATATGCCCAAGCTTCCCTTCTTGAGATATCGTGTTTACAATGTTTTCACAATCTGACCCCTCTTGACCCCAAATGACCTTTGACCTCCACCAAAAACAATAGGGTTCTTCTTCCTACTTTGGTACACCTACATATGAAATATGAGATCTGTCCAAGCTTCCCTCCTTGAGATATCGTGTTTACAATGTTTTCACATTTTAACCCCTGTTGACCCCAAATGACCTTTGACCTCCATCAAAAACAATAGGGTTCTTCTTCTCAATATGGTACACCTACATACCAAATATGAGATCTGTCCAAGCTTCCCTTCTTGAGATATCGTGTTTAAAAGGTAGGGCGTCACGTATATACATACACACACATGCGCGCACATACGCATACATTACAAAGGTTACGATTATCATCGAAACCAAAAAAGGAAAAACATGTGACTTTGTAACTTTTTGCATCTTATACAGACAGAGAGTTTCACAAATTTTACAATGTTATCACATGGTATCCATGCCAGAAATTAAAGCAATTGGCTTTAGCATAACAGCATTCTGTGCTAAAGCATGGAAAATGACCGGACTTAACAGACCACACAAAATGACATCAGACTCTGCATGGAAGCGCCTAAGTGCTTGGATGGTTTAAACATCTCAAATAATTATCTTGTGAGGACATTACATCCTTTACTAAGGCATTAAGATATATGCACCCTCTACTGTATATCCAGATAACTTAAAGGTATAAAAGACTAATTGAAAGTTAATCTGATCTCTAATAGCAGTAGCTTTCAGTGTTAACTGATACTGTACGTGTGATATGTACAGCATACAGTACATAAAGATTTCAATGGTAGGACATTCTTCTGCAATATACTATTAAAGAGCATACACACTTCTTTCTCAGGGTAGTCTCCTCATAGGCATATTAAAGGTAAAACTCTCTCAAACCAAAAAAATTGGCAGAATTGTTATTATTAAAATCATTGAAAATAGTCAAAAAAATTTCAAAATCCATAAACCATTTTACAAACAAATTTCTGTTCTACAATTGCACCATGCAGAGATATACTGTAGGTCAAACATGCAAATTTGTGATCTGAGGGAGGGATGACTAAGGCCTTATGCTATGAGGGTTTATTTTGGAAGTATGTTTTCTTTGTGTTGTTTGAATTACTTAAATCACTAATGTGTAAGACAGATGGCAAGTAATTAAGAGACAATACTGGCCCCACAAAAAAACAAAAAACTGACACTGTGCAACACTCCACATCATTGGCTTTGCATTGTTATGAAACTTTGAAAAATCTCAATAATGGCAATAGATATAGAAATATAATTCCAACAAACAGGGTTTCACTCTGCATCTTTTGGATATAGCAAGCAACTTTAGTACTTTCTAGATGCATGTCACTTGGTACATTGAAACTTGCAATATATACCAACAAAATGTACTACTTTTGTGGTTAACTTTATAAGTCTGAAGAGGTTCAGGTAATTTGTCATTTGTTTCTTCTAGCCATCATCAATAACCTCTGTTGCCAGACATGGTGTTTTTTGAGTATTCCTTCACTATTTCTCAAAGTGATTGTGCTATCTGAGTAGTCATAAAACACCTAGTCACCTACAAAGGTGGACCAAATGTGGTAGTCTAGATTGGTAGAAGGAAGCAGCCAAGAACTTTGTACTGAGGTATGTAGCTACCAGTCAAAAGACTGCACAAAGTACTGTTGTTGGATGAGTGCCAGGATGGAGAGGGCTTACAAACAGCAGAGAAGCACCCAGCTGCTATTAATTGCTCAAATACTTCCATAACCTGTTAGTGAATCACT
Organism: Stichopus chloronotus; assembly: GCA_021234535.1. Classification (NCBI taxonomy): domain Eukaryota; kingdom Metazoa; phylum Echinodermata; class Holothuroidea; order Aspidochirotida; family Stichopodidae; genus Stichopus; species Stichopus chloronotus. The sequence goes on from CM037831.1 coordinate 25,507,391, forward strand.
TTTTACACCCCACAATGGATTGCCACAGTCACTTTTCTTCAAGCACATGGATACAAATACGTAACAGTTGAGTCTACTAAGATACTGAAGTTGGTTTGCTCTGGTATGTGAACCTTTTTCAGAGAATGCATATTAGATTCTCACATGGTCTATTGTTCTGGCAAGAGGTGAAAACTTATCTTCATAAAAGATGGCACGACTGAAATATACCTGCCCTTCATGTCTTATATGCATTGTCATGGAAAAGTACCCACAAAAACTTTGATGAATGTTAACTCAAAATGTCACTTCTCCTTGTTTCACATTAACTAAATTTAGAAGTTAGTGTCAGGAAGTAAGTCATAAACTGATCACTAATGCATAGCTCTCAAGTTCCAAGAGGCTAGATGCAGGTCAACCTCTGAACTGTCCATCAGTAGACTGTCAGCCTGGGGGTGGGGTACAAGGGTGTCCCCGTCCCATTTTCAAAAATTTTGTTTTTAAGAAGTCTCTAAATGCAAGTTGGTGGCACTTTTTTAGCACATTAGTCAACACAATTTCTTTGGGAAGCAGTCAAAAATATCTGTACAGATACTCACGAACTCGCAAAATTTAAACTTCTCCAACTGATAATTATCATCGATTATTGTAATTCGTATTTTTCTGGTGCCAAACATGCAGTTGCAACAATAAACGTAGCACTTGATGGATGCACTACAGTGCGATTAGTGAATGTTGGCCTACTATGAAATAGTTGTATTTGTGTGTAGAGTTGGAAGTTTCCGGTTAAGTTTACAGTGCTTGATGTTTGTGCATGGCACTCTAAAGACTGGAAAGATTTGAAATGCAGGTTTTTCAGAGGGCTGGGCGGGTCAGCGGGTTTGAGTGTTCAAATGTGAGTCAAACCCGCGAAATGCAGGTCCCTTGGGAAGTATGCTAATGCCAGGTGGAAATTAATGCACTCGCCTGTTGCCACCCACTGCAGTTGCAACCCTGGTTTGAGGTCAACGCATACATGTATGTAAGCCTCCGGTGATAACTGGAGTCTTCTGAGATCTAGCTGACAGCATTTTACACTTCAATATCATACAGCAACTTAATTCTGCATATGTACACTAATTTTAAAAAAATTTCTCGTAGGTAAAAGTGTCTTCAACAATTTGAACATACCTGTAAGGCCCTATGGCTTTTGGAGCAGAAGCTGTGTTGATAATTGCTCTTATTACCTTTGATGACATGATGAATTAATCTGTAACATAACAATACACAAAAACAGTCTTAAGACTATTATTAATCTATGACATAAACAATACACAAAATCAGTTTCAGGACTATTAATCTCTAACATGAACATTGTACAAAATCAGTCTTAAGACTATTAATCTATAAAATAAACAAACACAAAATCAGTTTTAAGACTATTATACTCTAACATAAGCACTGCACAAAATCAGTCTTAAGACTATTAATCTTTAACATAAACAATACACAAAATCAGTTTCAAGATTATTAATCCATAAAATAAACAATACACAAAATCAGTCTCAAGACTACAGTATTACTTTACAACAGAAACAATACACAAAATCAGTTTCAAGATTGTTAATCTCTAACATGAACACTGCACAACATCAGTCCTAAGACTATTAACCTATAAGATAAACAATTACACAAAATCAGTTTCATGACTATTAATCTGTAAAATAAACAATACACAAAACCAGTTTCAAGAATATCATTGATTTATACATAAAAAATACACAAAATCAGTTTCAAGACTAAATTTTTGCACTGAAGTTTCACTGAGAACATAAAAATTTTTCTTCTCAATGCAAACTGTGTAAACAGGACCAGAATGGAAGATTAAGACAAGTAAAGGGAAACTGAAGCCTATCTGGATCAAAAATATAGGAAACACAATTTAATGAACAATGACTAAATTCTATTTGAACAACTTTCTCCTCTCATGGCAAGAGGGGAACTCTTTTTCTTGTTTCAAGGTTCAGATAATTTTGATTTCACTTTGCATTAAAAGAATATGGTATTCAGTCCTTTGCTTTAAGTTTACTTGTTACACTCTTCTTCCCATGGAAAAAAAAATCGTCCTCGATTTAAAAACTAATTAGCGGAAAATATATGCCTTTGCCATAAGTCGTGATGCTACCAAACTTTTAGTGCTATAGATGTATATGAACATGTATTTCTTTCTTTTAACCCCAAAACAACATCAAAACATCAATGAACAACACAAAAATCACTAATATAATAATACCAAATGAATATGCACAAATCTAACAGTGGAGCACTTACTCCTTCAGATGACTACCTCAATTTCCTTTGACTTCAGTATAGGCATGTGTATATGATTATCAAATCTGGTCATATGAAACACAAAACTGAAAATTATTCCAATTCTGTGCACTGCTAATAATATTCCCAATCAGGATGGTGGGATCTCTTTAATGCCCTACCCAACTTAGGTATGTGTCTGGGCTCGGGATGTGTGTAGCAAGGAAAGGTGGTGGTTGCCTACAAGTGGAATCTAACTCAGTCTGCCCAACAGGTATTGGGGTCTGGGGGGGTTGATGTGGTGTGAACAACTTCGACTCGTGAGGTCAAATCCTCTTCTCGACTAGCTGCCAATGATGTTCCTTTGAAGGGTGTCAATCAATTACGGTGAACCACTTTTAGCTGGGTTTGCGACATCTTGGATTCTGTACATCAAGACATCCTCTCCTTAAGCAAATGAAGACAAAATTACTGCCAGCTGGGATCTTCCTCTACGACACTGGTTAGGCAGACGATCACCTGGTGAATGCGATATGTGTGACTTCTTAACATCGTAATAGTACTTCTGCCTTCCCTGTGCACTCTCTGCTTCTTCAGAAAGGTAATGAATAGCCCATCTAAGTCTATCTTTGAGGAGAGCATTATAAGCAGCTGGTTTCTCTGGGATAACATTAGACTTAACTTGAGGTGAGGATGCAAGCAGTGAGGCTGCATCGTCCGTTCTCTGCCATGTAAAATATAATATGGGATGGACCTGCTGTCGAGTGGTATGATGAATTCTAAGCGAATTAAACATGTACAAGATTTCATCCCAGTATATTGAATTTCCTAGCACAGGGAGTTGGTCTTTCAGAGTTCTATTAAAGCGCTCGATCAGTCCATCGTATTGTCGGTGGTATGGCGTAGTGTGGGTCTTCTTGATTCTCAGATTCATGCACAATGTTTATGCACAACAATTTGATGACATCACTTTCGAACCGTCTCCCTTGGTCTGTATGAATTTGTTCTGGTATTCTGTGCTTCGATTCTGACATAGTTTTCAAATATACATTTTGCCATGATGGTACTGTAGTTTTCTGTTCAGGTAGAGGATAGAGATTTACATACTTTGAAAAATGGTCCATAATTACCAACGCATATCAGTTACCTTTCGGGGTAATGGATAGTTCTGTTAAATCTGCACAAATTATCTCAAACAGTCTGGAAGCCCATATACTTTTGATCGGCACTCTTGATCTCTGATTTGGAATTCCCCTATCGTTACAGTGCATTCCGGACAACACTCACAGTATTCCTTAATACCTCGCTGCCTATAAGGCCAAAAGTAATTTTGTTGTGCCCTACGGAGTGTTTTCTCCTAGCCAAAATGACCACTATATGCATTTCCATGTAATAAGGGCAATACCTCTGGGATCATACTGGCCGAAATTAGTCTGCAGGCAACTTCTTCCTGGTAATAACAATCGTCTGTAAAGGTTTCCTTCAATTAATCTCAGTTTGGGACACTCCCACCATAGCTTCCTCACGACTTTAGTGGAGTTGGCAAGTGTGCTGTTTCCAGGCATCCTCTCCTCCTGTAGCCAATCAGTAATTTGCTTCAGATTTTCCTCTGATTGTTGATGTCTCCACATTGACTGCGTCAATAGCATTCTAACATAGAAACAGTCTCTGGTATCAGCTGTTTGCTGTTGTCATCATTGGAGGGTACTTTCTCTGTTGTCTGAGTGACTAATGACTCCATGTTATCCATGAAGTTGTTGGTGTAAAGGACATTTGGATTAGACACATTTCTAGCATTTGTGGATTCTCTCTTAGTGCATCATGATGGTTTGGTCTCCTGGACAAAGCATAAGGGTTACCATTTTCCTTTCCTGGACAATATTGGATATCCCATTGATACATATTCATATTTCAGGCCTATCTAGCCCTGCATCCAGTTCGGTCATCTTGGATTGGGATCTTCTGTAATCCTACGAGTGGCTTGTGACTAGTGTGGATGGTGAAAGGTGTACTGGCTAGGTAGTGACGGAAGTGATGTACTTTCCAAACTATTACGTACAACTCCGTGTCATAAGTCCACCAGTTTCTCTCAGATCGGGTACGACAGGTAGAGGTGTGGCTGGTATATGATATCATCGTCTCCTTCCAGTCTCTTGATTGACTTAAGACCGCTCCAGTGGCATTTGCTGACGTATCTACATGCAGTATGAGAGGCCTTTTGGAAGTCTGGAAGCCCCAACAATGGTAGTGATGTCAGTTTTGACTTCATTGTCTCCAACTGCCAAGTGACAGTCAATGGCCCATCCAAACGGCACGTCCTTCTAGGTAAACTTGAGTGGAACTGATGTTTGGACAAAGTTTATGATGAACTTTTGATGAATGCTTTGACACTACGATAATGTTCTTCAAAAGTCTTACCAAGAATGATGACGTCATCTAGATACATGAGACATGCCAGTTCAGCGGAGCATATTTCTGAGAATGAGTTCCATTAGCCCTTGAAAAGTCAGAGGAGCATTTTTAAGTCCCATGAACATCAACTTAAACTGGTAAAGCTCAAATCCGGTGCTGAAGGCAGTCTTCTCCTTGGCAATCCGCCAGTATCTACTGGTTAAGTCCATTGTGGTGAAGTAACATGAACCTGCTAAAGCATCTAGCATGTCATCCATGCAGGGAAGGTGGTGAGAGTCTTTGATGGTCTTGGAGATGAGTTTGCGGTAGGCAACACAAAAATGCATCGTTTTGTCTCCACATTTCAACACCATCACAATTAGTGAGGACCAGAGGCTTTGACTTTCCCCTTTAATATCAGCTTCCAAATATGTATATGTAATAATATGCAACAAGCTCACGTTTCACCCCGAAGTTTCTGACAGAAAAATTTCCAGGTCAGGTTCTGCATCACTTGTTATGTTAGATAGTATCCAACAGCCTACCCCCAATTTTCAATTTCCAGTTTCATCGATGTACACAATATTTACTTTAGATGTGCCACAGAAATATGAAGGTAGAATTCAAACTACATGTGTGTAAGTGAGAAAAATTGGTTCTGGAAAGTTTACCGAGAGTGCTCCGAGGGTGCTAGGTGACATGTGTTGGATATTTAGACATGCCCGGCTGCTCTTACAATAACGTGCACACACTCGCATGGAATTGCTTAATTTCAATTTCCGTAGAACAACAGAAAAAGTTCTAGGTTATGTAAATACATGCAATTATCATATGGGTTATTTGTGACAGCTGAAAAGTTTAGCATGTGTGTCAATGGGGATTGAAACACACACTACAGTCTACCTTTTAGTATTTCTGTGAAAATATGAAAAAACGACATGTTGGGGACCTCTTACATACATTTCGCACAAATCTGAACACTGTTATTATGCACACACAAGCAATTCACCTGTGCAGTTTTATCGATGTACTCACTATGTGCTTTCAATGTGCAAAAAACAGCACTCTCCTTGGGGGAAGCTCTCAAGTGCCTTTGGCACCAAGTTTGAACACTTAAGAATTGTTGACCTGTTATCACGGGCATGTTGCAAAATTTCATTAGTGTGCGCAATATGTGGTTAAATGTGTCAAAAACAGTGGTTGTGCTAAAGTGCGTTTTGCACCAATTTGAACACGTAACAATTGCTGATCTGTTATTAGGGGCATGTAAAGAATGTACTCACAAGGTTTCAACAATGTACTCAATATGTGCTTTAAATGTGTCCAAAACAGTGCCCTCTTTAGGGTGCCCTTTGCAACAATTTGAACACTTAAGAACTGCTGATCTGTTATCAGGGGCACAAAAAGAATGTACTCCCAAAGTTTCATCGATGTATTCAATATGCGCCTTAAATGTGCCCAAAACAGCACCCTCTTTTCGGTGTTCTTAAAGTGATTGCGTGCATAGGCAAAAAGCTAAAACATTGAAATTTCAGCTCCAAAAGTTTGGTACGGCTTTTAATTGCACCATTCAGACATCTGGAAAAATACATAAGTTTCAGTGGTTTAATTCTGCAATACGATTTCAAATTCTTCCAACATAATGACGAAAAAAAGGATATAATACGATAATGAAGTGGTTGACAGTTTTCATTCAAATCAACGGTGGTGCTTCTTCGAACAAGCCAATGGGAAGTATACTAGTACTGAATATTCATTTAATCAAAACAACTCAGGATCACTGACACCGCAATGTTGTGATCAGTTCGTGGGTTATTTGTAAATACAGTGCATCCTTTCACCAAATACTACAATTCCCCATACCGACCAAGGAGCAACGCTCTGAGTAGTATGTTTTTGATATACCAGTGAGACCTGTACTGTTGCATATTCATTATGTAGGCAGCCTATACTAAGAACCATTAATTTTCAAATATGATTTCTGCTTTTTACTGTTTTTTTTGCCAATCACATTGCTTTTCAAAGCAGTTACTGTCATTTTCCTTCATTGTAAGGCGTAGTCCATCCATGTACAGCCTCGCGTATGCATTTGAAAATAAAGACAAAGCTAAGATCGAACATAATCTTATCTTTCTGGTATTTCAGTACACATGCAATCACTTTAAGGGCCTTTGCACCAATTCAAACACAAAATAATTGCTGATCTGTTATCAGAGCCGTGCATTCTTCGCATTCTTCATTGATGTACTCAATATGTGACTTTGGTTAAAGAGAAGTATTTGTTTATTGTTTTCTTGGAATCCACTTCTTCTTTGCCTACATTTTGATAGTGTGTACACTAACATGTAACAGTTAATTTTCATATTTTTCTTGGTATTTGAAAAGTTTGATTTACACATGATTGCTATCGAATATTATTCATTGTCATGTTTCGGACTTTTCCATCCACGGTTTCCTATTGTTTTGGTTGTACTCCGATAATGAATGTTGACATGAACCTCATATTTTGGTAAAACTGTGGATACTATGTAACAAAATTTAAAAGGGGAAATGGGACATTATATATATATGGTGAACGTTACGCTCCACTGTACTCAGAGGTCATACAAAGTTCAGTTTCTGGTGTTTAACCCGAGTTTATTCTCTTTTTCTTTATTCCCTTCTATCAGTCAGTGTAAAAAAAGAAACATCATTTTAAGGAAATCCTCCTTATTGGAGGAATTTGGGCTATACATTTGGAAGACAGTGTAAGGCCTAAATAAGGAAGAATTCCCCTCCCCAATGGTGTTTCATTTTAATGTGTAAATCAGATAAACTGCACAGTATTGCATGTTAAGTCACTCATGTTGCACTGATAGTTTTAATGCTTGTGCTTCAAGATAAATTACTTGCCACTCTTCATGTTATTGTTAGCCCAATTTTATGAGTTAATGGATCATTCCTAGGTAAAAATTTAGTTTGTTGTAAGTCAAGGTACCTCATGAAATGTGTTTAAAGATAATTGCTAAGTTTTGTGAAGGTAACTGGCCTTTTGCAGTTTGTACTATCATTCATACAGTGAATGCAAGTCTTTTTCAGTATTCTGATTTTCTTTTATCTTACAGCACTTATGTGGGGAGCAGAATAGAAGTCAACCTATTTTCATCTCTCTTTCATTTCATTTTTCTATCAACCAGAGATCAACCAAGGATCTGACAGAGTTAATGGTCTCATCTGGGTCTGCTATTTATTGCAAATTATATCAAACCTTTCTCCTAAGATTTGCCCTCTCATTTACTATGTAAAGGAGTCCAATAGGCTTGGATGTAGCTGAATGCCAGGAAATCTTTGAAACCAGTAACAATATGATAATTGAGAATTCAGTGTTGGTTGATTATGATGTATCCAAACTGTTGAAGCTGGCTTGCGATGCAACAGCGTACAGGCACTGTTATCTCCCAGATGGACAAGAGCATCCAAAAGCATTTGCATCGTAAACTTCGAGCAAATCTGGGAAGGATTATGCGCAGAATGAGCGCAAAGCCCTTAGTCTTATCTTCGGGGTGAAGAAGTTCCACAAATACTTATATGGGTACAAATTTGAGTTGATCAAGGATCATCAGAACCCTAAGGCTATTCTGAGCCCCAAATCTCCCATCCCCAATATTGCAGCTGCATGCATGCAGCATTGCGCGCTCTTACTCTCAGACTACAATATGAAATTGTGTATATACGTAGACTATACGTCATTCATAAGGATTTTCCCACCCTTGCCTGTAGGCTAGGCTTTGTATCCTAATTGGAAATGTCCCTTCAACAAAACAACCCAGAATGCACCCCGAAATGCCACCATAACGATGCACCTACAGTACAGTACTAGATATAAGTCTACATGATACACCTCATATCTAATGCAACTCTGCCATTTGACCTTGTTTACGACTCCACAAAAGTTACAATGTGTCAATTTAGATGCATAAAAATACTTCTAACAGCAGAAATCTTGGGTTCACATCATGCTCGATTTTAAAATTAGAAGAGACAGCACAGAAAACCTTTTCATATCATTACATTTGTGAGGTACTGCTTGTACTAAAACCCTATCTACTGTAAATAAGTGTTTTGGATCTTACCAACATCGTATTCAACAGACCTGCCAACATGTGTCACCAAAAAATAAGGAGATTTACATTTTCCAGGGCCAAAAAATCAGGATATCAGTAGGCAGTTTAGAAATTTTCAACAAAAACAGTGCCACAGAGAGAATCACTACCCACAGCACAATTAAGTTGCCCATGTAAGCCTATTTTCACTTACAACACAAATACATGTATGCCCTTCTATACGCACAACCCTTCATAAACTAATGACTTGCAAAGCAATGTCTGTTGGTGTAATGATACTACTGAGTCGGCTAGGTAAAACCAAGAGGGTTGACAAGTCTGTAGGCAAATTCTTACCATGCCATGACATGGCACATTACAGAAATGCACACTTCCAAATACCCAATGTATGGGCCTTTGGTCGGGTTTTCGAACTACAGACAGGAAATAAGAACAATTGATCTGAGGACTCAAAGAATGAACATTACACGCATGATTGCACAATTTCTGTCAAAATCTGTAAGGGGAATTTCTTGACATGCTGCATCAATCTTTCTAGCCTATGTGCAACCATGCTATTTACAAGGCCAATTTCTGTCAACATTTGATACAAATATTTTCTTCAGTTCCGATTCTCGCAGCACATCCTTTCATCGTGATGTGTCCATTGAACTGGACAAATTATGGTTTGCGAGAAATAAGCTGTCAATCAATATTGAAAAAACAACTTATCTTGTCTTCAATAGATCCAGAACATTCAATTGGACTTATGACATTACCATGGGTGGACATTTTCTCAAACAAGCACATACAGTAGTAGAAAGCTTTTAGGGGTGCTTATTGGCAATATACTTTCTTGGTATGATCACATCTATATCAGAAACAAAGTTTCAAGAAATGTAGGAATTCTGTCAAAGCTGAAACATTTTGTTCCAAAGTATATTCTTAAGACTATATATCAAACTCTTATTTTACCACATTTCATGTATTGCTCTATCGTCTGGTCGGGCACCAGAGAGTCTGATTGTCGAGTTTGCTTACAAAATAATCGTAGAGTTCTTTGAAGCAGAAATGATACAGGAGACAACCATTGAATCTTCTTGTATGTATTCAATATTAACTCCTTAGGAAAATAACGTAATGCAGAAGATGTCTCTCAGACAACGAAATACAACAATGAAAGGTGTGTGGTGTTGGGTGGACAGCCAGGGTGGAAGAGAACGAACATGTGGTGCGCCTTCTACTATATACTGTACACTCCTTGGCTGCTTACGTAATAGCTGTATGCCACTTACATTCTTGCAATATTGTTTACTTTAAACACAACTGAATATTCATTACATTGCAATAACATTACGTCCCCCTTCTTTACAAGTGAGGGCTTTACTACACTCAGCATATGACTTAATATTACTATAATGAAAATTGACTCGCTTAATATTATTGTAATGGAATCGACTTGCTAACATCAAACAAACGTAAGTTGACATGACATCATAAATCTAAAATATCTCTCTCTTTAACTCTGCGACCCAACCTTGTAACATAGCCGGTTTCTATATTCTGATTCACACCCGAATCTCCATGTAAGTCCTCTGTAATTTTGTCAGTACTGTACTGAGCTAAATTGACATTATCTTGAGTAACTGGTTGCATAACATGATCACTTTTTTTTAAGTGTTTTCGGTTTCTACGAAGGACAGTACCAGAATCTGTTTCGACCTCATATGATCTAGGCTCAGGTCTTTTGTTAAGGGTTTTACCATGAGACCATTTGCCTGACACCTGATCCTGAATATAAACATCTTGGCCTGGAGAGAGTGGTCTAAGAGATTTTGACATTTTACCATGATAGTACTTTTGGCATTGCTGTTTCTCCTTTAAATTATTTAATACTTCTTCTTGATGTACAATAGAATTTTCGATCTTTACTGGAATGTTTGCTTTAAGTTTACGACCATAAAATAATTGTGCAGGAGATGGTAACCTGGAATCAAGTGGTGTCATTCTCAAACACAATAGATACAGGCACACATCAGAATTGCCTGTAACTCTTGCTTTACATCATCTACTATATTAATAGGGCATCTACAAGGAGGATGAACCACTGGAGGGATTTGATCATCAATGACAATGTGGAAATTTCCAGGTAATCTACCAATGTCCTCAAATCAATCTGGATACAACTTCCTGAGATCATCTTTCGAATTGTGGGTGCATTAGCAGAAATACTTGCAATACAATGTAACTAGTTTCAAATCTAGTGATGACCTTGCTGGAACCTTTTACATCTGCGACATAAAACTCTGCCTCTATGGTTTTACCGTGAAATTTACATGTCACGGTATGAGTACCAAAATGATGAATTCTGCTGTCATTATAAGCCATAACCATAGTATCATTTACTTTAGTAGACATTGGATATGGTCGACCATTCTCATCTACACGGTCCGGATACATTCTTCTAACAAGAGCCCAAGGGCACTCTGGTTCCTTGCACAGATGGAGAGCATATAGTGTAAATTATGAAGTAAAGGGGAGCATATTGCATTATTTTGTACGATAGCCCATATGGCCCATTTCTGACCATGAACCCTCACCGTATTACATAAAATCTGTAGAGAGAGAAACATATTTCATGCTTTTATAAAATGGCCCATTTCAGACACTGGACCCCAAACATGACAAACATGCACCCACATGGAACCACTTCCATAGCACTAATGTGACCAACTATCAACAGTGTTACATACAATCTGTAAGCGAAGAAGTATTTTACATGATTTCACAACAGCCTATGGGCACTATGGTTCCTTGCACTTGAAATATACATAATGTAAAATGATATGCCTGAAGTTCATAAATATCAAAAAAGCCATTTCAATTAATGCAATGAATTGCAGATGTTGATTTCTGCAATATACAGCAATATCCCATTCATTTTACAAAACACAAACAGCTGTGAATCTCTCATTGAAAGAAGGGGCTCTGCAAATTGCAATATGGCTTATCTCATCTATGCCCCTTTAAAGTCCAATAAACTGATAGAATGCCCTGGAGGGAACTACTGGGGTCTAGTTTAAACTGGTAAGAACACCAACTGACTTATTTTCTTTCACTGTGTGCCCACCTCACTAATTGAAAAGACACTTACATAAATGCACACATTAGCACTCAGGCACGAGGAGGTAAACTGATCCATCCACAACTTGTCTGGTGTGACCACCTACAGTAGTGCAAACAACACTGCTTCTTTTTCATTTGATCAAGAAACTGCTAACTCAAGCAGTACTTCCATGATGCACTGGAGGGGACTGATGGAACATATGAGCATCCATAGCATAACAAGGTTTTCAGACTTTGCCCCCAGTTCCCCCAGATGACCTTTGACCTCCACCAAAAACGATAGGGCACACCTTCTCCATATGGCGAACCTACATACCAAATTTGACTTTCATCTGACTTTCCCCTATTGAGTTAGAGCGTACCTAAGCAAAACAAACTTTTGCCCCCAGTTCCCCCAGATGACCTTTGACCTCCACCAAAAACGATAGGGTACACCTTCTCAATATGGCGAACCTGCATACCAAGCTTGATTTTCATCTGACTTTCCCCTATTGAGTTACAGTGTACCCAAGCAAAACAGACTTTTGCCCCCAGTTCCCCCAAATGACCTTTGACCTCCACCAAAATCAATAGGGCACACCTTCTCAACATGGCAAACCTACATACCAAGTTTGACTTTCATCGGACTTTCCCCTATTGAGTTAGAGCGTACCTAAGCAAGTGTCACAGATTCACACACACACATACACACACACACATGCCAGGTCGCCAACCTGACTGCATAGGTTCCTTTGCTGACGCAAGGAACCAAAAATGCTGCAGAGGACAGAACATTCCCTTCAGCGCCAGTATCTACCTTAACTTTTAAGGTTGCTGGTTGTTGACCAATAGATATATCCAAAACAGCAAAACCTTTAGTATCATCTATTTTAGGTGGACCATTGATGTCATATATTTGCACCAAGTCAAAATTTAGACTCTCTACATGATTGTTTGACATGTTATGACTTTCTTTACCTTTTGCTGATGTCACTTTTGTAGTTCACTATTCACATGTTTTTAATTATGTGACTTTCGACTATTGGGCCTTTGATTGTCGCCCTTCATTGGAAAACTGCCTTTCTTGAATCTACAGACAGATTTCCAATGGCTTGATTTCTTACAGTACTTGCATGTTGTACCCATTGCTGAGCACTTTCCTTTATGGGGAAATTGGAGACCACATCTATTACACTTTTGTAAATTTGTTTGTTGTTTCTTTTTGGTAGCTATAGACCCCTTGTTAGGTCTGTATATATTGCCTACTAAGACAGACAGTGCTGTGCGAACTTAATGCATCCATATGAGCCTTCATGGCCTCGTGTGTACCAGCAATATCCACGGCTTCGTCTAGGGTTAACTTTCATCTTTCCCTAGTAGTTTCTGACGAACATTTTGATCTGATATTCCTATGATTAACTGTTCAATCAATCGGTTCTGCAGTTCTTTATCATGGAATTTACACTTACTGGCTTGGGTTTTACTGTACATAGAGTGATGAACTCATCAACAGTCTCTAATGTCTGTTTAAATTTTTGCATTTGGAAACAACATAACCTGAAACAGAGTTAACACTTCAGCTGGATCTTCCTTTTGTTTGTCTGTTAAGGTCCATGTTTCGAAAAAATTAATACCTTGTTGACCTAACCACAACAGCAAGTAGGGCACTTTATCTTTGCCTGTTTTGGCGGCCTCTACTAATGGACCATTAAACATTAAGGTGCACTACCTCTTGAAATTTTCGAACTCAGTTGGAAGATCTTCAGAATTCTAATTAAATGTTGGTGGGGAAACCCCAAATACATGCACATCACCCTTTCTAGCCATCGGCTACGAATTTGTGATATTGTTAGGCTTCACAACAATACGAATTCTATACTAGCCTAGCCTACGTTACTGGTACTAACTACTATATATGGATGGTAATGAGTAATAGTGGTAGTTAAATGTGATTCAATCGTACGATACATAATGACGTATAAGTTTTAACTCACCAATTATCTGGCAGATAACAATTCGTAACTATGCACAAGATACGTAAATATCCATAATTATGAATAAAATGCACATTGGAGTTCAAATGTTCGAAGTTTACAGTGATTTTAGTCGCTTGTTGCACCCACATGACGTCTCTCGCTCAGAAGCTCGTAAGGCACCTGTAGGCTGGAGCAACTTCTAATTCGTTGTAATTCTAGTCGAAACAGTGCCGGAACAGGCTTACTCAATCAGAAACTCGTACCTAGAGCAGACCTTTATTCAGCGACCTAAGTTATGCTATACATCTTTCAACGAACTAGCTAGAAGACTTCTTTTCAACGGACATCGAGTCGTCGTCAGTGTATTGATAGCTTTATATGGGTGTCGTCTTGCTCGTACGTCACCAGGACAACAGGATACTGTAGGCCTTCTAACTCTCCGGTTCTAACATTCGCCACTAGTTGTAACGGTGTCTTCTTGAGGTGTATTTATGTATTGCTGCATACCATGCTGAGGTAGTGTCCCTTTGCTGATTGTTATCCTTTGAGCATTTTGAAGGTCGGCTTGTGGACATGAGACTGGAGTATGAATTGCTGACTTACTAAAACTGCTTCTCCATAGGATGCGTCGGTCGCCAATTTGGGTCATTTAGACAGCAAGTCAAACGAAAATGGTCTCTCTTCTTACACGTTGGCCCACTTGGCTCAGGCACCCTAGATGTCCAACATTGATTAACACTGTACTATCTTCTGGCTTGATAACTGCCTTCCCTACGCTGCCACCATGTCATGTTTTCTTACAAAATAATCGTAGAGTTCTTTGAGGCAGAAATGATACAGGAGACAACCATTGAATCTTCTTGTATACAATATAACTCCTTAGAAAATAACGTTATGCAGAAGATGTCTCTCAGACAACGAAAGATAACAACGAAAGGTGCGTGGTGTCTGGTGGACAGCCAGGGTGGAAGAGAACGAACATGTGGCGTGCCTTCTACTATACACTGTCCACTCCTGGGCTGCTTACGTACTAGCTGCATGCCACAAGTTTACATTCTAACAATACTGCTTACTTCAAACACAACTAAATATTCATTACATTGCAATAACATTACACTAATCTTAATCAAGGTATTCTTCAGAAAAAATCTATTCAACTTATTTCAAACATGGGCTACCTAATCTCACAAGCCCCCTCTAAAGATCTTCACTTGTTAAAGCTTAAAGACTGTTTCATGTCAACTTTGCTATTTTCGCCCACAAAGCACAGAATCGTTTACCTCCAAATGCATTTACAAACTTTTTAACTATAATGAAGATATTCATAACTACTACACGAGACACCCAAGGAAGGCTCATCAATACAGCGTGAATTCTACAATTGGTATGTTTAGTATTAAAAACAGAACAATTAAAATATGGAACTATTTCTGATGATATGATAAAACCAACATTATCTGTTCATTCAGAGGAAGATTAACTCAAGATACTATTCAAATGTATTATTTTCATTTACAACATATATTTTCAGATACTAAAATCTACTAAGAATTGTTCCAAGGTACTAACTGTCAATATAAGTGAGCTAATTAACATAAATGTCTGTAAATGTTTGTAAACGTCTTCCATTTTCATTTCTTTTTTCAGGGATCCTCCACATTGTTAAGCCTCTTGTGTCATTGGGGGGGGGACTTCCTTTCACATTTGTACTCTAGAATTCTCAGGCCCAGGAGAATTAACTCAGGTACGCTTATGTGCTTCTAAAAGTAAAAGCTTTCGTTACCATGGGTCGCACTTTGTTGTCATCGTGTAACTGTAACAATTAACGTACGGCAACCCTAGTAAGGCTCCCCGGTGTAACTGTATGACCTAGCTACCACACTTACTGTGCTTTTCAGTTAGTATTTCGCCCAAGACGCAGTAAGAATTGCCTTCTTGCTTATTTTATCACAGATCTTTGACTGAGTCTCACTCTTTGAGTCTTACTTTGGTAAGTTGCGGACAACTGACGGAGCGGTAACGTTCATCGATAGTGGCCTTTCCTAATGTTGGATAACTGCCGAGACATTACTCTTGTCTGACCTGGGCCAGGTCAACTGTATCGCATACGTACACACAATCACAAGGTGTCTTGTACAGCGCGGGTGGACAGCAGTCCGGCGGCCGCGCCAACAGGCACAGGGAATGATATAATAGAACTGAAAGAAACGGGCAAAAGGCGTAAAGGGGAATTGCATGCGCGGAGCTGTATCTCGGTCTGATGGACGAGTAGTGAAATAAAAAAGGAGAGAACAGCTGGTGAAGTAAAACTAAAAGAGGGGTAACTGCATGGTATTGGCTTAAATGGCCGAATAGCCCTTAGCAAGGGCTAGCACAACTGTAAAGCCATGTTTACCTGTACAATCGTTGGTGATACATTTATTATGCATGACATGAATTCACAAATTCCACGTACACAACGTACGTGTGGCCGTGGGGTTCTGAATTTCGCTAAACCAACCAACCTGAAGCTATCCCAGGCTTCATCCCAAGATTCATCCCAGGATTCATAGATAGATAGAGAACTGTTTATTGTCCATCAATAAAAACGGAAATTGGTTTTCCGACGACAGTGTATACACAAAATACAAAACAGTAAAAGCAGAAAACAAATAAGTAAAGATAAACACAACTGAAGGTGGTAAAAAGAAATAACATAAGGCAAAATAAAAGTGAGAGTAAAAAATAAAAGATAAAATAAGAGAGATAAAAAGTGATAGGGCCTAGCAAAATATCAGATATTTACATTGTGGACAGATCGCTTTACACAAGAGGTGAATAAATGTATTACCTCCGGTAGGAACGAATTCAGAAACCTTGATGTTTTGGTATGGGGCATATGTAATCTTATAACAGATCACCCTAGGATTCATCCCAGGATTCATCCCAGAATTCATCCCAGAATTCATCCCAGGATTCAGATTTTATTCCAGGATTCATCCCAGGATTTCTCGCTCTTGAAGAATAGGGGTGTAGGCGTCTTAGACTTCGCCTTCAACTCCCATCGTAGGTGGCCTTAAGTTGGTAGTTAATTAGTTAAGTAGAAAAAAGGATCAGGAGGAACAATTAAGTCCCCATCTAGGACCCTGGAAAAAGAATACAAAAATCAAACCCGTTCACAAAGCCTAAAATACTTGTCCAATGCATTCTTAAACCCATTTGCACTTCTTGCCATCACTACATCCTCAGGCAACCCATTCCACTAAGTCAATACCCTCTGAGAAAAGAAGTAACGACGTATAGAGACCCTATTTCACTACCTTCTGGAGTTTAAGACAATGACCTCTAGTAATTTTACTACTTGCAAACTTGAAAAAAAAATAGAAAATGTTAAATTATCAAAACCATGAACAATCTTGTAGACTTGTATCAAATCTCCACGTAATCTTCTCAGCTCAAGTGAAGTGAGATTTAAGAGACATAACCTGCTGTTAGGCTATAGACGACACCCTTGAAGGCTCTAATCAATCTAGTAGCCCTGCGCTTTACTTTCTCAAGTAACTCATCTTTAGAAAAATATGGGTTCCGAGCTAACCAAGGCCTAACCAATTGCTAACGACAAACTAAAATTTCTTTTAATCATACCTAAAATCCTATTTGCTCTTTTAGGTACTTCAACACACTGCTTAGCTGGCTGTTAAGAAGAACGGATGATCTATGTGAACACCTAAGTCCCTTTCAACATAAACCTCTTGCAGTGACTTCTTGGCTCTACACACAAATCAGCATCAATGCCATTAATGAAAGCATTAAACAGGAGAGGACCCTACACAGATCCCTGTGGGACCCCCACTAGTTACCACCTGCCAAGAAGAAGCGCAACCATTTAAAACCCTCTGTTTCCTATTACATAGCCAATTCTGAATCCATGTCAGTAAATTACCACAGATACCCATACTCTTTAAAACACTGGTGGGGAACCTTATCAGGAGCTTTCTGAAAATCCAGAAAAACAACATCAACATACTTCTGCCTATCCAATGACCTAGTAACATCTTCCATGAACTCCAAAATATTGGTGAGGCAGAACCTTTTCTTACAAAAGCCATGTTGAGACATTCTTCTTTATGAATAACTACTGAAGAAACTAACCATAGACTTTTTAACAATAGATGATGACCTTACAAACAACACTAGTGAGATTGACAGGCCTGTAATTACAGGGCTGTGCCTTATCTCCCTTCTTAAAAATCGGGGTGATGTTAGCACACCTCCAGTCCTCAGGAACATAACCTTCAACCAAAAATTTATTAAAGACCAGTGACAGTGGAACACAGAAATGATGAGCTCAACAAAATTGGATCGATTGCATCCGGGCCAGGGGCTTTACGAATATTGAGAGAGAGCAACTCTCTTAGAACTATGCATGTCGCTAGAAAATAAGACAGAGTCCAGATTTGGGAAAACACTTTTTCCAATGGCACTAGGGAAACTTGACAAATCTTCTTGTGTAAAAACTGACATAAAATAATTGTTAAGCAGTTTCGCAAGATCTCCACTGTCATTAAGTACATTATCGGCATAAGGATCCCTAAGATAAACAACAGTTTCCTTAACCTTCTGCTTAAACCTAACATAAGAAAAGAATGCCCTCGGGTTGTCCTTAATGTTATCAGCTACACTCTGCTCGAAATTCAGTTTAGCTTTAGAGATTAACCCTTTCACTTTAAGTTGGTGAATGTTAAACTTATGAAGGTCAGAGAGAGAGTTACTCATCCTACAACGCCTCCACATTTTCCGCTTTTGTCTAATGGCACACCTAATTTCTTTTGTCATCCACGAAGGCCTACTACTTTTACGACTGAAACTTCCACGGAACATGATTACTCATAACATACTTCAATATATCAGTGATAAAGTCCCAAGATTCTGAAGCTCTTTTTCCAAGTGCTCATTCCATTTATCCAGTCTGTAAAGTTGGTACATCTTGTCGACGTTGAGAAGAGTTTTCACTGTAACCGTTTGTCGGAGACAGGAGTCGACGGTGACTGATAGCTGAAAGACGAACTCAACGGCATCAACAGGGGCACGAAGCGTACAAATATCTCATATCATATCGCATTTATTCTTCGTATAACCTCCTTGAAAACTGTTAAATATCAAACGGTAAAAAATTTAGGAAACACATCAAAATGTACTCTTGAATACGAAAATATATTCTCAAGTAACTACAGACAACATAAAATAGGCTACATACGTCCCCGAAAATTACCATTTGTATCGCTTGCAAACCTCGAAAATATTGACGTCCTTATAATGCACACTAATTATTGCGAGTACATCTCAAATTTGCTTACAATACACATATGTAGCAAAAGATGACAACGGTATCCAAGTTTTCTACACCGTTGCTTGATTCCATGCAATGAAATGCAATAAACCGTACAGGTACACTATGGGTGCTGATGAGGCTGAGGATGGGTTTAGAAAAAGCAAGACTGACCATGATACACGCAGCTCCTCTTAGACCATATAATGGGACAGCTGAGAATGTTCCAGCATGAACATACAAATCAGAATGATCATGGGTCGACAAGGTAAAGGCTATTTCAGTTACTCTTCAAATATGACAGCAGCAAAACATGACACATACGTATACTTCTTGACACTTTATACTAACTTTTTTTTTTTGCAGATGTCAGATTCCGTTCCATCAAGTTCATGCTCCATCGGCAAAGTTAGGCTTCATGTATTCTCCACATTTGACTGGGTGGAAAGATACCTGTGGTAGAGTTATCATTTCAATATTGGGACAAAAATTGACTGACTATATTGATCTGATACATTATTCTGGTAGATCAATATGTATATTCTGGTAGATTGATCCGATATATTGCTCTTGTATTTTGATCTGATTTGGTACATTGACCTGATATATTGATCTGATATATTGATCTGGTATATTGATCTCATATATTAATCTCGTATATTGATCTGTATATTGATCTGAAGAGAAATGTTTGGTGTCACATCAACACCCATAGAAGTGCTCTGTAGTCATTTTGTATTCAGTTTATTTGACCTACGACAATATTGATTAAGAAGGAAATTTAGAAAAAAATATTAAGTAACATCGGTGATTACAGAAATAACTGTGGTATGTTATCATGATTTAAGTCATCGGACAAAACACATACTTGTATGAGAGTGACAAAAAGTAAATGTAGCCAATGCTTGATGACAGTTAAACAATCTTTAATAGCCTATTGTGTGGAACTGAGGTCATGCAATCAATCGTAATTAGAAATCCTTTGGACATTTAACAACCAGCCGATTTGCTTTCATGAGACAACGGATTCATCAGCTATGCACTGCTATTTATCTGTAATATCATGTATCCCTCAAGGATAAAAGATGACGAAGACGAATAAAGAAAACGTTAGCAGTCTTTTAGAGCAAAACTTACAATAATGTAAGGGAAAGGGTTTACCACCAAAGAAAATAGACGTGGTGAGAGTGCCATGTCCTGGGGTTTATTCGTTCCATTGGGGGGGGGGCATGTCCCTCAGATTGACAACCATGTAAGTTCTTCAAGTTGCCTAACGATGTACTTTAAACTTATATGATAAGGCCTAGATCGTAGTAGCATTTTCATTTATCATATTCCAATTTTATCATCGTCTTTGATGATTCTTTAAAAAAAATAAAATCAATGTCATCAATTGACTTGCTGACAAAATGAAGGTATTTGGCACCTACAGGCCTCAATGAGAGAAAACTTTGTAGCTTAAGTTCACAAAAACACGTCCCAGCTAGCAGAATATCTGACCCACCTGGGCTTCAGCTTGGCAAGTTGGTGCCCATGTGTACCACATGGTTCCCAGATGGGAGTCATGTGGGCTGTATAGGCTACGTTCGCCACCATTTTACAGATATGGGTCCGATCGGGCTAAGTGCTCAATGTAATTCCCAGTTCTACATTTAAGTTTGGTTATATTTTCCCACTACATGCATGCAGTGGCGTAGCCAGCTTGAGGGGAGGCAGGGGGACAACAGAAATTTTTGGGACGTGATTGAAGATGTTGAAAAATAAAGGAGAGCAAAAAAAAAACCAAGAAAGAAGGGAGTGATGATAATTTGACAAGAGTTTGGAGAGAACTGGTAGGCCTAAATTGGGAAATTGCCCTCCCCAGGTTACTATTTGCCAACTGTTCCAAGAATATATGAAACAGGATAATAATTCATTATGGTTTTGTATCATCTCAACCCATCTGTTATGTATTACCATTTTCCATACATTGATGTTTGTCTCATTGGGCCTTATTGGGAAATTGCAGGCATGAGATCCCTATTTCAAAGCTGTGCACATGCAGCTTGGAACATATCCCCTTTTACCCCTCCCATAGGACGGCGGACAAAAATAGGGCTCCCTCACTAAAAAATCCTGGCTACGTGCCTTCATGCCTGGCCTAACATAACACTGGTACAAATTTTGCACTGGGTTCAATCTGTTGACGTTGCATGCTTTACATATTATGCCTCATATATCATATTACATTTCCGATGTACACGGTTGAAGGGTTTAATGTAATTAATCAGTAAAGACAGTGTAATTAGGAGTCTAGTTCATTGTGCGTATTGTAGGAGTTTTATGCACCTGATATGTGTACATTGGTTTTTTTTTAAATATCGTTGTAAAAAATCACTGAAAAAAAAATATATATATTGAAGAATGAACAGGTTCATATTCAAGTGAAACTCAACAGAATTTGCAAAAACTCTTAAGTTTGGATTCTTGTATTTTAACTTTGCATCTCATGAAGTTATTGAAGCAAAGAGAACATCAAATGTAAGTGATTTGTTGTTTACTCATCGCTTTGTCACTACCTATACAGGCCCAGACTACGGTGTTCCTTTGCAACATTAATGGATGGCATGTTAGTACAATCTTGGCAATATTCATTCGCTTTTTAGACGGTTTGTGAAATTTAAAAGATTTCCAATATGGGTTTGATAGACCCTTTGGCTGCTTGTTCAGAAGTTGCTATAGCATGACTCCTCGAATCGAGTCAGTCCTATGGAATAATAAATCAATATCACAATTTGCAAAAATTACTGAATGTTACGAGCACATGCAAAACATCGAGCACACATAACTAAAACACCCCAACTATGTACAGTCGTTCATATATTAGTTTTTTCTGTAGAGAATTGGTTCTGTGACGTTACTATTTCTTAAAAGTCTGAGGATGAATATATAATGAATTTGATAGACTATACCTGTAAAAATGGTTCAAACGTCATGGTGAGCTAATAATTACCATTACATAGTGTATTCCCATGGACGGTGGCTGATGTATTCTAATTGTCACACCAGTGATAGGTCTAATACACAACACGTACAAGATTGGTTCTTCTATCACAGATATTTTATTCAATTGTTCTAGTAAAGCCTTTTACTGAATATTTCAGATTCTATTTTTATTTTTGTTGTTTAACTTGTTTGTGATGTAACAAAAACAGAAAAAAGAAAGAGGAAGTTCCATTTTTGGCTGCTACCTGAAACTAATGATGATTCTGTCGCAATATATCATTTAAGTTTTTAATTAGTCAAGTTTTTGTCATGAGTATAAATTACTACTACAGTAGCACTTGTGTTGCAGATGAATAAGTGTATGTACATTTGACATGAACACAGAAGACTTGCACAATTGAGCACATACATAGACATTCTCATGGCAAATCATGAATTCATCCGGGAGTATAAACCTAGGAATATATGCCTTTTAGATTTGTTTAATTCAAGAAGGTGAAAATCATTTTACAGAGAGTGTCTGTAATCGATATTCATGGGAAAACCTTGGATGGATCCATGCTTTGTAGGCATGTAATCTGATATTTTCTATATACCCACATTCCTGTAGTTACCGAAAGAATATGCCATCCATTTATTCAAGCTTTGAATATCAGCAAATTGTCATTATAAGCAAGAAATTGGTAACAGTTAACCCAAAGTATACATATTACTTTTACAGATCGTACATTACACTGTTACACACTTCCAATACGAAACACTTTAAACCGTAACTTAAGAAATTAAAGGCATACGAAAAATTGTATATCTTGTAACTCTTTATATAATCCTTTGTAGGCACTTAAAAGGTTGTGCGTTCAAAGACAAGATCAGTATTATTAATCGTTGAAACATTATGCTTCCTGGATTAAAAATCCATGCAATGTCCCAACTATACAGTTCTATATTTAGATTTGTAAATTTTTTCAAGACTTTTTTGTACGATTTGAAATTTGATCAAGATCAAGCAAGATTTGATCTATCCCTTCATTAATCAGTTACTTCCTCAGGCCATGAATGTGTTAAGTGTTTGTTGTTAGTCGCTGGGTGTCTGCCAACTTGAAGCATGATAAGACGCTGAAACGATACCTTTCCAAATTTAAATGTTAATAGCAGCACGAAATGCTAAATTGGCGAGACAATGTCCCTTTGTCATGTCTAGAGAACTAGCACAATGTAAAAATGTAAACAACGAAGATGTATACAAGAACGGATGGTAACAATTGGGCAAGAAAAATGCAAATAAAAGATGTTAACAAGTAGAACAGCTCAAAGTATTTGTGTATTTAGTATAATAGTACACACAAATCAATTAAAATGTAAAATTCGATAATAATATAAGAAGAACATAATACATCTTGTTTTTAAAATATCTGATGCATTTTGCTATAGAAACAGAAAAGAAACGAAAATAGAATTTCGACGATAGCATAATAAAAACTAGCAATCACATATACCCATTGAAAGAGACAAAAATGGCAAGACACCTGTGGTTTTTTAAAAGGCAATCAAATCAAATAAAGGAGTCTAAAGTATTTGGGTAGTTGCAACAGATAACAGCAAATAAATTAAGCCAGACATGAGAGAATAACATCACTAAAATAAAAAATAACAAAGATAATGGTAGTCATATAAAAGTCACATAAACGTCATATAAAAGTGATAGAAAATGGAAAGCCACCTGCATAGTTTTTGAGGTGAATGTAAACAAACACAGTTGAAAAGTATGTGTTTCTGTTGTAGAGAACAGTAAAATAGACATTTTATAAAAACGTAAATCATACATAATACCAAATAGCAATAACAACATACTGGAATAGGAAAATAATCAGACACCCATAAAAGTTTGAAGTGAATCCAAACAAATAAACGATTTAAAGTATTTGTGTATTTGCTGTAGAAACAGCAAGCAAATCAAAATAGAAATTCGACAATAGCATATTGAAATATAGCAATCACATACATCAACTGAAAAAGACAAAAATGGAAAAATGGCAAGATACCTGTATAGTATTTGAGGTGAGACAAGCCAAATAAAGCAAGCTAGGTAATTTGTGTATTTGCAACAGATAAAACGAGAAATGTTCGAGAAACTCGAGAATAACATTAATAAAATAAATAACACAACGAAAAAATAAAAACAAAGAAAATATTCATACTGAAACAGAAATGACTGGCAAATAGGGTTAGGGTTAGGGTTATGAAACAGCTTATTTTTTGTATATTTGGTATAGAGAACAGTAAACATGCAAACACAACTAAGACTGAACAAACAAGACTTGAAATTTGACATTATTATCATAAGTAATGCAAACAACAACATGATACCAAATGGCAAAAATAGACAAAAATGCAAGCCATCTACATAGTTTTTGAGGTTCATGTAAAGAACAGTTAAAAAGTATGTGTTTTTGCTGCAGAGAACAGTAAATGGAAGCAAAGTAAAGTAGACATTTTATGATATCGTAAATTACGATTTATACCATAGTAGCAATAACCACATAATGAAATGGTAAAATGGCCAGACACACGAGTATATCTCAGGTGAATCCAAACAAATAAACGAATTACAAGTGTTTGTGTATTTGCTATAGGAACAGCAAAAAAAGAGAAAATTTCGACAAAAGCATAATATAAACTAGTAATCACATATACCCATTGAAAGAGGCAAAAATGGCAAGGCACATGTCGATAACATAAACAAAATATGTAAGCCTACTGAAACAACAAAATTGCAAACAAATTTAACAGAAATTCACTTGTATTTTTTAGATGAACTTACCGAACAAAAAAACTGATATTTTTGTGTATTTAGTACAAAAACAGTAAACAGAACCAAATAAAACTAGAAATTTGATATTAACATAAGTAATTCAAATAATCTCATAATACCAAATAGTACAAATAACGAATTGAAACAGACAAAAATAGACATTATATAGTAACATAAATTGTATACAATCTTATCTTATGCCACCCGTGCAGTTTTCTTAGCCTCATTTGAAGTATTATGTATTTAGTCAGAAATTGAATAACGATATTCCTAGATCAAATCACAAAAAAAAATTAAGATCGCTTTTCAAGTGGAAAATCATCTCCAACGAACAAAGGGTAATCGAAAAATCCCGTATGAAAATTTTTGCGCTACCTTTCAGTCATTGTAACCATTTATTTGATTAATGTTTTATCCTATATCTACACCTTAGATAACTTTTTGTAAGAGGGAGATTGCTTTTTTTACTTGAAAGTAGAGTGAATGAATATATTACTTAACAGAGAAGTATTCTGTAAGAAAAATTGTGACAATGATAATCTGAGATTTCATGTTTGTGTATACTTAATTATTTGTTTAGAACCCGAGAACACAATAGAATGTTGATAATATAAATATCATATAAAGGAAAAATGAATGATTGCAAGGAAAAAGTAAAATATCATTATGTTAAAAAAGTGTTTTTACATGACAATTGATTGTACATTTGCAAAGAGAAAGAACAATAAAGATGGAGCAATATATATAAATATATATATATATATATAATAAAATTAATGGTAAAAAATAGCATAATACCAAATAGTGATAATAACATAATAAATAGGTAAAATGGCAAGAACCTAATATCAATTTGATTTTAGGCCAAATAAAGAAACTATTTAAAAGTATTTATTTGTATATTTGCTATAGAGCTAGCAAAGAAATTACAATAGAAATTTGGAAATAGCAGTACAATTAAATAGCAATCACATATATTTGTTGATAGAGACAATATTATCAACACACCTGTGTAGCTTCTTTTTTTTTTAGTTTGTGTACTTTCATCTTTTGGTGTATTTTGGTATTTTGGCTTTTTTGTATTGGTTTTATTCGGTTGCTTTTGGTTTGTTTTGGTATATTGGTGGTTTGTTATTTTGGTATAGTTTAAAACTTTTGAAGTACTTTGGTATTTTGAGGTATTTTTTTTTAATCGATATTCTCATGCATTTCAGTGTGCTTTGTATACTGGTGTATTATGGTATTTTCGTGTCTTTCATTGCATTATTTTTCTTATAGGTAATTAGGTCTATTTTGTTTTTTACATTTTGCGGCACTTTAGCATATTTTCGGTATGTTAGTGTCTTTTAGTATTTTCGTGTATTTTGGGGTATTTTCATTATCTTATCTAAGTTTTGTTATTTTTGGTGTGATTTGACCGAATGAGGGCCCTTAACTCCTTCTTTTCTATGCTGTTATCTTATAAGAATAACTTAACACGTTAAAATTGTGTGGTATCTTTGCACTGAATGGGGTGACATGAACCGAACTAACAACTAGATAGAATTTTTCACTCAAAGATATGCTGGAACCTCAAAGATTCCGAGAACTTGCCCCGGAACACCACGGGACTTTGCTCTGGACACCACTAGAGATCCTAGGACGGGTCACTCAACCTCACGCTCTCAAATGCCTCCTCCCCATCCTCCACCCCAATCCTTGGTTGTAGCAGTTTCTTTTGCCCTTCACTTGCCTTAACTCTCAAATCCCGGTGCCGTCACTGAAATTACATAATACTGAATAGATTAATTAATAGATTAACGGAGAGTTGTTTGAGGAGAAGACAGTAAAACCGCACTCACCATGTCGACCACAACGCTTTAGACACGGTACAGACATGGCATAGCAGATCTTTGCTTAAGGAGACTTACTGGAGGATGACATAAGTGACGTGCTTGGGAAGTGGGGAAGTTGTCCCTCACACTTTCTGTTTTTTCCCCTATATTTAAAAAAAGATAACCTTACCACTGCGGGAAATTAAGGTGACCTGACTCTGTCCAGTTTTACACAGGAAAGGGTCTCAGATAACATCTAAACAAAATTCCTGCCCACATGGAATAGTTAGGATAATGTTAAGAACAGTACCAATTAAGGCGTTAATCGCGATGAAAATGTGGCCATTTGTTTTTAATTATGGGGATAATTACACACATATTTACAATTAACCACCTAATATTATACCGATATATTGTGAAATTAGAGCTGAAGGAAATGAAAGTGCATGAGCACTGTGATTTGTGGGGGAGGGGTGGGTCTCGTATTTGATATTCTGTTTCCCACCTCTCCAGGAGTGGGGGCATACCCTCGTCCCCACCGATTGACATCCACGATTATCCAAGCTGTTTCCGAACATGACCATTGTTGCCTACAAAAGTGCCCAATTCTAAACGGTTTTCTTTTTAAATCCATGTTTCAGAGTAACGTGGAATCATTCGACAGCCAAGATTCCCACAAAGATATTTTAAATGGCTCGTAGCTGCACTCTTACATTACAGGCTTGTGAGCGTGCACTGTAGAACGGGCTTTTGAAACATTAAAATATTACTACATATAGTCAAATATACAAAGAATAAATTGCACATAGGCGAATAAATCGTCGAGACCCCAAAGTTGGTAAAATAACGGACGAGGCAATAGCACACATGCTGCACAGTATGTGCTGTTATCTTGGTGTGTATTTTGCATTGATGGATGTCTTGGTTTTGATTGTATCTTAATTGCTTGGAGTCTGTTGCAAATTTACCACCTGGTAGCACCTTTCACCAGAAAAGATCATTTTAATGTCACTTACTTCACACCTCCACTTCCTTCACATGTTTTGTTTTGAAGATTTTTTCTTGCTGAAGCATTTCTATGATGGCAGCCATTTTATACTTGGGCAGCCATCTTGGTTTTGCAATGTACTCGTTAACTCAGTGCTTCTTAACCTGGCCCATTTTAAAAGGCAGTTTTGAAATTTAGGAAAAGGGGTGAAATTTGCACAAAGAGATAATTTTGTGAAGAGCGGTGAAATTTACACGTTCATATCTTCATCTGACCGGGAGCCATCAGACATTGTGCACGAAGTTGATGTTTAAAAGAGATATTCTAAATATCAGCTCTCCAATTGTATCAATCGTTGCCGATGGTAATGTCCCACTACGTGTTTCTGCATTCTTACAATTAGATAATTGATAGCAGAAAATTATTGACTGAGCACGGTCTTTTGCTATTAGCCATCTTGCTTGTCTTTTTCAAGCTCTTCCTGATCATCACAAAGACTTTTTCAAAGAGGTTCATCTCACTATTTTCGATTTTTTTCTGGCTAGGTAAGCCGGATAAGATTAATAGATATACGATGATCAATCTAATTGATAAAGGTGGGCTGGGGATTATTCACATTGAAAATTTTGCTTACGCACTGAAGACCTCTTTTATTAAACGTTACATTGATCACTCAATACTGGTTATTGTAAGTAATTTTTTAATCATTATCTTTCTCCTTTCGGAAAAGAGTTGCTTTTCTACTGTTCATAATATAAATGATGTTAACAATATTAAAAATACCTTCTTTAAAGCAAGTTAATATGGCTTGGAATAAAGAAACTTTCTCACTTCCTTCTGACAACTTTGGCACTCAGATTATTTGGAACAACTCATTTATTAAAATTGATAATTCAATATTTTTTCTTAAAATCTTATATCATACTAATATTTTACATGTTTGAGATTATTCTTAGAGGACGGTTCTCAATATTCATATAATCAGCTTCTTCAACAATTTAATGTTCCCAATTTTCATTTTACGACTTTGCTTGGAATCTATTTCGCAATTCCGGTGTCATGGAAACAGGCCATCACAGATGACAACAACAATTCAAATGATCACATTATTAATGCTATTTCCAGTTTTCCCAGTGTTTTTAGGCTTACGTACCCACTCATTATCGATACGAGCCCTTCCTCCGTCGACCTGTAATACACATCCACTTCTTTATTAGGGATCATGAATGAAAAAGTATCTTCATAACCGTTTTTCTCTACTCTCTCTGAAACAAAAATCTAATATTTTCAGTTTAGGTTTCTTCATCGAATCCTCGGTACTAATAAACTTTTATACCTCATGAATAAATCTGAATCGTATTCCTGTACCTTTTGTCACAGGAAAGTAGAAACCATAGAACACTCATTCTGGAATTGTTATATTACTGCTGGCTTTCTCTTATTTGTCAAACAACTTTCTCTAGTGAGGCAATTTTCATTTGCTAAAAAAGATTTTTCTTTAGACATAGCTTAGACCACTTTCATCCCTTAAATGTTCTAATATTTTACTGAAAGTATTAAGCTTAGTAATATTTAACCCACTTGTAATGAATTTTATTATAAAATGAAACCAATTTTTAAAGTTGAGAAATACTTAAGTGTAAAACCAAACGCAGCAAAAAAGTATTTGGCTAGAAATAATAAGCTTAAGAACTACTTTGCTAATATTCCTAACCTTTCCTAACCCATAGTTGCTAGTAATTTGAGCTTATGAGAAATTGTTCTCAGTTCAGACTGCCTTCCTAATTTTTACTTTGGAATATCTTTCTTTTAATCTTTACTTTTCTGACTACTAAGCTTCATAACACTCATCATTTTTCCACTTTTATAGAAATACTGCCATTTTGTCCAATTTACTTTTGTATATGTTGTTACTTTATGTTATTATTGTCCTGTTTGTAAATAATACTCTATGAAAGCTTTCTAGTAATACCATGATCTCAATAAAAAGATGAAAAAAGGTGGTGTAGGTAGTCGAAATCCGTTCGCAGTAACAGAACTCAATTTGCGATGAAAAATGCACCTAGTATATGGCTTCTAAAATAGTTTTTTGAAACTATTAGTTGAGATCAAATTCCAATTTAAAACCCAAATTCTGTAGCGATTTGTAATTGATTGGACCCCCAGATGGTGAAAATCTAGCGGATAACAACAAAATGCATTTTATGTCATGTGGTGAGTAAGCAATCACGTGTGACGTGTGTAGAGGCCGTGGCTCCGCTGCTCACCACACTATCTTGGCTGGCCTCTTCCAAATGTGATGTGTAAATGTAATATTTTTTAATTATCATTCGTGATTTTTTTCATTCCATCGCCGATAAGGTTTGGCTTCCGGTCTCCTTTAACCCCCTAATTCTGTAGAGATTTGTAAATGACATAGGCTTCCAATTGATGGAAATTGAGCGAAAAACGAAAAATTCATTCCATGTCACATTGTGATTACGTAATCATGTGTAACGTGTGCAGTGGCCGTGGCTTCGCTGTGCGCGACACTATCTTGGCTGGGCAAGTCGGGAATGTGATGTGTAAATGCAATATATTTTAATTATTATTCGTGATTCTTTCATTCCATCGCCGATTAGGTTGGGTCCCGGTCTACTTTAAACCCCAGATTCCTGTAAAGCGATTTGTAATTGAAAACCCCAATTTGATGAAAACCAATTAATTGCAAAAATTCTGCCGTTGCAAACTCTGCCGTTGCATAGCCCTTTCACTACCAAATCGCACTGGGGAAACATGAATATTAAATTTGCCTGAGAACCCCTACATCAATTATCTAATACAAACTTATTGATAACTTTGGAGATCATTAGCCACGGTGTAATTAATTCAGCAGATTCCATCTGTTTATTTTATTGCATGGGTGAAATTTGCATTCATTAACAAAATTAGCAAACGTCCAATCACACTCCTGACCAAGAAATCGTAGCACTAATGATTGGTAATAATGGCGACTAAGAATGTAAAACATTCTGTACACAGCACCGCTTTCTTAATTCTAAAACTCACAAACATTTTCAGATTTTTTTTTTCGACCGATAATTGAAATTCATGAGGCATACAAGTGTTTTGACTGTTTTGCTAGTGGTGAATGGCGGAAATTTATTTTCTCAAGTGGGAAAGTGGATCACAAAGGATGAGATGCTCTGAGTTAGCTGATAATATTTACCATCTGGGCAATGCATATTTATGCCATTTGTTTCAAAATAATAATATTTTCAGTGAAATTTATACGAGTAATGAGTTGTCGCTATGGCTGTTTGCGTTGGCTTGATTTTACCTGTATTTTGCTCGTTATCACAACAGAAACTAGCTCAAAACACATTTTAGAGTAGACTTTGCAAAGTCTTTCTCTGCAAATGAATTCTCCTCATTTGATACATTCCTCACAATTATAACTGCAGCCTACTTATACCAGGGAGTTGGTAGAGAGCCTCCGTGCTTATACCCAACCAAGGATAAGTACTCCTCGAGTAAACGCGTTTACCGATGATCGCCGCCCACCGGAAAGACTTTGGACACAGTCGATATAATTATGTACAAATGAATAGTCACGTTTGACGTTACGGTTGATACTTATTACATACGCATTAGTCTCATGAATGAGCCAATAGCAGAGATCGAACAATGAGAGAAAATAATGGCACCTCTAACTGCGAGGGCAGCGATCAATGAAGGGAGTAAACACTATTCCGGAAGAGCTGTACTGTGTATATATGGATGTTCCTTCAGAGGTGGCGGAACCAAGATTAGGAGCAGAAAGTTTCCAGCCCAAGCAGACTCTACAGAGTCTAATTTTACAGACATTTGTGTTGAAATTGTTTTCAAAGTAGCTTAATGCTGATTTCTTGTAATCATAGCCACCATTCTGAGCTTAGCGCCCATTCTGGTTTAGAAGCAGAAACTGAGATGGCCCCTAAATCTAGAATTAATATGCATGCAGAAAGCTATCTTCGTGTAGAGTTTCATGTTTTCCCACTGAAGTGCACAGTATGTGTTGCACAATATAAGGTGCACCATTTGACTGGCTGAGGTTCTCGAATGTGTACAAATCATATGGACAGGATGAAAGAGAGCTTCTTCAGAGGATCTGATGCTAGGCGACTATTTTGATCAGTTTTTTTATAGGCGTTTTTGTGACTGGAAACATCCTCAAACTGCCAACATAATCTATGAGCAGACAATTTCTTGACTATGACCAAGTAGAAGTACATTGAAGCAGTTATTTCAAGGAGAACACCACCATTAATTCACGCGAACAATTTGGAAGTTACGTATACTAGTATTACCGTTATTGCATAATTGTTCTTGCGTAGGCCCTAACCATGTTGTTAGGGAATTGCCCGGATGTTTGTGAACAAAATTAATGATACTTATCTTTTATGTTACAGATATTTAAATATGGTAGATTTTAATGAATTCTTTCTTGGGGAGGAAGGAGAGGGGGAGTGGGGAAGGGGAAATTTTAAATTTGAATCAGAAAAATCTGGGAAAGAATCAAAACAACCCTTTTTCACCTTCCATTTTTTATATTTGAAAACAAATATGTATACGTGAAAATCTCCAAAAAATCAAAACAATGACATCCTAACACAGTGAGATGTAAAGCCAACAGAGTATTCACTACGGTGACTGGGTATTTCATTCTTAGAGAAAACAGTCCACTGTTTGTAAATTGCGAACTTCAGGGTCTTTGGAAAAACGTTTATATTTGTTTTGTTCATCAATCCTAGTGGCTTAGGGAATGTATGCTCAGCTGTGACGTTAAACATGGAGGTCTATCTGGATTGGTTGGTTGACTTTAATAAGTCTGTGCAATTCCTTGCTTTATTCTAGTTAGGTTTAAGAGTTGTGACGTGTGGACAAGGACTGCAGGGCCGACAGAAGGCCTGTAATCATGAAAAAACAAATTTTAATTAAAAAGAATGTACGAGCATTACAAAAATTCTGCTTACTTTTTGTAAGTAAGAGAGGCAGTGGAACTGTAGTATATCAAGACGATCTTAAGAAGTTGTTTCAAAATTATTTCAAAAAGGAATACTTTTCGATGAAAAATAATGCCTAAAAATGTAAAACCTTTGACCCGATATTATGGATATTGAGTGAAGGTTTTCACATCAACTTTTCCAGAGTTCATGCGCACTATTAACTTAGTAATTCTTATAGCGCTGAGTCCGAAAGCTTCGGAGGGGCTCCGATAGTCTTCACCTGTTCAGTTGGTGTTTGTTAAGGGAAGAGGGCAAACGTAAAATTTCTATATGCATAGCTCATAGGTTGGAATTTTAAAAATATTCTGGGTAAGACTGTGTACAACATTGGGGCCATTTGTGGGAAGGAATAGACAGTTCAGATAGTACATTGATGACGAAGTGTTCAACTGAGTAGTCTGTCTAACGGAATAAAGCAAAACTACTTCGAGTACTTACCATCTTTTCTGCTATTTATTGAACAATATTAATAACCAGAGATATAACTAGTATAGGAGAACGAGGTTGCTTAACAGTCAAAAGAGTGACCATAATTATACTTCATGACAAAAGGATAGCCTTGAGGAAGAATTGTATGGTTACCTTAGGAGAAGATTTGAGCGAGTAAAATTACTCGTTAGCAAGGGCAAGTAAGGCCTAGTGCTAAATCAAAAGAGGCAAATTTGCAAAAGGCAGTGTAAGGCAACCAAGAGTTCCATTTTTTATCTCGCTGAAATGTTTTCTGAGCAAGCATTTGAGCAAGCAAAGGTTGAATCATAGAATGCCAATGAAATAATAGCGAGGATAGAGAGCAAACAAGAAAGTTTAAAAAAAATTGAAACTGCAACAAGGTAAGAAACCAACCTTACCAAAGGACAGTGCAACTATAAAGTAAAAGATTAGTTTAAATTGGTGTTGAAATTACCTGACGGGGAAATTACACCCCACGACTTCATTAACTCTCAATCTGCTCAGAGCATGGAACATGGTCACCTGCTGTCAAATGGGACACATCAGGAAATATCTTCTATCGACTAATAGTGTGTGTATGTTATCAATAATACTAGTCACCTGCACAGTCATCAAGACGGGAATAGTGTTGACTGTAAGCTGGACAGCACCCATATGGTGTAGGCTATGGTAGATGTTGCATCTCATTGCTTTCGGAGCGAATTATTAAAATTTATCAGGGGATACTGCTCTTCATTCATGTGGTGGTACACTATAACTTCAAGAGATATTCAATGTTGTATGCAACTTGCCTTTCTATATTGTTGATTTGAATTGACGTAGTATATAATATCTCAGTTCACAAAATTATCCTTTACAGGCTCACTATTGTTCTCATCAAAATTTGTCATTTGTAAATTACAAAGTAAGGAGCTTTTAGCCTCATTATTTTCATATTGGTCTCATTATTTTCATATTGGTGTATTTAGATGGACCAGGACTAAAAGTCAACCATCAACCCTATCAACACGTCATGCAGTCGCAGTGTGGGTGTATTTCCTCAGTTGAGGCAAAGGCGCCATACTTGGTCTGTAATATATACAGGTGGTTTATTAAGGTAGGTTTTCATTGATATATCTTTATCAAGGGCAGACTTTATGGTAGGCTACGGGAGTATACATACTTAATTATTATGCATGATAGTTCTTCATCACTTAGTTAATATCAAACTGTTAAAACAGTTACATTACTTGACATCTTTCATTTTTTTTATTTTGTTATACGTTGATCAATCGTTGCATGCACATAAATTTCATTTTTCCCCCTTCCGATGCGTGCCTTGTCTGGCTATGGGCAATGGCAATGCATTGAGACACCTTGTTGTAGGAAAGTAATATGTAGTATCAATGGAATTCAAGGATGAAATTAAATTTACGAAGTTAGTGTTCTATCAACTGGTTTGGAGTAGGTCTGCTTTACTGTCTCACTGCACCGTATATTGCATATTACTGATACCTCTCTGTACCTCTCTGCACACTGATATTAATCATAGTTTATTAGATACAGCAATTTGTATAACAGTCTATATTATGCGGGCTGACTTCACTATTTAAGCCCATACAACCATATAACATAGGCGCAATGCGTATCTTCGCAAGAAGCAAGAAGCATGGGATGACAGTACAAAAATCATATCAAAAAGCCAAAAATATAAAGCAAATTGCATGAAAACTATTTCCCTTTGTTTCCTGCATGAACGATATTTAGTGCTGCTGTGCACTTTTTACCCCCCAATCCTGCATATTTGTCTTCTGGAACCCATGGCACTGTAGGAAAAATGGCAAAGACCTGCATGATGTTATGCAGGACTGTTTTGCCTGCATGATCCACTCCTGGATAAAAGTGTCATGCAACCATCCACGAAAAAGGGCATGTCATGCTACTGGGAATTGGTTACTACGTTCCAACTCTAGCTAGCTGTGTAACCAATAAACAAGTTCCAGTTGATTAAATAATTTTCTTTAACCCTAGCACCTTATATAGCCTTTCCCCTTTCCTCATTTCTACATGGAAGCTGGCAATTAGCCAAGCAAGACAGTGGTGATATTAACTCCAGATCTTTGGACGTCACATTAAAATCAGAAAGTCACTAGAGATGAGAACGGGTATGTGAATATGCAGTATGCATCCCAATCCACAGCTGGGAGCAAGGAGTTAAACACTATTCACAATACTTTTTGTTAGCAAATTTTCGCATTTATCTTTACAGTTATTTCTTCTCTCAATCAATTTAAAATGCAATATCATAAAAACAATATGAATATAAAATACAGATGATCAAAGGAAAGTCCTCAGTTTATGTGCTTCATTTGATTTAGATCAAATTTTGCCCATTGCAGTTGTGTAAGTGATACACTAGGGGAAGCTCCCCCCCCCCCCTCTTCCCACTGGGATAGAGTACTCTGTGGGGAGGGGACATTACATGTCCCCTTTGAACAGTTTTTGCCTTTTTAACAGGTTCTAGATGCAAAATGGTGCGAGATTTCCATCTTTTCTCCCTGTATTTGTATTCCGAAATAACAGGACCTTTTATTGAAAATCATTTTGGTCAACTTCCCCCCTGTGGCTGCGTGCCTGGTAATAGCGTGTATCTGTCTCCATCCTTTCCAGATTGTGATTTCGCTTCTTAACCCAACCCATGGGGTTATAGATATATACTTTCACGCATAATTTTACATCTATTTTGTACCTTTTACGATGAATGAATATTTCCTCAAACAAGAGGAAACGCCAAAATAATCTCTGAAAAAAAGAAATTCTGGAGATATGTTCAAAATCCAGCATTAAATGTAGCACCATTTTCTATCTAGATCACCCTACGTAAGCAATTATTTTGCAAAGGGTAGGTGAATACCCCTCCCCTTAGACCCCCCCCCCCCCTCGGACGAGCATCACCCATCCACGAGCCATCGTCAAATCAACCTTTAGAGAAAGCCTCAATCCACGTCCTGATACGACAGTTATTACTGTTTATGAGTCATCATAAACAGTATAGCGTTCCTTGCTCGTACCTTTCAGTAACGTGACAGGTTCTTTCGTTCAGTTTATCTCCAGTTACACAGCTTCAGTAAGTCTGGAATTTTGACAAATAATTGTGACATACATGGTCACCAATATGACATCTCTGTGTTAAGTATAACCCTTGTTTCGAAGATTAAAATTTTTCATATCTTTGATGCACGAAACGGTGCCTTTTAAAGAAACGGCTGTTGATTTGTATAATAGGCTACTGCATACTGTTGTATAAGCTGTCAGTATATATGCAAACGCGTAGTTGTATCGTCTGAGCAGGGAGTTGCTATTTGTCAAATAGCAACTCCCTGGTCTGAGCCGTGGTAGTGTACCGACTTCAGTAGTACCGTAAACAACGGCGCGGCAATGGCGGTATGCCACGTACGTAATATATAGGCCTAGAGTAAATGTTCATGGGATGATTCGAATCCACGGAGCATAGTTTGCACTCTGGGCATATTCGGGCGCGAATACGTGTGTGCAAACTGTACGACAGAAATCGATGCGGTCAATTCCTGATGATTTATTTGTCCTTGTTAAATGTGTATTTTGGCCTAAAAAGTGTTTTTTAGCTCATGACAATGACGAGTTAAGTTTTGTCCAACTTGTCTTGTCAACAGAAATTGTCGAAAGGGGTTTAAATTTGTTTTTCAGTGTAAAAAGAGTAACGTTCAAAGAACACGCACATAAAGGCATGGACAACTCGCCCATGTAAGACGAAACAGCTTCACACTTTTCAGTGCCTTTGTGAAGTCTGACAACTCGGCATGTACTAAGTGCCTATACACATCAGGCAAATCGGCATGTCTGGGAAGAAGACAAGTCGCCCTCGTATGAATTTGCAGTTTTGTATAGCCTACCTTTCGTAACAGTTCTCTCGTGTTCAGTGGAGATTGGCTACAGGATATAAAATAGGAAGGCACATGCATGTTTTATTCTACTAAACAGACAACTTGGATGGGGAGGGGTTTCTATAGGGTTTTTTTTTTATCTCTGAAGCAGGCAGGCTGAGCACGAACTAGTAGCATGACTGATTTTATTCAAGGAGCTCGTCACTTAAAATTAATTCACATGTGGTCAGTGGTTGATTGAAAAGACGAACTAGAATATGTTTGCAGAGTCAGTCAGCTGGACATAAAGGGTGTACAAAAGTTATTAACATTAGCCTATTCCTTATTCTAAGGCCTAAACGTAGCTCGGAAGCAAATGACTGAGCAGCTTAGTGAATTAAGGACCAAAGAGCAGGCTACCTGCCACACTGAAAAGAGACTAGACTTGGTTGGACATTTGACTTATTTGCATTATGTCGTATTTTTGCTATAACCTTTTTCTTCCTTTTTTGTTCACGTATACAGATGTTTTAATCTACAGCTAACATATATAACTATTGGAGCAAGATTGCTATTAATCATTTGAAAAGGAGAGTAAAATTTTGGAAACGACAGACTGGAACTGTAGTCATAGTTGCATCTTATGAATTTACTTTTGGAAATGTCACAATATCCCACTCTACCCGCCAAGGTGAAGGCTGCCGCATCATGATATTCAAACTACAAAGTCTATATAAAGGTGAAAGAAGTGCTTCTTGTATAATATATAGGACCTATTCAGTCTCCGCTTGTCAAAATATTAAATATAACACTTGCAGAAACTAGTAGCACTGAGTTCACTAGATTGAGTACAGTACACGAAGAGCAAAACGGAAAATAAATTCTCTCATATACTTCTTCAAACATTGAAAGCAACTACTGTTCTACTAACCATTATATTCCACTCACCACTTCAATCATATGTTACTTTTCCAAGGCTCTAGGCATTTGACATTCTTTAACTGTTATCTAGTATCATAAAGAATGCAGCAAGTCAGGCTGACAGTAGGCTATTGCTTCCCATAGTTTTGTTTGGCTCGTTGAATCCAGCAAGGTATGTAGAACTGTATGGTAAAATAGACATTTTCTTTCAAAATATTCAAAGTTTATGATGATAAATGAAAGTCAGAGGACAGTTTGTAGTTGAAATGCACCTGGACACGTGACCGCTGACCATGACTCTAGACATGAATACATGATCACATCTAGTGAAAGTACAGGAAAGAGATCACAGCCAGCAGCACTAAGGATCTGAGCATGACATCCCTTGGGTTTCTCACTGACAAAAAAAAATCAGTCTCAAGTTTGGGTTGAATGTCATCATTAACCCTGAAGTAATTGCAACCGAACGCGACCTGTAGCATAGTAGGTCTACATACTTCTAGTAGCCTGCAGTAGCCTAGAACCCAAGATTGGCATCATGTACAGTATTCGACGTCTTTACGTTTTGGCTCCAACAGTTTGTCAGAAATATATTTGGAGAATCTAAACACGGCTTCCATCTTCTTAAATATATTTATGTGGCCCTATCTGTTAAAACCAAACATAGAAATTCCCCTTCTACTACCAACTGACGGTCACAAAAGAACGTAAATAACTTCCCCTCTACACGAACTCATGAACAGTATGGTTACGATTTTCGTAACCACTTTTCTAGTTTCAATCATCGTATTAGCCTCAAACCTTTTCCAGCCAAGAGAATACTTCTATTTATAGGCCAGGATGCTTCAATGAGCATGCAGGAAAAACTGATCGACGTACTAAAATGAAGTTGACTGCGGCTGACCTGCTGGTATGTGCGTGTTTTTATATAGTATTGTCACGAAGTTATTACGGTATATTAGAACGGAAGCTCCCTTTTAATCGAGGGCAACTATGTACTGCCTGTATTTGACACTGCCGTCGTGCAGCAAGTGAAGCCGCAATAGAAAACTCCTGTGAATGAATATTGAACGACTTGTGACGCACAATGTCGTCACTGTTATTAATATTAAGTGCTGCCAGACGGTTCTACTTTATTATTTCCCTAACCTAG
The DNA here is from genome assembly GCA_021234535.1 of Stichopus chloronotus. Classification (NCBI taxonomy): domain Eukaryota; kingdom Metazoa; phylum Echinodermata; class Holothuroidea; order Aspidochirotida; family Stichopodidae; genus Stichopus; species Stichopus chloronotus. The sequence goes on from CM037831.1 coordinate 25,546,552, forward strand.
CATACCCCTATTAGTTTTAAACGTAATGTGGTCTCTGAAGCCTTGTAGAAGTTTTGAACAGATATGAGCTACCACTCTTTAAAAAGCTGACACATTGGCCATTCATGGTTTTTCAAGTTTCCGTTCCTTAGGTGATTAGATTTTCTGCTAGAGGCCGTCCAAGTTACCGTACCTTGTCACCGGGGCACATCACACAGCTGCCTCGAATGATACTGCTCCGCCAGCTCAAAGTCCATAACGTTTCCATAATATCTTCAATTGACACCATTTTCACACCTTGTATACCTCAACTCGTCTACTTCAATGTTCAATCCACCAAAGGACCCATCTCAAAAGATTAAAATACCAAAAAAAGTTATCCAAATGTCTCTGATAGGGACTTTCACCGACACTGGTGAACAAAATGCCCAACTTCTATATAGGGTATGCTACCTTAAGGAAGAAGTGAAATTTTTCCAACCATTCAAATGCCACAGTTTTGTGATCTTCAAGTAAATGTAAATGCCAAGATACTATTAAATTACCATTAAAAATTTGCTGCGATGAATATTTCCACATCCAAACTATGCACTGTCCAGTGCACATAGCAAAAAAGTCCATTTCTTGAGTGGCCTCTGAGCAAGGTGGTACTTCATGGGGACCATCAATGTGTCCTATCCTCTGGTTAGGTGTTCACTCTGGAGACTTGATAATGGTTTCAGTTGCCAAGATTTATTTTAGCTGCCAAGATTGTCTGTGAACACAGTTTGCAAGATCTGTTGACTCTCATCGGTAACTAGAAAAGTGGTTACGAAAATCGTAAGCCACACTGTTTATGAGTTCGTGTAAAGGGGAAGTTGTTAACGTTCTTTTGTGACAGTCGGTTGGTAGTAGAAGGGGGAACTTCGATGTTTGTTTTTTACAGATAGGGCCACATACATATATTTAAAGTGATTGCGTGTGTACTGAAAAACCAAAAAGATAAGATTATGTTTGATCTTAACTTTTGCTCTATTTTAAAAGTACACGCGAAGTTGTACATGAACGGACTATGTCTTTCAATGAAGGAAAATGACAGTAAGTACTTCGAAAGGCAACGGGATTGGCATAAAAACAGTAAAAATTGAAACCATATTTGAAAATTAACGGTTCTTGCTACATAATGAATATGCAACAGTACAGGTCTCAGCAGTGTATCAAAAACATGCTACTCAAGTCGTCGCTCCTTGGTAGGTATCGGGAATTGTAGTATTTGGTGAAAGGAAACACTGTACTTACAAATAACCTAAGAACTGAACACAACCTTGCCAACAGCGTCAGTGATCCTGAGTTGTTAACTGAATATTCAATACTAGTATACTTCCCATTGCCTTGCTCAAAGAAGCACACCGTTGATTTGAATGAAAACTGTCAATCACTACGTTATCCTATTCTACACTTTTTGTCGTTGTGTTAGAAGAATTTGAAATCATATGGCAAAATTAACCAACTGAAACCTATTTATTTTCCCAGATTGTCTAAATGGTGTAATACAAAGCCTTACCAAACTTTTGGAGATGAAATTTCAATGTTTTTGCTTTTTGCCTACGCAAGCAATCACTTTAAGAAGATGCAAGCCGTGTTTAGATTCTCCAAATATGTTTGTGACAAACTGTTGGAGCCAAAACGTAAAAACGTCGAATACATGATGCCAATCATTTGTAGTGGGCTACTGCAGGCTACTAGAAGTATGTAGACCTACTATGCTACAGGTCGCGTTTGGTTGCAATTACGTCAGGGTTAATGATGACGTTCACGTTCATGCTAGGTTTCTTTCAACGCGTGACACATAAGATATTCTGCACATAACAGACTTACGTAGCGTTGCATAAGCCCATTCTCTGTTTGTCTCTTCTCTCAAACAATTTAATTCTTCCCTTAATGACTTCATGTCATGATGGCTGAGGAGAACAGCATATAGGGTATAGACTACACATAATTACATCTTCAGCAGTTCAGAGAGACTTAATGGCATCAAGAAAGTGACTGATAGTGCTCTCCAAGGGATTTAGATTTTTACTTTATTTTTGACTCGATGGTGTCAGAATTTACCGGTAGTATCAATAACCGCTCTAATTACCATCTCTGTTTACTACATTAACTGTACGTCTCCTGTGTGTTAGCATATCGAAACACACATTCTGATATTAACACAATGATATAAAAGAATATTTTACAGTGAAGCAATTGATCATGCCCCAGAAAATGAAAATCTTGGCCTGCATTGACCGTCTAAAGTGTCAGTGTAATAGCGCTAAACCATCCAAATGCAAGGGCGCCCTAATTTATGATGGTACCTTGCACATACGGCTCATTATTGTGTTAAAAATAGACAGCATACATTATTGTATTAGTCAGATATGCTGGCGCCCCCCTTTCAAACTGCCCCCCCCCCCCCCCATGGGTTAGAGGCTGGATCCGCCATTGGATGAGTCACTGCCTTTAATTCACTAGGCTGCTCAGTCAATTGCTTCCGAGCTAAGGTTAGGCCTTAGAGTAAGGGAGTAGGCTAAAGTTAATAACTTTTGTACACACTTTATGTCCAGCTGACTGATCTGCAAAAATATTCTTCTGGTTCATCTTTTCAGTCAACCACTGACCACATGTGAAGTAATTAAGTGACGAGCTCCTTAAATAAAATCAGTCATGCCCCTAGCTCGTGCTCGGCCTATGCTTCAGAAATGAAAAAAAAAAAACCTATGGAAACCCCTCCCCATCCAAGTTGTCTTTTTAGTGATGGATGTGCCTTCCTATTTTAAATCCAGTGTATCTCCACTGAACACGAGAGAAGTGTTACGAGTGCCATGGGGCCATGGCTAGGCTACACTAAACTTCAAATTCAAACGAGGGCGACTTGTCTTCTACCCCGAGATGCCGTATGTGACCAGCTGTCTGAAAAGTCAATTTCGGAAGCCGGGTATATGGCCTTAATACATGCCGAGTTGTTAGACTTCACAAAGGCACTGATAAGTGTGGGGCTATTTTTTCTTACATGGCCGAGTTGTCCATGCCTTCATGTGTGTGTTCTTTAAACGTTACTCTTTTTTAAACAGAAAAACAAATTTAAACCCCTTTCGACAATTTCTGTTGGCAAAACAAGTTGGAAAAGACTTTTGCTCATCATATTCAGGAGCTAAAGACACTTTTAGGCCAAAATCACATTTTACAAGGAAAAGTAAAACGTAATTAAGGAATTGGCCACATCGATTTCTGCCGTACAGTTTGTACACAGGTACTCGCGCCCAAGGTGACTTTTCACACATAGTATGCCCAGAGTGCAAACTATGCTCTGTGAATTATTCGATGAACATTTACTGTATATATTACGTACGTCGCATGCTGCTGTTGTCGCGCCGTTGTTTACAGTACTACTGAAGTCGGTACACTACTACACTGAGACGATACAGCTACGCGTTTGCATACTGACTGCTTATACAACAGTATGCAGTAGCCTATGTTTCAAAACAGCAGCCGTTTCTTTAAAAGGCACCGTTTTGTGCATCAAAGATATGTAAATTTTTAATCTTCGAAACAAGGGCTATAGTTATCACAGAGATGTCATACTGGTGACCATGTATGTCATAATTATTTGTCAAAATTCCAGACTTATTGAAGCTGTGTAACTGGAGATAAACTGAACGAAAGAACCTGTCACGTTACTGAAAGGTACGAGCAGGAACGCTATACTGTTTATGATGACTCATAAACAGTAATTATGATGATTCATAAACGGTAAAAACGTCTTGTAAGTTTCAGGTAATCAACCGTTTCTGACTGGCTCTTACAAGGGACCAAACCATGATTTTCTCAAATCAGGGAGAGTTTACATTTCTTCCAGGCAAATGTGAAAAATATTCAAGCTTCTGAAGAATTGAGAGTCTATTAATTGCTTTTTCCATAATCTTCCAGAACAGATATTTGACAACTGAATGTATTTTATCTAAAGAATTGACTACAGCAGTGTTCTTTGTGCAACCCAGCTTTGTGAAACCCAAATATTTTTTACCAAATGTTTTTGAGCAATATTCAGAGACAGTGAGAGAAGCTTTACGAAAAGGCAGATAGCCTGCACAAAGATAACTGAGAAAGTGAAAACAGTATATAATTATTCCGAGACGTGTACAGGACACCATACATATTGGAAAGATAACAAGTATAGTAACGGTGCATCATAGTCGTTGAACCTTTGGGCTACAATGACTATTATATGTCTTTTCTTTTACTGCATTCATCAACTGGAATCATTATAAGGAATTATAAAGTTTACACAAACAGTTTTTGTAGTTTTCTGTCCGTTTAAGTTCATTGTTCCCAGAGAAGGCAACCGTTACTGTGTGCTGCTATTGTTCGCCAGCGTCTATTGGTTCTGCCATCCTATAACAATCAGATCACCGTGAAACAGGACAAAAGTCACGTATTGTTCGTAGCTGATAGCCCCTCCCCCGCTTACAATCTTTACTTTCTTGGATCAATTTCAGAAAAAATAAACTTTTGAAGAAAAAATAACTGATGAATATTCATTGCAAACTGCTTCTCTTCTCAAAACAAATGTTTTATTCCAAAGGTAGATGAATTCGGTCTCAATAAAAACAGAAGCCTCGGAGACTTACGTCTCCGAGGCTGCTGTTTTTATTGAGACCTTTCGTATCAAATGATGCTTACATGAAATATAGAAACGAATTGATCACATAATGGCAAACTATTCATTTCAAAACACAAATTGGAGCCACGAAAAAATTCCTTCGTTTAAGGGGGGTGGGGTTTAGTCGTCTTGATCATGTAAACTAAGAAAACGTCTATAAACACGTTCAAAGTTGCGTTATGCACCTTTTAAAATATTTTGTGTTAGCACTTGCATACAATAACGTCTCGTGACCTGATTTGAGAATTTATAGAAGCTAATGATGATTACAAAATAAGGGAACAAAAAATTGACTTCTTGCAACTAAAGTTAAGACTTCATGGTCAGGGTATGGTAAATTGGAAGTGACATAAATAGCCACCTCAATCGTCAGCTATATCGTCAGTTGCAGTGATTGTAATTCCTGCTGGTCGTGAAAACTTAATTATGGATTTACAAATCAATTCCCCTAGCGATAGGTATGTTGGTATATGATTAAAATATTGCAAAAACCAAGGGATTGGGTGATTGAGGTACGCGACTTCTACAGGACATCATACATATTGGAAAGCTAACAAGTATGGAACCGTTGCATCATAGTCGTTGAACCTTTGGGCTACAAGCTAGGAGTTTTAATATAGGTTATTGCAAACTTCTTTTCTTTTACTTCATTTATCACCTGGAATCATTACTCAGAATTATCAAGTTTACACAACTGCGTTTGCAGTTTTCTGTCCGTTTAAGAACATTGTTCCCAGAAAAGGCTACTGTTACTGTGTGCTGCTATTGTTCGCCAGCGTCTATTGGTTCTGCCATTCTATAACAATCAGCTCACCGTGAAACGAGGACAATAGTCACCAATTGTTCGTAGCTGATAGCCCCTCCCCCTTACAATGTTTACTTTCTTGGATCAATTTCAGAAAAAAAAAACTTTTGAAGAAAAAATAACTGATGAATATTCATTGCAAACTGCTTCTCTTCTCAAAACAAATGTTTTATTCCAAAGGTAGACGAATCCGGTCTTAATAATAACAGAAGCTTCGGACACTTATGTGTCCGAGGCTAAGGCGATGGGGGTCGGGTTGTTGAATTATGCGATCTGCACATCACCCCATACTGATTTGAAATTCAACAAGTACTATCAATTGGAGAAAAAAAAACTTGTTTGTTTTGTTTTGGAAAGATGGCCTGCTCAGTGATGGCTCCTCGATTTAGTGTAGAAGCATGATACTTAAGCTCACAAAAATAAAGAACTGAATTATTATTTCATAAATAGACTACATGTATTACCTAACAAAGTTTTCACCAAGCAACTACAGTCCCCTTAGCACAATAACCAATTTTATTTCATAGAGCAACGTTTAATGCGAGCAAGTCACCAAACCTTTACTTTAGTTCTTAAAAAGTCAATAATCTTCTTAAAAAGAAAATACTGACTGTAAACTTATGACAAATTTTGTAAACACAAACGTCTCATTAACAGACTAGAAATTGTCTCTCGAGACCGCTTCATCAAAACAAATAATAGGCAATTCACAGAGTTGAAATCCTCATCAATATCGTTTTCCCATCAATATCGTTTTTTCGCACTTTAAACTCAAAGCAAGCCTTTCTATTAAGTGGAATTTGTCTAATTTGAACAAATAACCCCGAATCCCCATTATTTTCTCTATTCAAGTAATTTGTTACTTTTCCTAATTTTTTTCACGAACCACGGATTGGTAGTCGTTCACTTCGTCTTGCTTAGTGTTATTAATAACCTAACAATGGAAGCTAACCTTTCGAAACATGTATTGTTTTCATAATAATCGTCAGGGTACATTGTAAATATATTAACATTTGCCATCGAATCAGTGATGTCATGTTATTATCAGGACTTGTACTTAGAAGAACATTCCCAATATCATTTCCCATCATTATTGGATATCCCTCATGCTGCACTATCTTCCCAAACCGCATGTGATTCACATTCAGAAATTATCTTTAGAAGAGCATGATGAATATTCAAACTTATTTAATGATCTGATGTGCGCCTCAAATTCGACACAAATTCTTGAGAGTGGCTCCAAATCGCATATAGCATCTGTCAAATGTATTCCCAGAAAATAAATCAACAGATCCTGCCATGACGTCATTTTTGGCATTTTGTAACAGCCCATGAAAAGTCTTACGTTATTCAGCTTCTTCCCAACAAATATGCAAACATATAAACTCCTCCCGTATACAACAGTGAGGAGAGTACTAACATACACCAGCGCATGAAAATCACATTGTTACCAGACATAATATCTCAACTAAAGGCATGGCTGCATAGGATGAAATACTGTGGGACATTTATGGAAAATAAAAGATGTGAAAAGTCACGTTGACACCTTGTGCTAGCAGCAACTATGGCAGACTGAATTATCTGTTGTAATAATGGTGACCTTTAGCCTTTGACCAACGACATCATCGGTCGGGCGGACATTATATCCTACACTCGGGCACCTACCTATCAAGTTCATTAGGCTTACGATCTATAGGAGATGATATACTCAGGTACTCAGGCTCACATAAGCACACACACACACACATCTGGATACCATTTCCCGCCTCCTCACCACAACCGGTAATCTCGATCCTTGTCATTTGTGTATCGTGAGGAACCTCCTAATGAAACCTACTAACGCCATTTGGTTTAAGCTGAATGCTGAAGAGGCCACGGTAAAGTGGTCAACCAATTAAGTGTCATTTCACTAAAGCAGGTAAATGGAGTAGAGGATCTGCTCCCTATTATACTACGAATAGGGATAAGAATAAAAATAAATAAATTCGAACGGGCGACATTGTTTGCACCCAGATTAATTGCTCATGAACTATTAATGGCGACAATTCTCAAAACTTTTTGGAAGAAGTTGAAAACTCAAATAAACACTATCCATAACCAAAACAGTGGCAAGTTACAGATCATAGCATCAAAGATGTAACCTTTTAGTTTCCATTTTTGAGACTTAAATGCACATACTACTATATATCAAATACATAAAATTTACCCCCCCCCTCCCTTGTTCCCATATTCTTACTTTTTTATGAACTTCATAATTACAGGGTTATTTCCAAACCGCCCTTCAGGAATTCGCCAGAATGGTATTAATTCAAATCAGTAAGTCATTAAAGATCGTACTAAACAATCAGTGAGTCAGTAAAGATCGTACTAACAGTCTACCACCCACCCCCCCCTCAGCTCTAGTAAGTAAAAAATCGAAAGAGTAATCGACAATCGCACCAAGACCCACTTGAAACAAAACATCCACTTTTTCGGCAAGGTAAATCCAACATAAATCAGACTTTTCGACGGTCACTGACTCTAAATAAGAGCAAAGCTGTCAAGAAAGCGTTACACACTGGTATCAGATACAAAATGACCAAATTCAGGGTACGATTTAACCAGATTATTGTCTTCCTTTCTCCCCAACGGCGAAATCAAAATTCACTGCAAACACTATCTGAGGGATACCCTCAACGCAGGCTTCCCTTTACCTAACCTGAATATTCTCCAGGCTACAAACTGCAAATTCAGTCAGATACCGATAATAAATGATATATGACGTACCAAAAAAAAAAAAAAGAAACACTACACCGACATTAACTTAAAAAATTCTTACCTTGAAAACTGGTGCTTCATGAAACTGACTTGTGGAAATTGATGTTTTCTTAATATAGTCTTTCCTATACTCTTTCTTTATACACTCTTTCTTTGCCTTTGCTTCAAAGATCTCTGTAATGCTTTTAGTAGAGCCTCTCCCAGTGCAGCTTTCCTTGGTGTCACTTCCGAAAACAAACTTCAAACGTCAATGCACTAATACTACCATTTCGTTGCTCGATGGGCACAACCGCAATATCTCCATTGCTTCTCTTTTAACTCCTATGTTCCGTCCGATATTCTCGTCAAGATTGACAACACAAAAACGAAAAAAATCGTCCCATCCTTTACTATGGGAGAATTTCTCTTACCAGTGTAGCTGACGCTGATTAGCAAATTCTAAATTAGCATTCGCACTAGTTGTAACCCATATCGACTTGCTCTCAAAATCCCTGGTCCAATTAGTAGCTCTCATTCCTTAAATTCTGACGACGCAATAAACGATTTTTACATTTTAAAGGGACTTAAACATAAAACTTTACAAGGTAACAACAACTCGGTTGTCGGTAGTAGATCTGAACGCCAGCTGGTAAAATGCCAAGCTGCTTCAACCATTCCACAAAACGTTGTAATTATGCAGAAACTCTTCTCCCCCTAATCCGCATTCCTTTCTAGTCTCACTTCCATTATCTTACAGGTGAATTGTTACAGCTTTTTTTAAGAATGCAGCGTGATTTTAGACAATCCTCCTTTGAAGGGATAATCCAAAGGATAGTTTTACTTCAAAAAGAAAAGAAGAAAAAAGTTCACAAGTCGCTCATCCACACTAACCCTTGCAGGACCTTTCGTGAGTTTGATGAGGGGTGCATCTCTATCATTATACCTATGTGGGTCATTCCATAAATAAGGGTACCAATGGTGTTTGGTGTCCCATTTACATTGTGACATTTTCTTACAACAGATTTTGTCAGAAGGTTTACAGTTAACTTACCAATATTACTTCAGATACATAGATCTGTTGGTACATTTCAAACAATACACAACAAAACATTTTTACTTCTTGCATTCGGACTTTGTCACAATAGACTGTCATGTTTCACGTGTAAACGGGACACCAAAGCCGTGACATTAAAAAAAATCAAACGGCATTGTGTTTTTTCTTTTGAAGTAAATGGAAAGCTTTACTATGCTTGTGTTAATGTTCTGCATTATTATAATGTAGGATAATTTACTTGTGTCATTTTCTTGTGTTAAGATTGACTGTTAAAATGCTTAGCTGAGCAAGTACATTGGAGCAGAGTTCATGTGTTTCACGTGTAAATGTAAACCAAAATTTTGGTGTCCCCTTTTTATTGTTTACATTGTAACATGTTGTGAATTACGGCCAACTGAAAAAAAAAAGTAGCAAATGAAATTGTGTTGCTACACTTAACCTTTGCACTACCTATTATGTGTCTGGATTTGGAAAAGAATGAACAACTTAAACATAATAATTTTTGGAAAGTCTTCTTGTCACAATGTAAATAATTTACCTGGGGACACCAAAATGGTGTTCCCTTTAACACAAGACTGTAAAAATTGCAATGTCCCAAATACACCTAATTTTTGCAACTGATTGAAGGGTTTGAATGGTAAGGAACAAAATATTAGCTTAGATGGGCATGAATCCCATAGACTGTATGATATATGGCATAAAATTCTAAAAAATGGGCTTTGGTGTCCCATTTACATTGTGACACAAAATGTCATAAAATAAAAAATAATAATAATATTTTTATTTTCAAGATGCAATTATGCTTTAGGTTCAGTGTATTTACTGAGGAATGCTATTATCTTTCAGTTAGCATATTACTTTTTATACCTTCACTTATCCAATTTTGCCCAAAATGTCATACATTGGACCCCTTATTTATGGAATGACCCATGTATCTAGCTATATTTTCCCTGTACCTAAAGTCCATCTGATATGCATCTAGAAAAGAGCTGACTTGCAGAGTGAAACTCAGAACAAAAATCAGTTAGAATTTTGCTGACATCTGCTACCGTTGACATACCCTTTTTCAAAGTTTGATGAAATATATGATGATAACATGGGGTAGTGCGCAGCGTCTGTATTTTTAATAAACATTTTCATATTTTGCAAGTGATATCGATATTATGTTAAGACGGAAACACATGCTATCAAAACAAAACAAAACACACATAATGAATATCCCTGAAATAAGGGAAAACATCAGACATTTGATGTGAGTCCTTCTCCTGACGTCATATATTTGCATACTTAGCCAATGCTCATTTACGATGCAGTTATAAGACAGGAATTCTGTGTCTATAAAATCGTCCAATATTATATATATATATATATATATATATATATATATATATATATATATATATATATATATATATATATATATATATATATATATATATATATATATATATATATATATATATATATATATATATATATATATAACAGCAGCATCCCCTGATAAATTTTGATAATTCTCTATAAAATCAATGAAATGCAACACCTACCATACACCGCCATGTGCGTACTGTCTAACTCAAAATCAACACACATATTCCCACCGGGATGACGGTGAAGTTGACTGGTATTATTGATAACACACACTAGTCACAAATGTCAGTTATCCGTGGGCTTTGCGCACTTTGCCATCATGATATGGATATTTAAAAGTGACGTAACACGTCATTAACATGAAGCGGTTGCGAGAGGTTCTAGTTTATGACTTTCCAAGATACATACACATTCTCTTGACAATATTTTCACAATCGGCGTTCCATAGATGGTTTGTACTATCGTCAATATTAGAATATGGAGGACGATGCGCCTGTGATCTATGGCCTCGAATTTCAGGTAATTGCTCCGTGACTCCTCATGCTAATGTAGTACTTAGCCCAAAAATAGATGCTTAAATATCAAAGAGCTGCGATATACGGCTCTATGATGGCAGTAAATTACATACAATGAAATCGGAAACTTTAGCTAAAGTATAGGATTTCCATGTTGGTTACACATTGGTACTACATACTGTACATTCAGTACTTAGTTTGTGTTTGTTATTACGTACCAATTCCACGAACACAATTACAAAGTTTATTGCAATTTGAATACTAGACTGTATAGAGAAAGGATCAGGGGGGACAATTAAGTCACCATCAGGGACCCTGAAAAAAAAAACACCAAAACAGGAAAAAGGAACAAAAATCAAACCGGTCAAAAAGCTAAAAGTACTTGTCCAGTGCATTCTTAAACTAGGGCTGTGAGCGATTAGCAATTAATCGCTAGCCAACTAAACGTTTATTAAAAGGTCACATGCCATTAATTGCTTTTCATGTTTTTCATCTAAATTCATTAAAAAAATGAAAAGGCTAAGTAAAAAACAAAACAAGCTATGCCCAAGTTAATTCAATGAGGTAACCTAACAATGATATTTAGAAATATCCACCTTTGCGTAGGTACAGTAAGTGCTCTCCGAAACTTTAGGTTCTATGCTAATGGCTCTGTAAATGCTCGTAAGTCATAACAATGCATGACCACCATTGTTAAGTTATGTTACATCAGGCTAATCTTTACGATAGCCTATTCAAAAATTGACAATACAGTAAAGTTTACAGTTCGCCTAGGCTATACCTTGTGAACGATCGCTGCTTGAAAAACCAAACCTTAATAAACTTCATTTAGCTACTGACGTAACTGAGAGCACAAACTATACCTGTATAAACTTCATTTGAAGCAAATTTATGTAGAATAACTCTCCATAACTGAATTTTTTGTTACTTAAATATAAATTACAACGTTAATGTTATCGGCAGCGAAGTGAGCGAACGATTGTGCAATACTACAGATTCTGGTGCAATCACAGCATTATTTTTTTTCTGCAGTTCAGTGAAGCATATAGATTAATACACTATCTGCTAAAAAATTACGCGGTGAATTCACCACTTCATGACCTCAATGGAACGCAGCAAGTTGTGCATGCTTGGGTAGTCTACATATGCGTATTGCCGATTAATCGCAAAATGATGCGATTAAACATTTAGTACATTAATCGCAAAGTCACAGCCCTATCTTAAACCCATTAACACTTCTTCCCATTAGTCATTACTAAGTTAGTTCTCAGGCAACCCATTCCATATATCCACTACCCTCTCACCCTGACTCATCTGAGGAAAGAAGTAACAACGAATGTTGAGCCACAGGCTGCCCCTCCCACATAGTACAACTTGCTTAGGCTATGCCCTATATACAATATATCTACCAGTTCTGCTGAAGATGACAGCTTCATGGTAGACGTTACTATATGTAATACATTTAGGCTACCAAAATGGAAATTGACACTGGTGCCAGGGTGTCACTAATCAGAGAAGACGGGCTCCGACAACATATTTCGCTACCACTTTTAAACACCTATCAAACTGGAGTCATATACGGGGAACCCAGTTGAAGTCCTGGGCAAGGCCGTGGTACCACTAGGACATGTACAGAGAAAAGGATGATAAGCTTCCAGCCTTTGTTGTAAAAGGAAACCGACCATCACTTGTTGGTAGAAACTTGCTGAAACAGATGCAGCTTGACTAGAAAATGGTTTTCAATATGCGGTCATTATCTAACTCCAAGGCAAGGGTGCAGGAGTTTATCTCCAGGTATCCAGAGGTATTTACTAAAGCAAGGGAACCAGTGCTCCATTGGAGACATGGAGTTGGCCCACACATGAATGTGGCAACATCTTCATATAGATTTTGCAGATCTTGATGGTCAACAGTTATTCATTTTAATTGATAATCACCCAAAAGCAGTTGAGGTGAACCCCATGCATAAAGCAACTGCTAGTAAAACCATGAAGTGTTATAAGAAATCTTTTTGAAGCCTATGGTCTTCCTGAGCAGAAAGTTTCCGATAATGGGCATCAGTTTACTTCAGAAGAGTTCAGAGTTTTTTTTTTTAAGGAATGGTATTAAGCACACTAGAGTGCCACCTTACTATCCATCATCTAATGGAGCTGCTGAACGTACTATCCAGGCAGTTAAGAGGAGTCTTGACTTAAACAAATTTTAGACTTGGCCAAACAGTCAACCACCTTGGCTCATAAAATTGCAAATTTTTTAACTGGTTACTAAAACACACCCTAAGCAACAACTGGTCATACCCCTTCTGAGTTGCTTTTGAAGCAACGGCCCCGCACTCCCCTTACACTACTTAAACCACATCTGTCTGAAACTGTTGAGAGAAAACAACAAGACTAGAAAATCTACCATGTCAAAGGTCAAAAGGAGAGACACTTTAAGAAAGATGATCCTGTACCTGTTAGGATGATTTTCAAGTGTTGTCTGATAATCTTGTAAATAGGCCAAATCCAGTGAAAACAAGTTCAAACCCTCATCTAGAGGAAACTCAGGAAATTATTCCTTAAACCCCCAGTGTGGTAACAACATGGACACCCTTACAACAATCAAACCGTATTATGAAGAAACAAGAGATCCTTGACTTGTAAAAAAGATTTTACTTCATTTCTTTTTGGGTTTTTTTTTTCTCTGCTTTTTTTGTTTTGTTTTTTGTTTTGATTACTGCATATGTTATGGTATTAATGTGTCTTTTCTAAGAAGGGAGGATATGTGATAGAGTTGAATCCTGAAGAAGACCAAGCAGTCTTGAACAGCTCACTGGAGTCCCCACTGATGTGGAAAACACCGACTGTTGGCCAGTCATTGCTGAAACCTGCGAAACTTCTCATGAGAACGGATATTAAATCTGCTCTTCCTAGAAAGATAGTCAACGTCCAGGACAATCCCCTGGCCAAGTACCACAGGAACTAAAGAAACGGCAGAAAAGTTTAGAAGCAATACCATGATCGGTATGCGCTTCAATCAATACTTCCAGCCCTCTACTCTGGACAGCAGGTTCGTGTTCAACATCCAGAAACTCTACAATGGTTTCCGGGCACCATCCGATAAAAGACTGACAAACCATGGTTTTAACTGGTAGAAACCTCAACGGCAATCTGTTGAGACGAAATCGTCAACACCTCAGAGAGATCCCATCCAACCAACCAATACCAACAATTGGCCACAACTAGTGCCCAAACTGACTGACACCAATCCAAAGACAGCAAGTTGCAGAAAATGTGTGATCTTTGACAACCAACCTGAGACATCACCATCTGGCTACTGTATATTATCTGTGCAAATAGTTTAAGTGAAAGGCTATTACATCCTCTGGTCTGGTTGATGTGACTGATTGCCATCCTGGGACAATGGTTTAAGGTGTCCCCTCTCCTTTGGAAATTTTTTGCTAACATCAGGTGGGGTAGGTGCAAAATGATGCAATATTTGGTGCTAAATCTGATTGAATATATCACCAGACTATTCCTACATTTAAAGAGGATTTTATTTGTTATCTTGTTTGCTTTATCTTGTTTCCTTTGGAGAATTTTCTTCTCACTGTTAAGAAGCTCAGTACATGAAGAAGTTAACAACCGTGGTGCATCTTCCCTCTCATCAGTTCATTTTTCTGCGCCTTGCCACAATGTTCAAACTTTAACATAAAATACAGTACCCTGCAATTGAACTCTGACCCAGTCAAACAAAGAAGTTCACATGGTATTATTGTCATGACACTGTTACCTAAACTTACAATGACTGCCTAGATTTGTAGACTTGTCCAAGATAAAAAATTAGAACATAAAGATGAAAAATGAAAGCATAAACAAAACTTCAGCATACAATATTTTCTCTGCTGTCGCTCAGCTTTCAGCAAAGATAACCAACCATTTTTGCCATTACAGTGTGTCATCTCCCTTCTCTTGTTGAAAATAGTTCTTAGGAAGTCTTCTTATAGAGTTTATTAAAAGGAAGACAAAAGACACAGCTGAATTAACTTAATGTTTGTGCAAAAACTCTCTCATATGTTATAAAACAATTGCATCCAAACATTAGTTACTTTACTACAGAAGCAACTTTTGATGACACATATATGGAGTATTCTCTATGATCATAACACAAACTCAGCGGAGGAAGTCCATAGGTAAAAGTACGAGCAAGGGTTTCTACACCCAAAAGTTGCATTGAACATGGTGCGAGTTGCGATTGTCTGGTCATCACCGTCCCCACAAAGTTTTGAACACCTATTTCTGTTGTATTAGTGCATGCAACCATTGGGACTATAGGCCTAGCATGGAGAACTTACATACAAGTTGGGTGGGGTTTGCAAATTAGTACTAAAGTAGTGTATTACTACTACTGCTACAACAGTTTAGGACAGTGTTGGTGAGAAACTTGGGAGACACAACTGTTTTTTCTCTTTACAAATGTTTTAAAAGGAGACAAATACCTGTCGGTCATCAACTAAAGTCAACAGAAGTCAGTCTGTGTACAGCGGCTGTTGCATCTCAGTTGGAGACATGATAAATTACTGTAGGCTTGTTACACATCCTTACCATATGCAATGCAATATGTCTGATCCATTCAAAAATTCCCATTGTCATCATCATATCATTGAAACAATGCATTAGCGTGTTTTGATTGTGCTCCTTCCGTTATCCCGAGAGAGTATCCATTAGCCCAAAGTTTGTCCACAATCCTTCTCTTCAACAATTCTGGTTGACCTGAAAACTCTTGATCAATTTACATTGCTTTTGATAAGATTAGTAGAAGTTTTTAATGCCATTAATGTCAAATTTGATATTGTTTACCCCATGTTTTTTACAGTCTCGAGCACTTGCATCTTTAGCAGCTGAAACAGATGCAATAGAATTTCTGGTTGGGACACAATCTCTGAAGAGTGACAACCAGGTAAGTTTGTCTCTGCTGATTGGATAGTAGCCACAGTTTTTTTTCACTAGGATTATGTTTATCCATTTGCTATGTTGGGTACCACTCACAGGAGTTGCAGTAGTGGTTGAAAATATAGTCAACTTGAAAAGGAATGTATATGATGGTTAAATAACATAGACCTGTGTGTCATGAAAGGTAAAAAGACCATGAGTGGTATTCAAAGTTCCTTCGTGAGCTGGGCATGTCTGATGTGTTTAATTTACATTGCAGGCTATATTAAGTTTCATCATAATTAGGCATTGCTTTTTCTTCATGAATTGTTTGTGCATGAAAACATTGCAGTTATGATGTACTCACCTCCTGTCTGTACTGTGTAGGTTACTGTTGGTGTAGATTTTTTCATCATCATCATCATCATCATCATCATCATCATCATCATCATCATCATCATCATCATCATCAGATAATATACTACTTCCTGGAATCAATTCAGTTAGTGTTTTATTGGCATGTGATATATTTGGCTCTTTGGCATACATGCATTAGTGCATATCTTGTCTCCAGAAACTCATGTCAATCCTTCATGTCCTCTCTCTCCAAAGTTTTTCACTCTATGAATATGTTTCTGCAAAACTTCTGCAAGTAGTTTTCTTCTTACTGTAGGTGCATTTACTTCAGTTTGATGAAGACAACAATTCTCTTAACAAGACAGTCTTCCGTCACCGAGAAGGAGAAATTTGGCAACTATCGACAAGTCCTGGTGATCGTCAGATATTTGCTTCAACTTACAGCAAAAGTAAGGTCAATGTCAGCATGACAGTACTGTTTCATCTTTTTTGCAATTCTTTGCCTTTACTTTAGCAATTTTCTTAAAAGAGATCAATAATGAACATGTTTGCTCTCATATACTCTGTTTCATTTTGGCTGTAATAACTATCTTTATTCTGTTGGTGCTAATTCAATATTCATTGCATTCTTGGGACCGTGAAGAATCAAGTGAGGAACATATAGGTGGGAAGGGTTATTGAGGTATTAATTTTTCCAGAGGTGATGTTTTTCCCATTGTTTGGGCATTTTGAACTGTTTTTCAGAGACATTTTCAATGAAGATTCAGGCTGCTTGTATTCTACCACCCTTTTTCCAGGGTAATGTTGGGTGATATATCAAAAATTATTATCACTATAATTTTTCACAAGATGGAACATTATTTGTCATATAATAATAATTTCATGTGTGAAAAAAGGATGAAATAAACAGTAAAGGTTGTTCTAAAATACGGTAAAACTTTCAAACAATTTTCAAGGTGGTGCAAATTAAACAGTGAGCTCTGAAAAATGTTCACTTCATGTGCATGAACCAATATTCTGGGTGTGAACACTGAAAAGGTCCAAGACATGAAGCACAAGGAAAGTAAATGAAAAACTGCTGTTTAACATTAGGTAGGCTTACTGTTGTAACACAACCCTCTTGCAAATTCAAACCATGAAGTTTCTCAAGCCACAAAAATTGATAAAAAATAACAAAATGTCACTGAAGAATCCCTCAAATAACCTGAAGTCCCCAATTTACAAAATACTGTAGTCTGCTGTTCACTTGGTGATGAGTTATTTAATTGCAGAGGTGATTTAGGCTACTTTCTATACCTCACCATGTTAGAATATGACTGTGTTCAATTTTGAATGGTTTTACATGGTCTTTTCTATATCATTTCCCTAGATACTTTTGGATATATGTTAACTCCAAAAATGTGCGTAGTATAGTTTGTTTTAAATGACGTGTAACATTTAGTAGAGCATTAAATTTTGAAACAATATCAATGACTGCACACTTTGGTGAGAAAAAACATAATCCCCTAAGCGGCTAGGCTATTCCTCACCACATTTTCAGTGATGGCATCCAGGATTTGGGAGAAGGGGGACCCAGCAGGACAATGGCTGTTTGCTGTCCTGTGAGAGGGGTGTTCCCTCCCGCCATTGGAAAATATTTGTTAACACAGGGTGTGCTAGATGCAAAATGCTGCTACATTTGATGCTAGGTTTGAAATGAACATTTCTTCAGGAATTCCTATTTTATTTTTTGATCTTACTTGGTGAAATATTCATTCTTAAAACTTTCTGGGTAATTCAAATTTTTTCAACTGTCACAGCCCTTGCACCTCAGCCCATAATTCTGCCCAGGTCATAGTAATTTGGGTTAAATCTGATTTTGGGAGGAGGAGTCAAAGGGGTGGGTTGTCTGGTGACAAGTTGACAAGTTTAATAACATAGTCTCACTTGTTGTAAAATCATCAGAGTTATATTTTTTAACATTTCACTGGAGAGACTGCCGGTATGATTTTTTGATTCCTTGCCGAAGGCCGAAGGAATCTATGCGATGGTGATGTCGTGTGTGCGTGTGTATGAGTGTGTGTGCATGTGTGTGTGTGTGACGCTGCTTGTAAACACAATATCTAGAGAAGGGTAACCATGAATGATCTCATATTTGGCGTGTGGGTTGGTCATAGTGAGTAGATGATCCCTATTGTTTTTGGTGGAGGTCAAAGGTCATTTGAGGTCACCAGAGGTCAAATGGTAAAAACCTTGTAAACACAATATCTCCAGAAGGGTAACTGTGGCTGATGTCATACTTGGTGTGTGGGTTAGTCATATTAAGTAGATGATCCCTGTTGTTTTTGGTCAAGGTCAAAGGTCATTTGAGGTCACCAAAGATCAAACTGTGAAAACCTTGTAAACACAATATCTCCAGAAGCATAACTGCGACTGATGTCATATGTGGTGTGTTGGTTGGTCATATTGAGTAGATGATTCTTATTGTTTTTGGGTGGAGATCAAAGGTCATTTGAGGTCATGAGAGGTCAGACTGCTCTCAAGCTTGTCATGTGGATAATTCATGTTTGTTATAATATAACCATGTTGCAAGGATTCACAAAGCCTTTTGGCTTTCTGGTGTTTTTCATTTTGACATGGTCCCTTCCCTTCTCCACTGAATTGCTTTTGTTGGTAAGTGATTGTGTGTGTATGAAAAAAGTAGATATCGGCAAGGAATCACTAAGTCATTTGACTTTCTGGTTATAAAACATGCAGAGTAAGAAATTTTTGAAGCAGAACAGTACATTAAAAAATTGATCATCACCATTCTGCCATTAGAGTAAGTGTGAATAATCTCACTCTGACTGACATTGCCTGGCTTATTGTTCCAAGTAAATCTGAAAAGGTATTTTTTACAGTGGAAATAAAATTGTCTGATGGATTAGGGAGTGGCATAAGGTAATAATTGAATTGTGTTAAAATAAGTGACTTCACAATAGTAATCCTTCCTTGGACAGTCGTATTCTGTTTTTCCACATCTTAGAAATCTGTTCCATTTTTCAAAATGCTGTTAGATATTTTTTTCCCTCAATCCTTTAAACATCAGAGTTAAGAATATTTGAGTACAAGAAATAATCAACAACCCAAAGAATCCCACAGAAACTCTCAAAATTTATTGCTGAATCTATTAAAGACCCCAAAACCGCTAGGAAGGATGTATGTAAAGGCCAGATATTGAGGCAACATTATTTAATAATCTAATTAGGCAACAAAAGGACACTTCATCTGGTTTAATTAAGAAAGTAGTGACATTGTCAGTGCACTGTACTAGTTTTCACGGAGGATTCCCAATAGCAATACTTATACCCTGAATAGTATCATAGTGATGGACAATCACATTTAATAGTTCTGAACAAAGGATGAAAAGATATGGCGATAAGTGATCACCTTGTCTACAACTTCATTCTAAAAAAAACCTTTTATGTATGAAACCATTTTCAAGACAGACAAAGTTGCACCCTTGTAAAAAGTGTCAAACCATTTAATAATTGAAGATACAAAGTTATAGAGTTTAAGAGCATTTCTAATACAACGTAATGAAATACTATCAGAAGCTTTCTCAAAATCGATAGAAAAAGGGAACCTCTGATTAATTGACCTTCCCATAGATAATGCATAATATTTTAAATTGTCCTAATACTATCCCAACATATCTTCATGAAATAAAACCTTTCTGTTCCTGCTGAAATTAACTTTGTAAGGACATTCTAATGCAATTTGCAATACATAAGGAGGCAATTTTACAAGACACATTGAGGAGAGAAATCAAACTCCAATTTTTCAAAAAAAACTCTAAGTTTGTCTCCTTTGCAGATCAAAGAAACAACACCATGCCTCTGTGTTGATGGGCAATTGCTTCTCATTATAACCATAGTTGAAGGATCTTATCAAAAAGTAACAGATATCTTCCAACAACACTTATAAAATTCCACTGTAAAGCCATCTGTGCCTGGCAATTTATTATTTTTCATTTTTTGTAAAGCACCATAAACCTCATCATACTGTAGAGGGCAATGTAAATTAGAAGACTAACAGATAATCGATTCAAGCCATTCCAATAACCATCAGATTGGTTTGGGTCAGAGAGATACGAATCATTTGACGTGTAAAGTTTCTTATAAAAATTGTGAGTTTGTTGCTGGATACCATCCTGGTAAAAAATTTGCTCATTATCAGCATTTTAAGTTGGCAAAAAGTTTACATGATTATGCTTCTCTAAATAGGAAAAACTTTGAAGGTTTTTTGCCCCTTCCTCAACCCATTCTACATGTGACCTTTTAATAAGTACCTTTCAACTTAAGTTTCATGTGTTGGTTGTCCATTGTTATGAGATGATCCCTATTCTTTTTCATGAGGGTCAAAGTTCATTTGAGGTCACAATATTGAAAAAGTATGTAAACCTACTAATTGCGATATTTAGGTTGTCCAATGGAAGTCATTTTTCAAGGATATCAAAGGTCACTGGAGGTCAAACTATGACAACATATTGAGAAAGATACTGCATCTCAACAACTGAAATGTTGCTGGATCTTGAAACTTTTTGAAGTCATAAATTTTGATGAGCAGATGATGTTGGTAATTTTTTTGTGGAGGTCAAAGGCCATGTGAGGCCAGTAAAGATCATAATTTTTAACTTGGTAGACATGTTATCGCTCAAAGAATAAGGTGTTTTGAACTTCAAAATTGATATTTATTGTCCTTTGTTTCCATGAATAGTGGCAAGGAATCTGACATTTGACTTCTGGTTTTGATATGGTTTGATGTTTGACCTATTGCATTGCTAAGGAAAAGGCCAAAATGTTTATTTGAAGAAAATCTGTTAAATGATGGAATAGCTACTTTTAACCAACATTTTTACAACAAGTGAATTTCAGTAACAACCCCCTCCCCCAAAAAATATCCTACACAAAAAACTATTTGAAAAGTTTTATATCCACAATCATTTGTGATGTACACAAATATTGCCTTGTAAGCAAACTTTGTCTTAAGAATGCTTAATCCATAATGATTCAGGTTTGAGATTCCTTGCCGAACGAACCTGGCTCGTGGGAAATCCACGACTCTCGCAGGAAATCCTGCCTGTCTGGACACTTGTTTTCTCTTTAATCCAAAAAAAAAAGAAAAACCTGTAAATCTCAGGAGAAGAAAAAGGAAACGAGGGAGAACAATGAAAACGTGGGGGAAAAAATATTGAAAAGAAGCTCTTTTGATTGTTGTTGCTTATGATACTCATGTGGACAAATAGCGTAGGTTGCCTCTGTGCCTAATCACGAAGTCCAGAGAACTGTATGTCCACAGATACGCAAGTTACTGGAGACTATCAGTTTATCAACCTGTTTCTTTTAGGCATGCTTCAGTTGTTCTGCATACTCTCTGAACCCCATGCCTGCAGATGGTTCCCTCAGTGCTCATGCACAATTTCATCCTGTCAATTTTAGTTTTTTTTTTTTTTTTTCTGAACTCAGTACAACAGATTCTCTGTGCAGTTAATGTGAACGGAGTGCTTTCATATACGTGTACACAACATGCATACACAGCGGAGCAAACAGAGCCCACGCACAAGTACTTGACCTTTATACCCTCTTTACGTTTACAGCTACAGGAACAGATGCAGTGATAGAGCCAAACACCTTTCTAGGAAACTTACAAACATTACAATCAGTTAAAAAATTGCCTCGATCAAACTATTTTAAAATATAGGGGAGATGACTTTTACTTCTAACATTTTTCTTACCTGCAAGTTCCTTCTGCCTGTTACGGGTCACATTTATGATTGATAAAAAGTTTGGTACAAATGTCGTAGCCACAACAGGTGGCCGGGTTTGACTGTTAGGTGTTTTGTGTCAGCGGGAAATTGGGAATTTTTTTTTTTGTGTTCTCAGGAAACTGAGTAAGGTTTTCCAACTCTGCTTCATAATGGCAATCACCATAGAAGCTGACTTTCGTTGGTCAGGTTGACAGTCCTCAACTTGATGAGTTTGATGAGGTTGACAGTCCTCAGATTGTGATGTTTTGATATTAAGTGACATATATACAGATATATGAGATTGCTTGATGTCTATACTATACTTGAATCACCCTGCTGAATGCAAAGGCAAATTGCTCCAGATCATTAATGTTAACCAACATTAAATCAACCATTCATTTTTTCTAGTTCTCTCACGTACAAGGAGGCGTTGCTTTTATGAAAATCACTACTTGCCTTATGTAAGTACTATTACCACAGATGTAAGTACCACACGTTTTTACTATAAAAATAATACTTCCATCTCTGATTCAGTTGTAGACAATAAAACACAGTTTTTCGCCAAAATCTGGAAACTACCAGAGGAGACGGAGGATGACGTGTCAGAAGAACCACAGATGGAGGAAGAGGAGGAAAATTCCACACATGCTAAGTCCTTGGAAGCTCTCTGTCAGTTAGAGGATAGAGAATTTGGAAATGTTGTCAGGTTAGTCAACTTGAGATTATAGAAACTCAGAAAGAGAACTGAAAGTCAAATATTTTTTAAAATATGGAATATCAAGTTTGCATCATTATCTGATATCAACATAGTAGAGTCATTTACTTACAGGACCTCTCCTTTGTTGTCAAATGGCAGGTGTGCTTTCAAAGCTCATATCATTTGATCAAACACTGACATGGAAAGCATTTACATATTTCAAATGCTTTCATTGTGTTTCAGAACCCTTTCAAATTTGGGGAAACTGTCTGTGAGTTGCTGCTGCCGTTTAACCAAAGATTGCAAATTATATTACAAAATTCTCCACCATTGCTTCTCAAGT
Source organism: Stichopus chloronotus (assembly GCA_021234535.1). Taxonomy (NCBI): domain Eukaryota; kingdom Metazoa; phylum Echinodermata; class Holothuroidea; order Aspidochirotida; family Stichopodidae; genus Stichopus; species Stichopus chloronotus. The sequence goes on from CM037831.1 coordinate 25,569,767, forward strand.
CATCATTCTTATTTTCAGGAAATGTCTCATAAAATTAGAAAAACAACTTATTTTAGTAAATATTCGAAGTATGAGTCTGGTCCTAGAAATCAGTTGGTTGTGACATAGTGCTGACAAATCTGGTTTGAACGTAGCGTGTAATATCTTATGTCGTGGGCTCTAGTACTGTTCTGATCTCTTATTTGGAGATAAAACCTTAGTTTCATGAGGAAAAATGTACATTTCTAAACATTGTTGTGAGTGAGCTAATGATTTAAGGAGTAGCAAATCATGTTGCTCAATAAATGATATTCAACTGGAACCAACAAGTAAAGGATTGAAATACCTTTGAGCTAATTACACACTGTCAGGTTGCCTTCACTCGATTTAGTGAATCTTAAATTTTCTGTCCATCTCAATAACAGCTCCCATGATTTCATGTACAAAAAGTATGTTACTGAATGTAGACATTCATGAGCTTTTCATAATCACTGAACTGAAGAGCTTCAATTGCATGATAAGACCGTGCTAGGAACAGGAAGAGTGAATAAAATGGAAAATTATAGTATTTGTCTGTTCTATTTCATACATTTTCAGGCTTGTGCTGAAGCCCAACTTCCAAAGTGTTACATCACATCTAAGGGAGCTCCCACTGGCAAAACCATTATGTTTAATTGATCGAACATTCAGTTTTCTTGTTGGTTGAGAATTCCTTTAATGATTACCACTACAGTATATGTGCTTAATGTAAGGTACTCTTACTGCAGATGTTAATGTTAATCCAGTCTTGATGTGCACACCAAAGTTAAAGGCTAAGCTACCAGCAGGTTTGGTATAGTGTAATCAAGCTGTCTTTACAGTATAATTCAGCTGTTGTGAAAGTAATGTAGACATGTGTTATCTTTTCCTTTAACATAGTGTGTTATGGGAACCCCAGAGTGATGGCAGTAAAGTGATTTCGTTAACGGAGACCCACATTCTTGTCTGGGATCTTAACATCAGTGAAGCCGAAGCCAAGGTTGGTAGTCAAATTTTTATGTGATGCGCTTTGTTGATTAAATGATTCCAAATATTTTTTGTTGATGTCATTTGAAGTTATCTCTAAATAAGTTGTTATTATCTTTCGATTCCAGTCAGGAAAGTCGTTCAGTTTATTATGGATGTTGCTTCACTATCAGGTAAGTTGGTGGTCCGTTTGAAAGCTAATTTGAGATGCCTTTTGAGCTTTAAGGGCGTAGTTGAAATACTTGTAAGATATCTAAGAAAAGGTGTAAGTTCAAGAAATTTGAACTCTTCATGCAGGAAAATAGCAGTAAGCTTAAAATATGCCCGTGGACACTTCTGGCATGAGGTGCTCATAATGTTTTATAACACACAGACTGTTCCCATGAGGCATTAAAGGAGAATGAAACCCTGGAAATATCTTTATAAAATATGAAGCAGAAGTGTTTGACAAAACACTTGTCAAAGTTTCATTAAAAAATATTCTTCCCTTCCCAAGTTATGCACTTTTGAAATCTAGAGAAGGGTGTTGTCATCTTTGTCTCAGTTGAATGTGAACAGACTTGAGTAAGTCAAACTATGATGTCACATAACCCCTGATGGCAGAGTTTAATGTATTTCTTTGTTTTCGTTTCTCATAATTTCCATGAATGCATATACACTGTACACAACTTTGTGTTGAATTACTGAGGTGTATCATGCAATGATCAAATTATTCATACTTTGATTTAAATAGATACATACCTGTTAAAACTATTTGTCAATAAATTATAAAGAAAAGCAAAAGCTTTTCAATAGCAAGTGGTCAGGTTATGACATCACAATCTCAGCATGGCAGCATCCTGATTGATTTTTATGAACTTTCAAATTGCGATATCTTGAAAAGTAAACAACATATGCACATGAAATTTGGTGATGGTGATCACCACATGTTAGTCTTTCATTTGACAGTGATGTTTTATTGTAAAACGTTCTGACTTTCATTCTCCTTTAACACTGTTTCCTACAAATGTAGCTGTTTGTGTCTTATCCAAGGTTTCATTTTAGCTGCTTGCAAATATCGGGAAAAAAAGCCAAAAAAGAAAAAAAGATCATGAATCATATTGCACCGTGAATTGCAAACAATATTGTTCCTCACTATCTCAGAATATTCATGGAATTTGTCACTGTAGCCCATCTTTTGCATGGATTTCAGAAATGCAAACATCATACTTTTAGTAGGAGCTATTAGAAGAAAAATCATTAACTCACCCACACAGGCAGTGGCTATAAAAGAAGAAAGACATAACTCACAAAAATCCATGTTAGAACTGAGATGTACTTTAAGGTTAATAAATTAATTCCATTAAATCCCAAGATTGCAATGTGTGCCCACTTTAGTACTAGCTTGATAAGGCCTTGCTACAACAACAGCCACTTATCATTTTTTTTTTTTTGACAGCTTGAAAAATCTGAATGTTAGTGAAACTCTCTCAAACATTAAATATTCAATTGGTGATGACACGATACACTCATTCAAAGAGTAAGATTTTTTATCATCAATTATGCATTTATAAAACAAGGAAATGAGGATTTGAGATCAAATCTAGATTAAATCTGAGATTTTAGCATACACTGTAAGAAAAATAATAATGCAAATGCTAATTACAAATCCAATGGGCTAAATTTGCATTGAATACTGAAATTTTGAGTGTAAGTGATCAAGAAAGGAATATACATATACAATGCTTCTTGCAACAACTTGACCTTATGGCTCTGGGAAATTCCAAACCCTCTGCCACTGCCGAAAAGTCTCTTCTCTTGTGCAATAAAAAAAAGACATTTGCAGTGGTTGAAAGAATAAACTAACACCTGTATTTGCAAACATCCTACCAGCCCTCTTGAAAACATGAAAAAGTAGGTCAGAACTGTTACCAATGCACTGCTTTCCCTACCCCCACTCCTTCTCCCGATTCCACAAAACTCCTTTTGGTCAGTAGCAACACCTGGCCGTGCACTATGTCCCAGTTTTTTCCCCTTTTCAGTAGCCCAGACTTTGTGACCTTTTTTTTACTCCTTTTTTTTTTTCTCTTTTCCTTTGGACATATCTCAGTCAAAGAGCAAACATTCTTCAAAAACATGTGTTTCAGTAATATGAAATTTTGAATCCCGGAGCGGGGTGTGTGAAAATATTTTTATGTGGAACTTCAAAAGGCCATCATCATTAGGAATGAAAAAGGTACCTTCCTTTAAATGGACGTCTTTCTTTGAGTTGACTGTGTAATGTAGTTAGAGCTACTGTAAGTTTCTTATTTTTTCGAGGAAACACAGGTTTGATATTAAATTACAGAAACAATCTCTGCAGTATTTTAAAATTGTTTCAATAATACCTCAAATAATCGTTATGGGGGTTGTATAAACACATTGTACCATACCTTGACAAGTTTTATGCAACTTACTAGTTTATTCACCAGAGATTGTTCTTTTCACTAGTATTGTAAACATACTGAAGCACCTAAAACAAAATGCGTAGGCTTGTGTCGGCTTAGCTTAGTCTGTAATACGTAGTGCTTGCAAAGGCAACAAGGATTACTTTTTTTTCTCTTGTTCAGCTTATCCCTACGAAAAAATTCAGGACCAATGAAAGTAACACAAAATGACTGGAAAATTCCTACAGTCAATAATTATTCATGTTTCAATGTTCGTATGCTCAAATAATCCCTATTGAGAGTAAACCATGTGTAACTGTGGTCTCTACCTGCCTGCATTGACACCGCGTAGACACTGAGAAGAATAACAAAGACGAGAATGTAGAGGAAAGTGTAAACATTCAGATGAAGGTTGAAACAAGTAGAACGCAGAAGACACTAAGTGGGTAGTACGTAAGCTGTACTGTATCACTACATGTTGCAGATATGCTCCTAAAGGGTGCTATTTGTGCATATATGTGGAGTTGTGTACAGAAGTAACAGTTGGAGAATATCATAGATATCCTAAAATGGCCACTACATATGAAATTTTGATCCATGTTTAGATGTGGAGATTTGACTCTCATGGGATATTTTGTCATTTTTCATTACTTGCCATAGGCAGATGTACTGTGTGTGTGTATGTGATGCTTAGAATTTATTAAGGAGATGATCTTTACTGTCTTCAGTAGATGATCTGTAATCTTTTTGGTGGTGGTCAAAGGTTGTGTGGGTCAACAAAGGTAAAAAGGTCAATACCATGTAAGCACCTGTGTTTCAAGAAAGATATATGTGAGGGATCTAATACTTTGCATACTTGTCTGTAAATCACAGTGCATGGATTGTTTCTATTGACTTTGACATAGATCATTTTTAGGTCACCAGAGGTGACAGAAGATCAAACTATGAAAACCCTGTAAATGCTACATATACAAGAAAAAATCTACCTGCGAGGACTGCATGCATAGAATTTGGATTGTCCATATTGAGTTGATGATCTGCATTGTTTTTGGTGGGGTCAAAGGTCATTTGGGTCACCAGAGGTCAACATGTCAAAACCATGCAAACTTTTGTGTTGCAAGAATAGTAACTGTGAGAGATCTCATACTTTACATGTCTGTTGTTAGTAGGCGTACCCTATGGAGACCAGTCATAAGACACCACTTCAAAGCAAGATATTGTAAACATTACCTCAAGAAAGTAGTCCTTTGAGTGATCTTATACCTAGCATGTTTATTGCTCATATTGAGTATAGAACTTGTATCAGTTTTGGTACCAATTGTTTAAAGAGGAGGTGGAGGGTCATTTTTGGTCCAAAGATTTCAAAGGTCAAAACCTTATTAGTATCATGTTTTGTTTCAATTAGAATAGTAACTGATCCCATACTTGTAATGTGGGTGATTCATTGTTGTTACAATATATCCATACATGGCAATTGGAATCACCAACCCTTTTGGCTTTCTAGTTCACACATAGACTTGTGAGATAATGAAATCCACTGGACTTGGTGAAGGAGAAGTTTTTTGTAGATGTCATTTAATTTAATGAAAAGGTTAATTTTTTGTACATAAAATCTCCAGTTGGATATTTCTGTATCGCATTTGTGCAAACATTACAATCTCAACATTGTACATATGCAGTGACCACATCTGTTGTACATTGCAAAATGTACCAAACAGCAGTAACATGGACATATTCATGCAATGTTACCAACTCATTTAACACTTTTTGTGCTCTAGTGACAGCAGTTAATGTCACTTATTTTGATCAGGTTAGTTTTGGTACGTCACTGGTAGGAAAATGGTATGGCCTTACCTGACGATGACTGACGTACTGTGTGTTTTAAAGTAGAGTCTGATCACTCTAATGCATACATAATAATGTAGATGGTCATGTAAAAGGTAACATCACTTCTTTTTGGTGGTCGCTTCAGACCCTTCTCCTTCCAAAATATGATGTCATTGATAGGTCTAGTTCATCTTTAAAGGAAAACAGTTGCACAGCCGTTTAGATAGCAGTGGTGCTTCAAATATTTTTTTTCAAACAATAAGACACCATTCGTTAGTGTGTACAGTAAATTCACGTCAAAGAAAATATGAAGTTTTTATGAATATACATTTTATTTACTCGCAAGTCGCCATGTTGTTGCAAGATTGCATGATTCGTTTCGTCACACATGCACCTGTACATGTCACGTAGTATTGTCAGTTCATGTGATGCGTCATACATTTCCAAAATAGCGATACAATGTACAACAACTGCAGGAAGTTTGAAGTTATATTTGGAAAGAAGTAATTACGATAATAAAACCAATACTGTCATGACTGTTTCTAAATAGATGTACACTAAGTGTAGATTGAAATTGAAACACTCACTACAGTTCTTCTTTAAGCTTATTGGTGCAGATCGAAATGAAAAGTTGTTTTTCTAAACTCTTGTGACCATCAATCAAATCTTCATGAATGCCCTGATAATACATTATAAAACATTACATGAATGGTGGGCAGGGCAGACAATATAACAGCTAGTTTTAAATTGCTGCAAGTTTATGCTATATTGACTCAGTTTTTTTTCTTTTTGTCAGGGATCTATTTTCTTGCTAAATTAATGATCTTTCTGTTTTCAATTTGTCAAGTCATCGTCCTTTACATTCTTGCTTTCTTTTACTCTGGAAACAGCTGACCAACTCTGTTGCATTAGAAGGTAAAGGTCACCCAAAGTTCACAGCAGGCCGTTGGAACCCTCATCACAATAATACCCAGATTGCCACAGCTAATGATGCTATGATAAGAGGCTGGGATCTGCGGACTATGAAGTAAGTTTTAGATGTTGTCCATATGGAACTTCTGTTTTTGCCCAATATTGCAACTAAAACTTCACCAGAGTGTACAGTCATTTTATAACATTCAGTATCAGGTTGATAAGCTAGATAGGCCATGGAGCAATTTTGAAAGGGGGGCGGTAGGTGAAAAGCTGGACTCATGGACTGCGGAGCAAATTCAAAACGGGGGGACAAGTATGTTGCATAAATGACTCCCAAGTGAGACATGTTCAGTGATTTTAGGACCATGCGCCAGTGTGGACCCAGGTCCCAGAAACTATGTGATTTAAGCACATTTGCATCCTTAAGTTAGGCCGCAGAACTCATTTATTTTCAAGGTCAAAAATATATTATGCTAATTTACCATTTCACCTAAACAACACACTTGTTACCCATTACCCCAAAGGTCACTCTTGTAGTTCCAATGATATGTGGCCACTTTGGTCCTGCTTGAACCATTTGAGAACTACAATTGGTTGTTACAAAACTAACCTTGTAAAAGGCTTCTGTAAGGATGATGCGGGTATTAGCAATGTGGAGAGGTGATCCTGGGGGGGCAGGGTAAGCCCCCAGGTGCTCTCAAAATTGTCATGATTTGGCAGCTAAACTTGATCACAAAGGGTTTCATAAAATGTAATAACTTTTGCAAGTCATCTTGGTCCTTGTAATTTATGCATCACTTTCATAAAAAAAATTGTAAATTCTTGCCTGCTATGGAATTTTCAGTGGCACATTAAACCACACAAACTCAATGCATATGTTATATAATTACCTCCAAGAACTTTGATCCCTAAAACTTGTATTATTTGCTATTTGTTTGTTATTATTATGGTGAGTTGAAATGTTTGAAAGGAATTGATTCACCTTTGAAAGGATCTTTGTGGTCCATGTGTGATGTTACCTCACAGTAACTCACTGTTTCTCTCTCCAAGTGGAAGTCTGTTTGATTGAATGCATGACATCAATGATTTTTCAATTTCAACATTAAAAGACCTGATTTTAGTCTGACCTGGTCCCTGGTCACATAACTTTTGTTTTTTACCAACTATGTAAAACGCAACAGTGGTACTTTAATGTGAGGAGAAAATTGTCTTTTCCTGAAAAATGCAAATAGATTGCTTTGCTGCATTATGTTGTTTTTGCAGTTTAGTTCAATGATGCATTCATGTGCTTGATGTGTACATATTTTGCATTTGCAATGATATCTGCCAGTAGGTCAAGCATTCTGCACAAAGTCCATGTACATACATGTGCACATAGTAACTTGATGCCAGGGTTGCAAGACTTCCGTGTTTGATAAAATCTAAACGTTTGTAATCATGCGGGTGTATGTATGTGTGTATGTGCAGACTGTATGTTTGTGACATTTACCTTGTAAACACGATATCTCAAGGGAGGAAAGCTTGTACAGATCTCATATTTGGTATGTGAGTGTACCATATTGAGTACAAGAAGCTCACTGATTTTGTGGAGGTCAAAGGTCATTTTGGGTCAACAGGGGTCAAATAGTGAAAACCTTGTAAACACAATATATCAGGAAGGGAAGCTGATACAGATCTCATATTTGGCATGTAGGTGCACCATATTGAATACAAGAATCCTATTTTTGTGGAGGTCAAAATTCATTTAGGACAACAAGGGTCAAATAGTGGAAACCTTGCAAAAACGATATTATCTCAAGGCGGGAATCATGTACAGATCTTATACTAGGTATGTAGGTGTAACACATTAAGTTAAAGAAGCCTGTTGATTTTTTGGAGGTCAAGGTTATTTGGGGGTCAACAGGGGCAAAAAGTGAAAACATTGTAAACACAATATCTCAAGAAGAGAACCTTGCACAGGATCTCACATTTGGTATGTGGCAAGCCTTCATGAGTGTACAAGAAAACCTATTGTTCTTGGTGGAGGTCACCAGTCATTTGGGGTCAATGCGGTCAAACAGTGAAAACTGTGTAAACACAATATCTCAGGAGGGGAATCTTGCACGCATGTCATATTTGGTAAGTTATGTATCTTGTTGAGTGCAAGAACCCTATCAATTTTGGTGAAGGTCAAAGGCCATTTAGGGTCAACTATGGTCAATAAGTGAAAACATTGTGTCTCAATAAGTGAAGTTTATACAGATCTCGTTTTTGGTTTGTGGAGAGTACAAACTGCGTATTGTTTTGATGGAGGCCAAGGGCATTTTAGGTCAACACGAGACAAGTCGAGACAACCTTGTAGACACGATATCACAAGAACTAAAGCTTGCACAGATTTGATATTTGGTATGAAGAGAAGCTTTTGGATATCTCTGTAGTATGCAGTTACGCGTGTTCAGATGGATAAATACAGTATTAGTCATCAGCTTAGATCAGCAGATGTCATTGAACATCTCAATTAGTGATATGATAAATTACTGTAATATTAGAATAATCAAGCTTATTACATGTACTTGGCCTTATTCAGTATGTTAGATTCATGAAAAAAATCCCCATAATGAATTCATCAACACCACACTGCATTTGTGCATTCTGGTTGCACTGAGTTGTCAGCCAATATGGTTTAAAAAGAAGCTAAATTGTGAATGTTAAATTGTATTTATTTTAAGATCATTACTTTGTTATTACAAGAAATAAGGTCATGTTTAGTAGATATTGTTCAGCCACAGACTATTTGCAAACCTCACCTAATAAAAAAAACTTACTTCTTTGTGTGATGCACCAGATATAATATTTACAAAAAGGTGGGGGACTGTGTCAAAAATATTACTCATCTTGAAAGAGAAAAAGATGTTGCCATTCATTTGTCTCTCCAGATAATGTCTTCATAAACCTTTTAGAGTATAAATCATCTCAGTACATGCATGATGCAGCAGATATTTTCATCTTTTCTAGCAGTAACTTCTGTTGCTAATTTATGGGGAGGAGCAGTGTGAGCAAATTGTTTTGCAGCTTTTGCTAATCAAAGTTTTGAATTGGTAAGTAAATCCATTTTGATTAGCAGATGTTCAACAAACAGTGTGGTGTGAAAAGTTGAAAACTTTAAACTTTAGTCACTCAAATATGTGTCATAACCAGTTCTAGAAATTCACCAGTTCAATAGAAACACAACTTTCGTAAAAGTTGCAATACAACTTGGTGTTAATTTACATTTCAAAGTTGTGGCTTTGGTTTCAAACAAGCTTGAGGGAGAATCTATTTTTTTAGGTAGGACCTGAGAAAAATTCTCACTGTTGGATAGGCTGGACATGAAATTGAATCACAATTGGGCTCTCCCCCGGTGAATATGGGATGGAGGAGGTGGTATTGACCTCCCCAAAAGAGGGCCCAAAATATTGTTTTTGAAAATTTGCTGGATAATTAACAAATGAACTGCATTCTTCTTTAAGAAAAGTAACTTTGTTTGCATTAAGTGATGATGGACATCACCCCCCTCCCCTGTCCAGGAAAGATGTTCGCACATTGCCACTCTCTGAGGACTTGCCTCCTGGTTTTAGGGTTGTCTTCCTGTCACATTCAGTTATAGAGAAAATCTTCTTAAAATAAAGACACTACCAGTTTGTTCTCTACTAGACAAAGGACCTGGATCCACCATTGGAGCTTTCAGGGAAATCATTATGAGATATGATTATTAAAGCAGAGATTCCCCACAATCAGAGCTCTTGTAAGAGATCTGTACTTTAATATTATGATGCAATATGATTAAACCAGGTTAATGTTTTTCACTCTTCTTCAGAGAAGCTTATAAAATAGAGAATGCTCACAATCAGCTTGTAAGGGATCTGGACTTCAATCCCAACAAGCAGTATTACTTGGCCAGCTGTGGGGATGACTGCAAAGTCAAGTTTTGGGACATACGGAACCCATCAGTGGCAGTCTTGTCGCTCTCTGACCATTCTCACTGGTGAGTTTAACAGTCCACATCTCTCCTTTAACCCATCCCAATGTGGACATGGTGGATGGAGAGAACACAGCCAGCAGTAAAAATCGATGCTGGATCTGATGAAAATGTCTTGGACATCGATTAAAAGACTGAATGTGTTGTACTTGTAATTAATTGCACAAATATTTGCATTTTATATCCAACTTCGTACGTGCATAAAGGACATGTATGGATATGGTGGTAGGCACGTATGTTGTATTTTTTTTTAAAAAATAAAAATTATGTATGTGTTCTGGTGTATTGTACTTAATAAGGGAGTATATGAAACTTTGTTTGCCCTTTTTATTGAAGGAGTACATTGTAAGAACTAAATTATCACTTTCATGTGAGTTTGTGTCATGGAAAAAAAAATTCTCAGAAATGTGGCATAAGCACATCTTTTATTTATGCTCACATAATACTGTTCTTTGTACGTGCTTCAGGTATGAGCAATTTAAAAGAAAATACTTTGTAAATAAAGGTGGTTTATCAGTTCATTGAATAAGATTTTTATATACTCTGCCACCACTGTGAATCCTTTAAATGTCATAAAAGTGGAAGATGCAGCATGTTTCATCTATCTCTTTTTCTGTATAATACACTACAGGGTATGGAGTGTGAGGTATAACCAGTTTCATGATCAACTTGTACTTTCATCGAGCAGTGACAGTCGAGTCATCTTGACGAACACAAGTTCCATTTCCTCTGAGCCTTGTGGTCATCTGGATGAAGACAAAGACAGTATTGATGGAGAGAGGGAAGAGAACAGTGATGATGAAGATGATTTAGATGACCTGAATGATAGGTAACCAAGTTTTGTCTTGTCTTCTTTGGAAACATCAGCAAGTTGTTGTTGCTAATATTCTTCTTCATGCTTTTATACTTCACAACTTTACATAGTAGACATATACTTAGCCAGAGCAAAAGAAAAATTAGGGCAAACCTACACTAAGGGGGTCCTGTGTTAGAATTGTGTTTGAGTGCTTTTTGAGCAAGGTCAAAAGTAATGCATTAGTGAAGCAAGGGGTAAGTACAGTCACTTGTGGATACAAGTGGGAATTTGTGCCAGAGTTAATGATGTATTTGTGTATCTGTATTGACACGTTTCTGTTGTAATTTCATCTGAGAGCCTTGTACTGTTATCTGAGAGCCTTGCCTGAGAGCGTAGGATGGTCTGTCCTTCACACTTGGGTGTTTTGTTACCAAATATGGACAGGCACAAACATAGCAATGGTACAAAAGCTCAACAGCAGATGTGCAAATGTGACTTACCTATAAAGTGGGCTTTTTGGTTCCTGGTGTCAGCTAACGAACCTATGCAGTCAGGTTGGTGTGTGTGTGTGTGTCACAGTTGCATGGGTTGTAGGCATAAGGGAAAGTCACATGAGAATTAAACTTGGTATATATAACTGCCATATTGAGAAGGTGTTCCCTATTGGTTTTGGATGGAGATCAGAGGTCATCTGAGGGCACTTTGGGAAACTCTAAAACCCTTTACAGCTCAATATCTCAAGGTAGAAACCGTGGACAGATTTTATACGTGGTATGTGGATGAATTATGCTGAGACGATAAATTTGATTTGTTTTGGTGGAAGTCAAGCAAGGTGCAAAGGATAGGAGGCCTATTTTAGCCCTAAACAGTAATATTATAGCACTCTAAGGTTACCATACATCTTTGCCTGAAACTGGCATATGATACATTGTGTATCATGAGTGTAAGGGAAATTGGATCTTTATAACAGCACACTCTATATACATGAAAAGATAACTTTCAGACAGGCAAATTGCCCTCTCATGCTATGGAGATTAAACAATGAATACGTAGAAGATCATGCCGTTCACCCAACACCAAAGTACATTTACTCAACAAAATCTCGACAAAATTACACCAATATATTGCAAAAATATCGCACCAACACATATCTTGAGTCTTTTGTTTTGAGTCTTTTGTTTCACCAGACTACAAAATGTCCTCAGAAATTTCTGATTGGACCTTGTCAAAATCATTTTATCCAAAACCTTCAGAATCCAAGCCTTTTACCATTTACCTTACTTAAACAATCATTTCCCTCAATTACAAACTCAACCCTTCTTACTTGCAAGATCAAACACACACCTCAACCCTGCTAGACGAGAATCATAATGTGCAAGTTTTTTTTACTGACCTTGGCCCCCTTTTCTTTAAGGTCTAGTCTAACCTTCCAAGAATTGAGAGTGCAAGACCCTTATACCCTGATACCGTCAGCCTCTCCTATCACCACCTATTTATTCATATCTCCACTAAAACAACAAATTTTACTTATTCCACTTATCTCAGACCAAAAGTGTTTAATAAATTGTTGCTCTTATGACTGTATCAATTCACCACATGAATGTTACCAATATGAAACAATTCAATTCAAACTTCACTTCAACCGTCTTCCAATGGCATGGATATTACTCAAATGCCCTTAAAACCAGTAAAAAAAAACAAAATGACCCACTTAGTCCTGAAAAACAAAACTTCAAATTTGGTCCTGAAAAGGTGAAACACCGCAAACAATATTACCGTAAAGTTGTACACCAAATGGGAGTTAGAATTACCTCCATAACCCTTAACATAGAGAAAATACTTTGAAGCTCACAACTAAATATACTGGTTTAATTTAAAACAAAACCTGAGTTCTCACAATTCATATTCAATACTAGTCAGTGTCCTAAGAGGTCATGTGTCTCATGTAGAGAAACATGAGACACATGATAGAGACATCACTGGGATTTGGAGTTCCAAAAGTTCATCATTCTGATGTGATTCTCTGTAATAGGGACTGCATACTATAGCATTTTTTCCTATTATATCAACAAAGCTAATGCAGGAATTCGCTGTACCCGGAGAGCCCGAGGTGGTGCGAAGACATGTACTGTACGGACTGCGCAACGGGAGTCTCGCCGATTTCTGGAGACAGGCTTCAGTACCTGACTAGTGTGTCATCGAAAATGTCCAGTGTTTGCAGTATGTTTCATGTGAACCCATAATGCCACGCATCTCTCTCTGCCTCTCCAACACGAACAAATAATACTCCAGGGCAAAGTGTCACTATTACTGCTTGACACTGCCTGTCTTAAGAGATGCTTACTCGGCAACTGTCTCTGGTGTAACTGAGCAAATTACAACCAATCTCAATACACATAACATTTACAATAAAATCACGTGATCACCAAATCTTACCAACAACACCCTTGTAGTGACATTGGTGAAATAAGAAACATGGCTATTCCTTTCACCGCCTTGTCTATGCTGTGCACAATACTCAAGACTATGCAGTAAACAATGAACCACCAGTGGGACTAACTGTCCATGCATGTAACCACCCTAAGCAAATAAACTTTACCTTAGGCATACAAGTCATTCCATGTACCCACGACTAGACTGAGGGAATCTAACGTTTATCTAGGGCAAGCACAAAATAAGAATTTTGCTTTTATAGATGCATTTTCTTTAGGTTGTATATGTCAATGTCCATTGTCCCAGTTGTCCCAAAATGTCCATTAATGTAATCATCGAATTTGCTGTAGTGTGAAAACAGTGGGGGTTTTATATAGTAGTACAAAATGACAGGAAACTAAACATTTGTCACTAATACTACCTACCTTGTGTGAGCTGTAATTGTGATGAGGCTTTTAGCTCTGTGTGTATTGACCTTATCTGTTCACAACTGTCATGAATTGCTCTCTCTGGAATAATGTTTGATGCTTTTTCTTGAAACTTGGGGACAATGAACCTTGGGTAATGAGTCCTCAGTGAGTGTACAAAATCTGAGCATGAGTGATTACATGTGGGCCATGAGGGACCTAAAGGGTCCAATGTTTGACAGAACACCAATTGTTTCCTCACATCAGATTTTGCAGTATGAAGTTGATTTTGTATCACATTGCCTAGTTCATATTGTGTGATATGGTTTTCAATATTTGGGGTCCAAGGTCGAAATGGACTATTTTATAAAACCATGCAAAATGCAAACTTATACAGATTGTATGGTACTAGGATGAAGTGTAACATAACAACTATGGTGGTGGAACATTCAGGTTGTTCAGGATTATTGGGTTCAAGGACTAAAATGGGTCACTTTATTACATTGTGCAAAATCCTTCTTCTACAGATTGTGTGGTACATCTGAAGGTTGGGTCACATCACTGTTATGGTAGTGCTTCTCTCTGGGTGTTTGATTTGTTTGGCTCATGGTACTGAGTTGACATAGTGGTACCTTTGGGGTATTAGAAATTTATTGCTGCAAGGTCCTTTGTGGCCATTTATGCAATCATGCAAAATATTTCTCTTACAGATTGTATGTAACATTGCTGATGGTTTGTCACATTATGGAAGTGGTTCCACCTGGCTGCTTGTCAATTTTGTGGTCCAACGTGCATTATGGGCCATGTAGGCCATTAAGTGAAATCAATGTGAAATTGTGTGAAATTTAAATGTGTTTCTTTTTCTACAAATTTTATGTTACAAAACTGGAAGGTCTGTCACATTAGCAGTAAGGTATACTGGGGGATGTTCAGAACAGGGTTCATGGTCATAAGTGGGCCATATGGGCTATTGTACAAAATCTAAATGCTGTTTTTTTCTTCATGTTTTACATTTCATCTGTGCAAGGAACCACAGTGCCCTTGGGCTCATGTTTATCTAACAATCTTTGATTCTGTTTTGTGTGAGTTTCAAGAGTATGGCCCATGCTTTGGCACTGTCCATTCCCAAAGTTATATTTGTTTTTGATTTCAACAGAAATAAAGAACCCTTAAAGGAAGGAGTACTAGCGACCTATGAAGATCACGAAGATAGCGTCTACGCGGGTGAGTGGTCCACCACTGATCCATGGCTGTTTGCCTCACTCAGCTATGATGGCAGGATGGTGATAAACAGGGTACCACGAGCAGTCAAATACAAAATACTCTTGTGAAAAGCCACCACTTACAGCAAAATCATCTGTGTAACCTCTGAGAGTAAATTCTTGACTCTTGCCAGTGATAACTGACACATCTTTTCATTTTATGGATGGTATTGTCAGCAAGGTAACTAAGACCAGCTGACTCTCAATTATGAGTTAGTCATACTCTGTGGTAATATGTTGATCTCCATTTGTAGCAGCACTGACTGTGCGCTTGTAATCAACGTGACCAGAGATCATAGACTGGCACAAAGACTGATGACTCTCTGTCATACATCATTTATTTGATCTCTTCCCATTGTCAGTGTGTCCAGTAATTTGAAGTAGCTGCTATCATCAACATGTACCAATTGATACAGCTGCAAAGTTTGATCAGAGCAAGAACTTGGACTATGGTAGTGTCTCTCAAATATTTTGCAATGATTGTAGCCAGCAGAAGATTGTAGCCAGCAGAAGACTACAGCCAGCAGAAGACTGCAGCCAGCACAGGATCGAAGCCAGCAGAAGATTACAGGCAGCAAAAGGTTGTAGACAGCAGAAGACAGCCAGGAGGAGTGAAAGATGTCCCCGTATGTCATAAAGATTATTGTCATAAAGTATTCACTGTCATTGTATTTTGCTCCATTTATGCTTCAAAGTGAAATGCTAACATTTATAAAATAAAAATTTGGTGGCAGGATTTCACAAAGAGGTGAATTGCCTTCATTGTTTGCATCAAATGAGATTGGTATTTTGGAACAATGGAATTTTTCAAGTTTCAGATTAATCGCTGATGCTTTGGGCTGTTGGGAAAGGAGTAACATGGAAATCATTGGAAAGCTCCAAGTCATCCGTCTCCTTCTCTTTGCTACAAGCTCCAAGTCATCTGTCTCCTTCTCTTTGCTACACTTCAAATCAGCACAGTAGAGTAGACTATGTATGAGGCTATATCAACACTGTTTGTTAGGCCTGTAGTCAGGTTGCACCCCCAATATTTGATACAAAAAATGACACAACTGTACTAAATATAAAATATTTTGCAATGTATGTTTGTAACATTAATGCTGCCAGAGAAAGAGAGTTACTCTAAGTAATACTGTAGCAGTAGTACTACACTATGTTTAATTGTTGTCCCAAATAGTTTGAATGAATTCCAGGAAAACTGGAGCAATTTGCGTGCATGTAATACTTCACCTTTGTTCAGAAAAAGTTAGTTATGTAACAGTTCTTGCTCATTTTACTCATTACTCTGGAATAGCTCTATAATTTCTTGCAGCATCCGTATGTCTTCAACTGTTTCAAATGGCTCCTTTTCTTTGATACTTCTGTGGATTTTTGTGAATTTTCCACCTAATATTTCCTTGTCATGTTGGCGTTTGAGGTTAGAGTGTTCAGGAATTATTGGTCAAATGTCATCTAGTAGAGGTTGGTACATGCAAAGCCACAAACTGTTCTCATATTTAAAAAAACATAGCCGGTTTTAGCAGTCTAGGTATCGCTTGATAGGATGGTTGATGATATGAGGTCAAAGATCATGTATTCCAAATCAATCGAAATTCTTCACACAGGTGTTGATTTTCAACAAGTTTAGCCTGTCAAATTAGAAATTACTTAAACTTCATCAGGGTAACATTTTCATGTCGTTGAAGGGATTGCAGGAGCCTCTTCACACAAAGTATTGTGACGTCACTTCTCTAACAGTTTTGTGGGGGCTTCAATAGCGAATCTTAGGTTTCACGGGAGAAAGAAACTCAAAAGAAATGTCAGTGGAGATGATCGATAAAGTTGAAAAAAAAGGTATATTCTGTCTCTTCTGACCAATCTCTGAACAATTAGGGAGTCATTTTAAGGTTGCACATTTAGCTTACCACAGCAACATAGCGTGGGATTACACAGCACAGGATTACGTGACGCAGTTGCGCAGCACAGTTACGCGGCGCACTCACACAGTGTCGAAACCTGGCACACTTACGCCGTGCACTTGCGCAGTGCACTTACAGGGCGTCATAACGCAGGATCATAAGGCAGTGTCATAACGCAACGCAACAACAAGGTTCTTATACAGCCTACGTTCAACTTCGGGAGTCTGCTTTGCTTATAGAGTCAAAGCAGCAACAGTGACAAAATCAGTATTGGTCGGAAACAAATATTTTAGGAGTTTTCATTATTGTAATCTTCTTGGGTCAGGTAAGTTAGCCATACAGAATTTAGATCAAATTTAACATGAATTACTTCATAAGCGGAGCTTCTCAGGAACGACCAAATAACACAGTTTGGGATAATGCAGGGTCATGCTCTGTAAGTTATAAACCTTGTCACAGCCTTGGTGAAATATCACTTACGATTTAGATCATTTATGTTAAAAAGAATTTGTCAAAACTAACACTTACAAATTGACTTTGTCGGAACTTGGTACAAGGTAATCACAAAAATTTGACAGAGTTTAGTCTGCTTGTTCTCTGGTGATCTTAGAACTGCTCATCAGAGAGGAGAAAAAACTCTCTACTAGGAACCCCTAAAACTTTATTTTTTTCTATAACCTCCAGAAACCACCTAATTTCCTCTATTTTGGATCTTTTATTTAGTACTTTGTTACTTTTCCTCTACTAACCCAGAGAACACCCCTTCAAAGGACACTGCACCGGAGATGAGCTCCGATAAGAAGGGGAAGAACTGGGGGGTGTTTGCAATGTATCTCACAACAAGAAGTCTCAAAGCTTCCTTATTCCAAGCAGATGTAAAAACAATAGTTATGCAATTTGATTTTTTCTCCTAATAAAGGGACAGCAAAACGCAGAGGAACAATTAACAACACCAGTTACAGTATGAAGGAAACCCTGATTTTATCAAAGTTTCCTGTTAGGTATACTTAGGCTTGCTAATACACTTGATTCACTGCACTTGCTATTACAATTATGACATTAACACTGCAACATTGTCTGGTACTTTCTGCTAATCTTCCATTCTGTTAAAGCTGTTACAACTTTATTAAATGAATGAGTAATGTTTGATTTGAGAAATAAATTTGCATTTATGTTGTCAGTGAATGCACCACTGGTGTTCTTCCTTAATCTCTGATGCCATTACAAAGAGAAAAAAAACAAACAAAGAAACAAGTGAAAAGTTTCATAGATGCAGTGTAAAATGATCAATGTATTCATAAAAGTGCAATACTGTTCAACTTAACATTTCAATCAGTGAAAAGGGTGCCTAGTTTCAGATTTTGTTAATATGCCTTGTATGTCTCCAAGTTTCATTTGTATTTACATGAGGGAAACAAAGCTAGCAAACCACAAGTTCATGTTTACTGTGCAAACCCTAATGAATGACCATTTTACACTAAGTGTGTGCATTATGTATTTTCTTGTTGTTGAAAAGTACCCATGTGTTTGATATCGAGAAAGGTATACTTTCAACATTACACACAGTTACATGGTTATGCCAATGTTTTTGCTCTTGCAAGACTCCAGAAAAAATGAATACAAGTCATTAATTTGAGGATGCAGTTGTCTCCACCTTCCATCCCTATTCTCTCATCCAAGGTTTACATGTCGTTCACCCAAATATGACATTAATTTTTTGCACATATCAATTTTCAGACAAAATTGTTGATATCCAGGGGACCAACAGATAAGAAAAACTTTGAGGCAAAAGGTATGTGAATCACCAACTTGCAATCTAAACTGTTTTTTGGCTCTAACTATATATTAAAAACAGTTTAGAAATTTAAGCAACTTCACCTGATAGTCCAAGAGACGACAAAAATGTAAATTGTAGTTATCCTTTTCAAAATTTTAATAACCAAACACGATTTAAATATATTTGCATATTTATGCAGGTAAGAAATTGACAAGTAAAACCCTAACAATCTTAAGGAACACCGTTAAGTGGCTATTGTTGAATTACTTGTATGGTGTACACAAAGAAGAAATATGTTGGTATTATGAAGTAATTTTGAGTCCACTAAGTGCACCAGTTCTTTGCATGTGCCATATACACCCCCAAATTTCTCACCACATTAAACTTTACCCTGGATTCCGCCTTACGTCAACAGTTCCATTGACTTAAACGATAAAGAAATATTGAATTTTCACCTTGTATATCCTCATACTCTGAAACTAACCTCTACCCATTTGGATTTACATATATGTTTTAAAGGGTGTAGACAAAAATGAAAGTATTTGCGACAGGAAAGTATGCTGAGAAATGGTACCTATAACATTAGGTCCACAGCAAAACGTTTTATTGCCCTTGGGTACTCATGTGTCAACAAAAGGTATTAATAAACCAGTGTATCCTGAACTATATAGATATCAGGAATCTCGTATAAAGCACCGATGGGTGCAAATTATATACGAAACTGTATGCAAATACAACATAGTGTATCCTGAACCATAAAAATATAGTTTAGCTCTGCCCAAAAGAATTAAACAGTCTTGGTAGAAATAACTCAGCCCTATCCAGATATACATATAGGCTACATATATCCCTTTGCGTCTGGTCAATAAGTATTGCGAGTGGTAACATTTGAACTTTTCCTTGAAGTTTATTGTTCACTGAATGGAATGTTTACTTCGGTGCAGTTAAACTATTTCAACAATTCCAACCATGTCGGACGGAGGCCGGAAGATCCTGTTGTTCGGAAGTTTACTTTTTGCTGTGTGAATGGGGAGCCAGAACGTAGTGCTGCTGACGTTATAACATTTCACGGTACATACTTGCAATGTTTACTCTTTTCCTTTGGCGACAGCGACGTCCATTAAATCATATATCCTTATCTCAATATTTTTACATTAATGAGATGAGTGACGTTAACATTCCCTATGGATAG
Organism: Stichopus chloronotus; assembly: GCA_021234535.1. Taxonomy (NCBI): domain Eukaryota; kingdom Metazoa; phylum Echinodermata; class Holothuroidea; order Aspidochirotida; family Stichopodidae; genus Stichopus; species Stichopus chloronotus. Next base: position 25,589,660 of record CM037831.1, read on the forward strand.
GATACCAATCATTGAGAGTCACCCATTATCCCAAGGTACATTTTGGCTTGGATTAAGCAAATTACTCCGTTGGTTCTGCTCTTTGACAGCAAATACCAAAAAAAAAAGAGGAAAAGCAGAAGAATGCATGTTAAGCAGCAAACTCAGGGGGGGGCTGGGTGTTTATGGTCAGGGGTGTAGCCAGGCTTTTATGGGGGGGCGGGGCAAAATTGACTCATCGTTCCCATTTTTTGACTGCCGTTCTGGGGAATGGTACAAGGGGCCCTCCCAGGGTTTAAGCCAGGATTTAAGAACAGTCCACAGATACTCAGCAAGAGCAGAGGTTTACAATGGAAGGGATATCCCCACCCTTTTGCCAAAAAAAAGTTTGCACCAAATCTAAACTACAGGTTACAGGACGAGGAAAGTATTGGAGGGGACTGAGTACCGGCAGCTATTATCTAATCGGAGCACCATCATCAGTTGGCGCGGAGCGTACAAGAAAATTTTTGGCTTTTCAAAACCTCCAAATGACCCAAAACGGCACTTCCCGGGTGTTCCGAACTGCATATACCCCTGAGCCTTGTAACAACGATCTCACGCCTGCAATTTGTCAATTAATGAGATCAAAATCAATTTATGAAAAAGTTTATGGGGTGACGCCAATTCTTCGCAGTTCCCTTTGGCAATTCGTCAACTCATCCTTCAAGAGGAGACTTTTTTTTCTTTTTTGCTCTGCTTTTTTTTATTTTGGAAGGGGGCTCGCTTTTTGTTTGCTCTGTTTTTCAACATCATCCACCGCGTCCCCAAAATTTCTGTGGGGGTAACCCCTCCCCCTCCCGCTGGCTAAGCCACTGCATGTGACACTTTTTGGTAGAATTGTGTTTGAACAAGGGAGAGTTTTAGACAGCGTAGTGTTCTGAAGTGGTTGGGAGTATTGATCCGGTCTGGTCCGATGAGTGCCTGGGTCTTGCAAACAAAATTTGAACCTTCTACCGGATCGTGGAGTATTGTATTATTTCCATGAAGTAAATGGCAAACAACAGACAGTGTATGTCTGTCGGTGTGATGAACATCAATCGCTACCCATCCATCGACTAACGACCCCCCTCCCCCTTCCGGCCACCACCACCGTCTATCTATAACAAAGGAAATGTGGTGGGTAACGTTGGCTGCAAGATCGGTGCGTATTTCCTGGGATAAAAATAATTTAACAAATGATACTTCAAAGTGTGCGTAGTGTAAGAGGCAGTATAGCGTAACCCCTGCCCAGCGAGGCAGGAGCAGAGTCCCCCCCCCCCCCGACACACACACACACACGCGCGCGCGCGCGCACACACACACACACCGGGAAATCTGAGGGACGGGATGGATGATGTTGAAAAATAAAGGAGAACAAAAAAATCGAAGGGAGGAGGAAGGGATGAAAAGTTGACGAAGGTGGTGAGAACTGGTAGGTCTAAACTGGGGTGGGGACTGGGAGATTTCCAGGCTTCACAAGTGTGTGAGCATTTTATGACATTACAAACTAAGACCAAAACAGGGTAATAACACAATTTAAACAAGTTGTTCATAAAGGTGTGAAATCGTTGATTTCGATTGGCCATACATACGCCTGTTGCTTATACGCAGTATAACGAGCATGGAGCTGTTATTTAGACAGCTCACTTATACGAGTATACAAGTACCCTCCTCCCTGCCCAAAATCCCTCCCCCCCCCCCCCCTCCGCCAAAAAATCAATTCTATGATCCTATAGCTAGGGCCATGGTCTCCTCTCACCTCTACATCCTTTTCCTTACACATTTCCCATGTGTTCTACACTACTCTAGCAACATATTTGGCTTTACCTTCTACGAGCCCGAGAGATGGCCTTAAACGTCACCTCCCGGCCTGAGGTAGATGTATCCAGCCTTGAAATAGGGCTCTCAAGTCTGCAGTTTATCAATGGGAAAAATCATTGATGCAAAACGGCAATACATATCAGGTGGGTTGAGATTATGCAAGAATCATAATGAATTATCCATCCTCGTTCATTTTCTCTTGGAGCAATTGAAAAGTATTTGAGCTGTTTTCTCGATGGACTTATCTCCCCCACCCCCTCAACTCTTCCTTTCGGTTCCGCCGTCACGACTTCAATGGGCGTACTATTATTATTGTTTGAAAATGCGAATCTATAGCGCATGCGAACGAGTTTAATCTCAGGGCAGGCTCTTATAGTAACTACATTTGAAGCAGGGCTGATCCAACCTTTTTGAATCAAGGGGTCACATTGCACGGTTGAAATTCTTTGAGGGCCCTTAGTACGGGCCGCACAAGCCTGCTATCTATTATCCTTATGTTTACTAGCCCTCTAGCTAGTGATATGGATGGAAGCAAAATTTCGCCAATATATTAGTTGTAACAAGCTTTTATATGGATAATATCTTGCTTTATTGCTTTTCCTATTTCTTTCATTTTTGTTATTTTCTTTTATTCTTGCTTGTGTTCATTTGAGGCAGCATATATGCCTCTCTGCTGGCCTCATTTATCTCGTGGACCGAAGCTCACCGCTCACCTCCTGATTTAAAAGGATTGACCACTGAAGGAAATTGATATTTAATAAAATTTAGGAATTATTTTTCTCCCTTTACTGGTAAAAACCATAATATCTCAATAGCATGTTTGGTTTGAAAGGTATGAATTTCAAAAGAAATATTTATTTCAAAATGGTACGTTACGCAATGAGGAACTTGTCATGTCACCCAGACACAAATACATGAATATCCTTTGTATTTCTTAATAATCTTGACTGTCTTAAAAGAAACATTGCAAAAGTTTGATAGATGTGATTTTTATTTCCACAATATTTAAGGGAGGATTTCAATTTAAAAAAAAAAGATTTCTTGTAATAATTTGCCACTGTTACATGGCATGTTGCTAACGTTGCGGCAACTGGAATCTTTGTTGACTAAGGAATTCTCTCTTCAAACAGCAATATCTTGAGTTAGGAGCAAGATATTGGCATGGTGGTGTCTGAGAAGCCTGCAGTGATAATTGTTCTTTTCCCCTCAGGAATGCTTCAATTCTTAGTAAAATGTGCCTTTAAAAACGGGTCTCCTTGCGAATCCCGACTGTCTATAACGGTTCTTCCTATGCTTTGACATCTCGATTATAATGCTTTGATATTATTGTTCGGTGTTTTAGAATAACCTTTTTCGGGTGCTGGGTTTAACATTGAGTCAGTGCAGGAGTAGTTTATGAGGCAACTTGTTACTGACTTAACGATTCGTGTCTGTCATGAATATTAATTTGCTTTCTTCAGAGATGAATGTCTACCTCGTGTGCTCTTCAACAATAACCTGACCTTGTCAAGTGTACTAAATATCGATACACGATTCATGTAATCCTTTGAAAACAAAACTGTACTGTAATTTGAATGGTTTAAAAGTCTCTCAATAGACTGTTCGTATTGCGTAAAAAATCGCATCCTTCACTTTATTGTAGGTCCTAACATCAGTTAGTGACAATTTGAATTGAATGTGCAATACGTCATAGTATATGTAAAATGTGAAATGCACATCAGTCTGTGCTATTGTCTAATTTTCTTACCTAAATAGAGTCTGTCAGAAGTTACTTAAACATGGAGCTAATTAATTTTCCCGTTGGCCATTAGTAACCACACTGGCAACTCTTTCTTTTTTCAATAGCAACAGAAAAGATGTGCAACGTTTGTATACAAAGATTCATTCATGATGAATACACTACTTTTATCAGTTTACAGTGGTCTTGATAGATTCCTCAGTTACGGTGCTTTGATAATGCATGGATGAGTTCTGCGACAATAACATTCTTCTTTCATTGGTTTGCGCAGTAGTCCTTAGTTATAAGGGTTCCTTTATCTCTATAAAGGAACCCTATTAGTTATCACTGGATGACGCCACTTGTCTTCTTGAGTCACTATATCTTCTATCGAGAGAACTGAGCTTGTGAATACAGGGGCGGACATAGGGGGCGAGGGATCCCCCCCCCCCCCTCCATAAGGTTTGGATTTTTTCCAACTTCATAGAACAGTGCAAAGCCCTATTCAATTAGAGGTCTAGGCCTATGTGATCTGTCAGTGAAAATTTGTTCATTATTTTCGACCTCAAAAGACTATTACTCCCCAGAAGAGTTACTTAAAGGCTGTATTGCATTACCCTGAGCTATATTTTTACCTCCCTGAAAGGAAAATTCTCAACTGGTTCTAAGTTACAGTACTCTGATTGATGGACAGAAAAAAGTAACTCATACAAGAAATTATCATCCTGCAATGTGGAACCATCAATTCGAGACCTATTCTATAAAAAACTGCAGTTGACACACATTAAGTGAGAGAAAACATATCGTATACTTGTTTTACCATATAAAACTGTTACAGAGGTTTCACTCTTAATGCTATTAGCGACAAACTCAATGACAGAGACAGTGACACAGTTTAAAGAATTGTCCATCCCACAACACTGGTATCAGTTCCACTGTTTTTATTTACTACTGAACATCGAAAGTTTTAAGTTGCATAAAATAATATATATCCATGGCATGAATTGTCAACATCTCTATACCCCCCCCCCCCATGACCCCATACCCAGAAATAAATGTAACGGCAAAAATGAGACAATTGTATTTTTAACAAGTCGTCTCAAATGAGGGAGCGAAAACAATTGTAGCATTTTGTATGAGATGAGACCTGTTTGTTGAAAAAAAAAAAACTCTAAAGGGGGAAGGGAAACCCCCTCAGTTTCAAAACTTCCCCCACGATCAGTTGTTTGTGACCTGGGCAGGGGTGTAGGTTGGGATGCAGAGGATGTGCCAGGTAAGAAAAAGGAAAAGAATTATCTGGAAGGGTCTAAGAATGCCAGAATCACCAAGAAAGACGAAAATTAAAACTATCGCTGAAAACAGAAATTCCTGAAGAAATATTCAAGTTTAGAATCAACTGTTGCACCATTTGCTTATCCCACCCTAAGTTAGCCAATAATTTCCAAAGGGTTAGGGACACCCTCTCCTTTGATTCCTTCCCCAAAGATTAGTCTTTAATGCAAATTACTGTTACCTCGGCAGAGGGACATCAATCCAAATTGAAATGTGGGGGGGGGGGACATGTGTAAGTTGACTGACAGGTTTGAATGATTAAAACTACGCACTGCACGCTTTAGGGCTTTGGGTATATTGGACAGGTCCCATTGGTTTTTGCCCTGGGGTCTGGTGTAACGTCCATTAAAGTGATCAGAAGAAAAAGCCTGGAAGCTATGAGGTATTTGCAGAATTGTTAGCATTTGAATAAAAGATTCTGTATCTTCGAAGGATTCTGTATCTTCGGATGGTACTGAAAGGGCAAAACTGGTCAGACATTTGCATATGTTAAGACAAATCATCAATTTGATGATTGACAGGCGGGGCCGCCAGGATTTAGTGATTGAAGGCACATGTATTGTCGAAGTCTATAAAAGGACAATTACGAAGCGCGTGTTCAGGGGTTTTAATCGGGGACGGAGGCTGGCCTGAGGGCATGTTCGACAGGGTTATCTAAGCGGAGCCCCACCATCGGTTGGCGCGGAGCGTGCAAGAAAATTATGGGCTTTTCAAACCCGTCCTAAGCTGCATATACCCAGCCTTAAAGTAGAGATATCTTGTCTGCAACTCTTCAATTCATGTTCACCATCGATTGGCGTACCTGAATAATTAAGGCTTTACAAACCTGCCCGATGGTCGGTAACGGCATTTCCCGGGTCCTGGACTTCATGTACCCAGCCTTGAAATAGAGCTCACACGTCTGGCAATTCCTCATAAATAAGAAAAATATCATCCTATTCAAAACTAGTACTAATTTAAATTGCTCTTATCTATTATATTTATGCTATCGTAATTTTTTGAAAAGTTCATTCAGCAGTTTTTACGGAAGCCTAAAAGTGCCATCAAGATAAGAATATATTTGCCCCATAAGTTGACAATTTTCATCCAAAATGTCTGCATAACGAGATAATATCTCATCAGAAAAAAAAACAGAAAAATGATTAATTGTCAAGTTGTGTTAACTTATCGTATCTTACCATTTTAAGAAATTTCTGCAAAATGTCTACTTGTTCACTTTCTTTCATCTTTTCATTTGAACAATTGGCAGAAAATTGATTAATGGTTTACTTTCTGCAGAAATTATTTAGTTGCTCACTTAAAAGAAAAGTGATCAAACCAACATTTTGCAGAAAACTGTTGAATTGACAGGATGTAAGTAGTTGTTCTTTAAACATTTTGCAGAAAATTGTTCAATTGCTCATATAGAAAAAAGTGATCAAGTCAGCATTTTGCAGAGAATTGTAGAATTGACAAGATATGATAAGTTTTCATTTGGACAATTTGCAGAAAATTGTAGCTCACTTAAGAAAAAAGTGAACGAGTGAATATTTTGTAGCAAATTGTTGAATGACAAGATATGATAAATTGTCATTTGATCAATTTGCAGAAAATTGTTGAATTGTTCAAATAACATAAGTAAACAATTGATCATTTTCCGTTTTTTGATGCTATATTTTCTTGTTATCTAGACATTTTGCAGAAAATTGTCAACTTACGGAGCAAAGTTATTCTTATCTGAACGGCACTTTTAAGCTCCCTTAGTATTTACTTTCTAACGATAAGAGGTTTTTCTTCTTCTTTTTTAGAAATTTTCAAGTAGCAAGTGACCTAAAGCAAAATCTGGTGCAATATTCTGTATCTATTACAGTCATTTTCCCGGAGAAATTATGGTTTCAGAAAAATTATTCCAATAATTTTTACTCTCATTATAGGTGTTTATTAGTTTGCTACAACCGTCAATGATTGCATGACAGAGTAGAATTCGTTCTTGTACCGATAGCTTTTGAAAGTGACAGCCATATTGAAAATGATGATCATACCATAGTATTTTGATAGATTGGGGAAGCATGAGAAGAGTAATGGTTGGTCTAGATCTGTGAGAGGGTTGTAAAGGAAGAGGTGTCCCCATCCAAATTTAGATGCAATCTAGTGCAATACTTGGCTTATTTTAAAATAATAAAATGTGCAAGATTGAGATATGACAAGTTCAGACATGTCAGACTTTCTGACTATCCTCACTCTTAGACTGAAATATGGGAAGTTCTCATGAAATTTCAGATTTAATGAAAATTCATTTCAATTACTAGGTAACCTCACAATCTGGTACAATATTTGGCATCTTTTTACGTCATAAAATGTGCTAGACTGAAATTTAAATAATTCTAACTGGCTTTTTCGGATTTTCCGACTATCGTGGCCCTTGACTTTTGTTTTGTTTGTGGGGGGGGGGGGGCCTTCCTCGGTCGCGATGCCTCTGAGTGTGTATTGACAATTCATTCAAACACGTTAACAGACAGAATTTTTACCTAAGTTCTCTTTTTCGGGTAATTTGACAATTTGTTGGTGTATTTATGGGGAAGGAATGTGCGTCATTCCCTTGCCTTCTTTTGTCCAATGACATAACAAGACAGAGGGGCTACTGCGCGAGCGCGCGGACGTTGGCATTTGGGATGTGTAGATGAGTCTAACCTTGGTACATGAACACCTAAACTTGGTAACGCAGCCAGCGATTACATCAGTCACTAACCAAAACTGTGGGCCATATTTGTTACAATTTCCCCTACCATTCAAAAAGTGAACCAAAACATTTCTCTTTACGAAATGTTGTGTGTGTGTGTGGGGGGGAGTCATTTGATATTATGTCCCCCTCTTATCAAAATGTGGGAGGGACGTGTTCCCCTGTCCCCCTGGATTGATGTCCCATGCCTTGGCAGAGTTGTGGACTCAGGTGCAAGGGCTGTGCCAGGTGAGAAAAGCTGAATTACCCAGGAATGTTTTAAGAATGAATATCTCACAAAGTAAGATGAAAAAAAAAGAGGAATTCCTAAGGATATATTCAATTCAAATCTAGTATCAAATGTAGCACCATTTTGCATCTCGCCCACCCTACGTTGGCACAATTTTCCAAAGGGGAGGGGGACATCCCCTCTCCTTTGACCCCTTCCCTTAAGATCAGTCTTTTATGCAAATCACTATGACCTGGGGAAAAGTGTGGGATGCGATGCAAGGGCTGTGACATGTGGGCAAAATCTCAATTACCCAGTAGAGGTTTACGAATGATTACTTCACCCAGCAACATAGAAAAATAAATCAAGAAATCCTGAAGATACATTCTATTCAAATCTAGCTTAAAATGTAGCATTATTTTGCATCTAGCTCACCCTACGTTGGCACAATTTTCCAAAGGGGACCCCTCTCCCTAGAGTGGCACCAGTTTACATCTCACTATGAAAAAGTTTCTGGGGTGAGGATTATCCCCTCCTCTGAAACCCCTCCCTGGCGGTAGTTTAGTGATCGCTCATGCCCTATGTGTGTGCAAAAAAAAATCTGTCGAGAACACTGCAAAGATTTATTATTCATAAGTATCATATAACAAACCATGTAGAAGTAACATACATATGTACCAAACAAAATATGACCTTAAAGAGGCTCATTGAGTTGATATCAATAAAGATTGATGTGATTGTGAAGGTTATAAAGACATGACAATACTTACACTCAGCATGATTAGTCAAGTTTCACATCCAATAGTTACAAAAAGTATCAAGATTTTTTAATTTTTGACCGTTGTGTGCATATAAATACAGTACTAATATGAAAAATGTCTGGTCACAAAGTTCCAGAAACCAAATTAAATCATTAATTACTCACTCATTAATGGTCTATTGTATGTGAAACATTGAGATTGTACTATTTTGACAATTTGGCACTAGCACGTGAAGGAAACTTGGCAGGTTTAGAAAAATTTAGTGAATATCATGAAACAACTCAATGAGCCTCTTTAAGCACCAGTTATACCAATAACTAGGAGACTCATCTCTAAGCTCAATGCTTCAGTAAGATTTGATGTGTAAAGCTTTTGTATATAGATGTTGCATTTGGTCCGCGGTTGACTTATCGTTTTATTGAAGGGAATACGGTGTCATGCAATGCACCAACATGACATACAAAGCTTTAATCGTTGTTAAAGTATTCGGGGCCATCAATAAGCATCTACAAAAGCTTCATCTCTTCAAAACATTAAGCATAAAATGAGTTATGAGAAATGTATCGTTTGGGTGAACTAGCTATTCTTTAGTAACTAATAATTTATGAAAGAACAACTTAATTCGAAAATGTTCACAAAAACATTTTATTTCAAACATTTTCAAGATGTCCCACCTTCCTCCTCGGTTAAATGTAATATACAATATATACAAAATGTCTTTTGTTAACTTTTTCATATTAATTTCCTCTTTTGCTTGATTTTCAGAAACTTAAAAAAAATGAATTTCTATCTGCGAAACTTGTTTCTAAAAGAAGGCTACTCTCCTTTATTTTCAATAATCTATCATTCTGTGTCCACAAACATTGGTTTTAAAAATATGATGGTTTTCTATCAAAGTTATGTATATATAAAGAGATATCCCATAATGCTACATGATTGGTTTATTCATGGGTAGATCCCTCCTCAGGACGACGATTCTCAAATGTTGAAAAGTACCCTATCTTTGGAGATGAATGCACGCCCTTGCTGATTGCATGAAATGCGGCACACTCTCTCTCTGGTTTTATGAATGTCAATTAAGTATCAGTTATATTTTATAGTAAAGACAGGTTTTGGAATTGCACTTCCACGATGTTATTTTTTCGTCACTTATTTTTATCTTCTGATATTTTCTGGAGGGTGGGGATGTGATCAACTCTGCGATACTATCGACACGAAACATCACCATTGATTGGTTAATTGACGCATCATCGCTTTAGTAGAGCTTTTGACAAAAATAGTTGCCAAATAGTTGAAGATGGCGCTTCTCAAGCTGTACAAGAGATATATAAGAGATTGCATGGAAGATGATTCAAATGAGGCTAAACACGCTGTAATTATTTATAAGACATTAGACACTCACTAAAGAGAGGCGCATCCCTATCAGTTGAAGCAGAGTATTGGACATACACTTTTCAAAAGAGTACACTTCGCAGGCCCATGTTAATACACAGATGTCATTCCATTGAATTCTAACGGGCGAAGAGGGGGCAAACTTGCTTGGTTGTTTGGAGTAGCACTTTTTGACACTTCGAAAACTTATAGTTCGACGTGGAGCACCTAACCATCATCAGTTGGCGTGAAAATGGTCAGCAAAAATGCTTTCCAGATTGCCGGAAGTGACACTTCGAGGTTCTCACGTTTCTCATTTCTACTTAACAGATTTTGTTCAAGACGATTGTAAATGCTGCAAATCTTGTTTGGTTATTTACGACTATGGTGCTAAAGATCAACTAGTGGATTGTTTTGGCATTAACGGTCATATTGCAATCAATCAAGCATGTTAAAATGTCATCAATATCATCACTAAATAATTACACATATATGGTGTGTTCGTCAATGCTATGGACAGAAAATAAGGTCATGTTTTGCTAGAATTGGCAATTTTCGTAGGCCACCTATTCACACCACTATAGGATATTAACAAATAGAATAGTGTATAGGGCTAGGATCTTACATACTAGATCAGACTTCCTCAAATGGCTGCTCGCACTAAATGAGGCGCGCAACGTGGTGTACGTACGTGGAGTGGTGCCCAAAAGTACTGAAAGGATCCAGTTGAAAATAAAGATTTTTTTGCATGTCACTTCTTGTAGACTAATTAACAAACTTCCACCGTTTTGCTTCTGAACCCCTTCTACAACGCACAAATTTTCAAAAGGGGAAGGGGTACCTTCTCTCCTGCAATCTCAGGCCCATGGTATAGAAAACATAGAGCCATGTGGTGCTTCAGCAAATTTAATTTACGAAGCCTGGTCTAGACCAGAGACCTCATCTCGCTGCTTACTCGACCATGACCACTGAAGGGTCGACTTGAGCGAGCAGTTAGTTCCACAGCAAATCAACATGAACGATTTCAGATATACTTCTGTCAGTGTGTTATTTGCATCTGCCAAGCTGTCACGAGTCCGGACGAGGATCGAGGTGTGGGGGGGGGGGGGGACGATCCTGTTCAGTTACTGGTTACCTTTGCCGTCTTCATGAAAACAAAACAAGAGGTACTGAGAATGAGGCAGGAATTGTTTGAGTTGAAGAACTGGGGACATATGTGGATGCCTCCAACGGGAACGGTGCTAAGGTAACCCCAACCAGACTGTCAAACCGGAACATTAATGTTTTGCAACTTCGTTGTTTATCTGAACATGAGTCTATCAACATATTGGAGTCACCGCCATGAGGCAGGAAATTGTGACAGGGAGGTATGGGTCAAAGACTTGTAATACTCGAGTCCGTACTCGTACTTGTATTGGAGTACATTTTTCTGTACTCGTGCTTGTACTCATGGCTCTGGACTCGTACTCGTAAATGTACTCATGAGTGAAAAAATTCAGCCTAGGACGTTAATATTTGTAACCTTCATTAATCTTTCTAATTTAATAGAACTTGTAATTACTGTGTGTTGATCAACACAATCTATCTCAACAAAGCAAAGTGTACTGCGGGCAGTAAGGTTTGTGGCAAGGGTTTAAAAGGAACCTGTCTTTGAACAAACTGAAGAAATGTCTACAGTATTAGACGCTATTATTATTAGCCGGATATTACATACTGTTAAAGAGTATCATCTTCTTATGCATTTAAGGACTTCAGCCACACCTTAAAAAGAAAACATCTTGCTTTGGTGTAGTCTAGAACTGCAGTATTTGAAACTTGGATCAAAGTAACGTAAAGCATATACAACCTATCAAAACTTGAAAATTCAGCTGATGTTACTTTTAGTTGTTGGTAAGTGTGAACTTCCAATCACAAAAACATGCGAGTATATGGCTGACATGTTTGCATTTGTGCCTCACTGTACAGTACATGTCTTAGCAACTGAAATTTCAAACTTCACGACTAGTTTTGGCATAGCCTGCTTGGACCAATGCTAAAACTTTTAGAAGTGACAAACCCACGAAAAACACAATCTAAATTTCACTGAAAACTAAGCCAGTACATTGTCTTCTTGACGGGCTCGATCTGAATTAGTTTCTATTTATTAATAAATTTCAGTTTTTGTTCCCCCACTGAATTTAAAAACCATGTTTTGTAGGAGACTACACTTAGTAAAAATGATTTTTCAGAGAAGTTACTTTAAAACAAAACAATGCTTTTGAATTTCTGCTGGATGTTTAAATCCAAGTAACACTGCACATTGTGCATGATGATGGCTGATATTGAAGTGCAATTACAAGTTTTCGCTATAAAGCAGAACCGCAAGTTGTGATTGTGTAGGAGAAATTAACTTTTGTGGCAAATTGGTCATTCATCTCAAAATTCGAAGTTAATATTTTTATTACGGTCTGACAAAATGAAGAAGACGAGGCGTTTTAATGGCAGTGGAAGTAATGATAATTACACCACAGGTACAGTATTGTTTCATTGATTGAAGTACATGTACAATCATGTTGTACAAAACGAAATGATTAGAATGGTATATAACTATCAAAAGCAAAGTTTAGATGTGACAGGTTTACAAATAGACAAACAGCTGAACAGATCGACGTTAGGGGATCAGGAAGCCCCTAGGCTCAAAACAGGGTTATGAGCACCAACAAGTTTCACCAAGTTCCCCTTTTGACGATAAGTGCTCGGAGGTTAATGAGGTAGGCATGTATTGATCGCTCCTAATTAAGCGGGCTTGTTCCATGTACGCTTCCCTACTTCTGCCCCATGCAACATCCAAATGGTACAGACATGAGTGTATCCCCAGTCTAAAACCTAACCCGGCATGTTCCAAGGGCTGAAAGGGTCGCGGTTCCATTGTTCCTCTAGCTGACAGCTGAATCAAACGGAGCTGATGACATCTTGAATGGGATTTTCCTTTCCAGGCAACCAGATACCCACCGGGATCTCATCCAAGGACCTGTAGTGTGCAAGTCATTACAATCAGATCACCAGGCCAACTTTACCATCAAACCTATAGGGAAGATTTAAGACAGATAGTCTTAATTAAAACAATAAAAATCTTTAAATTATCTTTAAGATAATTGTATGTTAATGCTGTTATATTACGCCAGCCTATAAACACACTTAACAAATATAATCAGCAAATGCACTCGTACTTAAGCACATTTTTTCTGCACTGGTACTCGTACTCATGGCTTCGGACTCATACTCATGACTTTGGACTCGTACTCGCAATCATGGCTTTGTACTGGTACTAATACTCGTACCTCGCACTTGGGAGATTGTACTCGCCATACAAGTCAGTGGGTCCTTAGAACATCAGTCCAAGCGTAGGCCTATACGCTGTATGTACCTATTCCTCCGTTTCCACAATGGCGACCGAACGGGGTGGGTGGGAGTGGGAGATCAAACCTGCTATGAAAAAAAAAAAGTGAGGTGTTAAAGTTATGTTTAGTCCCCAGCAGCCCAATAAGTGCTCCGAGAAAGAAAAAGTGAGAATTGCAGACATGGAATCCGTATATTAAGGCTGGGTAGCTACTGCATACTCGGAAAAGGCCTTTTCTGGGGAACTTATAAAGTCCAAAAATGATCTTGTATTCGCTCCGCCCCAACCGATGGTGTTCTCCGTGTAGATAGCCCTGCCGACACTCAGTCCCCCACCCCAATATTTTTCGTCCAGTCGCTCCTGCATCTCCACACATTCCACAATTTCTTCATCTTCACTTTCTCTATTCTTTCTTTTACTTTCTCTTCCCACTTTTGTTTTTAAAATACTCGAACCCAAAAATATGCATCAATGTAATTTTGCGGAACCACATTTGTGGATGTGGGTGTGTGCCCTTGTTTTCGGATGGGATCGAGGACCGACACAATAGATTTTTGGTGCTCTGAAGAAAATTCAATAGATTTCTCCGGTCCTCTCAAGATTAACAATAGACAGTCTATTGTTAAGGTTAGGGTTGAGGAAGAAAAACAAAAGAAAGCACAATGAGGTCCTCGGATTGAACGGAAAACAAAGCTGTGTGTGTGGGAGTATGCGTGCGTGTGTGTGTGTGTGTGTGGGAGGGGGGTTATTGGTGGGGACACGTGCCGCTAGTCCATGCTTAAAATAACGCCTTGTCGGTTAAGGTTATGCTGTAATCGATCGTAATCGATCACGATTACGGTATTTACCGAAGCCGACTCATGACCTTTTTCATCAAGCCAGTCAGATCAATTCTTGTAACTTAGGCAAAATGAGGTGTCAGTGTCTTAACAGGTAGGGAAAGGTCTGAAGCTGATCATGTCTTTGACTGAAAATCAAGCTCGTGGCCAGACTTTAATAATTTTTTTTAGGGGGGCACGCCAATGTCAGCGTGTTTTCAGACTGGGGAGGGGTCGTGGATCACTGAGGGGTATGTCGTTTTGCAAATGAAAACATTTTGCCATTTCCTAGATGCAAAATGGAGGGAGCTGGTTTTCATGTTTTCATCCTGTATTTGATCCCAAAAAGTATGAACTTCTATTGCAATTTTCCCCTTTTTTTTGGGGGGGGGGGAGGGTACGTATCCCCCATGACTACGTGCCTGCTGCAAATGCCTGCCGCAAAGTCCTTCATAATATTTTTTCCTAGTTTGCAGGCTCAACAGCTCCACACCATCCAAATGTGAGGGTCTTTACAAACATGATTTCAGGTTGTCATATGAAAGGAGTATTAGTTTAGTGAGTAAATTTAATGGCCAGAAAGGACAATAAGTCTTCATAAAAAACCCTGAAAGAGCAGATATCCCCAAACCCACAAATCAAGAAAATTCAGACTATCACACACTGTTGGAAATATTTGTCTTGTGCATTCTTAAAGGCATAGACACTCTAAGTCTGAGACATCATCACAGACTCATGCACATGACAGGTTAGACCATTCCATTCATTCACAACTCTCTGTGAGAAGGGGTAGTTTTTCTCCAGGTTACAGTCCATCTTTTGGAGCTAAAATTTGTGACCCGGAGAATTCCTTGAGTTACATTACTGAAAAAAATCAATGAAAACTAAAATATCAACACCGTGAACAATATCAGACGTCACCTTTGATCTGTGATCGTAACCTACACCTTTCATGGAACTAATCAGCCACTTAGTAGCTTTTTCCTGAACTCTTTCCAAATAGTTTGTATTCTGAAAAATGGGGAGTCCAGATGGGGCTTAACCATCTGCTTGTGAAGAGCTTAAAGTTATAGAGTTGAGGTTTTTTTCTAAGACAAAGGTGGAAAGCGAAATCGTATGTTAAAACTCAAACTTTCTGTAAATATTCACTCAGAGTAGCGAGGGTGTAAATGCAGTATAGCTATTCAAAATCGACTATTATGGGATGTTCTTTGTGATTGGTCGGAAAAAGTTTTCGGAAAGTTAATATGACCTAAGGTCACATGCAAATCGTACAGTCATCCCAAACTTTCGATCTGTCTAGTAGGCAGGCTACCGAGCTGGTAGATGAAAAAGTTCAAACCAATTTGGACCTAACTGGTGATAAAACTTAAAAGGTTTGTAATAGTACTTTCTCATAGTAATATTCTAGCAGCAGAAGATATTTATTCAACTTTGAAAGGTTTGTTAAAGGAGAAAGCAGAGATTTGAAACACTTGGTCGATCGTTGTCGTTTACCTTGTTTTTAACTTACGTCGTTAGGCTGAACCTCCTCGCACGCTGTTTACGCAGATAACGCTAGGCGTCACTCGTGCTTTGTGCAGCTGTCATTCAACGCCAATATTAACGTTGTAACACGAGTACGGTTGCACATAATTCAGTACTAGGCTGTGTGGTATTACTGCACTAGCTACAGTGCGATTTTCATAGGTGGGCCAGAGAGTGCCTGCATCGACGTACTGTACACTCGAACGTAGCTTTAGGAATAAATACATTTGTAGTCCCAACGCATGATTGAATCAACACTTACGTTAGGCTAGGCTTAATGTGTAAAAGCAATTCTGCCCAGTTAGGGCTGACCCCATTACCCATACTCCCGTAGGCCTAGGCTAGGTGTAACATGCTAGTTAACTTAGCGGGAGACAGCCTAAGCTGCTGTTCAGATTGTTTCGTTTTTAACTCTGAGATGAGGTTTTCAGGCTGCAAAAGACTATGACTGGTGTTTTCTGGTTACTGCTTGTGTATGAACATAATGTTGGGACATTAACTCAGGCTAGGCTGTACAAAATCATGCATAGGCTACTCTGAGTATGCAGTGCTGCAATTTGTTGCTAAATTATGCTTGAACATTATATTAAGGACATTGAGTCCATGAAGGGCCTGCGACTTGCCGTGGAGATTTCAACAACAGGATCACCCATTATCTGCAGGGCACATTTCGTCTTATCTAAATTAAAGGGAAATAGGGCGTTTGTTTTACAGAAAACATCCATATTATTAAAACCAATGTTTGTGGACGCAGAAAGATAGATTATTCAAAATAAGGAAGAATAGTGGCCTTCTTTTCAAGAAATAAGTTCCTCACAGATAGAAACTCAGTAATTTGTTGCTCAACACTAATTTGTTCACCCAAACTTTTTAAAATTCAAATGATGCATATTCCGTTACTCATTACATACGTAATGTTTTGAGTAGATGAAGCTTTGGCAGGTGTTTATTGATAAGACTGGATGGTTTAACAATGACTAAAGCTATTTCTTTTGCATGTCATGTTGGTGTATTCTAGATGCTCTATTTCCCTTTAAATACTCCAAGTTAGACTTTAAAATTTCATCAGAATGGAATGAAGTCATATTCTTGATAGGAATACGAGTCATTTCTCCCCATTACAATTTTGCCCAATTACTGTTTGCCCCACATAAACTTACCTAATGTTCTAGTGAGCAGGGAAATCTTTCAGTATTGTATTGTTTCTGTAGTGTTGGCCTTCATGGATTGATATTTTAGGTCAGTGGCAATTTGTTTATGGATACCCTATGTGGTAAATAAAAGATTAGCTAGGTCAGGATTAACTTGGTCATCTGAGACATAGAAGTATATTTTGTACAGCACTGACCATTTTTATTTTTTATTCTTATTTAAACCTTATAAAAGAGGGTAAGAGTCGGTTAGCCAAAACTAATCTTCCCGGAGGCCTCGGTAGAATGTATGAGACATAAAAGTTAGGAAAGAAATAAAAGAAATCATGAAACAGATTCATAAGACAATAAATATAAACCAGTTAGAACAGGAAAATTAAATGAAATGTAAGAAAAACTAAAAATGGCAAATATATACAACAGCATGGTACTTGGAAAAAGACTGAAGTACACAAAAGAAAAAAACGGACTTCCAAGTAAACAAAAGAAAGCCATGTAATAAACTATAAGGTTATCATAATAATAAAAAAAATTGCAAAACAATTCATAAAAGTTGACAAAAGGGGACTTCCAAACATACAATAAGAACCATGTATATTATAAAAAAGAGTATATTAGACTAAGACAACAAATGGTCAGTAAAAATATCATGAAGTTTCTTGTAGAAGAGCTTAAAGATGACTTGAAGTAGTAGCACTCTTAATGGTGTTGGGAAGATTGTTCCATTCTTTTGCTCCAATATAAGAAAACCTTTTGTTATTAAAATCAGTTCTGTCTCTGGATATGTATTAAGTGATGGTGAATAGAGTGTGTATACTGAAACATATCTCTCATGTAAGAAGGGTTGTAGCCATTAAGAGATTTATATACCATAACTAAACGCTTTTCCTTTACACTTTCTAGAAATGTTTTCCATCCTAGTTAATTAAATGGTCTGCGGAGCTCTCTTCGTATGTGGCATCAATTACAGTACAGCTCAAGTATAACTCCCATAGCTGCTTGATTATACTTGTTTGTACTCCTTTACACTTGTTTATATGTTTTTATACCTTTTTATACTTGTTCATACTCAGTGTCTATGCACCATATATGCTCGTATGTACAAATAGTTTTTGCCGATATCAATTGCCTGATATGGGCATAGGATGGATGGTACAATCACGTACACTGCATCGCTGTGTAAAATTTTCGGCCGTTTGATTTAGCAGCAGTACAGAGTTGTTGTTGGAGAAACTGCTATAACACTAGAAGATAGAATCACCCTGCAGATAACTGAGTACATCAACTTAGGTCAGCAAATGTCATTGTATGTATCTCAATTGGTGATGATCAATTCCTTTATTATTACAAAAACCAAGCATGTTGAACTTACATGCCTTTTGCAATATATCAGATTCATTAAATCATAGAACTCACTGTACATTTACATGTTAAGGTCACTTATTTGGATGGTTCTTGTAATTTACTACTAGTTCTGTTGAGGCACATGGGAATAGGCTACCATTAAATTAACATGTTGCTGCATTTAATACATTATGGAAATCAGGGTGTCATGCAATGTTAATTTATGACAGTGGACAAGTCTTATTCCTCTGATGTTGAAAAATACATTGCTCTCATTTTCAACATGAAGTTGACATTCCACTTGTCGAGGAAGTGAATATATTCATGACCTATACCCTTTCTGATTTGTAAAGGCTTTGTCTAGTGGTTCTTACTTTCCTTGTAATACCAAAGTGGCCCAATATAATACAAGCAAAGGATGAAACAGGCTCAAGGGTAGTGGAAATTAATGGAACTTTCTTCTTATAAAGAGGAAGTTTTCTGATTATTGAAAATATCCAGTGGGACCCGGAGTATTGTGTATAGAAACTTGTGAAGTGCCTTTGTAGCTCCAAAGAACAAATAAAGCTGACCTATTTTGTAAAAAGTTTTTATGTAGTTATTATAAGCATTCTGGTTTTCAAATTTGTCTTGCTGACCCTGCATAACCTGAAGTGTGATGCACTTAACTAGTGCTCACACATTCAGTGACTTAACAGGCGGATATGTCAACTCTGTCCATAGGAAAATGAAAGATGTGAAAGTACCCAACAACAGCTCTTATTAAGCTTATTGTAAACTTTGACCACACACGGTTTACCAGTAAAGATGAAGAGCTGTCAATAAATAATTTGAATTGTCAAGGCTATTTACTATCTTAAGTTCAATTGACTTGCTATATGTTGCTTGATCTTTATGGCTGGTCACTTGCATACATGTGCCTTGTTCAATGCAGTTTAAAGTTGTTCATAAATCTAATGTTTTAGGACTGAGTCATGAAGAAGTGAAGTAGTTAGTTACAGCTAACATTAACTTGAAGTGTCATCAGAAATGTGATCTAATTGACTGCTTGCTCTATGGGAACTTTTACACTAGATCCTGATCAGATCCACTGATGTTATGAGGTGATCACCTCCCCAGGGGGTAATGATAGGAATTGATTCTGACGCATTTACCACCTGGGTCACACTCTGATCCTCCCATGATTTGACAACGGAAGAACAAAATTTGCTTGGATATCCATGTGCTGCGCACAAACACAGATCTAGTAGGAAGTAGACATAAAAAATGTTGTTGGTATAGTTTCTGATAGAATTCCTTGGAATTCCAATGTTTGTTAGTTCCTGATATTGTTGCGTTAATTTACCATGCCAGACTTGGTTGACTGTATGCAGTGCACACAATGTGTGTAGTATGTATGTAAATAGTAACAGAACAGCAAATCAATTTATTCAAAGGCTATTTGAGCTTAATGTATGATGGCATTTATTTCTATTATTTTCACTACTCCAGATTGATCAGGACCAATGTGTACTGTTTATGAAGAAAATTGAAAGAGATGGCTTGCGCTAGGAAGACGTCAGTTCAGTATATTTGTTTCAGGAGTTTCAAACATTACTTATGGCTGCCATCAAGGAAGACAAAAGGAGTAAAGTGCATATTTGGATCACATGTTTTGACATTTGAACAAGCAATCATAGAAAGAAAAACTTGTGTAACACACTTTTAATAGTATGTAGATACTTATGTTGTATTTAGAAAAAAAGTACTCAGTTTAGGCAAAATGTTGACTTTGAAAATGGAAGTTGGTACTACCAACCTAACATTATACCAGAAATGAGTGTATTAAGATTATACCTGCAATGAGTGCATCAAAAACTTACCTGCAGTGAAATTGTCTGTCCCAAACATACACAAATTTCACATTAAGTAAGTAAATATTTTCCAAATTCTACACTTTGGTGTAAAATTTGTGTAGAGATTAACAAAGTACAAACTATGAAAACAAATAAGGAGATACTCTTATTTTTGAACTAAATTGTGGAGTCAATATATGTGTACTATGCATGAGTTAATACAGCATAAGAAACTTGTGCGCTACAGAGAAAACACATTGTAAAGGATAGAGGTCACCGGATATCTTGGGTCATGATTGATGCTGGAGCGTTCACATTACAATCATTGATCTCGACATCGAGGTCAGATCCTGGTTTCTGCCAGCATCTAAATAGGATCTGATTGGGATCTGAACTGCATTTACACTTCAGACGTGATCTCGACCTCAGGATCTGATCATAATGTGGAGATCTGAACCGGATCTAGTGTAAAAGCACCCAATATAGTTTGTTTACAGTGTTGAAATGCAATCAGTTTGAGGTAGTTGCCCACTGAGTAAAGATACAAAGGTCTAAATGTTGAATTTCCTCGTGAAACCAAACTTACGAGGTACCAGTAAGAACCAATACTGGCGCTTTTCCCTGTCTCAGTACCAATATCGGTACTACTACCGGTATTGTCCTTCGTGCAGACTTGCATCTCTGAAACAAAACTTGGACAAAAATTCATGAATTGATCCACTCAAATCCAAAGTCACCCATCCACCTTCAATCTTTAGTATAAGTTAGAGTACAATTATGTAGTTGTTGAACTTGAGTCTTATTTTGTATCCACACTCGATTTTTTAAAAAAATGGTAACATGTTTCCATGAAATTCTATGTGCTGCGTATCCTAGGTTCAATATCAATTGTTCAAAAAATATAAGCTTAGGCCTCCAAATACAGACTGTCTGCAAAGTGACTTTGAATTGTGTAAGTAGATTGCATTTCTGCAATTACAGTTAATGTTTACTCATACAGTACCCCTCACGTGCAACTGTCCAGGCTATGTTACTATACGCGATTATACTTGATTGCATGCGAATATACGCAGTTGTACTTTAGTGTACGTTCCACAGCACATCGTGCATGGGGACTTGTGTACGCAGTCGTGTACACAAGTTTGTTTGTTTGTTCAGTTTATTTCCATATCAACAATACAAAACATGAGGCTACAAAATCAACATAGAAAGTCAGCATAAAAGAAACAATTAATGATCATACAAAACAAATACGAAAAGGAAAAGGAGAGAGAAGTTAACAAAAACTTGTGTGAATCTCTCGTCTAAATTAATTATGATAATGTTCCATTTTCAGAGCAATAACAAGTTCCCATTTCCTTGTGTAAATTCCTGAGGGGATTATACACATACATGTACTTAACAATTCTTATCAGCTTCTCTGCTGGGCATATCAAAAGAGGCACTTACTGAAAAGATGGACAGTGAATAGGCCTATTGTTTGGGTGCCATTAGTGGTGATCTAAAGTAGTGTGCAAGGAACCACATCGCTACCTGTGCTTTGTGAATGGCTTGTTAGGCTAGAGTTTTCAAACTTGAAAACAAGTAAAGTTGCTTGTGTGTGTGATGCAAAGACTTGCCAAGTCGCCTTTGCGTACGGCATATAGGCCTAAGTTGTTAAGGCTACCCCAAGTTTGGCAAAATGGCAGTTTGGCCTAGGCCAAGTCCTTTTCTTAGAAATGAGTCTAGTTAGGACATGGTGGTAACGCAATAAACGGTGTTGTTCGACGAATAGACCAGGCCTAAGTTACTGACTGGCGACACCAAACGAGTGACGTTAACGGTTGAGTTGACGGTCTTCAGTCATCAATGAATACTGAGATGTTTGTCCTAAATTTGGCCCAGGCCTACTAGACTTAACAAAAGATGATGCGACTTCACTGCTGAGAAACTTTCCACATTTATCATTGCATTTACCATTTTTAAAAACTTAACCTCATTCTAATCCATTATTAAACATGACATTTCATAGTTCTTGTTTGTGCACAAAGCATGCTAAACCCATCCTGATGAGCCGGTAATGGCTGCCATGTTCATTTCATAACATGGCAGGCAAAGGTATGAGCTGCTGCACCATAACCACGAGTCTCTGCCGAAACCAGATGGATCTCAACTATTACAAATTTGATACTGAAATATACACTGTATGACACACTTGTCAAATACCTAGTTTAC
Organism: Stichopus chloronotus; assembly: GCA_021234535.1. Classification (NCBI taxonomy): domain Eukaryota; kingdom Metazoa; phylum Echinodermata; class Holothuroidea; order Aspidochirotida; family Stichopodidae; genus Stichopus; species Stichopus chloronotus. Next base: position 25,611,857 of record CM037831.1, read on the forward strand.
ATGGTATCTGGAAACAGATTTTTTTTGTCAACTTGTGACAAAAGCTTAATTCCATTGATCAATAAGGCAGAAGGTACCCTTCTCAAACCAGTGGTACACTATCATTGATCTATGTAGTCGATGGGTTCAATATTTTTCATGAAGTCATTTAAACGGGTTTAGTGAATAACATGTGGACCAGCTGATGAGCTCAGATAACTTTCAGAGTTCAAAATGGTATAGTGTTGAATTGTAGGAGGTTGCCAGTTTGCTTACCCCATTGTACATAGTATCTTAAGCATGCCACTGTTGGAGATTGGACAAGGAAAAGTTCTACTCTGCGTTAGGTGGAAAATGATGGTAGTAAAGACTGCATGGGTAAAAGAAAACTGGTGGGTAAATTATAAATGATCATGATAATTTGCATATGAAGCAGTGCAGGTCATTGTAAAGAGCCCTAAAGCAGAACTTTTGTCAGCTTGTACTTGTATTCTTGTAAACAATTGCATCAGCACTCTTTCCTAAAAAGTGCCTTTTAGGGATGGCATCGGGGAGGTGGGTTAGAATAGTACATCAAACAAAATGAACAATGGTAGTGAAAAATATGCATCAGTGTATAAACTCACTGAAAAGGTGATGAACACTCCCTCCCCCACCCCACCTCTTCCCACCCCATTCAGCCAGCCTTAATGGTGCAAGCCAAGTAAAAGGAGAAAAGGGAAAGAAATTATATTTTCAACACCTATGGTTTGTTTCAGCAAAGGATCAAAGCATGCTGCTGATATGTGCATCATAACAATCAATCATGCCTGTGTTGATTACTGAACATCTAGATTTTTTAATTTTTCTTGCCGATCTATAGATTGAGCATTTGGGAGAGAAACCATCAGAGGTGGTGATGTTGTGGTGATGTTGTAAATATAAAATGGAAAAGAAACTATGTGGGTATTTCGTTTTGCCATGTGTGCATTTCAGTATAGCCCCGGTAATTAAAAATGTGGCAATTTGATCTAAGAATATTTACAAAGGGGGTTCAGTGTTTTTGTGCCAATAGTTTGCTTCTCTGCAAACTTTGTATTTCCGACCTTCACAGTACAAGGGAGAACAAACTATGTAGGACATGATTTCTCTTCAAAACTTCCAAAGATAGTTCCCAGTTGAAAAAAAAAGAAGCAGCCTAAAAAAGCTAGTTTCTATGTTAAAAACAACTTGTGATAAAAAGTAAAAAAATCCATGCGACAGAATTAGGAATGGTGACCATGAACCAAGGTTTTTCTTTTCTTGTCGTTGGACGCCCAATTTGTCACCACATGGGTTCTTTCTATGAGTTAAATCATCCAATTGCAAATGAAATTCATTCAACTTTCTGATGCAGAAGCAGAACCTTTAGCCTTTGTATCATTTGTTTGCCTTTCCCAAACAGTTATTTTTTTTTTCCGCTCTGTTGCTACAATGTGATAGTAAAAATGTTCATCCCTTCAAGAAGCCCATCAGAGGTTTTAAACAGTTGAAGCAACAAGTGCAAATTCCTAAACGACGTCACGGAAGTTAAGCACTGGGTGACCGATGTGCTGTTGTTCCCAATTGAAATGATCCATCATTGTAAAACTAAAATTATTTCATTCATTGATTTACAATAGTCGAAATTGAGTGATGCATGAAAAATGTTGATAATGGTTGGTCGATTTCTGTGACGTTTGCTTTGTATTTTCAAGTTTAATGAGTTAAATGAACATTTAATAGGATACCATAACAGTGCAACACTCATTTGATGACGCCATTTTGAGACTTACAAAACTCCTCAAAAATCATCTTCTCGTTCTCTTTAGTTGTTTCCTCATCATGCGTTGCTATCGTGTTTGGAGTGATTTATTTATCGACCATTAGTAGGATTGTGGCAGTTGGTAGCAAAAATTTTGGCAGTCAAGGCTATATTGATGTGCCTAGCACGCACGTGCTCTGCTGTGTATTGTACATTGGACTGCTCGGACTTTTTGTGCCCTTGCTCGCTGTACAGTAATATTGCGCAAGCTATTTCATCACGGCCGTGCTTGACATGTGGTTTGAGATGGAAAACGATGTAACAACATCCACGTGCTTCGTAGATTAACTTTGGATTTTACCACATACGTTAGGAAGACACAACAAGTAGGAAAAATATTCGTCTTTCCACAAAGGACAACGTTCACACATTACACCTCATAAGTATTGATCTTTGCTAAAATTTGTACTAGGCTAATCCACATTTTGATTCTGGAGTTCCGATAAATTTCTTAAGTTGGTAGGCAGACATCAATGGGCAAAGTAGGCCTATGTCTGCGAAACTGTTGTCAGATTGCAACTGAGGCCCATAAAACAATACGGTAAGTCATGAAAAATCATTTGTTTGTCGAATGCAGCACTGTTTGCTGTTTTAAAAACACAAAAAGAAACGAAAACAAAAAAATGAGTTTTAAACATGATCGTGAAAAGAAAAACACAACCAAGGAGGTTGTGGTCCTTTTTATTTGTGTAGACATGTTCACGTCACCGACAGACTTGCGTCTCCTAACCTTTGTGTCACCCACGACATGGAGCTGGACGCTCTGTGCTTCCCGTGAGCAGGCCTCTCAAGGTACGCTTTTCCGCATTAGCCATTACCCGCTCGGTCCTGCGCAGACTGCACAACGCTCTGGCGGATCTCCCCGTGGCTCTGTGCTGGCCGTACCAACCCTGGTTCCCATTGTTTTTGTGGCTTCTGTACCACCTACCCTTCCTGCTCCCGCCTGTCCCATCCCTGCTTACACAACAGAGCGGTGTACTTCGCCACCCAGACCTGACGTCCATCAGGTTAGCTGCCTGGCCTCTGTCAGGACATCTTTCCAAGTGGCAGGCTTTTCAGCAGAGGCTGCAGACCTTACCGTTGCAGCGAGACGTACTTCCATGGTTAAGACTTACGAATATGTAATTTTGGAACAACAAAGTAATTTGAGAAAATATAAAATTTCGTGCAGAAAATTGGATTATACAGACCAAAAGAAGATGCTGTACATGTAAAAATGGGCTCTGCAACTGGTGCACTAGCTGGGTGATGATGTCAGGGTCACGTCAGCTGTAACACAGGTCACACTCCCAAAATAGGAATTTCTCAGAATAAAGGAATGATTTTTCTTGGATCTGGTTATTTGAATATTTTTTTATGTTCTATTCGTAAATTTTTTCCAGTTTTGGCAATGTTACTATTTTATTCTCACAACGTGTTACACACACATTTTGTAAGTCTAAAATTTTAATATTTTGTGATGTACTGTAGAACAACTGTCCTACAACTTTTCAGCAGTAAAATGCACTGATGATTTCAAGTTGGAATTTTTCTTTTGTTATATGAGTATAAGACTACTGCTGATCACTACAATATTTGACACATCTTTCTTATTACTTAAAATATAACTAATGAAGTACAAAAAATAATCTCTAAAATGTAACACCCATCACGTAGAATTGACCGTTGTGGTTTTGTCTCATTTTCATCTGTGTTGGTACCAAAGAATATGGGCAATATACGTTTTTGTGTATGCAAGTAAAGTGCAGATTCACTGGTGAAGGTGAACCGTTATGCAGACATTCATAATCCCACAACTCACTGGTGTGGGTATTTATGATTGACTATACTAACCGATTGCTTCATTAAAGAGGGCGCTGTCCTAGAATTAATTTCAAAAGCATTTAGAGCAGGGCTAAATAAATGCAATAGTGAAGCAAGGGGTAAGCATATATCATGTGAAAAGTGCTGATCTCCATTTCAGCCTGCTTGCAACATCCTTTGAATTTTACTACAATAAGTTACTCTAGATACACTCGAAATATTACCGACTTCCACGAAGAGAAAATTCCCAAAACTCCTTGGTTTGGGATTTCGCTAGCGACGTATTCATCTCGTATAACCCATGCATTGCTGTGTTGACCATGGTCTAGCATCTGGCAATTTTGTGTGTGTGTATCTGGTCACTGCCCTTTTTCCAGACTGTAGGAGTCAAGGCTAGAAGCGAAGTGATTAGTGAGGAGAAGGGTAATGGGAGAAGACGAGAATGGGTGCTTACCTAGCACGACTTATGGATGAAGGCCGACTGTACATTTCGTAACTATCCTGAGTCTCCCATAGATTGAACAAGGGTGACACGACCTGCCACCAGGAAGCATGGCGGAAGACGAGTGTGTAAAGAGATCGTGGAGGACCAAACGCTCCTAAAATGAATTTTGCGAGTCAGGAAGCAGGTAGGTGGGTAGGCTGTTATATGAGGTGAGTACGTTGCTAGCAAATTCCCAAACAAAGGAGTTTTGGGAATTCACAGCACGTACTCCCTCACCTCATACAACCTATGCATTGCCGACACGGGTGTCGGTGGCGGGTTAGGACCTTGCTGAAGGAGGCCGCAGTACCGCTCTAGCGAAGGCGTCGTTGGATGCTGGAGTATTTGTTAACAGGAGACAAAGGAGGACGGCGTTTTCCACACGGCCGCGGTGAGAATGTCCTCCAAAGGTACGTTGCGAAACCAAGCCGCCTATGTAGCATGCCCCCGCACGTCATGGGCTCGAACGTGCTCTTCCGGTACAACATGCGGATAGATTAGAGCAACGATCTAGGGCAAAAGCGTTTTCTTTGAGGCCGGAGTGCACGAGTGGTGTAGTAAAATGAAAAGCCGGTCAGACGTACTTATGCATTTTGTCCCCATGATGTACCATTTGAGCGCCTGGATGGGATACCAGAGCTTGTCCTCTGTCACTGAGATCTTGCTGAGATTAGGTAACCTTATCTGTCCCAGGGAGAAGGAAAGGGTCTGATTTTAGCCAAAGAATGGGGTCCCGGAGGAGATGTACCCCGGTGGGATCAAAGCGCATAATCCCCTCTTGCAGGGAAAGCGTGTGGAGCGTTGCTTGTCGACGTGACAAGGCTGCGACCACCAAAAACAAGGTTTTGTAGGTGAGCAGGTCCAACGGAGCATTATGGAGTGGCTCATAAGATGGCTGAGCAAGTTTGTCGAGGACCATAGTGGTTGACCAAGAGGGAGCGAGACGTTGCTCTGACCTGTTAAGTGAAGCCCTCAATGCAACGCCACGATTGCTGACCGATAGTTGCAGATGTTGCTCACCTGCTTCCCCTCCCGGAAGATCAGACAGAGGAAGCTAGCTAAGTCGGGGACTGACATTTCCACGGGATCGAGAGCGTTCTCGGACGCTCACGTGTAGTAGTTTTCCAAATGAGAATCGTTACTGCTAAAATTTGTCATTAGCACAACACCATCAAATCTAACTATTTTATATGATCACCTTTCAACAAATGTATGAAGTTGTACAGTAATGACAATAGAAAATTCCTAATCACTTCATGTGAGCAAGAGAAGTACAAAAAATACTATAATAGAGAGAAACTTAATCTGCATAAAGTTTCTTTGGAAAGTTGCATCTCTGACAATTGTCAATAAAAGGTTGTACCCTTAGCTTCTAATGAACCATAGAAGTATTTACTAATATGTATGTCTGAAACAATGGGGGCTAAACTGTACACAGAAGGACTTTTTGGTTCCTTGCATCAGCAAAGGAACCTATGCAGTCAGGTTGGCGTGTGTGTGTGTGTTTGCATCTGTGACACTTGCTTAGGTATGCTCTTGCTCAATAGGGGATAGTCAGATGAAAGTCAAACTTGGTATGTAGGTTTGCTATATTGAGAAGGTGTGCCCTATTGTTTTTGGTGGAGGTCAAAGGTCATCTGGAGGAACTGGGGGCAAAAGTCTGTTTTGCTTGGGTACTGCCGTAACTCAATAGGGGAAAGTCTGATGAAAGTCAAACTTGGTATGTAGGTTTGCCATATTGAGAAGGTGTACCCTATCGTTTTTGGTGGAGGTCAAAGGTCATCTGGGGGAACTGGGGCAAAAGTCTGAAAACCTTGTTATGCTATGGATGCTCATATATTCCATCAGTCCCCCTCCAGTGCATCATGGAAGTACTGCTTGAGTTAGCAGTTTCTTGATCAAATGAAAAAGAAGCAGTGTTGTTTGCACTATTGTAGGTGGTCACACAACTTTTGGCTGGATCAGTTTACCTCCTCGTGCCTGAGTGCTAATGTGTGCATTCATGTAAGTGTCTTTTCAATTAGTGAGGTGGGTAGGTAACAACGAAAGAAAATAAGTCAGTTGGTGTTCTTACCAGTTTAAACTATACCCCAGTAGTTCCCCTCCAGGGCATGCTATCAGTTTATTGGATTTTAAAGGGGCATAGATGTGATAAGCCATATTGCAATTTGCAGAGCCCCTTCTTTCAATGAGAGATTCACAGCTGTTTGTGTTTTGTAAAATGAATGGGATATTGCTGTATATTGCAGAAATCAACATCTTCAATTCATTGCATTAATTGAAATGGCTTCTTTGATATTTATGAACTCAGGCATATCATTTTACAGTATGTATATTCCAAGTACAAGGAACCATAGTGCCCCTAGGCTGTTGTGAAATCATGCAAAATACTTCTTCTCTTACAGATTGTATGTAACACTGTTGATGGTTGCTCACATTAGTGCTTTTGAAGTGGTTCCATGTTGGTACATGTTTGTCATGTTTGGGGTCCAATGTCTGAAATGGGCCATTTTATAGAAGCATGAAATATGTTTCTCTCTCTACAGAGTTTATGTTTCAAAAGTGAGAGTTCATGGTCAGAAATGGACCATATAGGCTATCGTAGAAAATAATGCGATATGCTCCCTTTTATTTCATAATTAAAATTACATGCTCCCCATCTGTGCAAGGAATCAGAGTTCCCTTGGGCTCTTGTTCTACTAAGGAAGTTCATCACAAGGACACTCCACCGACACTAGTAACCAGACCAAGAAATGTCACTGGTTAACTGAGTAGGACTTTTAAAATGTAGCAATTTTACACCCGGCACAGAGGGTGTGATGACAGGTGTTACATTGCAATATGTCGAAAATCCCACTCATCTCATCCATGGTAAAGAAAAAAAGGACAGGTCTGAATGAGAAGTACTCTCTGCATTCAAAAATAATTATCATAAACCAACTTTTGAAGGTCGTGTGACATGAAAATGACATTTTGGAGTATTCGGTGCATTAAGCAATGGGAAATCTGCCCCAACTACCAAAGCACTAGATGGGTCTCTCCAGTGTGGTGCACTGTCTGTAATTTGTATAATTAGCTCTTGTGCTTTAAATCGTCTCGATGATTAGTAGCTGAGAAAGTAAAGTTAGATAACATTGGAATATCTCTGAGAATAATTCAGAACATGAACTTTGAGTAATGTCATAGTAGTATGTCTTTTCTTTATCCAATGGAGGATATCAAAACCAACCCCAGTATTGAAAGACTTGGAGAAGGTATTGCTACTATTGCTTATGCAGTAATAACAGACATTTAAAGTTACTTCCAGAGTCGACACAGTGCACACAAGGAAGTTTTGGTTTGAAACTTGGCCAAAGTTCAAAGAAAGTAAAACTGTGTAGATGTTGTATGTTCTGAGTTACCATTGTGTGTAAAGCTCAACCAGCAACTTTTTCTTGTCTATTTTGCCCTGTTTGTAAACTTGGCAGTCCTAGGAGACAGTCCTGTAACTAACTGGCATGCTGACTGTTACTGCCACTTGAAAAGCCTAGCACTGGTTAAACTTTCAAATCTATAGCAGAAGTGACTCAAATATACTGTAAGTTGATATTTTCAAAGTCATTGATCAGTTGCACTCTTTGAATATAATGTCCACATGGCCACATGGTGGTAACAATAGAGGGACGCAGTAGTAGGACTGCTTGTAATTGAGACTGACATGTATGTAGTATTTCTGTGGTAGTTACCTTTCTTAACTTGGGTTATTGGAATGTGCCAGTTTTTTGGTTTCGATGATAATCGTCACCTTTGTAATCATGCATACGTGTGTGTGTATGTATGCCCTTGTTTTCGTGTGGGATCGAGGACCAAAACAATAGATTTTAGGTCCTCTGTAGAAAATTCAATAGATTTCTTCTGTCCTCTCAAGATTTACAATAGACAGTCTATTGTGAAGGTTAGGGTTGAGGAAGAAAAACAAAAAGCCCAATTAGGTCCTCGGAATCAGTGGAAAACAAAGCTGTGTGTGTGTGTGTTTGTTTGTGACGCCCTACCTTGCAAACACGATATCTCAAGAAGGGAAGCTTGGACAGAACTCATATTTGGTATGTAGGTGAACCATATTGAGAAGAAGAACCCTATTGTTTTTGGTGGAGGTCAAAGGTCATTTGAGGTCAACAGGGGTCAAATTGTGAAAACATTGTAAACACGTTATCTCAAGAAGGGAAGCTTGAACGTATCTCATATTTAGTATGTAGGTGTACCACATTGAGTAGAAGAACCCAGGGTTGGAAAACCTTGCTGAATTTCCCGCGAACACAGTAGAAAATACCCCGATTTCCCGCTGACATCTGTGTAGGGGTGAAACCCCTTGTTGGGGGTTCAGGGGCAAGCTCCCAGAAGATTGGGGTTTCTAGCACATCGAAGGGGTAAAATTGTGCAGCTGAGCACAAAGAATATAACTGAAAACTCGTACAATAATTGAAAAATCAATCGCGAAAGCTTAACGCTAGGCTATATACATCGTTGCAATGTACGGTGCCTTTTAAATGTGAAGAAGTGTCACTTACAAAATGTCAGAAACGAGTGAAACTTGAGCCCGATGTTACGCTATATAGATGTGCAATAAGCCTAGAATATATGTCTTAATCATAGACCACTATACACTGTCAACTATACACGCTGTGCTACTTACAAACAGCTCTGCGAGTTTGACGTAAAAAAAATCCTGGCATGTTTCCAAGAAAAGTTTTTAACTGCAAAAATGTGAACACCTGCCCCAAAATGGACATTTATCACATTCGTAATACTCAAATTCAGCCACCTGTTGGAGCTACGACATGTGTACTGAACTTTTTTATCCCTGATAACTGTGACCATTAACAGGCAGCAGAAACTTGCAGCAAAGAAAAAAGCTAAACATAAAAGTCGTCCCCCATATTTCAAAATGGTTTAATCGAGGCCATTCTTTTAACTGCGTGTAACGTTACGTTTTCCAGAAAGGTGTTTGGCGCTACCATTGCATAAGAGTGTAAGACTGTAAATGTAAAGTAGGTACAAAGGTCAATGCCATGCCGCGTGGGTCTGTTGCGCCGCTGTGTACTGTATGTATGCTGTGTACATACGTACCTACTACATGAAAGCACTCTGTTCTCATTAATTGCACAGAGAATCTTGTGTTGAGTTCAGAAAAAATAAAAAAAAACACTAAAACCGACGGATGTGAAATTGTGCACGAGCTCTGCGCGAATCATCCTTGGGCACTGGGATTCATAGGGTATGTAGGGCGTCTGAAGTGTGCCTAAAAGTTAACTGGCGATAATTTCTGGTTACCTGCGTGATTGTGGGGGATATACTGGACATCGTGGTTTATTGGCATAGAGGTAACACGCGCTATTTGCCTATGTGAGTATCGTAAGCAATAGCAATCAACAGAGCTTGCTTTTAAATAATTGTTTAACAGCATTTTCTCTGTTCTCCCTCATTTATTTTGTTTCTCTGAACATTTCCCGGTTTTTTCCCCGTTTTTTATAAAAAAAAAAACGTGTCCCGACACGCAGAATTTCCTGTGAGCATCGCCGATTTCCCGCGAACCAGGTTCGGAGGTTCGCAAGGTTTTCCAACCCTGGAAGAACCCTATTGTTTTTGGTGGAGGTCAAAGGTCATTTGGGATCAACAGTTTTCAAATTGTGAAAACCTTGTAAACACAATATCTCAAGAAGGGAAGCTTGGACAAATGTCATATGTAGTGCATTGGTGTACCACATTGAGTAGAAGAACCTTATTGTTTTTGGTGGAGGTCAAGGGTCATTTGGGGTCAACAGGGGTCAAATTGTGAAAACCTTGTAAACACAATATTTCAAGAAGGGGAGCTTGGACAAATGTCATATGTAGTGCATTGGTGTACCACATTGAGTACAACATCCTTATTGATTCTGGTTTAGGTCAAAGGTCATTTGGGGTCAACAAGGGTTAAGTTGTGAAAACCTTGTAAACACAATATTCTCAAGAAGGGAAGCTTGGACAGATGTCATATGAAGTATGTAGGTGTATCTTAGAGAGTACGAGAATGCTATTTTTGATTCCTTGCCGAAGGCAGAAGCAATCTATGCGATGGTGATGTCGTGTGTGTTTGTGTGTGTATGTATACCTGTGCGTGTGTGACGCCTGCTTGTAAACATGATATCTCAAGAAGCGTAAGCCAAAAATGGGCATGGCATTGACACCTACAGTATCAAAATTAATAGCTAACAAGTATACCAAACATACCAGCTGTACCAGAAAAATGGATAATACATCGTAAAAAGTAAAGCCGTGTGAAGAAACCAATTGATACCCCCTCGCTTCTCAAGTTAGTCGATCAGAGAGTAGGTAACTGAACTGTACTTAATTGGAATAGTTTGTGATTGGGGTTACGGAAAATTCCAAGACACCCTCTTCAAGTTGTGTACGCAAAAGCTGTGCACCTTGCAGGGCACATCTAACACAAATTAGCATTTTAGTAAAAAGAAAAAAAACTTTGTGACAATGGAACGTCAAAACAAGTAGCAATGTTTGTTAGACATAAAAGCAAAAGCAAAGTGCGAGACCAAGGAGTATTCTGAAGTACCATACACCTATCCTAGAAAAACAGTTGAAAGGCCGATATGGCTGTACTTCCCACCATATTAGATACATCCGAATCGCAATTAGAGGAGTGAATTCCATGCATGTTTCCATTTTGTTACTGCAATTGGAAAACATGCATGTTGATGAAACATGGAGTAACATTTTCCCCATAATTCTCGCCAAAAAGAAACCCTCAGTCGTATAAGTGGGGAAAGCAAAATAGCTAAATAAGGTTTTCACCCACAGTTTTGAGCCCATCTCCATATACTGAGTCAGTTGCACACCTACAGTATCTGTCATAGTCTGTTTCGTTAACGTTGCATAGAATGATAGATTCGTCTCAAGTACATACTGCCCATGTAAGTAGCTGACACACATACAGTACATCGCGTATGCAAAGCAGTATGGCCGGATCATGGAGTTGCCATTGTCGAATATCTCCCTGGTCGGAATGAATGCATACCCAATGTTTATTCCAAAGACAACTTTCCGTAGATGCAAACTGGGAGTGTTATTAAGGTTTTAGACTCCCTAAAGTAAGAGATTTCAGTCACAAAAACCATAGTTGGATCTCACACGCTGTTTTGTTGTCTGTGTACACTTGGCACTGTTGTGTTACTATCACATGTTCAGAAAAACAAGATCGAGTGGCGAAAGTATAAAAAATGATCTCAATCGGTCAAAAGTTACAAAAACATTTGCATGGCCTGTGCATAACACCCCAAACTAGCAATCTGCATCATTTTCGCAAATTTTAATTCGAAGGTTTTCCTTTACGAGATATTTATTCAGAGTGACTTGGGACTTTTGCTGTAGCCTAACATATATACGTAATACTGAGATAGAGCATAGCCAACACATGTATTACTGGTGTCCTACACTTACTGTACAGGAACAGACTATAGACTAAGATTTTCAAGTAAATTTTGACCCAAACTGTTTGAAAATGTGCTTTATGTTGCCTGATATTGCTTATACTGGGTCATCAGGAACAGGATGTCGTATTTTACACTAAAACTTTGCACATTAAACTTAAAAAAAGAGTGGAGAAAAGTTCACCATATATAGCAGCGTTATGACAAACCAACACATTTTCATAACTCCAACTCAATGCATTTGAGACCAAGCTCTGCTCAATCATATTGGCTTATAGCCACAGGGGATGGGTAAAAAATTTAGCAGCACTTCTCTAAATGTTCTACTTAAAACTTCCTTATATCTTCCATCCTCATCCCTCCCCCCCCCCCCCTCATGTGTTTGGCACTTAATGTCTTCAAGTAAATGGTTGCATATTGCCACTCAGTGTATCTGGATTCCTCACTGTTTTGTTAAAAAGAAAACAAATGCATACTTTTTCAGGGTTGTTACAGAATGTATCAGGTCTTAATTGATGGCAGAGTTAAAGTGGTAAAGCGGATATTTTCCTGCTATTTGATGATGGCGACATGTAAAAGTTATCATTATTAAAGATGCTGTGGTAAAACTTACTTTACAGTAGCTGAGGTAAAGCCATTTCACTTCAGCATGTTTATTGCTGCAGCAATTTTTCTTACTCAAGAGGGCTGTGTGGTTAGCAACTTAACATAGACATTGCGTATACAGGGAACATGTCTGTGCGATAGAAAGATGGTATGTTTAATTAATGTAGTAAGCAGTGATTTCATGAAATTCATGTTACTGCTGCTACGGGTGTACCAAGTATGCTGTAGGAAGAAAGGAAAGTTGCAGTGAGTAGATTAGGGATGAACGTTAATGTAACGCTTCCTCAAAGACAGTACACACATGAAACTGAACACATTTTTTTCAAAACTTATTCGCATTTAAAGATGATCCTAGAGAAATTGACACTGTTTACACAGACACATGCATGCTCTGTACGTTGCTACATGGCAACACTGTGGTACATAGGCCTACAAGTAACACAGTAAACAGTGATTCCAGGAAAATGTACGGTTTACTAGGTATGGAGCAGCCATGTATACTGATATATGCATAGTGCTCCTACAGACACAGCTTACTTGTAAATACTGTATTGCAAGAAGCTTTGACAAATTTCACGTTTGGTATGTGAGTGTGTCACATTGATTTATACCAGATTCCTGTAGATTTGGGAGAGGTCACAGGTCATTTGAGTTCAACAGGGGTCAAATTGTGTAAATGTCGTAAGCACAATATTTCGAGAAGAAAACTTGGGCAGATTTCCCAATTAGATTGTAGGTTTACCTCATTGAATTTACAAAAATTTTCATTTTCTTTAGTGAAGGTCAAAGTTCATTTGCAGTCAACAGGGTCACAGTGTGGAATTCTTGTAAACATATTATCTCAAGAAGGGAAGCTTGGACAGATGTCGTATTCAGTGTGTAGTTGTATCTCATTTAGCACAAGAACGTTTGTCTTTAATGAAGGTAGAATGGTTGTTCCATGTTGCTGGAATCTCAAACTTAAACCATGGGTAGCACTCGATGAGTAGATGATCTTTGTCAAGTTTTGATGAGGTCAAAGGTCACATGATGTCAGTAGAGGACATAGCCTGAAAACCTTGTAAACACGGTATCTCAATGGGGGAAAGTTACTTGAACTTCAAAGTTGGAATGTAGGTAGTCCATTTGAGTAGATGGTCATGAGGCTTTCTTAGGTAGGTCAAAGGTCATTTGAGGTCACCAGAGGGGCAACTCTGAAAACCTATGAAGTAGGCTATTTCAGCTGCTGGAAGTTGCTGGAACTTCAAACCCTTAGCCTTGGTTGCTCTTGATGATTTGGTGATCTCTGTCATGTTTTAGGGAGGTCAAAGGTCACACAAGGTCAGTAGAGGTCATAGTTAAGAAACCTTGTAAACACTATGTGCAGAAGAAAAAGTTGCTGGAACTTCATAGGTAGTGTATAGTTTGACCATTCTGAGTAGATGATCTCAATTGTTTTTCATGGAGGTCAACATTCATTTGAAGTCACCAGCAGTGGAGTTTGAAGACCTTGTAAGGAAGTTATATATCAGTGACTGATTGATTTGTTGTAAACATGGTGTCTCAAGGAGGGTAAGGTGGAGTGAACTTCAAAATTGGTATGTTGGTTATCCTTTCCTTATCATAAATATTTGCTAGGAATAACAAAGTCCTTTGACGTTTTGGTTTAGTTTTTCTTGTGTAGATGTCCCATAGATAATATTCCAAAGTATGTGTTTTATGGTCCTCTTCTCTCTCTCTCTAGCTTAAATCAGGAATGTTGCATTTGGTCAAAGGTTATGAGTGTTTACCAAGGTCATCAGTGTTTACCATAACTCTGCAGGTAAACAATGATGACCTTCAACCAACAACATACCTTCTTTCAAGCTCAGACGAGCCAAAAACACATACCCATGAATATTATCTATGTAATGTCAACATAAATTAAAACATTAATTTTTTTTTCTCTCTCATCTCTACTGTGGCAGTTTCTGACAGATTTCTCATTGACATGCTTTTTTTTACCACAAATGTGTTTTAAGGAGATATCATTATACCTAATTTTTAGGAAGAAAGAGCAAAGAGTTGTTTAAAACGTATGTCACAGCTACGGATTCTTCTTTAAGGAGACAACCATTATGTTACCTTGTAGAGAGAACCTGTGGTTTGCTTGGAGCAAGTGATTGCATGTCTCCCCAGTTGTTGTTATGTTATGTGAACCTTGTGCAGTGGCAAAAACAAGTAGCAAGGCAAAGTTTATATATGTATATTGAAACAGGCATTGCAAATTGAAGGCTCACATTTCCATCGTGCACTAATATTGAAGAGGGGGGGACCTTTACCTTCCGCACAAGTACGTAGTGTGCACTAGATCCAGCAGTAAGGGGGGGGGGGTTGATTCACTATGATAAAGTTCCCACCTACTGTTAGGGTTAGGGTTACATGTGTTACATTGTGCAGCCTGCACTGTATTTGATCATGGGATGCAGTGGGACACTCATTGCTAAGTTTGGCCTTAATAAGCTGTGTATGGTACGTTCTGGTTTGTGCACAGAAGGGCAGCCATGATTTGAGCCACAAAGTAAACCAAAATGAGTTTAATTTTCCCTGATGTTATATGAATGTTGTATTACCAAGAATCTTCAGTTTTCTTGATGCAACTGATGGCAGCTCTCCAGGTAAAGTGTTTAGATTCTGCAATACACAGTGGTATAGTGGGAGGGGGGGGGGGTGTGAAGCAGGCGATTTGCCCACCTAGAAATAAATGCATGTGGCCCACTCACAAAAAGGAGGATTGAAGAGGAAACGTAAAAGTAGGGAAGAAGAGGAAGAGAGAGCAAGAGTGAGGGAAGGGAAAAAATGAAAAAGGGAACCAATAAGAAGGGAAGCAAACAAACAGAGGAAATAACAGTGGTACTTGTAGGAACATTACAGTCACAAGGGGTCAAGAACGAGAACAAAAATGTTGTGGAAAATTAGTGAGTACTTTATGAAACAGAGTGTGGAGCATGAGCAGAGTGTGAAATAGGAAGAGAAAGCGATAAATGGCCTAGACAATGGTGGAAGAACCGAGAAAGACACAAGCAAACTCTACAGAAGATAATATCTACCACATGATTGCAAACAATGGCGAAATTGAATGACAAAGCTGGGTAGAATAGGATATGACAGAGGCAGAATATTTGTGTATTTACACTACATCTTTCGCATAACTGGACATTTATACGTGCCCAGAAAATTGCATAGAAATGTTGAAACAAGTATAAAGAAGTATAATCTTGAAGACAAGAAGACACCCGGTTTACACCGTGCATACACCTCGCATACACTGTGCATACACTGCGCATACACTGCGCATTCACTGCGCATAATCCCTACTTGACATGTTATTGACTGGTTATTGACTGTGATTTAAATTGGAAGGAGAAAATCAAACGGGTTAATTCTAAAGTGGCTAAAAGTCTTTCAGTTATGTATAATTTAAGAGAATTCTTGGCCACCAGTTCAGTGAAGATGCTTGTGACAACAGAAATGTGTGCAGTATAGGCCTAAGAACCAGTCAGGTCGATCACAGCAAGTCTGGCACATGTGGTTGTGAGGGTGCACAACTTTTCACATTACCCAACTCGCTATTATCTTGTTTTTTTTTTAGAAATGTCCAACAATAGTTACCCCAGATGTTTCTAAACAATAGGTAGTAGGTAGACAATATGTGCACCCTAAAGTAATAACACTAGTGATTTAATTGCTAAGGAAAAGGATGTGGGCACTAAGAAGGATTAGCCAAACTCACTTGCATAGCGGTTGAAATGAGTTGTACAGCACTAGGTTTAAAATAGTGAGATTCAAGGGTTGAATTTGCAAAAAGATACCTTCCTTCAAGTTGCAATTTAGCACTACGGCGCTATTAGTTTTACTCGCGTGTTTTCATGGCTAGGTATACCGTAGTCAGTTCCAGCGCTCATGGGGAATATTCTGTTGATAAAGCAGGCGATTGTGGTCGGCTGCAGCTGCTCTGCTGGAGTTGACTTGCATGCAACAATTCAAATCTGTCGTGCTGCAATTTAGCTTCTTTGATGTAAGTTCATCCAGGAAACTTAAAACAATTATAAAGCATGTAAATTTTGTTTATCATTTTGCTTCTGTATATAAAAATATATCTCATTTTAAAAACTTTCGCCAAAATTGGCTATTTCCACGATAGCAGGAAATCGGTGACTACAGTTTTTGTCTTACTCATTTTTGTTGTTTTATGTGAGCTGCCAAATGATATTTGCTTATTATTTAAGAATTGCTAATGACGAATTTAAGAGTGCTTACGTTTGGGGCACAATTCTAATGGTTTAATTCAAATGAATGTATGATCATATTGAAAAAACCAACACTGACGCCAGTTGGCCTGTGCAGCAAAATCAACAACGAAATGTTTTGACTTATATCACCAGACACCTTACAATCTAGGATTGAGTGGTACCAGGAAAATCAGTACCGGTATTCGCAGCGCATCAGTACTGGGAATACGCAAAGTACCGGGATTGACCACGTGTTCAACGTGCCAAAAACAAAAGATTCTGTGTCTTGTTGAATGTGATAAAAACAACAGGTTTTGAGCCCTATATACTGTGGTGGTAATGCAGTAACTTGTATTCATGTCTTCATGTAAATTCATTGACAAAAAACATCAAACAACGAGGTAAAAACTTTCGTTTGTGCAGTTTTAGCAGGGTTTGAGAGCAGTACTGAATACAGCTACTAAATCTGCAACCACCTTTTTGCCGATGCGATCATTTGTCAAAATATCCCGTCGCCATTTGCGATCTAAAAATTCTTGAGTCAGGTGATCTGATTACTGTACATTACTTACAAATTATTTCGTCACACAAAATCGTCGAAACCTTGTCTTGTTTTGTGGTACTTTCTCCAGAAATACAAAAAATTCGCTCTCATTGACACTTATACACACAAACAACGTAACTTTCATGATACAAGCAGACAACTGTATGTGCATCGTATAGTACTGTTGTTAGAAGCGAGCGAGTCACTCTACTATTTCAACGGGAAATTTGCACCTGTTGATCACCTCCGTAGTTCCAAGCTGAGCAAGCTGTCTATGCCCCACCCTAAAGACCTCAGTTTCAAATGATTGACAGCCTTGAAGTGAAAGATATTGTATACAAGTTTGCAGATCCATTCGTAGACTTAATCTTCCGACGATATTCGACAGCCAATCAGGAGTTTAAAGTGCTAGTGGCAGGCAGGACTTACGTTCATAATTAGATGCAAGGCAGGAACGTTGCTTATAATCATGAATCGCGGAAATTCCCAATTCAGCTTATGCAGTGATGTGAATGAAATTTTCATTCTTAATGGCGTCAATTCAGTGAAGTAAAAATGTCCCCGTTTGTCGCAATTCATAGCATAATTAGTGCTGGAAATCTTCTTTTCCACCGGGTGGGCCTGCCTATTTCTGTAATCAGGGTTGCCATATGGCATTTTAATGCACCAAAATAGGCAAATTTGTTTTATTTTTTACCTTTGTGTGCCAGTAAAAATTAGAAAGCACCCATTTTGGCGCCTTGGGGGGTATAATTGAAATAAGTATAAAACACCCACTTTATCGCGAAATTTCAAGAATTTTTTTCTCCCCGATTTAGTAGTCCCTCGAGTGGGACAGTCACGGGTTTACAAGTTACTGCCCATTTGTAGCAACATAGATTGAGTATGTAATGATGTATATAATATTGCAGTGTGTTGAAAACGTCGACAAGTGTCACACTGTACAAAAAGACAGGGTCAAGTTTCCTCAAGTAGTGGCTAGTTTTGCTTGGCGTTTTTTTCATTCTAGGTAATTTGGCCAGAAATTTGGCGGGTTACCCCACAAACAAACTGGTAACCTTGATCATAGTCATTATAAGCCCATCGATTGAGTAATGAATAAAACTGGATTACGTTGGATAGCTGTAGCAGTAGGATGACATAAAAAAATTTATGCCAAAGAGTCCTAAATGTATCATTGGAGTTATTAGGATAATGAACATGGTTTGATATAGACCGATCAGCCGTAGCTCATCTATATATTAATGTCACCGACGTTGTGCTCAAATACCGAAAAAAACAAGGATTGTCAAACATTTCAAACTTTTTTTTTTAAATTTCCAAGTAACCTGATTTCCGTAAAGTTGGCATGCTTGAGCTTCTATAGCCTACATACGATAGTAAATATCATTATATGTATCCCCAAAGGCATCTCGTAGTCACGATCCATCTCAAGGTCATAAAATATGTCTTGAATAAGACAAAGTGCGGCTCTAGAAAAACAGCTAATTTTTGTTGTTTCTTTTTCTTTTTGTTGCTTCATCATCGCTTTTAATTGATACAGACTCAGTTATAACCAGCAAAAAAGGTTGGTGTTAGCGGCGACTTAGGAACTTGAGTCAAGGTTTTCAAACCAATACGTTCGACGAGAGAAAAAAAAAATAACACAAGGCAAACACAGTACCGAGTGGGGAGCAAACCTGTGACACTATGATCACAAATCTGCTGGAGCAACTTCATGAGCCACTTCATACGTAGATGATTACATGAGACTAAAAAATATACAAAGGTAGGCACCCAGGAGGCATACAAAAATAAAACAAATCACCGCTGGAATTATGCCTAAACTTTTTCTTTTTCCACTTCTGCATAGCTGAGCTGCTTGTCGCTTTTGTTTAGTACAACACGCGGGTGCTTTACTCGTCGTTTACAGTAGGTACTTGTTAGTGTTAGTGTAGGTTAGTGTGTGGGCCTGGCCTGCATGGTTTGCATGATTTTACCAACGTTAGGGAAGATACCTGCTCTGTTAAAGGTAAGACAGGGACCGCCATTGTGTACTAAGTTAACTACAATGGTTACCACGATGAATACATTTACTTTCAGAAGCACTGAGGTTTGTTTTAGTGAGATATTTAAATTAACAGTTTAAAGACGGAATTGGAATTTGTTTTTGGTCCATTTTGATGTTGATATGTAAGTATTAATGCTGCATTCGAAAAAACAAATTTTTGTTTATTTGCTGGAGGCCGTAGTGGTACCACTGCCACTGAGAATTTTACCTGGGACTACAAAGTATTCAAAAGTACCGGTACTCGCGTATTCAAATTTTTCTTCCAGTACTGCGAATACCGGTACTGATTTGGATACTGGGATACCGCCCAACCTAATCAACCCTACAATCTGTTGCAAAAACCAATGTGAGTTATATAGGGGGTCAGGCAAAAGGCTGAGGACTTTATACAACATGATTAACCCTATACTTCAGTGCCCTTATATCATTTTCCGTTAGCCTAAACGAAATCCCTGTTAAAACTCATGTACACATTCAGAAAAGGATAAAAAAGAAAACCAGTCCAGAGCGATATAAGGCAGTTTCTCGAAATTGCCAGGTTCCAATTTAAATAGAAGCAGGCCTTAACGTTCTGGTGAGTCTCACACTTTAGTTGGCTCCGTGCAATAAATAATGAATTAAAGAAATAACTTACCAAAACATGCAGTAGTGTCCGTAATGAAAAATGCAGCTGTAGTGATGTCAACGTTTATATTATGACTTCCATTAAATTTCCAGATTGCAAGGCTTGCGTACTGCACTTACCCATTTGATAAGATACATTGGACAGCGGCTACTTGATAGTCTGCCGCCGCCTCCCCTTTCATTAACAGCTCACAACAGCTGTTCACGTTGACATTAAATTGAAAATTTGTTGAAAAATTGTAATTAATGCATTCAATTACATTTTCATTTTTTTTATAAAAAGACATAAATTTGATAGCATGACTCAAAATTGAGATGTAGTCTACTTTATAATTATTAAGGCCTATTTGATATGAAATTTCCATGTACTGTAATTTAAACCAAAACCCACAGGATTCAATCACCTGATTTTGTAAAAGCGTTAAATGTAGGCTATCCTTGTTTAAAAGGCAAATAGCACCTACAGGTGCTCATAGGGAACGCAGCTACTCAGTTCTGTTTTCACTTTTACGTATGTTTCTGGTAAGTCCTTGCCTATATTTGCTTCCACCTCGAATGATATTTGGAGGGAGGGAAATAAAAAGTACCTTCTTTTACAGCTCTCCTTTGAGAATACACAGAAATTTGGAGTTGTACAAAGTTTTCTCCACCCAAAAAACCCAGGTTGGGTATTTTAATGTACGAAAATCGCCTTCACCCCTTCAAAGTTATTTTCATAATTTTTCCGATGATCATTTTTTCTGTTGTGAAAGTTTTATACCAATACATGAATTTTTTTGCAATTAACTTTTAATCAATTCAGCCTACTTGGGTGTTGCGTATTGTTAGCAAACAGTACCCTTATTGAGACAGCAGTATTACTTTTTCTTTCTTTAATTAAGAGTTGAAAATGCCCTACTCTGATTTTCTGGTACTGTATGTCTAGACCCAAAATAAAAAAAAAAGAAAGAAAAAGAATCAGCATGTTTGTCAATCCTTAAAGTCTCTACTGTTTTAATGACCACGATCTTTTGTTCCCCTTAACAAACACATTGCTGGTATTGTCAACCTGTACATTACTGACATTACTGTTATTCACGCTAGGCCTTCATTAGCGCTAGGCCCTAGTAAGCGTTTGAAAAGCTGTTTATTGTTTATGTACATGCTGCATGATAATTTACCACTGCAATGTTATCAAGTACTCAGTTCCCTGCCTGGAAATTTTATCTTCCAGTGTTATAGCGGTTTCTATAACCGCAACTGTACTGCCGTAAAATCAAATGGTTGAAAATTTTACATAGTGATGTAGTATACGTGATTGTACGATCATATGTGTGTATAAGAGGCAGTCGATATTCCCATAAAACAATTTGTCTGTATGCACGTATATGGTGCTGTAGACACTGAGTATAAACAAGTATACAAAAAGGTATAAAAACATACAAACAAGTGTAAAGG
This sequence comes from Stichopus chloronotus, assembly GCA_021234535.1. NCBI lineage: Eukaryota > Metazoa > Echinodermata > Holothuroidea > Aspidochirotida > Stichopodidae > Stichopus > Stichopus chloronotus. The sequence goes on from CM037831.1 coordinate 25,632,916, forward strand.
AGTATAAACAAGCGTAATCGTGCAGCTACGGGAGTTGTACATGAGCTATACTGTACTTGGGTACCAACAGTCCCACAGTAGAAATCTATAACTGTGAGGTTACAAACCTAGATCTGAAAATTTTCAAATGTCCTGGCCTTTATTCTGTTGTTTTACTGGATACAAAAAATCTACACTAAATGTACTGAAATTAATTAGATTCAGTACCTTGACAGAGTCTCTTCTCATCCAAACCCATGGAGAGGAAACCACGTCTTGTTTTCAAACTGACATATAGTGAAACCCAGGAACCGAAACATCGGACTTTCTCAAAGCATACCTATAATCCAAGCTGTTTCCGAATGAAACGTCTTGCCTATAAAAGGGCCAAAATCTAACAAATTTACATGTAAAATCAAGATTCCAGAGCAATGAAGAAGCGTTTGACAGTCAGGACTTGCACAAAGACCCACAGTATTGAATGCACTCAGAGCTGCATGCATGCACTCTTAGGTTATCTAGACTTGTATGCATGCATTACAGAGTATGCATTTTCAAACAATATGACATCTAGTGTATTCTGTATGATGGTAGTTTCCCTGAAAAGCAAACATTTGTGTGGGTGATAACAGCTGTTACTGTAAAACTGTAGCCACGGGTTGTGTTCTGATGCACACATTGAGTCTTCCAATTGATGTTGTGGAGCATGCATACAGTGAGTGTCTTCCTTGAACTAAAAGCTAATCAAGAGGAACTTCATTGTAACATGTACAGGGTAGCATTCTTCTGGCAAGTTACATAATTCTCTGTTCGTGCTTCATGGAAATTCCTCTTTTGAATTATCTCATTCAATTATTCATCCAACTTTACTTGCTTAGATCTTGCTTTTTGAAGTGACTTCATCTTGCTACTTTTAAAGTGCAATTACTTTGAGGAAAATGGAAAGTTAACTTACGGCTATTTGTGGAGAAATTTTATGGAAATATAAATGTTTTACTTAAAGATCCAGGAGTATCAGTAAGAAATGAAAAAGGAAATAAGGTGTAGCAGTAATGTTATTCTGGACCCTGCAGACCTGTGTACTATTTGCCTAATGTTTCTGTTAAATGCATTAATGCATTAATGGTTATTAACAATGACCACTGAACTGGACCTTCCTTTTGACACTTACAAAAGAAGCTCAAAGCAAACAAATAACCCATTTACAATGGCTGTTCTTGACACATTCGCTGGGACTAGTGTATTTTGTGGCGGGTAAGTAGCCAAACATTGTATTGCTATTTAACAGCCACATAAAATTTGTCACTACATGAAAAACATTAATGGTCAGATAACAACTTGAAATTGCTATCATGTGAACTGCAGTTCATATCTTAAAACAACTTTAATATATATCTGAAAGGATTTTAACTTGGAAAACTAAGTCCAGTTCTGCTATGCAAACATTGGCTCAACAATGCATTGTTTCAAAGTGGCGTTGTACACTAAGGTTAACATGCAGAGGTTGTAAGCTCAGCTGTATTTGTAAATAATGAAAGGCATACAAAATTCGACCCCAACATGACAGTAGCAATATTCCCAATTGAAACATACACCGCTTCAATTTGGTATGAGTCAAAAAATTAAGTATTGAAATTATTTTGATCCTAATTTTCGAAATGTATCAGAATCGGTGTGCAAATTTTGTGACTCGCTAAAGTCGATGTCAGTCCTGGAAAAGTACTGTTTGGATCAATCTCACAAGTTTTATTGTGGTTCTTTATGTGACATCACAACCTAGTTTTGCTTCAGCATCAAAAGGACTGGCCACACTGTGCAATTACTGTCTGTACTGAGCGGCCGCTTTGTTGACACACCATGTACAGTAGCTCTGCGTGTGCATTTTGTATGTTTTCCATGCTCTTGGCCTGTTGTTTTGTGTACCAGTTCAAAGTTGAAAAAAGTTCCCAAACGAGTAAGAAAAGTAGGTCTAGTTAAAAAATAATCGTATACAGTGTTCTCTGCAGGTCGAAATTTTGTGCGGGTGCCTGCCTCTCAGCTAGCAGATGTGACTTATCGCCGTCCTTGGGGAGGGTCAGAGGGTAGGGGTCTTCGGCAAAGATAACAATCATGGTGACCAACTGACCATTAGAGTGTTCCATCTTTCTTCTCTCCTTTTGGATTAAAAACAAACCTGGATGAAGAATTTTATTAAAAAGAAGACAAAACGCACGGGCCATTTACTTAAAGTTTATAAAATATTTGCATCCGTTGCTTTTCGCTGGCGCAGCAACGTTCAGCGATATTTGCATGATCATAACACAAACTCAGTCGGGGACGTCCATTGACTAAAGTGTTGAGGATTTCTACACACACAAAAGTTGCCTTGAGTGTGTCGCGAGTTCTGATTGGCCCATTAACGTCGATCCAATCACAAAGTTTTTACATTGATTTCTGTTAAATTAGCTCATGCCTAGTATGCAGAATTACACATGTAAGGTCCATTCAGTATGTACATGATAGTAGTACTAACATACGTAGAATATTACTTCTACTGTTACTACTGCTAGGTTAGTGTCAGTGAGAAAAGTTGTGACACAGAACGGTTTAGTTCACTTCACACGATTCTATAAGGAGTGAAAGGGACCTTTTTAGTTTGAGCGGCCAAGGCTTTTGTCTGGGCGGTAAGTTTTTGCCCGGTCGCTGATGCATGCTCTTCAGATTTTGTCTGTGCGAGCCACCCAGACAAAACGGCTAGTGGAGAACACTGCATATTCCATAATCCTGAAAAAAGTCGTCTAACCTACACTTTCATAGGATTCCAGCAGGCTCTTTAAAACCGTATAGCTAGGTCTGATTTCTGCAGTCCTTCGCAAAGATTAAACTTCAAAAAGGTATATAGCCTAGCCTAGGCCTACGTGTGTAATGTTGTCTCAGTGCTTTATCCTTAAATTTGGTGTTAGAAGCCTAGGCTTTTCCAGTAAAGTTATGGCATGTGTCTAACGAAGTTGAGTCAAATGTTTTGACCAGATTTTTGCAAGTGTGCCCTAGGAGACTAGGCCTAATACCATTGTGGGTTCACTAGGTTACATAAAAAGGGTTTGGGTTTCCAACTTTCTTTGGGTCTCTATGAGGGCATTTTCCCTCAAGGCACTTAGTCACAAAACTAAAATTCACTGTATCCTAACTTTAATTCACCTGGAACAGTGGATGGAAGCTCTAACTCCTGCAGAGACATTACGTCCATTGAAAAACGGCAACAAGTGAAAAACTTTACTCTAGGTAAATGTGTTCAAACTTAGTTAAACTTTCCATTTTTCAACCAACTTGACTGATATTAACTATTCAAAAAATCAAAATGCCTAAAGCAAAACACTGCAAGAGTAAGCTTTGGTAGATCTTCTTTTAATGATGACAACAATGGAAAGACGATGACAAAAGTATTAAAACAGATAGCCAAATAGGAAATATTTAAAAGTTTAATACTGATGTTACTCCCCTGCATTTGAGTATGAGAGCAACAAGTCTTGTTGGTACAACCTAAGAACCAATCTTCTGTAATGCGATTTCCCAATATGTACATTTTAGTATGTAGCTACTATTATAGTATGTCATTTCCCCTAAAAAAGTTGAATGTGTTCATGCAAAAAGTTTATTGCGTATAACATTTTTCTTTCATTAAAATGAACCTCAGGATTGCTTCATCTCTCATTTGAAGAAAGCATTTGGCACCCTTAAAATTAATTGCTCTTGATGTGGAAGAGAAACTTGTACAAGTTACCATCCCACCTTTACTCATTAGCTTTATCAACCCCACCCTGATTCTGCCTTGCAGTTGACTGATGTAGTCTGAAAATGAGGCTCCTGCATTGCTGCAACTGTGGTCAACCAAGACTTAGCACTTCACAAAAGTTAGTGACCATGGCAGATGGCAGTGCTTTATAGTTATACTGCTCTCTTCTACAATTTGTATGGAACATACAGTAGCTATCAGTTATGGAGGTCCAGTTCCATTCTTTCAGTCATATTGAGACTTTGAGCGACTTTGTTCTATCTTCATGTAAATGCAAATCCTTGCTCATCATGTACTTCAGAAGAAAAGTACTAACTCCACCAGATGCTGAATAAGAAATTTACAGTACCTCTTCTTTCTCTGTATGATAAATGAAGTTCCATTAAGACAGCTTCCGGAAGATGGTGCAGCTTCATATTGGACTCAAGTTAATGAACTTTAATTTAGTACTTTCAGTTTTCAAACTGCTCAGTCCACCTTTCATCTTCAACTACAGTACATGAGCAACTAGACTCTCTGCCCCTGTTACCTACTCAATTCATGAAAAAGACTACACTGTTCCATTTTCATACTTGTCTAGAAGGCACTTTGATAAATCTTAATTTTCACCATCAAAGAGAACTATGTGAGTACTAGTAAAACAGGCCTTGAATTCTGAGGCGTGTGATTGCACACCATCACTCACCTCAAATCACTGTGAGAATTGCGGTTTTTGCACACCTAGGAAAAAATGGGAACACAGGCAATCTATTGAAGTTTTATAAAATAGGGTACCTACCACACTTCATAATTTCCTGAGAAGTGTCATTTGTAGCACACCTGGAAAATCTGAAACTCAAGGCCTGGAAAACCAAGGATGTCCTGTGGAACTGCTTTGCGATAGTGTGGAGTAGGGTTGGATGGTATCAGTAAGAACCGGTATCAGTACTTTTACCCCACTCAGTACTGGTATCAGTACTCATCTCATATAACGGCAGGCCTGGTCGGGATATTTTTGACTCTATGCTCAAAGGCAAACATTAAATTACCCATCCAGTTGGGAGGGCAGTTGTGTACATTTATACCTGATTTTTCTCTAAACACTGAATGAGATGAAAGCTTTCAGTTGAAACATTGCTGTGAGAGTCTTGATGGGAAGGGGCAGTTCTAGGAAGTTTTTGGTGACAGTACCTGTGAAATGTTTCACCTGTCTCCTATGGGTACATGGGCAAATACATGATAGGCCTATAGGTTGGTACCAACTCCTTTGGATTGGAGTCATGACTTGTGTTGGTTCCACGTAATACTGTTATACATGGTAAAATACTTTTCAAATTTTCATAAGTTTAATGTACAACGTTGTAATAAAAAGAAGCCATCATGTTCATGATGATGCATTTAAAGCTAAGCAATACACTGGACAACATATAAAAGATTCATTAACACTTCGGATAAAAAAAAATTGTTTGCAAAACTTATTTCAAGTCAGTGACATGTGAAAGCTAGTCTACTGTTAATCCGTAGTACGTATATTAGGCTACAGCAACAGTCCCTAGCCATTATCAAGAAAAATATCAAGTAGGAGAAAATCTTCAAATGAAACTTTGTGAACATGTTGCAGATTGTTTGTTTAGGGTCTTGTTCACATGCCACATAATGGTTTTGGCATTCTTGATGGAGTGAGGTATTTTGTGATACTTCTTTTCAGGAATGATCTTGCTCAGTCCCAGTTGAATAGGAGTTCCTACCTACAGTACAAAGGGTCTATGCAACGTGTTTATGCATTGTACAACGTTTGAGGGACTAAAATTCCTTACTTTTGGGAGTCCAAAACTTTGCATACATTGTCGCAAACTGAAAAAAACCAAAACAATTTCAGTACCAGTTTGTTTTTAAGTCATTTGAAATTGACATAATTAAGGATTGAATCAATGTTTTCAGGTCAGATTTTTACATACCAGTGGGTTACTATATTGACAAATAGTGTAACGCCCCAAAGTAACATAGAGTCCCTGGCCGAGCGGTGGCGTGACAACTCGGGCAACTGGAGGTCACCCGAGGTCAGGATTCAAAGAACGGCAAACAAAATAAAAAACAATGAACCAAGTCTCTCTAGTATGTGGAATGTAATTAAATCAGCGAGCGGCTTTCTCAGAGTACCAACTTAAAACAGATTTGCTTAAATTATGAAGAAATGGTTTTTGGCCACCTCGGAGCAAACAAGGAAAAGTTATAATGAAATAAAGAAAGCTTTACAAACCTGCCATGGGGGAAACTGCAGGCATGGCAAAGCTAGTAACGGGATGGGGCGTAGGCACAAGACGCCTTAAAAAAAAAGAAACCCAACCATCAACACTCTGACTGGGGCCCTCCCTCCCGTTTAGAGACACACCTTAAAAGGAATCTACCAAAAAAAACATACCCTATGGGAACAAAGCATTGGACATCCCAGCGTCCTGAGCCCGCACCTACCCTCTGACCCGCTCCAACCTGTAAAGAACTTAAAGACTTAAAATTACTTACAACATGTAATTAGCCACCCAGCGGCCTCCGGAGCGTCCCCACACAGGCTTTGAAACACACAAATTAATATATCTTAAATCTTTACGGTAAGAAGAGCAAGGAGTGAGTGATGGGTAACTTCTGCCAAAGCCCACTCCTGAAAATACTCCAAGGAAAGAAACAGAAGAAACAAAAGAACAGGAATGCTGACTGGCATGCAGAGCTGTCTTGGCATCGTGCCAATGTCCTGGTCTGCTGATAAGAAAACCGAATAAAAGAGGTAAGTACAAACAACCAACATTTCAAAGGTAAGTCACTTGAACAAAGAAACACTGCAGTGGTCACATAAGTAACCACCATACAGTAAGGCTAAGGTGCAGTAGCGACCTCATTCGGTTGCTGCAATAGCAACTCCATGCATGATCATGTTGTATGTACTGATACACTAGTACTTCCGTCAGCCTTACGGTCGGATGTGTTCGCTGCCTAGGTTGCCAAATATTTATGGCAGAAAAAAAATCTTTTATGGTTCTTTTAAATGTACTTATCCTCATACATTGTGATGTTTTTAGCATTTTATTTTCACATGGACGATCATTGGTGGGACCGCAGGAAGACCCTTTCTGTAAACTCTTCCTTTATTCATAAACACTTCAGCCGATCAATGAGCACGATTCTTAGTCATGGCAGATTATTTGACGTTTAACATCTTCGAGGCAAGAAACTTTTTTGAAACTTTTCTCAATTCATGATTACAACATGCTCACACATGCTACAAAGATGTGAATAATATGGTTAGAAAGCTGAACTTTTTCTCTTCAGAAAAATGTTCTTTTTGAGTAAGGTGTAGTCTCTGGAGTGCGGTTACCATGACTCAATAATCATTGCAAATTCTTTTACAGATTGAGAAGTATTAACTATTACAGTGAAGTGCACGGTAGCATGTGAGATATAACAGGATGTGAAACTCTCATATGAACGCCTCTGCTTCAGTAAATTTTTTTATGCCAATAGTATTGTATAGCTGAAATAAGTTTTTATAAATGATAGACCTTGGTCCTCCGACCGCATGTAGGCCTGAAATGATGTGACTTTTAGGTGGATCCTATTTGAGTTACAATCACCTCCAAGAAAGACTTTTTAGCTATTCTTATTCTGTGGTATATTTTGAGGTGATAAAAGAATTTACTGCCCAATCTAATATCATTCAGATGGTGGGAACATTGCACTACACAAAATATGCACTACACAAAATCAAGACGGGTGACTCGTAGCCTATCAAAGATCACTGTTTTGCTTCCAAGACGGGCGTTTAGGCGGGCATGGGCCATTGCCCAGCTTATAATGCCAGGCCTGTACAACGGCCCGCATCCCCACTTAGGACTTGCAGGGTGCATAATGAAAGCGCTACTTCCTCCACGGTCTCTTTACAAACTCGTTTTCAGTCACGCCTTCCTCGCGCCAGGCGCAACGCCAGTGGCTAGCCTCTGGATAGTGACGACACAGACCGTCGGCCCTCGTCCATATGTCAAGGTAGGTAAGAACTTATTCACATCTTTCTCTCCTCACCTTGCTCGACACTTTGCTTTCACTCTGGGCTCCTGCAGTCTGGGAATTACGGAAGGACGGTGACCAGATACACACACAGAGAATTGCCAGATGCTATACCATGGTCAGTACGGTAATGCATAGGTTATATGAGGTAAGTACGCTGCTAGCGAATCCCCAAACCAGGAAGTTTTGGGGATCCTAGCTGTAAATAATGCTAATATTTTTAGAACATAGTTTAGTATTCTTAATTGTACTTCATTTTTTGGATGGACATCTATTCATTGGGGATACCCCACAATAGTCACTAGCAACAACTGCTTCCAGATAACAGTCAACAAACAACACCATCTCTGATTTTTACCTATTGTTGCCCATATTTACAAGGGAAAACCATCTGGGGTTGCTAATACCACACTCTCTTTTGTCATCATCCTTGACCATCTGTATGGAATGAACTTGATGGTCACTTCCAACTTTAAAATCCTGCAGTCCCTCTCACATTTTGGTCTGCAGCACTAGCAGCTTCATAGATTTTCCCTTTTTGGAAACCAAAAGGAAATATTACAGATTTGATGTAGTTACACTACATGGCAAGTGCTTTTCGAGTACTTTCCTAAAGCTCAACTCCCTAGAAAGGTAAGCCATGGATACATCCGGATAGAGCTCACCTTCCTGGAAAGGTATTAAGCCATGGATACATCCAGATAGAGCTCACCTTCCTGGAAAGGTATGCCATGGATACATCCCGATAGAGCTCACTTTCCTGGAAAGGTATGCCATGGATACATCCGGATAGAGCTCACCTTCCTGGAAAGGTATGCCATGGATACATCCGGATAGAGCTCACCTTTCTGGAAAGGTATGCCATGGATACATCCGCATAGAGCTCACCTTTCTGGAAAAGTATGCCATGGATACATCCGCATAAAGCTCACATTCCTGGAAAGGTATGCCATGGATACATCCGGATAGAGCTCACCTTTCTGGAAAGGTATGCCATGGATACATCCGCGTAAAGCTCACATTCCTGGAAAGGTATGCCATGGATACATTCGGATCAAGCCTACCTTCCTGGAGGGTGGGGATGGATTCATCAGCATGAAGTTTGTTCTCTTGTGTTCAGTGTGACATAGTTCTGTATGCCCTGCACTGTAGCCAGTGCACCTCCATGCTGCACCAACACTACGGTATATTCTCCCTTCAAAGTGAACCAGAGGGAACTCTCCTTTTGCCATTTAACTGTCTCACCTATTACCTCCTGTTTCATTGGATTGTTTGAGGAAAGCTTTTTGTTTGCTTATTGATATGTCAGTTTGTTTATTGGGAATTCATACTGTAGTCATACTGTATCATACTGTAGTCATACTTCTTGTTCAAGTCTGGTAACAGCTGCTCTGGTTTGCATTAACTTCTCTCAGCGTTATTTATTTGGTTGCATTGCCTACTAGTGAAACTTAGTGGAGTTCATTGTTTGCCAACTCTTTTTCATCACACCCTGTGCCAACTTTGTTGCACAGTTGGTTGGACTGAGAGGGATGGTAATTTTGCAATACTTTGTTTTGTATGTACATGATGTAATACTAAGTGTTACATGATGGAAGTTCTCAAAACTGGAATATTACTGTTGCATAAAGTTTCCCACAGTGCAGGTTGGTATGCCTGTAGTATAGTAGTGTCATATTAGTCATGCATCTTTTGCTAGTTGGGTTTTGTTGTTTTTTAATCTTTTTGCATCTGTGGTTATGTCTTGCATCAGTTTGTGGAGTCTTGTCAAAATGTTTGCAAAGGTGTAAAGAATATTGTATAGAGTATGCAACATATGCAGTGATTGGTTATGAATCCAATCCATACAATAAATCTAAGTTGAATCTCATTTGAATCTCATGTTTGGTAAAGTTTATGTCACTACTTTTTAATTTAGTGAAGAAAAACTTTGCTGTCTACATTTTGTGCTTGAAGCATACTTGTGATACAAAATGCAATAAAAGTCTATAACAGGTAAGAATGTCCCATTTGCAATGATTTACCAAAAGCTAAAAAGGTCCTTGTTAGATGCTATAATAGTTCATAGATAATAAAACCATATGCTGCACAGACTCAGTCTTTTGTCCTTGGTCTCACTGGGTCTTACTAAAATTTTTCCCTTCTTATCATAAGAGAAAGATTTTAGTGAAGGAATTTTCTTGAAATTAAGATTTACCTGTCTGCATGTGTATTTCCTGGTGGCTTAGTCAGTATACTCTATTTTCAGTAGCTTGTGGACATTTCGAATTCCAGATTGAGTTGTTTGAATGTGACCTAGTTTTTGACCATTTTATAGCTTATCTACAATGTAACAATGAAAGACTACAGTAGGTGGTCTGTAGTTGTGACAAATGTCCTTCACACACTATACTTGTATGTAACCTAATTGTCTATTTGTCCTTGAGAATGATACTATTAAAATGCCTTCTTTTATCATTTCAAGAAAGTCTAAATTGAAACGTTAGAAATATTAAAAGTATAAACTTACTCAAAGGGAACATTATTTTCCTGTTGAAACGAAATATGTGTGGAGATTTGCAGATGATTGGTGTAGATAACAAAGTACTTTCTTCTATTTCTAAATGCATTTATAATTCACTTAACAAATTTGAAAGTCTTTTTTCATTGATTCTAAAGATAAGTTTATATTGCCCACACAAGATATGGAAATTTGTCGTCCTGCAGCAAAACATGCAGGAAAATTAGACGTAAGTCATATTACGCATTCATAAGAGTGAGTTTCTTATAATACAAGAAAAAAGTTAACATAGGTAACATGTACACTGTAATGCAGGGTTGGAAAACCTTGCTGAATTTCCCAAGAACACAATAGAAAATCCACCGATTTTCCGCTGATATTTGTGTAGGAGTGGAACCCCTTGTGGGGGGGGGGGGGTTTGGGGGAAAGCTCGCAGAAGATTGGGTTTCCCAGCACATCGAAGGGGTAAAATTGTGCTGCTGAGCACAAAAAATGTAACTGAAAACTGGTACAATATTTTAAACATCAATCACGAAAGCTTAACATCAGGCTATTTGCTGTTGTTGCAATATACTGTACCTTTTTAAATGTGAAGACGTGTCACTTACAAAATGTCAGAAACGAGTGAAACTTGAGCCCGATATTACGCTATATAGATTGCAATATGTAATAGGCCTAGAATAAATGTCTTGATCATAGATACACTGTCAACTACCACAAGTACAAGCTGTGCTATTTACAAACAGCTCTCCGAGTTAGCTGTAAAAAAATCCTGGCATGTCAACACCTGTCGCAAAATGGACATTTATCGAATCAATTTCATCAAATTCAGCCACCTGTTGCGGCTACAACATTTGTATGGAACGTTTTTATCCCTGATAAATGTGACCATTAGGGGCAGTAGAAATTTGAGGCAAGGAAAAAGTTGAAAATAAAAGTCGTCCCCCTATATTTCAAAATGGTTTAATCGAAGCAATTTTCTTACTGCGTGTAACGTTATGTTTTCCAGAAAGGTGTTTGGCGCTACCATTGCATCTGGGTGTAAGACTGTAAACGTAAAGAAAGTGCAAAGGTCAAGCCATGCCATGTGGGTCTAGTCTGTTTGCGCCGCTACTGTATGTATGCTGAAAGCACTCAGTATCTCATTAATTGCACAGAGAATCTTGTACTGAGTTCAGAAAAAAATAAAAAACACTAAAACCGACAGAGATGAAATTTTGCATGAGCTCTGCACGAATCATCCTTGGGCACTGATATTCATAGGGTATGTAGGGCGGCTGAAATGTGCCTAAAAGCAAACTGGCGATAATTTCTGGTTACTTGCGTGGTTGTTGGGGATGTGCTGGACATTGTGGTTTATAGGCGTAGAGGTAACATGCGCTATTTGCCTTTGTGAGTATCGTAAGCAATAAAGATCACCAGAGCTTCTTTTAAATATTTGTTTAACAGCATTTTTCCCTGTTCTCCCTCTTTTATTTTGTTTTTCTGAAGACTTCCCGGTGTTTTCCCTGTTTTTTTTTTAATGAAAAAAAAAAAAATGTGTCACTACATGCAGGATTTCCTGCGAGCGTCGCTGATTTCCTGCGAACCACGTTCGCAAGGTTCGCAAAGTTTTCCAACCCTGCTGTAATGTATGGATGGAAAGAAAAGAATTATAAGTATTTGCACCTCCATATACTTCTGACAACTAACAATAACCTATCCGCAGTTGCTTTGTTTACATGGTGTCAGAAGTTGGCCACAAATGAAGGTAAAATGGATAAATTGAAGGCACCAAAAGAAATGGCATGTGAAGGTAACTGCACTTCAAATTACAATCACTGGATGCAGGCTTTAGAAAATGTATTTCGTTGCAACCGGAGTCGATAAGATATTGGACTCGGTAAAAGTCGCATATCTGTTACACATAGGGGGCGAATGTGTGATTGCTATACACAATGCGTTCCAATGGGATGGTGATCAAGATGTAAACAAATATATTAAAGTGAAAGAACAATGCACTCACTATTTTGACGCACAAGAGAATTTAAGATATTTGATATACCAGTTCTTTACTAGGTCCCAGAAGGAAGGACAAACAATTGACAGTTTCATTACCAACTTACAGAATTAATCAAAGACAGATCAATTTGTGGGTCACGAGACGATTTAGTGAGATGTAGGCCACTACGTGTAGACAAGCTTACACTAGAAGATGCCATAAATACATGCAGAGCTAACGAGACAGCAACTACTCAATTGCTGAACTGTCCCTTGATCAGGGCCGACATGGGATGTCCATGAGGTCAAATCGAATTCTATTGTTAAGAAAGCCTGTGGGATATGTGGAAGAAAACACAAGTATGGGGAGTGTCCATCAAACGGCAAAACATGTCATAGATGTGGATGAGCCAACCATTTTGAATGTGCGTGTCGTACAAAGCTCAGACTAGATGGCAGTACTCAGCATTCAGATTGCCCTAGATGCAGTAAAGGCAGAGATCACAAATCAAATACCCATGTTTCAGATAAATCTAGATGGAGCCGAGGTCCAAATAGAAGGCCAAATGAGTCCAAAGTTGGAAGAGAAGTTCATGTTCTAGATGAAAACTCAACTACCAGTGACAGTGAGGAAGAATCACATTTTTTCATAGACTCAATGGACTCAGCAGACAATGAAAATAAAACTGATGATCACTGGAATGTTAAGTTAATCATAAACGGTAAGAAATTGTTATGTAAAATTGACAGTGGTACACAGTGTAATGTACTTCCAAGGAAAATATATGACGAGTTACATCTGACAGAGGCAGATGAAATGAGAAAGAGCAACAAGAAATTAGTATCTTACAGTGGTAATTCCATCAGAGTATTAGGGTAGGCAACATTATTGTGTGAATTGAAATGCAAACTGCATCCATTTAAGTTTCACATAGCAGATGTGAATTCACAACCTCTGCTTGGTGTAGATGCAGCATGTGAAAATGAATTAAATGTTATTAGGAGAGTATACTCAGGAGGTGGAAAGTACGCAAAGATTCTGAATTGTTGAACACCAACACAAATGAAGGAGTAGATAAGATTACTGCAGCTGCGAAGTCCCATGACAACAGAAAGTTACATGCAAGAATGTAGCAAAAAGCTACTATTTAGAGGGTTAGGATGTATTGCAGGGGAAGTTGTAAGTTGCAGACATCAGACTTTTTTCCAGAAAACAGTTAAATAATATGTTTTTGTATTGTTCATTGATCCCAGTCATTTCGAAATGATTAAAGGTTTGAATTAGCAGAATGTTTGCCGTGAAGGGTTTTGATCACAGAAATATATGTTCATGTATCTCTGTTTGTATCTCATTGTAGATGGTTTCCGTTCATGTGCAGACCTAAGCTTAGAGTATGTGTTTCAACTGACATTGAACATAGTAACAGAAGTATACCTTGACTCTTCTGGAAACATTTGCTAACGTTGTTTTCTTTTGACATAACCTGAAAAACATTGATAATGATTAAAAATATGGGTATTTGTCGACAAGAATAGTAATTGACTTTTGGGTAAAGATTGAACATGGATGGAGCATTTGGTATACATGTTGAGTAGATTTATTTATCAGTTATTTTCTGATGTAGCCATTTAGAAAACCACATGTGTAATCTCATAGCTGAAGCATTGTACTGTATGTATAAGACAAATTTGGAAGTAAAAGTCAGAGAGGGGCATGCCAAATGATATATATTGAAAACTTTTAAATAGTATATGAACGTTTATTAGGACTGTTTAAATGTTTCGCAAATTAAAAGGTGTCTGACAGCACAACAAGTGACATCTGACAAGTTTCTACTGTAGTAGAACTACTAGTATTGACAACTGACAAGTTTCTACAATAGTGCGGTAGTAGAGCTAACATGGTGAGAGACGTAAGTTCAGATGCCAACAAAATGTAGCAGAAAACATGGGAGTGCACAGTTGCTGAGATATGATGAGACCAAAATGTGCTGAGTGCAAAAGTGTTAGTAAGTGTCAAGGAATGAGGTTAGAACTCAGTCGACATGTGTGACAAGTGTGACAGTGACAAGTGTCTCAATACAGCACGATGAGCAGATCAATAAAACTCTTCTGAGAAAGCAGACAGAAGTATAATTTGTGTCAAAGATTTGTTCTCTTTATTGTATTTACTCTTTCTTAGCACTACGGACTAACATTTTGGCACCTAAACATTGCAATATTTAATTCAATTACCTACAAGGTTAAAAAGGGTTGAACTTGAAAAAGGGGAGATTGCGGGGGAATTGGACCCTTGAAAGTTAATGGTGGACCCCTTAGATTGTTTCAGACTTTTAAGGGCTACCCCTGTTCCTGTCTGTTGTGTCGATAAAACGACAGGTGCTTGAGCCAGGGCTGGAAAAAGTTGGGAAGCCGGGAGATTCCTTCCCGTGAAATTTTGCGTCTCGCAGGAAATCCACCCGACAGTGAAATAATACAGTTGCAAAAGAAAAGAAAAATAACGGAACTTCCTTCCACCCTAAGAACTCTTGCAAAAGATGAAATAAAGAAAAATGCCTGTTACAGCTCCCGAAAATGTTTTTTCCTTCAACTATCATTCAAAACTCAGAACGCTATGCCAATCAGTCTTGTTCATACTTTCATATACAGGCAAAGAGCCTGTACAGTATGAACTTGCAACTTTGCAATATTAACATGACAGTTATGTGGATTGGCTTGGAACCAGAAAACAGCCCAGGCTCAGAATGTGTGTGCAGATACATTCAAAACCATACTAAACTCATTTTTTGGCAACTTTGATCATCAAGGTTTCTTTTTGGAGGTTTCTTTTTGGAGGAATTATGGGAATAGTGTAACTTTATTTTTCTACCAACACGCATCTTTCCAATTTGTAGTAACAAGATGAAAAAGTGCATGTAATCCACTCATCTTCTTGTTGTTCTCATTAACCCTACCAAAAGTTTAAGTAAATTACTATTCTACTCATGATGAATATTTTTAAAGTTATATATATGAAAATACAACATTGGCAAATGTTTCCAGAAGAATCTGACAAGATTCCATGTGTATCTCTTTTACTAAATTCAATGTCAATTAAAAAGTATAAGCTAAGGCCTGCCTTAGGCCTGCCTTAGGCCTGCATACTCAAATTATCTCCAAAATGACAGCTGGTGGAGATATCACAACCCACAGAATACAAGTATGAATGCATATTTCTATGATCAAAACCCTTCGTGACACCACTAGTCTGCTAATTCAAAGCCTTTAGTTTAAACATTTTAAAGTGACTAGGATTAATGAACAAAGCAAAATTATTTTAATGTTCCTTGAAAAACTCTGAAGCCTGCAAGTTACAAAAAGTTGTTTGTTCACTGTAATACGGAAATTGAATTGCCAAGGTAGACTACTTGATATACAGCCACATTGTTAAGATATCATTACTTAGATTGTCGGACAACTGTACATGATCTTACCTGATTTTTTTCACGAGACTGTTAGGGACATTTCAACTTCCAAAGTGTATGTAATTCCATTTCATCTACATGACATGTGCAACATTTTGAACCTTTTTATTTTGAAGCAATATCAATGATATTTTCCGGATCAAAGTATCGTGTTCCCCTCTAATGCAATAACATTTTTCAGCTTGGTTGAAATTTAGCATGGATTTCAAATGGTTCAGACACTTCCAAGAGTGCTAAAATCCCTGAGTTTCTGGAGGTTTTGCCCCCTGGACCCCATTGGGGCGTCATCCTTGGACCCCACAATAGGCCCTATGGCAGGCCCCTTGACATCATGCTGCCATGGCAATTGATTTGCGATTGAATCATGCCTACGGCCCCATGTTAGGTGTGCCAGGAAATCTGAATACATTGCAATAAGCCTCACTGGAAATTTACACTTTTTCCATCTGTGGCTCAAGAGCCCCTTTTGTACTCAATATAGTATATAAGTACTGTTTGCAAGCAATGACAACCTCCCAGCAGTACCAGTTGTTACCTAATGAACTGCAGACTTTTCCTGATTGTGACCACTCGGGCCAGGCAGGCGGCCCTTAGATGATCGAAACGAATCGATGTGAGGATGCTCTAAAATAAGGTAATCCATGATGATGAATTTTTGTTTTTTACCCAAGTGCAATCATTCAAATATGTGTCCCGAATTCTCCATCCATGTTTACCATAAGGTGTGATAAAACTACTTATTTTTTACAAGGTGCCTAAGCTTGCTACAGGCTATAGGAATCTATGCAATGGTGATGGTATGTGCTTGTGCTGCCATGCTCATGAACATACTACCTCCAAAAGGGAAATATGTTGGAACTTGATAAGGCAAAAAACTGAATGTCTTCAGAAGGAGAGCTGTGCTTGATGAGTGGAATTTGTCAAGGTTAGTATCTGTGTACTTTTTGTTGTTACAGTGAAGTTCAAAGATCATTTAGTCACAAGATGTCAAAAGTCAAAATCTTTGCAAAGATCTTAAGACATAACTGAGAGTCATCTTATGGTTACCATGTTGATCATCAATAGATGATCATTTTTGTGTGGTCAAAGGTAATTTAGGGTTGCAAAAGGTCAACCTTGTAAACATTTTAGTTTACAGCGCGTACTCTCTCACAACCTATGCATTACCGTATTGACGTTGTCTAGCATCTGGCAGTTGTGTGAGTGTGTGAAGGTCACCGCCCTTCTGTAATTGCCAGCCTTTGGTCTTGCAGTGAAGTTTACCTGCATGCATCTGCATAATTCTTAATCTACCTCCTCTTACATCCTTTTGAGATTTGACAACACACCTGCTTGGGATTCATTATTATCACCTTTCCAGGGCCTGTTTGGATGAATATCCTTTTTCTTTGGTGTGTTTTTAGATGTGTCTTTTTTGCACGTGTGTGGCTTGTGTTATGTAGAGTAGTATTGTTGTTATTCACGTAGTGTTCATTAGGCTCCAATGCTAGCTGTAAACTTTGCGTGTCTTAGCTTCACCTTGCAATTCTGAGCTTGGGGCTCGTTCCCCTCTTCCGATGCCTTGGCTGCGTTTCTGTGTTGTGACAGGAAACATTGCCTGTGGATTTGTTCCTTAGCGCTGATTTCAGGCTTATACTGGTTGTGTTTATTCAGGAGCCTTAGTATGGAGATTCGTTTTCTCCCTGCTGTCTCTGTGTTTTCATGTTTACGTCGTTTTCCTTAACCTCTGCTTCAGATATGGAGAGATCTCAGGACTTCTGAGGATACTGTGACAACTGAAACCCCATCTCGCGACCACTGTGGAGTGGCTTCCAAGCTGGAAGATGATAAGCGTCTTCGCGGCGCAGATATTTCGACGGAGGCGTTTCGAACGGGCTGCTGGTGTACTCTAGGCTATGCTCCGCATTGAACGCAGCCTCTAAGACCCTGTGTGCGTCCATCCCAGTAGACGCTGAATGCAGTCTTTGACCAGTTTGCTTGTATTTTGGTCAAGGCGACTATGACCTGCCGGGACTAGGTCTTTGGCTCCATGGACTTGTCATTGGTAAGGCTATCGACGTCTGCAAAGGCCTCTCGATCTCGGGGAATGACTTTTTTGGAGGACTATTTGACTCCAAGCTTCGGGAGGAAGCCAAACAGCTGGAGGCTGTCTGTGAGGTGGACGAGCACGTCTTGCCTAGGAAACCTGTCGGATCTGTTCTGAGGGTAACCGCATCAAATTTTATGACCCCTCCCCTCCCCTGTTATGTGGCATTGTCTGACCTACACCTGTCCTAGAGGAGCTTTCAAAGAAGTTCACTCTCGAGAAAGAGCTGGAGGACCTTCTGGCCAATGGCGCAATGAGAAAGGTCACCATGTAGAACGACCTTCTTTTCCCCTTGACAATCTTTCTCATGCTAAAAATGAATGGCACTCAGATGCCTTTTCTAAATCTCCTCAACAAGTTGTACGTTCAGCCGGGGGGTTTGAGCATGGAAATTCTGATGAGCATTCTGCATCTCCTCTCCAAAAGTATTTATGCTACATCCATCAACCTCAAGGACGCATACCTCCATGTGCTGATCCGTTGGTCATCCCAGCATTATCTGGGCTTCTCCTATCGCGGTCTTGATTAACGCTTCTTGGCACTGCCATTCGGCCTCTTGACTTCTCCGTGAGTTTTTATGTGCGTAACTTGAGTGGTGTTAGCGTTTCTCGCAATGGTATTGTAGTATTCCTGTACCTTGATTGGTTGTTGCTGGGGTCCTTGGAGGTGGACTTGCACACCTACACTCAAACCATCTCAGATCATCATGTATCTTGGCTGGATTTTGTCTCCGGAATGGCT
This sequence comes from Stichopus chloronotus, assembly GCA_021234535.1. Lineage (NCBI taxonomy): Eukaryota > Metazoa > Echinodermata > Holothuroidea > Aspidochirotida > Stichopodidae > Stichopus > Stichopus chloronotus. The sequence goes on from CM037831.1 coordinate 25,651,473, forward strand.
TTTCCTACAGACCAGTGAGTCTCTGATCTCCTCACGTACGTCGGTCTTGTCCTATCTGCAACCTAGTCACCGACCCTGCTCTGGCAGCAGCTTCCCGGCAGGATGGCAAGTTTTGTGGACCTTTTGGGTATTTGTCGACTCCACGTGTATCCACTTCATCGCCACTGCATAGTGCATGTTCCGAACCAAACGCCTCGATCCCTCTTTCACCAGAGGTGTGCCCCTTTCTAATGTGGTGGACGCACAGGGACCAGTTTATGGCGGGCAGACCTTTCCAAATCGTTGCCCTGCAAGTGATGATCATGACTCGTCTCAGTCGGGTTAGGGTGTGACTTGGGGCAACTGAGTCGTGTCAGGACTCTTGTCCTAGGCTGAAAGTAACCTACCCACCAAGTTTTCAAGAGGGAAGCTGTCACTCGGGCGGTTCTTGCAAATTTTGGAAACGGAATGGGGTGGCGGATGCCCACTCCTAGGAACCTACGACACCAGGGGTTGGAAGTTTTCCTGCCATTGGGCGAACCACATATCCCATCTCTACGGCAGACCTCATGTGGACATGCTTGCGAAGCCATACAATGCATGTCTCCCCACATTCGTAACTGGTTATGCACTGCCAACAGTGTGGAAAGTAGATGTGCTGTCCTTCCCTTGGACAGATCTTTCAATGTATGCCTTCCCTCGGTTTGCCTGAGGTCGTTAACGTGGTTCTGTGCAAACTCCAGGATAATCCGGCGGATCTCCTTATCATCACCTTTTGCTGGGGGAACGAACCGTGGTTCCCGTTGCTCCTTCTGCACAACCTGCTGTTTCTGTTTCCACCAGCTTCGTCATTGCTCATGCAGCACCCAGGCACTCTTTGGCACCTGGACCTGATGTCTGTCAGGCTATCTGCCTGGCTGCTGCCAGGGCATCACTACAAATCAAACTTGTGCCATGATTTTTGCATTTTTGATGTGTTATTCTCCATCAAAGAAGGATGCATCTTAAGGATGACTTTTTGCATCTCATGAAGATGTAGTCTATGCCAATCTTAGAAAAAAGAATTAAGGTAAAACCAATTCAAGCAAATAGCATATTCATTGGTTGGGAGTTTTGACCATGTGTGCGAGGATGCTGCTTTTCAAGATATTCTGTCAGTCTTCCCTCTTGCTACAGAAGGCTATCTATTGTTCTGTGTGCATAGACCCTATGCAGGAGTACCTCATTCACTTGACTAGAGAACAACCGTGGTCGCAGAGCTGTGACGAATATTCAGCAGCTGAACAATATGTGACAGAATTTACCTGTAGGATCATGCTGACTATATTTGGCTATTGTCCCTATTTGATAAAAAACTCAACTGTCTTTGAAAAAGAGCTTTGACGAATGTTTTCATGATTGGATCTTTCCGAGTCACAAGTACATGAAACTACTGTATCTGCTCTTAAGAACGTTAAATATTGCTGCAGTGTAACTGTCTTTACATGTTTGAGACTAAGTGAGCCAGCAAAGTTGAATTACTGTAGAAGCAGTGCTGGGGGACTTTGCTATTGATGAAATGTGAGTCAAAAATTTCAACAGATTGCTGGCTAGAGAGGATACTTTGTGAGATAAATAAGCAAAGACTAATGAAGAAAACTAAAGTGATTTGACCTTTCCTGTGTTAATCTGAAAGGCTGTATTTTGTCAGATTTTTTTAGTACAACATGCAGTTTTTTTTTTTTCAAATGAAGATTTATAAATTGCGGTTGGAAAGCATTGTAAACTGGTATTGTTATGAAAACAAAGTTTGTATTGGAATTACTGTACATGAATTTGCCCAGGTAAATGGACTTTATCTCTTGTGTAGAATATTGACCCCAGGTGGTTATTCAGAAAGTTATAAAATGTGAATTTGATCTAATCAAAGTACAAGCACTGCCACATGCAAAGCAATAGGGTAACAAGTTGAGTTTTGCAGAGTACTGACTTTGGCATTCTAACATCCAGTTGAATACATACATTACCTGAATTTGTACAAAAACAAATTTAAGGTACTTGAATTTGTAATTTTTTCTTTGAGTAGGTGACAGCAATCTCTCATTACCCATAAGTGTTACAAATTGTCTGTTTCCATCGAATAATTTGGTGCACGTTATAATGAACGCACGGGAGTATGTCACCTCAATGACCTTCAATGCATTTACCAGTGGTGTCATGTGTGCAGTTTTGTTTCATTTTAATTCTTCATTCCAGTTTTTAGAATTAAACATCTGGTTTAATTGTTGAGTATGTCTTTATAAAATGCTTGTTTCACAAAATTGCAAGCATTATTCAGTGCTACCTAATACAACAAAAATGTAAAAAGAAAGTGTAAAAAACAAATGTATATTAACCACGACAATCATTAGCACTAATACAGACTGAAATATTCTTACTTTTCAAGTGTTTTGGTCTCTTTGACCACCCCACATCAGTGGTGAAACCCTTTACCCACAAATAGTCTTGAGAGAGACGGGCGGTGCCATTCGTGGTGGGTGTCTCTGTCGGATTTGGTCCCACTCTGCTTCTCAAAAGTTAAGGCTGAAACTTTGCGATAACGTCGAATGTAATCAGTGAATTCACGCAAGAATTTGCTGGAGCCAACTGTAATTGCCCAAGTTTAGTTGAAGGCGGATACCTTTGGGAAATTGATTAACATATTCCTTGAAAGACAATAAACCAATGAAAATTCTATACTGTTGATAATAAATAATATTCAAAGGTGTCACATTGATTGTCTTTGTTTATGTTGGTGGGAATGTGATGTTTTCCCTTTTTCCTTCATTTCTGTAACCATCCATGACACAGACAATTAGGATGTACTATACGTATCTTATTTACTTGATGACAACAGAAGTTTACAGTTTCACACAAACTTACATTCCTGAAGTTTTAGGTTACTGTAAAGACTGTACAGTCCATTCCCAAGGTTGTCCCATTTGCTGGAAAATATAACTTCAAGCAGTGCTTCCTGTTTAGGAGAGTCAAATCAACATCTCTTAATAAGGAGGAGGAGGAGCAGGATGCTGTTACTGCTGCTCCTGCTGCTGCTGCCCCTTACACTTTCGTTATCTCATCAGAACGCTCTGCATGGCTCTCTCACATCTGTTCCATCCAGTGCTGTGATTGATGATCAAGGCAAGTGCAAGGTGGTTCCATTTATCCTGCAGGGAGATTTTTTGTCTTCACATCTGCTGTTTCTCTTTCTCCCATATATGCTGGAGGAGGATGATGAAGTGTAGTTTTCTTCTGGTAATTAATTGCTGGCATTATTACATTTCACAAAAGGTTTAGAAGGCAGATCTTCAAAATGACAATGTAAATGATCTTCGATGGATTCAATTTGTCATGGAAATTTAAGAATCTGGTTATGCATGCTGGCACTTGGAAGGGTTAACGTGTATGAGGATCACTCAGTGGCTGTAATTTGGAAGAGATATTTGCCATAAGAAGAAAATAAAATTAGTCATTTAGCAGCCGGTGGTGCACATTGGTGATTTCAAAACAATGATTATTAGCAAACTTCATACTAGGTGTATTGCATGTTGGTATGGTGTAAGTTTGCACAACCTTTGGAATGCTCCCTGTCAGTGTAATTGTGGCAAATGTGCAAACTTCCGAAGAGCTTAGAAACCATTCTGGATGAATCAATGGAGCTAGCATTGTATGCAGCAAAATAAAGAGGAATCAAGTTTGCTGTACTTTACCACATTAAAGCTGGATGTAAAGACACAGATACAAAATGCTGTGGTCGCGTGGTGTTGCGTCGTTGGGAAGCGGGAATTTGTGATTCCACCACAGTGAATACAAATTAGATGCTGCCTAACAAGAATGTGAATGAAAGGTTGATGCTGGACCATGCATTAAGTGTAGGGTAATGTTCAATTGGGCTTAATGCAAGCGATGCCGGAGGGTGCAGCCTGAGTGTATCCAGAGATAGTATTTTTACTTGAGAGTGGATTATTCTACAGTTTAATGAACAGGTCCAAAGGTGATCAGATTTTAATAAAAAAGAAGAAAACAAAAGCAACCTTTGGTTTGTTAATAACCGCATTTTTATTAAAAGTGAACCCCAAGAAAAGGTTAACAAGATTCAGAACATGTCAGCAATGTTTGTACACAATAGACAAAGTAAAACCATTGTTTGTGTAAGATAGCAGAAGACACAGCACCGTGGATCTACGTTTTTATTGTATTGATCTGCTGGTGATTTTACTCAAAAATTGACTGTGTTTCATCTGTAGGATAATGCATAGTCACCTGACTGAAATGGGTCAGAAAGAGTTTAAGATTTCCCCACGTAAGAATGAACCTAGGATGTTTCATAGGCCTGAACTAGGCTGTAGACCTGTCATATACAGTCTGGCCTATCTGAATAGCCATCCATTCAAAAAGTTAACAACGGAGGCCTGGTATTTGTTAAGCCATGCATTTCTATCTTATACAAAGGATCAACAACAGTCGTTTTTGACTTACAAAGATGTAATGTCTTGACACAACTGTATGAAACTGCAACGCTGATACAGTACATACATGCATCCTGCAAATCTCAAGAATACTACACAAGAATTGGCAATGTCTCATCGCTTCTTGATATTTTCAATGCTTTGCCAGATAATTTGAGTGTTAGTATCACATTGATATGCTATGCAATTCGTGCATCATATAGAGATGGATGTTGTCTTAAAAGGATAGTCCAGGCAGAAATTTAGCTTTGATATGTTTAAGAGTAGGTAAATGTGACCCTTATAGTAAAACTTCCATTCAGTTCCCATGCATGGTTCTCGCAGTTTTATCAGTTCAAGTTACCCCCTTTGCTACCAAGTGGGAACTTGAAGCAAACAGGAGTGACATCATCTCTTCGCATTGCTAAAGAGTCTTTTGTTTTCTTCATTTTTTAATTTATTATTTTGACCTTGAAATCAGCAGGTGGTCAGCCTACATACTGGTTCCCGTGAAGGTCACAAAACTCTCATAGCCCTCCTGTATTCACATTATGATATCACTATATATTGAAGTATTAAATTTGGTATATATTTTAAAGAAAAACATAAAATACTTTATCGATGTGGGGAGATGACATCACTCCTGCTTGCTTCAAGTTAACTGTCAGTGACAAATGTGGCAACTTCAACTGCTCATATCTCGAGAACCACACATGGGAATTGAATGGAAAATTCACTGTAATGGTCAGATTAACTTGCTCTTCAACATATCAAAGTTATGTTCGTGGGTAGACCATCCTTTTAAGTACCAGTACAATTAACTTGTCATTTTCTAGAACACACAAATGGTGCTTTCCTTTTGAAATCTTGAATTTGGAAACAAACCAAACTACTCATGACGTTCGCACATGTAGATGTTATCACATCATGAATTTTAACCATTTACTGGATGCAGATGTCATTCCAGTTGCCATGTCAATCATTCATTACATTGTAGCAATCAAGTTTACCAAGTAGACCAGGACCCCAAAACAAATCCATACCCGTACCGATGGAAGCAGACTTGAAACTCAGTGTGAGCGATTTTTGCTGCTTACGTATCTGGATCTGTACTTATGGAACCCTAGCTTTTAAGAACTGTGTTGTGAAGTTGTGAACATGTTCAGAGAGCTGAAAGAAAAGTAGGCTACTGTAGCTGAAATATATAGAACACTGGAGAGTTTGTCTCATAATATTATTTTCTCTAGCTATGAGTCAATAACAAAGTACTGCCAAATACGGGCCATCTACTATTGCTTTGTTTTTCTTTAAAATATGGATTCACAAGCGCGTACTCCCTCATCTCATATAACCTATGCATTACCATACTGACCATGGTCTAGCATTTGGCAGTTGTGTGTGTGTGTATGTATGTGGTTACCCCCCTTCGGTAATTTCCAGCCTATGGTCTTGCATGGTCAATTCTGTAACATTGTGTAGGTTATATGAGGTGAGTGCGTCGCTAGCGAATTCCCAAACCAAGGAGGTTTTGGGGATTCAGTACCAGTTTTTGTCATTACAGTTTGTAGGTATGTCATTAAAATGGTGGGAAGTTTCTTGTACTCTGTGTGAGAGTGTCAGTGCAAGCCTCCTACATTACTTGAAAACATTTTTAAGGGAAAAACCAAGGGCGGGGGGATTTTTCAGTGTGAAATGACGAAAAAAAATGCATTACACAGAACATGGTTGCTAAATTATAAAGATGCAAATTTTTATCTGTGATAAAAGTCAATTCAGGCTGGTCAGGGAGAGAGGTGGGATGCTTATGTATGAGCTTGCATCATTTAACAGAACATGTATCAGTAATATCTCTTGGGTAGAACGTCATTTGAATTTTTGAAGACAAAAATATATGTTGTAAATTGTGGAAGGTCTGAGAGAAAGGAATTGGAGTAGTCCTTTGGTGGAAATATAGAAGTGATGGTGTATGTGTTAATGACAACTTTCTATGGAAGTATCTAGTGTGTAAATGTTTCTGCAAGTTTTTGTGTTAATGTTACAATCAATCTAGAACTTTAAAGAAACCATCCTCGTACATAAACACAATGTGTTGAAACATGATACTTAAGTCGACCCCCATTGGACAAGCTGCAGTGTTTAATACCTGTTTGTGGTATTCATCAAGGGAAAAATTCTTGGCATTACTGCAAGAAAAGTTTGCGGCCAAAGTTACTTTGGCTTCAGTCAGGATTTAATTGCGTCAGTCACCAACTACACAGACTACACGGACTACAGCACCAGCCACGAAAACAGTACAAGCTGTAGGCAAGCTAAGTATTACAACTCTATAGAACGCCACCTTTCTACAAATCCAAACCTCGAATCTTAGTATATTTATGCAACAACGGTTGACAAATAAAACATGGAAATATCAGTTCAACATTTCATTAACTAACCTGAAGTTTGCAATTTGTAAATACTACCCTGCTCAATTTGACGATGAAATACGGCATTTGTCAGGCTACTGACTATGCACTCACCACATTAGGATGGTAAATTCACAGCGCGTACTCCCTCACCATCATATAACCTATGGTTAACACGCAGATTGAAGCAGGATGCAAGCAGCTGCGTGAAACTTCGCTGGCAGACCAAAAGGCTGGCAATTACGGAAGGGCGGTGGCTAGATACACACACACAAAATTGCCAGAACTTTCAGAAGATTCTACCTGATGTTTTCTATTTTCAACAAACACTTTTGTACATTATAACTCCTAAAGTGCATGTAATATAAATTGCTTTATACTACATGTGAAATATTTTATGGCAGATTTGAGTTTGAAGCAATATCAATAATTTTTATTATCACACTTTTGTCTCCTGAGAAGGGTTTCCATCTTTGTTGCACGATGGTTGTTGACTCTACCAGGGCTGCATGAATGGCAGGTGGAGTTGAGAAAAAGCTGTCTGCCTTATATGGCTTGTAGGCCGCCCCTATACAGATCTTCAAACATGATGCAGAATGTTACTGACATCAGATTGAGCAGAAACAAGAAAAGAGTTCTGCAAAAATGAATTTTGCTGCTTTCCGAAGCAGAGAATCGGCGGCCCTTTGAATGATGTGATATGCAAGAGAATACATGGGGAACTAGAAAAAAATTTTTCTTCTGTTCACAGGTGGGTCATTGTCAATATTGCACCTGTAATTGGTGATTTCTCTTTACCAAATAATCAGAATCAGTCTGATTATGAGAAAGTAAACTGCATAATGGTTTGAACAGTATGTAGTTCTTGTAGAAGATGTTACTTGTGCTAAAGCTGGAGTGCAAAGCCTACTGCAGTCACCCTTCCGGATGAATATCCCTGCTGGATTGATGACTGAGGCTGAACTATTCAATTGAAGCAGTTATTTCTATTTCCTGTAGCCTAGCCCTGTGTAATTCCCATGTGATGACACACTCGTGATCAACATCCCAGGAGTTCGTTGTGGTTTTCCTTGATCAGATGATACTCCTGTTACCATGTGTTGAGGCCCTCTCTGAGGACGAGCTCGTCATCAACTCGTCATCAAGCTGGCCTCTATCATTGAGGCTTGCAAAATATGGAGGGGTAACGGGAGTCTCACTAATGTAGTACTTGCCCGGTCGCCTATCCATCTTGTGAAATCCCTGTTCTGTTCTCTACCACAGGTGTTTGTAGTTTTATGTGGTACACACTATATAAATATTGTGTATAGAATATATGGAAACTGTGAAAACCAGTGTTTATACTGTGACAGCACCCTAGTAAATTGAGTAAATCAGGTGTTCTGCGACGGCACCCTAGTAAATTGAGTAAATCAGGTGTACAGTACTGTGAAGGCACCATAGTAAATTGTCAGTTAAGTCAGTTAATTTTCATTATGACCATGCTCAGCCACTTGCAAGTATACAAAAAGAATGTCCTGCTTCGTTTTTGCCTTATCACAGAAGTTTACTCCTACTGTGCGTTACTTGAATATGCTAATAACACACCTGAACAAAACTCCAAGGGTGTATGACCATTGATGAAGTTGCATCTTATATAATATATGAGCACGACAACAGAAACTGGTCTAGCGTGGACTAAAAGACCATCTATCTTATACATTCAACCCCCAGCCTCCTTAAAAAGCCATTTATTCTTTCACATGAAATCACGCCCTTATTTGATTGGTTGTCTAGGTGCAAAGTAAAGGAGCATGCTAATCCTACTACTGTAGTAGAATGTGTTGTGTATAGAAAAACATGCAAAATGTACTGGCTAGTGTATTTTGCTCGCTGCAACTCACGGTGGTGTACGTACACATTAAGTCCTGTGACGTTACCTTTCAACAAACAAGTGATTAGATCTCACGAACATTCCTATGCACGTCCAGACCGTGATCTGATGATGAGTGCGTGGTCAGATGCCTTGATGGACTGTGATCATGATCTGATGATGAGTGCGTGGTCAGATGCCTCGATGGACTGTGATCATGATCTGATGATGAGTGCGTGGTCAGATGCCTTGATGGACTGTGATCATGATCTGATGATGAGTGTGTGGTCAGATGCCTTGATGGACTGTGATCATGATCTGATGGTGAGTGCGTGGTCAGATGCCTTGATGGACTGTGATCATGATCTGATGGTGAGTGCGTGGTCAGATGCCTTGATGGACTGTGATCATGATCTGATGGTGAGTGCGTGGTCAGATGCCTTGATGGACTGTGATCATGATCTGATGGTGAGTGCGTGGTCAGATGCCTTGATGGACTGTGATCATGATCTGATGGTGAGTGTGTGGTCAGATGCCTTGATGGACTGTGATCATGATCTGATGATGAGTGCGTGGTCAGATGCCTTGATGGACTGTGATCATGATCTGATGATGAGTGCGTGGTCAGATGCCTTGATGGACTGTGATCATGATCTGATGATGAGTGTGTGGTCAGATGCCTTGATGGACTGTGATCATGATCTGATGGTGAGTGCGTGGTCAGATGCCTTGATGGACTGTGATCATGATCTGATGAGTGTGTGGTCAGATGCCTTGATGGACTGTGATCATGATCTGATGATGAGATAACGGGAGTCTCACTAATGTAGTACTTGCCCGATCGCCTATCCATCTTGTGAAATCCCTGTTCTGTTCTCTACCACAGGTGTTTGTAGTTTTATGTGGTACACACTATATAAATATTGTGTATAGAATATATGGAAACTGTGAAAACCAGTGTTTATACTGTGACAGCACCCTAGTAAATTGAGTAAATCAGGTGTTCTGCGACGGCACCCTAGTAAATTGAGTAAATCAGGTGTACAGTACTGTGAAGGCACCATAGTAAATTGTCAGTTAAGTCAGTTAATTTTCATTATGACCATGCTCAGCCACTTGCAAGTATACAAAAAGAATGTCCTGCTTCGTTTTTGCCTTATCACAGAAGTTTACTCCTACTGTGCGTTACTTGAATATGCTAATAACACACCTGAACAAAACTCCAAGGGTGTATGACTATTGATGAAGTTGCATCTTATATAATATATGAGCACGACAACAGAAACTGGTCTAGCGTGGACTAAAAGACCATCTATCTTATACATTCAACCCCCAGCCTCCTTAAAAAGCCATTTATTCTTTCACATGAAATCACACCCTTATTTGATTGGTTGTCTAGGTGCAAAGTAAAGGAGCATGCTAATCCTACTACTGTAGTAGAATGTGTTGTGTATAGAAAAACATGCAAAATGTACTGGCTAGTGTATTTTGCTCGCTGCAACTCACGGTGGTGTACGTACACATTAAGTCCTGTGACGTTACCTTTCAACAAACAAGTGATTAGATCTCACGAACATTCCTATGCACGTCCAGACCGTGATCTGATGATGAGTGCGTGGTCAGATGCCTTGATGGACTGTGATCATGATCTGATGATGAGTGCGTGGTCAGATGCCTCGATGGACTGTGATCATGATCTGATGATGAGTGCGTGGTCAGATGCCTCGATGGACTGTGATCATGATCTGATGATGAGTGCGTGGTCAGATGCCTCGATGGACTGTGATCATGATCTGATGATGAGTGTGTGGTCAGATGCCTTGATGGACTGTGATCATGATCTGATGGTGAGTGCGTGGTCAGATGCCTTGATGGACTGTGATCATGATCTGATGGTGAGTGCGTGGTCAGATGCCTTGATGGACTGTGATCATGATCTGATGGTGAGTGCGTGGTCAGATGCCTTGATGGACTGTGATCATGATCTGATGGTGAGTGTGTGGTCAGATGCCTTGATGGACTGTGATCATGATCTGATGATGAGTGCGTGGTCAGATGCCTTGATGGACTGTGATCATGATCTGATGATGAGTGCGTGGTCAGATGCCTTGATGGACTGTGATCATGATCTGATGATGAGTGTGTGGTCAGATGCCTTGATGGACTGTGATCATGATCTGATGGTGAGTGCGTGGTCAGATGCCTTGATGGACTGTGATCATGATCTGATGAGTGTGTGGTCAGATGCCTTGATGGACTATGATCATGATCTGATGATGAGTGTGTGGTCAGATGCCTTGATGGACTGTGATCATGATCTGATGATGAGTGCGTGGTCAGATGCCTTGATGGACTGTGATTATGATCTGATGATGAGTGTGTGGTCAGATGCCTTGATGGACTGTGATCATGATCTGATGATGAGTGTGTGGTCAGATGCCTGGATGGACTGTGATCATGATATGATGAGTGCGTGGTCAGATGCCTTGATGGACTGTGATCATGATTATGATGAAGCTTGATGATGACCATTTTGACTACAGTTTGGTTATGAATGCATGATCTGATCATAGCTTGATGATAAAGGCATCATCACGTGGAAATGCAGCATTTCTCTTCTTTGTAACCTTTACTAAGTCAACAGTATATTTTGTTAATGGATCTTGCATCATTACAAATTCTTTTTCAACCCTACAACCAATGTCCAGATCTACCATCAATCTACTATCAATAGCTAAGAAAATAGTTGTATCCTCTCACCTCTCTCCCCACCAAATAACTGTGTGACAGTTACCCTATACAGCACAGTACAACTGCTTACAAAACCAAGAGATACTGTAATTGGAAACAATTCTTGATTCCAATATCTGTTGAGATGTTACCATTTAAATGCAGTCCTCACTAGTAAGAAAAGTTGCTACAGTAATAAAAATGTCATAAAACTGCTGTACCTTGGCAAAAGTTTATTTTACTTCATTTTACTTTCTAGTTCATTTTGAGAAATGATTATTTTAACACATGTACACTGTCATCAAATGTCATGAGAATATCCACTTGAAACTCTATCATGGATTATGTAATGATACATTTAATAACCCTGAAAACCTATAAAAAAAATATGCATCTTTTTTTTGTACTTTTTTTACAAAATAGTGAGGAGTCCAGATGCAAGTGACAATATGCAACAATCATATGACATATGTAAGTTGAACAAATTAAGTGGTCAGTGCCAGACAAATGAGGGGGTGTGTGTGTGTGTGAGGATGGACGATATTTAGACATTTCAGATAGAAGATTTAGTGGTGCCTGTGAATTAATTTACTTATCCCCATGTTGCTATGAGTAAATACACGATTTGACATTGGTCTCAACTGCATTTGGTCGGAGTTACTGTATTTGTGAACCTAGACTAGTCCTCTACTGTAAGGCACTACAGTTAGTAACACATGTTGGCTAGGCTCTATCTCAGTATATGTTAGATATCAGCAAAAGTCCAAAGTCACTCTGTAAGAAAATATCTTGTAGGAGGAAACCTTTGAAATAAAGTTTGCGAAAATATTGTGGATTGTTGCACATGTCATTAGAATGATTTTCACATTCATGACTGATTGGGCATTTTTCAGTACTCCGACGTTTCCTGCTTTCCTGAACAGGTGAAAGGAGCTACAGCACAAAGTGTACTCAGACAGCAATACAACTTGTGAGATCCAACGTTTTTTATGACTGAAATCTTTTACTTTGGGGAGTCTAAAACTTTCCCAACAATATATCACAGTTTGCCCAAACCACTGTTTCACCAAAATAATTTCAATACTTTATTTTTAAACTGACACTGCTATTGCCATTGCTACACAGAAGTTTCACAAGCACTATTATGAATAAAAACGCTCATCAGGGAAAGTAAGTAGCAAGCACACACAGAAAACGATAGTGACGTCGGCTCTCCTGTATGTTTGTGTAGCATGTGGTATTACGTGATGTTATTCAGGTTTGAATTTTTGTTACGTAGTGGTAATTGTAGGCCTGGGTTTGTTTCAACTTCCACTGCAGGTGATTCCCATTGGACTCTTGTCCGTCAGTGGGAGTTGGTTGTAATATTTAATATTTCTTTGCCATGTAACATCAATTAGTGTGGCATTTACTTCGGCATTGCCAAATGGCGAGGCTACTTTTAAGGGCTGAAATGTGTCCTCAACACATGAATGTATGTGATGGCAATTTATGTTATGTTACACCCATTCAAAAGGTTAGACTAATTAATACATGGAAGTATGATAATGCCAGCCTATGAGCTAAGTAGCTGGGCCTAGTATATTCACCATATTTGACATCGTGCTAGGCAACCATTTGGTTGAACATTGCCAAAAATACTAAACAAAGATGAATGGTAATCAGCAGTATTAGCAGAGGGTTGCCACGTTGTTATCTCTACTTGAATTCATTGTTGTGCAGTCACCTTGTTCTATAGTGAAGTGTGTATGATGCGCAGATTTAAAGGGTGCAAGCATATAACAACAATGTGTGTCTATGTGGATTTTTTCATAATCATGTAAGTTATTTGCATAAGTCTAGGTATTTGTGTTTTTCTTCATAGTTTCCAAGTCATAAAGGAAATAAAACTTTACCTTCATTTTCAAATTTTGATTTTTTCAAATTCTGATTTTGGTCGGTAGTATCACATTGGTAATGTACGGATGTATATTTGTGTAGTTTAAGTAAGGAAAAGGAAAGGAGTTTGCCAATCATGTCTCTGAAGTCAGAACAAGAGTTTCTGTTCTTCCTGATTTGGTGTAGAAGCATTATGACACTAGAGTGACATTTTCATTCAAAAGCAATGGAATTAGTACCAAAATGTCTTACCCAATGTTAGCCTCATAAAACAAAGGAAAAGTACACAATTAAGTTACTACATTATTAAAGAGACATTTACTTATTTTTGTTCCACAACAGACCAACCTTTAAACAGTTCACTGTGAAGTTAAAAATTGCAAAGTCATTCCATTGTGGAATTAATTTTGCAGCAAAGGTTTTTCTTTTTGTTGCAAATTTCTCATCAGCTGGAACAAAAATATGCTGTAAATACTGCAAAAGCAATTTTGTTCCAGTTTTATACAGCTGGAACAAAAACATACTGTATTAACTGCCAAAATGTGTCATCACCATTTCTTTACATTCATTTCTTTTCACAAATTCCAGTGTTTGTAACTTATTTGTAGTGTTCTTCCAAACCAAGTTGCAGTGCATGTAATTAATTTACAAAACAAATAAATTGTTGTACAGTTGTATTTAATTGAAATATCATCAAAAAACAGTTTTAGTAACCTTTTTTTGCAGATTATAAGTCACTTTCCCTGCATTAATACCCCTTCCTCTTCCTCATTTCAATATTCAAATGAAATAAACACTAATGCTTCTTCAGCTGACATCATTACATTTTTTTTTTTATAAAGAGGGAGCTATTGTAACAGTGGAATCAGATAGAAAATTACAAACCCACGTGTTCCTGCACTTGTAGCAGTTGCCCGTTTGGAACAGTACAGCACATCTACGAACACTGATGTGTTCCACGTGCGTGATCAACATCTCAATTTGACAACTAAAATATCTGCCCTAGGCATTGGCAAACAAGCAACGGTGCCAGAATGTTCGCTGTTCACAGGGAACGATTGTTCAAGAGTGCACCGTCGATTGGCTGGGCGTCATGTGTCTTGGTGCATAATGCAAACCGATATATCCATTACATGCAGCAACGTAAAGTTAGCCCATGATGGATATATCAGGCATCCATGTACGCAGTTTACAGACCATATAACTCATCAGTTGAGAGGCAACCATCAATACTCTATATTTCATGTACAGTACTAATTAAGACAGCCAGTTAAGAAGTTGCAGCCCTAACACCTTGTTGTATTTTGAATGAAAATAATTCTTAGCACATGTCCAAAAGAAATGTACCATATATTAACATGTTCTGGCACCAATGTATCATAAACTGACAGAATGTGACAACATTTACCAGTCTTGTCCAGATGTTGACAGCATTCTCATGAATACAGTTTAGTTAAGAATTTCAGGATCAGAAAGTCTGAGGACTCATCAAGGATCCTATACCATGTTGACCATGGATGACCACCGGCTGAACACCGGCGAAATTCGCCAACTCCTTTCCATCAGTATTCAGAGGGCAAAGAGGCAGTGGTGAACCAACAATCCTATACAAACCCAAACCTGCTCGTGGGACCACCATCCCCATCTGACGAATGAAAGTGGATCCCCAATCATCAGCCATTTTCCCAGAGGCTGTGAAGGGGTGAATAACCTGCCCAGTTCAGCAGCCCATTAGTTGTACTGGACAAGTTGAAGTGAACAAGACCTGAATCGGACAACAGGGACCCAAATTGAAATCCTGAATTAACCCCCCAGCACCACTGTAAACAGCTTCACTGAACAAGTAGTTTTGAATCCCCACAAAATTTCCAAGTGGTTCCACCAGGATTTGATCCACTGGCCTAATGATTGCAAGACAAACACTCTAACCACCAAGCTAACCCTCCATCATTGTACTATCCCCCCTGTATGTAGAAAAGCCCATCATGTATGTTTGTAGAAAAAGCCAATACAGTAGGTACACTACATGTTGGTTTTATAAAAGGCATGTCCATATTCTACTTAAGCCTTTGAGTCGTCATATTTATAAGCTGCTAGGGTTGATTCTCAAAACCAGAAGGGTGAGTGATTTTGTTTTTCCTTGCCAGTATGCATTAAAACCAAATGATAATACATAACCAATTTTGAGGGCAACACACCATACCCTTCTTGAGATGCC
This sequence comes from Stichopus chloronotus, assembly GCA_021234535.1. NCBI lineage: Eukaryota > Metazoa > Echinodermata > Holothuroidea > Aspidochirotida > Stichopodidae > Stichopus > Stichopus chloronotus. Next base: position 25,667,001 of record CM037831.1, read on the forward strand.
ATGTCTACAAGGTTTCAAAATATAAGCCGTCCTGACCTCACATGACCTTTGGTCTCTGTAAAAGTGACAGATGATCTACCATTAAGTGCTACCATTGCTCACAGTTTGAAGTTCTAGCAACATTCAATTGCTAAGATTTCTCCCTGAGTATGTTTTTGAACTTCACCTTTGGTGACTTCAAATGACCTTTAACCTCCAGGAAAAAGTGACAGAGATCATCTACTGATCCAGTGCAATTAATGTTAATAGTTTCAGGTTACAGAATCGTTCTTTTTCTGTGCTATCTTCCTTCATGTTTTCATACTTTAAGCTCTGGTGACTGCGAATGACCTTTTCACCTCCATGAAAAGTACGGATTGTCAATAGTTTATGGAGTTAACATGCCTCTAGAGGTGTCACATATTAACCGACACTCACCATTGTCATGGCATAGATATCGTGTCTCCCTTTGTCAAGGAATTAAACTCTGATATGTTGTTTTAATGTCCCTGTAAATAGTTTGAAGTCCATAGTTTACAAATGATTAATCATTGCAACAATTAAGTATGGAAATATGGGAGTAGTTAGACCATGACCTAACAGAGGTATCTTCAGGGAAAGTTGTAGAATGTACATGAAAAGTCTTTGCACTTGGTCCAAACTTTGAACCAGGTGATCAGTTGCTGCTTGTAGGTGGTTTTGTACCTGGATATCTGAAAATGTTAATTTTGCTAGGCTACTAGTTCATTGTGAAGTCATAACACAACATTTTGCTTTACACATAGTTTAATATCATGTATCTTACATATAGAGGCATGACAAAGTTGTTAGATTTATGCTGAATTTTGTCACATGCACAGTGTACCCTAGTGACACTTTGCAATCCGGGTGGTAATTTTAGAACCAGATTCTGAATGTATTGTTGGTTTGGGTGCTGGACTACAAATTAACAGATCATCCAGGTGATGAAAATGCCTACATTCGATGGAACTTGAAATAATTATGAATTAGCCTTATTGTGAGACATATGACCTCACAGTGTTCTTTGGAAAGACGTGCGCATTTGTTATTGTTTTGAGTGTCAGATTTAAATAGATTATGAAGTAAGTAAACATTATGTCAATGAAATTTGAAATCGATATCAGACAGCAAGAACTGGTTGTAATTAATAACCGTAGTAATACAAATGATGATGAGTCAAGACATCTGGTTCAACAATGACAGTATTGACTATAGAGAGAAAATGCAAGATTTAAAATTCTTGAAAGACAACCAAAGTTTCTTTCAAGATTGTCTCATCTAGCTTGAGGTGGGGAACAGTATCTCTGACAATTAGTCTTATTGTTGTTTTCATTACTAAAGCATTTTCATCATCAACATGGTTATCAACTGCTGTCATTATGGTCATCCTTCAATTTGTCCACTTTAAGTTTTCAAATGTTTGGAGTCAAGGACCCTGGAGATGGTTCTCCCTAACTATATTTCTTGTCTTATAATTTATGAGGAAATTTTTCGCGCTTGTGTGTATATATACATAGCTGAAATGGCGTGCTAGCTCACTGGCAATAAGTCCTTTTTTCTCTCTTACTGATATCTCTCCTACAAATGAAATTTTGTGTTTCATTTACTCCTTGGATTCTTGACATTTTACTCTGCATCAGAGAGATTAAAGATTTTTCTTTTCCTGACATAATCACTGCCAAATAATGTGACTGTTCCAATATATCCCTCTTTTTTTCATAATGTTTACGAAGTATAAACAAAGGGGAATAGAATTACCTTTCGGATTTATAATAAATTTATTTTATTCTCTTTCTCAACCTAAATGGAAATTCCCCCATGTGTCAAATAGTTGAGCCCAATTTCGTTATTACTTTTTATCTGCTGTGGTGTAACTGCCGCATGCTGCTTGAGCTCTCAGATCAAATCCCCTGCATAATCAAACCTGTTCAATATTGCTAGATAGAAGTAGCTGTATGATCTTCAAATTCTTTCAACTTGTTTGCAACTTCGACAGCAGGATGAATCTGTCGGTTCTTGACCAAAGGAACAAGAGAAAAGTTTGCAATTCATCTAAATGATCAGCTTTTGTTCACTTTGTAACATCTGAAAATTAACTTATGTTCACAGATACGGCCTGACGGAACGTGCACTGAAGGGAGAGTAGCTGAACAACTACCGAGCAGAGATATATATACTCAAATCGAGTGGAGTTTTCTAAGGGTATGTAGTCCACAGCAAGTCAGCCTACGAAGATTCCTCACAGAAGTGTTACTTTTGAAAATTCCATAAAGTACGTGCAACGGAGTTGTTGTCAACGACTTTAATGGTGGTATGCGTGGAGTGCACAGGTACTGAAAGTGTTTGTGTGTGTGAAAGAAGTTGAATTTGTAAGATGAAGGCGGCATGCAGTGTGTGTGTGTGTGTGCATCCATCCATTAGGAAGTATGCGAGGGCTCTGTTGACAGTAAAGGACAGAGTGGTTTAAAATTAGATATGAGATAAAAAGTGAAATTAGCGGTGGGCTGATTAATGAGGACTGTAAGCTTGTGAAGTACAGACGAGAGGAGAGAGTACATGTGTTTGTGTGTTAACGGGATTCAGCCCAAGTTTTGTAGACTGTACATGGAATGTTTTACAGGTGATGTGGTGGTGGACTTGTGACAAAATGGCAGCTGTTGAGATTTCATTTTGGTTCAGTTTTGTGAGGGATTCATTAGGAATGCTTTCAGTGTGGAAGTCTTGCTGTTTTGGCTGACATGGATTTGGTGAAAGGGAATTGCAACTGGTAGTAGCAGTAGAACTTCACATTCGATGGAATCATTGAAGTTTGAAGTCAGTAGGAGTTTCCTATTGTGTTTTTGTTTTAGGAGTGAACTGTTCCCAAAAGTAACTTTTCGTGAATAGTTAGTGTTAGAATAACCTTTGGGGAAGTCAACAGATTGGTTGGAAACTTAAAATTATGACACCGTGCCCCTGTAAGTTACACCAATTTTAGAACACCAGTATCTAAAAACATATGTAACCATGTCTGTTGTTTTAAAAAAGTGAAAAGGTATAACATAAAACAAAAGATTAACTACTTTTATCTTATAATAAGCACATGTTAAAAACAAATATGGATAAATAGATGTGTATATTCTATTCAATGAATATTTACTGTGAATTAGTGAATAAGAAATGCTAATAGAAATACAGTCATTTTAGTAATTATGTAATCATTGCACTACCTGTCTTTTAGAAAGGTTTGATTTGTCCAATTGTGAAGTTTCGAAAAAAAGAAGCAATGTTTGGGGGCATAGTCACACAGGATAGGTTTAATTCTGATGTGCAAGTGTGTACAATGGAAAATACGTTCTGTTATAGCAGGGAGGTATGTGTGAACGACAGTAATATCATTCCGAGAAATAGTAATGTAGCAAACACAAATTTTGCAAGTAACATGCAACTTTGTGTACAGAGAATACGAAAAACTGTGCTGAACATCCTCATGTAAATAAGTCAGCAAGTGACTTTTGCGAGACCTGTTGTGGGTTCCCATATCTGGTTTTCTCCTGCAAGGTTTTGGTGTGAATGGTATCAGTGGCAAGTGATTAGACCTGCAGCTACCTCACCACAAAACGTAGTCTTGGTCAAGACGTTTGTATTTTTGTTCTCTTTTGTGTTTCCATGCACAATGTATACCCTTCACGGTAGTATTCTGGTAAGCTCCATACCCAACCAAGTTATGCATATCAGAGGATCTGTTCAATACAAACGTCTTCAACATTTGTCAAAAATGGGGTTCAACCATGTGCAAAACACTCGATCTTTATTCATGTAACACAGTCGCTTGTGTACGGAGCACTCACACATTCAAAGTGAAGTACTTGTTCACTGTTCACCCTGATTGGTTGTTCTCCCCGAAGAAATCATGAATGAACATAAGTTTTGAGGTGTGAACTAGATGATCAAATCTGATTCCTTTCTTCACTTCTATGAAGCAAAACGACCATAAAATGAAGAAAAACTTAAAATAGCTTGGAACAAATGCACAAGACGCTAGTGTGAAGTAGAAATTGGCGGTGAAAAGCAGAGGGCGCAGACAGCTCTGTAGAAAAGAAGCGTGGTGCGTATGATACTATATTGCTAGGGTCTTAGCAAAGACTAAACGACTTGAAACAGGTAAAAATTTGCCATTTGTATATTATTTACTTTCACAAATTTGTTGAAAAAATGCCTACACCTAATTGGAAGTGCAAACTGTTATTTAAGTTGTATGTTAGAAATAAACAGTCCCTATTCTTTTTAAAAATGCGCATTGTTGTTGAATAACTTCCATGTTCTATGTCAAAAGAGACAATGATCTTTTACACCAATGTAAGCAGATACTTCTATGCTTGTATGTCAGTTGTGTCAATTCACAGTGGCACTCCCCTCACCTGATACATCCTATGCATTACCATATTGACCATGGTCCAGCATCTGGCAATTGTGTGTGTGTGTGTGTGTGTGTGTATCTGGTCACCACCAGAAGGTCACCGCCAGACGGGCACCTTGGGTTGCAATAGGTTTCTAATCTTGCATTTTGTGTTAAAACAGGGTTTTAATCAAAATAGTTTTTCTCTGCCGATCTGATGACAGAAGTGTTTATCGCAACGTCCGCTGACATCCATCCGGTCTGGTACTTTCATTATCAATCGTGTTCTCTTCTGAATAATTTTCATTTGTATTTTCAAATCCTACATCACAACTAAAGAGACTTATTTACAATTGCATCATTAAAAGTGGATTGTGCATCTCAGATCATAAGAAGAAACCTTTCTAAGAAAGTCTGCTCTGTCTTTTCATTTACTTTTCATATGCCTTTCATCGTATTTTTCCAAATTATGGTGACTACATCTCAATTCTTCAGAAGTCCAAGCTTGTTTCTTAAGTTTGTTTATTTGTGAATTTCAGTTTGTCATCGCCTGAAAATTAGGACTGTGCAGTTTCCATTAATAACTATCTGTTTAACCGCTTGTATTAACTGAATAGTTAACGGTTAACTGGACATAAAACAACATTTTGGAAGAGTGCCACCACTTTAAAATGCAAAAGTAATTTCACCATGAAAATAGGACAGAGATGTATGGTTCTCACTCCTCACTATATTTTGACAACAAATGGTGTATTGAAATATTACCTGAATGTTTCTTCAAACGTACAAAAACTCCAGAAAAAAGCAAAAGAACGTCACAATATGGGTATGTATTGTACAATTGCAACAGCTGCTGCAGTCCTTTTGAATGATGGTAGCTAACAAACACATGGCTTTCTCATTCTGAAGGTTAGCATTGACAATAACCAGATAATACATCCATTAAAGCACATGTCCAAAAAATCCATCCACTTCAATTTTTACTGATAAATACAATCAATCCTTCATTTGTGCAATTTCCTCTTCTTTTTAGTCATGCATAATTTATTTTTCTATAATTCCAATGTTCCAAGAAGCTTACAGTTGCTCTCTTTAAAACGTTCATTATTGTATGACGTTAGGCCTGCATATCCAAACGGATTTGCAAATTTACATTAGAATGGATGAAACACTTCGAGAATTAATGTAAATGTTGCCGTGTCAAAGAAGGAAGGTCCTCAGAAATAAATTCAACCACAATTTTTTTTATAAATATATCACACATAGAGGTTTTTTTCACATAAATGCAAAGCTGTTCTTATGAAAAGCTGACAATACTCTGTAATCTGGTTTCAAGGTATGTGGGCCTGCCTAACGTTACAGAAACCTATTTCTGCTATATGAAGCTAGGCGTAGGTGCTTGAACAGAAACAGACTGCTGACAGTTTCGTGGTGTTTTAAACTGACTGCTAAACTTCACTTAAATGATGTTCAGAAATGGCAACAACTTACAAAATTTTTTTTTTTTTTTTGAAAATGCTATCTATTTGTGTTTAAAAATTGATTTGGTAATTTACTGGAACAATTTGTAGACCATTTGCAGAAGTGTAATGTGGCTAGGGCCATTGCCTATCATTATGGAGTTACAACTTGACGTTAGCATCCAGAGTAGTCAGTTCTCTGGCAGTCAGTCATTAGATTCATTGTTTTGTAGGAGTGGATTTTGAGGATTCTGTTTCTTTTTGCAAAAACTGCCCATCTGATGCAATTATTTCTTAACTTGCATCAAAACAATTCTGACGGCAAAAGATTTCTTGGATGCAAGCCAAGAATGTTTTTGACCCCTGGAATACCAGAAGCATGTGTTTTGGTTGCCTTATCACATTTTTGGCCAAAGTTGTTGAACATCAAGTTGAAGTGATATTCTGATGAAGCCTAGCGTTATGACTTTTGTGCAGACTTTACATACATGTGTCAGGTTTTATCATCTTAGAGCAAATAATACGGAGCCAATAAAGCATTAGCCCATTCATTAGTTGCAGCCATCAATGCTAGACGGTTGCTTTTCAAGAAACTCTGTCGGTCCTTCCTCTTGCTGCGGAAGAGTATTGTTTTGCCAAGGAATATAACAATGAGTGCATCAATTTCACTCATGATTAAAAGACAAATTCCAGCAAGTAAATAGCTGTTTTTAAACCTGCTTCACTCTGAATCTGTAGGCTGGTTGACTCAGATATTGGTCAGGCGTGTCGCTGGCTATTTTTTTATTTTTCACCATTGTTTGACTGATGTTTGCAAAAAAACTTGCACATTTTATTGTGTGATGTTTATAGGTTAAATTACTGACAAAGCTGTGCTTTGGCAACTGATTAATTAGCCTTACAAAAATGGCTAATTATAAACGGCGAATACGCATGATTAACCGATGGGTCGGTTAACCGCTCAGCCAGTCACAACCCTACTGAAATGTGTGGATGTGCTGCTGTAATTTGGACCTGGATTGTCCCCATTGTGTGCATATTATTTTGTGGGTCTCAGGAACATACCATTCCTTTCAATGCACACTTTCATCTTACCGTATATTGTCTCTCATGATATACAGTAGACTACCTAACCTACACTGTAGAACACACAATCCTTTGAAGACCCATTGTCATAATGTTGGCATCAGTTAGTCAAACTCTTGTGGCAAAAACTGGTCTGTTCACGTACAAGGTCAACATTTTATACCACAAGTTGCACCCAAGAGCTGCCAAATCTCTCTTTAACATTGCACTGACTTGTTACTGAGTGATATGTTTACACTCTTGCGAAAGATATGGTCCACATGGATCGTGTACAGTGTAAGCTGTCATGGTAAACCGGTCATTTATCCAAAACCGTAGTAACTGATCTCCTTCATTTGATTATTGCATTGAAGAAAAATAGAAATATTGAAAAATTATATTGTAAAAATTGAAGATAATTTTGAAATATTGAAAATAAGTGTGAAATATTTAAAGTTGCAGTGAAATATTAGTGGAAATATTAGTTTTGAGAAATAAAGATTGTGTGATTAGTAGCGCCAGGTATGTAATTTTTTCAATTTTTTTTTCAAAAGTTCCCATACTTTCCTGTGGAAATTACAACTGCTAAGAGCTGTTTCTCATGTTGTGTTGGACTGTTCAACGTACATTGTATCACATTGTAACCTGCTATCTTTGTGAAGTTGGTCTGAATCTGAGACGTTCTGCTAGCTTCAAATCATTGTGGCTCATTTTTTTGTGAATTAGAAGCAAGCTTGCTTGATGTGGTTCAACTGGAGGACTACTCAAATTATTTCTAGTTTTCTCTGTAACTGCTGGTGATGGATAAACATTTAAGACTGATACATTGTGATGTTAATCTTCAGTTACATGCATAAATGTTGTTTGACCACTTGTATTTATACTGCAGGACTGAACACATATTTTCCCAACAATAGTGTTGTGGATCCCGGGAATGACGATTAAAATTGGAGTCTGGCAGAACAGCAGCCATTTGTAATTTGAATCATGGGATAAAGAATAACTGGAACTGGCTGGAGATAAACAAAATGCTTGCAAAAAATATTGTTTGGTATTTTAAGCTTCTTTCTGTGAGCAAAAATTTTCCAAAGCGCACAGTCCCCCCCCCCCACAATGTCATTCACCTGGGACAAATTTTCTTTTTTTTTTATTTCTCACATCCCTGTAGCAGTGCCTTTTAGACTCTCAGGCATATGGTACAAATATAGAGCCTAAATATGTCAGTAAGGTGTAAGGAGGAAACCTGTCATAATGGAAGTATGATTATTAGGCATCCAACGGTATCTGGTGACCTTTGTTTCAATATAGTGAAAGTTAAGCACAATGTAATGATTGTTATTTCCACTGTAACTGAAGAGAATAATACACAATTGGCATGAACAACTATGTAGCTGTAACTAGTATGAGATAGTATGCCTATGATAGAGAGAGAGAAACGATATGCTCTCATATAATTAATGGTAAGTCGGTAGAAGCGCTCTCTCATCACTTGGTCCGTGTATGTTCTGTATGTGTTTTCACTGATTTATGTCCTCAACCTTTCTTTATTTGCTCTCTCCCATAATGCACCACCATTTTCTCCAAATGTTTCTAAGACAATATTTTCATTGTTAATCATTATTCAGGATTTCTGTTCTCACAATGACTTCAGGCTGTCGTCACGCAGCAGGCTGCGATGTCACTAAGACAGGTTTCATTGCATCAAACCTTGAGTTTCTTTGTGAGCACAATACATTAACAATTGAATTCTTCTTTTGTAGCATTTTTGCCTGATTCTGTTTCCTTCTGTTCTCTCATTCCATCATTGTACAATTTAGTCTACACACTTAGTGAATGGTATCCGATATTTGACATCTCTGCAGGGAATCTCCTTCACCAGACAAACTGCTGCTTCAACAAGTTGATTCAGTTTTGTTTGTAACTCCAAGCAGTTTCTTTTGTACAGCACCTTGGTTTTGAATGTAAATTGGAAACTTCAAAAGCTTGAAATTTTGCCCCGGTAGAAGATTCAAAGAAAATTAAAACTGAGACATTGGATGCAGTGACATTTTTGTGTGTCCATATTCCCTTACATTGTAGCTTGTGTTTCTGCGATTTGTTACATCCTGGGATTCAGCTAAGTTTAGGCTTTAAAATTGACTTAAGACATTATTAGGGAGCCAATCACAGAGCGCCACTGCTGACCACTAAGGACCACCTTAGAAAGACAGAAATTAATAACTTGTGCTATTTTGCTTTCCATTTGGTGTTGCTATCTTTAGAAATTTAGCCTGTTGTTTTGTAAACATCAGAAGCACTCTTATCTTCATTTCAAATGATGTCCCATTAATTTCCTTTCTGCCAGATACCTTCCTACTTGAAATAAAATTTCACAGAAATTTCTATTGCTATAGCACCAAGTTTTGTTAAATTATTTGTCAGAGACCATGTAGCTATTAGTTGGTGCTATGGTTGGGCAGTACCAGTAAAATCAGTACCGGTAATCGCAGCACATCAGTACTAGTATTTGTTGACCAGTGCTGACCATGTGATCAAAGTGATAAAAACAAGAGGTTCTGTTCGCTGTATAGTCGGGTAGTAATGCAATAGTTTGTATTCATGTCTTGAAGTAGATTCATTGACAAAAAAACCACAGAACCGCAGGAAAAAAAAAGAAGTTTCATTTGTGCGACTTCGGCAGGGTTTGAGAGGAGTACTGTGCACAGCAACTAAATTGAGGACCAACTTTTTGTCGATTCTGTCAACATCCCCACTCGCCATTTGTGGCCTAGAAATTCAATGACAAGTCACCACACAGCAATAAATTCTTTAATCAGGGTAATCTGATCACTGTACATTACTTACCAATTATATCATTACATAACATCATTGAAAACTTGTTTTGTTCAAACTTTCTCCAGGAATACGAAGTCTCTGTCAATGCTGCTTATATACACAAACACTGTATTCAACTTTCATGATACAAGGTCTGTGGACCATTTACATTACTATCCGTGCATTGTAAAGTACTTTCGGTGCTCAAAATTAGGCAGTCACTGTGCAACATCAGTTAGAAAATTTCAGCTGTTGTTCACCACCTCAGTTTCAAGCTGAGCAAACTCTCTATGCCCCACCCTCAGAAGCACTATGTAGAATGACTGACTGCCTCAAAATGAATGATATTATGTATAAGTTTATAGATCGATTCCATGACCTTCCCGCAATTTTCGACAGCCAATCATGAGTTTATAATGCAAGCGGCAGGCAGGACTTATGTTCACAATTAGATGGAAGGCCAGGAATGTTGCTAATATGATCATGCATCGTGGAAATTCCCAATCCAACTTATGCACTGATGTGAATGAAATAGTCATTAATGGAGTCCATTCAGTGATGTTAAATTGTTCCTGTTTGTCTTAATTCATAGAAGGATTACTGCAGGAAATCTTTTCTTCCACCGATTGTGCCAGCCCTGTGTATTGTTGTAGTCAAGGTTACCAGTTTGGCGTGTGAAATGCCAAAATAATAAAAATTTGGTGTTTTTTTGTTACCTTCGTGGGCCGGTAAAAGTTAAAAGTGCTTTCCAAATGGCATTTTGGCATTTTAGGGGACCTAATGGAAGTAACTATAAAAACACCCCTTTTATCACAAAATTTCAAGAAATTTTTTTTTCCCCCCTATTTAGTAGTCACCCGGTGGGACGTTATGGGTTTACAATTTACTCTCCACTTGTAGCAATGATAGATTATGTCGAAACGTTCACTGACAAGTGTTACACTGTACAAAAATAAATTGTCAAGTTTCCTTAAGTAGGAGCTAGTTTTGTTTTGATGTTTGTTTTGGCAGGTGATTTGGCCATCAGTTTGGCTGGTTACTCCACAAACAAACTGGCAAACCTGACTGTAGTCACTTTAAGCTCATCCTTCATGTAATGAGTGAAACTGAATTACATGGGACAGCTATAGCAGGGAAATAACCTAACAAAAGTTATCTACAGACGCAGGAGGCAGTAAAAGTTAACATTTTAAAACAAAAATTGCTCATAACTCGAAAACAGAAGGAGATAAGGACTCTCACCTCTCAGGTAGGGGATTTCAAAAAGTATGTTGAGTATGATCTTTCCATCTGTGCAATTTCTATGTTAATCTGAGTTAATCTACAAAATTCTCTTATAACACATCTGTGATGTAAAATTTTTAGCTGTGATTGACCTAAATGGTTCATCGTGGGTAATTAACTTGGCTTTAATATAAACCAATCAGCAGCAGTTCAGCTACTATATGAAAGTCACTGATTTTTTGCTCAAATACCTTAAAAAGCAATTTTGAAACATTTTAATTGTTTTGCTTCCGTTTTGTTTGTTTTAAATTTAAAAACAACCTGATTTCCGTTTAGTTAAGCCTAGGTAGCATGTTTGAGCATTTGTAGCAAGATGCGATAATAAATGTCAGTATGTGTATCCGAATGGCAACTTGTAGTCATGATCCATCATCTCAAGGTCATAAAAAATGTCTTGAAAAAAAGAAAAGAAAAACTAGTTGATCTTTGTATGTTGTATTTTGTTGTATCTTTGTTGTAGTTTGCTACATTGTAAAAACAAAGTTTTGTTCATTTGTTGGAGATGGTACCGGTACTGGTAATGTTTTTGGTACTGCAAAGTATTCAAAAGTATAGGTACTTGCACCGATTCAATTGCAGGTAATGCGAGTATGGGTACTGCGAATACTGGTATTGACTTGGAGTAATTGGGATACCACCCAACCCATGATATTGGTAGGAAGAAAAGATAAAGAATAGTCTGAGTGTGAAAGATTTGCAGAACAGTTAGATAACAATGAGAAAGAGTAACTTTGTAAGTCTGTTTTGATAACTGGATCTGCTGTTGCCAGTTCTATTAGAATTTCTTTTTAATAGAAATATCACTTGATGGTTGATAACTGGATGACTGCAAGTGGAAACATACCTTTGCAGTGCCACTATGTAATATAAGCAGTGTGATTGTGTTTGAAAGCAAATATCTTCTTGCAATAATTTGCAGTATGTGATGTAGGCCAAGAAGAAGAAAGAAAAAGGTAAGCTCTGCTGTGATTTTTCTGGTTAATGAAATTATTTTTTAAACACATCTACAACTAGGTGGAAAAAATCTGAGCATGATAGAGATTTATATTAAATATCTCTCTCAGAGTCCTTGAATATACATCATGTCAAACTTAATGTTAGCAATGTTGAATATAAATTTGTGTATTTATTAGCATGTAGACTACTAGTTTGAAATGTACTTAAATGGCAGACTTAAGACACTGCATTGTTACATGCTGTTAACAGTCAAGGTCTGAAATCTGAAAACCGTATTTCCTGATAAGATGATGAAAGGTGACTAAACTTTAAAGCAACAAAAAAAAAAAAAGGGCATATTCTTGTGGTAAATGTACTGTGAAATATCAATACTAGGTACAGGTACATGCACTGTCCTATTTTCAAGTATGTATGACTGTAGCACTGCTCTCATCCGTAAATTGTTGTTCTATTAATGTTGTATATGCTGGAATATTTCTCCAATTGTGATCTATTTGCTTTTAATATTTTGTTTAGTTGAGTCATGTTGGTTGCACCAGGGAGGTGCAATTTAGAAGGAGTTACAACTGCAAGTTAAATTTATGCTAATCCTGTTCGATTTTCTCTGGTGTGATAAGAGTCCCAACTCATAAGGGATGAGTACGGCTTACAGCACCCTCCTACCTTTGTGTGATATATCCAATTTCTAGATGGTATCCAAGTAAATTATTCACACCTGCTTATATCCTATGAAAAGGATTACTTAGAACAATGCTTTGATGCCAAGGTTGTTGCTAACAGTCAAGGCAGGACTTACAGTTTGCCAATCAAAACGACTGGTTATCTTTTCCGAATCAGGATGGACTTGTGTACATGAGAATAAGATATAGGGCTTTTGCCATATGCAAATGATTAAAATGGACATAAGACTATAATTTACTATTGAATTTTTATCAATTTCAGCAAACTTTCGCAATGCGTAGTACTGTAGGTGTACCCATGTTCAGCAAATTACACATCCTGAAACTGGTCCACTTTGATGAACGTCAGAAGGCGCCAAAAATGTGAAAACTAATATTCAAGAATAGCGACTGACAATTTTATAGCTATGGACAAAACTTGCGAATGTAATGTTTTTAATGTTTTTCGTGTTAAGATGTTAGTACGTTTTAAGCCCATTGAATCTGTAAGTGGCGAACAAAGCAGATGTCTTTCACGGCGACTAGGTAGGTTCAGAGGAAGGAATTAGATGTATCTCCTTCTAAATCACACCTCCCTGGTTGCACCATATAGCCCATGTGTAATTTAGGTATTCGTTTAATTAACTCAACAATTTTGCAATCCACAGGAGTTGGATGCTCAATAAGGTTAGCACAGAGATTAATTTATATACAGCATCATGAATCGGAAATAGTTGTTCCCAGGTACTCCTTACATTGGCAAGAATCCAAACTTGGTAGTTCTCTGTGTGATACAGAGGAGGTAACACCCTCATCACAGCTTTCTTGAAGTATATCCCTGTCTCTTGCCACAGCTGTTGAAGCCTTCACTGTTTCACTTTATATGCTTGCTTATCAAAATTTTAGAAGAATTTACAACATTTTGACGCAAAGTAAAAGTAGAGCATAGTCATTTTCTGTGTGGACACTCACCAATATAATGAAGTCTTTATGGGAAGTACCAGCGTTTAGTGTATCATCTTGGTTGACGTTTACTCCTTTCTTGCTTCGTAAAGAAAACAACAGTCCAAGTCATAGTATTTTCGTACTGTGCATTCCTTGAGTGAGACAAAAAAACGTTTGTAATTCTATAATATTGTTGTTATTTGGATGACCCACAGCTTTTGGTTGCTACAAGGAATACATTTTCCTTGATTGAAACTGGAAATTCAGTTATATGTTTATCATTCCCAGTACATGCTCTAGAATACGTGAAGTAATGCCTAAGTTAGGGGGAAAAAATACTTTGTATGGACTGCTATGTAATATTTTTCCAAATGCTAGGGACATGGAAATATTATTTTTGTTACATTTTATCATTCTTAGTGGCATAAAATGTGGATTTAAGGTGAAAGTGTGGAAAAAGTGTTTCATTGATGGCTGGGATGTAGCATTGGTATTCATTGGTATTCCTCAATCCAGAAATCATTCTAATTAGGAAGAATTTAGATCTGAACTCTATGAAGTATTGAATTTGGTTGCCTAAATTTTTCCTATAGAAGTTGCCTGAGTGTACTGTATGAGCAATGTTATTTGATGCTGTTGCCGAGATGTATTCATTGTTTGTTGTGTTTAAGATGATCTTTGGTATCTTTGGTTAAATACCTGCTACATTAGATATATTACATTATGAAGAGGTTCTGTATTGAAAGGATATAAATAAGCAGCAGGCTTTCAATTGACTCCTTCTTTTTCTAGTTTTCCTTTTGACCTTCTGCCCACCTCTCCAGATACTTTTTTTTCTAATTAATCCTACATTCCATTTTTTTGACTTTCCCATCTCCAAAAAACATTCCGAATGAACAAATGTATTGTACACTATGTAGCCTAGAGAATTATAACGAGTCAGGGGCACTGGGTAGTGGTCAAGTTTGTGATTATGGAAAACTCATAATACATTGTCATCGCTCTTGGTAGGTATTGATGAATACTACTCCTGTTAGCCTCAATAAGATCTACTTCTGTTCTACTTTGTCGATGCAGATGATTCTATTTTTCCCCTATTTTTTTCAAACCTATCAACCTATTTTTCCTACTTTTTGAGAAGGTTCACTCGAAAAGCTTGAAACAGTCGATTGCTGCCCGAGAGAAACATGCTAACACCTTTGAACATTGTTAGCATATATGTACACTTAATATAATATTCATCAGTGTCCATGTATATCTGGCAGGTAATAACCAGCCATGCACTGAAGATTTGTCAGCACTACCATCACAGAAAGACTGGAAACCTTCACTGTTGAGAAAACAGCAAAAACTTGACCTTTATCTTGAGTAGATGACTGAGATAGTTATTAGGTAAACCACTTAAGGAGGAGGCTGTTCTGCTTCTTTGCCCTGGAGTTAAAAAGTATTTCAGTTGTCTGTGGACAGTTTATGTTAGGCAGTGCTTGGTGGACTAGGAATCAAAAAGTGAATTTTGAATGGGTTTGCCAGGTTCGTATTATGGTCTCATCATATTCTACTGTACCATGTGTTTCTGCATACAGTATATCATCACTTGAAAGGTCTGCTGTTAGTGCATGCCATTAGGGTGTTTTGTGCTATTAGTGACAATGTACAATGAATGCATTTTAGGCTTTTCTCTGTGTAGATCTGCACAAATATATTGCAACTAAGCTTAATTGCAACAAATATAGCCATATCAGATTAAGCTCTAGATCAAGTTCAGCTGATGTTCACTTTTGTAAAGCTTAAACAGTATTTTCCAATCCCTCACTTTTTTTTTCTAATCTATAACTTAGTTTTGAAATTTGAAAAGTTTTGAGCAAAAATGTTCAGTTCATAGTGTGTGAGTGTCAACCAAACATTACACATTAAATGTAAACCTGTTCTTTCTGCTTGAGGGTGGTATTGATGCATGCACAGTGGAGTGCTGTTTATATTTACTTAGATGAAATCAAAAGATAGTAACTGATTTAACTGATTACCCTTCTGCTTTAATTAGTGTTGTGTTGTTTGCCTGGTCTAAGTGAAGAAGTACTTTGATAGATACTTCTATCTTTTAACTATTCCTTTTTGTTGACTGTTCAGGTAGATTTATGTTAAGTATATTCCTGTGACAAAGCAAAGGGATGATTGTGTGTGTGTGTGTGTGGGGGGGGGGGATGTGGGCATGGAGAGTTGATGGTAGGTTGGGTTAAACACTGATTTCTTGCTCATCTTGGGCAGGCTATTTCAATCTTGTTGGCTGTTTCTGCTGCTCCAGTGTGCATGTCATTTTATATGACTGTTGTTGGTTGAACCAGACCCTGCCATTTTAATTTCAGCTTCTACAGTAATGTACTGACCTGCTGCTATCACTGGGTGTGTAGTATAATACAGATCGGATAATGTGGCTGCCTGAGAGCTTCCATGCTTCATTAATCAAGTACAAGTAGTGTCTTAAAGCAGTAATCTGACGTTTTGCTTAGCAGTCGCTTCAGTGCAAACGATTCTGAATTTAAATGATGATACTCTTTATCCAAGCAAATTAATAGCTTGCTCAACATGATGAAGGACAGTATAGTTTTAGCCGACATTTGGATCCCATTTAATTAATGTCTCTGGCAGTTTATTCTTCCAAGGTCCTATGTGGTATTCATTTTGTACTAATGTAAAATGAAAACAAGAAGGAAAACAGACAAAACACAGATTCACTTATGCAGGAAGGAATTTGCTTGCAGCATCCACTAGATGGAGCAAGATGTCGGTGGGAATCTCATTGCCCACATAGGAAAGAACTTAGTTCTTCTTCACCGAACACATGACTGCCATTGTCATGTCTGCATTATTTACTGTAGCTGATTTACTGCCCACCGTAACGAATCTAGTGGAACTGTTACACAGTAGCACAGTGCTGCTATCTTAATATACAATCTCCCAAACCAGGAAGACAAGGGGCATGTTATATTTTCTATATTCTTTTGAAAGGAGGTTAAGTGATTTGCAAAGATATTTCCTTGTATGAATTTATGCAAAATGGGTAACTGGGTCAGCTTGAAACTTAATGATGAGAACCTGCATGTTGAAGTTGGTTTGCATTATTAAAGCTGAGGAGTATTTAGCAGAAATGTCAGTGTGGTACATTTACCCACTCTGAACACTGTGATCTCTTTGCTTATGTCTTGACAGTTGTCATAGATGTGGGTAGCAGTATGGTTTAAATTTATCCATGTATAATACAGTATACACAAGTGCTGTCAAATCTGGAATTTTCCACACGCAATGTTTCAGTTGAAATCATCTGTGTCACAGACAAGTGTAGACCAACAAAAGTCATTGTTTTTTACTTGGTAAAAGACATGTGCAGGTAAATTGCCTACTGTACAGATAGATGCTGTCAGGTTCATTGAAGACTAAGGGAGATTCGGAATGAATTTTTCTGTCAAAGTGCTTTATCGTGTACATGGACAATTTCTAAGAGTTTGTTCCATGCCTCTTCTTGTAGAAGCCTGCTACTAGTATGTTCAATATGTCCAATCTAGGTCACTGATTACTACACTGATTTAAATCCTGTGCATACTGGACCTACAAGGAGAATTGACTCTGATTTAGAGGTATGCTGTGTACCCCACACTCAATAATGTGATTTTATATCATGCCAACTGTCTCTGCAGATGCTGCTTCCTCGCATGGTACAGTCTGTCAGAGGCGGCTATATTTAAGATATGTCTAAGGTTATTAAGAGTTTATAAAACCTGTTTTGTCAGTAGTTCTTTTTTCCCCATGGACTTGATTGTTTCCTGTGTGTTTAGTACGCTTGACTTTATTTTGCGTACCACTACCGAGTAGGTGACCATCAGGGCTGTGGTGTTTTTGAATAGTTTCTTAGACCATTGTATTTTATCTTTCACTAACATTTATCATTAGATTGAAGATGTTCGAATGTCTTTCGACTACTGTTTTGACCATGACTGACAGAGAAAGTTAAACAATGTACTCTTTCACAGACTTGATATTGACAACGATTCATAGAGCTCAGCATGAAAACAATTTGTCCTCCATGTTGTTTGTATTGGTGAGCAACCAATGCATGCAATATCATCATCATACAGCTTTCACATACAGTATATGTTAAGAAGAATCTCTTAGTGCTGTTACAAATCCCTTAATCTGTGCTCTCTTTTTAAACACATTTTGGGTGATATAGTGATTGCATGTAATTTATTGTTCATAAGTTTGGCCAAATATCTGTTATGATCATTCATGTTGGCTTTGCATTGGTCTGAAGGTATTTTCTTAGCATATGTCTTTTTATGACTGATATGACTCACTTGTTGACATTTAATACTCGGATTCATTAGCTGCAATGCAGCACGGTTTTGTACTTTGCATAGTGTGTGTAATCAGGTGGATTTTTAAATTTCAGTTTTGTACCTCTACTGCATTTGAGGAAGCACCTGCCATTCTTGCCTCTCCCAGCTGATTGTTTTTTGTAAATATGTAACTGTCCAGTTAATAATATTTACCACTATTTTTGATGGTAGATGCCCTTCAGGAGACAAGGGAGGAATGGGTCTTGGAATTGTCTGTTGCAGTAGGCCACCACAGATCACTGAAAAGATTCCACAGATCACTCTTACATACTGAAAAGTGTCCATACACAAAAGAAAATAAAATACACAATGATAATGAAAACCTTACTTTCTTGGAAGTTACTGTCTTTGGATGCAAAAATTACTTTTGGCAAACAAACATGTGCATACACAAGCATGCACATGTTGCTTTGTGCACTCTAAGGCAAGAGTGGCGGATATTGCGTTGTTTTCCATCCTGTACTAATATCATATTTGATTTTTTGTCTCAGTGTGATGTGAGTTTGTAAAAACCTTTGATTGCAATGCAAATAACTAGAAAAATGGGTTGAGTGGTATAGGAAAAAATGGGTTGAGTGGTACAGGAAAAGGCAGTACCAGAACCAACTTCGGTACTTGTCAGTGGTGGTGTGAATTTGGTGGCTGGGGAAATGGAGGACCAAAGGAACTGTTGGGCAGCAGAAAGTTTCATGCGTAGCACAGAATCGAGCTTGAAGCAAGAGCCTAGTGGGTGGGGTCCAGGGGCCTGTCATAGGTACCCTGGTGTTCCAGGGGTCCTATGATGAGCCCCAGGGGTCTTCACTTTTGGGCCCCAGTGAGGGGCCTCGAGGGTGAAGTCTCTGGGAGCTCTGCGGTTTTAGCATATCTCTGGGTGAAAAATTAAATCTCAGGATAGGTATATTTTTGTGCAAAGTCCATCATTAAATGCAAAGATTCCAAACAAACAATTTAATTTGGCCATTCCTCTAAGTTGACAAGATAATGACTGAGGACCCCTCATGGGGTCCAGGAGTAAAGCCTCAGTGGGGGTCCCGAGGGAAATCCTCCGGAAGCTCTAAAGTTTTAGCATACTCAGTGCTGGTAGGAACAAGTGAAGGACAAATTTGTGGGCCATACGTACATAGGTGTGGGAAAGAAGAACTGTTTTGCTTTTAATGTAGAGCTAGGATGCCACCAATTTTGCTCGGCTTCATCAGTGTGTGAATAGCTTCTGGTTTTATATATTTCTATGCAATATTGAAGTATCGTAGTTTGCTAGAATATCTATTCCGTTGAAATATTGTTTTTAACTAACCTAATAAATTCTAGAATGCTTGGAACAAAAAGCATTTGTGTGGACACAAACCAGGGATCATTCTGACTCATGTAATATTGCCAGAAACGGGTGTTTTGGATTTAGTAACACTGAAGTACATTTTATATTCCTGTAGACCAATGTTGTTTACATTGAGTTTTGAAGTTTCAACCACAAAATAGCCTAATGTTAAGATTTTTACGTGATGTTATTTGTGTTACGCTACAATAAAACAGCCCTGGTGTCTTTTGGATCTTTTTCTATTTTGTTGGCAGCATCTTATTTTGAGACAAGTTTGAGACTACGTATTTCTATTATGTACGTGGCTGTGAATGGAAACTTTCCAAGACACATAATATTGTGTAAGTGGCTGCAAAAGGGTTAATGCGTGAGTTCGAATTCTGGATTTTGATATGTATAAATATGCTGTGGGTAACAGTATAAACCTAAATTGTAAATATAAGCTGTCTGCAAACATCTGCTACAGTAGTTGGTCCCAACTGACACCCTGGTCCATAGGCCGCTACTTAGCTCTGTCTGAAAGTATAATTATAGTGTAGAGAATTATGAATAAGTGTGGTGACAAAACTTAGCCTGCAGTATGCTCCCCTCGAAATGATAAACTGGTATGGTTATGATAGTAGTGACCCTAGCTCCGTATATGTTCAAGGTTGTTCAAAGTCGTACATCTTAAACCTAACTTTAAAACTGCAGTAGCCTATGCCTTTTCTTATTGAAGCCCTCACATACAGCCATAGATTTTCTGCCTCACAAACTCAAAATTCCATTCTCATGCCTTCAATTGTGCTAAATTTGTCCATTTAAGGCAAATTCTGGTATTTTTCATTGTTGTTAGTTGGTGACACTGCTTTGACTGAAAAGAGCCGAATATGAGACTTTATACTCCTGTAAGTTAAGCAGGGTATAACTCACAGTGCATTAGCAAGGGATCTTGGTGTTGCTGTGTATTAGATTTAACTGTCATGATGTCTGAGAACGGGTTTTAACTGTCATGATGTGTCAGCAGGGGATCTAACCAGTGACAGCACCATGATTTTAGATCTGGGGAGGGGGGGGGGCCAAATTGGTGACGGTAGCGCTAAAACCTTCAGGGTCCTTGGTAGGGTCAAGGGGCAAAGTCCCAGTAGGGGCTAGTTGGCAAAGCCGCCAAGCTTTGAAACTTAGGACCCCTCTTCAGGCCTTGGAAACTCTGAGGATTCACAGCGCACTTTTGGGGATTTTAGCATATCTCTGAGTGCAAAATTAGGACTCAAAATAGGTATGATTCAAACATGAAAACTTTTGACCCCTGTTGGGTTCCAGAGACAAAGCCTGTTGGGGGTCTAGGGAGTGAAGACCCCTAAAAGTCCTCAGGTTTAAGCATATCTCTGGGTGAGAAACTATGTGTCCTAAATCATGTAGGTCAATGGAAAATTATGATTACAGCAAAGAGACAAATGTGTGTGTATTTGTCAGGTCACTTCAACTGAGTGGGTTGGCAACTGGGGGCAAAGGTTCTCCTTGGTTCTGCCACTGGATCTAATTGTTGTGATGTGTTCGCAGGGATCTAGCTCTCACAGTGTATTAGCAGGGGATCTAGCTATCACAAGTGTATTAGCAAGGGATCTAGGTGTTACTGACTACTTATTAGCAGGGGATCTAACCGTCATGATGCGTTTGCAGGGATCTAACTGTTGAGATGTTTTAGTAGGGGATCTAGCAGTCACAGTGTATTAGCAAGGGATCTAGGTGTCACTGAGTACTTGCTAGTAGGAGATCTAACTCTCATGATGTGTTAGCACGGGATTTTACAGTTGTTTGTGTATCTGGCCACCGTCCTTCCATTATTGTTAGCCTTTTGATTTAGCAACGGATTTTCTGCGGCGTATCTGCATCCATCTGAATCTACTTCCTTTGGGATTTGTTACGCCAGGTTTGGGTTCATCCTTTCCTTCCCAGGACGTTTTGGATGAGTGTCCTTCTTATTTGCGTGTTTTCTCTTGCTTCGCTTTTTACACGTGTGTCTTGGGTTTAGGCTAGGTCCAAACCTTGTTCCTTATAGGGTTGTGTATTATGTATGTTATGTAGCGTTGCTTCGTTGGTTTCACATAACGTTGATAAGGCTGTAGATTGTAGCCTTATTTTTCTTTTATTTGGTGGGTTCTGTTGTTTGAAATATATAAATAAATTTTGAAATATTTTTGTTCTTGCTGTTGTTGATGCTGATACTTGTTGGATATTATGCCTTTTTCTTCTTTTTTTTGTGATACCCTGCACAGTTTTGTGTTCAGGATCACTCAAAATTTTGGCACATTTATCACTATGCTCTGTCTAGACTTGACAGTCACGATCCAGTGGCTTGAATGCCTTTTGTCCTATTAGCCCCAAATCCCCCAATTCATTACATGATACTAACTTTGCAACTTATTTGGAAATGGTACTACAATCTTGGATAAAACTGTTTGGACACTTTTCCATATTTTGAAATTATAGTGCTAAATCTTA
Organism: Stichopus chloronotus; assembly: GCA_021234535.1. Lineage (NCBI taxonomy): Eukaryota > Metazoa > Echinodermata > Holothuroidea > Aspidochirotida > Stichopodidae > Stichopus > Stichopus chloronotus. The sequence goes on from CM037831.1 coordinate 25,688,753, forward strand.
ATTCAGAGGATAATATGAAACTCCAGGCCCCTTATTGTTGCACTGTAGGAGTGAATGTATGCTGTTAACAGTAATCCTGTCCCCAACATTCGGAAAGGTGAGCGGGATGTCCTAACAAGTTTTGCCTTTAAGATTGTCTGAGATTTTAGCCATTAAGTTTGGAGCAAATTGTCAAGAGAAAATTGTTCACTTTTAGAGGATCACAAGAATTAATTAGCAATGACTATGGGTCTGAGGATTTCCAAATTAAAGTAGTCTTAATGTGAACTATGAATATAAGTATAATTCTTATTTTGTGGGTTTATTTGTTTGTATGTTTTGTCGAATGAGTGACCATATTAAATAGACTATTTCATGCTTTTGTAGTGAATGTGCACAGAAATGGTTGTATTTAGAAACAATTTTCATTGGCAGCTGTTGTGTTGTGTCACATTGCGAGAGGAAGTCTCGCTTAAATTACAGAAGGGTTGTAGGAAAATCAGTTGTAAGATGTCAGGGAGTAGCACCATCTTGATTATGCTTTTATATTATAATTTTGGTAGAACAGTAGTAAAGGCTAGATTGTGACACTTGTGTAGCAAATTCAACTTTTGTGACTACACTTTTGACATTACATGAAACTGTGATAACATACCACATCTGTATTCTTGTTGTCAATGTGGTTTTCCTACATTTTGTTTAAATTTTTTTCTTTTAAACATTAGGTAGAATGTGTTTCATTGAACCGTTGCTGTCTTAGCTATGCTGTTACGTTAACTTGTATGAGGAGGCCTGGGTTCGATTTATGGTATGACCAGATTGTTTTTCACTGCTAAATTTCTCTTTATAATTTCAAATGTCTCTCTACTTCTCATTAATTCATTCATAAATTCATTCATTCATATATGTATAAGTATAAAGTGATGTAACTCTTACAACAAAAATGTACTTTCCTCCCAAGATTTTAACTTGGTGGGCTTTTAAGAGTAAACTGGCAGTGGCATGTTTTCCAATGGCCATGGACTAGCGGGATAAAGTATGCATTTGTGGAGACCTGCTGTAGTTTTGGCTTCAATCTAGGTCATGAAGTACAAGTTTGCATCCTAACACAAGCTAATACACGATATGCTTCCCAGTCATAACCTAACTACCAGATACACCTAAATGCTGGTTTTACAAAACATTTCATTGATGTTTATGTAATGTATTCTCTGGCACAGTGTTTAAATGGCATCACTTTAGTTGTGTGTTTCACCTGTGTGACAAAATTGCAAGCTTGACATACAGTATGGGTATTTCCATAAATAGGGGTACCAACTTGTGACATTACCCCCAAACTTTCAAACTGACTTAAGCTAATAATTATGTTCATATTATAACTACTGACTAAGTGTATTAAGTGAAAAAACAAAATTCATCATCATAGCTTTAACCTGTTTTTTGACACATACATTTAAAAAAAACTGAAGGCACAAAATTCTAAAACAAGACACCAAATCCAAACTTTGTTTCCCTCCCAGCTTTTAAGCAAGCTGTGAGTGGTAAAGAATTTTTCTTTAAATTACTTCTTTTAGGCTAAGGTGTCACATGAAAAAGCAATAAAAGTGTAGATTATATCCTTCAGTCTTTTTTCTCCAATTTTTTTAATGAAAAATATGTACTTTTATGAAATTTTAAGTTAACATTTGTTTTATGATAGTTTCTTTTTGTATTCGTTTCTTTATAATGTATGGACCCCTGGAGGTTCCCTTTACACAAGTCAAAGGAAAGAAAGGATTGAATTAGGCAAGCAGAAAAAATATGATGTGTACAAGATTTGGTTCCCTATGTAAATGGACACCAAACCTTGGTGTCCCACTTTACACTGGGATTTAAAATGACTTATTGTCCTGTTGGCTAACTATAATACCACAACTACCAACATACACTCAACAGACAGAGGGGATATCCAAGATGACTCAAGTAGAATAAAGGTGACCAACTAAAATAGCATAGGCCCCCCTCCCCCTTGCAGTATTCAACTCAATTTGTCGTGAGTGTCATGCCCATTTTAAAGACTTCTTATGGTTGTCAGACAACCAAGGTCCTATTTTTGGTTCTCCAGCTATTGCAAACTACAGTGCATGCATTGCACCGCTGCCCTGACCCAGAAGTATTTTATTCCATTACAAATTGTTTTTGTGACACATACCAAAACACTGACGACCGTCAGCCCTGTACCACTGACTAATGTTTACTGTGATGTGCATGATTGCATGAATCAGGCACTGACTTTCCGAGTCCTGCTAAAGACACTAGAGACTCATTGTGGCTGCAGCAATTAAGATAAAAAATATTCTGAATTGAAAAGTCAAGTAATTCAAAACAAAAGTTGCATGCAGATTTTATTGATGTTAGGAGATGGTCCTGTCTCAGGAAAAACTTTAGTAGGAATTTGTCAGTATCTGCTTCTGTATAAGTGAAGTCACATTGGCATATATAGAAGTGAATAATATCAATGCTGGTATATCCAGACAGAGCTCATGAAAGGTAAGTTCTCTTTAAAAGTCTTGTTACCCCGAGGAGCAAATTAAGCAAGTCTGCATTTCTCTCATCCTAGCTACCAAGATGTAGAGACCTCTGTATTATTGAAAATGTGGTTTTTGATATGCAGTACAGTTGATTGTATGATTACAAATAATGATGAATTCATTTGCTTTATATGTTAAAAGTAACGTGTTACATATTGACTTTTCCAGGATTTCTATCTTCAGACATTGTGGTAGCAAACTAAATTTTAAGTGTTTGACCTCAGGTGACTTCAGATAACTTTTGAACCCCACAAAAATTAATATGGTTGTCCCCCCTTTTGAAAAATGTTTGCCTTTCCAAAGGTTATAGATGCAAACTGATGTGCCATTTCCATTTTCTCTCATTGTTTTTGTAATCCAACAATGCATGACATTTTGTGGAATAACTTTAAAAATTTTATTTCTTGGGGGGCGCATTGACACCCTTATATTTCGGCATGTACACTTACATTCCGACAGCAGCGGCTGATCAATGCGTCATTACTACGCCGAGCATCATAGCTGGGACGCAAAATGGTGCCTGATGTAATGAATGTGTTGTAACATTTGAGTGTCAGAACATGGGGTATGGGAACAAAAGTGTGTCAGAACACAGGGCTGTAACCATCAGTTCAATTGTGTGAGCTACAGCGGCATTGCTGCGCTAGTTTGCATAAATGAATCAACAAAAAAAAAAGAATGAAATGTAACAATAGAAGAGTGCCAAAATTAAAAACAAGAGGTTGCCACCCTTGGCAGGTGAGCAAGGGGCCCTTTTGGGGACTAAGGGTGAAACTACCACCTGAAAAGTTTGCATTTTGCAGCCGAAGCCAGGTCCAACTTGAAGTAACAGTATGCAACCATAATAATTGAACTGGCAGGTCAGTGAACAAAGGGAGGGGGGGTGAGAATGTGGCTTGATGGGGATGGATTGAAGACAATTTGAAATAGAACTTTATAAGAGTGCTCTTTGAATTCTTTCACCCATCTATAACAAATATCTGATTGAGATTTCCTTCAACTGCATTGTGCTGAAATTGTGAGTTTGCAAGTGGTTTCACGTACAGTAACACTGTTATATATGGTGAAATACTTTTAAATTTTTTATTGCTTCAGAAATGTATGAACTTTTGACATAAAATACGCCGTCCTGTCCAAAATAACCTGGTGTAAACTTAACAATATATTAGACAACATATAAAATGTTAATAAACTAAAAAAATGTTTGAAAATCTTTAAGTCTGTCACTCTGTAGTAAGGCACTTGGTTAGAAACGTGTTGATTAGGCTATAATCTTAGTAGACCTATATGCTTTTACATGTTAGGCAACGGCGAAAGACCCAAGTCGATGTAAAGAAAAATACTTTGTAGGAAAGAATCTTCGAATTAAACTTTGTGACAACATTGCCGATTATTAATTTAGGGTCTTTTGCACATGTCATGTTAATGCTTTTGGCATTTTTTACCAATTGGGGTATTTTAGATACTTTTGACGATCAATCTCTTCCCTGAACAGGAGATAGTATCTACAGTACAAAATGTAGGCAAAAAGAGCAATGCAACTTGCGAGATCAATCATCGAACATACACCCTGCCTTTTTTTCAATATTTTCCTATCTCAGGAGCATCAAATGCTATCACCTTTCTGCAGATTGCGCCAAGAAAATTTAGCAAACACTACAACCGTGATCAAAGGAAATTCTTACTATAAACTTTTTACAACGTTCATTACGTCCAGGAATTTTTAGGTTTCAATAAAGGTACAGTCAGATCTTGGGGGATGCAAATCTTACTACTCCCAATACGTGTACTATTCATATTAAATGGGCAAAAAAAAAAGAACGATGTTGTATTTTTCCTATATATGACTATAAAATACTTCTACATGTACATAAATGTCAGAAAATAGTTTCCTTCGCCCTCCCATAATTTGGTAAAAAAACCTGACTCCCACAATGAAGAGTGGTCAGTACCAAAAAAAGTTCACAATGAATGCTACGTCATCACAGTATAGCTGCACTGAAATGCTGAAAGGTGATGAAATTTATTACATCTAAGTCGTTCACTTGCTTAATCTTTTCTAATACAGTATGTGCTACTTTTTGCACTTGTGTAGTTGTAATTAAATTAATCCCATCGCTAAGGTGAAAAATAAAATGAAATTGACAATAAAACACTGTACATAAATACACTGACTTATATATCAGCCCTTGCAAAATGGTATGACCCAGATGGTATGTAGTTCAAACGTGGGACATGAAGTAAAAGATCCTTTCCCCCTTTTTTTAAGCCTCGCATCAAAAAGTATCCCTAAAATGAAGTTTCCGAGACAAAAACAACCCATTCTAACACCTCTGGAAAGGCGAGGAGTCCTAATCAAATGATCTAGTGGAACAGTATTGTGATTGCAATAGAGTTTTGAAAATATTGAAAAAGGACTCATATTACGTTGTGTCCTGTTCAACCTAAGCTTATTAGTGCAGCCAATACATGCGGGATACTTCATACAGTGTCAATATTTTTAAAATAGAAAATAAATTTCTTCCCATGAAAAACCCATTTGGGGAGCAAAAAGATGTCTCCATACCAGAGTCATACCGAAATAGTAATTATGTGACATGACCACGTAAAAATATTTTTCCACGTAAAAGATGAATACCAAAACCTTTTTATGATGTAGATTGCCAACATCAAGAGAAATGCGGAAGTCCAGGGGCTTTTAGTAAAGTTGAAACACAGTAGAATTATAGTGTGTTATATGTGTTATGATAGCACATGTGTAGGAGTCAGAAACAATGAGAGAAGACTGCGGAAGTGAAAAAATGCAGGATGCTAAATGTTTTGTGATTTGTAACTAATGCCTAACATACCATAAGAGAATGGGGTTTTATGCATATTAACTTCAGTTCAGATTGGGGTTATTTGAGAAATGTGGAGTATCTGGGGCCACTTTTTGTAGGTTCAAACATTATGAGGGTGGTGAGCAGAGATGATTCACGACGTAAACTTGCAGGACACAAAAATTTGCGTAGTGAAACCTGTTTTAATAATCATGTAACTTGTGAATCACACAATGCTACTGCATATAAGTGCCTTTGCTGGAAATGTTTAAGCTTCCTTTAATTCTGCTTGTGCTTACAATGGATTATATAAGAAAGACGGCAAGTGTAAACAAGATAAGAAATTACAATTTTTCATGGCATGCAATTTCAGGCAAGAATCATGGGACACAATGAGTTTGAAACTCTATATTTTGACACTCAAAATTAAACTTAAGCTGAGATCTCTTGATATGAGAGATACATTTCTGGTCTTTCTAATTAAAAGTAATTTATTCTGAAATACTTTGAACTCTGATGAAAAGAAACACATAGTGGTAAAAACATACAGTTAGGGCAAGTGGGGCCCCTATTTATGGAAACACCCATATTACCATAAGATGCATACCACTTTGCTGAGCAGTAATTAGCTTGAATACCAGAAATCTCTGTAATATCATTGATGTTTGCTAATATGTATCCAATACTTCCATATATGTAACCAATACTTGAATTCACATTTTCACAGAAATTATTTTGTCTTCTTGTTTCAATTCTGCGTCTTTGAATTGTTTTCTGACTTTAAATTATGGTGAATAATTTGGATGTTTCTAGGTCATTCAGATAATGCACAATATTTCTTCTCTCTTCCTTTACACCAGTGCATTAGTTCAGCTAACTATTGGGTCAAAATTGCATAATTGCAGCCATAGGGGACGACTGCTTCCATGTACAATACAAACATTTCTTAAATTGGGTCAAGCAATTATATTACACAGTGATTGCTTACATTACATCAACCTCTTTCTGTAACCATCAGACTTTTCCAAAGAAGTCTGTGCATTAACAGTCAGAAGAGAATGAGCAGGCTAGATGCCAGTTCACCTTTCAACGTGACACAAGTGGCAAGATATTATTTTACAGATCTATGTATACTGTAATGTCACTTTTCCATGAATCACATGTTTGGGTACATCAGAATATTAATAACTAATGGTTGGATGTTATCAGACATGCCTGTAGGAAACCAGTGGGAAACCACCTTTTGGAATGAGGAATTTTCATCTTCAGTAGCTTGCTCTCAAAAATGCTTCATTAGTAGTGAATGGAATTTGATCTTCCATTCAAAACTTATAAAGTCATCTTCTTGGCCAAGGAAATTTAGCACTTGCTTATTTTCCAAAATAATAAGTTACATTAATAGCGTGCATTTATGTAGAAGCTGCTTTAAAGAGTTAAAAAGCTAAACAAAATAACAAATTCAAAGTGACTACAAACATGGAAAGGATAATAGAAATGGAGAAAAAGTTTAACTAGTGAACTAATGAATTTTCTAGGGTGGCTTTAGATTGAGCAATTGTAGGAGACTTCTTGGTGTAGAAAGAAATCCATAAAATTCAGTGTTTCACATCGGTGAAGTGCTATGAAGTTGCTATGATGCAGTTTTGTACTGTACCATGAATTATGATGACTGTCATATCCTTGAGCTCTCTTCATTGTAGTCATGTGACCATAAGTCTTTATTTGAAAGTATCATTTAAAGCTTGCACTGCATGTTGATCCCTCTATAGGGTGAGACTGTTTCAACTAACTTAGGTGGTTTCTTATTAAATGTTATTGGACTGATCATACAGTACATTGGTTCAATATTGCCAATATCAATGAGATATTAATTATACAGTGAGTTTGTCTGATGATTACCAAATTTTAAGATGAAGTGTTCTCATTCTCTTTACTTCATGTATTACTTACCTGTCTCCTACAACTATTGCACTTTGTACTCTACTTCACCTCTGTACCAGATTCACCCTCTCCATCTTCGTATAGACATACCCCCTCTATCTACTCATTCATCCAGACAATCCACAGAGGAGGGATAATCATGGTTTAGTGTTCAAGTGCCAAACAGAGATCGATACCTGGTAGATTCTTGTGCAACAGTTAGTGCAGCATGAAAAGGTCCCAAGAATTCAAATGTTACCAAAAAGCTGTAATTTTGGATATTCATTTTTCATCAATATTTAGTCAGTGGTTTTTAAATCTTGATATTTTACTTATTCATTAGATATGTAGCCTATCAGAAATTGATAATCAAGTCAAAAGTAACTTGCACGCTCGGGGTAAGCATACCAGATCTCAATCAATTACATTTTTAAAGTAATCATAATCAATTTTGTGAAAATGGAGGAGTAATTGCAATCATAATCATGGTTTAATTATGATTACATTAAAGTTCAATTTTTTTCAAAGAAGTGCAAAAAAGTAGAAAGTATTAAACATTCCTTTCTTGTGCTTGTTTCTTCTGCTTGTGTGACTATAGTTTTATTTTCTGCTTTCTTGGCTGCTGTAGTAGCAGGAGATTCTGACTAACAACTGCAGGGGACTCACTGATCTCCAATTAAGTAGACTTGGTTTGGTTGTTGGTAAAATCAGGGATCTGTTTTATTGCTGACACATTTTGTTCACTCAGCTACCCTAATCCTGTGCATATTCTTGTTAGCCTGTCCACACAAAAGATGAAGAAAAATAATTCCTATTCAAAGATGGCATGATAAACTGTGGTGTAAAATGAGCAAGCAAAGCAAAAATCATGTAAATTGGTGAACCAACAGCTGAAATACAATTGTTTTTTGTAATAGTATTTTTTAACTGATCAGGCGACATTCGTTATGATGATTTACCATTAAACAGAGCACAACAAACTTGTACAAAGGTTAGCAATCTACTAAGATGTTGAACAGCTGTTCACATGCATGCACCATTCATAATGCTCAGCCAGTCACAGTGGATATTACTGACACACTCCCCTGTTCATCTTAAACATGTAAGTTATGGTTTCACAAGTCGTTCTCAGGTCTTAATTCTGAAGAAACATTGCAATTTTGGAATGAGCTGGGTGGTTTTCAGTAAATAGTTCAGGACTGTAGTGTTTTTGAAAGATTAAACAACCTTTGTCCTATTTAAAAAAACGTTACAAAATCTTAAAAAAGAAACACACGTCAGCCTTTGTTACGGTGTGAGGCGAAAGCTAAACTTAGGATAGGTGCCTACAGACATGTAATTGCAATGCTTATGAAACTAGGTTATAATAAAGCACTATTTTTGTGATGAGCTGGACAATTAAATTCTATAAGTTTTAACATCATTTGAAAGGTAATGAAATGATTCTTAATCTGTATGAATGGGAATGTTAAATTAAAAAAAATGATTATGAAAAATAGAATGTACTTTGTACTTATGTTTAAACCATTTCAAAATCCTGCCAAAGTAAGAGCTATTCGCTAGAAGGTACTGCCAAGAAGACTTTGAATATCAAAAATTGTTAGGATGTATTGCTTTTCTGTCACATTTGTATGTTGGGAACCTCGTAATGAACCATATTCGAAAGGTACTCCAGCTGTACCTTACCTCAGATTTCAGCCAGCTGAGTGCTCCGGAAGATGCCCATGCTCTATGGCATTTTATGCTGCGTTTTTATAGCAGCAACGACATAGCTAATTTTCATCGCTAAAAACAACATATTTTGAAAGAAAGCCCTACAAATTTTGGGGAGTTTATGCGATTAGTATATGCAACGGAAGCTGTAAGAAAAAGTGTAATCACGATTGCAATTAGGATTGCATTACATTGTAAAATTGTAATCGTAATTTATTACCTTTATTTTAGCTGCAGTCATAATTGTAATTGTCATTGTGAAATCTAATTGTAATCCTAATGGATTACAATGTATGTTCCCCAAGCCTAAGTAACTTGATGCGTGCATGATATTCTCCTCATTTACCTGTCATACAACTACAATCTCACTCTCCTTTTATTGAATCTCACTCTAGTTTTATTGATCTCTGTTTAACAAGTTTCAAGTAAAAATTCATCTTGTTCCTTCTGCTGTAGGGTGATCATGGTATGACCTGATTCCTTTTGCTGTTGATCATATGGCAAACATGCCTCTCCTCTTTAAATTATGATGTGCCAACTTGGTAGTGAAATGAGAAGTTGAAATTTCATGTAATGACAATAGCATCTTCTTTGTGAACACACACACACATGCACACACAAAGAATATTCTACCTTTTTCAGAACTATTAAGCACTGTTTTACAGCTCAAATAACTCAGATGAAATTTCATAGCCTATCTGTAATGTCACCTCAATTGATAATCTGAGCAGTTTAATTAAAAGTAAAGTAATTTAAAATAAAATTAAACATCTTTATGGAAGTGCAGTGAGGCAGCTTGGACAATGTTTGCATATATAAAATGATTGCAGTTTTTCCAATATTTACAACTTGTTCAAAAATAATCAAATTGTTATGAGCAAGAGTGAATTCTTTCTTTTTATTTTGAATTTGAATCCACAAATATTACAAATGTAACTTAATCGCTTTTTAAAATAGTATTCTTGTGTGGCAGCATATTGCTTGGTATGTCTCAGCTGCTCTGTGGATCCATTTTATAAGTCCACTTGACACAATTTTATGGTGTCTTAATGTTTTCAGCTGGCATAAGTGAAGAATGGTGTAGATTTAATGTATGCTAAGTATAGCACTAGAACAGAAAGGCATGATGCTTTGTGGTTATCTAATGAGACTGATAGTTTTCTGTTGTTAAAAGTATCGGTCCAAAATAACCTTTTTCTTTTTAAGGTAAGACTGGCAGCTCAGTAAATGGAATATATCAGATTTGTCACTTGGAAACCCAAAGTGGACATCCTTTGGGATCTTTTATTTTGCCATATGTTGCAGTTTACACTTAAGTTCTCCACTTCAAGTCTTGCAATTCTAAACTGTACCTTAGGAATTAATATATTACATTAATTTATTGTGCTTATTGTACCTATTATTTGGGTGGTTCACATAATATGAATCTCATTATCAACTTAATTGCTTGTTTACTTTTCCCTCTGAACTCAACCCACTGTATCAAATTGCTTCATGTCCTCATCATGGTAGTTATTGAATCTATCTTTGAGCTTGTCATGCTGCAATATGGAATCTTTTCCATTTTAGGAAGTTCATTGATAAATATGAAAGATTTACATGAGGGATGTTTCTAAATTTTATTAGTTTTGTACAGTGTTTGTGAACTGAGTTTGGAAAAACATCTGACACAGGAGCCAAAAGGAAGCAAATAAATCTGCTTAAAGGACAGGTTGATGTAAGAGAAGATTCAAGTACTGTACTTTTTGTGGCGACTTTTACAAAAATTTACGGTTAATTCCCTCACTACCTTTAATTTCTTGCAGTTTCAGTTTCATGGGTCTTTAGTCTTGTGGGGAATCCCCCAGGTCTGCACATGAAGAAGTTATAAAATTTGTTTCACCACTGTCAGTACTCTACTGTTGGCATTACCACCAACATAAAGTAGCTAGACTGAGACTTTGTTTAAACACAGGTTATTATCTTTGATCAGAATAAATGCACTGTTGCAAAATTTGACATTTTGCTCATGATGCAGAAAAAGAATTGAATAATGTATTGTGGATATTAATGAAGGTCAACCGTAGCTAATACACTGTGGTTTGTAGAGAAGAGGGAAGACGGAAGGAAGACCATGTCATGAAAATAAGATAATAGGACCTGGGGTCTGTTCCATAAAGAGTTACGATCAATCTTAAGTTTGATTTATCATGTAGAAGGCCTATAGAAATTCAAACTGGAGATCGATCTTAACTTTTTGTGGAACTGGGCCCAGGTCATGGGAATAGGGACAATGGTAGATAAGGTTGTGAGAATGAACATAATGGTAGACCACGTGGTGAGAAGAGGGAAGATGGTAGACCAGATCGTGAAAAGAGGGAGGATAGTAGACCAGGTTGTGAGAATGAGTAGGATGGTAACCAGTTCATGAGAATAGGTAGATGGTAGACCAGGTTGTGACAATAGTGAGAGTGGTAGACCACTTTGAGAAGAGGGAGGGTAGTAGACCAGGTGGTAAGAAAAGGGAGGATGGTAGACCAGGTCATGAAAATGGGGAGACCAGGTCAGTAAGAATGGGAGGAAGGTAGACCAAGGGGTTAGAATTGGGAGGATGGTAGAGCAGGTCATGGGAATGGGAGGATGGTAGACTAGGATGTGAGAATAGGGATGGTAATATCAATAATACAGATTTTTTTCAGCAAAATTTCATGAAATCCGTACATATGCAAAAAATCACCATATATGGGCTATTAACCATCGTCATAATAGCTCCTTTAGTAAGTAGCAACCACCATATTTATTCCAAGAAATGCTCCCTCTATTATGACAATCACCTTATTGTCACATTGCAGGCCTCAAATTTAATGTGCATGGCCTTGGTGCTAGTCTTTAGTTTTAGACCTACGTAGCCTATGGAGTGGCTTAGCATCAGCCTACTATTACTTAATGGCAGTGTTAGACCTACAGTAGCCTTTGAACAAAATCACAATGTAAAATTTTTCTTTCTAGAATTTTGATTCTACACTCCTACTGGTAGAAGATTTTTAAAAATTTTTTCACAATACTTATCTCAGAGTGAAAACACATTTAGTAGCCAAAAGGTGCCTCTCGATTGCTATGGTAATAAGTTAAGCCTAGGCTTTTACTGACTGACGTAACAAAGGCACTATCCAAACACTGTGCTCTCAAAGCCAAGCATAGTCACTGTGCACTACATCACTCTAGGAATTCCGTAGGAATTGTCTTGTGTTAAATTAACATAAAGGCATGTACAGTGCAGCATATTGTTTTCTGAACTATAAGTCGCTGTTATCTATATATTTGGTAAGACCAAGAATCAATATTGATATGGGCATTAAATCATTAAATGCAATACCAGAATATATAGAAAACATTGATATATATATATATACACACACACAAAACATAGTAATCAGACCAAACACCCTCTAGAGAGAAATCATCTTGAATGGTTTGATGAAATTAATCAGGACAAGAGGCTCTCGTAATGTTCAAAAGCTGAGGTCTTCTTGAGATAAGGAGAGAGAAAGAGGGAAGAATGATTGAGGGGGGAGGATAGAGTTTAGTCATGTATGGGTGTTCGTTGAGCTAAAGAATTGAAAGTGGTTTGTTGGTTAATCTTCCTTAGAATGGTAATTCCACACAGAGTACGTTAACCTAAATTATGCTCTGTGAAAATGGTTGTGTAGTTATAACATCATAACGATGCAGAGACAAAAAGCCACTCTCAAGAAATGATGAAACAATCTTAAAGCCTGGAGAGGAAATTTGTTGAATGGCACTTGAAGGTACAGCAGATTAGGTTAAGGAAGGAAAGAAAGAAGCTGGAAGGCATGGGTGGTGGGTGAATTCCACATTCTATTTTAAAGTTGGAATTCCTTAAGGATGTTGAGTTAATTCACTCATTGATTGTTAAAAGATGTTACTAGACCTGTTTGAGTAGGATAAACCTATTAACTCTGTGAAGACTTACCATTATTCCTAATTGAATGCAACCTTTTGTTGGAGTTTTATCCTCAGTCAAAAAGTATAGATCGGCACAGTGCTGGCTACATACAGCAGTGGTGCGGGGAGTGTTGACCCACAGAAATATTGCTGAACTATAGCACGTGGTCATGGCTGGTAGTGTGTACTTGTGTAGTAGTAGTGATGCAAATAAAATTTGAGCTTCAAAGAAAGACACTTTTCTGTGTACATTTTGAGAAAAATAAGAGAATGAGAATGCAGTTTAATAGTCTCCATCACATCGGAGCTATGTCAATAGATTTTCCATCATGTTAATGAAGTGAGAACTCCTGGAACCTACTGAAAAAGCAGTGAGAGCTTTCATGAACATGACATGATCTCTGCAATCTGCCCAGACACAATCTCTGTGGTCTGCTACATGGACTTTAAACATGTTCAAAACCCTATGTGTCATAGACATAGTCCAAACAGTGAAAACCCAGTAGCAATGTCTTGTATGTAACATAGCTATAGTGAACACTCACTGTAATGTAGGAACAACTCAGGGACCATTTTGCCAAGGCCCATTTTGCCAAGGTCCACTGGCCCCATAGTCAGTTGGAATTACGTAGCTATAGTGGACACTCACTGTAATGTAGGAACGACCCAGGGACCACTTTGCCAAGGCCTACTGGCCCCATAGTCAGTTGTAATTATACAGTTATAGTGAACACTCCCTGTAATGCAGCGAGGACTCACTGCGTGGACATTTTTCGACTCCACTTTATGGTGTCATGCCACATCATATTGTAGTATGCCATATACCTGGTGTGAAAAGGTCTAAGTAAATGCCTTTCAACTTTTTTATCACAATATATTTTGTTGTATCACATCAAGAGTGAAAAGGCCTGTATTGATCCTAGACTGCTAAAAACTCCATGCACTGTACCCAATCTCCCCCCCCCCCCCTGCATATCCTTACTCTGGAGGTGAATGAACTTAGATCAACTTAGAAGGCCTGTGTTGACTCTAGGAGATTGATTGCTAAAATCTTCATGTGCTGAACCCAACCCCCCCCCCCCCTTCCTGCTGCATGTCCTTCACCAGGGTTAGCGCTGCGCTCCGAATTTAGTGGGTCCCAGCCTAGGTTTTTGAACCCCTTAAAAGTCTGAAACATTAAATTTAAGGGGTCCACCAGGAATTTTAAAGGGTCCAATTCTCCCACCATCTACTTTTCTTCAAGTTCAAGCCTATTTTCTCCTGTAGGTACTTGAGTTAAATACTACAATGTTTAGGTGCTGAAAGTTTAGTCCATAGTGCTAAGTAAGAGTGAATACAATAATCTCAGAGAAAAAATATATGACATAAATGCTTCTGCATGATTCACACCACATCTTTGTCCCATCATATCTGAGCCACTTAAATGTGCGCTCCCATGATTTCTTATACGTTTTGTGGGCAGTATTTGACGCATCTGAACTTATCCCGCTCGCCATGTTAGCTCTACTACCGCACTACCGTAGAAACTTGTGAGTAACTTGTCAGTACTACCGTACGTAGAAACTTTTCAGTTGTGTCTTGTCAGTGTCACTTACCTAAAAAACTTTTTACAATTGCGCGCGAAAAACCTTAAACTAGCTTACTTAAAAATACCCAGGGACCGAGATCCAGGTCATGCCTAAACTTTTGTAACGTGAAGTGTACCGTCTGCAATTCGCAGGGCAGATGACATCATTTCCCGCCAACAAATAGCGGTACTCTATTTGTTCACGTCTTTTCAGTACATCGCATGCGCAATAGCAGTAAAGCACATGCACAGTGCAGGACACTTGCTTTGCTTTACTGACACAAAACAATACGAAACACGCATCTTCAGTAATGCTAATTTTCTGTACATGCGCAGCACACAATGGGCTGTTGGTTCACTTCCAACGTTGTACTACTTACACCCACAGAAAACTTTTATATCGACAATGGACTCGCAAGAAAGTTTGTTGTGATTTCCCATACACAACCCGCCCGGCCCTCTGGATTACTACTGTAACGGTGTAGCTAAAGATTCCTTGAGTCTTATGAGTTCCCACTGCTTTTGGAAACTTATAAGTTTCTCATTGGTGAGCACACGTCGTTCTTTGATTTAAGTACATTTTCGTCTGTCACGGAAAGTGCTTACAACACGTGGTCAGTCATTTCGTTAATTAAATTACGTTAGTTTTGTAGAGGGATCTGAAGCGAAAGAGCGTTCGTTCGAATGGTGCACTGTGAATGAAGGCATAAGCCCCGCCCCTTCACAGCACAGCAAGCGATATCTTTTTACAGGTTGCCTGGCCTACTGCCTAGTTTGTAGTATAACATCAATACAGTTCCGTATCAGGTTATGCAGGGCCGGGGTCATAGCGTTTGGTTCTGACTGTCAGTAAACTCTGTGCTGATACGGGGCATAAGGCCATGTGTATATACTGTTATATGTGCACACTGCACAGTGTTTTTATGTTTTTCTAGGGATATCGGGAGCCAAACGACTTTAGTAAAAGACTGAATGGAAGCCAGAACTTTCGTTAAGGAAGCCCCGTGCATCAGCGCGTAGAATTTTTCGTGACCGGGAATATGGATTAGCTGCCTGAGGCCAAATTTCTATGCGTCCAAGCTTACTTCTCGGGACACGCTGGAAGAAGCCTAACTTACAAACTCCGTGTTCAGAGACAGAGTCTTGCGTCTATGACGTGCAGACGCACCAAAACGCGAACCCTGTCCTTCACTGTGGAGGTGAATATACCAAGATCAAGTGAGACACCGTGTCAAAAGTTGGCCTCCCGCCCGCTGGCACAAAAGAGCACCTCAGCAATGAGGCCTTGCAAGCCAGTGTAGCCGGCTGCGTTACCGTTATGTTTGGTCGTGACACGCTTCATTGATTCCCGATGCCACTATGGCTGGGAGGCCGCTGCAACCACCATTAAAGTGATTGAGTGCGTAGGCAAAAAGTAAAAACATTGAAATTTCACCTCCAAAAGTTTGGTAAGGCCTTTAATTACACCATTCAGACAATCTGGGAAAATAAATAGGTTTCAGTTGGTTAATTTTGCCATATGATTTCAAATTCTTCTAAAATAACGACAAAAAGTATAGAATACAATAATGTAGTGGTTGACAGTTTTCATTCAAATCAACGGTGTCCTTCTTTGAACAAGCCAATGGGAAGTACACTAGTATTGAATATTCAGTTACCAACTCAGGTTCACTGACGCCACGGGCAAGGTTGTGTTAAGTTCGTAGGTTATTTGTAAATACAAGTGTTTCCTTTCACCCAATACTACAAGTCCCGATACCTACCAAGGAGCAACGACTTCAGTAGTATGTTTTTGATACACTAGTGAGACCTGTACTGTTGCATATTCATTATGTAGGCGGTTATAGTAAGAACTGTTAATTTTCAAATATGATTTCTGTTTTTTACTGTTTTTATGCCAATCCCGTTGCTTTTCGAAGTAGTTACTGTCATTTTCCTTCATTGAAAGACATAGTCCATCCATGTACAACCTCGGGTGTACATTTATAAATAAAGAAAAAGTTAAGATCAAACATAATCTTATCTCTTTGGTTTTTCACTACACACGTAATCACTTTAACAGTATGTGTGTTGGAAAGTGGCTTCAGCCAGTGCAGCCACTTGCTCTGTATTATTGAGTTTACCCTAGCAACGCCCAGCAGCTGCAGCGGCCTTTGCCAGCCCCTGCAGCGGTCTTTGTCAGCCAACTTTTGATATGGTACCTTACAAAGCCTGTGTAAACTCTAGGGACCAGAATGCTAAAAAACTTTCAAAAATTTTGATTCAGTTTTAGTTAGAAATCCAAACCTATTATTGAAATGTTCAAGTATTTTTACTCATTGGAAATGTTCAGAAAATCACAAAATTGCCACTTTTCCATGGAATTGACCACAAGTATGTTAGTTGTATATAAATGTAGGAAAGTAAGTTTGTTTATTGTACTTTAATGACATACTGTGTAAGGACAACTTAATTTTGAAAAAGGATAACCACATTTTGCATGAAAGGGTGAGGCAGTAAACCGGTACCCAAGTCTGCACCGGTCCTGAGTTACTGGTACTATAGTCATTCCCAATGCCTGACTTATTTGTGAGTTGTACATATATGTACTTTTACAACTTACCTGGTACCGCCCAACTTTATTGGTACCAGTGCCGCCTCAAAAAAGGTGACAATCATTGTCTTTGTAATGAAGTAGTAATACTCACATTATCAACATCAAAATGGAACAAAATAAATCATAAATCCAAGTCAAAGCATCTGATGTCAGTAACTCGCTGAGCCCTTCTGAAAGATGATGTATACATTGTTGTAAAGTGTTGTTATTAGCTCGGTACAGAGGGCACTGTAGTAATAGTGCTTCAAAGCTGGAGTGACTCAGAAGTGGTGGTTTGTTCACTGAAGTGTTGCTATAGACTTCACTTGCATTTTCAGTGGTCTTTGTTACGAAAATACCTGCTAAGTTGAGAGAGCGTCTGTGTGGATCTAATCCGGTCTGTTTATGCACCAGACGAGATTTGAACAGGCATATGAATAGTGCTATCATTTTACCAAATTACTTTCTAATCATCCAAAGACAGCATAAAAATAATTTTTTTTATATATATATTAAGGTGCTATGATTAGTCTGCTTGATGAAGTAAAGTTTTGCAATTTTTTAGAAAGATGTTACCGTGATGTTTGCTTAAGCACCTAGCTACAATAATTCACATAGCAGACTGTTAATGAGGGCCTAGCCTAGGCGCATGTAGTGTAACGATGGTAGTATACTTCGAAACATACTACATAATTTTGTCAGCTTTTCGCAAGAACAGGTTGATGCAGAATTAGAAGCAAATCTTTTCATGTGATATTGTGGTGAAATATGTTTTGAAGGACCTTTCTTCTTTTGTGGGTAAACATATAGTAATTCTAGAAAGGTTACAATTCAAAAGTCTTGCAGGTCAGTTTACATACAGGCCTGATCCTAGTATATTTTCTAACTGATATTGGACATAATATGGGCGGTACGTGGAATTTTCTGGAAGTATCTGTTGAAATTTTCTGTCATGTTTTGAAAGAATGTTGATTATGAGTGAGAGATACCAACAAATTGTACAAAATGAACAATTTAATTGTAACTTTTGTTAAAAGTTTAATGTGAATGAAGGATTTAAGAGACATGTTTGGGTGGATGTACTAATTATCTCATTGCCCTATAGGGGCTAGATGAGATATTGTAGTCATTTGGCTAGTGGAGCTATATATTGTACTGTGCACCCATGGGAGAATGGTTGCCATGGAAACACTTGGAGTGGGTGAGTACCGACACCCCAGGGATACCCCATGGTAAAGTGGCCATGGGTACAGGGGGGACCAGTTGGGTGGTATAAATGAAAACGTGGCCGTGCCAATGCGTGTGTGTGTGTGCGTGTGGGTGTGTGTGTGTGTGTGCGTCTGGACCTGTCAAAATTGTGGTTTTTCCTGAATAGTTTGAAAAGCGTACGCGCGATTAAGTTGAAACTTGGTAGGGTTGTGCATGATGCCAATATGTGCGAGATGTATTAGTTGTATGGTAAATCGAGTCAAATTTGCTGATTTTTGAGAAAAAATGCCCATTTTGCCCCAAAATTGGTATTTCCAGCATATCTTGAGAAGTATTTGAGTATTTAATGCAAAATTTTGCAAAAACATACCTGAGAATGAAATTTTCAAGGTATATCACTTTTGTAGTAAAAAGAGTGAAATTTGCTGATTTTTTAGAAAAAAAGCCAGTTCTGCCCCAAAATTTGTATTTCCAGCATATCTTGAGAACTATTAGATCAATTAACTTACTGTTTTGGAAGTACTTACCTGAGAACACATTGTTCAACATAATATTGCTGTAATGGTAAATCGAGTCAAATTTTCTGGTTTTTGAGAAAAAAAGCCAATTTTGCCCCAAAATTGGTATTTCCAGCATACCTTGAGAAATATTTGAGCATTTAATGCAAAATTTTGCAAGGACTTACATGAGAATGAAATATTCAAGGTATATCACTTTTGTAGTTAAAGAGAGTGAAATTGGCTGATTTTTTTTTAAAAAAAGGCCAATTTTGCCCCAAAATTGGTATTTCTAGCATATCTTGAGAACTATTACACCAATTATCTTAAATTTTGTAAGTACTTACCTGAGAACACATTGTTCAACATAATATTACTATAATGATAAATCCAGTGAATTTTGCTGATTTTTGAGAAAAAAAGCCAATTTTGCCCCAAAATTTGTATTTCCAGCATATCTTGAGAAGTATCAGACGTATTATCGTAAAGCTTTGTAAGGATTTACCTGAAAACACATTGTTCAATATAATATTACTGTTATGATAAATCCAGTGAATTTTGCTGATTTTTTAGGAAAAAAGCCAATTTTGTCCCAAAATTGGTATTTCCAGCATATCTTGATCGAGATGTGTTTGAGCATTTAATGCAAAATTTTGCAAGGACTTACTTGAGAATGTAATATTCAAGGTATATCACTTTTGTATTAAAGAGAGTAAAATTTGCTGATTTTTTTTAGAAAAAAGCCAATTTTGCCCCAAAATTTGTATTTCCACCATATCTTGAGAGCTATTTAAGCATTATACACCAAATTTTGCAAGGTTTTTCCTATGAACACAATAATGAAGATACAGTATATTACTCTTATAGTAAACTGGTGAAACTGTATGATTGTTTGATAACAAACTTTGAGCCAGCATCTCGGTCAATACTAGACACCACCTTTTTAACTTTAGCCAAAACATCTTTAGCAGAACTGGCCCCTGTGGATAATGTCTTTTATGAGAACATTTTTGTAAGTCAAACAAGAATTTTAGCAGAACCAGGCCCTGCACTAGGTAAATAGGAGACTTATGTGCAAATACCCATAGAGGGATGCTCTTATATCCTGCCCCTAACTGTAACCACTTAGCCTAACCTGCATGGAATAACCCAATGTTATAATTGTGTTATGTAGCGTAATATGCACAGATTACACTTTTGAGCCATTAGTTATCGTTATTTGAGCCTGGTAGCACTAGGCTATAACATTAAGTTTGCTACCTTACAGTAGATATCAGTATTGAGATGCTTACCACCAGTTTATGCTTGAAGAATGTTTGCCACTCATTTACAACCAGTTCCCCGAACTACGTCTCTGTGTGATGTGGTTGTAGTAAACTATTTACAAATCCCTATGTGCATGCGCTGTATTTTAGTCAATGCATGTTGGCGATGAGATCTGCAACTCCGTGGATTGCCCTCTTGTTTTTGGTTTCTGTGATAATCGTAACCTTTGTAATCATGCATATGTGTGTGTGTGGGGGGGGTGTTTGTGTGTTTTGCATTACCAAAATTGATACATAGTATGTTAGTGTAGGCACAGCACGAAACATTTCCCCTCATGACAAACCACTTGTATGATAAAACCCAGCAGAAGCTGCACAAATATATGCTTTTTTCCTACATTTAATGAGTTTTTTGTCAATGCATCGACTTGAAGACATGGATACAAGCATGGCAGTACAACTGTGAAACTTTCGGCATTCTACATACAGTACATAAAAGCACAGAATAATTGCACTGAACAAGTGGAAAGCACTGGTAATACCTGTACTGAGGAAGTTCATACTAGCATGCTGGTGTGAGTTATTGCGATCACATTGTGACACTCTGTCTGTCTTCTGTCTGTTTATCTATCTATCCAGCTGTCTGTCTGTCTGTCCATCTATCTTCTGTCTGTTTATCTATCTGTCTACATACAATTGTTCAAAACGCTTCTCCTACATGCTTTCATGGTTTCGTCTGAAACTTGAAGACAATGTTTGTTGTGTGTTGGACCATTTAGGGTGTTCAGGAATTTTTGGTTCAACGTCCCATGAAATTCTGCAAAAAGCAATTTAGCCTCCTGCAATTTTGATTGTACAATGTTGATCATTTGTCACAATGATGCTCTGTTAATGGTCCCTTCAGGGTGTTCAGAGATTTTTAGTTCAAGACCCCATGTTGGCCCAGTGGCCTAGTATGTGAAATTCTGTTTGAAATGCTGCTTCTCGCACACGCTATTGTGGATCTATAGTTAACTTGGACACAATGTTCCTTGGGTGGTAGTTCATGTGGAGTGTACAAAAAACTTTCAGTCCATGGTCCCATGTGGGACCCTATGGTCCATTTTAGGAAATTTTGCAAAGTTCATCTCCTACATATTCTCTTGTACAATTTTGATGATTTGACACAATGATACTCTGCTAGTGGTTATCTTAGCGTGTCCATGCTTTTGTAGTCTATGGTTCCATGTGGACCCTGTGGGCCCATCTTATGAAATTCTGCAAAGTGCTTCTTCTACTGTGAAAGTGCCCCATTAAACTGTCATACACATCTCAAATATCCCTATGTGCATGAATGATAATAGAATAATGGGATAGTGTCAGTTTGTTCTATATTGCCCTTAGGTATGTTGACCAGTATATGGACATTAAAGGGGCACTTTGGAGTTGTTTCATAAACTTCAGTTAGTCTTCACAAACCGGTCAATTTTGTGTCAAGTTTCAAGTGACATATCAATGGTCAACTAAGAGGTTCCTCATTATGAGTCACATGCAAATGACCACTAAAGTGGGACTAGTGAGTGAGTAGTTAGTGAGTAGTTAAATTGGTTTTGGAAAAATTGTGACCTTTCACTTTTCCATGTTAGTACTAATTCATAAGCCCATAGCCAGTACACACCATTAAGAAAATAAAAAATTGACAGTTTTCGTAATTGATAGATGTGAATAGTGATGCTAACTATAAGCATTGTTATTTGGTAGTGCCCATCAAAATTTTCACGACTTCATTGACAAAGATCAAACTTCTGCACTGTTGGTGCTATAGTTTATGAAGTTCTGAAAATTGTATAGTCCTACATGTTCTCTTGTACAATGTTGATGATTTGGTATAATTATAGTCAGCCGTTCCTGTGATTTGACATAATGATACATAAATGTACCTTCAGGACGTTGAGGTATGAGCTTCTGCACTAATAGTGCTCTAGTTTACTTTTTGGTACCGCCCAACCCTATTGGACCATTTCCTGTGATTGTTCAAATTTCAATGCTGTGATCATTCTTATACTCCATATGTGATGTACCTGTTGTTGTTGTGCAACCCCACCTTGCTATTCTTCTACATCAGTGACTTAAATGTCCACTTGTCCAAAAAGGGAGGGTAGTGTCCTCATCAATTTTTTGTGGGATCTCCTCTAAAAGCCTGGTACATCTTGTACACAAAACATACTCTCTATTTATGGCATGTTATTAATATTCATTAATAATCAAATATGACACCGATCTCATTTTTTTTTAATCATCTAGCTTTAATCATTTCTGTTCTCAGGGTCTTCTGTTATGTGCATTTTGCAATACAGTTTTTGAAAACTGTAACCATATTGTTATGAAAAGTTACAAGCATCCACCTTTTATCAAGATAAAACAAAAGAGTGACTAACACATGTAGAAGTGTAAATTAGGACCACTTCATCTTTCCAATCAGTGGGATTGGTCTTTTAAAGAAAGTAGCTCTTTGTTCATATCATATGTTTTTGCAACTGTATTCTGTGGCATTGTAGTGTAATGAGTTGGGGGATGGGAAGCACTGTGTCGTATCATAGTCGTATCAAAGACAGGAAGAAGGAAAAGATCCTTGTGACATCACACGAATACTGGGGTGATTTTGTTGATTTCCTTGAACTTATAACTTTGCTGATGTCAGAAGTACATTTGTTTGCAAGAAACTCTTTGTTTTCACGAACTTGAACAGCAGTGGAAGTTGAGCAATGTTCGTGTAGTTGTCAAATAGACAAGTAAACTGCTGTCTCAAAAATTAACTGACTCTAGGTTGTACCATGGCGACCCATGTATCACGCTGTTTACAATGCAAATAAATTACCAGATTTTATTATATAATTTCAGATATTCTAAATGAGATTTGAATTTGGATCAAACACCTAAAACTGGTGTTACAATCACATAGGACCAACATGTAGCATAGGGATCTAGTTAATTGTCTCCATATATGCTGTATTAAAACTGGTGTGGTTGTCTAAGGGACAATCATTGAGGACCAACATGTTGATCTGTAGCATAGGTCTACTGACTTGGTTCTATTTATGTATGCTGTATATTGAAATGTTTGTGTAATTGACCAGTCAGTAGTCACTTCATGTGTAGACTTAACTCTAGATACTTTGAGTGAAGCTATCTCATGGTCAACGCCCTCCCCAGGTCTGTGGCTTTGCATTGTTCTGTTTAGTTTGAACCATTTGCTGTTCAGTTGTTGATATGGAGCATTGACAATGTTTAGTGAAAGCAAAGCTTCACTTGTGTAGTGTATTAAAGCATGAAATGGTGAGCACCTTTAAAATGTTTACTAAGTTGGGTTTTTTTCTCCTTCATCATGTACATAGGATCTTCTAGCTCTGCAACACATTGCTCCCTTTCAATATTAAAATATCATTAAATTTAGCAAATAGTTGCACAGCAGTAACATGTACACTACTATTCCACTCTCTAGTAATAGTAGCAGCCAAACTTTGCTCTGCCAGATCTCTGCTGCCACTTTCTAAGAGCTATGGTTATTTGTTTGCTAGGCAATAGTAGCAACAAAGGAAGTCTCACAGCAGACTTCTCATTCACACCTCAGAGAAAAGTACTGAACTGTAATCGTTTCTTTTGTAAAGCCTGAAAACTTTTAAAAAGTTATTTGTTGGAACTATTTTTACTCCTCTTTGTCTACTCAGAACTCATAAA
Organism: Stichopus chloronotus; assembly: GCA_021234535.1. Taxonomy (NCBI): domain Eukaryota; kingdom Metazoa; phylum Echinodermata; class Holothuroidea; order Aspidochirotida; family Stichopodidae; genus Stichopus; species Stichopus chloronotus. The sequence continues at coordinate 25,712,529 of CM037831.1, forward strand.
AGTTTGTAACGATGTTCGTTAAATCATCCGTTTATCATTACCTTTGTTCTCAAGCAGCCCATGCATACATAATAAGATACTGGCAGTGTGTCAGGCATGTGCTGTGCAAATTATCTGCTAAAAGTGGTTGCCATGGCGACTGTGATTAGAAAAGGGGCTTGATGAGATGGATATTGAGCTTGTATGACTGTAGTGAAGTCCTTGTTGCAGTGTAGTTGAAGAAGTTCTTTTGATAAAGTTAGGGGCAGTAAAAAAAAAAGTAATTATGAGTTAGTGCATCTTTTTTCAAGTGGTTGGTTGGTTGTGAGTGTAAGCTGCCATTGTGCTATGAAGCTACGTCATTTTATCGTGGAAATAGTGTTGTAGCAAAGTGAGGATAAAACCAGCAGCATGTAAAACTTAGTTTGAAAAGTGAATTTGGTTCAGCATGTGGGGGAAAGAATTCTAAGATTATTTTCTTCAAATACTTTGTTGGTAAGTTTCTCTTCTTTACTCTCATTAGTACATTTGTTAGATAGCATGCTAAATACTTTACCTTTTGTCAAGTAACCAAAATATTGTAGAACATGTTGGACAAATCGGTATTCTTCTTTTATTCATTAAAAAAAATGTGTGTATCCATGATGCAAATTTGAAGAGTGTGGTATTTAATAGAGGAGGGAGGGGTTGGATAGTTTGGAGGGAACTGGTTCTGGATTACAAAGTACAAAAAAAGGAAATTGAAGATGCAAGTACAAAATTATTGATAATGATGCCTGCATTAGAATATTCTGTGTATCTTATTATACTGATATTGTGATATTGTATTTTGTTTTGGAGCAATGGTAAATTGAATTTTGAATGTTTATTCAGAAGATTTGTAAGATGCTATGTTCAATTTACTGGAAAATATGGTCGGGTGGTACTAGAAAAAGTCAGTAATGGTACTTTTTGCACCGCGGTTCTGGTACCAGCTCCGTTACCAGTAATTTCCACATGAATTTTTAAAATGTTAGGTTGAAAATAACACCTCCCCTCAAACATGTATCCCAAATCATCCATCCACATTCAATCTTTAGCATAAAGTTAATTATTCATTTTGTTAAATCTGGTCCTATTTCTTATGTATGTTTGATATTTTTTAAGTTGAAAGAAAAATGCAAATTTTTTATCAGAAATTCTATTTCTGTCAATCCCACAGTCAGTATCAACTGGAAAAATATAAGCTTAGGCCTGTCTGCAAAGTGACTTTGGATCATGTCGGTAGCCTATATTTCCAGAATTTTTTGTAAATATACTCATAAAAGCAGAGAGGTCCTGAGAAACAAATATTATCACAATATTGATGTACATCTTCTACTTGTGCATTTGGTTAAACACTGGCACTCTTTGTATGTCTGTTGCAATTGTATTTTTCGTCTCACCTATCTGATGCTAGAAACTAAGTTAGGGCCATGTAGAAATATTCAAACCAGAATTACACCAGGGTCGTTGTATTACACCCCACATCCCCCCTCCGAAAATATCTGGGGGAATTTTCTGAGATAATATTCTTCCCACTCTGAAAATTTCCTCAACCAAAATTTTGAAGTTATTCTCTGATATTTCCTAAAGCAAGTATTCATTTCATAAAATTGATAATGTATTTATTTCTTTGTACTAGAAATATATGAGCAGATATTCAAAGATATTTTGAACAAACAATGTATTTATCGAATTAGGTATAAATGATGAGATAAAGCAGTGTAACATAGCTTGCTTGGAACTGGCGGAATAGAGTGACCCATCCGTGATGGTGAAATTGTAGTACTTTCTTCTAAATATGTAGGATCATGAATCAGTTGTTCAGGGTATGTTTTACTTGAACAGTAAATGTATTTAATCACGTAATGTTCTGTTCTTGTTCATCTCTGTGGTACAAGTAACGTGATTCAGTAGTAATACTTATATTTGAACAGTTAGATTTACCTTATACACATTCATTCTAATTTGACAAATGTATCCTCCTTGAGTGATAGAACTATTCTGTTGAAGTTTACCTTCAATTTAGTTCAATTTAGTGATTTATTTAGGCCTGTTGAAGTTTGTCTAAGCACTTAATAACCAATAAGCTGTCAACAATCTGCAGTTCTAGTATGCTATTCCCACTATCACTTGGAACGAGTCATCTACATATGTGCTAAAGTATAAAAGTGTCTCTACTACAAGTTAATGTGAAAATTGAAGGGTGGGGGGGTTGGCTGTTTTCAGGCTAGGGGAATTCTTCCCAGGAAAAATTCTACTGCGAGAAATTTCAACGGAAATCTTCCCTGGGAGGGGGATTTTTGTAGGAGATAAAACTCCCCTTGGACGAACTTTTTCAGTGCGAAAACTTCCTGTCACACTGTGGGGAACAAATGAAGGACAAATTCTAAGTACATACCATGGGAAAGCAGAATTGTTTTACATTTAATACAGAGCAAGGACTCTGCCAGTTGTGTCGGTCTTCACCATTGTGTGAATAGCTAGCGTCAGTTGATATATTTCTATTTGATTTTGAACTACTGTAGTTTGTGAGGATATCTGCTATTTATTTGAATATTGTTCACCTAACTAAATTAATTCTAGACTGTTCGGGCCTAAAAACATTTGCTCGACACATACAAAGGACCTTTCTGGCTCATGTAATATTTCCAGAAACAGGTGTTTTGGATTTTAGTAAGCCTGAAGCACATATTGTATCCTGTTGTTTACATCAAGACTTGAAGTTTCATCTACGAAATAGCCTAATGTTAAGATTATTTGGCTGATATGATTTGTGTCAGGTTATAACAAAACAATGATGTCTTTTAGGAATAACTTATACCTCATATTTTTAGACAATTTTGAGATACAAATGTGAGAATTAGTTGTACTTTTGAAGGATAATTTGTTTTTTTTTTTTTTTTTTAATGGTACCGGTTCCAGTAAATTTAAGCCGGTACCGGGTGGATTTGGGAAAATGTGGGGGAGTATGGGTAAGACAATTCGACTGGTACCGAGAAGTATTGGACTGTGGGTGCTCAAAAAAACAGAACCACCTTGAGCACAGGGATACTACTCAACCCAAGTGGGAAATCTGTTGGTTGAGTTCACACAAGATGAAAGCAATAGAGTTTGGATGAATACTGAACATGAATGTGTGACTGCATACAATACAAAATGTTGTTTATAGGGAGTAGATTAGAAGCCATTTCTGTAGTGCTCTGAATGTGGTGAAGTGTCTTAGCATTTTCAAGATGTGTATCTCTTCATCTACTTTGGTCATACCAGTAGTATTTCTGCTGTTGTTGAAACTGAGGACATGTTTAACAGTCAGCCCTGAAAGAGATACATGTATGCACATTCTGCAATGATCTGAGTCTTGAAGAGAAGCCATGTGCAGATGTCTACCAGTGTTGTCCTACGTTTTGGTTTGATAACTTGATAGTGTACTAAGGAAAACACACACACACACACAAATCAAAAACCAGCACACAAATAGTCCTTAATTTACTATGTAGCAACACTTTCGAATCAACAAGCATAACTTTACTGCCCAATTCATTGACATTACAATTGGATGTCATGTTTGCTTTTCATTCCATTTGTAGTTTGTAATTTAAGTTAAATTGTCATAGATCATCCAGCAGCAATTATTTCTTAAATATATTATGACTTTACTTGCAGTTGGGATGGTATTACCACCCACTGACTTGTGTGTGTGTGGTTACTGTTTTGTTGATTTTACTCTTGCCTTGTGTAGACCTTCTGTGAATCATTGTTTCAGTGTTGGTTGCCTCTCATCACCTGTTGTTAAAGTAATTAGGTGGCAGTTGAGCAGCTGTGTGTGCAGTATGTTTGCAGTTAGTTATGTGAATCTTCATGTCGTCAGCATATATTTGCACAAGTTGTCCTTAATGTTCACATCCCTGTAGAACCATGATTGTGTGATGTTTTTATTTTTCCTTAATTGCACACACGTAGATCGATGTGCCAGACAGTTGATTGTTGTGTGCTGTCTTGAAAAGTATATGTTACTGGGTAATAAGACAAAGGAAATGCCAACTCTTGAGATAAATATCGCTTCAAATGCTCTGCTGTTTGATATCATGTTTAAGTTTGATTGGTAGGATGTTCTTTGTGTTACTCACTTTCATAAATCTGTCCCTTACTTCATTATATCTGTTAGGCTATTCTTCTAATGATTGCAGTAACTGTAGTTGTGTTGTCATCCCACTGTCTGATGATCTCATGTAACATCTGTCTAACATGATTTTAACCTGTTTCCATGTAACCTGTATAAGTCACCACCAGGAACAGTCCCCCACACATTGAACTATTTTCTACATGTAGGTCAAGGAGGGACACTTTTGTTGAAGTGTTACTGCACATGTACAAGGCCTGGTTTGTAAGATACAGCATTTCAGTATGGTTATAGCATTTACAGCATGCACTGTAGTGTAAGAAAATGTATGAAAAGCAGTGTCCAAGTTGTACATTTCAAGTTGTTCATGTCAACTGGATGGCTACCCCCATTCTTACCACTTAACTACCTGTGCTGAACGCAAATTTTAAATTTTGAATGTGATATTTGTGAGCAACAGATTACCATGGGAGACACATGTAATAATCGGTTCTTGTGATCCCATTTGAAATTTCGACTGAGTTTTATTTGGGAGTTGGACATATCATGAACTCCCTGTTAGCATGTGCCAGCCTTAAAATATGACAATGTGTTAGAAGTCATAGAGCTGGGCTACTCATGTGATGGTGTTATTTTACCAGTTATAATTTTGAGAGGCAGTTCTAAGTTCTTTCATTCAGTGTTTCTTGTTTCCCATTGACTTGTTTGCTCTACAATTGAGCTTGTTGTGTTGAGCCAATCATCCAGACATGAGCAAGATTTCTTGGTAAATTTCAGTTGGAATATGTGGCTTTACAAGACTTGTTTCCAGTCTTTATTTTGGCAGTTATGCATTTTCTTGTTTTGGAAATAAATGACTGGAGTTACTCAAACTGGCAGTGGTACACACTTTGTGTCTCTATTGCACCTTCCTGTACCTGGTCTCCCTTTCGGGAGACTATGAATGCTCTGCATGCAATACACACCTCTACGATACCACTTCTTGGCCGCATCTTTCCTATTGAGCTGTCACAGAAGCCTACAAATGTACTCTTAACCGGAGAACTACAATGTTCCAATGTAACATGGAACCATCATAGAGTAAATGGTTGTGATTTTCGGAAGTAGGCTTTCAATTGGCACATATTGCATGTAGTCACTGTAAAGTTTCCGTAGCAGTTAAAGTGGTTGAGATAGAAACAAGAAAACAAAATGTTGAACAATACCAAAGTAAAATTTTAAATAGCATAGATGTGACGACCCTTTAGTTTTTGTAAATTCTTGATACAACAAGCCTCCCACCTCCTCTCCCATAAGAGAAGATAAGTGACATAAGGCAGCTGTAAGCTTAAGTAAGAGAGTCCTTTTTTTCTTTTTCAACAGCAGTACTCACAGCCACCATAGGTAGATCTTCAGATAGTGCTCACATCTAGCTACCATAAATAGATCTTCAAACAGTACCCACCATCTATAGATATGATGACTACCATAGATAGATCTTCAGCTAGTATTGATGACTACGATAGATAGATCCTCAGATGGTATTGATGACTACCATAGATAGATCCTCAGATAGTATTGATGACTACCATAGATAGATCCTCAGATAGTATTGATGACTACCATAGATAGATCTTCAGATAGTATTGATGACTACCATAGATAGATCCTCAGATAGTATCGATGACAACCATAGATAGATCTTCAGATAGTATTGATGACTACCATAGATAGATCCTCGGATAGTATTGATGACTACCATAGATAGATCCTCAGATGGTATGGATGACTACCATAGATAGATCCTCGGATAGTATTGATGACTACCATAGCTGTATCTTCAGATAGTATTGATGACTACCATAGATAGATCTTCAGATAGTATCGATGACTACCATAGATAGATCTTCAGATAGTATTGATGACTACCATAGATAGATCCTCAGATAGCATTGATGACTACCATAGATAGATCCTCAGATGGTCTTGATGACTACCATAGCTGTATCTTCAGATAGTATTGATGACTACCATAGATAGAACCTCAGATAGTATCAATGACTACCATAGCTGTATCTTCAGATAGTATTGATGACTACCATAGATAGATCCTCAGATGGTCTTGATGACTACCATAGCTGTATCTTCAGATAGTATTGATGACTACCATAGACAGAACCTCAGATAGTATTGATGACTACCATAGCTGTATCTTCAGATAGTATTGATGACTACCATAGATAGAACCTCAGATAGTATCGATGACTACCATAGCTGTATCTTCAGATAGTATTGATGACTACCATAGATAGATCCTCAGATGGTCTTGATGACTACCATAGCTGTATCTTCAGATAGTATTTTTGACTTCCATAGATAGAACCTCAGATAGTATTGATGACTACCATAGCTGTATCTTCAGATAGTGCTTACAACTACAATATATAGATCTTCAGGTAGTGCTCACAGATACTATAGATAAATCTTCAGATATTATTGACAACTGCCATAGATCTTCAGATACTGAGTACTCACAGCTAACATAGATCTTCAGATAGTACTCACATCTACAAAAGTGTTCTTTCTTTGTCTATAAAAATGAATTACTGCAGCATTGAGACTTCAGCAAAAAGTAATCGCTTGAGTGTGTTAAGTTTACCCTTCCTAATTTACCGTACGTGTAATTTGTTTTCTTTTGTTCACATGTCCCCAGAAGTATTTTCTATTTTGTTTGTTTTAATTGAATTCATTTGCATCTCATCAAGCCAAAGAAAAATCACTGCCTTGTACCTCCCATACTGATATTCATGCAGTGCAACATTGTGCACAGTTCAGCAAACTGTGAACATTCAACTGCTAGCTAGTTGCTGCATACTGTATTTTTCCAGGAAGCCAACATACTGTTGTATTGCAATATTGGGGCAATTATTAGAAAGTTTTGAAGGAATTCTCCACCATCACTTCTCATGTCTCTTAAAAAGATGCAAACATTTTTGTACGCCATCATCCATTTTTACTTGCAGGAAGTATTTCACAAAATTTTAATTATTTTAGTTGACATTCAGAGTACCAGTCTGGTGATAGAAAGCAATCGGTTCTAATGTAGTACCAACAAATCTGGTTTGTACATTGCTATTTTACACTGTTGGTTGCAGTACGGTTCTGATCTCTTCTGTGTTGATAAACTTACCTAAGTTTCACAAGGGAGTGGCGTACACCTATGTATTAATGCATTGTTCTAAGCAAACTAATTAAGTATTAGTTTACTTCAGTGATGTTGCTCCGTTAATGATTTTGAAGGGAGGAATAAAGAAAAGATGTTTGGGCTTGTTCTTGCTCGATTTGATGGGTCTTAAAAGTGTTAACAATAACTGATTTTTCAGTCCATCTTCAGTCCATCTCAGTAACAGCACCCTGGACTCACAACGAAAGTATCTTACCGATTGTGAATAGTCATGAGTCTTACATAATCATAGAACTCAAGAGCTTTTGCACCATAACACCTTGATATGTACACAAAGATTGTGAAAATGGCAAGACAGATTTCTTTTGTTTTAAGTCACATTTTCAGGCCCATACTGAAGCCCAACTTTCAAAAGCGGTATGTCACATCAAAAGAAGCTTCCTCAAAATCATTATTTAACCAATAGATATTTAAAAAATATCATGTATTATGTTAAGTTTTCTTGTTGTTAGGGAAATCGTTTAGGAGAGTGTCGTAAATGATCTGAAAGAAACAGCATTTAAGTAAACTTGAAGTGTGTAGTAGAGCATGCAGTCTTGCACAGTTCTGCATGCAGCTACCTGTACATTTCCTCAGACATATGTACATGCATTCATTCTGCAGGCAGTCCTCAGCTCAGGCCTCTACTACATGCAATTCACAATATTAAAGTCATGAGCGCACAGAATTAGTTTGTGCTCTTTCAATGTGGTAACAATGTATCCCAGGGTAATGTCAAATTTCAAACCAGGGTTCACCTTTGCAAATTGTTCCAGTGTGATTAATGTATGAACAGTGAATATTATCCACATTTTTCTATGGTAGTATTACCTTCTGTCAAATGGCACAGAAATAGCATTTCCTCACTCTCAGAGAGAGCTAGGGAAACAATAAATGTAAGTTGGTTGTACTTAATGGACAGGCTGCCTTTATAACTTCAAAATTGAGACCTTGTTTTACTGAAGGCTTAATGAGAAACATCACCAGTTCTGTACCATACAGAAACTGCCAGTAACAGTAGTATGTTAATTATGTCATCATCACACAAGTCGATACACGCATCCATGGCTACCACACACACACACACGTGTGACATTTGCAGTTCAATGTTACTGATTCATATGTCATCAGCAGACTAGCTAGCCTGAGACTGTTAATCATCAAAAGTGGATATGAACAGCTGAGCTTCATTACCTTTCACATCCCATTTGATTAAAAAAAAAAACATCACTTTTTAATTGTGTGTGATCCCATAATTAAGATCAAATTATGTATGAAGTAGATGGAAATCTTATGAAGCAGCTGAACGTACGTAACATTATTTTTCTGGTATCTTTAAATGATAGCTCTCCTTGAAAAACTTTGGTTAGGAATAGCTCCTCTTTGAAAGGGTTGGTCTCTTTTTCTCTCTGGGAAGGGGAGGGGGATATTGAAAATAACAGCTGATTTGACATTTAACATCTCCTTTTGACACACCTTGACTTCCATATTGTGAAGTTGACTTTTGAGTAACTCAGTCATTCCTTGTGCAGAGTTACTATCCACCATTTAAATGCTACGAAATACGTTGATGCAAAGATGTGGTTTTTTTTGTGGTTTCTCCGTCTTCATTAGACTGCAAATACTAGTTAAGATATTGCAAGTTTTATGTCTGTCATCTGCAATCACAGCTTGAAACACGCTGAAACTACAGCGTTTATGTGATTTGGTAGTTCTTGGCTGCAACTTAATTAGGTGCACATCTCATGTTCCACTTCCTCATCACATTTGCTCGTAGCCATGAGTGCAATGTCCTCCACAAATTTGTAATGTTTGTAGCTGTTTGAAGTGCTTTCAAAAGAAAAAAGTGTCATGTCATTATTTGTGCAACAGCTGATGGCAGTAGCAGATTCAATTCTTAGTTGACATGTAAAATAGAATAAGGGGAAAGTGCTGCATTGCCTGTGTGAAGGGATTTTGACCCAGCCCAGGTCGGTATCGGTTTTCTCAAAATTAGGAACTCATCCAGGATGTTGAATCAGTGATGGAAAACAGAAAAAAAGAGAAGAAAAAAAAACGACCATGGTGTTATCAATAACAATTGTGTAATAGTATTCTGTATACATACCTGTGTGTAGTGGTGTCCATAATGTGGAGTTAGTGAATATATCCTGTAAAAAGATATTGCAGTTCCAGCAAATGTGATTGGACAAGTTGCTCATGATTACTTAATAGAACTTGTGTATTCTGCTTCAAGCATGCTCTTGTTGCCTGTGTTTTGTCTTAAAATACTGTTGGTGAGTCAGTATTGTAAAATGGTTATATTGTGTGAATTGAGTGGTATAGACAAGGAATTGTGTGGTATAAAAGGCAATGTCATTGCTATTCAGAAAAGGAAAGAAAAGATGCGATCACAGGACATCATAACGTATAAAAAAAATAAATAAATATTGAATAATTTCTGCTGACTACATGTAGAGTTATCTGATGATTGCTCGACTGTGAAACTGAGTAACAACAACCAAATATAAAATATATGTAGGTGAGTTAAAGAGTGTCAACATGGTAACTGTTTGGAGGTGCATCTTTTGGTAGGCATTTTTGGCCGACTGGTTGTCAGCAATAGTTGCTACTGTAAGTACTATCTTCGAAACAAACTCTTTGTTGAACTTCACCATGTTAATGATCGGTACTTACATCGGTCCATTTTTTTTTTTTTGTAACAGAAGCTTGACCATCATCTGCTCAAATAAAATTGATAATTTTGTCAAGTAGTTGTTTCAGTCATTAGATATATCCAGTTCAGTTCTGAGGTTGGATATTTAGTTCTGTTTGCTGTGTGGTGTCTGCCCTCTGTGCAGTGGAGTATAATTTACATTTGTGTGTATGGAACCATGGATGAACTGACTGTATTGTACCTCACCTCTAGCCAGTGCTATTAATTAAATTGGGTTTTGGTAGCACACTTTCAAAATAGCTTCACATTTGGATTTGTACAGTAGGGAGCATTTGTGAGGGGGATGAATGCAAGGGGGGGGGGGGAAGTGAGGAAACAATTGTGAGGGTGATGAGATGTGTGTTACAGCATCACACATCCACTTATAAACAGCAGCTTGGTCAATAACTGTACACAGTTACAAACCTTTGTAAGCTAGTACTGATCGTTTATTGTCATGTATGTACAAGAGTGTTTATGTGTATATATTGTAGCAGTTGTCGCACCACTACTGATGACGTAGTTAATTAAGTTTAATATTAAAAAAAACCAAGCATCATCCTTATGCATATCAGATGCACGGAAATGCTCATCATTAAATCATGGAAACCACAATGCATTTGTGCATTTTCATTTGGCAGAACTTCATATTTTTCAAGTGCATTCAGCAGATAAATTTATGTAGCCAGCTGCACTTCTTTGGGATGGTTTTTTGATTCCTTGCAGAAGGCAAAAGGAATCTCAGCGATGGCGATGTGTGTGTATGTGTACGTATAGGTTTGTGTATGTGACACCTTGCCTGTAAACACAGTATCTCAAGAAGGGTAACATGGACTAATCTCATACTTGGTGTGTGGGTTGGTCATATTGGGTAGATGATCTCTGTTGTTTTTGGTGGAGATCAAAGATGATATGAGATCATCAGAGGTCAACAGTGAAAACCTTGTAATCATAGTATCTCCAGAAGTGTATTGTGTGACTGACCTCATACTCAGTGTGTGGGTTGGTCATACTGAGTAGATGATCCCTATCATTTTTGGTGAATGTTAAAGTTCATTTGAGGTCACCAGAGATCAAATTGTAAAAACCTTGTAATCATAATATCTGAAAAAGGGTAATCTCACTGACCTCATACTTGGTGTGGGTTGGTCCTACTGAGTAAATGATCCCTGTTGTTTGTGGTGAAGGTCAAAGGTCATTTGAGGTTATTTGAGGTCACCAGAGGTCAAACTGCATAAACAGTATCTACAGAAGAGTAAGAATGACTGACCTCATACTTGGCGTGTGGGTTAGAACAATAAGATAGGCGGTATGAAGAATGTTTGGGAAACATTTCATAAGGTTGATTAATTTATAATTTGAAAAACGTTGACCATGAGTAAAAAATATGGGCTGACTGTGCAAAATGAGTAATTTCTTTTATATACCTATTCCAAAAGATTGAAGCTGGTGTATTTGGGATACGTGTTTAAATGGATGTATTAACTAGTTTGAACGTCGAACGTATTCATTCAGAGAATCACATATTGTTCTATAGTGAGTATGCTCCATTATTTATTGATCAGCTGTATAGCTGCACAGTGACAGTCAGATAGTTGGATTGTTGCCTACAGTAGCAGTGTTAGTGCAGCATGGGTTCAGCAAACAGAGCGAAACAGCGGGTATTTCCAGTGAATTTTGCAAAGGAGTGCACTCAGTGCGTCAGTGGAATAAAAGATCGTGCATCTTCTCTCGCCAATTAGGAGAAAGTAATAACCAAGAATAAGTGTAATTGATCTTATACTTGTCATGTGGGAAATTCATGTTTGTTATAGTACAGCCACTGGCAAGGAATCACAAAGCCTTTTTGCTCTGTGGAAGGTGGTGGTCACACTGGGTCAAAGGTAGTCAAATTGTTAAAATATTATGAACATGATAACTGCAGGAACTGAAGCATCTACAGAACTGATATGGAGTTTGAAACTGTGTCTTATTCAGCAAAACTAGCCCACTGCTTTCCGCTGAGGCTAATGGTCATTTAAAGTCAACTAAAGTCAAGTTGTGAAAACCAACTTTTTATGCCCCTCCCAACCTTCTCTCGGTTCTGCTAACGTGAACGCTCCTTGGATTGACCTGCCACGCGACATTGAGCAGGCTGAGGGTTTCGTGAACCATCTCCAGGAGCCCGCTCTCAGACTCTCAAACTTCTCACCAGCAATGAGTTTGATGACAAAAGTGGGGAGATGGAGGACCTGGTGGAGGAGACTGCACCTCCTTTGACAGCGGAGGAAGATGTTCCCCAAGAGGAACTGAATCCACAGTCCCTCCTAGCTTCGGTAGTGGAGATACTCATCTCATGGCTGGGCTATGAGGCTCCTGCTTGTAGCGTGGAAGGACCCTCTGGTTCATGCCTGTCGGCTATGAACGAGGAGGTTGTCTCAGGACCACCGGAGTTGCCAGTCAGTGAGTATCGTCTCAATTGATTGGAAACCCTGACGGGGCAGCAGCCTTGGTCAGTGTTTCCTGCTCTACAGGAGCAGGAAATCATACTAAAAAATTTGTTCCTGTTGTACATACAGAGCCTTTGTGGATGCCCTCCAACCTCGTCAGGCACTCCCCTGGCCTAAGATGAGTGTTCAAGGGTTTTGTTATATTGTTCGCTCTCATCGCTTAGCCCTGCAATGGCAAGCCTAGCCCTAGGGGGTGCGTGTCAGATTAGATTTCTATTCCACTTTGGGCTAGGTCAAACTTAATGCATGAGTAAGCAAGGGGTAAGTATAGTCACTCGTGAATACCCACACCAGTGAGTTGTGGGGATATCAGTTAGTAGTTTTTCACATTCTTCTCCAACTCATTTGTTCTTGGCTATCTATTGATTGGAAAGAAGTTTTATCCTCTGTACCGCATGTTTTTCCCTAGCATGCAGGATAATTTTTACGTTGCCTCATCGCTCTCGGCCGAGGACGTTTTTCTTTGATTGCATGTTTAACGAAGAGTCATTACGAATTCCTTTTCTGTCTTCTGATTCGCCTTCCAACGTCACTGATTTGTGCTTTCATTCGAAAGGTCTGTTTATTCCCCCTTAATCCAAGTTGGTTTCAGGTATGGAAAGGGGGTCAGATGTTTGTATATCTTGTTTATGTTTTTGCCCATTTGATACTAGCAGCATAAATTATGTCCCAGCTGTCATCCCTGCAGCGAAAAGAAGTCCCATTTGCTGGCGGTGGTCAGCAGGACGCTGGACTTCCTTGCCGGAATGATTCAAGGGGGAACAAAAGGAATGGCTCCAGACAGTTTCTGTAAAAAAACAAAAACAAAAACATTTTTTAATGTGATCACAATTCAGAGAAGGAAAATACAGGTTCAACAGATTGGGAACACATCAAAGTGCACAGTCTTTCAGAGCGTCGGACACAAGTTTTATACAAGTAATTGATGCAAGACCTTTAAAGGGAAATAGGATGTTTAGAATACATTAACATGGCATAGAAAAGAGTATAGCTTAAATCATTTTAAAATCATTCCGTCTAATCAATAAACATCTACCCAAGCTTCATCTCCTCAAAACATTTTGCATGTGATGAGTAATGGAAGATGCATCATTTGAATTTTGAAAAGTTTGGGTGAACAAATTAGTTTTGAGCAACAAATAACTGAATTACTATCTGCGAGAAGCTTATTTCTTGAAAAGAAGACTACTGTCCTTCCTTATTTTGAATAATCTATCATTCTACTGTCCTCAAACATTGCTTTTAAAAATATGGATGTTTTCTCTAAAACAAACACCCTATTTCCCTTTAAGACTGGAGTAGTACTGTGTGACTGATGTCTTGACTAGAATTTGCAAAATAACTGCAGCCAGTGTTTTAATACTTTGAAGTTAATAACTGAAGTTAGTGTTTTGAATAATTTGAATTTTTTGAAGTTGTGGAAGTTGTGTCTCTGACAGAGCTCTTTCTCTTGTTTGACTAGCTGAATACTGGTAGTACTACTGTATTTGTTAAGCAAAAACTTGCAGAATAACCTTACTGTCTCAGTCCCCACTTTTGAGTAGTAATTTGGTGTAGAATGACTGCAGATTAGCTTGCTTACATAGACATTGAGAACTTGTTGACAAAGTAATGCTGATGCATCTTAGAAGGTGAAATGTAGTAGTCAGCAAAGTTTTACACTAACTTGAGTTGAAACTTTTTTGTTCTCATTGTGAAATCATCAGAAGATATATGATTGTGATGTACTCACACAGCCCGTACACAAGCATGGCAGCAAATCCATCTTGTCCCTAGAACTTTGAAACAAACTTATACCAAGACAAGAGAAATCAGTCTCCGGGCAACAACTTTCAGGGTTCATTTCCCTCCCTCATCATCCTTTTTCCTTTCCAGGTTGCTCTCTGACCAACAGAGAGGGAGAGAGAGAGGGAGAGGTGGAGAGAGAGAGGTGGGGGGGGGGGCACTGCACCATCCTCCAGGATATCTTGATAGTCAAGTAAGGGGCTTGTAGCTTCTGGAAGTCACAGGTAGCTAACTGCATGACTTGAAATACCTACATGTCCTGTAGATCTTTAGTTTCCAATTTGGGCAGCTGGCTTGATTCAGCTACTTTGCATGGTTTATGATTATTTTAAGAGGCAGCATTTGTGAAGTCAATTGCCACAAAGGTAGTTGTCGTTTAGTCAGTGAGAAAGGAGGAGAAAGTGCAACTGATAAATAAAATTATAACGTTTAGCTCTAAACAAATCCATGCCCTTTGGAACAAAGACGTTACTGAAGCAAGCTACAGCTGAAAAGCTGAAATCCTGACAAAGAGCCACAACATTACTATGCTGAAACACCTGTGATACAATAAAACATCACTCTTCTGATCACTCTGGTCCACACTGCCTAATGTCGTACATAATTGTTTACTCTCTCTAGTTACCATGGAAACACCACATTGAAGCACTGTTAGAGTGAAGAAAAGTGACCTTAAAGGGAGTGAAAACTCCAAAGTCAGGTCGCCCTTTCCATAAAAAGGTCTGGTTGACTGCTACCTTCACTGTACAGCAGTGGTGTTACTTTGATACCTCTTGAAGCCAGTGATTGCTACCTTCACTGTACAGCAATGGTGTTACTTTGATATCCCCTAAAGGCCATCACTGCTACCTTCACTGTACAGCAGTGGTGTTACTTAGATACTTCTTGAAGCCCGTGATTGCAACCTTCACTGTACAGCAGTGGTGTTACTTTGATATCCCCTACAGGCCATCACTGCTACCTTCACTGTACAGCAGTGGTGTTACTTTGATACCTCTTGAAGCCCGTGATTGCTACCTTCACTGTACAGCAATGGTGTTACTTTGATATCAAAGCCTATCACTGCTACCCTCACTGTACAGCAGCGGTATTACTTTGATACCTCTTAAAGCCCATCACTCCTACCTTCACTGTACAGCAGTGATGTTACTGTGATACCTCTTAAAGCCCATGACTGCTATCTTCACAGTACAGCAGTGGTGTTAGTTTGATGTCCCATAAGACCATCATTGGTACCTTTACTGTACAGCAGTGGTGTTTCTTTCAAGTCCCTTAAAGCCCATCACTGCTATATTTACTTTACATCAGTGGTACATACTGACCAAATGTTGTAGATTTACACTGTGCATATATCCACTACATTGAGATTGCAAATACATTTATACAGACCAAAACATCTTTGTTAATTGTTACACTGTGAGTGCCCTGATGAAGGAAAAGATCTGTGTGAATATGTTCAACTTGCTGCAAGCATTTAATGGACTTTCTAGGCATTCATCCAACCCTTTTCAGCAACTACAATAATCTTAAGAGAAACAGAAACTCTCCAACTATATTTGGAGGTTGAGAAAGTTAAAGTAGCAAAGTCAAAAAGGAAGATCATGAAGGGCATGATTACATGTAACTGGCTGAAGCAGCCTTTGTAGTGTCACACGTAAAGGAAAGGAATGGCAATTTTCGCCACAGTGTCTCTGAGCAAAAGACAGTCCAACGATTGTGTCTGTTGTCTTGTAAATTTAGACCTGGTTGGTAAGTTAACCATGATGGTAAATGAAGTTCGAAAAGACAATCATTAAATAGGAAACTGTGTGTGCTAGTTTACATGTATGCAAATCCAGTTACTTATGTTGATCTTGCATAAATTTATACAGATTAATATTTGATGAGTAGCGGTTAGAAGTACATAAAAAGAGAATGTTTGACATTCAATACTCAAACAAAATGGAATCATTTTTCATGTTTAGGAGGTTTGTGTGACTCATTTGGTAGAAATTTTAGTATTGCACCCAATGTCTCATTGCACACCGGTAATTGTACACGGTCCATGTGCCTCACAAAATGCTAATCATCATTTTGTTTTTCATGTAATAGAAAAGACCTGCTGTTATGATTTCATCCTTGCATGTACGTTTTCAAAAGATATCCCATGTAATTGATTAGCAATGATGAAAAACGTTTAAATTGCATTTTTACAAGAAAGAAGCAGGTGATGGCTTGTAGAACTATTCACTTTTGCAATCCTGCCTATCTTTTATTTGTTGTACTTTCTTTTACCAGAATGCTATTTTGAAGACACAGGAAGTCACTTTCCAGACACAAAGGAACAAACATGCCACAAAATTGGAAGAGATCACCAAGACGAAAAACTCCAACCAAGGCTGACCAGGAAAAGAGGAGCTCAAAGCAAGATGCAAAGAGCACCCTCTCTACCACCACAGAGACAGACGATACAAACTCTGTTTCGTCGCAGGAGGAGGATGTTCAGTCAAAGTGCAGCAGGAGGGCAATTGTAAACCTGCAGAAGATACTGGACAATGTTACTGCTGAGATAAACCATGAGCAGGAAGAAAAACCATCAAAAGTGGAGCATGAAACAAAAGTGTCAGATGTCACGGACCAGTCAGCTGTGGTATCGAGGGAACAAAAAGGAGAAAATGAAACCAGACAGAGTGATGACACCAAAAGTAATGATAAAGTCAAAGATTCTCCAGTACTTGAAGAGTCAGAAGGACAAAGTGGTAGCAGCTCAGAAGAGATTGCATCTGACCCTCCTAAACTTGAAAAGGAGGAACCATACAGTCAAACAAATACACCTCCATCTATGACATTTGACAGCACAGGAGGGGATGGTGCTCCACATGTATCTCTTAGGCAGTTACCATCCTCCATTTTGGAACAGGATGACTTGGAAGATTCACCTTCATTGATCATAGATGAACATAGCGCCACCCCTCCAACAGCCGGCATGGAACCTGTTGAACCACCCAGTAATGGTCCAACCGTGAATTCATCTATCAAAATGTCCCCAAAACCATCAACACCTGATCTCCAGCTGCCTGCACACCTGCAAGAAGTCAGTGATCAGCTCTCTCAGCAGTTGGAAGAAAGCAGGAGGGAGAGTGGACTTAACACTCCTGAGGTTGCCATCAAAGAAGAGATGCCTGGTGATCCCTCTACTCCAGTCCCTGCACAACCTCCGCCAGTCATAGCATCTTCCTCACAGTCCACCTCTTCTGTGTCAAAGGTTTCATCTCAGATGATACCCCTAAGCCAAGCGATGGGGTTCCTCTGTAGTGGTAACAGTGACAAGGGCCAAGAACTCTCTGCCCTGGAAGCCATCAAGAGTCTTGCAAAACTTAATCAACCAAAGCAGCTGGCCAGAGGTCAGTCACCAATAAACCCAGTCAAATGTGAAACATTTCAGAATCCTTTCACACAGGGCAATGGACCTCAGACATCCAATCCTGCTTTACAGATGCCACCGCAACCGTTATCGCCTTCTGGTAAGTGAGGTTCCTTTTCACCTTTGTCATTTCCTTTACTTTTTGATTCCTTGCTGAAGGCAGGCAAAGAATCTATGCGATGGTGATTTTGGTTTGCTGTATGGGCGTGCATGGAGGGAAGCTACAAGATTGGTGAAAGTGAATGTGTGGATAGAACATATAAAGATCTCAGCTGGGATTGTTTTGAGTGGGTCAAAGGTCATATGAGGTCACCAGCAGCCAGAACAAAGACAAAGTATGTTTCCAGTATCTCAGTATCAACTAATAACATTGTGATGATTTTCTTGGAGGTCAAAGGTCATATGGGGTCTTCCAGATTCCATAATGTGAAAAGCTTGTGAACGTTTGTTAATGCTCTGGTTTTTGATTCCTTGCCGAAGGCAGGCAAGGAATCTATGCGATGGTGATGTCGTGTGTGTGTGTGTGTGTATGTGCGTGTGTATGTGACGCCTTTGCTTGTAAACACGGTATCTCAAGAAGGGTAACTGTGAGGGATTTCATACTTGGCATATGGAATGCCCATATGATATAGAAGGTCCCTATTGTTTTTGGTCAAGGTTAAAGGTCATTTGAGGTCACCAGAGGTCAGAATGTGAAAACCTTGTAAACACAATATCTCCAGAAGGGTAACTGTGACTGATGTCATACTTGGTGTGTGGGCTGTACATATTGAGTAGATGGCCCCTATTGTTTTTGTCGAGGTCAAAGGTCATTTGAGGTCACTAGGGGTCAAACTGTAAAAACCTTGTAAACACGATATCTCCAGAAGGATAACTGTGACTGATGTCATACTTTGTGAGTGGGTTGGTCATATTGAGTAGATGATCCCTATTGTTTTTGGTCAAGGTTAAAGGTCATTTGAGGTCACCAGAGGTCAGAATGTGAAAACCTTGTAAACACGATATCTCCAGAAGGATAACTGTGACTGATGTCATACTTGGTGTGTGGGTTGGTCATATTGAGTAGATGATCCCTATTGTTTTTGGTCAAAGTCAAAGGTCATTTGAGGTCACCAGGGGTCAAACTGTAAAAAGCTTGTAAACATGATATCTCCAGAAGGGTAACTGTGACTGATGTCATACTTGGTGTGTGGATTGTATATAAGTAACTAGACTACTCCCTTTGACTTTGGTGGAGGTCAAATGTCATTTGAGGTCACCAGTGGTCAAACTGTAAAAACATTTTGAACACTATCTCCAGAAGGATAACTGTGACTGATGTCATACTTGGTGTGTGGATTGGTCACATTGAGTAGGATATCCCTATTGCTTTTGGTGGAAGTCAAATGTCATTTTAGGTAAAAAAAAAAGGTTAAAAAAGGTTAAGGTTATATTGGGTTACAGTCTTATTAATGTGGTGTTTCAAGAAACATAACTGTAGTTGATCTCATACTTGTCATGTGGATAATTCATGTTTTTTATAATATAACCATGTAGCAAGGAATCACAAAGCCTTTTGGCTTTCTGGTTTAAGGGAAAGGTTCAAGACAGATCAAAGTTGGTGTGTGGGGGAGGACATGACAATCTTAGCCAGGATTGTTTTTGGAGCAGGTCAAAGGTCATCTGAAGTCACCTGTAGGTAGAATGTAGACAACCAGGAGTCACATGTTTTGTTAGCTTCAAATTTGGAGGGTGTGTACTTCCTTCTAAGTAAATAAGATTCTGGAGGTGTATCATATGGGGATATCAAGAGGTCATACAGTGAAAAGCTTCTAAACACACTATTTTCAAGGGGGAAGTAACCCTGCACTTTACAGGTGGTGTTACGGTGCAGTACATAAAGACCATTGTTGGGTTTGGCTCTGGTGTAAATTGAAGGTTATTTGGGTCACTAGGCGGTGCAAAGTGTTAGCACTCAAATCGTACTTTTTCTTTTCTCCCATTTTGTGGGTACGCAAGTACTTGTTGTTACCAGCATTCAAAGACCGGCAATACTTTGAAATGTTTGATAAAATTCATTTAGTATTTTTGGCCTTAAAAATTTTAATTCTGTGACTTTTAATGCAGTGCACAACAAAAAGCAATACATACCTTTATAATCCTTTCATTATAAATGTCTTAATTATTTCCTGAGCTGTTTTGATAGTTATAATTAAAAAATTCCCAAAAGACAAGCTATTCACAGCGCGTACTCCCTCACCTCATATAACCTATGCATTACGGTATTGACAATGGTCTAGCATCTGGCAATTTTGTGTGTGTGTGTGTATCTGGTCACCACCCTTCCGTAATTGCCAGCCTTTATGGTCTGACTGCGAAGTTCCAAGCTGCTTTTGCATCTACGCTAATCTTCCTTGGTTTTCCAAGTTTTCAAGTTTTGCATCGCAATCGTCAATCCTCATCCTTTCCAACCTCTTTGGACCCGTTTTGGATGAGTATCCTTTTTATTTTCGCGTCTTTTTCATGTTCTTTCGACACGTGTGTGTTGGGTCTGGGCTAGGCCTCAGGCCCGTGGAAGTGTTACATTACGTTGTACGTTGTTATATATGTAACGTGTAAGGCTACATGTTTCGCCACCCTGTTGCATTGCCTTGTGCTTGTATATATATGTAACGTTGTTAGGCTTCATGTTTGGCCATCTTGTGTGTATCTCGTTTCGTATTCACTTGATGTTGGGGGACATTTTTCCCCTCGCAGTGTTTCTTCTTCCTTCTTGTGCCACGGGGTTCAGCGTGGGGGATTTTGCGTCTGCACGAGCCTCAGGCCTACAGTTGTGTTAAGTAGCTGGAGTCTGCTGGGATAGGTTCCCCACGCGGCCTCTCTACATGGTAAAATTAAGTGGTACATGTCACATTGCGTATGACATCCTAAGCCTCTCCTTCAGATACGATGGAGAGAACTCAGGACGTCTGTTCTTCCTGCAAATGCTTTCATCCGTTTAGCTCATGGGACACCCATGACCAGTGCCCTCAGTGCCGGCCTTGCGAGGAAGGCCTCCCCTGCACCGTCTCCTGCGTGTGGCCTCTGGAGCGTTGGGCAATGACCGTGGAATGGTTGCGTAAGCGTGAAGAACAATGGGGGAAGACGGCCCAAAAACCCCGCAAGAAGAAATCCGCGTCAAGCCAATCCTCTTTCCACCCAACGTCGGATCGCCGTACCCGGGATTCTTTGATCGATCGCCGTACCCGGAACCCGAGAGCCGTACCCAGGATTCCGTGATGGAGCGTCGTTCCCGAGATCCGGAAAGTGAGAACCGTACCCCGGGTACAAGCTGTACAAGCCGTACCCAGGACCCGCTGCCTCCACGCGATCATAGTTCGTCATCTATCGCTCAGGCCACCATAGCAGATGGCACAAGACCCAACAGGAGCGAAGAGGCCGCCCCACATGGGGGCATAAGTCCTGCCATCACCCAGGCCATCATGGTGGTTGGTGTAAGTCCTGCTCAAACTTCCGAGGCCCCTGGAGCCGCTGGGCTAAGTCCTCCACCGCTACCCGCCGCCGGGGCTGCAAGCGCGCTCCCCTGCGCACTGCCAGCCACCGTGGGTGGTGGTGTAAGTCCGCAGTGTCTTGGCTGGTGGGGGGGCGGCTGCGACACTTCCAGCGTGGAGCACGATCGCGCCAGACGCTTGGGTCCCGGGGGTCATCGCCGAAGGCTACAGAATCGAATTCACGGCTCCCCCAACAATCTGGCCTCGTCGGGCCAACACCGATTTCGGACGACGAGGCACAAAGGGTTGCTCTCAAGCAAGAGCTCAAGGACCTCGACAACTGTGCAGCCGTTCGGGTTCACGCTGAGAACGACCTTCTGTTCCACTTCACCTTCTTCCTAGCCCCAAAGAAGAACGGGACGTGGAGACCCACCCTGAACTTCAAGCCCCTCAACAAATGGTTTGTACGTACGCAGGGGTTCAGGATGGAGACGCTGGCTACGATACTTCCCATTCTGACCAAGGGCATGTGGGCGATGTCAATAGACCTTAAAGACACGTACCTTCATATTCCCATCCACATCGTGTCGCCCCAGTTTCTCGCGTTCCGCTACCGCAGAAACGACTATCACTTTGTGGCCTTGCCCTCCGGGCTGTCGACTGCGCCGCGAGTATTCACGCAGGTAACCCAGGCGGTCCTTGTGTTTCTCTGATGAACCAGTATTATGGTCTTCGCCTATCTCGACGACTGGCTGGTGTTGGGTTCCTCAGAGTCGGACGCGAACAACAATACTGTGCACGTCTTGTGCACACTGCACAGCCTAGGCTGGGTCGTGAACGAAGCGAAATCGTCGCTCACACCCTCCCAAACGATAACTTATCTCGGGGCGCGTTTAGACTTCTCCGCCAGGATGGCCTTCCCAACGGAGGAGGGGGTGTCAGACCTCCTCGAGGACACGAACAAGATCTTAGCTGCTCTACAAGCGACGGTCCTTCTGTGGCAACAGTTACTAGGGCGAATGGCGAGTCTGGTGGACCTCCTGGGCCTTTACCGGCTCCACATGCAGCCGCTTCAACGCCATTTCCTCGCGCACTCTGCGGCGCCAGATACGTGCCCAGGCCAGCTGACCCTGCTGCTGACGGAACTGCGGCCCTTCCTACAGTTGTGGATGCGGAAAGCCAATCTCACGGTGGGGAGTCCTTTTCGCAACACGGCGCGTCTAGCTACAATCACCACGGACGCGTCGCAATCGGGTTGGGGTGCGACGTGGAATCATCGGATGGCCGCAGGGGTGTGGTCCCTGACCGGAGCGGCCCAGCATATCAACGTTTTAGAAACGGAGGCGGTGCTACGGGAGATTCAGCATTGGCGCACGGATCTCGCGGGCCACGTGGTAACAGCGCTGGAACAACTCCACCACAGTGGCCTATATCAACTGCAACGGGGGCACCAGATCAGGGGCCCTCTTGCTATGGGTGTGGGACCTCTTGCTCCTTTGCAAATCCCTAAGGATCACGCTTCAGGCGGGGCACCTAGTGGGTCAACAGAATGCGCTCTCTTTAGGCAACTACGATTATGGCGCATGGACGCTCTCGCGTCAGTGGGCGAGCCACCTCTTTTCTCTCTACAGTCGGCCCTCAATAGACATGCACACGTCTCCATCCAACGCCCAGCTGCCGGCATTCGTATTGTAATACGCCACGCCCACGGCGTGGAGAGTGGACGCCCTCTCCTTCCCGTGGACAGGCCTTATGATGTACTGATTCCCTCCGTTCGCCCTAATCCACACGGTCCTCCGATGGCTCCAGAACACTCTGGCGGACCTCCTACTAGTAGCCCCGTGCTGGCCGAGCCAACCTTGGTTCCGACGGCTGCTCAGCGACCTGCTGATTCTCTTCCCACCAGTGCCGGACCTCCTCACGCAACGGAGCGGGGCTCTCCGCCACCAGGACCTCGCCTCCCTCTGGCTGGCTGCGTGGCCTCTGTCAGGTCAACGCTCCAAGCGGCAGGCTTTTCTGCAGAGGCTGCAGACATTGCCGCGGCAGCCAGGCGTCCCACGACGCTTAAAACTTATGATTCGCGTCTCGAGCGCTATTACACCTGGGCGGAGGAACACACTCTCGATCCCGTGGAAATGTCCGCCCCAGACCTGTCCAACTTCTGCATCCTCTTCCGCTAGGGGTAGCAGGTTAATAGGATCCGCAACTACTGCTCAGCGATTGCGAAGGTACACCGGGGATTCGCCAACGTTTCTACCATAGGTACCAACATCGCCCTCCGCCATCTTCCACGGGGCATGTACCACCAGCGCCCGCCGTCGCAGCACTTGGCCCCCTCTTGGTCAGTCAACGCGGTCTTGGACAAGCTAGCCAAGGCGCCATACGAACCGCTACCCAACGCACCGCTGGACCTCCTCACGTCCAAAGTCCTGTTTTTAGTAGCCGCGGCTTCAGCGCATCGCTGGGCCTCACTCCACGCCCTCACCCTGCATGCAGGCTTTCTGCGGTTCGACCTCGCGGGGGTGCGCCTCCTTGCAGACCCGTGCTTCTAAGCGAAAAACCAAACTCTGTTGTTCACGCCAGCAGAAATTCGACTGCCTAAGCTAAGCGGCGCCTCCTTGGTACCGGAGGATAGATTACGCTGCCCCTTCAGGGCACTAAAGTGGTATATCGAGGGTACTAAAAATGTCTGGACGTTGGACCGGCTTTTCCTCCCGCATCGTCCCTTCACGCCTGTCTCGCAGGAAACCCTGTCACGCTGTATCGTGTCGCTGATCTGGCCGCACGTAAGCCCTACAGAACGCGTTCGGGCCCACGAAGTTCGCGGGCACGCAACATCTTCAGCATGGTTTCGCGGCGTACCTTTAGAGGACCTCGCGGCGGCCGCATGGAGGACTTCGCCCCCCTTCGTGTCGTGCTACTTACCAGCATGCCGACAGCTGATGAGGCCTTTGCACGCACGGTCCTTCAGTCTCCCTCGGCGTAATCCTGCCCACCGCTGACAACCCTGTGTCAGCAATGCAAAGGTTATATGAGGTGAGGGAGTACGCGCCAAAACTCCTTGGTTTGGGAAATCGCTAGCGACGTACTCACCTCATATAACAACCTGCCTGCCTCCCCACTTCAGGATTCGCACCTTAGGGCGACAGGTCCACCGCAGCGGCGTTTTACACTCGCCCTGTCTACGCCTTCCACATTCTAGGCGCGTCACCTGCGACCAATCTTTGTGGGACTCCGTTACCAATGACGCCGACGGTAAGCACCGGGCCAGGGGTATTCCTCACCCACTTTTTTCTCCAGATCGACACTTCACTGTCAACCCAGGCCTTTTCAGCCTGGAAATTACGGAAGGGTGGTGACCAGATACACACATGCGCACACACACACAAAATTGCCAGATGCTAGACCATGGTCAATAAGGTAATGCATAGGTTTTATGAGGTGAGTACGTCGCTAGCGAATTCCCAAACCAAGGAGTTTTGGGGAATTGGTTTTTTGTTTTGCTTAACTATGATAGAATTTCTTGCATACAGAGACCTCTTAGGTCACTGAGACAGGTATTAGCAATTCCAGAGGGATCTTTACCTAACAAATGACACTGCACATCCAGAGAGAAGTGATTTGTCATGTCAATTTGGATTACCTACATGAGAGATTTTTACTCCAAAATAGATCAGATAGTAATTATCTTTTGGCTATATCCAGCAAGTGAAAGACAGGTTGTAAGGAATTGACTTTAAAGATACAACTGGAAATTTTAATATCAATATATACCGTGTGCTGGCTGCAGAATTCTTGGCAATCACTTACAAACCTTGAAGGACATTGGAGGAAAACGCCTGTGAATAATGTGAAATTTCAGTTTCAGATTTTTACACTAGAACCAGAAAAAGGCTAATATTCAGTAGTTAAACCTGTCTTACTACTTTCATTACTTTCAAGTAGTTGTAATTATTCAGTTTTGCCACATCACATTTTATGCCGTATACAGAAAAGACCAGTACTTGAGATAGGGTGTCACACTAAATTTCTCTTGGGCACAGTATCTTACGAGGGCAACATTCAAGTATAATAATGGCTAGGATCCACTAAGCCTCTTGGCGTTCTGGTTTCTTTTGTGTCAATGCAGTCACCTGGTTGCTATGCAATTAACTGCGACACCTCACACAGTTCTATTTGAAAAGTGACCTTGAAAATGCTACGGTTGGCCAGCTTACGCAATTGCGCAGTCAACTTTTCAAACGATGATATCTTCGCCCCTGTGCATTCGATCACGCTAATGTTTTCACAGCACATACTCTGTACACTCCCCAACTCCCCTTCCAAATTTTGCAACCATACACGATCATCTGGCAGAGATATCAATGATTTTAGCTTTTGACCACGCCTTCAAACAACCTTCAGTAAAACATGTCAGGGAACAGCATCACCACTCTGTCAATCTCCAAAGCTACTCCATGTCAATCATGAAACTTGTTTCCATATACGGTTATAATCTCCCCTTGTTCGAAAGACATTTTAGTGATATTTACGTACTAAACAACTCCCATCACTTTCACTTGCCTTCGCAGTTGGTTGCTCTATACAAACCATGCCAACTCTTGTTTCGTCATATGATAATAACATGTAATGACGTCACTCGATGTCGAAATCCGAACAAGTCCAAACTAGTTTACAGTATTGCATTGTGGGTAGCGTGTGTCTTGGGTGTGGGCCTACGTATCAGTAGTACGTATACAGTACGTATGTGGAGTAGAAAAGAAACAGTGTAGGCCTAGCAACCAGAAAAAGATTTTAAAACTTGTCACTGAAGTGCATCACGGCACCTCAGTTATCATTTTTGTCATTTTCATGTGGAAGACTCAATTACCTTTGTGAATGTGAAGTATGATAACGTTCGGGATTTCCATCGCGGATATTTTTGTTCACACAAACTGATGGATTACTCAAAATATTAGGAAGAAGGGTTCCCTTCTTTTCAAGAACTGTGTTTCTCTCAGATAGAAATTCACTTATTTCTTTCTGAAGAACAATTTGTTCACTCAAACATTCAAAATTCAAATGATGCATCTTTCATAACTCATGTAGTGTTTTGAGTAGATGAAGATGTTGTACATGTTATATGTGATGAGCCTGCAAGTAATCATCATGTGTCATGTTGTTGGTGCATATTTCTTTAGCAAGTGCTGCTATATGCTACTCTCTTTGTTGAAGCTTTCAGTGTTATTTTGATTGTTGAAAACGATGTGAATGAAAGTATGGCAAATTTTCACTGTGGCTAACTAACTGTGGTAGTAGGTATCAGAGAGGTAATACTACAGAGAGAGTTATGTCAAAGAAGCAGAAAAGAACAACTTTTGGTGTGTTCCTATGTTATCAAACCTGTGAGGTTTACATTATAGGCTTAAGTATAATTACTCCACTTAGGAAGACAGTGAACTGTTGATGGGGTTCCATGACCTCTGAATCATTGTTCATTGCATTCAGAAAATGGCCAGTCAGATTTGTTTTAATTTTGTCGCTTTTAATAAAGTTTCTTTACAACTTACTGATCTGAAGACAAAGACATCAAAAGATATAGTCAAAGACCCAGAGTTGCAAAAATTGAATTTCTCTTTGTCGGTCTGGCTTCCTCTTTGTTAGTAAAACCAGACTTTGCTAGCACTCCATCCCGACCATTGTATTGTTTCTATTGTTGAACATGTTTTGTGGGATTTAGTGTCAACAGTTCATTCACCAAACATGTCCATTTTAAATTTTTCCAGCTATACTGAGTAATCTTGGCCATTGTTCTCCTATGTGGCATTCTATTGTCCAACTGCACAGCATGTAATTGATTTCATATTTAGTATTGTGAGTGGAGAGGTTTTACAATATCTTTTAATACTTTACAGAGCAGGATAATAAGAAACAGTATGAAGAACTTTTCTACTGAGGTTTTTGTATAAAAACAAAGGAAAAGATAAAAAGATAAATTGATGACGAGTCAACATATTGTGACAGTTAATTGCAAGATGAAGAAAAAAAATAATAGCAGTATGAATGAGATGCAGTATAAATAATGAGAAAAATGAGATTTAATGACATTAAAAGTTCTAAAATGAGCCAAAGGGCGTGTTGAAAGAGTAAACTGTGAAGTGTTCACAGCTGCTTCTCACTGGTGGTTGATTTTGGACTCCCAGATTTTGCTTGCTTTTACCCAAACAGAAAAGTTAGTGAAAGAAGTTAATGTTTCATTTGCAGTTGGAGGTTTCATTCAATAGTTGGCTACCACCTGTCGCTGGGAACCATAAACAATCTGTTGATTCTGAGCAATTTGCAGAAGAGGGAGGGTCAGTTTGACATTTGGAAGAGTCATATCATTATATTCCAGACAAGCGTTAATTCATCTAGATATCTCACAAAAGAGTTGGACCTTTGTGGGAGAGTGTCAGGGAAAATTCGTAGCCTAGTTACTTAGTTAAAGGAAATTCAAGTGGATTGCTAAATTGATTTGATGCACCTCTAGAGATAATTCTGTGAGCATACCTCAATTTAAGAGCATTTTTGAAATACTGCAATTGTGTGGTGGTTCTGTGTACATGTTTCACCAGTGGAGAGGAATATTTTTGCAAACTAAATTGTCTCTTAAGATATTGTAAACCACAGAAAAAAAAATCAAAACAGACGTTTAGAGGCCGTAAAGTGCTAGTACATTTTTGAGAAAGTCTGTGATTGCATTTTTTTTCCCCTACCAAATGGACAAGACAGTATTTAATAAATGATGATATGTGGTATGGATGTAAGCTTTTGGAATTCTTGGGATCAGAGATTTCGGGAGATCTTTGATGATCTTGAGTTTGGTGAGTAGTTTCTTCTGAACTTCTCTTAAGAGAAGAATCTTTTTTAAAGATAGTAAATGTCACCAACAGGTGTAGACACTGTTGGTTAAGTATCTGTACATCCTCAGGGAACATTGCACAAATATCACCCCTACATGTATAATACAACATTTTCTGACCTGCCAACCATCCTGATTTTAGCGGGACAGTCCCAATTTTCAAAAGTAAAATCCCACAAAAAGGAGAATGTCCCAGTTTCATCAATTGTAATGGAAACAGGACAGAGAAAACTGAAAGAAGAAAAAGACATGCAATAACTTTACAGTAATTTATACACACTTACACATACTGTTAATGTACTGTGCAATGTATGTGAGTGTATCTCTGGATGGGAGCGAGAGATTAACTATGCTATTTCAGTAGTGGTTGTTGGTTGGCCTGGTCACTTGTACCGGTAGACCATGCTCTCCAATGTATAATACAGCTCTGAAGTGATATATCTATTACATTGAAATCATATTTTCCCAGTTTTTGATTCCTTGCCGAAGGCAGAGGAATCTATGCGATGGTGATGTTGTGTGTGTGTGTGTGTATGTATGTATGTATGTGCGTGTGTGACGCCTGCTTGTAAACACGATATCTCAAGGAGCGTAACTCTGAGTGATCTCATACTTAGCATGTAGATTGCCCATATTGAGTAGATGATCCCTATTGTTTTTGGTGGAGGTCAAAGGTCATTTTGGGTCACTAGAGGTCAAAAGGTAAATACCTTGAAAATTGCTTGTAAACACGATATCTCCAGAAGAGTAACTCTGAGTGATCTCATACTTGGCATGAAGGTTGCCCTTATTGAGTAGATGATCCCTATTGTTTTTGGTGGAGGTCAAAGGTCATTTGGGGTCAACAGGGGTCAAATTGTGAAAACCTTGTAAACAAGATATCTCAAGAAAGGAAGCTTGTAGAAATCTCATGTTTAGTATGTAGTTGCACCATGTTGAGTAAAGGAACCTTATTGTTTTCAGTGGAGGTCAAAGGTCATTTGGGGTCAACAGGGGTCAAATTGTGAAAACCATGTAAACACGATATCTCAAGAAGAGAAGCTTGAGCAGATGTCATATGAAGTGGGTAGGTGTATCTTATTGAGTACAAGGGTTACCAGAGGTCAAAAGGTAAATACCTTGAAAATTGCTTGTAAACACGATATCTCCAGAACGGTAAATGTGAGAGATCTCATAGTTAGCGTGTGGATTGCCCATATCGAGTAGATGATCCTTATTTTTGTTTGGCAGAGGTGAAAGGTTATTTGGGGTCATGGGAGGTCAAAATGTGAAAAACTTGAATCTGCAATATTTAAAGAACGGTCCTTCTAGTGAATTTTATATTTGTAATGTAGAATCCTCTTGTTGATTTGAGAACTTCTTTTAGGACATACCAACATAGTCTCTTCGATAACCATCAAGAAAAGATGAAGACAACATTAAATTTGGTATCAAAGATTATTATTTGGCCAACCTGCCACTATCCTCATAAGGACATGTGAGTATGCATGAATTGTAAATTGGAATTGATTAAATATACCACGGGTTATTAGCTTTATAAAAAGAACTAAATTACTGATCATTTGGATCAAATACCCTTGAGCGTGCATGAACTGTGATTGCTTAATTTAATGAATCAAATTGTAACTGACCCCCCTCCGTTCAAATTGGTCACTGTTATCTGACATAATTTATCACAGTTGACTGCCAGTAGAGACCACAATGTCCAGAATAAATCATGCAGTCTGTTGAGCCAGGTGCTCAATGGACTTAACCATTTACTGTATAAACAGTGTCTCTGTTTAGCCCTTAAAGGGAAATAGGGCGTTTGTTTTACGGAAAACAACCATATTTTTAAAACCATTATTTGTGGACATAGAATGATAGATTATTCAAAATAAGGAATTACAGTAGCCTTATTTTCAAGGAATAAGATTCTCACAGATCAGAAATTTAGCTATTTGTTGCTCAACAATAATTTGTTCACCCAAACTTTTTAAAATTCAAATGATGTATCCGTTCCTCATCACATGCATAATGTTCTGAGGAGATGAAGCTTTGACAGATATTTATTGATGAGACTGAATGGTTTAACAATAGTTAAGGCGAATTTCTTTGTATGCCATGTTGGTGTATTCTACACACCCTATTTCACTTTACAGTAGTTCAGGTAAGCTTTAAACAAATGACTACAGTGTATCAAACCAGGGAAACTTGTACTGTGTGTTGTGTCTTAAAGTAGACTAAAGGCAAAATTGCAAGTCATGCTAGATTCTTGTTTAATAGGAATATCAGTTTTTGCTAATTTTCAAGGACCTCATAGCCATTGGGAAGGGCATCATGCCAAAAAATCAAATATGAAAAAGCTGCCACCAATAGCTGTAACTCGACAAAATAAAGTGCTATAATTTTGATTAAATAAACATGTTTACCTTTTTATCAAGTTATTAGACACGACAAAATATAATTTGTTCCCCTGCAGCATCATATCTGTTTGGGAGTTTTCTCATGTTTGTGTAGGTCAAAGGTTATTTGGGGTGACAACAGGTCAAAACTTGTACATGTTTTAAGGTGATAATAGGGATTTTTTTTGTGAATTGTTATATTCTAGCTGTGACAAGTTGATCCTATTGCTTTAGTGGGTGAAAGGTATTTGGTCACGAGATTGCAAAGGTTTGACCACTAATGTATCCAAGTACAACTCCATGTGCAGTGGGGATTATGTTTGTACAATTGTCAGAGCAAGGAATCCCAGCTTTTTTTTTTTTTTTTTTTTGGCCAGTCACAAGTCTACAATGTGTGTGGTGGGCACAGACACTAATAAGACACGTGGTTTATGGCTGAAGGCTCTGATCGGAAGCCATTAATAGCAGAAACACGGAAATGGATCAACGAGGGCTGTTAATGCTTTAATCCTAGCTTCGTATCACTGCGGCTCAATATCATCTTCTGCGAAGAAGCTTGCTGCTACAGATTGCTACTTCCACTTATTTCTATGTAACTGCCGGTGCTAGGTGGACTCATATTTTAAAAATTGATGCAAGTGATGTAAACTTGTGAGAAACAGATAATTATTGGAGATGTATGTATATAATAATCAATACTGTTATATTGCATTTGAAATTAAGACTTATTTTTATTTGGAAGTTGCTCAAATCTAGAGTGTCACTCTGTTGACAGTGTGGTAGCCTAATAGTACGATAACAATGTAGTCATATAGCTAGGTTTGCATCTTTGTTAATGTTACTGATAGTCTTTCTGTTACTGTTTAAGTGTAGCCTTACATGCGCAATATTCCCCTGGAATGGCGTTCACTTATAATTCCCGATAAATTTCCCATTTTGACTCGCTACCTCACTTAAATTCTGGAATTACCAAGTGACTATTTAAGCAGTAGTGCCAGTATATTGATATCATCGGTATTAGTTTGCATTCCCACAATACCCATATCGTCGATAGGCATTTCCAACAATATCGTTAGATACTAAAGTCGACATATAAAGAAGAATCTAAAATAATGATATTATACTACATAGTAACATAGTAGCATACCGGGTCCACTGTAAATATGGATACTCAGTAGCAGTGACAAAGTATTGACTAAACAAGACAGATTGATTAACGCTCCATCTCATGTTACAAGGAAACTTACTTCACCTCATGTCTCTGACCTTCATAACAAGGCTGCCCTAATAGCAGTAGCAGCAGTGCCACACAGGTGTATACATGCACTATGACTGTGCAGAAACAGTTGCCAACATTAATCACATAGGTTGCAGTGTAAAGTACACACACAGTGTACAGGGTTCAAAGCAGCAAGTACAGACAGCGTGAAGTACAAATGTTAGCAACAAACGTCATGTGGCCATTGGCGCAAGGCAACGACCACAATTTGTGATCCCTATGGAAAGTCTTAGTTTCTGTAACAGCTACATCATGATTTACAAAAGATATAACCGAAATCAAAGGCTGGATCACTGCATTTTACGAACGGTTGTGCAGTACAGTTGTCGTTTTTCTGTTGAAGATTTTCTCTTTGTAGCTGCTTCATTTGGAACTTGTTCGAATGGATAAAATATCGGTCGATATTTTAGATAGGGATATTTTTGGGGCAGGTTTAGGCTTGTTTTTGAACACTGACAGGAGAGTTCAGCTCAACTGAGGCAAACAATGGGTTTGGTTAAACCCCTAATTTACAGGTTTGCATAGACTGCAATATAAGGGCTTCTGTTGCCAGTAAGTCATGTCACTCAGGAATCAGGGGGCTGTTAATCTGTTAGGGGTTAGTTTCAGGTTAGTGGGAGATAAGTAACCTGCAATTTTCTGAAAATCTAAGCTTGTACAGAAATGTGAAATATTCTCCAGTGTCAAAGACAAGGGGCGGCGTAGTTAAACTTCTTTTATATGTCCAATACGAAGCAAATCTGGAGCACAGCATCAGTATGTAGGCTATCTTGCCTAGATGTGCACAGCACAGGTGCTTTTAGCATTTTCCGACTTTTGTGAATAGTTTGTGATAGGGTCTAAGCCGTTCTTTTTTGATTGCTACTCAGATTGAGTACGCTATTCTGTCAGTTTTTGAAGAAGAAATAAGCCACATTTAGGACCACCGATTTGCGTGATCACGGACAAACACAGAAATTGAACTTTACTACAGAAACTCACAGAATTTACCAATTTTGGAGAAAGTTTCTAAAATGATATATTTTGATGAAGAAAAGTTAATAAAGGAAATGCACATGGTTTACAGCTGTTTTAAGTTTCCTGAGTAAACTTTACAATGGCTATCAAAGCCACTAACTTTTACTCATAACACTACAGTGCGAAGTAGGCAAGTTGACCCCAGCAGACCAGCTGCAGTGGGCCAAAACACCTTGAATTAAGTGAGCATTCCCCATGAGTGCTAGCACTGACTACAGTACGTCTAGCCAGTGAAAACATAGGAGGGTAAGTTAGTATCAGAAATATTTGCTACTGTAGTGCCACAATGTATCACAATGCTTCAAAGTTCTCTTTCTACAAAAGCAAGATAAAAATCTCAACATTTTAATCTTTGTGATTGAAAACAGTAAAATACCTTTGTATGTCTCTTAAAATAATATAAACCCTGTAACTAACAAGCTGTTCTTTCACTGGGAATGAAATATGGACAAATGTAGAAGGTGGTTAGGCTATTGGCAACACACCTCACCTAATTAGGTAAGGACATAATTAGCATAAATTTTTGGAAGGCTTTGCCTAATCTTTTGGACATTTTTAATGAAATCTTTTGGTACCTACATTTAAAGTTTAAAAAGACATGTAATATAGTTTCATTTACGTGAAATATGCAACATTTTGTGAAGCACTTAAGTTTTGAAGCAACATTGAAAAATTTCTTTTGATCAAAATTTTGTTTTACCTCTATTGCCCTCCACGGCACTGCCGAGAACTTTCCGAATTATGCACAACTTCCTCTACACTTGTATCTAATCCGATTACAGAGCACAATGGCCTAGTTTACAGCTTTGAACATCAAAGCTCTGAGACAGGTCTTTTGTTCCTTTCACCTTAGTTTGTACAGCTACAGCAGTGAACAGAAAACTCACGCTAGAAGATCGACCAGGTTTCTTCCCTCAAGTTTAAATACCTCCTTTTTGTACGTTATTCGAAATGAAATAAATTTCCGCGCGTGTGTGTGTCTTTCTTTTACTGTTCTTTCTTGATTTTTTTTCTTCTTTTAGTTCGACATAAATTGTCACGGTAAATTGAGCTTCGTTTTGAATGGTTAATTACTGTGAAAGGCAACTTCGACTGTGACCATGATGTTGCTAGAAATGAGAAAATTCCTCGCAAAATTCATCAACCAAAGTAAAAATGTATGATGATCTTCGATGTTTTAAGAAATCGTCTGCGTTTGAAAGGGGTAACTAATCAGTCGGCCTTGTGTTATCGCCACGAGGTCCTACAGATTAGGCCATTGCATTTTCCCTTCACTGGTTTTAGTAAAACAAAGCCAATTTTATCCCTATCATTAGCCATAAATAATTATGAAGTTTTGCCCCCCAAAAAGGAAAAACTGTACTATGCTAAGCCTACTTATTTCTTTTTCAAAATGGAAATGCAAATCGCACTTACTGTACAGTAGTAATGTTTACAGTCGTAATGTTTACAGTAATGTTTGCATCTCCTGACGGATACCCACATCTTTTCGTAACTGCTAATATTGACAGGCATGCATGCTACGGGACACAGGCAAAACGCAGCGGCCTGTTGCGTCGACTTGTAAGTCGGTGGATAACTGCGTCATTGCTTTTAATTTATAAGTTCATGCCTCCCTGGTCCAACCCATCCAAAGGATAAACCAATGTGGTTTGTTAAAATATTCGACGTAAATGACCTCATTGGTGACGTTTTCCGAAATTCGTGACGTTTTCCTAAATTACTGATGTTGAAATTAATAAATATTCATCGACAATGGACACTTTCGCATTTAACTATGATTTACACATGTCAACTTCGCCGCACCGGACATACACCTCACATTGGTACCTAACTACTTAACCGCACCTGTATACATACTGCTAGCATCATGGGTTAGCCTAGCGCAGCCAAATGCTGCGCAATAAGTTGTTTAGTTTTCAGTTTTCACAGTTTCACTACATGTACCACTGCAATGTTCATTGGGTAATACTGCATAAAGTTGCATATAATTCACACGTGCAGCTGAATGTGTGCGTGTTTTGTTTGGGAAGGGGGTCATGGTACTACCAAATTAAGGCTTATGAAAGTTCCACCTATCTTAACTTTTGCATACGGTACGGCTGCTAGCGTTAGCTGTAGTATAGGCCTAATGTTAATTCCTCTTTGTTAGGCTACAGTGTAGACCCATTAATTTCTTGATTCTTTACGTGTATAGCATTTAGAGTTAGATAAATGATCGAAGGAAACTGTTTAAGTTTCAACGCAGTCAAATAACACCCTGCAACCTAGGCTAGAGTCTAAGTCGTTTTACACTACCCGAGAGCTTTTGAAGCCCAGAACACATATTTTACTTTCTAAAAATTACGATAGCCTATAGTCGGAGTTTCCTCAACTTGGCGGGTTATAAAATCTCGTATTGAATTTTGTAAGCCTACGTACGTAACTATTTTGAACTAGGGCTTCATTCACGTGTGGTTTCGGAGTGGAAAGAAAATGTTTTCGTTCAAAACTTAATAAAATCATAAATATATTTTAAAAAACTTTCTGCTGTACGGAAGAATCTATTTACAAATGTCAGTGTAAAACACGCTCCAAAAATAATCGGCTTACAGGATTACCTAACACTGGTCAGGCTCGAATAAGATTCTCTGGTTAATGCATATTGTGTGTGCGCTTTGTAAAGACGTTGCTGTCATTGAATAGCAATCTTGTCGGAGATTGTACTGCCGACCGTTAGTGTCCAACAGTGACAATAGGGAGAAGTGAGCTCATTTTGGGACTTCGGAATGACAAGTACGAATAGGCTATTCATGGTTGTTGGGTATCTCGTACCGCGGAGTTGCAAAAATGGAGACACCCCCCTTACCCTGATGAAATGATTTTTGGCCTAGCACTAAAATGTTCATAACACACATGCAAGCCATTCTTAGAAGAGTAACGAAAGATCATGGAGACTTACAAATGCCATTTATGTCTGAAACAGAAATTCATGTAAATTGCAAAGTTAAGAATTTTCCCCCCGTATAAACAGAGGAATCTGAGAAGTGGAAAGTGGACGGAATTTCACACTTTGTGACGTAAACAGTTGGGAAGGGGGGTGTCTACAATTTTCAATCAGATTTGACAGGTATTTATGATTATTATGAACAATAAGCAAGCAAATGGAAAACAGCATGTTAAGGAAACAAAGAAACATTTGATATTTTACGAATAGTGCAGTGCATTAACAGTAGCTCTTGATCATTCATAGTCATCATACACAAAGTATACCATGTAAAGTACATTTACCATGTTTATCTTTTCCACGAAAATATTGATATTATCAGTATTTTGAAGTCGGTATATTGATATTTTTATTTTGTAATAATGACTCACCTTAGGATTATTTCAGCAATTCAAGGCATTGAATAAATGTTTATTGTGTAAATCTTGTAAAATCTTATGAAGCATTACAGGTACTTCTGTGTTCTGCTTGTACTGAATGCTCATTATTAGAAATACTCAATTTTTTTTTGAATATCAGTGTTTGCAAATTCTGTTATTTACTGAGTGCTTAAAAAAAAGACTAAAACTGCCAAGACCTAGGAGCTGAAGAGCTTTTTCCCCTGAACCCACATCTGAGCATGGGGTGCCCCATGACCCCGAATTGTGCGAAGCATGCACTCCTTCATCCCACTTTGGAGAAATGAAAGTTTGGCAGGTGTGCTTTCCTGTCTTTTATGGGTACTGCAATTAGTTTTATACCATATGTACCAAAACATGTCTCCACATCAATCCATATTCAGAAATAATACCTTGTGTATCCCAGCCCGGAACACTTGTGTGACGAAAGGGCACTGCTTATTAATTTAATTTAACTAATAGAACTTTCAAAAGTAATCAAATTATTGCCAGTTACATGCTTTTGTTATACATGTATCTAATGTGTAGTTTATGTAGTTAAATTACACCTAGCTAAAAGTACAGAGCTCTGACTGTGCTCAAGTTGAACAACAAGTGGATTGTACACCAGGACACTGAAAGCACATCACGTCAACAACACAAGCATGCATACCTGTAGTCAACTGCAAGTTAGTAGTACACCAAGTTGATATTGGGCAGAGAACAACACAAGCTAGTTAGCTAGCTGTTTGTTTGTTGTTGCTTCAATGTGGGCAGAATCTATTACTTGTCTAAAAGTTCAGGTTTTGTCTTTATTAGGAATTGCAATTCATTTTTGGTCCCTGGTGATATTGATATGGACCTGTGTTAACGGTACATTTCAAAAAATACTTTTTATTTGTATGAGGTGCGGTAACCAGTACTGATAAATTTTGGCCGTACCGGGAAAGTCTTAAAGTACCGGTAATACCCACAAACACATCAGCCTTAGATAATGTGAAGATGGTACTGCTTACACTTGTAGCGACTTAGGTATTGGGGCACTGTCCACCCCTAGTCCTTGCTCTATGTTGTTGAAATTGAAGAATCAGGAGAACAGGTTCCCTGTGAAGGAGGCCATATGTGTGAATTATAAAATGATTGCATAAACTTGTTTTATTGAAGAACCTACATTTTGCAATTGGCCAACCAATGTAATAAGTGTTATATGATGGTTAGTTGGAATAATCTTTGGGGTTAGTTGGAACATGTTCCAACTAATAACCCTATCCTACTGGCACTTAATGAATAGTGGCATGATATTTTTAGTACATTTATAACAAGAGGGGGTCCTAGGGGTTAATGCTATCGGTGGATGCAGTCAGGCTGTGCCCTTGTGCATTGCTTGCATTAACTCTGAATCATGTGTTACCCTACCATTAATACATGATCCAGCATTGATTAACCTTTAATTAAATCTCTGAGATTGTTGAAAATGTCCTTCCATGATAACTTTATTCCCTTAAAAGATGCAGAAAGCTCAGTTTGAAGTATATTCTCAAGACGGTTTTCGATGCTTTTACAGAATTTTTGTCACTCAAAACATTCCATGATTTGTCTTCCTTACAGCAGTTTATTCTTGTCAGTATGAAAACCATTCTTGCCTTGTGAGAGTTGATAATGTGTGGCAGTTTCTCTAAGGTTTTGTAATGCATGAATCTTTCTGAAACTGAATTCATGCACTCACATTAACAGTGACCTTTTCAAAGGAATCTGAAATCTCAAAAATTTTACTCAGGGAGAGCAATTTTTACTTCCCCTGTTTTTTTTTGGAGGGGTGGGGAATGAGTTCAGAAATGATTGCAATGTTCATATCCTGGAGTGAGTGAGTGAGTAAGTTGGTGCTTTATAACCTCCTGCTTGCCCATCAGCAGGCATAGGGTTAAAGAAATATAATGCAAGGAGCGAGATTGATCCATCCCACGTACACATTATGGGAAGTCCGTAGAGAAATGAATGCATCGTTTGCTCACAGAGACAACCAATGAAAAAAAGAAAAAGAACAATTTAACTATGTTTGGATGCAGAATTCTGGGGGGGGGATATCCTTATATTTCTGTAATTGGAATCCAAGGATCTCACTCTGAGGGATGATGTTCTCCCTGTTGTGACATTTCAAAGCTTCTGTAGGGAATTGTACCATTGAGGAGGTGATCATTGATTTTCCAAGGTATTCATTTTGATGACTTTGTGATTGGTACACAAACAGCAATATCAGAGGTAAACATCTGAGGTTGTCCAGTTAGAAGATATTGCAACATGAGTAAAACTGAAGCAAAGTAAGCGGAAAATGTGTTAAAACTGTTAACAAAGTATTTGTTATCAATAAAAGGTAATATAATGTTAGTATGGTATCTTCAGCAGTGTGACAACAGAGTTGAAAGGGGAAGGTCATGAAGAAGGAAGAACAGGCTGGGAGTAGTGAGCTATAGGTAAAGTGGGTTCAAAAAAGGTTAGTTTAGAAACGGCTGATGAAGAGTTTGTGTAAAAAGCGACAGGTGTAAAAAGAAGTGGATGAGGAGAGAGGTAGGTGTAGAATAGGGTGGTAGATGAAAGGTCATGGTAATGTTGGGGATGTTAAAGTAATGAAATGCCTGGATTCACAGTGTGTACTCCCTTACCTCCTATATCCTGAGACGCCAAAAGGCTGCAATTAAGGAAGGACGGTGGCCAGATGGTAGACCATAGTCAATACCACAATGCACAGGTTATATGATGTAAGTATGTTGCTAGTAAATTCCCAACCAAGAACTTTTGGGGAAATTGTGAAATGCATAGCGAGGGATTTCAGTATGTGACAATGTTTGTTGGTAAAAGTTTTCTCATTGTTGTCATACTGTATTTAATGAATGTAAATTAGTGTATGAGAAATTGTGTCCCATAAAATTTGCAGAGTATACCTCTTAAGAAGAGGTTTGGGAAGTCTGTTACAAATAATGCTTGCTAGGAAGGCTAGGTGACGTACAAACCCAGCTGAAAAAGAATTGATTATTCATCCATGGTAGATAGCAGAGGAGAGTTGGGAGCAGCACTAGAGATGGAGGAACCTTGGTATTTTGTCACAAGTTTAATCTCACATTTTTTCTGTTTTTTTTTCCATAGGATACTTTTCTATATTTTTAACTTTCCAAATACACATTCTGTGGTTTGATTTACATGACATAATGTAACATTTTGTGGATCTTTTCAATTTTTTTTTAAAACATTCAATTTCTTTTTAATCAAACTTTTGTCCTCCCTGCAATGTTTTTCGAAACGGCTGGTTGGAGGACCCAGGTGTTTGAGTTTCACAGCTTAGGAAGATATCAAATATGTGGAATTTAATGAAGTTCTAGTTGCTTGGAAACTCAATCAAAATGTTTAAAAACAATATTTGCTTCTTTTTGAAACAAAAAGTGGTGCTTATTGACCCCATTGCCTTGTTGATTCACAAAATCATTTGTTCCTCATAGACAAATTTTGTAAAATTTGGAGTAACAACTTGAGTGTCAATAGAGATGATCTTCATGCCTCTTGTCTAAGCACAGGATTTTTCCTCAAGATTCAGGAGATCATGGATACCGTGTCTGCTGCTAAAGGTTGTTTTGGTTGGTGGACTGCTGTCTGCTTTGAGGATTCAGGTTTATCCATTTGCAGAGCAGGGAATCTGGGCCTTATTAATGAAAGTGGCAGAGCAATATAGCACACCACAAAAAAACATTGAGGTTTGCTAATACTTTCAATATATTTAACAAGTCCCCAAGTCTTCAAAATTTGAAGGGCATAGTGGAGTGTGTAGAATTCCAGCATTTCTTGCTGCAGTGTTTTATATGAAGACTTTTACAAGAATACTTGTAACTTACAGTGAAAGGGAATGGATTTATTTTTAACAACATCAAAGGCATAAAGTATGATCATTAAAATTGTCTGGACAGTGCTCACAGTATATATCTTTCAACATTAGGTCTCCATAGAGTATTCCACAGGCAGAATTAGTTTTACATTAAAAGAGAATTCCAGACATGTATTAAAGGTGTATATCTTTAAAGAAAAAAGAAGACATAGACTGTAGGTAATGTCATATACCAAGCATTGAATATACAGTGATTGCATGTATGCAGAAAACCAGAAGGATAAGATAATATGTGATCGCAAGTTTTTCTTTACGTTTCAAATGTATACGCTGTTGCTCATGGTCAGAATACGTCATTCAATGATTGAAAATGACTACTTTGAAAAGCAATGAAAATGACACGAAAACAGTAAAAACAGAAATCATATTTGGAAATTAACAATTCTTTGTACAAGGGCTCACATAATGAATATGCAACAGTACAGCTCTCATTGCTGTATCAAAAATAGTGTCACGTGAAAATACTCAAAAGATAAAGTATAGCAAAAAGTCACTCCTTGATCGATATCTTAAATTGCAGTATTTGCAGAAAGGAAGCACTATAGTTACAAGTAACATACAACCAGCTTCATTTTGGCATCAGTGAATAGCTGCTTTGACCAACTGATTATTCATTAATTAGTTTGCTTCCTACTGGCTGGTTCAAAGAAGCACACGTTCAAGTTGAATGAAAACTGTCAACCACTACATTATTGTATTTTGTACTTTTGTTGTTATCATAGAAGAATTTGAAATCTTTTAATCACCTACAACCAAGATTTGTTTTCCCAAATTGTCTGAATGGTGCTATTTAAAGACCTACCAAACTTTTAGATCTGAAATTTTAGTGTTTTTCCTTTTTGTCTATGCATTTCATAACTTCAGTGACAGGATATTGTGCCAACATGTGACTTTCACAAGGGTACTTGGTATGTTGATATCCCCAAAGTCTTTGTAGGAGGGAGAACAGTATACAGGGGTGAGTGGTAGAGGGAACAATGGTAGGGGTATAAGCACTGATAGGAATGTGAGTACTGGTACTGGTGAGAAAAATGGTAGGAGTGGCATGAGTTGTAGGGGTGGGGGGTGGCCTGGAGGGTTTCTCATAAAAAAGTGCCAGTAACAGATGATTCCTTTCATGTTTCTTCATCGATCTTTGATCCACAAGACTTGACATTCATGAAGGTGTAGACCAGCAGCTTCTGTTGATAAGAAAAATCTTGCCCGGTGCTCATATTTCTATTCGCAGTGGGCAAATCTCAAGTATATTGTTTATAATAATTGTTTAATTCTGTGCTCAATATAATTCATTGAAGAGTGTAAATAAATCCACTGCTGGATTGTTGTGCTTGTTTTTGCAGAATGAACAGCATGGAAAGTATTGATGCATTGTAACTAGCACAAATAGACCTAACCTACCCCATTATAGGCATGAAGAAGTCTTTGCTTCTTGTATCTCTCTTCAGTAACTGTTGTGCAGAAAATGTATTTTTGCCCATAACAGATTCATTGAGACAAAAGCAGTACACATATCATCAGTATAGGCAATGTTTGAATGGATTAGAGAAACAGTTCAAGCTTTTGACCAGCTTTCAGGCTAGAGAGGTTATTGGCACTATAACAGTAAAATTTGATGTACATAGTCGGTTTGGATTTTGTTGGCCTGATGTTCTTTTTCATGAGAGTGATATGCATTTGATATCTCACAATCAGTTTTACTGACACTCCAAAGTTTTTGCACACTTCCCTAGATACAGTATGTGCTGTTTCTTCAAGCATACCATTTCAAAAAGCTGGCTGCCTCATCAGTAATGCACTCACCTTGTAAGCTTTAATAACACACCTACCAAACATCTTCTTTCCCCTTCCATCATATGGCAAGTTTTTTACCTGTGGGCAATTTGTGTCATGCACTGCAAACTCAAAGATGATGGGCAAGGGTGTGCCTCTCCTGTCACCAGCTTGTGTGACATACTGTTGTTGAAATAGAAGTCAAAGATATCCGTAACTCTTCAGTGATTTCACCATTTATTTGCCTGACAGCCTCCCTATTAAACAGACAGAAAACTACTGGCTCACTGGTGACCATTACAAAGTTTGCCTTTTCAGTAGAGAATTGGTTAGATCTGGAAAATTATGTGGTCAGGGACCAAGAACAGTAGACAAAGAGAACCTAAACAGTGTGTTAGATTTGTTAGTGTTTGATATGGCCTTCATAAGCCTTCTGGCTATGAGGCCAAGGTCGATTCTAAAAGATATCTAACCAATTTTCCTTGGCTTGGTTGAGAAAGTTTAGTACCCTCTGAAGAAAGTTTAGGTCCCTGTGGATGTGTAATGCAAGCTTTCAAGAAGTATTGCGAGTGTGGTGTGACTCATACACAGGTTGCCACTAGGGACTGCATGTCAGGGACCCTGGTACAGGAAGGGTCCCCAAGGGTGCAAAAATGAAGACACTGCTGAAATATAAATAACAAAAAAGGGGGATAAAAAATGATTGAAATATCAGTTTAAGGAGTCATGTAAGGGTTTGAGTTACATTTCGTTTACTTATCTTTAGATTATCCTGCTTTTGCAATTAGGAAAGCTCTTGTTGTTTGTTATGACTCACAGATATATTGCTAGGGGCTAAAAATATTCAGGCCTCTAAAATAATAAGGGTTTGCTACACATGAGTGCTAGTGTCTCATGTGCATATCAGAGTAACTTGTTTTGAAATGTATACTATTCCTGTTATCCATTTTTTTGTTATGCTGGTTAGATAGGACCATGTGTTGGAGCGCGGTAGTTGGTTTTTCTGGCAAGGGGCTGTGGGAGGAGTACCTTTCACAAACTGTGATAGAGAATCATGCCACTGACTTGTAAAGTTTTGCTCTGAAAGACAACATGGAAAAGTTGCATTGAATCAGAGATATTCTTTTCAGGTGATTAGGGGTCTTTTCAAAATTCACCTCAGCAGTATGCTGCAGCGGTAAGCCAACTTGCCAGAGGGAATGAATATTCTTAATGACATTATGCAACATTTTCTAAACACTGCTAAAGGTTAATGGGGTAACTGACCACTGCCCTTTTGTTTGAGAGCACAATTTAGGCCTGCCCTAAATAGAATGACTGATCAGGCAATGAAAAGTTCTAGGCTGTCCCCGTTAAGTTTCTATTCATGTAGTACCACGGAAGTGTGACCTTTATTGCTACCTGCACCAGATGGTCAATGGCAGTAATCCTACTTTTAATCTGGTTCTACGCTACAATGAAAAATCATTGCTGGTAGAAGAAAAGCAAAATATTTTTACTAAGTCCAACCATTGTAACAATGTTATTTTTCAAACCATTTCAATCTAGGAACGATATTTTACTGTGCATAAAAAGTTCTCTCAGAGAAACCACCGATAGTTTACCAGTTTGACATTTTTGGCTTTCATTTGAGCCAACACTCATGTCACTTTTTTTGCAAAGGTCTGTGCTGACGATATTGTTACGTTAACAAGCACA
Organism: Stichopus chloronotus; assembly: GCA_021234535.1. Taxonomy (NCBI): domain Eukaryota; kingdom Metazoa; phylum Echinodermata; class Holothuroidea; order Aspidochirotida; family Stichopodidae; genus Stichopus; species Stichopus chloronotus. The sequence goes on from CM037831.1 coordinate 25,756,018, forward strand.
AATGGCACGAAGCACATGGCTCTTAAAATGTTTCTTTTACAGAGAGTTGATCGATTCTACAGCAACGATTTCATATGTATACTTTATTTTAGCTCAAAAGTATGAACTACACTGTTAACTAGCAGCTCATACCCACGGACTGCATGTATATGCAACAAAGCTACAGTGAGGGTTTCACAAAGAAAAAAGTAGCAATACAATGCTGGAGACAGACTTTATAAAGAAAATACATTCCTGCATTATATTTTATAGAAAATATTTGAGCGTTTTCTTGGATGAGCCACAGCACTGTGCTACTTGTTTTACGGCATTGAAAATGCAGACAAAACTTTGTAGATATTCCTGGAAAAGTACATATTGTAGTGAATACAGCATATACCATGTAAAGTTATGTTTAATTTATCACATTTTATCAAATTTAGATGTTTCTTTAAATGACACCAACAACGTAAGTTACAAATGCTCCCGACTGTTCACTTTCATGGGCGATGAAATAACTCAACTGCCGAGGTGGTTAGACTATCCGGTAATACATCTCACTGCATTAAGGTGTAATTATTTGAAATTTCTAAATGGCATTACACAATCTTTTGTCTTATTTTTTCCTGAAACAGTTTTGTACATTTCAGCTCTAAACATGTATGTAATCAAGTTTTATTTGCTTGAAATGTGTACCATTTCATGAGACATTTCAGTTTTGAAGTAATATCAATTGATTTTTTTTCTGATCTAAGTTTCATAATGCTGATAGGTTTTATCGCTATGCTGCAAACTTATAGCAGCAAGAATTTAGCCTCGCATGCCTTCGCAAACACAAGGGGCATGATGGGAGGGAAAAAGGCAGAGTGCTGTGGAAGATGCAGAAACTTACAACTGCAGCAGCGATGCCTGAAACTCACCACTCTTGATAAAAATTATTCAAAAGTTCAAAGTGCATCCAAAGGTTGCATTTTCCTTTTATTATACATCATGTATTACTGTATTTACATCAGAGAAGTTCAACATAGGTTTTGGGAATGTGAGGACATGAATTCTGAAACCGTTCCTCGTTTTTAAAATATCATAGGGTCTGGTTGAAGGTGTAATTTTGCAAAGGGCATACATTAGGCCTAACGTAGGGCCAACATTCTTGGCTATTTCAGTGCACATAAATCATATTGAAGGAAGTTCCAAATTCAGTATCTTGTGAGAGACAGCTTGTTAGATTATTTCAGCTGTAAGGAATGCTGCTCTTTGTATTCTAAATCGGATTAAGCTCAGTTGTGGAATACTCGGACGTGCTCATGAACAGGGTTCTTGAGCGCTGCTCTGATAATGAGACATGCTTTAGTGTGCTCACCCACCACAGGACCATTGGCTGCCACGAAGGTGAATTCTGGAAAGACCCCTTACCATCCTCCTATGGGATGTTAGATCAATTAAATAAAGAATTTGTGTTAGATGCTATACATATAGCTACACAAAGAGAACTTAAGATAATCTATCATCTCAGATGTATCTATCTGTCTGTCTGTCTGTCTGTCTGTCTGTCTGTCTGTCTATAGATCTATCTATAGATCTATCTGTCTGTCTATCTGTTCACATTTGTTCAAAATGCTCCTCCTTTGTCATGTTTTCATGCATTTGTATGAAACTTGGACACAGTGTTCCATAGGTGGAGGACCATTTGGGGTGTTCAAAATTTTTTGGTCCAAGTCACTATGTGGACCCTATGGCCCATTTTATGAAATTCTGCAAAACGCTTCTTTTACCTACAGGTTCTCTTGCACAGTGTTGATGGTGTGTTATAATGATACTCTGGTTGTGGTCTATCTTAGGGTGTAGATGAATTTGTAGTCCAGTGTTCTATGTGAGCCCTATGGCCCATTCTGTGAAATCCTGCAAAAGGTTTCTCTTCCTGCTTTAAAGGTACCCCTTTAAGTGTCATATAACATTTCAAATATCCCTATCATGCAAGAAGGGTAATGGAGCAATGGGTCAGATTGTGTCCTAACTGAAACTCCATCTAGTCTGAGAAGGTACATGTAGGTCTAGACATTTAAGGGGCACTTTGAGTAATTCAGTCTTCTCAAACCTGTCAACAATGTCAAGTTTCCTATAGGGGTTCTTATACCAGATCAATTGTCAAGGTAATATAGTCCCCATACGCATGCAAATGAACACTAATGAGCTTGTAGTTAATGATGTAATTGGTGTTGGAAAATTTGCAACCATTTTGTCACATTAGTACTAATTCATATGCCCACAGCTAGTACAAACCAGGAAGAAAATGTACAAAATTGACAGTTTAGTGGATTTCAAACTTTAATAGTGATGCAATTGTAAGCATTGCAATGTGGTGGTTCCCATTAAATGTATCACAACTTTATTGACAAAGATCCAACTTCTGCACTGTTTGTGCTCTAGTTTTTGATACTCTGCAAATATGCAGTCCTACAGATTTTCTTGTACATGGAGTGTTGGTGATTCAATATAATGATACTATGCTTATGGTATGATATACTGATATGTAAATGTTACATTCAAGGTGCTCAGGTATGATCCTCTGCACCGTTGGTGCTCTGGTCTTAATTTGCAACATTTTGTTTTAAATTTTTCTTTCATCAGACTCAGAACTAAACAGTAAATGTCCTACCCCAGGTTGCAGTGGAACTGGTCATGTGACTGGCCTCTACAGTCATCACAGGAGGTACTTTTTCCTTAATCTTCTGGCATTTTCATCTGTTATAGGGGGTCACTTGTGAGTGAGAGGGCAAAGATTAAGGTAATATTGGAAAGTTACTGAGCCTTCCCCTCACTTCATCATCGACTGTCATGTTTATCTGGTAATCCCTGTGAGTGGTGGTTCGAAAATGGTGACCCACGGACCACATCCTGGCCCAACATCCAATTTGGACTGGCTCGCAAAGTGAAATCTGGCCCATCAAACACTATGAGGCATACTGTTGCCCCTATTCACGTCCATTCTCAGAACCAAGCAGTTGTTATGTGACAACACAGGCCTTTTAGTTTTACCACCATTTCCCGTATCATTTCCTGAGACTGTGAACTGCTAATTTCCTTTGATTTTACAAGATAGTGGCATGTCGATTTGTAAGGATTTTCAGAAACCTTGTCAATCATCTTCATGTCTTTGTCCTATTTTAGCTTGTTCATTTGAATCATTGATTTCTCTCCAATGAGTAAATGTTGTCACTGAGAAATTATTGATGCTTCCTACCTTTCTCCCGTTTTTACATCAAGTCATATGGGCAGCTATCAGATTATGAAATCAACTTACTAAAGGCAAAAAAAGAGGTGTATTAGTGGTTTGCATGTAGCATAGCCATTGCTGGATTTGCCTGAGGTGTTCAGATGGTAAGCCCCAAGTTTCTTGTGTCCACTTAACCTGGGAGAAGGGTAATTTTATTCATGCTTCACTCAAAATCACTTTTCTTCTATCCCATCGGTGTGTCTTCCAGTATTTCAAGCATCTGTCTTTCCCCTGAAGTCCTGGGTCTGACCTGTACCAAAGCTTTAAATAATGCACCTCACTTAAGCTTGTGTGTGGTGCTGTGCATAAGCAACAGAGAAGATCAGTGGGGAAAACAATCCAGTGCCCATAAAACTGGAAGGAGGACTGTGGGTGTAGCCAGTTAAACCAGATGGTTAGAAAAAATTGGCATAAACCATAATCTCAAGTCAAACCTAATCCATGGCAGTGCCACCTTTTTACAATTGGTACATGTCACCAAGTAGTATCAATTGAATGAATAACAAAATTTGGTGAATAAGAATGCCTCTATCGAGCCTGGGCGAAAGTGCAGTACCACCAACGTGTGCACTGACCACTACTAACCCACACATAGCCTACTGAAGAAAAGAATTAAGAACCCCTGCTCTAGAGGAAATTGTAGTTTTCAGAGATGTCTTATAGACTATATATTGAGCACTGTTGTTTACATGTAAATAACTGTATAAAATAATTATTGTTAAAGAGATCATTGTTGTTTACATGGAGTGTTACCCTGCAGATGTCATTGTGTCCTTTATAGAGTACTGTGATTATTGAAATCAACATGGTGACTGCATACTTACTTCTTGCAACCCAGAAACAGATTTCTCAGTCATGAATAATCTTAACTATCCTTTAATACTCTGTATTGGAAGAAGTTAAAAAGGGCAAAGGAGGATTTCCCTAGTCTTTAGAGGTACCATATCAAAACTTTGTGAATAACTTGTGTTGAACTTCACTCTTCAAACCACAGGTGAGGCTCATTAATCCAAATGACTGGATTATACAGTCTACCATATAGATCACCTACTCATCTCCTTAGCAACAAGTACTGTTTGTTATGAAAACATGAAATATTGTCATACCTTCCAGTGAAATCTGTATATTCTGACAGTCAGGTGAAGAGCCATTTCAGTGATAAAGTAAATTAATTACCAATAATGGTTGCATATTAGAAGAGGCAAACACGTCTAAGTCCTCTCTAGATTATATGAAGTGTTATGTGTTGTTGTATATACCTTCAAGGATTAATGGTGACTTTCATTCTGATTTATAATTTATCTTACAGTTTATCTGGCTGTCCTCATAAAGACAAGATTCCACAACAATGTAAGTAATAGGGTTTGGTTCCTCTATCCTTTTTTCTGTTCGGCTGCTCGCAGTTATAAAATAAATGTAACTTTTTAGATGTATCAACCCCCCCCCCCTCCTACCTGAAGACAGTTTAATGTTTGCTTTCCGGCAAACCTTAAAATGTTTGCCAGAAAGAAACATTTCTGGCCATATCTTTTCAGACACATTTCTGGCCATAACAAATGCTGTAATATGGAGGCAGCTTAGTAGTCACAGGGCTTTACAAGCCAGCAGAATTATGTAATCAGGAATTTTCCTAGAGCCTTATAAGCATGCTTTAATTGCTGACATTGCCACAAACTGGTGTAGTTTAGGAGGGCATGTTTAGTTATGGGGTAATGTTTCCAAGCCCTCTCAGCCTAAAGCCTAATTTTGTGTGGGATCATGGAAGTCTCCAGCTCCCTCGTGCTAATGTAATGTGACTTGTTCTAAGTCAGTTATGGTTTGCAATGCAATTTTTAAACTTAGTTACTGAATGTTATTTCTTTAGTTTTCACCATTTTACAATCCCTCTCATGTATGTTTTCCTCATTGTTGTAAAGTTCTCCTGTTGTTTAAATTATCTTACTTGCCTTTGAAGCTTGCAGTTCAGTGTTGGAAGGTAATAAGATGTGCTGATGTTTTTAATATTGTTACTGCTGTATGATTACTCATTGGCTGCATTCTTGTGTATTTATTTTGTCTTTTACAATCACAAAGTTATTTCTTTCAAATATCCTCTCTGGTTATTTGGAAACATCAAAGATTGTGTTGTTTCAGCCTTGCTTCATTTAGTCTCTATAAACATGAATGCACAACAGAAAAAAAAAATTTAAAAAGAAAAACTGATTGGTATGCAAATTCTGTATAGTGTAGAAATCTCTTGTGCCACCAAACCTAGCACAAGAAAGCTTAAGTATAGATACCAGGTGTGTTCAAATTATTCGAATTTCATTGTATCTGCTCACATTTGTGATCAATACCCACATATCTTAATTCTTGCTTGACCACAGGCATCGCTAACTTTATAAAACTGCTGATGATACTACACAGTTTTATGTCTTTGTCTAATTTCCGTGAAGAGACTTAAGATATGAAATCTAAGTGAATTTTTTTTTTTTATAAAACAATATCAACATTAAGCTTAGTTCATGGAATATCACCAGCAGATCTACTCTTTCCAACTTTTCATTTAAATTTTGTGTGGTGAAATTGTTACTATCAGTACCCATTAATAAATTTACACCTAGCTGATGAAAACATGTTTCGCTCAAGACAAGTGTGTATGTTAGCACTTACACTTCTTAACAGTGTGTTTGCTGATAATGACAATTAGGTGCATTGCTAAGTGGTGTTATCACTTTTAGAAGTTATTTGTGATCAATGTTTCTCCAAAAGTGGATTTGCTTTCTTAAAATGCAGGTCAAATGCAAGTAAATGAATACATGACACAGCGTTAATACAGGCTAATGTAGTCTGGTGTCATACCTTTGCTCATAAAATGGGTTAAATCATTTGCTTCTGGTTGTTCACATTTTCAGTATGTTAAAGTTTGCAAGCTTCCTTATCTTCCTAGTTTAACAATCATATGATTTATAAATTATTTACTTTCCCCGTCTCCTCACATTATAGCACTCTGTCAACTGGTTGGCGTGACCAGGGAGATGATGAATAGGGAATCCTAGTATATAATAGGATAGGCCTAATTTAGTTTGAGTGTTTGAGGCCAAAGGTCACTCATAAATTGAATAGTTGATTTGAATTATTGTCACTGCATAGTGTAAGATAAGTGAGTTGCTTCATAGTGTAATTTGGAGGACCTTTGAAAAGCTTGGTTTTAGAGCAAATGTTTCATTTTGGGTTTGTAATGCTATGAAAATTTAGTATGAAAGTTATCAGAGCCCATCTTTTATTTCTCATCCCTACAGTGTTGCAATTACATGAACATGTGCTAAAGTAAGGATTTTATCAATTTGTTTCATGTTTTCTGCATGGTAGCAACAACTCTTTTCTTCTCTGCCCTATAAACTCTTTAACTTTCTCATCATATTGATAACCTCTCTCATTTCTTCAGCACCAAAATAACTGCTTCTCTCTTTGCATGCTTCCTCACTGCCTCACCTGAGCTCATTTCTTCTTACTTGATAGCAGAGGAACGAACCTGTGCTTTTTAGTTTCCATGTTAGGCTCAAAGGCTCAAAAAAGTCTGCCTAATGCTAAGGCTTACATGGTAATGAGGAACCAGTGTTCATTCATAATCACTACATTACAGAGAGTACAAGAAAACTGCTGTGTATGAGATTATTAGTCAGGGTCACATCATCAAAGTTAAAATCGTCAATGAAAATTTTGTTGGTGTCTGTTTGCCCCCCAAAAAGGGGGGGTTACATAGGGAGTTAAAAGTTTACATTTCTGTGTAATAGAATGCTTTACTTGATAAAGGGATATGGTTTTCATGGTTTAACTATGTGAAGAACTTTTTTGAAATTGGTGTCATATAATGAGTATGATGTATCATATCTTTGGCTTTGTATTCAGTAGGGTATTGATTCATCTCTTAAAATATCAGTTATATTCTGTCCTCTTTCCCAAATTTGCCACTTTTCATAGTAGCAAAAATCTTTTGCTTTTTGCATTTCATTTTTTCCTTGATGAAGATCATTTATGGACAAGTTTTATGGTCTCATGTAATTTGCCAACTTTCAGTGAACTTGTCTTAAGTACAGTGTTGAGTGGCTTCAAGTGTATGTTGGAGACTGTGTTTCTCATATGTTGTCTTTTCTTTGTCCTCATTCACAAACAGTTACCATCAGTGATTATACCTTCCACACATCCATCCTTTGGTAAATTGGTTACAAATTTGATTTGGGACAGTTGTCCATGTTGTCATTTTACATTATTTTCATATATATCTAACTTGTTTTTTGTTTTGACTTCAGCGATCTTTGTTCAAGGCAGCTTCCTAAAGTTAAAGCTGCAAATTCAAAGTTACAGTGTTTCCGCTGGCAAGCAGCAAAAACTAAAAGATGTCTCTGACCATTGTTTTATTAATTGAAAGTGTGACTCAGTTTTTACTCCATTTAGATCAAGAAGTAGTTGCCATGAGGATGTTTGTTTGACATCCCTACTTTTAACATTTGTCTCATCCTTCCTATTAAGAATTGCAATACATATTTAAACACAGTGTACTACTGACAATTTATCCAATCTTTCCTAATAATTCTCTTGGTGCCACCTTTATGGCAATATCTTGCATCCATCTATCCGTTCATTTCCAGTTTGCATGCTTGCTTGTGTTTTCTAATGTCATGTTATTTCTATTTGTGCATTGTGTGGTTTTGTTTTCTACCCATTTTTAACCCCTTTATTCCTGACATGTCTCCTGACTTTTTTCAGTATTGATTTTTTTTTTGCTTGTGCTTAATTTGCACTTAACATAAGGGTCAATATTTAGATGCCAGCAGCTGGTCATTTTTGCTGAGCTTGGCTAAGTGTGAAGAAGATCACTGAGGCGTAGTCTTAGATTCCCCAGCAGTTGTTCTCTGGAGAGAACTTTGTCACAGTTTCTGTTGTTTTCTTATCTTGCACCTACTGTAAAGGAGAAACCTGTAATTTGTCACGTGATACCAGAACCTTAAATTTGAAAGCCACCTTTCCCCAACACGATGTCATAGACTTTTATGATCTGCAGAGGTTAGGTAGTAGTTGGCTGAAATGATATAATAGGGTTAAATTGGTTCAGCTTAGAGAGTAGGGAGGGAGACCTAGTGATAACACCAAGCCACTCGCAGCAACTCCAGGCAAAATTCAGATTGAATTGTGGCAGGTGGTTGCTTTTATACTCTGATTCTCTGCTCTGACTGTATAAGAGATGGAGGTTGTTTTCCCTGTCTCTTTTGTGGTGTGGGGTAGACTGGGTACTCCAGCCGCTTTGCCAGTTGATAGATAATTTGGTTGATATCTTACCTGCAGTCAAAAGTGATGTCAGTAATGTCATATGGCACATTTAAAAGTGATAATGCAATTTGCAGCTAATTAGTGTGAAACATATTTATTGCCAATCTTTTGCACAGACTTTTTCATAAATGTTTAAAGCAACAATTCTTTCATTTTGCAGATAACACTCCTCTCTCTTAAAGCATTGTCCTCTTGTTATGCACCATATTCATTTTCCTTCTTAACTGATTTGCATGTGGTTTATTGCCAGTGGCAATTGAATGCTAATTATTAAATTTTGGTGCTGTTCAAGCTCTATCTAGATAACTAACATGTTTTTGCTTCATAATTTATCTTTAAGCACAATCCTTTGTTGAATTCATAACAGCAGCTTGCTCATCATATCACCTTATAGTTCTCTCTCCACAAAGATGATCTGTGGTAGATAAGTGCTTACCCCAGATTTCAATCTTGTTGGAGCACAATGTATGATCACATCATAGTTGTAGCCGTGTGAGACCAATGGTTGAATAGATCAGCCTAACTGGTTAGAAAATGGTCTCAAAAATTTGGTTGATATTTAGGGGTTTTTTTGTTGACCAACAAGTAAGCTACACACTGAACAGACATGACTACATGTTTTTAGAGGGATATGTAGCAGGAAAATCCTATTATCCCCAAAATGTCTGCCATTAATCCATTTGGCTAATCTCTGCCACTGGACAATCTCTTAAAAGTAAACATTAATGACTGCATATTGCAGCATGTAGGCATATGCTGGCCTAAGCAGTGTGTGCCAATGAGGCTATAGGTTTGCAAGTTATTATAAGGTAGTGTGTGAAGGCAATAGGTGTGCTTAAAAAGTTAGGTTTCCTTGCTTGCAGTAAACCAAACCAGTTGCATTACAAACCAGCACACCTTTTAATAGTTTTGCAGACCTGTGTCATTTTTACATCTCACTTTTTTTGCTTATGTCAGTCTAAATTCAGTAACAGCAGTCAGCAAAAGAAATGTTTATATCAACATTAATTGAACAGTATGCAAAAACAAATAGTGCTAATGGTTGTGTCACATGAAAGTAACATTCTGGAGTAGTAGCTGTATTGATCAGTCATCAGATATGCTTAAAATAGACATAAATTTCTGTCTTACTCTTGCGTCATTTACCATCCCTTAGATTTTCTATCTCAGGAGAAAATCTATTTCTCCCAAAAAGGAGAATTTGTCTTCATAGGATCATTAGATCATTCATAGGATCAGAAACAAAGCCTTGCTTGCATAAGAGTCATTTCATGTTTTGAATCACATGCACACATCCCATTTTAGTGTAGGTATGGTAAATAGACCAAACATGGCTGAGTGTAGTTTGTGTTTTTTTCACGGACAGCGGCGATGGTAGTGCCTGACATTACGTAGTGAGTAATAAGCCTAAGGAGGTTATTTGGTCAATGTCCAGTAATACATAACATAGTTTCTCTGTGTTATATAAGAATTGTACCGCGTTGCATGTCTTGTAAAACCGTTAACGTCCATATGCTAACAAGTGTGCATGGTGCTATATGTATTTGTTCTTGTTCCACTGTCGCTGTGCACGGGGATATGTATGCAGTGACAGACGACTGTATAACGTCTAGTACTGAGGCTGTTATAAAGGTCACATTGCTATTTTTGAGATTTTCGCAAAACTTACATGGTGGACTACCTTTCACTACCCAGAAAGGTTGCAGGTAATGAAACCAGCTTCACAAACATGAAGGTTTTGAACTTTACTTCGCACTTACAAATTTTCCAAAGGGGATTGAAAAGAGTGACTTTTTGTTTTCTGTTGTTCAAATGGTGTGGCATTGTGGGTAAAATTCAATATGGCTGTCAGATATTCTCGATTTTGAGATGAAATGATTTTCCCTTCGAAAGGGGGAATAGCAATGCGCTAAGTATGCAAATTTGTGACATCAAGAGATGGACTCCTATGATATGTCTAATATTATCCTTTGTTTTCTTAACCCTTATGCATTTTCATCAAACTTTGAAATGCTGTATCTCAGAAACAGTATAGATAAGAACAAAATTCCAAGGGATTGTGATTCAGGGCTCTACTCTGCAACTTCTGAATGAAGCAAGTTCTTTTTAGTTGCATGTCACACAACCGTAAGTAAAGAATTACCCTGCAGATCAGTTGCATTCACGTTGTGACCAAATTGCTTAGACTTACAAGTTGACCACATAACTGTCTGAAAAGAATCAGGGATGACAGAGTTAATCCTATCAAACGCCTTTTCTCCTCAAGTACTGTATTGCAAATGTTTTGTTTCTATGATAATCATAACCTTTGTAATCGGACATGTCTGAGTGTGTGAGAGTGTATGTGTAGGTATGTCTGTGACACCTACCTTGTAGACACTATGTCTCAAGAAGGGAAACCTTGGACATACCTCGTATTTGGTATGTAGGTATGACATATTGAGTTCAAGAACCTAATGTTTGAGGTCGAGGTCAAAGGTCATTTGGGGTCAACAGATCAAATTATGCAAACCTACACACAATATCTCAAGAAAGAATGCTTGGACAGATCTCATGTTAGGTATGTAGGTGTACCACATTCAGTAAAAGAACCCTGTTTTGTGTGGTGGAGGTCAAGAGTCATTCGGTGTCAACAGTGATCAAGGGTTTACATCTTGTGAACGTTAGATCTCAATAAGGAAAGCTTGGACAGTTCTCATATCTGGTATGTAGGTGTAACACATCAAGTGAAAGAACCATATTGTTTTTGATGGAAGTCAAAGGTCATTTGGGATCAGCAGGGGTCAAATTGTGAAAACCTTTAAAACACAATATCGCAAGAAATGAAAGCTTTGACGTATCTCATATTTGGTATGTAGGTGTACCACGTTGAGTAGAAGAACCCTATTGCATCATTGTAATGTTAACTTGTGCATTGTGAGACATACATGTCTGTCATCATGTATCAGATTCAAGAAAAGAAAATCCTCATAAGGAAATCCTCAAAACCACAAGGCATTCATTCGGTTTTGGGGTTTTTTTTTGTTTTAAGTGAACAGTTTGATTTGTGAGGACCTCATTACCTCTGTGCTAGTTTACAAAGAAAGAGACAAATCACTCACTTTGTTCTCTGAAGAGTGGTTTTAATGAACAACTGTCTCAATCAAGGGAAGAGATCTTATTCTTGTTTCCCCTTGTAGCACAAAAGATTCACAGTAGAATCAAATACAACTACCAGCTGTATACTAGTCATTGATGAGTTGTTAATATGGTGATGTGTTCGTTAATTGCTTGTCTTCATGGTTCTTGGAAACAATAAATTTGATGGGCACATAATATGTTATGTTGTGAAGGGTGTGCAGGTATCAGCAAACCTGATAAAACAATTTTAGTAAAAAGGGTGGCAAATTAAATTCAGTTTAACTATTTTGACGATAGCTATTTTAATAAAAGAAGTGAATTATTGACAGTTTGTATTGAATGGTGACAATTTCATCAAATCTTTTGTGCTTGAGTCTCAAGTTACATAACTCAATAACTCAGGGTATTCATACTTCGTAAGCTAACTTCTTTCATAAAATCATCATCCCACAAAAATAATGACCCATTTCATTTATCCAATCTTGCTTGGTTTTCCCTACTACCAGAATATAGACACATAACCATTTTTTCCACATCCCTCGGCAATATGCAGTATTCTAATTTCTGGTTCAAGTCAGTCATTTTTGTCATAGATTAGATCTTCAATTCTTGTATGGACTAAATATAACTACCTCAACTCTACATGTAATCCGGGGTAAATCATATTTGTTTGATTACCATTTTGTGTTTGTTACAAGTAATTATCTGCTTGTTTGGGGAGGTTTTCTTCTCTCATGTTACGTCTTTCTTTCGTATCATGGTGTTCCATGGATCCTGCTGCTTCTTTCAAAGAAGCACTTGATTGCTACAAATTTCTTCAAAATTGCACTTGTTTTTCTTAGTTTTGGGGTGGGGCTCTTAAAAGATAACAACAGCAAGTATGAATTCACTGTGTACTCATCATTAAGGGTCCGTAACATGTTTACAACGATCAAATAAATGTTCTCAAATGTCTCATTTGTAAAATGTCAAACTTACAGTTACCTTCACAAAACTTAAAAAAGAAATGTCTCTGGCATTAGGTTGAATCGGGATAGGGGACACAGAGACATTGTTGAATGTTTTGAAGTGATGATCATGAACTTTCTGGAATCTCTAAAAGTTAGCAATGATTTGGATGGCAAAAGTAAAACCTCACTGTAGCCTTTTATTATGACTGCTGAATTTTACTGCTGCACTCACTGTTCATATTAAATTGCATTTGCTCACTGACTACGGTATCAAATACCATCAACAGGTAAATTGTGAAAGAATGAACAGTAGTGTGTAATGTCTTTGTTTAAGCATCGTTTCATCACGGTACTGTTTCATTAATGGTCATTGTACCAGCAGCAGTTAATGTAAAGACTGAAACTGGTCAAAGAATTATATACCTTCAAGGAGAGTAATAAAAGTTGGCTGCTACATGTCAGCAAATGGTAAGAGAGATTTTGATTTCAGGAGTCTTTCCTGAAATGTTATTTTTTATAGGGAAGCACATAGGGGAGTGGGTTCTCAGTCTTTTTTATTTATTTGTTTTGTTCTGGCTACCAGAAAGATCTTATTCTTGTCTCCCTTATCTAGCTAAATATACGCAACAATTCTCTGATCGTGTATCTGTCCCAGATGTGGAACAATGCCTGATAAGTTTTGTTTGGTTACTCTAGTCTGGTCTGGTTGAATTGTTGTTTGTTATCTTAACTGCTGCTTCGAAAGGATGATTTTTAAATAAGCCTCCAACCAGTAATTTGTTTCAATCAAAAGTAAATGATTTAAATGTAAACAAGCGCTGTTAATGTCGTGACATCCCTGTCTGGTTCAACCCAGCAATATTCTGCCATAATTTCCATTTTATTGGTCAAACCATAGATCCCTGGGATGTAAACAGTATTTTCTCTTGTGGCATGTAATTTCCCTGCTGACTGTTTAGTTAAAACTTCATTAAAGTGGAAGATGTTCTCATTGTTGGATATTTGGTTGAGTTGAAATTTGTAGAACTTAACCAGTTAACTGTGAGTGACTAGTATATTCGTCATATCCCAACTTCCACACACTGCCTACAGCAAGTATATTCGTCTTGTAGTATCAAACTGAGTCACATAACACCCTTCCTATCAATGACACACACTTGTAAGAATGTTTGCTGTGCACAGTGAACATCCTAGCCCTGTTATGTGTTCACTAATTCCTCTGGACTGTTGTACAATGTCTTCGTATTGAGACGTTGATCAAGTATGTGGAACCCATTCTAAAATGTACTGCGCTCCTTGCAATTTATCGCTGCAGAAACCACATTGATGTATTTTCTTTTCAATGTCAATATTGCAATGCCCCCCTCTATTTCAAAGAAGCAGAGTTCTGGATTAAAGGTGCTTTGCCAAGTTTTTTTTTATTTGAATTTTGAGTCGTGTAATGACTCAGAAAATGAGGAAGGGGGTTTAGCTTGACTTGCAATTTAGAATGAATTCCAACAAGTAAAATGTGGACTCTGTTCTGTGCTGGTATTTGCCTCTAAAAAAAGAAATACAAGAACATGATATCTTTTTGTGTTACATATTAACAGTGTATCATTTTTCACATGTTAAGTTGAAATTTTAGAAAATGACATTTGTGTGAAAATTAATTCCTCAGTGGGATGAAAGTTATGATATTTTAATTCCACAGTTAACTTGTTAATGGATAAGTTTGCATTGCTGTTTATTGTCTCTCCTGGTATATTCGTTACTGATACATTTACCTAATGCAGTTGAGAGATAACATTTGTAACTCACATCAAGTTGGCATTAAGTAATAGCAAGTATGGGATATCCAGGAAATTGATGTCAGAGGTCAAAACAAGGTCATTTGCTGTCACTTTCTGTGGCCTTGATGCTTTTACCATGAAAATGTTACTTGATGCATGGCTATTGTTGGGTTATGATGTGTTAAAATTAGTCTGGCAAGAAAGAGACCATCAGTATGTTTAGGAGGTTGGGGTCAAAGGTCATTTACAGTCATTTTCTGGGGCATTCATCATGTCATACTTTTATACCATTAAAGTGTTACTCAATAGATGGCTAAATCTGTATCACACAAATAAGGTATGACAGTTATGTATGGTATCAACTTTAAAACAATAAACACATTTTACTCTTTTTTATTAAATGGTTTTTAGTCTCACCAAACTATGTTACTATTCCCTATCTTGCTCTGCTAGTAGTCAAGAACATATCAATGGCCCCTCTCATTCCATGTTCCTAGCTGCCTGCATCAAAAACTTATCTCCCATCCACGTCATCAACATTTTTCACCCTACTACTAACTGTCTGGGCCACATCATTGGCCCTGAGCTTCAATATCACGCTAGTAGCTATCTGGGCCACATCAATGGCCCTGAGCTTCAACATCACGCTAGTAGCTATCTGGGCTACATCAATGGCCCTGAGCTTCAACATCACGCTAGTAGCTACTGGGCCACATCAATGGCCCTGAGCTTCAACATCATGCTAGTAGCTATCTGGGCCACATCAATGGCCCTGAGTTTCAACATCACGCTAGTAGTTATCTGGGCCACATCATTGGCCCTGAGCTTCAACATCACCCTAGTAGCTATCTGGGCCACATCAATGGCCCTGAGCTGCAACATCACGCTAGTAGCTATCTGGGCCACATCAATGGCCCTGAGTTTCAACATCACGCTAGTAGCTATCTGGGCCACATCAATGGCCCTGAGCTTCAACATCACACTAGTAGCTATCTGGGCCACATCAATGGCCCTGAGCTTCAACATCACGCTAGTAGCTATCTGGGCCACATCAATGGCCCTGAGCTTCAACATCACGCTAGTAGCTATCTGGGCCACATCAATGGCCCTGAGCTTCAACATCACGCTAGTAGCTATCTGGGCCACATCAATGGCCCTGAGCTTCAACATCACGCTAGTAGCTATCTGGGCCACGTCAATGGCCCTGAGTTTCAACATCACGCTAGTAGCTACTGGGCCACGTCAATGGCCCTGAGTTTCAACATCACGCTAGTAGCTATCTGGGCCACATCAATGGCCCTGAGCTTCAACATCATGCTAGTAGCTATCTGGGCCACATCAATGGCCCTGAGCTGCAACATCACGCTAGTAGCGGTCTGGGCCACATCAATGACTTATCTCCTTGTGTACTAGTCATTCATATTCCCAGCTATTCCCATAGACAACATTGATTCCAAAGCCGGAATAATGAAGTTGAAGGATTTCCAAAATTTGATTTGTTGTTCACAGTTGGGGAATTTTTCAAACCTGCTGTTGTTGTAGTCAACAACATGGAGTCCCCATTGTTTAATATTGCATTCATGTGAATTTTAATAATTAAGGTTCAATCAAGGAGGCTGCGTGTTTTGGGGTTCCTTTCCATTCTGTCAGCCAAAATAGATCTTGAATTACCGAGCGAGGGGGGTTTTAGGTTCATTAGTATTGGTGTGAGGAGAAGTTGCTCATGATTTTCATAGACTGGGATAGCACTTGAAATAAAATCAGGGAAAGCAGTAAGCAAAGAGTCTTGTCAAGAAACTACTATGGCTGCAACTGGAGAAGAAAGGGCAGATATTGTTTGCAAGTTGAGAGTTTCTCATGATGAAAATGAATACAGCAAAGAAATTATGAGTTGAAAAAGGGCAATATTTTATATGTGTTCAATGTTCACTTGTTTCTTGAAAATCGGATATTGAGTTACCGTCATTTGTAGTGTCAAATTAATTGATTCCTATGTGTCCCCAAGCTGGATGTCTCATGCAAAGGGAAAGGTAAAGTTGTCTAGAATTGATGATTACATTTTTTGCAATTTGTCTATGGTTCATTTAAGTTTGTTGAGTTGTTTGTGTCATACGGTAGTGAGAGGAAGAGAGATTAAAAAAAATGTGATACAGATGAAGAAATGGGGGGTCAGTTGTTGAAGAAGTTAATGAGGAGGGTTGTTTGCTGTATTGGTGAATTTCTGCACCGTATCAGTTTATCAAATCCACATGTTTTCAAGTAGAGCAAGTAGTTGTTAAGAAAGTCATGACAGTTTTCTTTCATGATCATCTTCCAATAATTATGTGAACAGTTAACATCTGGAATTTAGGCAAAAGCTTTCAGTCAAATGAAAATACATTATAGATTCAATTTTTTTTTTTTTTGGTTTTTGGTTATGCAACCTTTGTTTATGACAAAGAAATTTTGAGCTTGTGTTTTTTATAGCTTGAGGATGTTTTGGTGAAAATGTGGTTTGCTTAGTTTATGTTTACAATCATGACCATGATGATGATCATAATTGTCACACCAGCTTGCCCTTCTTAAATGTTATTAATACTCCATGTATACTGTAGGGTTGAGTAACAGTTAAGAGATGAATGGGGAGGAAGGGTTAGAAAGAGGAAGGTGAGATTTTTGGAGGAACAAAATCAAATGTCAGTAGTAAACATCATAAATCCATCCAGCCCTGAGCAGGAACCAAGTGTTTGTATTTGTCTGGAGAGTTCCTCTCGACAGTGTACAATATATAACGTGTCCACTTATAACAGATTCATATTTTGCAAGAAGAGTTACTGACAATATTTCTGAAGTCCAAAAAATTGCAAAATAGACCATAGTTCTGCTGAGTCGTGTAACATTGCCCACGTGTATCAGTTCTGCAAGTTGTGGCAACCACATTCAGTAGTTACAGAGTTATGGCCTTGGTTAAAATATGCAGGGTGACTTATGGCATGAAACATTTGTAAAGCTGTTGAACAATATCTTAAAAGATACCTAAGACATGTAAGTCACAAAATAGCAAGGACTGCAATTTCTAACCATGAAATGAAAGCACAATTGCTATTCAATAAATTTCTTCTCGGCTTCCCAGTAGTTGCTGTTCGATATTTTCTCTAGACTCTGGTTTTTCTTCTAAATAAATATGAAGTGGCACTGGAAAATTTTCAAGAAAGTTGTGTGGCCTTTGCATTAATGAATTTCACTGCAAATAAGGGAGCTACTCCTGTTACTTATTTGAGTGAGTTTAGTTTTCAAGTTATTCACAGTTCAGTGTGTTACATCTGTAATCAAAGTGGGTTGAGTGCTAACCATGCAGTGTTAACATGGAGTAACAAAAGTTGGTAACCAATTTGATCAGACTCTTTTGTCCCTTAATGCCAAACAGATGGCAATATTTAGTTTCCTTGAAAAAATTCAGAGAACCCTTTGCCATGATTACTGTTGGAATTTAAAATTTGTTCTTAAGGATATCGGTAGTCTGGCATATTTGAGCAAAGTACCCAGCATTGCAATAAATGACGTTTGTGTTGTTAGTATTTACAAAGTAGGCACCTTGTTGGTCGTGCCTTTGATGATTGTACTGATTAGTGTAATAACACTAAAAGATATGAAGCTGTGTATGTGTATCCCCAAAATATACAAGGTGCTTGAGTTTCAGTTAAGCAATGATCTCTGCCATGCTTTGTATACACACCAATGAGTAATTTTTTGGGGGTTTGCCTTTTCTTGTGATATTTGTAAATAACAACATACACAAAAACAGAGGACTCTACTAAGTGATGCCTTTTATATGGTATCAACCAAGTGTGCTGGCTTTTCGTAGAAACCAGTAGGCAATTTGACACGGGCGACTGGACATAACACAGTGAGGAAACTTCTATGGATGTAGTGTGCCATAATTTCAGCAAGTCCAGTCGATCATTAAAGCATAGTTTAGTTTAGAAATTGAGGATCAGAAAATATGAACACTCATTGAGGGATCCTATTCCACGTTGATCGTGGATGACCACCGGCGAATTTCGCCCACTCTTTTCGATCAGTTTTCAGAGGGTAACAAGGCAGCAATGGGTAACATGGTACCAACCATCCCTCACATACCAAAACTTGTTCCTGCCATATAACGTCCCTATCCATCGGACAAGAGTGTATCCCCCAGTCTTTAGCCACTTTTCTAAAGGCTGGGTAAAGGACCTGCCCAACTTAGCAGCCCAGTGGCTGTACTGAGCAACCTGAAGGGGACGACAACAGGAACCCAAATTGAAATCACTAAGTAACCCCCTCAACACCACTGTAAACAGCTTTACTGAACAAGTAAATTTGAGTCCCCAGAAATGTTCCAAGTAGTTCACCGAGATTTGATCCAGGGATCCTTTGATTGCAAGAAGGACACTCTAACCACCAACCCTTAACCCTCCACCGTTTGTTGCATAATATGGTGATGCTCTCTTAGAGGTTGAATTTCATATTTCAGCTCATACAAATCAATGATGTAAAATTGTTTCTTCTTTCATGTGCTGTTAACTGCTATTTTTATTTTTTTTAAATCCCTCCTCTCAAAGGTGTCCAACTCCAGGCTGCAATGGAAGAGGTCATGTGAACAGTAACAGAAATTCCCATCGGAGGTGAGTTGAAAATAAATAAAGTGTCAATGATATCAGAGAAGTTCTCTTTTCCTTCTTTTTGTAATGATATGTGGTGAATTCCCCAAAGTTCAGTGGTAAGAGCTGTTACCAAGTATTACTCATTATGTAGTTTTGCTCATCACATGTTAGTCTCAATAATGAAACAATGATCAATTCTTTAAATGTCTTTGAAATAGAAAATTCCAATTGTGATGACAACAGTTTGGAGTCATTTTGATGTTATGGTGTTATGTAGGTCAAATGAGATTCATGTCCCTTAATAATTGTAAAACGTGTTATCTTTGGTCAGTACATGTCGTTGATAGGTTACTTGGTATAATCTCAGTATTATTATTATTATTATGTGTGTTGTGATTGTGTTTGTGTTCAGTCTTTAGATTAGAGTTTAGTTCCTCTGGATGGCAATAACATCTTTCAGTTCCATGATTCTGCCAACATTATTTGTTACCCTTCCTTGGTTGTCTTTCAGTCTATCTGGATGTCCCATAGCTGCAGCAGAGCGCCAGATGATTCACAAAGGAGTCAATCTGACATCTTTGGGGGCTGAGAGAGTCTTACGGTATGTACCTGCCATGTAGAATTGGTGAAGAAACCCCCTCTATATGGCTTGCTGTGCCTGTCATCGAACCTTTGAAATTCTGAAAGGAGTTGTTTTAAAATACTTCGGTAAAATGATTTGTGGAATATGTTGTCTGATTTCTAGAAACCAATACTAAGATATGAATTTATGCTTTGACTTTTGTCACCTTCACCTAGGTCTTATGGACCCTAAAAATAGAAAAAAATTTGATAAGGTAACATTTTCAATTATTAAATGAACGGACTTGGTCTGTGTCTTATAATGATTGATAGATAGATAGATAGATAGATAGACAGACAGACAGACAGACAGACAGACAGACAGACAGACAGACAGACAGACTTTATTAATCCAACGAGGGAAATTACATGCTTGTAGATAAAACGATAAGAATAATAAGACGATAAGAGCACTAAGATGCATATGAAATACACACACATAAAAACTGAACTAAACAATGCGTAAACCAAAGTATGAAAAAGGACAAAAATGACAAACATGGACAAATGCTCACAGCAAAAGAGTAAAACATATATGGCGAGTGAGGGCAAGCAATGGGCACAGGTGATTAACGTGTAAAATTTAAGTTAAAAATTCTAATAGCCTGCCCCAATGAAGCTGAATTTACAGATATTTTCATAACTATAATTTTTTTCTCTTTTTGAGGGGGTGGGATTGCTGTTAAATTTTACTTCCCAATATGATTGTTGAATGTTAGGATAGAACAGAAAATGAAAAAAAAAAGACAAAGTAAATGATTAGTTTTAACCTTATTTGTTTTCTTGATTGTAGGCCTATGTGCTATGTCAAACAATTAGACCATACCACTGCCCAGCCAGGTCAATCTACTATAACTCCCCGGAACAATTTACAAAAAGAACTTGAAAAATTCAGCAAACCAGGCATGGGTCCAGATCCACAAAAGTTTGACCCAACTAAGTTTTCTGCTGGACAGAAACGCATCGCCCCAAAGATTATTCATGCCACAGCGGTGGGGGAGATGAGTCCTCCGCTGAAGAAAGCCTGCATCACCGTGGACTACGCCCGTCGGAGAGACACTACCATTGACACAGATGAAGCCAAGATAGCAGCTGGTGCAATAAACCTGTCGCTCAAGCAGTTACCGGAGCTCATGTCTCCTTCTGTAGCCCGCACACCTAGTCCACATCACTCCCCAATGGTACCGCAGCAGAAGGCCAGCGAGCCAATGCGGTTGGACAGTAACGGAACCTTGGACCTGAGCATGAAGTCGACAAGAAACCATGAAGACAAGAAGGGTTCTCCCGACAGTTCTGATGGTGCCTCCCAGGTGGTGCAGTTGAGCATCCCTCACCCCATCATACAGAACACAGCAACACCAACATCCATGGTTCCTCAGTCAAGCCCTTCCCCTACAATACTGCAGATTCCCAAGACTTATGATCAAGTGCTGGACTTCTCTGGGGCCAACGGGGGTACAGTGAAAGTCAAACCACCAGCTAGCCTCTCTCTCCTGGCACCCTGCTCAGTCGTGGAAGGCAGCGAGGAAGAGTAAGTATAGATTCCAGTTTCCCCTCAAATTTTCAACACAGGTAAGTAGGATTCTAGAATCAGAACGTTAAACCAGCATAGCTGCGGTGGTGTATTTCAAAGTCTTATTTGTGCTTTAAATAACTCAGCTGAAGAAATTACAGATCTGAAAGCCATGGCATTTTCATTTTACAGCATAAGTTCCATTTTTGCTACAAAACTTCCTTTGGACCTTTCAGTGGTGAAGCTGCTGCTTTGATTTCCCAAATTTAGCTTGATTTTCAACTTCCTTTTTATTGTCAGCTGGTGTTGAGACTACTGTTACAACTCCACTGATGTAGCAGATGCTGTCAGAAGTGTATCGTGCTCCAGAAATAAATTAAAACTCTTGTGTATGAGAATCATGGTTAACATTCTACATACCAGAAATAATCTGGCTTTGCTCCTCATGTGAGAACAGTTCTTTCCTTTTAGGAATAGCTTTTATATGGTGATAATGATTCTTCAGTAACATAATAAAGAGTACTGATTATTATGTGGTGTAATAGCCCCTACACAGGGTGTGTGTAATGTCCCCTACTCCTGGATGCCTGCTGTCGTATAGACTGCTGCAGGTGATGAGTGAGGTGGTGTGGTAGTTATGTCATAAGGTCCGCTGCTTCTCCTGGTATTGAGTGGCTGCTGTCATATAGGTGCAGTGTCACCATGTCCTCTGTTACTTGCTTTGGTTGTGAGTTTGGTGGTATGGTAGGTATGAAATAATGTTCTCTGTTACTTGCATTGGTTGTGAGTTGGGTAGGTGTGTTAGCTATTTAATAATGTCCTCTACTCCTGGTATTGAGTGGCTGCTGTCATATAGGTGCAGTGTCACCATGTCCTCTGTTACTTGCATAGGTTGTGAGTCTGGTGGTGTGGTATCTATGTAGTAATGTCCTCTACTCCTTGCTCTGAAATGTAGACACTGATGTGTCTTGTGTGGTATAATTCCAACTGTGCAGACTTTTCTCCTTTTGGAGTGTTTATATAGTTGTTTGTTCCTGTATTTAAAGGATATGTTTAATCATCACACCAATGTGGCTGTTCTGGTTAATGTCCACATACCTGTCGATGGGGCTTCCTTTTACCTGGCCTCTTTTCAGTTAAAATGGATTTTGTTGGTATCCTTATTTTTTCCCTGTTCCTATTCATTATTTATTTATTTATTATTATTATTTTTTTTTTGTGCTTTCATGGATGATACTCATTCCTTGGTACTAACAGCTTAGCCATGAGAGCAAATAAACTTAAGCTTGCCTTGGATTCTGTTAAAAAGGAACATTTGACGTGAGTTTTCCTCCTTTGTATGAGCATGTATTTCATTGTCGTCTTTTTTTCGGTGATGGTCAGTGTTTTACTTCAATTTGGCATGCTCATTTCCTTCCTTTTTTTCTTTTGATGTGGAAAGAAATGGTAACAGGTTTTGATTTGCATTTTCCTGTAACTGTCCATTCCACTTCCAATGCTTTTTGTTTTTGGAAGATTGTACAATTTGTTCCACTGTATCAACTCCTGGTTGTTACCACACCACCCCACCTTTTTTATATTAGTTGTACTTTTCATTGTTCTATGTCCTCTGTCTATTGTAGACAGCTTTCCCTATCAATGCAAAGAGAACAGTTCACTTTTGGGACTGTTCTAATCAGCCAGCTTTGAGACAGTTTACAGCTACATACTAGACTTTTAAACTTCTTTCTTTTGCATGCATTTCTTCACTGTGAGTAAGATGTAGGACAAATCCATGTTGTCTGAAAGACAGCATTACTGATTTCTCGTAATTTTGGTTAACATGTCAGAGCTTGTTTGCCGGGATATGTTTAAGACCAAAGTGAACATGTTATTAGTGACTGCTCATGGCCAAAGAGAAAACAATTTCCAACAAAGTTAACAAACAAGATATTTTGTTTTTGAAACAGAACCTTTGACAAAGCAAATAATGTGATTTCTTAAAACCATCTTCCAAATCAAGTAAAGTGCACCAAAGTTGCAGTGGTTTGCTTACTGTTAGTCTTGAAGTTCTCTGAATATTCAAGAACATCAGGTACTTCTCTAGCTTTGTCTCTTCTAAATTTGAACATAACTATTGTTATGCCTCGTTAAATTTGCATTGTAACATCTGCAATTAAGTTATTATGAGGAAGTTTGAAAGATCATTTTGGTGTAGATTTTAGGTTTAAAGATAGTGTCATCATTGTTATCCAAATTCTATTAGGAGAGACGTCACCAGATCGTTTCTCAAGCCTGAAGGTATCTCAGTTCAGTTGCATTTGGTATCTATAGATTTTTCTAGAAACATTTTTTTACTTTATTTCCCAGTATGTTGCCAGTCAAGTTGGTGATACATGCACCACCCTCTTCAACTGTTGGTTGGTTTGTGGTGTTGGCTGACATTCTAAGAAGTCCAATTTCCATCGCCACCACACAGAGATAATCATTGTTGAAAATAATTGCACCAGAAATATAAGATAGATAAAAAGAAATTTTGATTCACATCAAGTATTGTGATTAAGTGTGCAATATTCCTAATGTAGTGTTGTATTCCAGTGGAAGTTTTTAATGTAATCAGCTGATTTCATACTTTGAGACCAGGGTATCCTTTACATTTTAGCATGCGTGCACTTTGGCACTGAGGAAAGTTATGTTTTTAGACAAAGGGCCCCCTTAAATTTAGACAAAGGGTGCACTAGCTTAGAGAAATTGTACACTTTATACATAGGCTTGACAAAGATGCACTTAAACTCAGATAAAAAACTGACCGAGAGTGTGGACAACTTACACCAGCCTATTCTGTATTGACAGTTTTTGAAATGATTTTCTTTATTTTTCTTGACATTTTGTAAATTTGGTTAAGATTGTGTGGCTCATACTTTGAAAGAGATTCAGACTTCTAAAATCTCATTGCCACCAATTAGTTTAATATCAGACATTGCAAAAACACTGAGGATTAAAGCAAAAATGATGGCACAATTTTATTAGTATGCCCTTCCTGTTCCATATGCTTCTTTTGGAATCCTTTAAACTACAGTCAGTAGGAAGTGTGCATAAAGCGTAATATTATAAACTAAGAAGCTAGCAGTTCCTTGTACTTTAATACTGTTTCTTTCCTGTATGCCAAATTGGCACAGAGGTCTGTGAGTGAAACAGCCTTTTGATTAATAACCTTCCATGGGTTATTATCAACTTAATTGTCATCCTTCTTAATATCATTGTCCATATCCAGCTCTGCAAAAACAAATAATGTTTTTCATTGCAAGGTTGCACATGAGTGTGCTTGGCTCTTAAGAAACAAATGAAAGTGGTTTTACAATGTTTACATTAATGAAGTCATTCAGGCTTTGCAGACAACAGCTAAGAAAAAAAAAATAATAAAGACTAATATATGGTAATAGTGCAGCAAACTATATTGATGTACACACAATATTACAGTGTTGATCCTGCATACAGTGGATGATTTTACAGAAGGAAAAGAATGGTTGCTTAGTTTTGTTACTTTTAAGGGGGAGAGAGATGACACTCCAATTTTACAATTTCAGATTTTTAAAGACAATGTTAGTGTGTGTGGGTGTTACAAAGCCCACACACTATGAAAGTTATTTTTCAGCTGATATATGAATTACTTTTATGATAAAGATACAAGTGAATGATCCTACCACTCCTTTTAGGAGTTATCTTAAACATGAATGATGAAGCTCTGGTTGGTCGACTTCCATCTGTTTCCATCTGGTGGGAGAAAAGTAAAGCAGTGATAACATGACTACTAAAGGGAATAGTCTAAAGCAAGCAAGGGTCGATCAAAGAGAACACCAGGGTGGTGGAAAGACAGGATGGCCATAATGGAAACAGAGTTAGATGGAAAAACAAAAAATAATAATTTAATCTAAACCAAGATAGCTCCAAGGCATGTGAGCAATGGAAATAAGATCATCCATGGGAATCTTGTACCACAAGGAGAAGAGAGGCAGCCACTTCCTTTGAGAATATGTATAGAAGTACAGTGTGTACATTACACCATCAACTTGACATGATAATAATGAAAGAAATATCAAACATGGATACCACAGTTTAATGTGCTCAGTGTAACTGACATCATAGTAGCATTGTCTAAGTAAATTTTTTTAGTGTTGCAAAAAGTACACTCAATGGCGGCGCCAGAATATCAGACTTGGGGGGCAAACTGAGGGCAGAGGAAAATGTTGGGGGGCAGAAATTTTTGCGCGCAGCTCAAACCGAGCGCAAAGCGCGAGGCCGTGCAGATGGGGTGCAGGGGCCCGCCGTAGGGCCCCTGGTGGGGTCCAGGGGCAAAGCCCCAGTGGGGGTCCAGGGGGCGAAGCCCCGGGAAGCTCTGAGGTTTAGCATAATGAAAAATGTGGGTAGGCGGTTGAACACTATCTAATGCAACAAGTGACGCAGAACCCGTAGGGAAATTTTTAGGGGAAACGCCCGGGTAAAACATGAGCTTGTTGCATGTACCCTTGGTGAAACATTTCCAGCATTTTGAAATGACATACTTTTAAGTAGTAGAATTGACATACTTTTAAACAGTGATATGACAGAGTAGTGGTTCTATTTTTTCATTTTTCATTGTAACATAAATAAGGCATTTATCAATCATGGTTCTCTGGAAGCTGTTCTTATTCAGTCCAATGCAAATACATAGTTTTGTGATTAAATTAATTTTGAATGAGTACAAGATCTTGGGAAGGGCGAGAGCAACTGGGGGGCAAGGAAACAATCTGGAGGGGCAAATGCCCCCTCATGGCAACCCCTCGTAGCGCCGCCACTGAGTACACTGTCTGTGATGTGAAACCATTCTGTATGTGGGCTGCTGGCTGTGAGTACCGAGGAGCCGTCAGCAGTGGAATAGATCTGTCTGAGATTTATTTCAATGTCAAATGAAATATGTTCATACTATTGCACAAATGGTATCCTCATTATTGTCTTGTTTAATACCTTTAATACTGTTAACTATCCCCATTCGATGAATGTTGAGAGGATTAAGCAAAAGCTCTATGTACTGTACCTATTACATATATGTTATGCAATGTAAAATCATCAGTGGTGCACTGATATATTAAGTCTCAGTACACAGGCTTAATGCATACCTTAATTGCAATGATCACTGTCCCCCTGAATCATTGACATGGGTTGTTGTGCATAGTAACCCACAGGCCAGCATTGCAATCATGATGATAGTCATTTGACCACTAATCATCCAGTCAAACTATGTAGAGGAATTAATATGGTGTTTATATAATATCCACTAGAAGACTACTCAAAACAGGAAGATAACGGCTGTCATGTGAAGGATGCCAATTGGTTACTTAATTGGTTAAATTGTTTGTCTTGGAGAAAAAACTGTGGCATTACTAAGTAGAACAGAATTTGATAGGGTAAAATCAATACATGTATTCCCCATCTTTTGGATACCGAACATGTATATTCTATACATGTATACATGGGTATTGGGATGTGTCTGTTTTTGAAAGTCATGCATACATACATTTTCTGTGCACATACACATACAAACCTACAAATGGTCGTGTGTGCTCACACAATATGTATTTTCATACATCAAAAAGTACATAGGCATACATACAATATCAAGATACAGCTATCACGCACCATGTACTTCTTATATACAAATGTTCATGTACATTTGTACCCTCATATGTGAAGTTCATAGTGTGTGGTAGTAACATGTGGTATTGTAAGGGTCTTGCCTTGTAATGATACTGAATTATTCACCTTAGGTTAGGATAGCCGATCACAGTGTGCATCTGACACTGTGGAATAATAACCAGGTGTTCTTATTGATGGGCAAAGAGTTGTAGACGCAAGCCACACATTAGTGTTATAGGAGGCCATACTGCTCATCAGCGTCATAGTTTAAAACAATCACAGTTTGACATTTGTCACACAGTCTTGGACTGCCTCTGTTGTTAGCTTCCCTGTTGAGACCACTACACTGACAAATTTCAATTAATAATTGAAGTCATTTCATCCAACTTTTAAAAGTAGATAGGATACGATCAGATTATTTTCTAATTCTTTCACTTACAAGTAATACAAAATTCATCCTTGAAGCCTGTTTCATTAAAAATTCTTGTCAATCGCAAATCCACTTGTGTCAGTAAATGCTTGCTTATTAAGTATTTAATGTAGAATGGAATAGTTTAAGTACCGCTTAGGGAGTTTGTCCACCAGTAATTTGACAAAGCCTTGAACAACGGATAATAACCGACTCCTCATACTCTCGGTCATTCCTCCGACAAGAACACGAAGGTTCAAACAAAAAAAAAAAAGTGGGAAAGCAATGTGTGTAGATTTACAAAGTTGTAGAAGGAAAGGTAAAGCATTTGCAATTTTGGGGAGCATTGATTTGTTGAAAATGGTAGAATCTCTAGAGGGGGTAACGGAAATGTTATGAGGGTATAGTTCCAGGAGAGGACGTTGGTAAGCCAGAGACTACTTAATTCAGTTAGTTTGTCCTTGCCAATGGGATGTAATGCTATTCATGCACAAGGTGTCGGTAGATAATTGGTGCCCGAAAGGCAAGGTGGACTACTGGCCGGATCAGGCTAGAAAGTTTTAATTAATTCCCTCGGTGTTTCCAACATCTGAGAATTTTGACGATAGATACATATCAACTTAACAGGGGGGAAAAGGATAGTGTATGAGAAAAGAAAGTTGCGATCTAAAAAAACGAATGGCCTGCTGCTTACATTGAAAGGGGATGTTCGTTTCAGACCTGAACTAAGGAAAGATGTCAGAAATGTTATCTTTTTATTCTTTTCTTTTTTTTGTAATTTTTCCCTTGTTCACTTTTATACTCAACAAACAGATATGAAAGAAAGCTACTCAACAGTACTGACCTATGGATCAAACTTTTGAAACAACTAACTCAGAACCATGATTTTCTATTGTGCTCAGCAACTATGTATTAGAGGATGGGAACCGCTAGATAAAAAATAAGAATGTCAATTACTTGGCTGGTGGTATTCAGTGAACAATGAAACCCCACCTCGTGCATGCATTTTGTGATGTAGATAGTAATTCCACTCACTGAATGAATACAAACCCTTTGAACACGACCTTCATAATTAGATGTGGTAAGTTTAACATATCATGGAGGAATTACTCATACTCACAAGAACTCATGAGGAATCACTCATGCTCCCAAGGAATCCCTGATATTGATGAGGACTCACTCATGCTCCCTAGGAATCCCTGATATTGATGAGGACTCAGTCATGCTCCCGAGGAATCCCTGATATTGATGAGGACTCACTCATGCTCCCGAGGAATCCCTGATACTCATGAGGAATCACTCATGCTCCCGAGGAATCCCTGATATTGATGAGGAATCACTCATGCTCCCGAGGAATCCCTGATGTTGATGAGGAATCACTCATGCTCCCGAGGAATCCCTTATACTCATGAGGAATCACTCATGCTCCCGAGGAATCCCTGATATTCATGAGGACTCACTCATAATCACAGGGACTTACTTATACTGGTTATCAACTTGATTCCATGATTATCATGATGACATATATGTCACACTTTCATTCTGGTAGTTCCTTTTACCTCCCAAAAAAAGTTACAGATGTAATACCCAATTAGATTACCACTTTTTGATTCCTTGTCGAAGGCAGGCAAGGAATCTGTGTGATGATGATGGCATGTGTGTGTGTATGTTATGCCTTGCTCGTAAACACGGTAACGAAGAAGGGGAATTTCTGTTCCATGAATATTGTCAAGAAATCTGAAAATCATTTAGTGCTCTATTGCAACATTGAGAAACCCTCAGATGGTTTCATTGGAACCCCTCAGATGCTGTCCGAAAACAGCACTGCCTTGGTGTTCTAAGCTTCACGTACCCAGTCTGTAAATAGGGATCTCATGTTTGCAAGTAATGAGCAAAAAATCAATCTATGAAAAATGGTATTACATAGCAAATAGGTTGAGATGATGCAAGAATTATATCAAATTATACCTCCTCTTTAATTTATTTTTGGAGCACTTTTTCGCAGTTTTCACCCAAAGGCACAGGATTCTGTGAGTTCGGCATTTGCCTCCTGAATCCCGCACAAAGATAAGTCTTATGCACCAAAATCCCACACTCCACGTTTCCATAGCTGAGGTTGTAGCTACAATGATAAATGCACACAATAAATTGCAATAGAATCTTTAAACAAGTGACAACTCCCTCCTTGATTTTGAGGTCCCTTTTTTCTTTTAATAGAGTGATTTCCCTCCCATGTTCAATTCCTTAGTGCTGCAAACTCTGCTGTCTTGTCTGCTAACAGTGGTTGGAACATTGTCTTTGCTGGCTTCCATCCACCCTGCATGGTGAGATCATAGTAGAGATTCAGTAGGTCGATAAGTTAGATCAAAGGGAGTTCAAACCAATAGTGATTAAATCACACACAATGTTTAAAGGTTTATGTTTGTGTCCACTTCATTGTAGGTCTTTAAAGTTACTGCTAGGAATATTTAAAGTTACTGCCAGGAATATTTAATTAGTTGCACAAATTCCTCAAAATGAGACCTGATTCAGTTTTGGGGTCATCACATTGCGTAACAATTAAGGCTGTTGCATGTGTGTGTGTGTGTTTTCGGGTGGGATCGAGGACCGAAACAATAGATTTTAGGTCCTCTGTGGAAAATTCAATAGATTTCTCCAGTCCTCTCAAGATTAACTATAGAGAGTCTATTGTTAAGGTTTAGGGTTGAGGAAGAAAAGACAAAAGAAAGCACAATAAGGTCCTCGGAATGAATGGAAAACGGGTGTGTGCGTGTGTGTGATACAGATTAAGAAACTCTGTGAAGGAGGATAAAATGGAACTGAATCAGGAAATAAAGGAAAAGTTGCGTATTTGTGACTACTTCTCCACCTAATCTCAATACGTTGAGAATCCTTGGAATTTAACACCATTGCACCTGAGAGCTTACCTACCAGCTGAGAAAATAGGCAAAATGTCGTTACAGCAGTAACAGTTGCCAGCTATATACCCAGCAAACTTTCACATAATCAAGAGCTACAAGTTCATGCAGGTGGTGAGATCTTGCACTGCATGTGTAAGTATTGTTTTCATACTCAGGGAAGGTCTGCCAAAAAAAAGCCTAGCATTTAAAGTTTGCTTTATTTTGTGTGCGTACATTTGTAACCCTGTAGTACATAACATGTAAACAACTATGGAGCACAAGATGCATGATGTATCTGTATGTATGCAGACACATTACTACTATGTAAATGGTATTTGATGGCTGCTCTGGTAATGTTTATTTGCATGTCTCCATTCGTCTGCTGATTTTCTCTGTTCTCTCCATCTTGTCCAAGTTCCGATTTGTTTTGGTTGTATCTTCCTTATATCATATTTCAGACATTTTAACTTCCTTCAGGAGAAATTTGTCTCTGTGTTAAAAATGTTGTTTGTAAATTGATCTCGGTAGCCATCTTCAAGGATACTGACCTGTTGAAAGTTGGCAAGGTTACTGAATGATTGAGAATTACTTTTAAAGGTTTATTCTGAGCTGTTGTCTTCATAGCCAGACAGTATCCCTCTGTATTTCCTCCATGTCTTTCCTTTTTCTGTTAATTGCTTCTTTGTGAGAATTTTGTCCTCATTTGTGATTCCTTTGTTCTTCTTGTCTTCTGTAACTTCCACCATTAACATTCAACATATTTTTATGGCTTGCTTAAATAGTACAACAGTTTCCTTCTTGCTTTATATCCTTACTATTAATTTATAACACAATTCCAACCATTCATTGCTTGTTCACATTTCCATTTGAATATTAATTTTTCATAAATCTTCATGCTCATTCAATTGTTTCTCTCATTAATATGTCAGCAGTCATTGTAACTTGTTCTCTTTTCATCTCGCGCAGCTGTCCCACCCCAGGCTGTGATGGTACGGGTCATGTGACTGGGAATTATGCCTCACATAGAAGGTGACTAATAACTCCCGCTTTTAACACATTTTCCTTGTTTTTCAATTTAACAAAATGAGGAAGCAAGTCTCATGTGTGTTTCAGAGGTTCTCCAAAAACCTAAATATTTGCATTATTATTGTCTTGGTGTTATTACTGTTTTTGTCATTCCTGCTTTTTTAGTGAAAAATGATAAATGATCAACGTCTAACATTTTATCGATTACAGAGATTTCAGCTGACCTCCTTGTGCAGGTGTGATTCTTAGCAAACAATGAAAGCTGTCCCAACAGCCTGCTTTCCTAACTTCAGTCTTTCAAAATATATTTTGGTTGTCTGAACAGGGAAAAAAAAGACAAGTCAAAAGCACAAGATTCAATTTTTTGCAAGAATATTGTTTTCATAATTGATTATTGTATTGTAAACAATAGTATAATGGACTCCACCCTATTCAGACCAGTAGTTGTTACAGAGCATAGCAAATAGATAATTATGATTCTTTTGCTAAGGTCAAGGATGATACCAACAAACTATTACCACTTTTATTGGGACATTTTGCTTCAGAAAATTACTCATTTGCAAGCAACCAGAAGGGGTCAATTTGGTTGTCCAGTGTGGCTTTTAGTCATCTTGGACAATCTGACAACCATTACATTTTTAAATTCTTTTCTGTCAGACTGGGGGAGTGTGTTGAAATGATTCTCCTACGAAATGCAGAAGTGAACATTTGTCTTTTTAATAGCTCTGAAGGAAGTCTTGGATGCTCAGTTTCATCTCGATTAGTATCCTCAGTCCATCAGTCTTAGGACTGCTTGCAACATCAAACTACAGGTAGTAGAGTTTTGGGTGTATTCTTATGAGTCGATTATTAGCGTCGCGCAGATTGTTGACAAAATCAAACAAAACTTTCAAAAAATTCAATGGTAAACAAATGCAGCTAATTACAAAAATTGACCATAATCGTTGATAAAGCTTCTTGTATTCTGGTCCCCTTATGTCTGTCCTACCTACTTACAGGGCTAGCTTATCAGACACATGCTCCTTAAGAATGTCTGAGAGTTATTCAGAATTTACTACTTTTTTATTTTTGAAGTACATGTTACTAGCAGTAACATGTTTTAATGAGTAGGTATATGAAATGAATTAAACTGATTGAAATGTATACATCATAACATCATATTAACAATATTGTTTGGTCAATGTGTACTTTATATTTCCTGGGAATGTTCTTGGTACAGTATCTTTTCAAAGTGACTACAATCTCTTATTTTACCTTATTCTCCATTTGTTTTTTCAGACAGTAGAGAAACATAATTGGAAATAACAATCTTTAGTTTATGTCCTGATCATAAAGAGTTCTTGTTATTACCCTCAGATAATAATTACCCTCAGAAAATAATATGGCTACTTTGCTCATATTACTTCATCACCTCCAAAAGAGGGCACTTGGATTGAAATTTAAAGCAGTATGATATTGTTATTAGGTCTAATGTATTTGTGACAGATTTTTGGTATATGTGACAGTCACAATGTCATAGTGTTTCTTGCGAAGATAAAAGCTGTGAGTCATCATACACTGAAAGGATGTTCAGTTATACTTGCAGGGTACTTAGTTTCGTGTATGCGGTACTTAGTTACACTTGCATGGTACTCAGCTACATTACATGTACCCAGCTACACTTTCAAGGTACCCAGTTACCTTTACAGGGTACTCTGTTACACACACAGGGTGACTCAGTTACACTGGTATGATACTCAACTACATGTACAAGGTACTCAGCTACACTTTCAAGGTACTCAGCACTTTCAAGGTACACAGTCAATGACTTACAGGGTACTCAGTTATCTTTCAGAGTACTCAGTTACACTTACAGGGTACTTTAGTTATATTTACAGGGTACTGTTATACTTACAGGATACTTAGTTACACTTAAATGGTACTTAACTACCCTTTCAGGGATCTCAGTTACACTTTAAGGGTACTCAGATACCCTTACAGGGTACTCAGTCACATTTACAGGATACTCAGTTACACTTGCAGGGTTACATTAAAATGTAGCACCCTCAGACAACATGATCACTGCACATCTAAGTAATACTAGTCCAGAATGAAGTCCATCACACATCAATCAACATGAACACAGCTGAGCTTTTTGTCATAATACTTTAACATAGTTGTAGCAAACATTGCTTTGGGGAAAAAGAAAGGGAGGGGACAAAAGTAGTATGCAGTAGTATGCAGTAGTATGCAGTAGTATGCAGTAGTATGCAGTAGTATGTAGTAGTATGCAGGACAAAATATGTGTATGTTGTTTAATTATAGATCTCTGGTACCCTGATCATTAGACAGGGTGCCCTTTGCACCAAATGTTTCAAGCCTTAGGAATGGGATTCCTCTCATTCATAGCCAGTTGGACATTACTTGGTGAAAACTATTTGCATATTGCCAGTGTTTTGAAGTGAGTTAGTCAGTTGGCTGTATAATCAGATTTTTCACAAAATTATCGCTGCCCAGTTGGTCGTTATTTGGGGCCATTAATTATTAACTTTTGGCAAATTAAAGTTACCAAGGATAGCATGCAAGGAGACAGTGAAGAAGATCAACTATAATTCTCCTTGAAACAAAACCATATAATGTGACACAAGGAGAATGCTATCAGATGATAATATCACTTAATGGCACATTTTGAAATGCTGTGGTACATCAAGATATTACCTGCCCCACCTCCAGAAAAGGCTTAAAGGTCAACTTGTTCACAAATTATAGAGAATGCAGGTGGTTGGTACAATATGAAGAATATTTTGTTACCTGCTTTCTACACTTCTTAGGTCACAAAGTGAATATAGTAGTACCAATTCCATTGTAGATTGTTTACTGTTTAAATCATAGGGAGCATCTGTAGCATCTATTGTGCTGCAAAGTGTCTTCCGAGCCACAACGAGGGTGTAGTGTCTACTCCACCACAGAATGTCTACTGTTTCAAATCATAGGGAGAGTTAAGTATCTCCTCTACTACAATGTCATCAACAATCAGTATATTGGTTCCCTTGAGCTAAATGTAAATTTCTCAGCCAAATAGTCATGCAGTTCCTCTCTCTTACCCATCCAAGTAATTATTTTTGTTGTTTCTATTAATCAGAAAATGAAACCTAAAACATTTTAAAAACAAAACTTTCTTCTATGCATTGGTGATGTTGGTGTCACATAGCTCAATGATCGAGTGTTATGCTAAATAGAAGAAATACTAATCCTCACATTGTCTCACGTTACCAGCTGTGACTAGCAATAAGCTCAGTAACCCTCTAAACATTGAATAATTAATGTTTTCTGTAGTCAGTTTGTCAAAACAAAATGCTCTCTGATGTCGGAACATATCGTTGCTTAATGTATCCGAAGTCCACATTATTAGTTTATCATTTTGGAAGATACATGTTACATATTAGCAAGTGTGTTTAATAGATATTACCAGTGCATTTCAGCTAACTCAAGGTAAATATATTGATCAAAACCAATGAGACATATTAATGCATAAGGTGCATAAAACCTGACCAATAATCAAAACATATCTTGAAGGATGGAGAACAAGTAAGGAATTCTTTCTTGGTGGATGTTACTGTTTTTAAATTGATACTGGTACACATGTAAGATATTTTGTAATGCTTGATGTATCACCAGATATAGGAAACACATCATATAAATTAAGGAATTCTCTCTTCCTTTCTTTGAATATTTGGGACTGAAGTTTGAATTTCATTAATGCAGTCTTTCAGCAGTGTTGTCATTGATGGGATCAGTTAGATAAGCCTATAGATCCTTAATCACTTTTGGTGTAAGGTTTCATTGTTCCTTGTGTTATTACCCCAGTAGATGAACCACTGATTAAGGATAACACAAACCTGTAGTAGTAATGTCCAGTTTAGATTATTTTGCATATTAAACTTGCCCAACTGTCATGGATGTAATAACATGCACATAGTCCTGTACTGAACTCACCACTGTGTTACATAGCCCTTATCCATGAATTGTGAGAATTACTATCATCACTCTTGTCAAAGGCCCCATAGTTACTTTAGCAAAAAGTACACATAAATGTTACATCATCAGATAAAAGATGACCTCTACTTGAAAATGTGAAGGAGTCTTTATTGCTTCCACTTCTGTCACACTTCACCACTTTGTTGTAGTTCATTTTTTTCACGACACTGGACTTTCCCATAGCAGTACATTTTAAGTAGAATGTGTGTCTCAAATCCTTCTTTAGAACTCTTCTCTTGAGTGAGTATATCCTGAACCAAGGTGGTTGTTTATAAAAAAAAAAGAATGTGAAAAATATTGAGAAAGGATTTTGAGTGCACAGACAAAAGAAAATGACAAAGAGACAGATTCAAAGAGAAGAGTGTTTGATCCCCATGTGATCCTGGTGCTGAATAGAAACTAACAGTTATCAGACAGAATGTAATAAAGAAAAACAAAAGCAATGCAAAGCAAAAGGACTAACTTGTTTATCTTTGGTAAACAAAGCATTGAAGGGCATGAAGCAAAGCCAAAGTGGAGAATCAAAAGTTTGAATAGACTGCCACTGTTTTATGAATGCGTTGTAATAGTCTGGATATATCCTCAAAAAAGTGCAAAAAGACCTGGAATCATTTGCAACCAAGTATATAGTCTGATGGTTTTGGAGAGTAGAGAGGAAAAAGCGTGAAGTCAACGGTTTAATATTTACATGGTTGGAACACGTTGAACTTCTATCGAGTTTGCTCTCTTTTGTTATTTTGCTCGATAGTGAGGAATTGATTTTGGTTGCGTCTTGAAGTGAGATTTCAAGATAACTTTTGTCAATGAGAGGAGCATAGACACAAAAAAATATTTTGTATTGTATGATGATGTTATCAAATATTGATCAATCCATAATTGACTATCTTCGCTAAATGCTGTTGTGACTTACAACAAAATCAATGAATTTCTGTTCATTTCTTGGCTCAAAAGAATACTTTATTTTTTTTGGGATCACTTAAGCATAAAACCTTGGATGTTAAACTGCCAGAGGCTATATAGGACCTTAAATTACTTCCTGAGATTTAGCAAAAATTTTACAGACAGCTTTCTTGTCTGCTTTTTTAAGGGTTTGATTATGCAGATCTAATCTGGAAAGTTTGCAAAGAAAAATTTAAATTAGACCATTTACATTTTGTTTTAAACTCTCAAAGTCTACATTGCATTGTGGGTAGTAGCTCATTGCTTCATTCTGTGTGGGTGAGCATGTCAGACATCTGCGTTACAAGTCATTGTTTAATGTCAGGTTATCGACAGCATGTGTGTGCATGTTACATTATGATGGTCGCCACCATATTTGATACAGTGTAGGGAGGTAAAGGGAGGGATGGGGGGGGGGAACAACAGAAAATGCCTATGGCCATAAATTCATTTCATTAATCGGTTTCATGTGGGGATGAAATGAACTGAAACTTTTAAGTTTTATACTTATTTCAATTGTCATATACTATAATCAACATCTTCTCTTTGACTAAGTTTTATGACAAAATGAATAAAATATTGTAAAAGTGATTTGTGGAATGTACAAAAATACTTGCAACAACTGATTCTTCTTGTGCTGAAACCAACAAGTAATATTGACAGCATCAGGTGTTGAAATTTTAACATGTTTTATCTAAGGCCATCAAGATTGTTAACTTCATCAGATCCACAAGAATTGTACAGTGTAGGAAGGTATCATTTCTGACTGACTTTTCCACAGTGAAATAAATCAGGACATGCCCACTAAAGGGTTTGTGTAGATTTTCAGGTTTAGGGTAAATTGAAACTGTGTTGCAAATGTTTCAAAACAAGTTGTGACTAGGTTACAGATCCTTTGTGTGGAAAGAAAAATAAAATGACATTGTTTTCTGATAATCTTAAAGCCCCTATTCATTGACAAGCACAGCAGTTGGTAAATTTCACATCTACAGATAGAACACAACGCATACAAACAGAAAATATCACTTTCCATATCACTTTTAGGTTTTAGAAAGAATGAGAATGCAATTTTTACCCACCTGTGGAAATACCCTGGTGAATGAAAAATACTGCAAAATTCACATCCCACTTTGATGACGTCACAGAGTGGAGAGAGAGCATGTACGTGAGAGCTATATCGAACTGTGTTGAGTGCTTATGCGTATCATGTGCATGACAGTCAAACTGAACTGTCCGCTGCTCCGAAAAATAAAAAAATGCATAATTCCGTAGTTAGATGTTACTTGTTCGCCTGTAGAATCAACATCAATTTGCTCATGAAAGTTCAGTAATAACGTGGAAGTCTTTTGAATGCAAAAAGAAGAGTTGTATTACGAAAGAAAATGGCAAAAGATGCTTGATGTAGTGACACAGCACTGAGCAGATGTTTCCTCCACCTCTCCACGATATGCCCTCTAAAATGCTTTCAGCCTGTTTCAGGACTAGTCATCCGGCTTTAAAAAGCCTGGATCGATTTTGTCTGAAGGAAATGGAACTTTGATGCAAAAGATGGAAGGCAGTGTGAACAAATCAGCATCTATAGCATTCACTTCACCCAGGAATATTTTGATAAGCACCATATGCCACGATGTTTGAAGGGGAAATCCGCACCCGACCGCCTTGTCTATGCAAAAATGGTGTACCATCCCAAGAAATTGCAAATCAACCTTGGTTCATTCCAGAGGCCCTTACATCACCTGCAGTATTTTGCGGCAGGTCCAAACTAATTATTGACTTTCGGCAACCGCTGATTCGGACCATCTTTCTGTCTTTCCAGGACTTGGGGACTGGCTTTGCCTTGTGCTAGATGCCAACATCCAGAGGCAGTTTTGTGAAATAACATGCACTAAACATTACGCATTAACACTAAGTCGTCTAACTGTTCATATCGTTGTCGTGTCGTGGACCGACACCCATGGTGATCTTCTGCATTCTATCTCTATGGTGTCACAGGAATATCAACTCATTTCTTGACCGTTTCACAAGCCTCGAAGGGGTTGGAATATGGGACCATTTCATACCAACTTAAATTACATCTAACTTACAGGGTATGAAAATGTGATATTTGTGTTCATCAGCAAACATTTCTCTTTGCAATGATACTAAATTTAGACCTGTTTAGAATCAATGAATAGGGTCTTTAGCAATTCCTATGGAGGAGATTGCCCTGTGGTAGTCATCACTGATCTTAGAGCTTTGTCTTTCATTTCAAGCCATGTATAATCACACTCGTAGACAAGCCTAACATGTAATCACTAATGTAATCACACTCGGCTAATTCAGCATACTAACAATAACATTTCTCTAACTGTCTCTCATTTTTCTCCTCTTGACTGCTACCGTTGGTTCACCTGTTGCTGCTTCTTCATCCATTCATACCTTCTTCTATTCCATTGCTCAGCCTATCTGGCTGCCCTAATGCGGATAAATCGGCCGTTTTACAGAACACCCAGGAGATCAAGTGAGTCCGTAAACTTCGAGAAACCGTAAGACTAGTTATAGTTGTCACTGGATTGTGGATTTCCTGTAATGTTTATTTGTGTGAACCAGTGTAGTAACTGTAAGGTTATTCACTTCATTCATGTAATGAAGATTGAAGAATTCATTCCTAGAAACACCCAGTGATTGTCTGGTATTTATGTTTGCTGTGTTTGGCAGGTTCTTTCATTGATGCAAAGAAGTATATTGTATCTCATATCAATTATTGATAATAAATATCTGGCAGTTATGGACCATATCTGTTAATTATGGACTATATCTGCTAGTTATGGACACTATCTGCCATTTGCTGAGGATACTTGCCAGTTGTGGATTATAGCAAACAGTTGTGTACTATGGCTTCTCATATCTGCCTTTCAAGGCTATGCCAGGTGCTAATAATGGCTTCTGCTTGCTGATATGGTTTTTTTCTACTTCAAGAATCTGTCACTTTGAGATATTTCTTGTGGATTAACTAATTAATCTTCTTGTTGTCAATGATACATTCTACAGGTAGTTGTTGTTAGTGGCATGTGAGTTGTGTTGTGTGATTTTCCAGCTGATGATTGGCTCTACTTGTTGCTGATATATATTATCTGCCGATGATGACTCATTCCACTTGTTAGTTTTTTTTTTTTAGTGATTGTACTGACTAGCTAC
Organism: Stichopus chloronotus; assembly: GCA_021234535.1. Taxonomy (NCBI): domain Eukaryota; kingdom Metazoa; phylum Echinodermata; class Holothuroidea; order Aspidochirotida; family Stichopodidae; genus Stichopus; species Stichopus chloronotus. The sequence continues at coordinate 25,795,299 of CM037831.1, forward strand.
TGGTCATCTATGTTAGTTTTTATATTTTCTTGCTGATGACAATAAATTAATCAGCTGTACTGCTTGTCACACTTTGTGTTTGTTGATATTATTTTCTATGAAGTAATGATACTGTTAGTTATTGATGCCAAGTGGTAGAATGGTTTATGAAGTCACTGTCGTATATTTTTTGGTCACTCTGGGCATTTTGTTTTGAGCAGATATTGATTCACTTTGTTTGAAGTCCTGTGATGTGTGTCCCGTAATTATGGTCCAATATGAAATTTCACATATCCTTCCATAGTTATAACCAAAAGTGTGTTAAACTTGGTGTTATGAGTCATACATACCACCTCACCCTCACCCTTTTTAACCCCCTCCCTAATAAATTAAAAACACATAGCTTTGTAACTGCAACTGCTATTACTAGACCGACTTGAATTCTTACAATTTGATCACTTAGACCCACTATGATCCTTACAAATCCATTCCAGTTTGTAATGTTTATTCATCAACCAGTTTGAGGACCTTACATTGGTCTCCATGTATCCGACCGTCAAATGTCTCTGTCAGATTACTTTTACTCAACTCTGGGAAAAAATGCACCAAATTGTGAAACTTTAGGATATTAATGTTAGAGACTCTTTTATAAAAACTTTGCCATTTTTATCGCCACAATTTGTCTTGTGTGTCTCTTTTCTATAATTTTCTGTTTGCTTTTAATATATTTATTCATGTATTAGTATTAAATTTATGTTTTCCGTTTACTTGCTCTTGTTTCCATCCGCTTTGTGTCGAGTACGTTATTAATCTGCTTTGGTTGGCCTTTGCTGCCTCACTGTAATGTGCCATAAATTAATGAGTAATCTTTCGAAGGTTGCACACTGAAAACTGGAGAGCAATTGATGTCGATTGTGTGCTGCAATGCATAGTCGGCATATGACACCATATGGAAACTTGCAATGGCCTGCCACATGCCATGAATAAGTAATCAATATTTGACAGTGACTGCATTAAAACTTGTGAAAGGAAAATCATTCCTGGATGGAATAATTCAGGAAAGTGATTCTGGCAAGGTCTGACTTAAATATGTGAAGGAGAGAACACTTGTCCAGTTTTACAAAATCCTCAAATTTATTGAAGTAGCTTTCATAACAATTAATGAAACTACAATTAGAGGAATGAATGAAAAAAAAAATTGAAGAGACAGTCAGCAAAATAGAGTCATAAAACAGTCCCTGCAAAATTATTTGACTCTGAAATGCAGTGGCTTCTTGAAAAAAGGCGGAGTAAGGAATTAAAGTTGTTTAGAGATCTATGCAATGGTGGTATCTTGCATGTGTGTGTGCGTGTGTTTGTCCGTGTGTATGTGATGCTTTGCCTGGAAAAAAGGGTACCTCAAGAAGGGAAACAGTGACCAGTTTGTCATCAGTAGTCAACTTCCAGCCCTGAAAGACAAGGATATCCATTCTCTAAGCTTTCACCATTTATGTTAAATTTACTCTAACTGTTCTTTAACACAATGTCTATGGCAGCTTTTTCTTTTCAGTGTAGTTGCTTTTGTTTTCTGTGATGTCTCCTTTTCCCTGTGGTTGCATTTGCTTTCTGTAATGTTCCTTGTCTGTTTAATTGCTGTTTTGGGGGATATTTTGTATATGTTGTATCGGTTTTTAACGATCTGAAACCATTCTTCTCTCGGCTTTCTTACATTTGCACAATGAACCTTCCTCAAAATTAACTGAGTGGGACTTTTCCAATGTTTTGCGATTAATGGTTAAAATCCAATCATTCTTACACAACATTTGCTTTCCCTTTTTCTTCAAAGTTCTAAGTCTGCCCAAATATACAAAGCTATTGGCTTTACATACATATAACAGATCCTCCCTACCGGGGTAAGGTATATTTACAGGCATCTCATCAACTCCATCTTAATGTGTACTTCATAGACTTAAGTCAATCATCTGGGGAACCATGCAATTAATTTTAAAAGATCATTCTTCTGGCTTTAGTGGATGTAGTTTGCCGAAAAAGGAACAACGTCTGGTCATATTTTAAAATTCAGTTTAGGTCAAAATTGATCTCTGGTCACATATAAATTTAATCAAGATTGAAAAAAAAAAAAAATGGAAGTATCTTCAGACTGAGGTCTGATAGCCACTCATGGAATGTAAATCTGAGGGTCAATCAATCTAGTCTGCACTTTACTACTGGGGCTACTTCAGTCATGTTTTTATTCACTACAGAAGAGCAGATCTTGGTAGGGTCCAGGCCATATTCGGGCCCTTCAATCTGTGACCCTATTTGATCTATTTTAGGTGGTTTTTCATGATTCCCACCGAGAGTAATCACAAACAGACAGCAATTCATATTAACATTTAATGCACAGTGTTAACACAATGTCAATTGTTCCAGTTTAGGATGATGAACATGCTTTTGTTTAGTGAAACTCTTGAACTGGAATCACCTGTCACCTCCTGTGATCCTCCCCTCCCCCCCCCCCCCAAAAAAAAAGAAGAAGGAATCAGCTTGAATATTTAGGAAAATTTGGTTAAAAACTAATCAGTCTTCTCCAGATGATTGAATAGGGCAAAGGCTATGAACAAAAGTTGTATTCCTTTCAATATATTACTTACTTTTTCTATCTCTGTGCATGCTTGATAAAACTGTGTCACTTTGATTTAGAACCACCCTAGTAATGAACAGTAAAACCCTGAATCAAGACCTGTGGTCCTCATCATACTTTTTGCCACAGGTTGTAGTATGCACTCTCTTTACAAGCAAAATATCCATGTCATGGTTTCAGTGAGTTTCCATTTCTTTAATCTTTTTTATCTTTTGGCCTTTTGTCATATCTCATGCAAAGAACCTTTTTGGAGATATTCACGGTTTTCTGTCACAATTCCCTGGTGACTCTTAGAGAATTTGACACTCACAGAACAGACACACACAGATGTAAAACCGAAACATCCTTATTAACTTAACTGTAGGTAGGATCATTTGCAAGCTTTAAACTTTTGTGCAACACTATTTCTTTTGGATAGACCTGAAATAGATCACAGTAAGTAGTCTCTGATGCCGTCATCTACTCAATAATTTCTTTGAAAACAATAGTCATTCTTTAAAATTCTTCTGTTTTGTTATCCATTAGAATGTGAATGTTTGGAATGTTCCTCATAACTTGAATTTGCTGTGACACTTAGGCTCAATTGAAATTTAATTGTTGTAAGAACTTTTTTTGCTATAGGTGAATGGAGGGCATTTTCTATTTGGCTAGTATCATTTTATGTTCATTTGCCACCATGGGTACATTTGTAATTTGCTAAGGTTTTTCATTATCTACTTCCCTGGCATTTCATTGTCAACCTATCATTACCAACAATATTTTGACTGTCACCCAGTTCACACAACAGCAGATAGAAAAATTCTGAACGCAATCCAGTTTTTGAGTGTAATTTTCCACTTCTTTGCAGTGGATGGTATCATTCCAATAGACCTGCAGTTCATCAGGGTTGGTGCATTCTTACTAGACCTGTTGAACATCAGAGGTGGTGTGTTCTTAGCATCATAAGTAAGGATGTTGTGTTCCTCCTAGACCTATGTCACATCAGCTTTGTGTACTTATTATCTAACGTATCATTAAGCTCTTGCGGTTACACTCACCTTCATTGCATTCTATTTCTTTGCTACTGAGGTTAACAACTTTTCTTTTGGAGGAATTTATGAATCAGCAGCTTACTGATGTGTATTTTGTAAGCCTCAGTAAGAGTGTATAAAGGTGAGCTATTGAAAGTACTTGGAAAGTAATGTACTGATTTCAAGTCAAGTGAATGTGTTTGTATACACCTTAGACAATAAATGTCTAATTGACGATTTCTAACTGAAAGATGTATGGTCTGATCTGTGACATAGATGAAATTCATGTGATCATTGATCCTAGTCACACAATCTATATGGATTTGAGAGTAGATCATCCCGTACTATGAGACCCCCATCCCTTTTCTCTTGTCGCCAGTCTAATATGTAAATTAGTTGAGTTGCATCACAGGATTAATGTAGTCATGAATACCATCCATCAAAATTGTAAGAAAGCAAAAGGCATGAGAGATGTCAAAAGTGGAAGGAAAAAAAGAGCAATGCTGTATGTACACAGCTTAACTTTCAATGTGTTGGTCACAAAATAAACCAAAAACGAAAAAAACAAAAGAAGTGACAGATTAATACCCCGCACAGCAATTCATCCTTTTCAAATGTGAATAAAGCTGTGATTAATATACACAGCACCAATTTGATGATAGAGGGAGCCCTGTTGGAATACACACTGAATGTTATTGCAGAGTCGATTATCTTATTAGCATCGCAGTAGTCCTTTAAAATGAGTGGTAGAAATGCATGGAGTTACTCTAATAATAGTAAAATATCTCTTGCTGGTCAATTACCATGGAGATGATCTTTGGGCAAGGACGGTCTTGCTTGGTTTTTACTAAAGTTGATAACTTCAGTTATTTCCTTGGTTTGAAAAGGATCAAAGACATGATTTTGTTTGTAATTCTTTATGGAACAAGCTGTGAACCAAGAAGGTACCATTTAATGAAGTTGTATCTGATTATTAAAGAGGAATTTTTCTCTGTACTGTAATTGCTGGTTTCTTTATACAAGTCTGCTCTACTATGTTGTAATCATTAATCACATTCTTAAACCAGGCCCAACCCTCTTTTACTGTATACGTCAGCTGATAAGTCTGTTACGTATATTTTGTCGTGACTTTACTCTTCTTGCGTTGAGAGTTAATTTTGATACCAACTATCAGTTCGTTCATGAGTGTCAGATGATTCCTGTTACTTTTCAAATTTCATCGGAATTGGATTCGAGACCAGCAGTAGATTTCAGACTGTCAGTGGGTTCAAGACAGAGTGGATTTCAGGGTGGTAGTGGGTTTAAGACAGTAGATTTCAGAGTGGGAGTGGTTGTATAACTGAGAGTACATTTCAGGGCAGTAGTGGGTTTAAGACAGTAGATTTCAGAGTGGGAGTGGTTGTATAACTGAGAGTACATTTCAGGGCGGTAGTGGACTTAAGACAGTAGATTTCAGACTGGGAGTGGGTGTAAGACTGAGAGTAGATTTCAGGGTGGTAGTGGATTTGAGACAGTAGATTTCAAACTGGGAGTGGTTGTATAACTGAGAGTACATTTCAGGGTGGTAGTGGGTTTAAGATAGTAGATTTCAAACTGGGAGTGGGTGTAAGACTGAGAGTAGATTTCAGGGTGGTAGTGGATTTGAGACAGTAGATTTCAAACTGGAAGTGGTTGTATAACTGAGAGTAGATTTCAGGGTGGTAGTGGGTTTAAGATAGTAGATTTCAGACTGGGAGTGGGTGTAAGACAGAGTGGATTTCAGGGTGGTAGTGGATTTGAGACAGTAGATTTCAGACTGGGAGTGGGTGTAAGACTGAGAGTAGATTTCAGGGTGGCAGTGGGTTTGAAACTGTCAATGGATGATGGAGAGAGGAGTACTAGCTTGAGGAGTTTGATTTGGATTGCTATTTGAGGAGCCTGACGGGTCTTAATAGGCCTTCCATCGTCGTCACTTGGTGGATGCCGAGTGGGTTCCATTCTCATCTGATTTGTCGGGTATTCATTTTTGGTGTTTAATGTTGTGTGTTCCCATGCTTGGCTTTTATTTATTGGCTTGTATCTATTCAGTATTAGTGTTCTATGTTTAATTTCTATTGTCTTTAGTTAGTAGCCCATGCTTCGCTCTGATGGGTTATTTTTGGCTCAATGATTTTTTCAGTTTCAGCATGATCTAGTAATTTGTTGTTCTTCATGCTTTTGTCTCATCGTTAGTTGCTCTTGGTTAGCTCATGTCTGTTTAGTTTTCTGCATGTTTTATTTTGTTGTGCATTTTGTTTCTTTCAGATTGATATTTATTTCTTGGCTCTGGTGGGTTTGTGGCCTCTGATTGGTTGTTTGGCTCAAGTTTTGTGTTTATTTTCAGCATGAATGTCGAATAATTTGTTGTTAGTGGGTGTGATTGGTCGGATCGTGTTTGTTCAGTTGTCAAGATCGATTTTATTTTGGCGTAATTTTGTCTTAGATGTCTCACAGCTAGCTGCAATGGGTCGGCTCCTGTCTGTTCAGTTTCAGCGTTTAATGTGTGTAATTGTTCTTTTCTGCTAGATGTCCCACTCCTGGCTGTGATGGGTCTGGTCATGTGACCGGTAATTACACATCTCACCGGAGTCTGTCTGGTTGTCCAAGAGCCAAAAAGAAGGGTCTTTCCCCTCGGAGAGAGGGAGATGGAGAGGATAAAGATGAGCCGAGGTCAGTTGATGGAGTTCAGCTGAAAGTCTTTTGATCATAAAAAAGTTCTTTTTCCTGATCAAAAGGGATACATTCCCCAAGACGATGTCAATTACAGTGGCCCATGTAACTGAATCAAGTGTACCCTAAAGTTGAATGTATTGTAAAACAACTGGCATTTATCCATGGTCAAATAAAAACACAACTAGTGTATAAATGTGTCTTAACAGATGCAGTACTAGCCTCCTAGTGTGGGTGCCGTGTTGTTGCAGTTTGACCCCGGTATACCAAAATTTATACTTAACCTATTCCACCAATATTACATTGACAGTCAGTGATTGCTGACTTGTAATAAAGACTAACCTTATCAAATTGTTCTAATCATGTTTATTTTGTTCAACTGACCCATTTGTGATTACAAAGGTTTTTGTTAATGATTTGTTTGTTGTTGGTTTCATATGAATTTTAAATTCCTGATATGCTTCTTTATTTGGGTTCACATATCTACAACCCCAAAATGCCACATTTGCATAAGACACTTTTGGATTACTTTCTGGGTAAGCTAAGAAACCTGTTTCCTTATCAGAAAGTTTGATCTACACTTTTAATCCTTTGCCCAATAGTGTTTGGTACCTGTTAGATATTCTCGGATATCTTATTTACCATGAAACTAATGAATGACAATAAATCCGATTCACTGTTTGGTTATGAAACAGTTTGGAGGGCAAGCTTGGGAAGATGACAGTTTCTCATTCCAAATGTTGTCTGAAAGGTTAGTTGTCACAAACAAGGGAACTAATGTTATCTTTGGTAACCATTTGTCATGAATGATATACCATAGATTCATTGCCCTAACCCATTCCAACATATTGTGAGTTATGGGGTTAGCTGTCTATTTCAATGTGTTGTTTATCAGTCTTTGTGATTCTCTTAAAATGAATTTGAGTGACACGTTTTATTCAGCTTGAGTTTTGCAACCAACAGTAGGAAGTTCCTTTAATAAGAAAGTTGATCTTGAATGAAATTTACATAGAAAAAAGTGTAGTTTTGACCAATGTTATGTGATATCATTGTGAATGGTTGCAGTTGCCTCTTTACCAGTCAGAAATGATGTTTTAATCAGAGTAGTGATTCAATGTTTGAGCTCAGCTTCTCACCCAGAATCATGATGATGCCACTGGGCTAAGAATCTTCCCAATGTTTATCAAATAGCATTTAAAATGTTTTTGTCAGAGTGATATTCAAAACCAATAAAGCCACAGTTTAAATTTTACTCTTGCATCTCTTGTCGCCATATGAGCATGTCTCCTCATAAGTAGTTGATGAGAATGCCCACGGGAGATGGTGAGACTGTCGCTGCTGAGAACTACTGTCTTCAGATTAACTTATTACCCTTACCAATGATATTTTGTGTAAGAGGTGTGGCTTATTCTGTTTACAATCATATGTTTGTAAAATATTACTCACTGTATGAGGCTTCCTTAGCAAATTAGTAAATGTAGTATATGTAGGTTTGAATCAAGAAGCAGTGTCGACAGTTTTGTGACATTATTCACTCATCATGATCCCTGATATTAATGAAATGTATCCCAAACTGACTTTCACATCAAATTACAAGTTATTGGCCTTTCTTCAGTACACTACTACTAATGCTTACCCAAAGGAAAAATACGTAGGTAAATCAGCTCTTAATTGTCTATATGCAAATAAGAGAGTTAGTTTATAATACATTGAAGCATGTTTGCATGTTACTGTAACATGCTTCTTCAATAGAGTTGACACACTATTCTATCAATACAGTTATGTCTCTTACCTGTTCAGGTGTCCAATACCTGGTTGTGTGGGAGCAGGTCATGTGACGGGGAAGTACGCTTCCCATCGCAGCGCCTCTGGGTGTCCTCTGGCATCAAAGGCAGGTCATGCACTCAGCTTTATCACTTCCATCTCTGAGGCTAATAATAATGTCTCACCAACAGTCAATGGTTTGGACACACCTAACGGAAGCTTATCTCCTAATCCAAGCCTAGCATCTGAACAATGGAGGTATGGTGCTGCTATTGCTGCTCCTACAATGGTCAACTCTTTGTTGTTTATCTTTATTTTGGTATAGTTCTTTTATTGCTGATTGAACAATTTAAGGATAGTGGGAAGAGTATGGATTGGATGTTGAAGAGTGAATCTTCGTGGTGAAGTTTGGATGTGTTTAGGATATATGGTGACATTCTTGGCAATGATTTCAAAAGATTATTCATTGATGTGAATGTAGATGATGAAGGTATGTTCACAAATGTGGTAGTTGATATTGGTTGGATTGTGTGGATGGTAGCTACTATCAGCAATAATGAAGATAGTAATAAATGTTTTATTGGTCAATGTGGCTTTTGGATTTAATGGTGAAGTTGGTAAATTGTAGTTGGTGAATGTGGTTGTATAATTGGTGTTAATGTGAAGGTCATTGGTGTTGATGATCGGAGGTGTTGATGAATGGTGTTACGGTTGGTTGTTGATGGCAGTAGTAAATGGTGAAGGTGGGTGACGTTCAGTCGTGGTCGGTGATACTGCTATGTTACTGATCGTTGTCGCAGGTAGAGAATTTTGATGTCTAAGGTGTAATTTATGGTGGTGTTTACAGTGGTAAATTTATTTTGGTGTTTGTGACTGATGTTTTGTAAAATGCAAACGTTGAAAAGATGTAGAAACTCTCATGCTACTTAACTATCAGCACAGACATCATGATTTTGTCCTGGAACAATATCTAAATCTTAAATCCCTCTGTTTTTGGTAAGGTATGTCACTTGTTCATCTTGAAATCTGAGTACTGTTTTCTACTGCACAAATATGATGATACCTTCTTGTTGATCATTATTGCTGGTGGCTGCATGTTTGATTTCCACTCAAAGTTATAAAATTGAGCTTTGCCACATCAGTGTAGTAAGCTATTATTACATAAAAATAGCATATGATATATCAAACTCTTAATGTGTATTTGAGGTTCTGGTTTCATTACCGATGTCATTTTATCGTTTTGTTTCCGTCAAGAAGACGGACATGGTCATACTTGGGGAGAATGTGGAAAAGTCGTAATTTAAGTGCAAATCTCCGAGGGAATATTCCCTTTCAAAATGAGTATCAAAATTATTGTAAGACTTTTTAGAACATGATTATCCTGCATATGCTTTCTTAGAAGAATTGTTTGGAAAAACTTCACTCAAAGATATGAACTCAGTGAATCACTTGACAGTATATTAATGGTATACTACACCAATCTCCTCAGAAAATATATACAAAATGGCAATAAAGTCAGGGAAGGAGGTGGTTTTAGGAATATAGTGCAAAATGATCTCATTACCAAAAGAATAAAACAGTGCATCACAGGATGTATCAACAAATGTTGAATCAGCGTAAATTGTGGATGAATTTCTCTCCCTGTTGGAACATGAAGAGTAGTAGAAATGCTTAGTATATGGTTATTGTTTTGTGGTTGCTTTAAAGACACGGTGAGTAGTAAGGATGGGGGGGGGGGGGAAGAGTGAGTGGAGTAGTCTAGTGATGGAGGAGATATTTAACTACCAGGTACCATTTATCAATAAAATAAGGGGATCACTCTAAATTGTTATATTTTTTCTTGAGACTTTCAGTCATACTGATCAAATGTTAGCAATAGCTCTTAAAAAAACTCTCTGTGGAATTTGAGATTAATGGGAGAAATTTAAAAAAAATAATCTGGCTTATCAGTTGAAGGGTAATTATGACAAGCATTCTTGATCTGCATTCGTTTGTTACTAATTTTTAGGTATTGTTTTTATCCTTTGCCTTTCTGAACATATCCTTTACTCATCATAATCTACCATGTCTAGTATCAGGCATCTTTTTGATACTATCATCTGAATTCAATTGCAGCCCTACCTCTCCTATTTTTGTTTTTTATTTTTTTTTAACCGTGTTGTCTAAAAGCAAGCTTTGCTTCCATGTCAGGATTACTGTATTTTAAGATTGCTACCAAAATTAGAGGGACGTTAGCCAATTTGATTTACCAAAAATATCATGTTTTTGAAAACAATATTTATGGACACAGAATGATAGTTTATTCAAAATAAGGAATGATGGTTACAGTTAGATGGCAAAATCTGACATTTTACACATTAAAATAAAAAACAAAACTTAGTAAAGAAAACTGTTGCTGCCAGCATGTTGATCTCAATATAATTTTGGATTCATCCTTTGTATTTATCCTACAATCCATAAAGTCATACCGTGTTCAATGTCAACAGGAGGTCATACCAAAGATAACAAATCATACATAAAGAAATGGGGTAACTTTGACACCTATTGAAACCAAATTACAGACACAGAAATATTTGTGTTATTCATGCTCAGAGGGTTTTTGTTATTGCAAATACTGTTTTTCTGTGCAAACCATGTAAGATTAAATTTGAGAAAACCCTGCCTCAATTCCCTTAACAATATTTAATATGCTTAAACTATATTCTACATCTGTTTGTGTTATGAGTATGTATTCTGCAAAAAGAAATTTAGCATCAATTTTGTTTAATGATAAATCAACTTGAACATATACTGAAAGCATACTTGATCTGAATGATATTCCTGTAATGTCTACAACAAATGTAAACTTTGCTACCATTCTCTCTTTAAATTTTCAGTTGAAAATCCCTTTTTTTTTAAATTACCCAAATTACTGGAGTAGGGAAATTTATTATAGTCAATAATGACCCTGCTGATCTTCAAAACAAACGAAGGGGAGGGGACGGGGAGACTCCACTTTTTGATTGATGGAAACTTTGATTTGAGACATCTTGTGATTAAGTCATGGGATGTGTTATAAGAACAGTAAGCTGCCATGACAAAGGTTTTAGAGACACAGAAAAAATAAAACATTAGAAATATAAATTACATGTTTTAACATGCAAATTAGAAAATATTCACTTCAGAACAATTGCAAGTAAGACTAATTACATGTTTTAGGTAAAATCCCAAATTTCGAGTATTCTGCACCATTTATACATGATTAGTCTTTACTGAGTCATGCTTCAGTGTCATCAATCCTTGGCCTGCTATGTACGTATATTCCAGAGGTGCTGCCAATGTTACCCATAGGTGCTACTATTTCCTCATCTCACTGGTGACCTTTTCAGCTAATAAGATTCTCACAGACAGAAACCCAGTTGTTGCAAAGGAATATTTTGTCATGCAAACTGTCAAAAGTTCAAATGATGCATCTTGTGTAACTCATTGTATATAACTTATGTATAATGTTTTGAGAAGGTGAAGCTTTTGCAGATGTTTGTTGATGATCATGAATGTCGTAACAATGATTAAAAGCTATCTTCTTTGTATGCCATGTTGGTACATTTAAATCAGTATTTCCCCTTTAATGTTTGTTTTCATTTGTATTTACTATATTATATGCTTTCAAATGCAAATAAACCCCACAGAGTGTCTGACTTAAATCACACTTAAATCATGTGAAGGTAGACTGAGAAATGTGTCTACATAAAATGTAGACAAAGGGGGAAGAGAAAGAATGAAAGTTTACTCTGTTAATTAAACAAGTAGCTTTTCATGTAAGACAAAGTTTGAGTTTTTGTGCTTCATCAGTTCTAGTTATATTCAGTGCTATATTCAGTTCTAGTTATATTCAGTGCAACATTCAGTTCTAGTTATATTCAGTGCTATCTTCAGTTCTAGTTATATTCAGTGCTATATTCAGTTCTAGTTATATTCAGTGCTATATTCAGTTCTAGTTATATTCAGTGCTAGTTATATTCAGTGCTATCTTCAGTTCTAGTTATATTATGAACTAAGAAGGTCAGCCGCCCAGGAACATTCAGTTTTCAGTTTTTCTTCTTGTTATATTTTCTAAGAATTTATTTAAAGTTCAGCTACAATACGTTGACGTGATAATGACATCTTAAAATTTCTCATCTGTTCAAGTATTTCAGTTATGTACTGTTAGGCAGTTGAGACTGATCACTTAATCAATGTGCATCCATCCGTCTCTATCTCACGTTTGTCTCTAGTTGTCCTCTTCCTGGTTGTGATGGCACCGGTCATGTAGATGGGGTCATGGCCTTTCACAGAAGCCTCTCTGGATGTCCTTTGGCAGTGCAAGCAATGAACCATGCTCTCATGAACAAGGATGACCTCATGCTACAGAATGTTAAACCAGTAGAAGGTAAAGTCATATTGACCCAGTAAGGATATTTATCAGGTTTTTGTATTCTGATCAAAAATTGATTCATTTTGCATAATATCAGGCAAGGGCTTCTTCCACTTAACTCCAGTATTGACTAACGCTTTATACTATTTTCATCAAAACTTGATTATTTTTTTTCTTCAGGCCTGGAGAAGGACGAAGACCTTGTCTGCCTCGATCGGGAAATCCAGCACCTGCAGAGTACAAACTACCAGATGGAGGCACAGCTGATCAGGTTACGGAATCAGATCACCTCCATGGAGAATAAACTTCAACAGACAGAGCAAGAACACAAGGTCATGGAGGAGAAGCACAAGTCGCTGTGTTCAACTCTAGAGGGCCTTTGTGGATCCCTCCAGCAGTATGTGACCACCACCGGTAACAACATACCGCAGGTGTCCAACACAGAACAGGTCAACAAGAAACTATCCCAGCAGGCAATAGAGTCTTTTTTAGCAGGAGTTAAAGAGATACAGAGAGACTACAGCCAACTTAAATCAGCCAAGGTGGAGGTAAAGATCGAGAGACCTGACCCCCCTCAAGAACTGGCCCAGGGGAGCACCACAGACCCTGTCAGGGCGTCACCAGGTGTCTTGGCTTGATGCACACTGGTCACTCCAGTGATTGTAAGATAAATGTAAATATAGAAACCAAATAAAAAAAAAACATTTTTGTGGAAGAGTTTCCATGTGTAATAATATTGATGGATGCATCATTATGGGTTATTGGGATATTAATGGTGAGATATTGCCAAATATGGAGAGAAAGGTTTTGTAATAATAATGTTTATCTTCCTGACATTTTTGTCCTGTCATTAGAGAATGGATATTTTTTGATAAAGATTGTCACATAATAGTCAGGCCAGCTGATTGACGTAGTTTTTGCTCAGTCTGTGGACGATTGAGGTAGGTCATTATGGCAAGCAAAGAAACATGCGGAAACTGTTTGTGACAACAGCTGCTCCTCTCTGTACTTTGCTAGAAATGCTGTCAGGAATTCTAGTTGATCTTTGTTATGAAGCTAGCCAAGGTTTCAGATAATGAGTTGCTAGCAGTTACTGTCACAGAGGAATATCCACATTATACAAGTTCTTGGTTCTTTTCACATCACCCTTCTCCGGATTATTTGGATTTCATGCAGAGCTAGTTGCTATAACAACTGTTAAAAAACACACTCTAGAAGCAAGTTCTTCTCCTTTAATGTGATGCAGGTAGTCTTGTACTTGGATCATATTACCAGATTGCAGGAATTTACACATGCTTGAAAATTGGCAGAGGGGTTTCAGGAACATTCTAATGGTTGAATGAACGACTAATATGTCCGTAATCGTCGTTCAAAGCCATTTTCAACCATAGAGGCCTTCATCAAACCTATTCCTGTCATTGGTTCATCTCCTTAGAAACTGCTATGGTGTCATCTTGATCAACTCATTGATTGGTGACTTCTTTCAGTTCTGGAGAGAATCACATGATTCATCACAGTCTGTGTTCCTCTGTTTCATGTACCTCAGGTGACTTCTCTCTCTCTCTCTCTCTCTGATTGACAGCTCAGGGTGGTTAGTAAAATAATCTACTGGGTGTGGCACTGTTCTATCTTGTAGGAAGTTGTTGTCAAAGATGATGCTGTTGAGTAAAGTTTACAACAAAGGGAGCTGAAAATGCTATATATCAGGAGAAAGAGAGAGAACTCATGAAGAAGACACCTGACTGGAAGTTGTAAAAATCACCAGGTTTGGTAATATCACTGTCAGCCCATACCACTGTGGTGTGCCTATGATCTTTCTTGTTGATATCAGTGATTTTCATGAGGTTAATAGTGACAGCGTGAATGTTCATTTGTCCACATCTTATCCTCTTGTACAAGATGTCATCATTTTGTCGTCTTTAATAATCACTTTAGTATACCATTTGCAATAACTTCCACAAAATATTTAGACAGTAATGTTTTCCACTCAGTGTGCTTAAAGTTGTTTGTTTAAGATCTTTGCTGCTTTGTCACATTTTGAAAGACTGCTGTCAAGTTACGGAGTATTAAGTGTATCAATGGGAGAGAGTGATCTTCATAACTTCTTTGGTGTAGTGCTTACAGGTAGATCATAACTTCTTTGGTGTAGTGCTTACAGGTAGATTAAAAAGCTCAAAAAATGGAAAGATTGTACTGCTTCCTTCAGATGGCTTCATATCTAACAATCGTTTAAATTTGTCATCATAGTGGATATATTTAATTACCTCTTCCTGCTATCTCGATGAACCACCCCACGACACCCACCTGCCCAGAGTTTGTGATATTTGATACAATTCAATGTACATACAACTTGTGGCTCTGGTATGAAACTGTCCTCCCCTTTGCGCTACCCTTGGCTAGTGGTTTTAGCAAGCAACCTGAACCTGATCTCAACTTTCCGAAGTAAACGTTTTGATTTGTTATGTCAAAACTGTTACAGTTCCAGTCCTTGTTAATTGAAATTAACATAAGAATATTTTTACCCCCTGCTTGTACTTTTTATCTCCACTGTGGAGGCATTCCCCCAAATAACTAATTTAACAGTAAACGCCAATGGTTCTTGATTGACTTTATCGACCATCTTATCCGAGATAAAATATTTTTTATTTGCTTTCCATTGGCGTTCCATGATACCATCAGCTGTCCAGATGACAAGGTTCGTCAAGCTCAGACGAAATGAAGGTGTTGCACTGGTGGTACGTTAGCAATTTGATTGGTGCAACTTTGTGGGGAATAATTATACTAAAGTTTGATCTTAAGAGCATCAAAAGAAGTTACTTACCAAATGTAACAATCTCTAATCAGAAACATATTTAGTGTATTTGTTACCATCAGCTTGTTCATGGTATGGGTTAAGTTGATTGGGACAGGAACAAGACACTTAAAAAACAGACAGAAATGACTTATTCAAATTGCTTGTTTGCAGATATAATTTTGTCATGACATTCACTGAATGTATCTGATTTTTTTTCTCCCAGTAGCTACATCAGTACTCTAGTGAAGTGATTAATTAAGGGATTGTTTTACCTGTAGTCTGCTTTTCATGATGATGGATTGTACCATTTACTATGTTTTTCTTTTCATTTTTTGTTAAACATACTCAGGAAAACTAGTTTTGTATTTTGTAATACCATTCTTTGCTTGCTATGGTAGTTCTGTTGAATGATTCTCAAAAAGGTAACATGTTTGATGTGTACTTTAGTTTTCTTTTACTTAGTTTTGTACTTTGTAAATACTGCAATGTTTGTACAAATTTGAAAATGTATTTATTTATCCAACACAGACATGTCAACAAGATTCACCTCTGATGGGCTCATTGTAGGCTACTGTTAGTGAAGAAGACAAAGCTGAAACAGACAAGGCAATGGTACCTTACTGATGATGATGATGATGGGTATGATCATGTCTGCAATATCTACTGAGTCTGTAAAAAGAAGTAGATAGATGCATAATGCAGACAGGGTCATGTCTACTAATGTCAGTAAGGTGGACAGGAACATGTCCACTAATGTTAGTCAGGTGGATTGGAGTATGCCTGCTGATGTTTGTCAGATAGATAGGGTCATGTCTACTAATGTTGGTGATGTAGTCATGCAGATAAGGTCATGTCTCCTAATGCTAGTCAGGTGGATAGGATCACATCTGCTAATTCTAGTCAGGTAGACAGGGCCATGTCTCCTAATGTTAGTCAGGTCAACAGGATCATGTCTACTAAATGTTAGTCATGCAGATATGGTCATGTCTGCTAATGCTAGTCAAGTCAACAGGATCATGTCTACCAGTGTTAATAAATTAGGCAGGATTATGTCCGCTAATGCTAGTCAGGTGGACAGAGTCATATCTACCAGTGTTCGTGAAGTGAACAGGATCGTGTCTCCTGATGTTAGTTAGGTGGGTGAGGTTATGTCTGCTAATACTAGTCAGGTAGCATCATGTCTGCTAATGCTTGTCACATAGACAGGATTAATCATTGCTACAGTGAATTCTTAGCACAATTTATCGTGGGCACACTTGTTTGTGGGGGGCACTTAGCTTGTAGATACAGGAAACAGGATATGATATCTAAAGTGAATATTTTGTGACATGTGTAGAAGGAAGTAGTTAAAATACAGTAGTGGTGCCAGTAGCACATCACAGACTATAATTAGAAATGTAATCTGAAGCTGTCATGCAATAAATCACTCATGCTTGTTTCTTTGGCTGGCTTCATTTTTTTTTCATTAACATTTCAAAATCTCATTTCGTTCCTTTTGTAAATTTTAGGGTCATAAAGGGACTAACATTTTATAACATTTCTGTGCACTAAGCTTTTGGTAAAGGAAACTGCACTCTTGCATGAATGTACTTCCTAAAACATCCGAAATGTTGTGTAGTTTCCCACAAATATTTGCAAACAAGAACATAATCAACAGATCAGTCCATAAACTGATTGAAAATAATTTCTGTACACTGGACATATGCTATTATTTCGGAAGTGCAGTTGTTTAGGTTCACTGATAGTGGCCAGCAATGACTATACACTGATAGTGGTCAATGATGACTGTACGTTGATAGTGGTCAGTGATGACTGTACACTGATAGTAGTCAATGATGACTATACACTGATAGTGGTCTGCGATGACTATACACTGATAGTGGTCAGTGATGACTATACACTGATAGTGCTTGTTGATGACTTAACACTGATAGAGGTCACTGATGACTACACACTGATAGTGGTCATGATGACAATACACTGATAGTGGTCAGTGATGATTATACACTGATAGTGGTTGTTGATGACTTAACACTGATAGAGGTCAGTGATGACTATACACTGATAGTGGTCATGATGACAATACACTGATAGTGGTCAGTGATGACTATACACTGATAGTGGTTGTTGATGACTTAACACTGATAGAGGTCAGTGATGACTATACACTGATAGTGGTTGTTGATGACTATACCCTGATAGTCATCCCTGATGACTACACTGACAGTGGTCAGTGATGACTATACACTGATAGTGGCTGTTGATGACTATACACTGATAGTAGTCAGCGATGACTGTACACTGATAGTGGTCAGCGATGACTATACACTGATAGTGGTCAGCGATGACTATACACTGATAGTGGTCAGTGATGACTGTATTCTGATAGAGGTCAGTGATGACGATGCACTGATAGTGGTCATGATGACAATACACTGATAGTGGTTATTGAGGACTACACTGACAGTGGTCGTCTATTCACTGATAGTGGTTAATTGTTGATGACTATACACTGATTGTGGTTTCTGCTCGCTTATGTTTCACGTCTGTATGGCTGGATATATCACCTCAGGTCTTCACAATGACAAGACATTGAGGATCAGTTGCAGCAAAAATTCCTTTTACAGGATTTTCTGTTCAGTGTTCTTGCTTCTTGTCAATAATGTCTGCCTCATCCTCTGGGTTTTTTTTTTTTACCACAACTACAGAGGTGCTAGTTACTGTTCCAACTTTGTTAAGTTGATGTCATAACAGGGATCAGACTTTACAATGTGAAATGAAATAAATAAAAACATCCAATCGATTGTTCTTAGTACAAGCAGTAGCAGCTTGTAAGATTAAACTGCTTGCCTCTGTCCCACCCCCCCCCCCCCTCCTCTTCAGTCTATCTTCCTTTCATTGTTTGTCAATCACAGCCAGTCCAGTATTCTTTTCACACACAAGGTCTTCCATTACTTCTCTGCAGTGATATTTGAATAAACGTGGCTCTCATGATGGTCAGTGGCATTGTCACATCTTATTTTAAAGGCAGGTCTTTAATTGTAGATTTTGTAAGATTGCGGATGAAATGTTTTCATCTAAGGTAAACAAATTATGAATAAACATCTTGCTTGCTGACAATTTCAGAATCACATGGATATGTCATCTGGTTTTGAAGGTAAAAGTTAAGAACAAAACAGGGACTAAATTCTTTCTTTTTTTTTTGATAGATTTCTTTTTCTTCGAGTGTTTACCTTGTGTCCATAGAGTACACCCTCATTACATTGCAGGATTTACCATATGCAAAAGAAGTGGTGTGATGAACAAAATGACAGACGATACCTTTCTACTCTGTCATTACAATTGTGTGTAGGTTCCAGTTTTATGGTTTAGGAAGACTTTCCAACCTAGAATGGCGAACACTAAGATTATGAAAACCGTCACATTCCAATCTTGGAGATTCCTGTAATTATGAAAACATTTCCTTCAACGAGGAAGAGGTAAACGTTTTGTTCACTTGACGTTTCACTCTACAATAATTTAGAATATAACTTAACCCAGCGATTGAAAGCACTAAGTAAGGAAACATCTTATGTTGCTTTAAAGTGATTTTCATGAGTGAGTTATGACTTATTTTCCGGTGAGACCATGCTCGAGACCGTGAGACCGTGAGACTGTGAGATTTAGCAAGTCTGGTTTAACTGCACCTTCAAGGTTTATGGTGTGGAACTGGATTTTTGGAGCCATTTAATCATATCTAAGAAGACAATGAAATGCCAAGGAACAATTTTCATGAATTCAGAGGTGGTCCCAAACCTGATTACTGCTTGAAAAAACACTAAACATTTGTCAGTGTTTTGGAGTTTATCTCTGCCATTTCTTTGGACTTACCATGGTTAGTCAAAACCACTGACAGATTTGAATGTTTCCAACTATTGTCAAAGTACAGTGTTTGTTCCATCTGTGACCTAGAAGTCAAATTTCTCAATAGCTAAATTACATTAAGGCAGTTCTCGTGATATTTTGAATGCAATTTAACTTCAATGTCACTTCAAAAATGTTTAGATTATAGCATATGTTTCACATTTGGATTCTTTTTCAATATTTGCTTCATATTCGAAAATGTTTACTTTCTCTTTGAGATTATCATTGTCCAATGTTGTAATTCTTTTTTATTAAATGTACAAAAAATGTGTTTTTACAGAACATTGTGTGAAATGTTTAAAGTTGAACTTCTTACATGCTTATAATTATTGTGAAGTTTTGGAACTGTTTGTTGCAGATGTTTGAATTGACAAGTAGACAAAACCCATCCTGAACCCCTCTTCTTATATTTGCACCCTCTGCTTCCTCCTCTACTAATCTATCAATATTATTTTGATGTTATGGATGTGTTTGGATGTGTAATTTATTTTTTTTCTTATCTATTACGATTGATACACTCATATGTGTGCTGATGTTATTGCCAATAGCTTGTCTGGTTTCTAGACTGGTTAGTTGACACCTCTTGAGCTGCTATCATGCTCTGGCCGCCGCCGCCTCCTCCTCCTCTCTGTTCTTGGTCTTTGTATTCAGAATGTCACTGATTCATGTGCAATATTGTTAAACACAAAAAGTTTAAAAAAAAAAGAAGAAAACAAATGACCAAACCTTTTGTAATTGTTTTTTTTTTCCTTCTTTCAATGAATTGTTGAATATACATGTGGTAATTTGTGTTTTTGCATCATGTTCCCAGAGTAAGGACAAGTCATTTCTTGGATGTCAAATCAAGACTCAAGTCGGGCAGTCAGCTGCAAATCAAGACTCAAGTGAAAGTCTTAAGTCAAGTCGCACATTATTTTGTCCACCGCTGAAAAGTATGGCGAGTAAAAAATCAAACTAGAAGCAGATGGCTTCTGTTTATGTCATTCTTGATGGCTGACACAGATAGCTCTTCCCAGTCAGTAGAAATGGCTGTGGGTTGGATCTATTTTATGAGCTGTTTTTGTACTGACTGGGGTTGTTAGCAAGTCATCTCTTGCAAGTCACATATCATTTTTGGCAAGACAACACAAACTCTGACTCGACTCCCAAGTTTCAAGACTCAAGTCTACACTTCTCCATGTTCCCTTTGTTGTGGACCATAGACATCACCATGGTAACCATGCTATCCTTCCCATTTCCTAATTACTCTCTTTAATTATATCAAGCTGTAAAAACTAAACTGTAAGATAGTGACAACAATATGAAGTAAACAGAGCCAAGGTTTACAAAAGAATTGGGAAATCGTGAAGAACAGGCTTTCTACCTTAACTAACAAGTTTTAGGCTTGGTTTTAGCCATATTTATTGAGGTAGGTTAGACTTCATGAAAATAAGGAAAAGCAAAAATTGTTTAATATTATGAAAAGGGTTAAAGCAACAATTTCACCCATTAAGGAATAGATGTTCAGATCAAATAACCTTATCCCGGTTTTTCCATCTGATCACTTGCTTAGAACTCCTTGACTCTGCAATTGACCACCTTGCCCTCCTCACTCTGTGTTGCTAAAGATTTGTTTCTTACAGCTCCCACAATAAAAGTTTGTCTCTGTGAGTAATATAGAAAATAATAAATGGTGTCAACAAGTAATTCACAGGACACTTGCTACTAGTACTGGGCACATTCTACTTGATAATTTGAATAGGTAAAACTAGCGCAGCAATGCCGCTGTAGCTCACACAATTGAACTGAGGGTTGCAGCCCTATGTTCTGACACACTTTTGTTCCCACACCCCATGTTCTGACACTCATATGTTGCAACACATTCATTACATCAGGCACCATTTTGGGTCCCAGCTATGATGCTCGGCGTAGTAATGATGCACTGATTAGCTGCTGCTGTCGGAATTTAAGTGTACATGTCGAAACATAAGTGCGTCGGAACATAGGGGTGTCGAAACTTAGGGCAGTCACTGAACTAAGTAGAGGTAATCTTTATTTGTGGCATTGCAAAAGGAAAGTACAGTACTTGGAAGGCGACAAAATGTTACATGCAAAAAGTATCTAGTTGACACACTATCAAGCCTATGACATTATCATGTGCCAGTGTAGTATATTAATTTTGACATGTGATGTTGAAAAATGGTATTAGGTGTACCAGCTATGGTCTGTAGAGAAGGTTTAACCTACTTTAGGCTGTGTGATATGTAAGGATGCAAGGGATAATGTTTAGATCCTGTCAGAGCTGGCTTTGGCTGGATCTAAATTTTTTTTTTTTTTTTTTTGCTGTTCTCTGTACATGTTCAAACTTTACTATGGGCAGTAATAAAAGAGAATTCAAGTCAATGGACACATTGTAAAAACACTGCAGTGTTGATGATGCAACAAATCAATTCTGTTTATCAACCTGTCTTAAGAGTTTACAATGATCACTAAGCCACATGCTTCACTAACTTAATTTGCGGGTCAATTTACTAGTATCTGAATGTGATATCGATAGGTGAGAGTTCAGTTGAACTTGATGACCCACAGGTCAGATAGGCTGGCCAGCCCAACCGTAAAATTTGATTGTTTACTAGAGTGACCTTAGAATAGCTCTCCAGCTAAACCCATTCAATTAGAGTGCCATGTGCAAAAAACCAACCAAAAACCAGATTTTCCTCCAGAAATTACATTGCAACTAACCTATAAATTAAGCCAGTCAAAATGTAATTAGGTGGAAAAAAATAAGTCTCTCCAAAAAACCACACTAAAAAAATTTCAGACAAATATCTCAAAAAACGAAGAGAAGGCTTTTGAAAAAATCTGACGACATCAGCCTCATTCTAATACCTCACACACTTGGTGTGTGAGCTAAAGAATGATACAGCAAGATCACTGAAACCAAAGAGTTGTTCTCCATCGGCATGAACTTTCCAAGAAAAAGAACAGTCAGGTTACAATGCAATATTTGTGATTTTTATTTTCTGAATGTATTTATTCACCAAGAAACTATCTATTTTAAATAAATAAA
Source organism: Stichopus chloronotus (assembly GCA_021234535.1). Taxonomy (NCBI): domain Eukaryota; kingdom Metazoa; phylum Echinodermata; class Holothuroidea; order Aspidochirotida; family Stichopodidae; genus Stichopus; species Stichopus chloronotus. The sequence goes on from CM037831.1 coordinate 25,817,502, forward strand.
ATACAATTTAATACCTCTTGACACCTAAAAAAATCCCATTCACTTTAACCTGCTTCCATACTTACAGCAGATCATACATATCAGGGAGTGATGCATATTCAGGATTTATACATATTCATAGTGCTCCATCACCTTGGAAACCACTTGTCATTTAATACACTAGACTTGCCAGTGGGATGAAATAGGTTTTAACTTGTAATCACAATGAGACAGAGAAAAGAGGACTTTGGTAATATCTCATTTCAAACTTACGGATGTATTCAATGAGACATCCATAGCAAAAAAAAAAAAAATGGCAGAGTTAATTGCCCAAAGCTGTACACAATAATGATCTGTCAAAAACCAAAGTTTTGTTCATTAACAAGCTTGACAATTTTAGCAAACTAAGGAATGTGGAGTGGTCGCCACTTCTCTCTTCTGTATGCACTCACTTCTAATCACCCTTTACAGAATATTATACGCTGGTGAAACAAAAAAACTGATGATTGAGGGTTAACACTTTCAACTGAGCTTTGAAGAAGATAGTCCCGAGCAAACGGAAAAACACTTCTTGCTTCACCACATACAGCATGGTTAAGGGTGGTAAATGGTATGTGGGTACATAGTGAAATGCATAATACTTCTGTTGAGCAGACATGTTAACTCTCCTGTTACCAGAGGGCTGCTTGTGGTTGTCTCGCTCGGGTTCCATATTCTATTCTCCTGGGTTTTTTTTTTTTTTTTTAAGGTTCCCATTGTAGCATTTCTGAAATAGCCAAAACAGTAGACTAATACTAAGCTTATTAGGACAATTGGACATATATCAACATGTAGTGCACTCTAAAGTCAGGTACTGTTCACAATTGCAACTGTCACAAGCAGAGCACTAATTGCATCGATAGCACTTGGTCACTTTGCACCGTGCCATGCGGCTGCATACATCACAATATATGCATACACTACAGAGTACATACAGCTGCAACGTACATGGAAATAGGTCTGCACCGAGCAACTGGCACTGGTCCTCTGCGTGTGATGGTTCTCGATAATTTAATAAATAGGCTACTTGTTAGTATTTATATCACTTTTCCCTACTCTCCCACTGATCTCCCAACTTTCGGGGCTCTCCCGACTTTGGACGGTTGACAGGTCTGATTAAGTAAACATTTATCCTAAAGGGAGCTAGCTTACACTCCTCAGTGGTCAGGTTACTCCTCAATAGTAACCTGGACTGGATCATGACCAATGCATGTTAGCAGACACATCTTCATTCTTTATGTGCTGTTAGTGTGTGACCTTGGTCTCATCATGTGGATAAGGTAGAGCGGCTGGTTATATATGCCAAAGTACCATAACCAAGCATACATTGCTAAGCTTGGACATCAAAACAGTCAAAGGAGCCAAACTTAATACCTTCAATGGTAAATGTATGAGGCATGTAACTCATCCCAGAGAATAACAGTTTGGCAAAGCAAGGCCCACAGCAATGTTGATGATGGCTGATTTCAATCAACATGTCATGAACTGTATCAAACACTTCCTTAGACTGAGTATGATATATGTGGGGAGCATCACGGAGGTTCAAACAATTCGTTTGCTTGACGACAATCCAAAGGCATAACCCCATAGATATTTGAAATACACTGACGTCCCAAACACATTAATGACCACAGACGTCCCAAAGACATTAATGACCTCGGATGTCCCAAAGACATTAATGACCACAGATGTCCCAAAGGCATGACCCCTAACACTTAAAGGCAGTAACTCATCACCCTAAGCTATATTTTTAGCTTCTGGAAAGCAAAATTCTCAACTAGTTCTAAGCTACAGTACTCTATATATGACAGCAAATTTGAAAGATGCTGAATAGCTCATATTTCACAGCATACACAGGGATCCATTGTTTTGATACTATATGGTGGAGGAATTTTAGACAGGCTGAGGGAGGGACTTGATGTATGTGGTTGGGAGAATTGAAACTGTCTGGGGTGATGAGTTTTTGTCTTTAGGAACTACTGATGTCCCAGAGACAACTCCCCACACATAAGAAACACATCTTCCAAAAACATGACCCCTAACAAATCCAAAACAATAGCATCCCAAAGACATGAGCCCTCACACATAAGATTACACTAACACATCTCAAAGACATGACCCCCCACACAGTAAGAAATACTGGTATGTCCCAAATAGGCAAGATGCCTCACACATAAGAAACACTGGTACATCCCAAAGACATGACCTTCCACACAAAAGAAACACTGTTATGTTACTGAATCATGACCCCCCCCCAACCCCACACACACAACAGAAACACTGACAAGCACACCCTACGGAATTAATCTGAACAGTGAAATGATAATGGATGACTCCATTGAGTAATCAACTCAGCAATCAATGTATCATCAATGTATCATCATATAATACATAGCATCAATCACAGTGTTTCAAATATTCCATTCCACTTTCCTTAAAACCAGGGCCAAACCATTTTCTTTTATTCTCCTCCTGACGCATTATGAAAATATTGAAGGATGATGGTAATTGCGAACGAATAAGAAAATGCACAAATTCAAACTCAACAATGCTACAATATTCTTTTGTGTGGGTGTTTAGAACAAAACCTGCAATAAACAGCAACCAACATATGTACATAAACACAGAGTGGATAACGGGGTGGATATTTTCGTTACGAGTAGCTCTACTTCGGGTATGAGGGAGAGCAAAATTTTTGTTGCTCTCACGACCCCCCCCCCTAAAAAAAAATGAATAACTGGGTCTTTCAGAAGGAATCATGGGCAACTAACTACTAACAATTAAGTCCCAATAATCAATGGTGGAGCCTCTTCATATCAACCATCAGATTAGCAAATGCTTTCCTGAAATTTAAAGATTAGTTCCGATAACTTGTAGCTGACATTTTCAATATTCACAAGCTTTCATTCTGTTCATTTTATAATTCTACCTTAGTTTTTATTTATTTTGTTGGTTTTTGAACCTCATCCAAATATTGCTCCGACAGGAAACTCCTTTTAGTATTCCAGTGTTAATGAACTGTGTTTATTATTTATGCTGGGTATTGTATATTAACTTTCCTCCATCCAATTCTTTTGATTACATTCCAATTTTATGGCACAAATATCTTCATACTATATTTATCTCCAAACTTTTCAACACAGGAGAGGCGTATATACCATTCTCCTATGCAGTGCTTAGTATGGAACAAATAGATCGCTCTAGACCATGACCCTATCTAGTGCATGAGGGTCTACCAAGAATGCCTTATTATATGCACATCATCTAGTATTGTTCATAGCTATGCTGAGCTACTACCAATATACTAATACTGATCATATCTGATCTCATGATGATATCATTGGTACACATTGTTGAGTCCGTCAGAGACATCACTCAACAGGATGTTACCAGTGAAGTCTAAAATTACAAAGTATGTGTAAAATCCACAAACATACTCATACTTCTTGCCTCATAGGACCAGTGACCTATATCATACAAATCTGTGTACACATGTTTCCCTGACAACAACACTGCAACAAATGCTTCATACCTTTCTAATGGTAGCAGCAACTTGGCTCAATACCTTATGAGAGACACATTTCACTCAAAAAACAATATCACAAAAAGAAGAACCTTAAACACACGATGATGACCTCATTCTGACCTCAACAGCTGACCAACTGATCTCATCCTTATCAGTCTGGGGGTGGAGGGAGCAGAGTGAGTCACACTCAGTACAATGAATATTCATAATCTTCAGAGTTCACCAAGAGCAGACACCACAGACAGTCCTTCCAAAAAGGTTTAGGAGGTTACTTTTTCTCTAAGTTTTCTTAGCACAAGTTGACGACAAAAGCCAGACAGATAAGAGAGGGGCCATATCTGTGTTTCCTGTATATAATAAGGGGAAGTCAAAGAATATATCTGACTTCTCCATTTCAGGTTTTCAGAGTCAAGGCTTGTAAGAGGCACATTGACTTATTTTGTGAAATTCACTAAATTTTCCAAGACCTGTCAAGCTTCCTTCACATACTAATGACAATTGAGCAAACTAAGAGGATCCCCTTGTATCACACACAAAAGGAACATTCATGGGTGAGTAACTAACGATTCAATTTAGTTTTGAAAGTTCATGATCAAACACTTCTGTGATTTGCACTAATTTATATGAACGTTCTGGTACAAGTTCCTGGTCAAAAAGTTTATGTTTTCATGACTCACCGAGTCTGATCAGGAAACTTGACCGATAATTACAAGTACTGTCAAGTGCTGATACCCTTCAAAATACTCAAACAATTATCAACATCTACTCAATGAGCAGCTCTAAGGGAGATGGAAACCCTGGAAATAATTCATCAAAATGAAGCAGAAGTGTTTGACAAACATTTCCCAAAGTTTCATTCAGCGATATCGTTTTATGTCCAAGTTACACACTTTTGAAATTCCGAGAAGAGTGCTGCCGCCATTTTTGCATAAGTTGACTGTAAACCAACTTGAGTAAGTCAAGTAATGATGTCACATAAAACACTGACAGCAGGAATTTTGATGTATTTCTTTGTTTTCTTTGCCTATAATTTCTATAAATCCAAACACACTTGTACACACTTTGTGTTCAATTACTGGAGTGTATCATGCAAGAATCAAATCATTAATACTATGATTTGAATCTATACATAACTGACAAAATGGCAGCTTCCTGTTAATATTTGTATGAACATTCAAACTGCAATACCTTGGAAAGTAAACAACATATTAAAATGAAATTTGGTGATGGTGTTCACAAAGTGTTATTCTCTCACTTGACATTGTCAAAAGTATTGACTTTTCTTCTCCTCTAAAGAACAAAGTGGTTCTTTGTTACACAAATTATTTACTTCAAAAGAGCTAACCAATCAAGACATTCAATGCATACAATATCATTCTCGATTGCTCAATTTCATCCCTACATTGTTGAAGCAGCAGGCAGCAACATTTGCCCACAAACTAAAAAGGTAAGCCTGAAAAGGACACTGAAGAGGATAGACTGAAAGGGACAGACTGATATGGGAAGACTGATAAGGACAGACTGATAATGACAGACTGATAAGGACAGACTGATAAGGACAGACTGATATGGGCAGACTGATAAGGATGGTTAAATGCAGAAAATACTGTTTTGTCTTTCCCAGAGCATGAGGAAGGCCATGGTTATTCATACTTTCCAAATTGTCACATTACAAATGTGTACATGGTCCTGAAGGGGATGGCACTCATTCACTGTGAAAGCACAAAACATTTCATCAGGATAATTTTCATAATCTACATGTCAACACTTTCTAGGTTTTGCTTGTTTTTCAACCACCTTAAAGGAAAAAAATAACACTGTTACATCTTATGGATCTACTACAGGAAAGACACAACAAAGAACAAGTTATTATCCAAACCGAAATTTTACAACGCAAAATCACAGCAGAAACTGATTTGATTTTGAGAAACAAAATCACTTGCATGTTCTCTGAAGGTTACCACAAGTAGCAGTAAAGCTGCATCCTCCATTTTTTTTTTTTTTCTCCAGCACGTATCTGAAAGGAGAATCCAACACGACTCAAAAAGTTTCCATTCTATAATAATCTTTGTCTTTGTACCACAAGTAGAAGCAGCTTCCATCCTACAATGAACCACTCTCACAGATAATTGATCTCTGTCTAACACTTCTTGACACCAAGTAGAAATGGCTTCCACTTTCAACAAAGGAAGCAACTCCCTAAAATGGTCTCACCAAACGTTTCAGACGTTTCTCCCACTCATCCAATAAGAAACGATTTCAAATCTCACGATGAAAGAGAAGGTGCTGTATCAAGGATGGTGGTAATGGCAATTGGAGGATTTTCTCCCGGAAGTAATTTGGTTCCCTCTTCTTTGGGATTTGATGCCTTCTGACGGCCGCTTCCTGACGATCTGCCTTAAGGCTGTCGAAGAGGCCATCGTCCGACAGGCCCGTGGAATCGCAGTCACTGGAATTGATATCATCTTTGTTGGCATCCCTCAAAGTGTCTCCTTTAGATGAGGATGCACCTGTCTTGCCATTCTCCCGCTCTGCTTTTGTTTCAGACACGGAACCATTTTCTCTGTTGTTCAATCTCCTTTTCTGTTTTCTGTTTCTAACACCGCTGGTTTCTTGTCTTTCACTGGCCTGGCTTTGCCGAGGGCCACGGTCCTCCTCTTCTTCTGCAGGGCTATTTTTGAAATCCTGTCCTATCTTTACATCTTCCCCGGATGGGTACCATTTCGCATTCACTGCTTCTGTCATTCTGTCTTTTACTGACTCGCTGAGAACTGTTCTCACAGCTTCTTTTACCACTACAGTTCAGCTGCTCTGCTAGGCAACTTGCCATCTGCTCCCGAGCTTCCTCCACTGCATCCTCATCTCCAACATCGTTTGACCCCTCGTTCAAGGTGTTGTCATGGTCCATGGTCCTGAGCACACTGTCCGCATCTCCCCCTGGTCCGACAGATGTGAGCATCTCCATCTCTTCCTTTGCGTTTCTACTTTGTGTTGTAATGCCATCATCATCATCATCCTCTTCATCACTGACGTTGTCACCTTCATCTTCATGATTCATACCTGTGTGGTCGTCTCTCCTCCTGCCGTCCCTGCTACCCTGAAGGATGTGCATCCCACCTCTATTCAGGATACCCATCAACACATCTCCATCATGCATCCTCCTTCTCCCATTTGTTGTGGACGGAGGTCTATCTACCTTGGGCTCTGTTCCCTCATCTCTTGATGGGTGAGGCCTACCATGTTCCCTACCGGTACCATCTGTATCAGATGAGTTGGCATCTTCCTCACTGTCGTATTGTTGCATGAGTTCTGAAGCTAGTTCTAGCATGTTATTAACACTCCTTATCATTATACAGTTTCCCATCCTGTTTGCTTGGGGCCCTGGCGGTTGCTGTCTTGTGGTACGTGGCCGTTTGGGCCTAGGCTTTTCCGGATGTTCCTTCTGAACAATCTCTCTAATGATTGCCCTTACTTTTAGTCTGCAGATATCTTTCAAGGACTTGGGTTGAGGTTCAGCTAAAGGGAAACAAGAAATATCTTTGTTATCTAATATGCAAATGGATAAGCGTAATCATTTCTTTCCAAGGCGTAAACATAATAACCTTACAAACCTTCTGAGCATATCACTAAGGACTTCAAATAGCTTGCACTACAAACAAATTTTGTTTTTCAAACTTTTGTAAATCTGTTCTATACATCATGTAAAGAAATTGCAACACTTACCACAACACTTATATGGTATTTAATCACCTGAAAATTTTCAGTCAGTATGCTACATTTGGCCCATCATGAACAAGTATACAGAAAACCCCAACAATAACCTCTAAAAGAAAAGTTCACAGTGCACATGAGAAACAACATTCACTATCTTGGCATTTTCTTAGAAGCAACTCCTATTTTGAGTTGGCAGTACATCCAAACCACTATTTTAACATTAAGTGCCATACTATGTGAAAGATTCACCAACAAAATAACTGGTCAAATCCATCTATCAAATACACTGTGAAGTCACACAAATCTGATGAAGACCAGGCACACCATTCCAATTCACAAACAGAATTGTTATTGATACCAATAATAAGATAACAAGACCAGGCCAAGGGAACTATGAATCATTGCATGAAGATTATTATCACTCAACTTTAGTCATTTAGTCCTAACCAAGGTTAACACACAATTTATCACATCCCAAAGAAGTTTGGGCTCCATTTTGTCCATAAGAATGCTGATTAGTCAAATGTTCTCTACTAGCATAGTACTAATATGAAAAACCCTCAACATTGTAACACATAATTTGTTGAAGAACTATCACATTGCACAATGTAATAATTTATGAGCCATTTGGCCTAACCTGAAGGTGGACCCACAAAGGTTGAACACTACAAAAGGACCAACTATCACAATACTAATTGACAATCCTTCCACATTGTAATTTAAAATATATGCAGAAAAGAAACATTTTGCAATATTTCATAAAATGGTCCATATGGCTCATATGGGACAAATCATTCTGAACAACCAGAAGGAACCAGTAACACAGTAGTAACATGACTCAAGTTCACCTTAATACTATACTATCTGTAGGAGAAGAGACATTTTGCATGATTTCTTAAAATGGTCAATATGGCCCATTTGGACCTTTGACCCACAAATCTTAAAGACCCGGAGGGCACCATTACCATATTGCATCCATAAACCAAGTACAAACTCTGTTCAAACTTTATAACTTGAGGTAGCATGTTAAAAAGGTTTTCACAGTTTTCCCCTGTGCCCCTGATGACCTTTGACCTCCACCTAAAACAAAAGGGCACACCTCAATATGGCAAACATACTTACCCAAGTTTGACTTTTATCCAACTTTCCCCTGTTGAGTTAGAGTGTACTCAAGCGAATGTCACAGACACATACTCACGCACATACACACACATGCCAACCTGACTGCATGGGTTCCTTTGCTGATACAAGGAACCAAAAAGTCAATCACGTAGTTATAAAGTATGTCCAGTTTAGTGTTTTTGCTGTAACTGGTGTTGTTGTGAATCCCAAAAGAATACATTCTGATGGGTTAACTATAAATTATGCAAAAAAAATGAAACAAGTGGGACACAAAGACAATAACAATAATGTCTACAGTGAGCAGATAATGAATCTAAGAAGAAATTAAACAAGTTCCGTCTTTGTATGTTTGCAGGGATTTTTTCTTTTTAATAACTCCGACCTGAAAGAGACCTGATGAAAGATGACTTCCTCAAATAATTATCATATAATATCACATCAAGGTGAAGAACCATCCATGAAAGACAATGATACAGTGAACTTTATAGCAATACTTACGCAAGTTAACAACATGATGGTTCTTCTTCTCCAGTTCTGTTGGATCCTTTAAAGTTGCAAATGAAACAGAAAGAAGACCTTTGGACTCCCATTCGCTCTGACCGGTCCGTTTTATTTGTAAAAGCTTTAAATTTAAAAGACAAAACATTTTGATGTTAACACCAACAGTAACATTTAAGTGACATTCTTCTACTGAGCAAATGCAAGGAAGTAAAAAAAAACAAAAAAAAAACAAAGAATTTCATGTATGATCTTCCGCAAAGAAGGATTTTGTTGAGCAGACCTGACAGGTCAGCAGCCATGGGAGACAAATACTCATGAAACTGCAGTATCACCTGCACTACCACTGATGAGTTACACAATCTACAGATAACTATGAGAGGGGAACTTTGCTTCATATTAATCAAAAATTAATTTCAGCACCTCCAAAAATCTGTATTCTCAATGGGGTTGGAGCACCACCTACAAAGCAAAATTTTTGATGGAAACTGACTCTAAGATACCAATTCTAACTATTTTTACTTTTAATGGATGGCAGAGATAGTGGTATAAAAAAGTGATGCTACCCCTGAATTTAGACAAATAGAAGTAAATGTTGAATAGGGTACTTTCAGAGGTGTGAATATCGGTGAAAGGAGGGTGTGCCTGTTGTTTCCCTTCTACATTCACATTGTATTAGATTCAAGCTCAATCACATACATTCTACTTTGAACCAGCGTTCGCGCTAAGGTGCATGATTGCGCGATTCCTGCACCTGAATTCTTAAGTCCAGCAAAGTTATAATTTTTATGAGGGAAATTCCTGCATTGTTTTTCCTTCCTAATGTGTTCAGATTGTTGTTAAAATGGGCCTTCGTTCCCTGTTCATAGTGCAAATAAAAATTCTTGCAAAATGAGTGAGAAAAATATGCTGTCTTGAAAAGTATGTTGTGATTGGCTAGTAATGCCGCAATGAATACTTCAAGAATACTTCAAGAATGACATCTAAACCAAAGGAAAGTTTGTTTTCATATGTGCACTTGTCTGTTACTAAGACACAAGCTGGCCACGCACAGGCGTAATGCACACTACTTACACGCGATCGCTGACTGCATTATAAATACTGAAGCTAGGCTAGGCCGGCCAGAGTAACTTACTGTATGTCGTGACTGTACTTTACTATGGCTGCGAAACCCAAGGATTTGTATACTCACTTTTAAATCAAAAGCAGGAGAAAGCAATGAATAGGTAGATGAAAATGGATCATCACAGACACACACTTCAAGGCCTGTGTCAAGTAACACTGGCGAAAGCGCTCCACGTAATGTCAACATATGCTATCTCGGCAGTGGAAGAAGGGCTAACGTTAGTACTGCTGAGGGTTAGACTAGGGTTAAGATAGACTGAGATGTTGTTTGTCATTAATTCCCATTAAGATATATGGTGTTCCAGTCTTACCCAACATCTTTGAATATTCCTCCTTTAAAAAATAAAATTCCTCCTATTATTTATTTGTTTTTTTTTTTTGGAAGGAGGGCATTTCTCTCCTTAATTTGAAGCTTAGTTGTAACACTGCTTAGAACCACACGGACCTACTCACCGTTAAGATCAATCATAAGATACATTCTACTTAGAACCACTCTAAACTACTCATTATTATGATGAATAACATACATTTTACTTTTAACCACTCTAAACTACTCTATATTCTGATGAATAACATACATTTTACTTCTAACCATTCTAAACTACTCTTTATTCTGATGAATCACATACATTCTACTTTGACAGTGCCTATTGGTAGCTGCTGATACAGGGTTGCATACAATATATCAAGGGCATCAGCTACAGCTCACCTGATCTTCAAGGGGCATCACCAAAATGCCGCCTACTTTCAACAAATTCTTCATGTAGTTCTCATGTTCTGATGGACAAGCTGCCCCACAGTAGACCCTGTCATATGCATAGCCAGATGGTAGCAGCAGGCAATTCCCTGTCACAACAAATATCAGAAATAACATTAAGGCCCTGTCACACTAGTCTTGCGTGCTACTTGCGGGGGGTGATTTTTGCTTCTCAGAGGTCCCCGCAGATTACCCAGACATGGCAGTATCTCGCACGTTTCTCGCCCGGACTGGCCCGCAGGTGCGCACGGCAGTCCGATTTGCCCGCGACCAAGTTTTGAACATGCTCAAAACTTGTTCCGTGTAAGTCGCGGGAGTTTGCCCGCAGAGGTCCACGCAGAACACCAGCAGGAGGCCCGTAGAGATCGCAAGTCACAGGCAGTTAACCCGCCTGAAGAAAGTAGCATTGGTCGTAGGCCTGTGGCCTTGTCACGCAAGCACGTGTCAGCTGCAGGCATAAAGCGGGCGTTTACTGACAAGAAACGGTGTTTGTACTGCCAACGTGCATGTGGCCTGTTTTTTCTGCAGGTATGGAGGAAATTGAGAGTAAGTTGAGGGCGAGTTACTGCCTTCCTGCTGGTAATCGGAGGGCCAATTACGGCCAAGTTGCTGGTGTTCTGCTAGGACCTCTGCCATATCAATAGTTCCTTCAGATGTCAGTCTGATTTTGACGAGAGAAGACCTCTATACAGGATGGCAAACAGGGCACTCATTCAGAATCAATTGAGCATCATGCAGGTACAACTGGGTCTCTTGAAGGTATAAGTGAAGCTGCATCGCATCAAAAGACGGAGGAAACAGAGGAGGACCAGAAGATGGTGGACCCGAGCACGGTTGAGTCCCGAGAGACGTCAATGATTTGGTTTGTACAACCAGCTCATGGTTGAGTTACGGCGGGGCATTTTGACAGTACGAAAGCTAGTTGCAAAATGACAACTTCTCCGCCTGACCTCGCGACTTGCAGGCAACTCCCACGCAGGTATCACGCAACTGCGACACAGGTAGCCGGCAGCGCCCGTATGTGGCCTGGAACTAACACGGACCACTCTGGAAGCTCCCACGCGTCATCCACGCATCTGGCATGCAGATCACACGGAGCACACGCAAGTACCACGCAGCAACCATGCATCCAACAGGCAAAGCCCACGCGAAACTCACCCAAATCTCAGCCAGCCCGCAGAAATTATCCTGCGTGCTGCAAATTCCCTACACGCAACAAGTCCGTGTAGCCTGCCCGGAATAATGTGACAGGGCCTTAAGCCAAGGAGATGATTTAGGGGGCAGTATTCCACTTCTGACAGCAACCTCAAACTTACTATGTCATATTATGTAATATCCTGCAAGAGTTCTTCTTGTTACTTTATCAGCAGGGGCAAGTCACTTCAAAGAGTAACCTACTGGATGGAAGCTCTGCTATGGAATGGTGGTACTCTGGTAACCTTGTTGTTGTTTAAAAGGGTTACTTCATAAACTGATGTAAGAAGCAAATGCTTGTATTTCTGTCTTAAGTATTAGTACCTACATCTTCAACTTTCCAAGAAACTTAGGTTAGAAGGTCAATTCTTTGTTCAATTCACTACAACAACATCAGAATGAAATTCTTATTCAATAACAAATGTGTGTTACTGCAACATTAAAATAGGTTTAACAACCACATAAGATTCCTGACAAATCAGCGATAACAAGACTGTCCAGGCCAAATTTTCATTTTGCATGTGATAAATACATAAAACTGTCAGCATTTTCATAAAATATGATGAAAACCACAAAGTGTTTTTTTCCTAATATTTTGGCAGAAATTTCAATTCATTTCATAGTCTATCAAGAGGAGACTTTATGAAAACACATTTGATGTCACAATAGCTCAACAAGAACATCTTTTGTTTTCAATAACTTCTGTCCAGAAACTGAATGCAACTTTGAACTGAAATTCAACATTAACTACAAGTGTATAACCATGATCTTAAACTTTTTCAAGATACTTTACTAAACCTACAAAGGAAAAAAAAGTGCTACAATTAATGCACCAACATAGTAGGGAAAAGTAGGAAACATTTCCTCAGAACACAAAATTTGGCCTGGGCTGAGTCTTTTTACATCTGAAAAGTTCTTGTCAAAAAGAAAAGCCAATCCATGTCATGAATACCACAGACAAACTTTGGCTCGCAGAATTCAAAGTCGTCAAAACTGGGGGACTCCTTGACGAAACTGTTGAGTCGATCGTGTGCGTACTCGATAACATCTTCATAGACTTCAACTCCGTGGTTGATACCATTGCTACCTGCAGGACAGATCAAAATGGGCACACTGAGATGGTTCAACTTTGAACATGTTTTACTTAATTTGGCGTAGCTCTAGCACCTTTCACAAAACTACATTTTTTGCGTACCTTAATCTGAAATTTCCATTCAACTGCCTCAGGTGTAGATTTTCACCACAACAGTGAAGTTAATGTAGAGGTATATGTTATTGTTTCAAATTTTGACTACCTCCTAACTTCAAGTTATAGTTTTTAACAATGTATCATTGAGAATGTTCTCTGTCCTTCATGCACAGCACATTGTATTTAAGGTCCTGTCAATCTTAGTTTAATAATAAATGCAATCTACTGAAGGTGGAACCAATACAAAGCAAGATGATTTCCATATTTCTCTCATTTTTTCCAATTATGAGAGATAAAGCTACAGAGCACCAACAGTGCAGAGGTTCACACCTGAACACCATGACGGTAACAGTCACACATCAGTATATCATATCATAATCGTAGGACCCACCAGAAGTATCATTATATTGAATCTCCAACACTGCATGCACAAGAAAATCAGTAGGACTGCATAATTTGCAGAATATCATAAACGACAACACAAACAGTGCAGAAGTTAGATCTTTGTTTATAAATTTGTGATGCATTTAATGGGCACCACCACTGCTTATAGCTGCATCATATATAAGTATGACATCCAGTAAATATGAAACTGTGATTTTTGTACATTTTGTAACTGGTTTGTACTAGCTGTGGGCCTATAAATTAGTACTAATGTGGAAAAATTTTCCAAAACCAATTTAAATCATTGACTAATCATTAACCTGAATTGAAAGAGCAAACAAACTGAAAGCAAAAGATAAATGTCACAGAGCTTTGCATTAGGACATGCAGTAGGTCTACAACTTTACGTAAATTTTTCAAAACTAAAAATCCTGCCAATCCATGCTGTAATCAGTAAAATCTTAGCTCTGCTTTGAAAACCACACGCATCAGTATTTCTGAACAAGATCTCATACGTGGACAGCAAGCCATGAGATATCTAAAACTGACTGGTGGCATTACTATGTGCAAAGGGGAACCATGTGAGGCTTAAGTGTTGCAGCAGTATGCCAGGCGTTCAGTATGCCCAGAGTAAACTCATTCACACATGGTTCCAGATATTCAGGCTTACTTGCGACTGTCCTCCATTGGTCTGTGAAGCAAGACCGTGTTCGTGGGAATGCAGAATATGTGACTGACACATGTATGGATGACTGGACAGATGGATGGATAAAGAAATGAACTGGAAGACGATGACGGATGGCTGGATGACTGGATAGATAGATGGATGGATAGATGGATGGATGGACAGATGGATGGAGAGATGAATTGAAAGGGAGACTGATAGATGAATGGATGGATAGATGGATAAATGGGTGGATGGATGGATGTATTGAAAGGGACTGATGGATGGACAGATGGATGGATGAATGGATGGATGGATGACTGGCTGGCTGGCTGGCTAGATGGATGGAGATGAATTGAAAGGAGGGATGGATGGACTGATTGAAAGAGGGACTGATGGATGGATAGATGGATGGATGGACACACAGATCAACAGACAAATACATGGATACACAGATGGATATAATGACAAGGACACAGAATGTTCAAGTCAGTGACACAGATAACAGAAAAAAGTGCTATCTTAAGTGTCTAGTCCTCACCAAGAATCAATCCCGCCAAAGTGCTGAGATAGCCAGTTCCACTACCAAGGTTCAGAAATGACATTCCTGGCTCCAGCTGAATGGCTTCCATGACCTCGGAGTATATGCAAGGAGCAGAGAGGTGAATATTACCATTCTTCCACGCCAGATCCTTGTACGCACTTTCTTTGTCGGCTGCAAACGAACAAAACAGCGACTGCAATGTTCATGTGAATGATTAAAAATTTGATTTTGATTTGATGCAGTACCTCATAGGAGGATTTACATCTATTCATTACATGTAGTACCTCATTTGAGGATTTACATCTATTCATTACATGCAGCACCTCATATCATGGATGTGAGAAGAGGAGAAAACTTCGTTTGAGTTACTGCCAGTGTCATTTAATGAGGATTAAAACATTACATCCATCTTCAGGCTTATGATGTAACACAGTCATGGAGATATGGGTATATGATACGGTGAACTGATTGGCTGTTTGCTAATATTGTTTACGTACAAATGAACAATGGGAGAACAGCTACATCAACCGTTTTTAATTTTGAAGAACAAAAATGGACAAATCTCGATGCAGTATCTTATATGAGCCTTACAAGGATTAACATGAATTCCTTGCAGGCAGTACCTCATGCAAGGATTGCTGTGAACTCATTTTTTTTTTCTCCAAGACTCTTTGACTGTCAGTCAGAAGTTTGACAGTCAATGACTTATTTCAAAACACATAAAAACATGAAGTATGGGTAATTTAGATATCCAAAAATTAGAGCAGCAATGTGATGTGTGTGCCCTAGGTTTTCTCCGGGACACATGGGGGGCGATGAGATCCACTAACCACCCAGAGATGGTGTCCTTGGATGCTGGGGAGTAAGATTCTCGAGTTAGGACAAACAGTCTTTGTGACTTCCAGAGTCCCTCCATTCTTTTGAGGTACCACTTTAAGGCCCTAACTGGGCGCCGGAAGCTGTCTTCCAACCAGTGACGAGACTTATTTGAGCTCTAGGATGAAGATGTCCCCAGGGATGAGAGTAAGTGTCTGGTTCTTTGGGACGAAGCTGGGATCACTTTGTTGGACTCTTTCAGAATCGACCATGAGACCTGCTAATCCTTGTTCCCTTACTTTAATCCCCAGATACACCATGAGCGCTCTGTTTCCTTACTGTATCTTTCATTGTTCATAGCCTTTTTGTGATTGCTAAATCTCTCCTTCAAAGTCCCCCCTGCTAATCCCACGTACAATACAGAACTTGCCTCAGACTTAACAGTAGCTTGGTATACAACTTGTGAAGACAAGCACCTTCCAACTCATGGGGCATTCTTCTGGATTTCGGGAGTCGGAACTTATGGACACTCTCCTTCTTCTGGCCCTCCTTGAAGATCTCGAGCGTGATCTCGACCAGGAACGTGAACGTGACCTGGAGGAACTCCGGATCCGGTGACCACCCTGTCTCGTGGGTGCCGTGCAGGTCGCTCCTGGTTGATCTGGCCGAGTCTGAAACTGCTTGTGATCCCATCTCTGGTCCGTGGTTTCGGGTCCGATACTGGGGCCTGGACTAGGTTCCGTTGAAACAGGGGCCGCGCTTCCTTTGGGGGCCGGCTTTCTCTTCGCCGTAGGAAGGCTCTTCTTTTTGGTTCCTTTGGTCGACATGGGTCCGGACGACGCCAGTACCGACAGCGGGGTTGACACCCGTTCTGAGCGCTCTGGCTCTGGTGAAGGAACGTCTCCCACCGCTCTCTCTTGATTATTGCTTACCTCGGGGCTGGTCTGCGGCTCTGGTAAAACTTCTGGATCCAGTGCGGGAAGCTGATCCAACTGTGCTTGCAGTTTACTCCTCTGGCCTGCTAACCACGTTTTCAACTCTGCCCACTGAGTGGGGGTGAAATCAATGCAGATAGCGCACGGGTCCTTTCGTGAGCATGATCTGCACTTTGGGCACTGCTGGTGCTCAGTCCCAGAGTCTTCCCAGGTCTGAACATGGAACACAAAAGGCAACGGGGAACCGCCCTAGAAGCCATACTGGGAAAAACCTTGTTAAGGGAAGAACCCAAGCTCAACTTTGACGAATCGTTAGATGCACCGGAATCAGAGAGATACGCTAATTAGTAAAACACGTACAAACTGAACAGAAAACCCAAAAAGGGGTATGTGAAACACGATAAAGTACAGTGCAACAGGAGTACAACAATAACATACGAATATAACACGTACGTAACACATACATATGAGAACACGTGCGTATCAACAACGAAGCCTCTCAGTATAAGCAGGAAGGCTAGAATTCCTCTAAAAAGGCTGGGCGAAACAGCTCAGAATGGGGAAAGGTTTAGAATTAGTAATAAAACTAATGATGATTGGCGCTGAGTAAGCTGCTGCCACACACATATCTGATGTGTCTTTTTGCGTAAATTTTCTGTTCTCTGCCTTTTGGAGATAATTTACTTCCAGTTAATTCGTCCTATATGGAAATCACAGAACTTTTTCTTTTTCATAATCTCTTTGATGATCCTGATGGATCGGAGTGTTTTTTCGACGATTGTACAACAGTCTGGATCCTATTATCAAGCCTAATTCCTTTACCTACTATACACCGTATAGGCCTATACCAGATCTGCGACACCCAACTCCGGCTAGGTACTATTACTCATCATATGCATTGAGGAAAATAAATACAGCGAGTACTACCAAAATCGATGATAATACAGCTGCTTTTTTTGAGAGGCATCGGAATCTATAAACATCGAGGATGCAGAGCTGGGCGAAAACTTCGCAGGAATATAAATGTTTTGTGTGATTCGCACAAACCAAATGTTGCTGCCAAATTTCGCGGAACAGAACCTACTCTGAACAGACGTTCTCAAGTATTACACAATGTGACACTCACATCTGACCATACGGATTATCCACATCACAAGGTAAACAATATCAAGTTTGCTTTGATTAACGCACGCTCCATCAATAACAAGGCACTTGCTATAAATGACTTCATCTGCGATACCGGTATTGATTTTTTGGCGATTACGGAGACGTGGCTTGGTAATGACACCGATCAGGCTACAATTACTGAAATTACCCCACCTGGTTACCAGTTTTTTCATCGGTCTCGTGACAGTAGAGGAGGTGGACTTGCTTTTATATGTCGTACCACACTGATGGCAGAGTTGATAACGAACAATGCGACATATTCCTCTTTCGAAAGTATGGAGCTCCTGCTTTTTGAGGGAAAATCGAAAACCCGGGTCGTGAACATATATCGCCCACCTGCATCAAAATCGGGATCTATTCAGGATTTTTATAATGATTTCTCCTCATACTTAGATGAACTCAATACACGATCAGGCACCTTATTAATCGTAGGTGATTTCAATATCCATGTGGATGATCCAAACAATATCAATGGGCGCTTCTTTCCTTTCATTGTTGGAGGGTGCCAACCTGCAACAAAACATAGATTGCGCAACACATGTCAAAGGTCACACTTTAGACCTAGTTATTACTCGTTGCCAGAAGAATTTTATTGGAAATGTCCATGTTAGTTATCCACAAATATCCGGTCACTTTGCCATAAACTGAGACGTCACTGCTGAAAGCAATGTTATACCAGCTCCGCCGATAAAACGTGTGAGGCAGTTTTCCAAAGTTGACCTCATTGAATTTCGTGCAGACATCCAAGCTTCATCACTACATAGTCGTGACAACACAACCAATGAGGCTGACAGTCGATGAGCTCACTGTCTGCTATAACACTGTCCTAAGTGAATTATTGGATAAACATGCTCCTTTAAAGGAACAGCGGAATGTACGTCGTTGCAATACACCTTGGATGACGAATGAGATTATAGCGGCTCACTGTCTTCGTAGGAAGCTTGAGAGACAATGGCGCAGAACTGGGCTAACTGTACATTTCGACATGTACCGGGAATAACATATACTAGTCAGAAAAGTTATTAAGCAAACTAAAATCATGTATTACAACAATCTCATCGACAACAACTCGGGTAATCAGGCAGTTTTGTTCAAAACAGTGAGCGGGATGTTGGGTCATGATCGTGAACAAAGTCTACCAACGGGTCAACCACTGCAGTGACTTTGCGATGACTTTGCTAAATTCTTCGCAGAGAAGATCCAAAACATCCGTTCTGATTTAGACCAGGCTTCCTCAAACATAAATGATCCGCCTACCCTCCCCTCCAAGAACAGTGGATACAAACCGGGATTATCCATATTAGAACCAGTCGAAATCCATGAACTTATTGACATTATCCGTAAATCACCTACTAAATCGTGTTGTGTAGATCCTATCCCCACTTGGATGGTTAAAGAGTGCACTGACGTCCTCGCACCAGTGATTCAGAATATTGTTAATTGTTCATTGTCTAGTGGGAATTTCCCTTCTGTCTTAAAGCATGCTGTTGTTACGCCGATCCTCAAGAAATGGGGGGCAGAAAGTGAATGCTTGTCAAATTACAGACCAGTTTCAAATCTTCCTTTCATTTCAAAGGTCATTGAGAAAGTTGTACAGATCAGACTCCAGAAATATCTGAATGATCATGATCTATTCGAAACTTTTCAATCTGGTTACAAAGCTTATCACAGTACTGAAACTGCTTTAATATGTGTGCAATATCAAATTCTGTCTGCCATCGATGACAATGAGCTCGAATTACTTGTTCTTCTTGACCTGTCAGCAGGCGTTCGATACAATTGATCACGGTATGCTAACCAACAAACTTGATCAGATTTATGATATTTCTGGAGTCGCATTAAATTGGTTCAATAACTACATCTCCAGCCGCACTCAAAGTGTTAACATTAAATCCAGTATATCACTTCCGTATCCACTGAGTTATGGTGTACCCCAGGGGTCTGTATTAGGTCCAGTGTTGTTTAATATGTACATGTATGGTATTGGTGATATATCAGGGGACATGGAATAGAGATGCATCAGTATGCTGATGATACTCAAATGATTTGTAGATTACAAATTCAACTGAGAAACATACTGCTCTTGGTTCTGTCCAAAGCGCCCTCCATGACATCAGTGAGTGGATGCTCCGTAATAGACTAAAACTAAATGAGGATAAAACCATAGTCATGTTGATGCGGCCAAAGCATATGAGAAGTAATGTAAATGTTATGCCAATAAGGATTAACAAGACAGAGACCATTCCGTATACCTCTTCTGCGAAGAACCTAGGAGTTATTTTTGATAGTACGCTATCATTGGAGGAGTTCATTAAGCTTAAGTGTAAATCTGCTTGCTACCATCTGCGTAACATTGGTAAAATCCGTCCCTGCCTTAGTTCCAAGTCAATAGAGCAACTGGTACATGCATTTATTTCTGCTAACATTGATTATTGTAACTCACTGCTCTGTGGCCTGCCACAGACTGAAATATTGAAACTCCAGCGCATTCAAAATTCCGCTGCTAGAGTAATAACTGTCAAGTCCAAGCGTTCCAGCATACGCGCTTTGCTGCATCAACTCCACTGGCTACCTGTTGAGCAGAGAGTTGTGTTCAAAGTGCTCCTCATTGTGTTCCACGCTCTTACCACCGGTACTCCATCTTACATTAGAGATTTGCTTTGTCCCTACCATCCATCCAGGTGTCTTCATAGCTCCGATCAAAATCTCCTTGTTGTCCCGCTCACTCAAACCAAATTCTATGGTGACCGGTCTTTCAGTAAAGTAGCTTCACACCATTGGAATGCTCTCCCCCTGTCTATCAGAAATTCTGTGACTGTCACTCTATTTAAGTCGCGACTGAAAACTTACCTTTTTAATCAGGCTTTTCCTGATTTATAATTTGTTAAGCGCTTTAGATCGTTGCTCTTCGTGTGTTGTATTTAGCGCTATATAAATGTTTCATTATTATTATTATTATTAAAAGCCTCCAGGTATCAGCGAGAAGGCTTGGACTGTAAGGAATTATCGAAACTAGGTAGGAATACAACAGGAAGGTAATTTCACACAACTGCACCCTACACACCAAAAGGGCGCAAAAAAAAACACGTAACCAGGCCTAAACAAGACATGGGAGATTTACTCGAAAAAGTAAAGGATACTTAGCGGAAACGATGCAAAACTTGCGCAAACACTGGTCTAACACCCAAAGGCAAGCCAAGGAACACCAGATTGGAGTTGAGCAAGAACGATATTTGAGGATCAAAAAATGAACGAGAACTCCACATTCCTAGCACATAGGATGGCAGAATGGGAAGGAGGCGCTAGTCCGGTATTAGTCCAGAGGGCGCCAAGGGCGGTGTTAAAGGTTAACAGTACTCTTAGCACGGTAGATGGGAGTGCAGTCATTGTGTTGAGACAGGTAAGTGAGGAGTGAAGTAAATTACAAGGTTTTCACAACTTGACTCCAGTTGACCTCAAATTATTGTTGGCCTCAGTGGAAAACAGTAAGCTAGTTTTGCTCAATAAGGCACAGCTTCAAACTTCCATATAAGTTCTGCAGAAGCTTCCCTTCTTGCAATATCATGCTCATAACATTTTAACAATTTGACCTCCTTTGACCCAGGGTGACCTTTGACCTCCACCAAAAACGATAGGCTTCTTCTATTTAATGTAAAACATTGACAAACTACATACCAAAAGTTTCCATGATTCCTACCTTGAGATGTTATGTAAAGATTTTCAGAATTGATCTCTGGTGACCTCAGATGACATTTGGCCTCCACCAAAAACAATAGGGTTCTTCCACATGATATGACTGATTGACACACTGTACATACAAGTATGGGAAGTATCCATCATTTCTACCTTGAGATATTGCGTTAAGAACATTTTCAGTGTTTGAACTCTGATGACCTTTGACCTCCATCAAAAACAAGAGGGCTCTTTCCCTCAATGTGGCGCATCTATGTACCAAGTTTGAGAACTGTCAGAGTTTCCCTTCTTGAGATATCATGATAACAAGATTTTCAGTGTTTGACCTCTGGTGACCTCAGATGACCTTTGACCTCCATAAAAACAATAGGGATCTTTCTCTCAATATGGGGCATCTATGTACCATGTTTTAGAACTGTTAGAGTTTCCCTTCTTGAGATATCACAATAACAAAATTTTCAGTGTTTGACCTCTGGTGACCTCAGATGACCTTTGACCTCCATCAAAAACGATAGGGGTTTTTCTCTCTAATTGGGGCATCTATGTACCAAGTTTGAGAACTGTCACAGTTTCCCATCTTGAGATATTGTGATAACAAGATTTTCAGTGTTTGACCTCTGGTGACCTCAGATGACCTTTGACCTCCATCAAAAACAATAGGGTTCTTCCTCTCACTATAAAATATCTACATACTACGTATGAAGTTCATTCAACTTCCCTAACTTGACATATTGTGTTAACAAGGTTTTCAGTGTCTGACCCCTGGTGACCCCAGCTGACCTTTGAACCCCACCAAAAACAATAGGGTTCTTCCTCTTCATATGGGGCATCTGTGTACCAAGTTTGATAGACATCAGACTTTCCCTTCTGGAGATATTGTGTTAACGAGAAGTGTGACAAACACACATACATATGCACATACACACACACCCTCACGCACACACGCATACACACACCCATACACACGCCATCATGAATGCATAGGTTTCTCTTATCATTGAAACCAAAAACCAACCTTCAGATATGCAATTAGTGAATTTAGAATAAAATATTCTGTTCTTAAGAAACAATTTATCTGAAGAAAGTGCATTTCATGCATTCATCATTGTGGACCCACTATGTGTATTTACAGTGTATACTGTAAATACTGTATACCACTTAAACTACCTCTATACTGAATGTTTATATCAAATATTCTGTTTGTTGATATGTGAGGCACACTGTTTAAATATTCAGACATGTGCATGTAAACAAATTCTCCTGCATAGTGATAAATGTTTCTAGACACCAGAATTTCACAGAGCAGACAATCAGAATAAAGAACTATGTACACTTTTAGAGGAAATGTAACATAAAGCAAAGAGGAACATAAGTTAGAGAAAACATCATACATCCTTCAGTCTGATCTCATAAAATTTACCAACCAGTCTTATTGTAAGAACTAATTTTCCAAAAATGGTCAACGGTTCCTCTTCCAGGTGTTTTCAGTTTTTAAAAATATCATAATCACCAGCAATAGCACACAATTTCCAGCACAATAGAGAATCCATTAAACAACAAAAACTGCCTATCTGAGCAGGGTGGTTCTTTTTCGCACACATGCATTAATTACTGCTATGAATATAGTAACTGTTTCACGTTACAGTTTGTTGAGTACTTCAGCTGATATGACACACATATGAAAAATCATACAATACTGTGCCATACACTATCTGAGTATTGGTGTTCACACTAGGGTTGGCCAGTGCCAGGAAAATCAGTACCGGTATTCACGGCACATCAGTACCAGTATCACTCCAAGTACAGGTACTGACTACATATTCAACATGTCAAAAACAAGAGGTTCTGAGCCCAAAGATATACTGTGGTAGTAAGGCAGTAACTTATATTCATGTCTTCACGTACATTCATTGACGAAAAACCACAAAACGCCAGGGAAAGAAGTCGCATTTGTGCAGCTTCAGCAGGGTTCGAGAGCTGTAGTGTATACAGCTACTTAATCGGCCACCAAATTTTTGCCGATGCGATCATGTGTCAACATACCCACTCGCCATATGCAGTCAAGAAATTCCTAATTCAGGTGATCTGATTGCTGTACATTACTTACAAATTATTTCATCACATTCAATCATTGAAAACATGTCTTATTTTGTTGAAACTTGCTCCAGAAGTACAAACAAATTTGCTGTCATTGCCGCATATA
This sequence comes from Stichopus chloronotus, assembly GCA_021234535.1. Taxonomy (NCBI): domain Eukaryota; kingdom Metazoa; phylum Echinodermata; class Holothuroidea; order Aspidochirotida; family Stichopodidae; genus Stichopus; species Stichopus chloronotus. The sequence continues at coordinate 25,841,051 of CM037831.1, forward strand.
TACAGTATACACAAACAACGTAACCAATGTAAAAGACTGTGCCTGCCTGCCTATTATTGTAGTCAGAGTTGCCAGTTAGGTGTTTTAAACAGTAACCAGAAAGCCAAAAGGCTTTGTGATTCCTTGCTACATGGTTATATTATAATTAACATGAATTATCCACATGACAAGTATGAGATCAACTACGGTTATGTTTCTTGAAACACCACATTAATAAGCCTTTAACCCAAAATGACCTTTTTTTTACCTAAAATGACATTTGACTTCTACCAAAAGCAATAGGGATCATCTGCTCATTATTACCAACTCACACACCAAGAATTACATCAGTCACAGTTATGCTTCTGGAGATATCGTGTTTACAAGGTTTTTAGTTTAACCCCTGGTGACATCAAATGACCTTTGACCTTGACCAAAAACAATAAGGATCATCTACTCAATATGACCAACTCACACACCAAGTATGACATCAGTCACAGTTATCCTTCTGGAAACGTCGTGTTTACAAGGTTTTTACAGTTTGACCCCTGGTGTCCTCAAATGACCGTTGACCTTGACCAAAAACAATAGGGATCATCTGCTTAATATGACCAACTAACACACCAAGTATGACATCAGTCACAGTTATCCTTTTGGAGACCTATCGTGTTTACAAGGTTTTTACAGTTTGACCCCTGGTGACCTCAAATGACCTTTGACCTCAACCAAAAACAATACGGACCATCTACTCAATATGTCCAACCCACAGACCAAGTATGACATCTGTCACAGTTACCCTTCTGGAGATATTGTGTTTACAAGGTTTTCACATTCTGACCTCTGGTGACCTTAAATGACCTTTGACCTTGACCAAAAACAATAGGGGCCTTCTATATCATATGGGCATTCCACATGCTAAGTTTGAAATCCCTCAGAGTTACCGTCCTTGAGATATCGTGTTTACATGCAAAGGCATCACATACACAAGCACACACGCACACACACACATCACCATCGCATAAATTCCTTGCCTGCCTTCGGCAAGGAATCAAAAATTAGAAGTACACGCCAAACAGCATTTTGGAGTTTTAGGGGCCGAATGGAAAAAAACTATAAAACAACCGCTTTATCACGAAATTGGAAGACATTTTTTCCCTTGATTCTAATGGTCACAGGAGTGCGGTGTTACTAGTTTCCAATTTACGCTCCACTTGCAGCAAGATAGACTAAGTAATGACAAATATCGTATTACCATGTTTTGAAAAGTTGTCAAGTGTTATTCTATACAAAAATACTGGAACAAGTTTCCTCAAGTAGGAGCTAGTTTTGCTTTGGTGTTTTTTCAGGAGGTTTGGACGGTAATTTGGCCGGTTACCCCACAAACAATCTGGCAACCCTGATTACAGTCACTATAAGTGCATCGACTGAGTAAGGAATGAAACTGGATTACATGGGATAGCAGTAGCAGCGGGATAACCTAAACAAGAAAGCCAAGAGGTTTAGTGATTCCTTGCTGCTAATGTACCTGCATTCATTTTTTCCAAGTTGCAATATAGTGAATATACTGTAGTAACCACAGACTACCAGATAAAAGGCATTAATGATGTACATCATTTTCCTATCAATTTTCCTTCAATTACAATATGTATATAATGTCAGTTGATTATGGAGACAATTCTCCAGCCTGCACAGTGATAGCACAAGTGCAGTACACATTCTCCAGGAACAAGACATAAACTCATGGTTGCCAATTATATAAGCTACATAAATTCCTCCATCTACATACAGTAACCAAGTTATAACATACTCATCTCTTTTGTACCATAACACTTTTCCCTATAAAAAAAATCTTTGACACAACTATCACATTTTCACTTCAGAAGACAAATGTATTCCACATTGTTTGATGACAGAACAAGAGCTGTATCTCAGATAATGATTCCTCTGGGAAAGATAGGTCAACCTTTCTCACCATTTCCCACAGAGGTCATTGGTCAATCACCATTTTCAGACAAACAAATGTCTCAGTTGGAATAAAAAGTCAATTATGGCGTTGAAAACTATGTGAGCACTTTTAAATGTCAAAAAAACAGTAAGGAATAAACATGACACCAAATACTGTCCTGCTGATTTGTGGACGAAATAGAAACTCAAAGGTGTATGGTGCTGAATTTAATCAACCAAATTGGGCTTTCAGACACCACTTTTCCACAACACTTCTTTCTTATGAGGTCAGCAAATAACCATAGCATAATATTAACTCTTCAAACACAGACATATTTTATCAGAAACCATCATAATGCCAGCGGAAGATGCAGAGATGAAGTTTCATCATTATAAGTCAAAGACTTGTGAAATTAGTACAGCAACTACACTTTATAACCTGACTGACAGGTAACAGTTTTCAAATTGGAACTTCCTGAATGTGCAAGCATTGCCAGTCTTTGCTTGGAAGAGAGCTCACATACCTTCTGCCCATAAGAAAGTGAAACACCAGCAAAGGTCTTAACATTTTGTACTCAAGGATCTCAGATGACCTTTGGTCCACACCAAAACCAAATTCAATAATGATATTTACATACTGCATCTCAAAAGAACAACTTAAAGTGTGGAATTATCTTCCTTTTGTAAATAGTGTGTTTACAAACTTTTCATTTTATGATTTCTGATGACATCATAGAAACACCCCTAATATTATTTACTTTGAAAGTCTTACTCCTACATACCCTGCAAGTAACAAGTTTGTGCAATGTGTGGTTCATGAGGTACTGCAAACATGTTCTGTCTATAGTCTGCCTGAAGATGACCTCTAATGACCTTTGTGCATCCACCAAAATCAATCCCAGTCAAGATCTTTAAATGTCCTACCCCACACACTGACTTTGGACTGTCTTGCAAAAGATAGCACTGTTCACAAGCTTTTTACATTATGACTTCTGATGGCCCCAGATGACCTTTGACCTACAAGAATACCCTCACAATCTCAGTTACTTAAAGGGCAGTACATACCACCCAAGTTTGAAAATGATGCAACTTGTCATTTCTGAGATACTGCAAACTTAGAAATAAAACAATGAAATTTTACAAAACATTTTGGTTTTCTATTTCATCACTGTAATCTTCTCTTATACTTTGATGGTGATCTCGTTTATTGTTGTATTGCCCAGATTTGGTTACCAAAATCTAGTAATCAACACAATATGATACAAAAGTATGGGCAGGTGGAATTCATCTTTTAATACTTCTGCACAAATTTAGTGACAACCACACCACTGTTGATTAATCAACATTGAAGATCAAGAATATTTTTAATTTCCATATTTTTGTTCCATCTTCAAGGACAAGCTGCTCCTCACCTGTATCAGAAACTTTCTTTGGTGCCCACCACCCCTCCCCCCAATATTCCCAGCCTATTCCCCAATCGGTCCCTCACTTCAATTGCAATTGGAAAGCCTTCCTGGTATTCCATAGTTGAATCTGCCCTATTCTTACTTTAATCTTGTTTTCAAGAGTAAGTACACCACATCATCACTACACCTTGCATCCACAGCAGTGTAAACTGCAGCTATGCTGAAATTTAATCAAATACAAAATTTCCAGCATTGCTCATGCAGTAAACACTCTGTGCACATGAGAAAATAATATGAGCTGATCTCTGTTTGAGAGACTCTATTTTTAACCCCTAGCTCCCTATGGAAACTCCAGATCGAAGTCTTTCATAATGTCCATCAGCGTCACAGGACGAGAGGCAGAGAGGACAGATCTCTGGATTAGAGCTAGCTACCTCACGATGACAATGACAGAGGCAGTCATTTGAAAACATCAAGTACATTCCATAACTCTGATTAGAAAAGTCAATAACCAGCGACATGCACTTTTGTCATTTATCTCCATCGGGGGGCTACAGAAACGTCTCTTTCCAGAGCGATACTAACTGACTAAAAAGTAGAGCAGAAAGTGACTTACTTAATCATGATGAGGCCTTTGACAGTTGGCTTGAGTGCATTTTCCGTATGAACAACATTACATAAATACGACACCAAAATAAAAACAGCAATTTCTCCTCTGGGTTAAAGCATGCAACTATTTATGACAACCATAAATGATTTACTTCAAAGCAATAATACAGTACTAGTAGTAACTAGTAAGGTACACACAATGTCTCTGGGAGATGTTGCTTTTTTATCTTTGTCAACACAAATGGTTCACAATCTGACTTAACCTCCAAGGCAGACTGCAGTTCAATTTATTTAATCAATGACAGTTTTTCATCAAAATGTGTACCTGAATTGAGCATGGACAAAAGCAAGGTATGCTGTTACACAATGAGAGTAAATGCCATAGACACTGACTAGTTGTGAAGGAAAAATGCAGCACCATGGTAATGGACTCACCAAACTGAACCTACCACTGCAAGGGAAGGTTCTGTTATTTAGAGGGATTGCATGTACAGTACAATCGGAACAATACAAACATCAAAAGGTCTTCAAAAGCTGCCTTTAATAGATGCACTGCAGTAATTAATGTCCTTGCATACTGACACATCCTGAGCTTAAATTGATTATTGTTTTTAACAAAGAATGAAAAGATGATTTTTGCATTTAATCTGGGTTAGATTTAAGAAGGAAGTGTTAACATATGCAGCCATTTAAAGACCTCTTTCATGTACCTTTTGGACAAAATTATCATCCACTGACTAGAAGGATCAGTGTTTTATAAGTCAATCAACAGTGTCAACATTAACTATACACAGGTGCACTTGTCCATAATGGTACACCAACTTCCTCAATAATTGGCTTGCATTAAATCTTCTAGTGGAGTATTGCATAGAAATTCACCTAATGTTATAGAAACTCTTCTCAACTCATTTTTTCTTTCAAGGTTAAGAAAGAAGCCACAAAACTTATTTATTCTACTTAATTCCAGGAGTAACCGGAAGAAATTGAAAGAAACATGCAGCACATACTGTCAACACACATGCATGTAACTTCGTAAGAGATAGGCACCAACAGTTTTCTACCATTTGACTGAAATCATACAATAAAACCATTAAAATACATGGATATTTTTGTTTTAGAAATGCTTTGTACATAAAAATATAACAAAAATATCCTTCCAAAATAACCTTCCACACCATGTCAACCAGGATTTCATAAAGATGTCCATGCAACTCAACTGCTGAATTGCACGAATGGCGATATACGTAACATGGACTTAAAATTTCAAATGAGATTTAAACAACAGTGCAATGTTGCACTGTCACAACACAGGCTTCATTAGCATGATCACGCATGATACAGTTCTAGAGGAGTCAATGTTACTTTAATTGCAGTACTGCATTGTGAAATACACAAGTTTACAGCTATGAACTCTAGTTGCCCCTTCGTGTGAAAACTAATTTTTAAAACAAAGGAAGAACTGGGCAATTATTATGATCGTTTGGTCCACAAATTCACAAAATATTGCTTGCCACTAATTATTCACTGAATTGTTACTTATTACTTATTTTGTTACTTCAAAACTGGATTATAAGAATATGGCGCCCTGATTTTCATATCCAGAAACTCAAAAAAAAAAAAAATACAAAATACAGCAGCATGGATTGTTAAAAGAGGGAGGAAGCAATGTCACACTATTCCCGAATTATAGGACCTTCCCTGGTTTCCTATTGACTATTGTATAAAATCTGAATTTCTTCTTTACTTTTCGTGCATATCAGCTCTCACAGCCTGCATATCTTGCAGAACTCATTTCTAATCAGAATCCTTCTCAAAGTCTTCTTCAAATAAATTGTTCCTATTTGTTCCAAAACCTCATTTACAGTCTTATGGATATCACAGTGCTTGTTTTTCTGCTGCTACTGTAGCTATTAGAACCAGTTACCAGACAATCTCAGGCCTTGTTCAAATCTATCCACCTTCAAGAGCTCTTTAAAGACTGAAGCCTTAAATGCCATGCACTGTTGTATCTCCGATGTTCGTAATTGGTTAATTAAGAGTAAGCTTAAGATTAATGATGATAAGACAGAGTTTTTAATTATTGGCTCCCAAAGGTTGCTTTCCAGGATTTCTACGAACTCTACATTAGTTGGAAATGTGCAAATCAATGCTGTAACAGAACTCCGTAATCTTGGTATTTGGTTTGATAAGTATTTTCAATTTGATTTTCATGTCAGTAAAATTTGCAGTAAGTCTTTTTCCCAGCTATTTAGGATAAGACAAATTAGGAAGATGCTTTCTGAGGATGCATGTAAGACTTTGGTGCATGCTTTTATAACCAGTCATCTTGACTATTGTAATGCGTTATTATATGGGCTTCCTGACAGTGTTATTAACAAACTGCAAAGGGTTCAAAACGCTGCAGCCAGACTGGTAACTCTTACCCCCAAATTTTGTCATATCTCACCAATTTTGCACGACCTCCACTGGCTACCGGTGAAGTATAGAATTCGGTTTAAGGTGATCCTTTTAGTGTTTAAAGCTCTTAACGATATGGCCCCTGATTATTTATCTTGTTTATTGTCAAAGAGGGATGGTTTGAAGTACCAGCTGCGTTCTATTTCTTCCATCAGTTTAATTGTCCCTCGCTTCTCGACTTCTTTCGGAGAACGTGCTTTCGCAGTTGCTGGTCCCCGACTCTGGAACTCGCTTCCAGATAATCTTAAACGGTGCTCATCTATAAGTATTTTTAAATCAAATCTTAAGACTTACCTTTTTAGACAAGCTTTTAATGTTTAGCTCTTTAGCTTTTATTGGTTTCCTGTTTTCTTTTTCTGTTTTGATATTTTATACTGTACAGCGCAACAGATTATAATTTTATAGTTGTGGCGCTTTATAAATTTTGTAATAATAATAATAAAAGTAAAGACTCACTTCTTTCCTTGCCATTTTACTTGTTCCTTTCTACTTCTGTACAGCAACATGAGTGGTTCTTTCTGGAATAGTGCTATACAAAGTTACTATCTTATAATTATTTCATTGTGTACAATATATGCTGGGAGCAGGTCATGCACTAAAACTAAATAAAGACAACCGGCATTAGGTGAGTGTTTGTGCAGATTGTCCATTATTACCTGCTACAAATAAGTGCAGGAGGTTATGAAACTTTATCAACAGAATTTTCCCCAAGAAAAGATTTTCTTCTACTTTGGCTGGAAAAAAAACCTTCTCCTTCCAAGTGAAAAAAAATGTTTTTTTTTCTTCCAGGATTTTTTGTACATTGGACAAAACCTGCAAATCTGGTTTTGGTGATACTTGGTCTTGCAATGAAATAAATTCTATGCTTATGTTTATTGTTCACAGGTTACAGATATAAATCAGTTCGATCAAATATGGGTCAGTTGCTACTTTACAGACTCAAGCTTCAAAGGCTTCACTCACAACCTTCAGGTCAAAATGATCCAAGAATGCCTTGGAATTGCATCATGCCATAGAAGACAAAAGCATCTTGTGACTGAACAGTTGGCATTTTAGCAGAAGTTGGGGCCATGACACAGCAGGTTTCCATTATCTTCACTGGTTTGCACAATTGAAGGAAAACTGAAACACAACAAGAGAGTTTTTATGAGATAATCTGTCTGTTAAAACATGTCTCCTCACATCGTGGAATCAATCATGTAAAATGACAGCAAACCAGTTTTGCTAGGAAAAAATCATTGGTTGAAAAGACTACTTGATAGATCATGTAGAAAGTCTTGCTCTATCTTCAATGTAGTTTGACCACATGATAGACTCAGTGAGGGATGCTTTACTGGGATCAACTCTGCTGCCTGTGACTCATACAACCATTGTTTACACTACATAGAGCTCTGGCTGAGATATCAGTCTGTTCAGCTATTGATCACGTAATGTTCTCTGCAGTAATGTCTCACTTGGCAAGAGCACACTTTGGACAACTTCCAAGGACATACTGCCAAATATCATGAATTATGTTTCATAAATACAGGACGGTTAAATACATCCATGCATTCTGCTCCACAGAAACTAGGAGACAGTCTGTAAAACATCAGAGATTTTGGTACTAGCAATCCAACAAAGCAAACTTACAATGGTTAACTGTACATAGCTAATTATTAAGAGCTATACATGTAGATCAACAAGATAGTGATCAGGGCTTGCACACAGTTATGTTTCCTAGGCTGTGAAATATGATGCATTTACAGCAGAATAACAGTACAGTAGTGTAGCTGAAATAGCATATAGTGGTCTGGACAGCACAAGTCTATGACTTCTTAACAAACAAAAAATAACACGGACAAAATATTATACCATCACTTTGATGAAGGGTATCTGCTTCATGTATACTACTGATGTATAAGTCGGTTTTCCTTGGTGTCGAAGTATCTATCTGGATGTGAAGCCAGGTGGGCATGAGAAGTGTCAAAATCATGTGCAGATCAAAAGGTTGTGAAGAGAATCTACTGCATGTGACTCGATCTGCCTCCGCTGTGTAGGGTTCCTCCAAATTGGGAACAAAAATGTATTCAACTGGAGTGATTATGTTCATAGTAAAGTCTGACTAGATAGAAAAATGCAGTCACCCCCAAACTGAATTAAAATACACCCCCCCCCCCATTGGTTTTGTTAATCTATAAGTGTTTGTAGATTAATAGATGTTAGTAACAAATGGAGTGAATGTATTTAAGGCGTCACTACACTAGCTTTAGTGAACTTTGAGGCGTTTTCCTTGACAGATTTTTTAATTGTACAGGTTCATGGAACGACTGTATCACATTCTTAAACGGCCTTTGCTATGGTTTTGTCAATAGCTGTTATTTTAGAAAAGGACTTACACCCTCATCTGTTCATGTTTTGAAACATTTGAGCGATCTATTAAAGTAGATTTTTATGTGTTATTAAGTTCAACAAATTGTACGGGTTAACTCCCCTTAAAATTGATCAAATATACTTGGGAAAAGAACGACAAACTATAGAGTTACGTTTTATTTTCTTCGGAATTGAAGACTTCCAGTACTGAGGTTAAGGTGCAGTGAACGGATAAGATAACGAAGTTGCCCGGATGGAAAAATTGCGCAATACTAACTGCGTCGTTATCTTCGGCCCAGGAGTTTCAACTGAAACTTGAATAATTTCCCTTGCAAACAGGTGCTTGCTTTGCCAGTACCCACGTGACCCGACATATGATAAAGTTGTGGATTTAGAGTAATAATAGTCAGGCTTTTAGCCAAAGTTGTGGACATTGAATGCTACCGTGGCTCGGAAAGGACATTTCGAGATTTTGATGTGTAATGGTAGTATGCTGATTGGAGTTTTCAGCATGTGCGCAGGGTTGTACTGAACTGCATGTAATATCTAGTGACTTTTGTAGTGTATTTTGTTGATATTTTCATATCATTTTTTTTCTTTTCATACACGGCTGTCCCTTATAGAGGTCCTTATCCTCCCGCCACACATAGGCCTTCTAGCAATCTTATAAGACAATATACAGTTTCTTTGAGCAACCGTATTGTAAATGAATATCAGCTCAGAGTAGTCCTATCAAAGCAAGAGGAGTGAGAAACTTGACAGTGTTTATTTTCTTGAAAATTAGACTGAGACAGGCTAGAATGTAAAGACTGGTCTATGATGAGAGAGTTGCACAATGAAAGACTGCTAGTTGTCTCCTTACCCTCAGAGCTCATTACATGAGACAAAGATCGCTTATGCAAGTATGATTACGTATGTGCCTTACCCTGTTGAAGCTAGCAAACAATAAGCACTAGGCCTACCACCGAACCATATCAAGGAACCGGTAAAGAAGTACGGAAAAGTGAAACTGCCATTAGTAATTGGGAATTTTGAAGTAATGGACTTCCAATCATAGGTGTGAATTTCAAGCCAGGGTTTGGGCTAGGTTGTTAATATCACATTTCTTTTCCAATCTAAATATGTCCACTTTTGTCCATTTTTTTACACATGACTGCTTACTTCTTGAATCAGAACCAGGAAAGCTGCATGGTATCTGGGAAATGCACTTGGTTGGTGTGAACCACTTCAGTCATCGGGTTGCTATGCCCATTTCGTACCGTTGCTACGGTTGAGGTAATTGGATTATGTAACTTTGCAACGCACATGGCGGATCGTCCTTGGAGCTCATTAAGCAAAAATTCAACATTTTAAATCATTCAAATCTCACAATTTACAGCAAATTGTCTCTTAAAACTCCCTCAGAACATTGGGAACACACAATCCAAGAGTACGGCCCAATATAATCGCTCCAAGTGAGATAAATCGCACAAATATTTGATCCAAATGAAGGTTGCACATCTCAACACACTCGCGAAACTTTTCCCTCTTGATCATCGAAGAAAATGTCGAAAATATCCGCAATGGAAATCAAAAACATTATGATACTTCACTTTCACAAAGGTAATTGAGTTTTCCACGTGACAATGACAAAAATGATAACAGAGGTGCCGTGATGCACTTTCCTGACAAGTTTTAAAATCTTTCTCTGGTTGCTAGGCCTACACCATTTCTTTTCTACTGCATATACCGGTATATCACACTCGCTGTATACGTACTACTGATACGTAGGCCTACGCGCTAGACACACGCTACCCACAGTGCAATTCTGTAAACTTGTTTGGACTTACTCGGATTTCAACATCCAGTGACGTATTCATTTACATGTTATTATATCATATATGACAAAACAAGAGTTGGCATGGTTTGTATAGAGCAACCAACTGAGGAAAGTGAAAGTGATGGGAGTTGTTTGGTACGTAAATATCACTAAAATGTCTTTCGAACAAGGAAAGTTTATAACCGCATAGGGAAAGAAGTTCCATGATTGACATGGAGTAGCTATGGAGATTGACGGAGTGGTGATGCGGTTCCCTGACATGTTTTACTGAAGGTTGTTTGAAGGCGTGGTCAAAGGCTAAAATCATCGATATCTCTGCCGGATGATCGTGTATGGTTGCAAAATTCGTAAGGAGAGTTGGGACAGTTGTACAGAGTGTGTTCTGTGAAAACATTAGCGTGATCGAATGCACAGGGGCGAAGATATCATCGTTTGAAAATTTGACAGTGCAATTGCGTAAGCTGGGCAACCGTAAAATTTTCAAGGTCACTTTTCAAATAGAACTGTGTGAAGCGTCATGGTTAATTGCATAGCATCCCAGTGACTGACTTGCCCTGCAAGAAATGCTGCTTTTTTCACTCAGCGGTCACCACAGCAGTTTTGGTGTGAACAGACCTTTCAAGGAGTCATGAATGCCATATGCAGACTAAAACGATACAGAATTTTTACATTAAAATATTTGGACAAATTGATATCCATAACTGCATTTGTTGTCCTTGTGACCTCATCCAATGTTATGCAATCAGTTTTACAGTTGGTGGTCAGTTTGAAAAGCTATTACTTTGTTCTACAAGCTAGCTTATGATGTCATATTAGCAGCCCATTCAAGCATGTATGGAACACCAAAAGGATGTTATTATATGCTGTAAAAATATATGATGGTGTAGAAATATAGTAAGATGTAAAGGATGATGTAAAAATATACGATGATGCATAGACGGGATTACGGGGGGCAAGGGGGGCACTTGCCAACCCCTTTTTCTCCAACTTAGTTTTTTTTATAGGCCTACATATTAATCCGGTTAGTTTTGCAATTTTGTTACAGCAGAAGGCTACTAAAGGGAATAGACTGAGATGCGAGATTGATACTTTTAAAAGATTGTATATAATGTTTACACAGGCAATATAGGCCCACTGAATGATCGTCCAACAGTGTGTAATATAACATGTTGCACCTTTGCAGTTTTCATTTTTAGTTGAAAGTCTATGTTGTCTTTACTAAAAACTTGGAAGTCTACATTCCTAGGCTATGACGCAGGGTACCCACGCTCGATAGATTTAAAACGTACTCAATCATCAGTGCGAGTGTTCTGACTCTGACCGACATACTATGCACAGGAGCCTCACATTGGAATCAGAATGAACGTAGATGTGAATGAAAAGGTACTGTGGAAAATGTGTATAGTCGGACTACACCGTATTAGTAACGTATGCAGGTGTAGTTAATTAAAAATGCACATTGTTTACATGATAGTGAGTAGAAGTACGAACGCATTTGGGGAAATATCTCTCAAACGGTTTGAAAACCTGCTGATAATAATTTGCATCTTTTTGAAAATTTTGTTTGACGCTTTTTAGATTCCGAAAAATACTGCTTATAGCTCTTGATGATTCTGTCTGGCGCTTCAAAAACACTGCTTGGTTTGCTTTTCATCTGGCAAACCTACTGTCATTGGAACCACCATTGCCTCATGGTCATACACAGTTGAGGGGCAAGTTTTCCCCTCCTAAAGAGATTTTCAAAGCAAAACTTTTTCCCCAACGATACATGTAAATTCACTGACCTTTTAAAGATTGTTTAGATGCACATTATAAAAGGCCTGAAAGTGTCAATTTCAGTAGCGTTACTATGAGACAAGTGCTAAGCGAAGGGTGGGAGGGTGAGAGTTATCTTTTTGAGGACACTTGTGATAGCTGTTCCACGGTACCGTACTACTCATATTGCTAAAACGTCAAAAATGCGATTTTAGTTCAGCGAGCTTTGTTCGCACCCACTCTGAGTTCTATACCTCCCATCCCTAGTAAAATTACTGTTTTCAAAGTTACGGGAAACTCAAAATAACCCATTTCCCTTCCTCACACCCTCTAAATTATCGATTCCGGCCAACGTTAGTCATACGAATGGTTTAAAGTTAACACCTTATGTAGTTTGAAGTTGCCGCTAAAATGCATTATTTTGATGCCCCTCACGCGGCCCCTGAATCGCACGCCGTTGGGCCGAGCGCTTCATGCTAGCACAGCCTTCGGCGCCGTTTGGTCGTCTGTCAGGTTTTGCCCCCCCCCCCCCCACTCTCAGACATCAGATCCCGCCGCTGCGATGATGTATGTGATGATGTAAAAATATATGGTGATGTACTTAAAACTTAAGATGTACATAACAACATGTAATATGTACAAAAACAAACTGTACGATCATGTACTGAAAACTTACGATGATGTAAAACCTTCGATGACATAAATAGTGACAATCAAAAAATGTTTTGTTTGGGGAAAATGGCACACAGTTTGTGAAAAGGGTCCATATGGGCCTATGACATTTTATGAAATTCAGCAGAATGTTTCTCATCCTACGGATTCTTTTGTACATTGTTGATGGCTTGTCAAAATGATACTCAGCTAGTGGCACCTTCAGGGTGTTCAGCCAGTTTGGGTCAAAAGCATAAGATGGGCCCTAGGGTTCAACATGTAAAATAAAATGTTTACTCTCAATAAACGCAAGATGTGCTGTTTAAGGAAAACAAATAGCCCTTATAGTTCATTCTCCCTCATTTCTTCCATTTTGATACCAATCTGGCAAATAACATCTATAGATGATATGTTTCTTTCATTCATTGTTTCAATTTCATTCATTAGATTGTTAATTACGACAGAAAAAAGGGTGATCCATTTTTTTTTCAGCTACAAAGTTAGCGGAACAAGGCCCTGTGGTAAATGTGCTGCACTTCCTGCAAAGGCCCCACAATGAAATACCAATATTATACCAATATACCATTATACCGGTATTGAGAAACCTTGATCATAAACTGATAGAAACTACTGGTAGTAGGAAAACAGAAAAACGCTTTCTTATTACAATGAATTGTCTATGGATTTAAATACAGAGAGCTGATTCACTTTGATGGTGGAGGTAAAATTTTGAATGTGTATCTAGAACAAAACAACTCAAAGAGTCAGGCCAAAAAATGCCACAAAGCAAGTCAGTAACACTTGCATACATGTTATGGTGAAAAAAGTGAAAACATTTATGGCATAACAAACATGCTTACATAACAAAAGATTGACCAGGGAGACATTCTTGACATTCCATCAAAACTAGCATGTTCCATATGAAAGAAGGCAATCTCATGCAAAATATCCACCAAGTAGTATAACAGCCAATATCTATTACTGTAGGCCAACTTTATTGTTACAATGAACAATCAACTATTTGTTATTTTATAATTGCAGACATCAAGGTGGTCACAGATATATTAAAATGATATCAATGCTACAGTACAAATAACTCATGCAGATTCAAGGTCTCAGCTTGATTTCTTTGCAGAGGGCTGTGATACAGAGTGCAGCCTACATAATGACTGTCCTCACCCCCATTCACTTCAACTACTGTTTGGGTTCAGCGTTCGTCTTTATGCCAAAATACCTTTTACATATTAATGATATAGATCTGTCTTCATCCAAATAAATCTAAAGGATATGACAATATTCTTCTGTTTGATTTTTACGCCAACAAGTTTGGAAACTCTTGACCAAAAATTCTATATACTGATGAAGTCTACTATTAATCATAGTACTGTAGCACCATTCTAGAAAGAACTGCTCATGGTGCTCTACAGTTCAGTAAAATGGTAACAAAAGATAAGAGTCTTAAAAGATCACTTGAACATGGATATAGGTTTGAATGAATCCTGAGATCTTTTGGTGACTGGTTTCAAAGGCTAGCAGCAGAATAAGAAAACTGTGATATTCATAAGATACTAAACAAGGTTTCAGAGTAGATACAAAAAATTTGTTCGAAGAACGAAGAGACGTACGAGAAGGATCATTACTAGCGCAGACTTACTATTTTCTTGCAATTTACACTTGAAATTTTAAATTTTAGGACCAAAACTTACATTCTAGTATACAAGAAGAAAATCATAATCAAAGAGCATTTAGCAGAATGAGTTCTAGCACTTTCTAAGGCCTGTTTGTCTTTTGTTACAACTGCTTTACCTCTTCTTGTTATGTAAGTTCTTGTGTTTTTGTAAAGTGCCATGAGCACATTAGTAGATATAGTGCACTGTAAGTCTTTGTTTTTTTATTATCAATTACTATCATGTTTCCAGAATGTCCAGATGTTTGAAGAAGTTAGTAGAGTATGATAACATCTTGATTTGTTTGTGGAATTTTGTCCACAACTTGGTGACTGACCAATCAAATTGATTCTAGACCCCCAAACAATTGGAATCAAGAGAGGTTTCTTGGACATTTGTCAAAAATCTTTTTCATACACTGAATATAAATGTGTTTTGTCTTGCAGCTGGGGTGCTAGAAGTAGCCTTGTACTGTGCAATGTGTTATCAGGTAGATTGACTTACATTGTGACCTCAAGGCTCAAAATTAGCTTCAAAAGGGGCACAGCCACATGGCTGTCAGCTTTTGTTGAATTTGAAGGGCACCACAGCCACTGAGGAGGGTACCATGGCCAAAAATAAAGCCGAAACTAGAGCAGCGATGCTGCAGTTGCTCAACCCTTCTGATGTTAGGAAGTGTCCAGTTTAAAATTATTTTGGAACACATCTATGGTCCTAACATGGTTCGTACTGTACACAAACTCATGTTGGGCTGCCAGCACATAAACACTGTTGACCTAGCAATTAACTTTCGCAGCTGGACCGTTTCAGGGATAAATCTTAGCTATATAACACTGACCACAGGGGACAGGGATCAGAAAGTAGACTTCTAGTACATGCCACCAGTTTGTGCAGGGCAGTGGTATAACCAGAGGGGGCTGTCAAATGTCTAGTTGTCCCCTCCACTACCCTCAATGAAATTGGTGAGTAAAAAAAATATTGGATGAAAACCACACCATACATTTTTTAAGTAAATGCTGCTAAGTGGTATGGAGTCTAATATTGATTCCATAAAAAACAAATAATGCAAAGAAAAGAATCTAGTATGATGAAATATGTAGGCTTTTGTTGACAAATAAGATTGTTGCATCTATACTTAGTGAACCCCCCCCCCCCCCCCCCCCGTAAGTGCCTGAATACATTAATTTAAACTGAACTAAACTAGCACTATTGATGTTATCAAAAATTTATCAACAATTTCTTTTTGTGGCTTTCACTCACCACCCTTGCAGAGACTGACCTTTTGGAAGTGTAAATTTCTAAATGTGGTTTGTCAAAAATGAAGAATATTTGGCCACAATTCACAAGGTCTGAGAGGTTGGGAACTGCCAATTCCTGCACTATGAGAGGAACTTTTGGCAAAAATTTTAGTGGTATGCTACACTACACTTAGAAAGTGCCATAATCACTTGTCCTCCCCCCCCCCCCCCCCCACTTAAATAAAAAGTCTGGTTATGCCACTGGTGCAGGGCCTTGACCAAGCCAAGACCAAACCTCAACTCCCTAACATTCTCTGATAACCATTCCAGCTAGACAAGGTAAACAACTGGTGAAGAACAATAACCCCTCTGTATGCAATGTCCACACAACCAGCAAGGAGGGCTATGTAATAGATTCTAAAATTAGCTGTCAGGGAACTTTGCCATCATGGTACATTAGTTGTGTACACAGTGGACACTGGATACTACAGGGAGTACAAGTAATGCCCAAGAATAACAGTCAAAACAAAGTAACTGAAAACTGTCTTACACAAGCTTTAGCTTGAGGCTATTCATTTAAGATGGTAAGCATGCCCCTCCAGATAAAGCTCACTTCAATTCACTACCACATAATATAACCACACAAATCAAGGGAGTGAGACTTCAAAAAGTATCTAATGCACAAGGAAAAATGATCAAAATAGCCAAAAATTATGACTTCCCTTTGTCCTATCACATAGTTAGGAACAACTTGTATTGCCATCCCAATGTGGCACCTTCACTGCAAATTTCAGAAAAATCCACTAGTAACTGCAGAAGAAGTAGGCTTGTGAACAGAGAGACAGACATTTTCTCCCCCTACAGTACCACATAAGCTCTACCCACACTTCGTGGGTTGAGCTAAAAAAATGAGCACCTGTAGCCATTTTTATTTTCAACACAATATGACATTGTAATTGGTAGTATAGACTTTAAGGTGGTTCAGTCCTCAATTTACCCAAAGGGTAACCCAATTGAACATGCACAATACATTTATCAACAGTGAACATGCAATTAGTTACAGTATGCAAACACAAGAAAGGTCTTCGTTAGGTTTATGTACACTACATCGCGGAAAATTGTGGGAGAAAAAAGAAAAACGGAAATTGAACTATTACACAGAAATTCACAGAATTTAAAAAGTTTGGAGAGTTTCTAGAATACATTTTGATTTAAATAAATTAACAAAATGTACATGGTTTACAAGCTGCTTTAAGCTTTCTGAATAAACATTACAATCGCTATGTAAAAACAACCAACTGTTACATTTTGTGAAACATAGTACGTACAGTACGCAAGTCAACCCCAATGGACCAGTTGCAGCTGGCCAAAACACCTGTTTGACTTAACTCAATGTTAGGGCTGCAGGATATCACAACTCAACAAAGCCCCTTAACTCCTGGTCCTGACTCCTACAAATTCAAGATTGAATCTCAATATTTTAAACCTCTGGAATTGCAAAACAGTGGGTTACATTCAAATGTTTCTTTAAATAGCATATACAACTTAAAAATTGTCAGGTGTGCTTCACAGGCGATGAAATGCGCACGTAATCTTTCAGGTGGTTAGGCTATTTGCCAAACATCTAACTACACTAGGATATAATTATGATAGCTGATTAACAGCTGCCAATAATCTTGTTAAGAAGTCCCATCACAGATGCCTGCTGTATGTTAATTAACAGATTTTGTTTTCAATGCGTAATAACTGCAACTCCCTTTGAGGTGTGAGACTTCATGGCTGGAAAAGTTTGCATAAACAGTAATATCAATCACCCAAACTAAACATTATTGTAGCATCCACTCCCGTGAAAATATGACCTATTGCTCTAACCACAATACAGATTTAGGCATGAAGAAGCACAGCAACCAACTAGCTGGGTGAAAAAAGGTAACGTGTACGCTGGAGTACAAAACTACGTGCACAGGGATTTGACACGTTTTTACATCACCAGGGAGTTCAGAGTATCAACTGCAAAGAGTGAAGTCCTTCTCACATACATGTACAGAGAACAAACAGTAAAGAGGGCCAGACAAACTGAGTTGTAGGAATCATCAGAGTGATTTGACGGGTAGACAATTAATCTAGGAAGGGAGGAAATATGAAACCATTCTTGCTCTTCTTTCTTTTTACAAGTCATCTGTTATTTCTTCTTAACAAAGGGCACTGATAGCAATATCCACAAATGGGCTGAATGGCAGTTTTGGCCCATGGGTGAAGGATAATTTTCAAGGGGCACTGACAAGCACAACCGCCATTGCTGTCAGTGCTGTTGGTATTTCAAGCGTTGAGACTTGATCTTTCTTTGATATTGATCTACAGATTTACATTAACATTCATCAGTCACAACACTGTTCAAGATATGCTAACTCCTGATGTCTTGTGCAGCAATAACACTGAGAAAAACCTTAAACAGCATGGAAAGAAAGGCTCTACAATACCAATTGGGGGCATTCACAATTGAATCCAGTGTACCAGTAAAGTTATTTGTGCATGTATTACAACAGTCCCCAAGAGAAACAGACCTAACAGTCACTTGAACTACATACTTTTGATGCAACAGTAAAATCAGGCTAAAATAACTACTAGTACTAAAACCATGCTAGTATTCATCCAGCAAGAACTACCGATTCTCTGAAATATATATCTGCTACATGATTGCACAGCACTTAAATTATGGTACTTGTATTATAAAGGATTCATGACTTCCACACAACAGATTACCCCAAACATAAGAGACTATTACATGTGTTCAGCATTGTTAAGTACTGCTGCACATTAATTCAATGTACTTGCCTATTATCAACTTGCTTTTGTAAGACAGTATGAAAGCATTTGACCTTTATCATCTCCGTCTCACACCTCTTCCAAAGTAAACAGCAGTCTTATTATAACAGAGAATGCACAGTACTTACACAGAATAATTACTTCTCTATATATGCAAGCTATATTGGTACAACACTTTCAATCTCAGTATATTGTCGATATGACTTAATAAGTAAAGAGCGAGTAAGGAGAGTGCATCAAACAGAAAGTGACATTAAAATGCACAGCAAGCTCACACGTTCCTCGGTTTAAGCCAAAGCCATCTGGAGCAAGTCAAGACAAGCAAAGTCAGGGAGAAAATATTTCAGACAAAATTTATCAATTTCTGTAAACTCCAGCCCTCTTTTACATACCTACAGTGTAGCATAAAATTTCCTTCCTTTTGCACTATGTGAAAGAAAATAACTTTTTAACTGAAATTAGATGAAAACAAACAGAAGGGAAGCCTTATAGGAAGCAGCATGTACTGTCAATTTGGTAAAGGTTTTGAACAAGTTGGTGCTTAACATTAATACTGAAAACTTTTTTGCTTGGATTGAGTCACCTAAGTGCCAGCAACTGTAGCAGACTGGCCACACTGTCCGACATGTTAGACCATATAGACAATGACCATGAGAGTCATCTTGTGCTATTAGACAACAGGAAGTCTGATTACAGACAAGTTATATCCTTATAGTGAACACCCTGATTGGTGGTGGAGAAATGTTTGGTAATAAATTCAGCAGCCATGGCTACAAGCACAATTGTCTGGTATAATGACAGAGAAAAATGCACACAAGCTAGAGATATTGAGTTGATTGACAAGAAACAATCAAAGAAATAGCTGACTGGTAGAAGTATCTGAATTGACCTGTGAGTAAGACAAGCAGTTGTGAGTATCCATGTAAGCATTGAGGAACAACTATATTTATTAGGTTTTTACTACATTTCAAATAACTGTTGGAACAAAGCCTAGCTAAATGACGTACCCTGGCACACTTTCTGTTTGATGCTTATTTTTCTTTCTTTTTCTTATTTTTTGTTCATGTGCTCCACCCCTTTATTGTATACTGCACAAAGAACTGCGCAAAGAAAGAGAGAATCAGAGATGTAGTGTCAGAACCTGATAATTCATCATTACTACTGTGCTCTATGTCCACAAATTCCAATGACAATGTCCATACAGTACTTGCAATTCTTAAGAGGTGGAAATTGCAAGCACGCTGTTATTTTTTTTTTTTTAAGTAAACCCTACTATACATAGCAATGTCTATCACAAACCTTCCAAGTAGTAGTGCATACGGTCAACTGCTCTCAAGACCTTTTCCACTTGTTCTGTCTTGATGTAGTCTGCCTCCTTCAGGTTGTCCACAAGGTGATCGTTATCTTCACCACGGCTAACAGCACCACCCATCTTGATTGAGCAAGAAACTGTGAAGCCAATTTAACATCAGAAATGCACACATTGTAACCATCCAGTTAAATTTCAACTTCCTATCAAAAAAAAAAAACACTGAAATTTCACAAGTCCAAATTCATCTAAGACGTGATACATATGTAATGGGTGTAATTCACGATAGGTGACACAGGCCTGTATAGGGATACCAACTATAAACCAAACATTTAAAATGACACACACTTTTGCACATTTGCAATTTTGTAGTACACCTTTAGCAATTTCATGGGAGCCCCTAATCTACTGATTCTGAGGGAATTTCAGAGCTTTTAAAGCTCTTGAAGTACTAACTTGAAGCTTCATTACACTTTAATCAAAAAGATCCTTTGTAGTTGACAATAACTAATGAGACCAGAATGCAATACATCCACTTCCTGCACATAAACTGCAGTGTCTTAAATACCTCCATCTACATGACATGGTTCAAATGTCTTGGGCAACTGTAATTACATGTCTCATGTTTTCATTCTGCAAGATACATGAACACAAACTGTACTGAATTCAAACAGCAAAACAGCACAATAAAATCTGCAAAATACCTTGCTTTGTGTGTCATAAGTTAATTTCCTGTGAATCTTAGTCCATATGTTGTTTGAATCCAGAAGGAAAAGAAAATTGTCTTCAATTCTCTTACACATTTGTACAACAAGGGCCCAAGGGCACTGTGGTTCCTTCCACAGATGTGCAGTTTATAATGTAAATTATGAAGTAAAAGGAGCATTTTGCTTTATTTTGTACGATAGCCCATATGGCCCATTTCTGACCATGAACCCTTACGTTTGTAAAATAAAATCTATAGAGAAAGAAACATATTTCATGATTTTAAAAAATGGCCCATTTCAGACATTGGACCCTAAACATGACAAACATGCACCCACATGGAACCACTTCCATAGCACTAATGTGACCAACCATCAACAGTGTTCCATATCATTTTGCATGATTTCACAAGAGCCCAAGGGCACTACCGTTCCTTGTTCTTGGAATACACATACTATAAAATGATATGCTTGAGTTCATAAATATCAAAAAAGCCATTTCAATTAATGCAATAAATTGAAGATGTTGAATCCTACAATATAGAGCAATATCCCATTCATTTTACAATGCACAAACAGCTGTGAATCTTTCATTTAAAGCCCTAAAGAAGGGGTTCTGCAAATTGCAATCAGGCTTATCACCTCTATGCCCCTTTAAAGTCCACCCAACACTGACAGCATATGCCCTGGAGGGAACTCCTGGAGTCTTATTTCCACTGGTAAGAACACCAACTGACTTATTTTCCTTCAAGGTGTCTTCCCTCTTTACTAATTAAAAGCTAAATTTGCATGAATGCACACATCAGCACTGGAGCACGAGGACATAAACTGATCCAGCCAAAACTTGTCTGGTGTGACCACCTGCAGTGCTTCCAACAGCACTGCTGCTTCTTCATTTGATCATGAAACTGCTACCTCACGCAGTACTTCCATGATTCACTGGAGGGGGACTGATGAAACATATAAGCATCCATAGCACAACAAGGTTTTCAAAGTTTTAGAGTTTTGCCCCCCTGTGTTCCCAGATGACCTTTGACCTCCACCAAAAACATTAGGGCACACCTTCTCAATGTGACAAACCTACATACTAAGTTTGACTTTCATCCAACTTTCCCCTATTGAGTTAGAGTGTACCCAAGCAAGTGTCACAGGAACAGTTTGCCCCCCATGTCCTCAGATGACCTTTGACCTCCACCAACAACAATAGGGCATGCCTTCTCAATATGGCAAATCTACATACCAAGTTTGACTTTCATCTGACTGTCGCCTATTGAGTTAGAGCATACCTAAGCAAGTGTCACAGATGCACACATACACACCCAGACACACACACACCAAACTGAGTGCATAGGTTCCTTTGCTGATGCAAGGAACCAAAAAATGCTTCAGACTCCCAAGTTTTTCTTGTGGACAACTAAAGACAGTGAAATGGATGAGTCCAAAATTAGATAATCTCCATGTCATAATATTATCTTTGCTGCATGTAGCAGATACTTGTTCTTGTTTTGGTGAAATTGGTAGTGTACGTATGCTATTGGTTCAACTACTGTAAGCTTGTATAGCATAACACCGGGCCTACATATTACACAACTGTTTATATTACTGTTTGGCTGATGCTATGGATTGAGTTTGCCATAATATAGATCATGTGTTAATTGTTCAACCCAGTCATGGCCTAAATACTGCTCCATAAGTTTGGTAAAGGTTTTGAAACTTACTCTCTGGATGAGACCATAGATCTCCACAATATGACCCCTGCTCAGATGAGTATCAAAAAGTAATGTTCTACTTTCAGCTTACAGAAATATGGTAACCCCATATATCACAGTATGCAAGAATCACACATCCTTTTGGATTTTTACAGTCATGTGGGCAGGCAAAAAAGTTATCCCTGTGTGGCATTTGACCTCTGCTGCAGATTCATAGCTATTTAAAACTCAAAAACATTGACCGTTGAATTACTGTTGCAGTCAAAACTGCTATTAAAAATTTGACCATTATTTAATGACACTTTGCAAAAATATTTTACAGATAGTTGAATACAGTGCCAGTGATTATCTGTGTGAAGTTTGGTGAGAAAATGTTGCTATTTGTCATATGAGAGATGATGCTCTGTGGGCAGGTTGAGTAATGTTTGGGAAGATTAACATTAACAGGACAAGGATTGTGGAGTGGGGTGTCATGAGCTTTGGCTGTATACAAAAATACACAAATCATGACAACCATCCATCCAGCGGTCTGGTATAGCTAAATTCTAGAGACACTGATGTTTTAAGATTTCATAAAGAGTGTGATGTTCTCAAAAGGCAACTGTTTGTATGATGTTACTTAATTATGCTTTAAAATTGTCCCAAAAGATTTATTTGGGGGAAAACATTGAGTATATATGGTGTAGTGCACACAATGACTGAGTAACCAACACCCCTATTTTTAGTAATCTTATGGAACAATCTCAGGACTGTAACTAAACAACGGCCACGACAGCCATGGCCAAGGGGATGGCTGTGGTGACCTACAAAAACAGCCACTTCTCACGGCCACGTAGACCGTCATACCCGCAGGTACTTGGCCACGGTGCTTTCCCATCTGAATGAAAAAATTCAAACAGGATTCCTCACGAAATTCTCGACAAAATATCCCAAACACTATCACAAAAATGTTACTAAATGATACGCAACGTGCACGATCGAATCAGAGGCTGCTGGAAACTTTTGCTTCCCGTGTACACGACTCTGACGTAAAAGATACGCCCAATCCATCAATGTACTGCATATCAATTACACTGCTGTGTTGTGCAACACACTCGTGCTACGACACTCGATGTCTTGGAATTGGAGAGGCCAGGCTAGGCTACGTTTACACATACGTACTGTATATACCGGGGTAGAGAAATCATGTTCATTCAGTCATGTTAGCGTTTCCACTATTTTCGGGAAAATTGGGACATGTTCGTTTTGATAAGGGGGAGAGATATTGATATAGAAAAGCTCTACGTTCTTTCTCGTATCTTATGTTATGCCCTTCCTGGGAATTACATGCCAAAATGTTACATGTTTCAGATAATAATATTGCAATTTGGGATCTCGTATTTCTAAAATCCCCGGATAGAAAAATTGTACTAAGGTAACCTGTGGAACTGAATCCTAGGCTCATGCCACGAACGCAAATTTTAGTAAAAGAAGTCCTGCCGCGCAAAGATCGTCTGAAACGACTGGAAGAAACAAAAAATGTGGCCGCATCATCCAAGTCAAGAAAACTGAAAACCGTATGTCAAACGGTATTCTTTTTGTTCCAAAATGAAACTACACTGGGCAGCACCGCTAGTACAAGAAAGTACTTAGCCTTTGTATGGGAATGTGGAGATATAACACTAGGCTCCTAAAGGGAGCTCACGAACAAATTTTACATAAAGGTCTAGTTATCTTAGTTTGACGTGCTCAGATAGCATGACCCATGTCAAAATAAAAAAAAAAAATGGATAGACAACTAACAAGGGTAATTGTGGTGGACTTTGATTAATTATTGACGTGCTCGGATTAGATGACCCACATCAAAATTTATAGAAAAAAATGATAAAAATAACAAGGGTATCTTTAAGGTATTGCCTATAATTGGCGTACCCCGAAAGAATGAACGACTGTCAAAATTTAGAAAATGAAGGGTTATAGTTTGCTTAATTATTTACCTTCAGGCCTAGGCCAAATCATACTTAGTGATAATAAAGCCAAATGCTACGTACCGTAGGCTTAAGAATTTTGAAAGTTTGGCCTTTTACTTTAAAGTTTGCCGATTTGCATATTTATTTTTGGCTCGTGTAAATGCAACTATAGACAAAATGTTACATCAATTTTTCAAGTGATGTTTCATTTTTGGAAGCAGCCAAACATTCCCAAACTTATGAGAGCCTGGTTGTTCAGTGGTCATCTGTCAAGGGAGAATTCAAAAGTGTGACCCCAAATGAATGCCCACTCACCATTTTCTCCAAAATAGGGAATATATGGTGATAAAATTTGATGAGTGGCTCAGATTTATTATAATCTCTAGGCCTATAGATGCACAAAACCAGTATTTCGGCACATTTCATGCAATAAGAGCACACCAATAGTTAAACAGGTAAAGCTTTTGTCTAAGATTTAACATTTAAACCTTGTTCATTCATTTTTAAAATTATTCTAACGTGGGTCATCCTAGCCGAGCACGCCGAATACTAAGAGAATTTGGCTTAAGTCTTTACATAACAAAAGTGTTACACACTCACCGTGCTATAAAACAGCTGATTCAGTCTAGCTGGAATTAAAGGGAAATAGGGCGTTTGTTTTACAGAAAACATCCATATTTTTAAAACCAATGTTTGTCAATGCAGAATGATAGATTATTCAATAGAAGGAAGAACAGTAGTCTTTTTTTCAAGCAATAAGTTTCTCACAGATAGAAACTCAGTTATTTGTTGCTCAACACTAATCTGTTCACCCAAACTTTTCAAAATTCAAATGATGCATCTTCCGTTACTCATCACATGCATAATGTTTTGGGGAGATAAAGCTTTGGCAGACGTTTATTGATGAGACTGAATGGTTTAATAATGACTAAAGCTACTTCTTCAGAACGTCATGTTGGTGTATTCCAAACGCCCTATTTCCCTTTAAAGCTATGCCAATTTTCTAGGTTGATCTTTCCTGTAGACTGTGCATTCAACAGCTTATCTGCTTTTACAGTGTGTTACAACATGTGCAATTTTTTTCTTTGGCAATGACCCTCAATGTGAACGATTATAGCGTTACCGTCTACGTATCAGATCCTGTGTGAAGGTGTAGTTGCCTAAGTTGCTCTAAGGCCGTAATGATATGAGTGTTGAATTCAAATGCATTTTGTTGTATTAACCAAGATGAACACAGTTAAAGGCAATCATAAAAAAAAATTGCTTGTCGGATTTCAAATATGATTCATACTCTGTATACCTGTACTCCAATTCTGACTAATATTATGTCCATTTGCACATGGAACAACCCCCTCCAAAAATGGCCTTGATGCCCTGCCATTCAAAAATATTTGGCCTTGGTGCGCTACCTGATGGCTGTGGTGCCCTCCAAAATTTATGAAGAACCACGGCCAAGTGGCCGTGCCCTCCTCCAACCTTAAAGGCTGTATTGCATCACCCTAACTCCTAAGCTATATTTTTACCTCCCGGAGAGCAAAATTCTCAACTGGTTCTAAGTTACAGTACTCTTAGATTGACAGCAAATTCGAAAGATGCAGAGCAGCTCATATGACACAGCCTACACAGGGATCCATTGTTTTGATTGCACATGTGGAGGAATTTAAGACAGGCTGAGGGAGGGACTAGAGGTAGGCGGTTGGGAGAATTGAAACTGTCTGGGGTGATGAGTCTTTAATTTGTCTTTAATTCCAGCCCTGCAATCTGATGGATAGTGGCCTTGATCCAAATGCACAGCCCTTTTGGAGGGTTAGTTTCATTTTATATTCCAAAGATCAAATGATTGATTGTTTTCAGAAAAAGCACAGGATGCATTAAACCTGAGATCTTTACTTATAGTTAGAAGGCCGACATAAGGTCTAATCTCAAATTTTATGTCACTCATTGTCAATCCCATAAAAAAATATCCTACATTCACTGCAGGTTGAAGATTTATATTGTCCAATGTGAAAACGACAGTCTGAAACATCACAGAAATAAGCCTAGGCCTTGGCAATGTTGTGCACTGATCTCCTTCAAGGTCAAACGATATACCAAGTAGCCTAAGTACTACAACGTTAATGCGAAGACAGGCCAGCCTAAATTGAAGTGGACGCACTGTACCATACGTACCATAAGTGCTAACAAGTTAATATCAGCCCAGGACTTCACATAACCTGTGCTATACTTCGGTATAAGCACATTACATCTGTAAAGGAAACCCAACGAAGACATACCCCAACTTCAGATTAAAATGAAACATAACCGTTCAAAATTTTTACCTGAAGCCAGAGAAGAATATCGCACAAACAGAGCACGAGCAATGGATTTGTGTTCGTTGTATCCCGATTTGCTGAGAAAGGTTATTACGACAAAACAATCTTGCAGCCTGACCAAAAATGACGTCATCCAAAACAAAACTTTGCACCCTGGGAAAACTTCATCCTGAATATTCACTATAATCAGCTGATTGTATATTTATATCGGCTCAGTCGAACCTTCCATTCACATGGTTCCTTTGACAAAGAATTAAGCCAACAGAAGACTGTTAATGTTAACAACGACATAACGACATGAGACGTAATGTGTGTAACTTGTACAGACTTCTACTCGGTTGAAGAAGACATCTCTGTTATGAAAAATTTTACATTAGCTATCCAAAATGCTCAATTTTCGAAGCCTGTACCACTACCAGATTAGTACATAATATGTCAGTTGCACTTGCAGTTGAAACTGTAAAGTTCATCTCAGAAAATCCGTTCATTCATCCAATTTGTTTTTAGCTAGAACCATCTTAATGATTTAGCTTGTGAAGTGCCTCACCCTTTCGTAAGCTGGAAAAGAAATCGTTCGAGAGAGTGGGGGGACCTATGCCACCGTACCTTAGACGTAGTCACAGATGTCAACAAACGCAAGCACGGTGTGGCCAACATTTCCGCAAATGTAGTGGAATAGCGCCATCGGCTTCCGAGACAAACTTTTCCTAGTCCTAGCAACCAATTCATGTGACGTCGTCTGCTGGTAGCAAAGGGAAATTACTTAAAATTTGAAATTTTGGAAGGGTGACTGAAACCAGAATAAAACCAGTTCTCTGTCTCATTGTTCAACTTTGAATTCAAACTGAGGTGAGTCTGATCCGTTGCCGTAATTTTTTTTGTGAGATGTCTTTTAGGCCTACAGAATAATCCGAACTTAGTGGCCTACTTAGTTAGGCCTAAGTTAGAGCGGCCTAAACCATGCTGCAGACTGGCAGACAGCATAATTACCGATGACTGTCACCCAGTTAAGTTAAGCTAACTTATGCCTAACTTGTGGTTTGAGTTTTCAACGTTACTAGTAGATACTAGTATAGGTCTATCTGGACGTAAGCCCTAGTCCACACCTTTTTACCTGAGACCAATCGTTATTGTCAAGCTAACCTAGTACAAGTCCTAGCATTCATGTATAAAATTTCGCACATCTAATGTAAAACTAAACCTTAGAATTTCTATCTGCTGGAAATTCAAAATCCCCACAAAACTAATTATCTTGTTTTCGCTAGTCTAAAATTCAATTTTACTAGGAATTTGATCCAACACGCTTGGATTATACCTCAAAATCTGTTCTTTTAACCAACATTTACTTAACGATACGATAAAAACCCGCAAAACTTCACGCACCTCAATCACTAATCTGCTAATGTTAGTATGACAATCATTACATGAAGACTGTTCTTTTAAACAAATCCTGTGCCTTAATCTACAGCAAAAACCTATGGACAAGCCTAGCAACAAAAATGGTCATGAAAAATTCCATGGAAGAGTCAAAATCATGATTTGAAAATTTGTAACATTCGGCGTAAACTGCAAATAGTTTTGCTCTAGGTCTAGCCTACCTCACCTATGCAAATGCAGTACCATAAAGCTGACTAACCTGGCAAGGGCAATTAAATAAACAGTGTCTCAGCTTTCTCTTCAGTCATTTCAAGGCATTGCAGTCAAAAATTTGTCCAGCTATAAGTCTAAGGTCATTGCATTTTAGGGCTTATTTTTTTTAGAGGTGCGCAGTTTGGCAGTGCACGAAGTTTGATGTACACAAACTAAGCCTAGCCTCAGTCATAGAAATAGTGTTGCCATCTGTCCCAATTAATTGGGAATTCGGGATTGTGCTAGTTTTTTTTTTTAAGGAAAAGAGCATCCCTGGCAGGTGAGACAAGTCATTCCAATTCTTCTCAAAAAATGAATATACCTGTCATTTATGCATCATGGCATGTGCAGTAAAAATTCTTTCATTAGTATTTTCATCACAAATTGAACACTTTCAACCCTTCACAGTAACGAGTCTCCATTATAGTCCAGAGGCCATCCTAGCGTTGAGTATACCGGTTCACTGAAGATAGCTTTAATAATAATTATCATGAGTCGATCATTTAAAAGGAATATTGTGACCCTAACAAAATAATAAGAATCCTGAGTTGATCATTTTAAAGGAACATTGTGACGATAAAGATACTGAAGCATTTACTAAAATCAATATAACTTTGTGCTGTTATGTTTCTTTTTCATTGTGCTATATTTTGGTGATGTCTAGATTGAGTAATCCATAGAAAATGAAGTTTGAAATGAAGATGCCAGTATACAGCACAATGTTTATGAAGGAATTTTGAGTCAGTCACGACCAAAAAGAGAGCCAACCAAAACATGCAGTTACCTCATTTAAGATTAACAAAGGCAATGTCTTTCAAATGTTTTACTACAAGCTTCATCACAGACATTTTGGTCACCGGTTTTGGAACTGTTTGCACCTTTCTGGTTCATACTTAAGGGGTAACTTGAAAATTTCACAGTGAGTACCATATTTGCTTTGAACATCAGAATGCTCAAATAACTGTTTTTTATGTTATTTGAGGAAAATATATTGCAGGTTATGCTTGGATTGAAAACACATCCTGTCTAAATGTTGTATGGCAAGTAGAACACAGTGGTTGACTCATGATAAGTCAGCTCATACTTACTTATATTAGACAAGGTAGTCACTTCAAAAGAGACCACTACATAGAGGTGTGAAACTACTGCTCATAAGTTTTTGCAATATTCTTAACTTAAATACCTCTTCTCATTATCCAACAACGTTCCAATAACCTTCCCTGGTCAGTTGAATAGTATGGCTTTTTTTTTTAAAAAAAAAGTGAAAACCAGAGCAAATCACTTATGGGACTGTTTCAAGAGCTCTTGCCCCTAGGTCATGACATCACATGCTTTATGTAAGAGGAGTTCCCCAAATCCTCTCTAAAATAGGGTACTTTCTGTCAGGTCTGTTCTAAACCAGGTGAGCTAAATTTGTAGTCTACCTTGCACAGTATGTAGACTATGTGGTAGCTAGTGAATCATCATATTCCCTATGCCTATTGAACACTGAGCTTATAGCGAATTGTTTTTTTCTCTTCTTCTTCTTTTGTCATCTGTAATGGTGGAGATGAAATGCATGAAAGTGCATTATTAGTCCCAATGTTGACGATATCCACGCTAGTTGGTAAACACTCACAGGTTTCAAAACTTCTTGGCAAATGGAGTGTGTTTAAAGAGAGCTTTAAACTATTTGAAATGATAAGGGTAACAGTTGATGGTGGAGAATGATTCTAGACCTCAAAGGGTGGGTGTATCTCTAGTGATTTGTCTCAGATTACGATTTGTCCGGTCGTGGCTAGCTGATAAACGTTTCAGTACATTGTACAACTGACATGACGGATTAAGAATTATTCAATACAGCAACAAGCATTTGGTAAAGAGAATAAATTTGGCATTTGACTGGTTTTTTTAGTTGTTCATTCCAGATCTGAGGTTTTACCTTGATCTGTCGATTGACTTGTGCAGGTGAGGGAATCTTTACTCTCCGAACACTTTATCGTTACATCATCCCTTAAACACTTACTTGTCAGGTCAGAGGCAACCTTCCATGCATCCCTACTAGTTATTTTTTTTAGACTGGCTCTATTATACCTCTTGTCTCTGGATGAACTATCAAAACCTCCTCTCACTTGTTGTATGTAGTCTTTTGTGATACTCCAATTTAGACACCTAAGGTCTGCAAGAGCTTCGCCGCTCTTTGGTCAGCTTACACACTGTACCGTATAGTTTATTATTATTGCATTTGCATGGATTCAGTTGGAATGCCAATTGGTCAAGAAAAAGAAAACAAAGCTGTGTAAGGAATCACATCAGAATATAAATAGCCTCATCTCATATTTCTCTGTCCAAAATCAGAATTAATGCTGTTAGAAACTCATTAGCACATCTCATGAGAAATATTTCATGAGATCTTGGGAGAATTTCTTGAGAAAATTCTTGTGAGAAGCTTCTCATTAGTTCCTTCTTATGCAGCCCATATGAAAACTCATTATAATTACTTAAAAAAACTCTCACAAGGAATTTCTCATGTGCTGAAAATCTCAGAGGAATTTGCATGACAATCTAACGAAGAATTTTTATTATAGCCTTGGCTACTACTTGGTTAAGCATAATTTTACAACAACATTAATCCACCATACCTCACATGAAAGCCATGCTATGCCTAACTCCATCATCATGTTACAGTGTGTAACATCGTTCTCCAAGTAAATACTTCGAACAATCCTTCTTTATTTTATTTCAGTCCATAATTACGCCACACGCATTGAAAATTTAGAATACTGTGATGATTAATGAGTAGAAGTTGCATGTTATCATTGTTTTTATGGATGCAAGTCTACGACTTTCTTTCTCTTGGCGTTAATGTCTAAATTGTGTGACAAGTAAAATACAAATTTTACCTATTTTGTTGTCATGAGTTATGTACCATATTGTCATTGTCAAAAGACTTAATGCAAATTTGTAAAAAAATGCCTAGCCATAGAAATAGAACAGATCATAACAACTACAAAAGTAATATGAAGTAACTACCTAACTGCTAGATCCATCTCTGCTGTATAAATTATGTTACTTAATTAAGTCTCAGGCTAATTGCATGAAAGTTTCAGTCAACAAGTAAATAACATCAAATTACGTAACAAATCTTGTTCAGTATTTTGAGAAATTAATTTCAGATTGGGTACTTGTCCTTAAAAATATGAAGCATTCATAAAATTTTGGCAATGTTAGAAACAATAGCCTACTTAGTTCCTACTGAACTTTCAATTCTTCATTGACTTGTGGATAAACTTTGAACTACTGAAACTGTGGGAATGTAAACTGTGACACTGAAAGTGTAGCAATATTGTTAAAGGAGAAGGAAACCTGGGGAACATGTTTATCAAAATGAGGCAGAAGTGTTTGACAAACAACCTCCCACAGTTTCATTCAGAAATATTGTTTCCTATCCAAGTTACACACTTTTGAAATTCAGAGAAGGGTGCTGCCATCTTTGCCCAAGTTGAATGTAAACCAACTTGAGTAAGTCGAATAATGATGTCACATAACCACAGATAGCAGGAATTTTAATGTATTTCTTTGTTTTCTTTACCTAAAATTACTACAAATCGACACACACTTGTACATATATTGTGTTGAATTACTGAGGTGTATCATGCCATAATCAATTCATTAATACTCTGACTTGAATCTATGCATGCCAGTTAAAAATATATTGACAGTAAAATATAAAGAAAAACAAAAGCTTTTCCAATCACATGTGGTCCAGTGATGTCATCAAAATCTTAAAATGGCAGTTTCCTGATTAATTTTTTATGAACATTCAAATTGCAATATCTTGGAAAGTAAACAACATATTTGAATGAAATTTGGTGATGGTGTTCACCAAATGTTAGTCCCTCATTTAACTGTGTCAAATGTCCTGACTTTCCTTCTCCTTTAAATGTCAAATTTGTAGGATAAATCATCCTTCACTTCTTGTCCCTTCAAAACTATGTAGGAGTAAAATGGTATGTAAACAGTTTTTTTGCCTCCTTTTTCAAAATGTGGCACTTAAAGCCCTGATAATTTGAGCTGTCTGCAAAACATCATCCTGCAAAACAGTTGTATATTAATGCTGTGAATTCAAGGGTCACTTTGTGAGGCCACCGTAACACAGACATTTGGCAACTTAAGTCCTTGTATCTGTCTAGACTAGTGTGTAGACAGTGAAATTTGTTTGGCAGAAAAAAATGGAGCTTATGATCAGATCATCATTTAAATTTTCAGTTTTTCAACAAACCAGAAAAAGTAGTTTGTGCATGCTGAATAAATTCTGTAATTTGTCTGTGGGGTTTATTTGGGTTTGGATCACTTTGAAATAAGACTAAAAGTGTACAATATGTCATAAAATGAATGAAAAGTCTAAGTAGTGATATTGGTTGCCTTTATTGACTATTAAATGTTAAAGACTTGGCAAATATGTTTGTCTTTAGTGTGCAATGGCTGTGTCTTTTGCTGAAGAGGCTGTAGCTCAGCTAACAACCCATGTGTCATTGTCATTGTCAAAATTGAAAGACAAGTTTTCAGCTTAAATGGTATTAAATCTCACAAATGATTCCATGACCTTACACTGGTGAGCGGCCATAAGCCTCTTGTTACACCTTAACTTAATTAGCATTAAATTATACAAAAAAATCAGATGTTCTTAAAGGTTGTGTACTGACATGCTTCTAGAAAAGAGCACCCTTCATGCAAAAGTTGCAATGTAAAACCTAGAGTGAAAATCCATTAGAATTTTGTTTATTCCTATTATTGCTTTTGAGATATGTCTTTTCAAAGTTTGAAAAAAGGGAAAAAACAGATGATGTGTTGATGTGTTGTGTAGTGTCAGTTTTCTTTCGTTAACTATATATTTTGCCTCTTAATTACTTAACTACAGAATTTCACATTGTTAAGTGACATCTATATTTTTTGAGGAAAAATATACATGCTTCCAAAGTAAAACCCTCTGGGCATATAAAATTCTGAAATGTCCTTGAGAAAAGGTTATAAACAAAGGATTAATATAAAACATTATGGGAGTCCATCTTTTGCCGTCACAAATTTGCATACCTAGCCATTGTTTATTCATGACACAGCTGTGAGATACTACTTTACCTGTAAATTTGTCAATCTGTAACAATTTTTGATGAAATTTGTGGCTATTTTCATCATTTTCAATGCTTAATGCACACAATACTCCAAAGTGTCATTTTGATGTCACACGACCTTTAATCAAATTCTGTCTAAATTGTAAACTCGTCTATCAGTAACATGTGAATGTTGTCAAGAAACCGTACCATCGTTCAATCAACCATCATGCACTTCTGGAGAATCAGGATCAGGAACTGCATGCATTTATACCTGCATGGCATACTCTGAGAACTAGCACAGAAAATCATCATAAGGGCAAGGCATGTACAGATGGATACACACCGAAAGAACCATATATGGACATCATGATGGAAGGTCTGTCATGAGATATTTCTTGGACACATCCAGATACTATCCTTGCAATATATTGTACTAAGGCCTGTTTCTGTTGATGCTTAACTTTAAACATAGCAGCATAGTGCAGAAATGGCAACACAATAGCTCTTGCTAGTCTATTGACTCTTACATAAAAATTTGAAACATGTCTTATCCCTAATGAATATTAGCACTTTTGGTTCTTCAGCCTGTTCATCATTGTTACATATTCCCATTTCTTGTATGTTGTTGCATTTTTGAAAAGCACAATGAACATATCAATGGATTTAGCACATTATGTCTTTCATTATTATAAGACTATTATTATTATTAGTCTTCCATTATTATTTTAATTGTTACTATTACATGTAACGTTCACTGATGAGTTGTCCGATTACATTCAACTTTGTAAATGATTTTACAGCGTTTGACCAGAAGTGGTCCAATCAATTGTCAAGAAAGGCTTCAATTGTGATGGGACGTATAGTTTTAATGCTGCATTTGGTTAAAAGTGATTATTTAATGTAAAGAAATAATGAACATCTATGTCATGTAAATGCAGGGTTTTCATTTTTTTTTCCTTTTTTTTAAATCATGATATTAGTCAAACAGAGTTTTATATAAATCAAATTATTCAATTTAAATTGTGATTTTTGCAATGAATATTGTGATTTTAATAAGCTTGATTTAACTGCAACAGCCCTGCTTTAATGTACAGACAAAGTCATAACATTTATAACTCAAAGCTACACATGTGTCTAATTAAAGTTCTCTGCCAGAGCTTTATATGAAGGGACTCAACAAATAAATAAATCAGTATCTTGAAATTACAAAATGTAGCAATTTGAAGAACCGGGTTCAAACTGTCTCTTTGACTGAGGGTTTTAAACATTCTTGCACCATATCAACAGTTTCTTTATTTTTTTGTGATTTTGATAATAGAAGTTGTTATTAATTACTAATGAAAGTTATTAAATTTCTCTTTGAATTTGTTAAGTTTGCATGTAAAATATGGGGGGATAATTGCTATAAAGCCAAAAGCTGATGGAAATCAATGACTTAATTTGATCATATGTCTGTTGGATGTATGCTCATACTGGTGATAATCATGTTCACTGTAATGAAAAAGACAAGACCTATATGACTAAATTCTTACAAAACCATAAGTGATTAAAACTGACCCTTATCATCCTTGCAGCTGTAGCACATCACACTGACTTATATTCTGCCACAGTTATACAAACCCATTTCCCTCCAATGTTCTCAGCTTACATTCCTTCTGCAATATTGAAAAGAGATTGGTGTGCACACAACCTGGAAAATGAAGACAATGTGCAAGAAAATAATTACAAGGTCTCCCAACCAGTGTTCAGTTTAATACACACAAATCATTTGAACACATAGCTCACCATTGATGATTCTGCTGGCTGAACTGCACACCGGAATAAATTGATGTAATTTAATGGCTATGTTTCTTTTGGAAATAGACAAAAAGAAAACTTTTCCATGAAACATATTACAAATGAGAAATTGTAAGAAGCAATTGCATCTATGGCATTCTATGAAACCATCAGTTTATCTCCCTCTCTTTCTAAGGTACAGTACATGAAACACTGAATGAAACAGAGTAGTATTCCAAGGGAAATGGGCATTATCCAGTGCACTAGCATGGCATACAAGGAAATAACTTTAACCATTCTTTAATCCTTTCAGGCTCTTAAAGAGCATCTGCAAAAGATTATTTCCTCAACAAGTAGGATGAGCTTCAAAAGATATCACTGGATTTTTTTTTAAATTTGGGTGAACAAACTATTCTTTAGCAACAAAGAACTGATTTTTCATCTTTGAAAAACTTATTCCTCATAAAGCAGGCCACTGTCCATGCTTGTTCTGAATAATATTTCGTTTTGTTTCCAGTATATTGGGTATATTGGTTTAATTAAAAAATGATTTTTGCTTTCGATGAAAGAGAAACCTATGTGTTCATGATTTGTGGGGATGTGTGTGTGTGTGTGACACCTAGATTGATATCACATTATTGTGAAATTTATGGGTGTTTTATGGATTTATAGGTGTGGTATGACTGCCCCAGTGGCAGAAATCCAGGCCATTGACAATACAGAAAAGTTCCTGTTACAGAGAGAGAAACATCAGAATAGAAATCCAGAGAGAGAGAGAGAATTATATTTGATTCGATTGATGAGAGTTCCATGGATTCTGTTGATTAGACTGGCATACACAGATTAGATGAAAATCAAGTTGACCACGATGATTGAACGCTGAATCGAAACCGTTACATGACGATGACGAAATTGAGATCGAGAACAAGATAGGATACAATGACACAGACCTACATAAGTATGCAAAGATAGATTTTGACAGTTCAACAACATACTGTAATTACCAGTGTCAGCCTCGCGGCTGCAGACACTTCTGGGGCTTGAGAGTCGCAAGGTCGACAATAACGTTGAACAAATAAACTCGGGTTGAACTCTGCTTGAGCTCCCAATGCACCCAGCACATTTATAACTTTTGTCATATACAACAATATCTCAAGAAGGGAAACTCTGACAGTTCTCAAACTTAGTACATAAATCCCCCATATTGAAAGACAAAATGCTATTGTTTTTATTGGAATCAAAGGTCATTTGAATCTTTTAAGGTCACCAGAGGTCAAACACTGAAAAAGATTACTAACATATCTCAAAGTAGGAATCATGGAAACTTTTGATACATAGTATGTGAATGTTTTATTTCAAGTACAAGAATCCTTTTGTTTTGGTGGGGGTCAAACATCATCTGAGGTCACCATAGGTGAAACACTGAAAATCTAGTTAACACAATATCTCAAGATAAGAATCTTGGTAACTTTTTTAGACTCAACACAACAATGCATTACATCAAGTAGAAGAACCCCTTACATTTTTGGTAAAGGTCAAAGGTCACCAGATTTCCAGCTCTGAAAAAGTTTGCTAATGATGATATCTTGAGATAGGAATCATGAAACTTTTGATACCTAGTATGTTGAACATGTTGCATCAAGTAGAATAGCCTTATGATTCTAAGTGAAGGTCAAAGTTCATCAGAAGGCAAATACTTGAAAATAGTTTGTAAGCATAATAGTTCAAGATAGGGGTCATTTACATACTTAATATGTAGCATGTTACTTTTAACATAAAGTAACAAATTCATTATTGTAATGTGTTTAATCATCTATCTTTTCTTAAACCACATTTTGACTTAAATTGTTAAGTGCTCAATGCATAGGTTGGAAGAAATGCAGAATTGGTCAATTTATTTGCAACTCAGGATATAGTGTGTCTAGAAGTGAACCATCGGAAGTGTTATATACTTACCTTCTAGCCATATGTAGCATTACACATCTGGCTACATATAGTAGTATTCTTTTTCTCTACACCCCTGGCAATGTGACTTCAATTTCCCAGAAACAGATACTGACATCATGTCATTCCTACTGTAGCTTTGCTTGTGACAGGATTAGCTCCTTAATGTGTGTCACTATTAGCACTAGTTGTAACTTTTATTTTCCAAACTTTCAGATCAGCATATTTTTTTTCTGTATGTACGTATGTACGAATGTACGTATGTACGTATGTATGTGATAATTTTTTTGTTTGTCATCATCATCATTAGTAGCTTATGTTTTGTACGTTCATGGACTGAATGGAGTAACATGCTTAGATAGAATGATGTTAGCCTGAACACAGCAGAACTATATTTTAAAGAGGTCATGACACATTGACTAAACTCAATGGAATTGAACTGGTTTTCTAAATATTTGGACAAATTGATATCCAAAACTGCCTTTGGTGTCCTTGGGGCCGCTTTCAATGTTACGCAATCAAATGTTTAAATTTTGCAGACTTTGGAAAAAAGCTTCTTTTTTGAAAAAGACTTGTTTAACAGGGCAGCTGATAATGTTATATTATCATTTGTGCATGAGCTATTGCTCCATAATAATTCAAAATGCTCTCACACACACATGCTTTCATGGATTTGTCTCAAACTGTGACACAGTCTTTCTTTGGTGCTGGGCCATTTGGGGTGTCCAGAATTGTTTGTTCCAATGTCCCATGTGGACCCTATGGCTCATTTTACAAAATTCTGCAAATTGCTTTTCCTCCTACAGATTGCCATGTGCAATCTCAATCATAATGGCTTATCATAAGGATAAATTGTTAGTGGTACCTTTGAGGTGTCTTTGAATTTTTGGTCCAATGTCTTGTATGCGCTTTATGGTCCATTTAATGAAATTCTGCAGGGAGCTTCTGTTCCTACAGGTTCTCTTACGATGTTAAGGCTTTGTCGTATTGATACTCAGCTGGTACCTTCAGGGTGTTCAGGAAGTTTGGGTCCAAATTTCAAGGTGGGTCCTAAAGTCCATCTTGTAAAAATTCTGCAAAATACCTCTTCTTTTAACTAATGTTGAATGGAGTTGACAGCATGCCCAGTGCAAATTGTCATGTATAATCTTAGAACAATTTGCCATAATGATCGGTTAATGATCTGTTTACGGTTTGTGGTAATAAACATGTTTCAGTCCATTTTTCCAGTGTGGACCCTTTGGCTCATCTGACAAAATTTTGCAAAAGGCTTCTCCTCCTAGAGAGGATGAAGATGGGTCCTTGGGTCCATCTTGGGCTTTGGACCCAGGATCTCAGAGCACCTTAAAGGTGTCTCTAGCAGAGTACCATATTATATCAAATCATCAACATTGTACAAGAGAATCTCTAGGCCGAGAACAAGCTTTTTCGCAGAATTTTATAGAATGGGCCATTGGTCCCATGGGACCTTGAGCCTATTAAAAATTTATGAACACCTTGAATGTACCACTAACAAAGTATCATCATGTCAAACTATTAAGACTGTGCGTGAAAACCTGTAGGAGGGTATACGTTTTGCATTTTTTCATAATGTGGGACACAGGGTCCTTGTAGTGTATTCTTACATGTGCATACAACACAATGTCTTTTATCAAACGCCCTCTATTTTTACTACCTTATCCTATAGTTCATCATGCACGAAACTTCTGAGTAACTTTCTCCTGGACGTTCTACGTTGTATTGTATGTATAGCCATATACTGCACCACTGTGTGAAAATGGAGATTTTGCAGGCTTAGGGTCAAAAGGCCAGCCGATTAAAAAAGCGATCGGTCAGTATTTGTTTTAGTGAAACAATTTAGAAAAAACCTCACAGGGTGTGTTATTTGGACTAGTTCGGAGTTTCGGTCGCACTGTCAGTCATTGCATTGCCGTATAATACGACTGCCACAGAATTGCTTACAATCAAGTCTTCATTTTGGATACAAAGTTTCACTCCTTTTCTCTTGGAAAATGTACCTGAACTTTTGTCCAAAACGGTAGTTTCATCGAACTTTACTTCCATAATCTGGGTATGGATTGACCATCTGATGAAAATCTAGATTATCTTGCCTCCCATCAAAAGTTCTTCAATTTTGACTAATTTGTAGTACGTACTACCACGTCCGCCGTGCCCGGCCCCCAAATTTTGATACCTTAACTTTCTTCAGTTGGATTTGTTGTTTTATTACTTCTTTGGAGTGGAAATTCTACCCAGTTAATGGACTGCAAAAACATTGCGGTTGTTTTCTGTAGTTTGAGCTTTCATCGTCGGATGTGTAGACTACAGAAGTTCAACTTGGGACACAAGGTTAGTACTATTTATTGTTACTTTTCCAGCTGGTGGCCTAACCACTAAATCCTCACTTTACCTTTCACCAAAAATTCCTGAATCACCAAATGATGCATATTACCTGAAGAAACATTGTGTGCAAGTTTCAAAGAAATGCATGAAAGTAGGTGCAAGTAGCAGCTGCATTTTGAATAAATGTGGAGAAATAATTCATGCATGAATCTACTCCTGTAGGCCTATAGCTTTCATCAACTGTGAAACTTAAAACTTTGATTGCATAACATTGGATGTCGCAAGGACATAAATCACTTATTGATACAATTTGTCTAAATATTTAGAAAAACCAGTTTTTACGGCATTGCAGTCTACACTCTTGACCTCTTTAAACACCCCAAAATTTTTGCTAGTGGTTGCAGGAAGTTTTGTTTCTAGGAGTTAATGTAATAATTACCCATCAGTCATCATTGTTATGACCACGGGTGCATGCATCCCCTCCAGTCATGTTGATATGCAAGTACAGCATATATATACTTATGACTCTGTGAATTTCTTGTATATTTGCATTCTGTACTTCTGTTTGTCCTAATTTAAACAGAACCTTTATCTTAACTTCCCATATGATTGACCACAAAGATCCAAGCATGCCAACATTAACTGTGTCTAGTCTGGCTATACATTCTCACCATGTACACTGAGTATAGAGCATAGCTGTGCAAATGTTTGTTTTCAAAATTGTCCAGCTGTGTTTGTTGTGCTTACTATACTACGGTTCAGTTGTCAGGTTATCCAACAGCATGCACCCTTTGTTTTCTGTGGGATAGCATGGAGATAGCTTTGTCATAGTCTATTGTGATTGAGGAACTTTGACACAATCTTCATGCAACCCTCCATACCCACTGACATGATACATGTATTTGGAATCTGCCACACATGCACACATTGGAAGTTCATTATCAGGATAAATCATTGTACTATCATACCGTATCCTTAGCCTAGTTGTAATAGTGGGTGATGTTCGTACAGAGACTTAAGTAATTAAGATCAACACAATTATGGCATGTATTCATGTTACATTGGGTACTGATCAAACTTTGAAATTGCAATTGAGTTGTGAGTGCACAGTCAGGATATATGTTAAGAATTACCACCAAAGATCCTCAAATGCACCGTAAACCTGACTTCTGTGAACTTACGTACATGACT
The DNA here is from genome assembly GCA_021234535.1 of Stichopus chloronotus. Lineage (NCBI taxonomy): Eukaryota > Metazoa > Echinodermata > Holothuroidea > Aspidochirotida > Stichopodidae > Stichopus > Stichopus chloronotus. The sequence goes on from CM037831.1 coordinate 25,881,710, forward strand.
GCCATATCTGAATACTGCCATCACAATTGAACGTGCATCTCAATTCATTGATATATCTCATCAGTGCATATATGCTACTGTTTGTAAGTTCAGCAGTAACAGATGGCAAGCAGGCTAGGGCAAGCACTGTCACATGAAGCAGCATTACATAATTTCTGGGATGCAGTGTGCAGTATATAGCTCAAAGCCATGGTATTAAGTACAGTACGTAGGTGTGCCACTGAAAAGACATCTATCACACCATGCATCTGTGACATGGGCATCCAATATTCATACATATGCCGCTCTGTAAATCTGTATAGGGAATTAAATACTACAGTAGTGCACAATGAATTGTCACTATACAACAGACTGCAGGTTATAGCTGAAAAAAATTAACTACTTGTAGACTGAAAAACTTAAATATTGTTTACATATTAATCAAGTAGTTTCATTTCATTTGAGAGAGAGATTAGCTAGTGACGGACCTGTGTTTTTGTTTGGGGATAAACCGGGTGCATCTGTGATTTTTAATTTCAACTACTCTAACTTTGTAAGAATTGACATAATTTTCTCAGCGAAATTTGGCCTTGTTAATTGGAAAAATTATGAATGAAACGGATCATGCATGTAACTCCATACATTCGGTAAACAAGGAAGTGGGCTATATGTTATCAAAGTACTGTAGTATGTCGGTAGGTCTAGTGATTGAACTTGTCAATGTTCTTCTTTGGTCTTCAATTGCATGTTATTAAAGTGAAGTGTTCATGTAGGCTGCCAAATTTCTTTTGCACACAGTCAAAAGCGGACCCAGAGGGGAGACAGAGGGGAGACAGAGGGGGCAGCTGCAAGTCCTCCCATAGGTTAACCAAGAAAAAAATGCATAATTAAAATTAAAAAAAAAATCAGGTCTAAATTTCAACTTTTGCAGCCAGGACATGATTTGTGATTTGATTGCTATATATTCCCTTTGATAGAGGTAAGAATTAAATTTGTTATCCGTGTAAGTGTTCCTTTGAAATGATCTGGTGCTGACAGAGACACTAGGTTGAGTATAGTAAAGCTTTAATTTAAGGAAATGTGGTATACGCAGTATGATTTTTACACATTAACACAAGTTTTAACAGTTGCAACAGGAGTACTTCCTGATTACTGTAGACCATGGGTTTTTAGCTTAGGGGGATCCCATGCACTCTCATGTGCAAGTACATGGGGGGCACATGCCCCTTAAAAAAAATTCAAAACTTTACTTTTCAATACAAACATCATCCTGCTTTTTTGGAATACAAATACAGGTAGAAAAGATGAAAACAATCTCGCACCATTTGGCATCTCCTGTAGAACCCTTAAAATTTTTTCAAAGGTGTGGGAAACCTCCTCCCCTTAGACACCACTCCCAGGCCAGCAAAACTCCAACACTGATGTGCCTACCCAAATTGCTTAAACTGGCTATGGGCTTGCCCACCTGTGTAACATTTTGTAGTTTCTGTTGGGTCATCATGAGCTTGTTCCAATTCCCAGGTAAAAAGTTCCAGCTTAATTGCAGTATGGTTACATCATCTTCATGTATGATCATAACAGATGGATATTACCCATAACATTATCAGTGGCATACAATGACATGCCTAAGGTTATTGTAAATGTCACCGAATTGCCACTGGTTCAGTATGATCCAAAGATTTCCACGTATTGGCTAGGCCATTCCCAAACCCTCACCCTGTTCAACACAATTGCCTCTCCTATGCTTAATTAATGTAATAATGGTGGGATGTGATACACTCATAAATGCCACTTTGGGATGACAGCCAAGAAAGGTTGTAATAACCCCTGCTATATCTCCAACTAGGCTTCTACCACTTGAACAGTGGTCATAAACAGGCTGGTAAAGCCAACTGCCTATGGTTCTATTACACAATTATTTCCAATAGGCAGGGCTGGCAGAATAGATGGGTAGAGGGATATTTAATCCTATCCATCCTTTCAGTGTGCTTTCATGACAAAAGTTGACCTTACTAATATTATACCACACAAGATTTTTTTTTTTTTGCAATGCAGGCTACCCTTTTAGAACTTCCCCCTACCCGCAGTCGAATGGGGTTGCAATAGCCCTGCATTACTGACATTAAAATTTGAGTGTTAACTTACTCACACTGCTTGCTATGCATGGATTTCCCACACGACCGAGATCCACTAGATTCAATAGGTCCATGATGCTTTTCGAGTTATGGCATTGATCGAAGGCCAAAACTGAAGACCATGGAAACAGATCAAGTCTAAGACAGAAAAATTGGGATTTTGATTGAAATCATTTAATTTGCAGCTGATCCTCGCTTGGATTTATCTGTATTATTTGTATACAGCAGTACAAGAAACAAAATAAGTTCAGCGTTTTCAGACGTACATGATGCTTTTCGAGTTATGGCAGTACACCTGTACAATAAGGTCCAGTTTTTGTGCTGTGAAGTTGGATGCAATCCATTATATAATACTTCATTGTCAAGAACATGGTCTATCAGGCTGATGTAAATTAAATGTCAGTCTTGCTGGTCTTCCTGTCTCGTCGTCCTTCGGTCTCGTGGGTTGTACCTTTTCTTTCTGTTTTATTATTGCATTTAAGTTCTTTTCTCAGATCTCTACATGGAAACTTTTGAAAAGTTGTTTCAAAATAAGTAAATTTAACCATTCACTGATCAATATTGCTACATCATGAGTCTCTTATTTTCATCATAACCACAGTGATAGTTTCAGCTATGTCATAATTGGCAAAAATTCTTGCCCATGGAATTGTCACTCTAAGTGACAAGTATTTAATTCTCTAGTAGTAGGCCAATTTATTATCTGTGCGTGTACATTTGTTGTATTTCAATGCATCTGAATTGCTCCATTATAATTGTATCATGTTCATGCATGCATGACACATATAGCTGCAGGATGTATTTAACTGCAGTTACATTGCTCTGGTCAGGTGTAATGTTCAAGAAATAATAAAGGACAAAGAACCATCAATCGCACTCTCCGTCCTATTCCTTGTCATGCCATGATGTATGGTATTTAATATTTCATAGTACGTCCCATGGATCATTTTGATGAGGTCTACAGTATGTTACTCTCTAGCCTGTCTTTCTTAATTGCAAGTGTGAAGTAACCCTCAATGCTGTGGTGTGTATTTATATGGTATATACTGGTACCTATCAATAAATACCAGGTTACAGTATATATGATGCAGTAAGCTACTAGTAGGGTAAATCAGTGATGACATCATGTAAGTGTATTATGCACAGACCCCTAGTAAGAATAGAAGTTGATACTCATGAGTGCAGGTAGTGATGCATACATTAATTTATTCATACTGTTAGGCTTTATCATCATGAACAGATAGTTCTGACTTTGATTGAAATCAGTCAGTGCATGAGTCCTTGTAGTTAATTACAGGACAATTTTCAAGATACTGCAAGGTCAAAATGATGTCATTTGACAGTAGTACATAGATTTTGGTGTACAAATTTGACCCCAAGATCCCTAGCTTAGATATATGTGAGAGTGCACATGTCAGTCTGTTTTAAAGGGAAATAATTACAAACTGATGTGTAACATATAATTACAACATGCATGCATGAAAGCACTGCAGCAGGCTGAGGTCCATTCAGTGCCCAGGCAGCTGCATATGCAGTTGCCTTAGAGGTTGTGTCACATGTATGTCTTTATTCAAAAGTCGTATACTGTACAGCACTAGTGAGGCCTGATCTGCATGAAAATCTGTTGGAAATTGTGTTGTTTCTAGTCTATTATGTTTTTGACATATATGGCTTTTCAACCTTTGATGGAGATGCAAATGATAACATGGAGTGTTGTATGTTGTCAGTATTTCTTTTGTTAGGGCTTGTAATATTATCTCTCATAATTACTTATATACACATGGCTTTCACAATGCATGGTAGTGCATGATATCAATATTTGTAAGGAACTCACATGCATACCTCCTAGCTAAATCCTCGTTCAGGGGGACAGACAAAATTCTCAGTTGTCCTTGAAATAAGGTAAGGTAAACAAAGGGTAGCACAGGATATATCATATGTTGGAGTCCCTCTCTTGATGTCATAACATCTGCATACTTTGCCGATAATATGGCGTAGGACAAGAATTTTCCATAAAATTGTCAATATTCGATGGATTTTGATGGAACTTGTGGCTATTTTCAACGTTTTTATTGATTACTACAGCGAATATTCCGTAATGTAATTTTCATGTCACAGAATCTTTAAGTTTTCTGGGAGGTACATTGTTCACTGACGCAAAAGTAAAAGAGTCCTTATGACTGGAAGTGTTTACAAAGAGGCCATCCTTGAAGGGGCTGTGGAGAGGTGCTTGAGCTCCCCCCCCCTAAAAATTTTCTAGCCCCCAAAATTGGGCAAATGATTTATAAAAACCATTGTTTCTCTATTTTTTGGATGAGTTTGTGAAATGAGAAAAATGAAGAATATCTGGATGCTATTAATGAGGCCCAAGAAGTGCCATTTCCTGCAACCTTACAGGCTTTAAATTTTTGGCCAAATATTTCTTGGTATGGTAGGTGCTTACCAATGGTGGCAATCTGTTTTAATGGTAAGATATGAATTGACCCCACCCCGAATAATGTCCCTAGAACCCTGCCTGCATGTAATATGCCTGTTAATCTGTGTACGTTAATGTATAAGTATTTCAGGAACACACTTGAAAGTAAACTCATTGTCATTCAGTCCACCATATGTGTAAAAGCTGTGGTAAAAGTTAGCCTCAATTATGTCTATACATACAGTTGACAGGTGGAGGGTGTATGAGGGAGGGGGTTGTGTGAGGAAGGGAGAGGCTACTGTCACATTGTATGAAAAATAACAAGAGAAAAGAAACATGTAGAAACGTCATGATGAGAGACAAAACTTGTAAATCAGATCTGAATTGAACAAAATGCCTCAAATGTCTACAAACTGCAGGCCGTTGCTTCGACAATGTACTTAATATTCTGTTGCTCCCTTGTATCATAAGTAAGACCATGGAGGGCTTCTTGGGGCATGGCACCACATTGGACTGAGCTTCATTTTGGACCTCTTTGTGTGTAATAAACATCTCAGACTGCCTGGAATGCCTCAAACTGGGAGTTGCGTAGTGTGCTACCAGAAACTCCACATCGGCCATATACCACATTTAACAAACACCCCTAGCTTTCTAGTGAACTCCTCTCTGATATTTTTTGGTCACATTGCATGAAGTCAAATTGTGCATTCCATAGAGTAAGATTTAGATTTCCGGAAATTGTCAAAAGAATGTTCCACAAAATGTTTTGTTGATCTGTCAATCTTCAAGTTCCAGTTTAATATAGTGTGTCAGTTGTATACTGATTTTTAGGTAAGATTGCTTGTCCCTTAAATTTGACCGTAACAAATGGCTCCCTTTTAATATGTGGAAGGCAAAATGGTACTCTTTTTTCTTTCCTTTTTTTTCCTCACAGTGGCACCTTAATTAGGCTTGAAATGATAATTTTCATGGACCCCGGCAGACTGTTGGTGTATGTATCTGTTGTAAATCAAGTCATTCATATTTGACTGTGAGATTTATATCCTAGCTGTTTCTCCATGCCATGATTATGCCCACTAGGCACTACAGTGGAGACAATTAATGGTAGAACATGCAGTGAGCAATTTGTCAATTTACAGTTATCACTATGCTCTTGTTCATGTGGCTGTATATTGTCCCAGGTTGTCAAGTTTGCCTTTTAAGTCTCCTCTGGCCATATGAGCACATTATTAGTTTGATAATTTAGTTCCTTGCAATTACGTTGTTATGAAATAATTATGTAATCGATGGAATATTGCGTGCATGTCACCATGTGTGAAAATCAAATATCCTTACATGTGAAGGCATTATAAGAAACAGGTGTGGCCTATAATGCTCTTCAAAAATGAGTACATGCATGAGTTTCGTAAGAAATTGTATCGTTTGAACTCTCGATTGTATTACAACATTAATGGATAAGACTGTAATAGGGTCACTTGGTGCAGGCCTGCAGTCATGTAAAAGTGACCACAGATTTGCAAAAGGGTCGAGGGGGTGAGATAACAACACAAAGTGATCATCTTGAAGTGATTAGCAAGGTTTTAGTTGAAGTGGTTTCAAACTAGATGCTAAATGATGCAAAATTGGTGCTACTTAGGGGAATTGCATTATCGCCAATCAGTTTATCATTTTTTTGGCTGAGTGGAAGCTAATGCAGTAGGGTGGAATTTCATTTTAAGTGAGGGGGGACAGTCACTTTTACACGGGGGTAATTTTCACATAAGGACAGACTGTCCTCCTAAACCCCCTATGAAGAACACTGGTATTTTTAAGCTTATCACTCTAGCTCAGGATATTGTATTCAAATTCATCTATCTCAAAATCTTCCAAAGATCATGATATTGTGTATCATCAAGGTTAAAGAAATTGCAGAATTAAATTTGAACATTAAAGACAAAAACTCATCACCCCAGAGAGTTTCAATTCTTCCCAACCACCTACCTCTAGTACCTCCCTCAGCCTGTCTTAAATTCCTCCACATGTGTAATCAAAACAATGGATCCCTGTTTATGCTGTGTAATACGAGCTGCTCTGCATCTTTCGAATTTGCTGTCAATCTTAGAGTACTGTAACTTAGAACCAGTTGAGAATTTTGCTTTCAGGGAGGTAAAAATGTAGCTTAGGGTGATGCAATACAGCCTTTTTAAGGAACCATGCTGAAGCTTTCTCTTATGGTACTAAATATGCATGAATACCCTAAAGCAGCCGAAAATGCACATGACCCACCATTTACACTCTGGTGAACGAATGTCACGTGGCGTGGATCCAGGTACGGACGCACCTAGCGCATGCCCCCACTTTTTTTGATGACCAGTGGTTTCTTTTTATCAAAATGAGCAAATAGATATGGAAAGTATGCTTCCCTGATGCTTTGAAAGTGCATCTGGAGTTCAAAATTTCTTCCCCTGAACCCCCTGCTGTGGCTTTGTGCCAGCTGTGATTACATGTTAGCCTTCATTGCATGCACCCCCCACCCTTTCTCAAAATTCTGAATCCACACATGGTCATGGTGGAGAAGGTCATGATGTACGTATACAGTAGACAGGGTCAAGTGCTGGTCAGTGAAGCTGTGTGAATTTTAACTGTCTGCTGTCACTCTGCAGTTAAGTTTCTTCATAGACAAGTTAAAGTCATACAGAGAGGTTAATGTATACAGTATGTCAGTGAACTTTGGTTGTTAAGAGCATTGAGTTACATTATTAATGTAGACCGATCAGAGTTTGCAGTCATGTGAGAATGCATTGCAGAGTTTGTTACCTATTCAGTTCAGTTTATTTTTGTTTCCTGAAGATTCATAATTCTCTGTGTTCTGTATGTTTCAGCCCTATGATTGTGATAGACTCAGGTGAACAAATATCAGAAGTGTTCACCTTTACTTCCCAGACAAATTACCGACTGTTTCTCCCCAATTCCATGTTGCTACCTCCAACTGGGTCCTTCTCCCCTTTGGCTGGATAAGAGACCCATTAACAGTGTATGGGTCCAGCTCACATAGTCATTCTCTGTCAGGGCCTCTCTACACCTAGTCATTAGCTTTTACTTGCACTCTGTTGCCTTTGTGGGTCCCTGGTTTTCTGTGGTTTGTGTCTAGTTCAGTTGTACACTTTTATGTTAGTATCTGCATCTCCTCTCTTGCTTTTTTGTTGTTGAGTGTCTACACTGTGTACTGCTCTTTTATAGCCATTTGGAGTTTTTTTCTGAAGGGGGAGACAGACTTATCTACAAATGAAGTTACAGTTAGAAATAACCTGCTTTTTACAGGCATCTGATATGTGGCAAATGAGCAACATGTGAGTTTAATTAAAAGATAAACTTAATAATAGTGCACACAAAATGAGATAACCTTGGTTGTTTGATTGCTGTACAGTTGTCATGTTTTACATTTAGTCACCAGGTTATGATATACTTGGATGACAGGAGACAGACTAAATGAAAGAATGAGAAACTACACCTCTCATGATACTGTAGCGTATTCGTCGGTATGAGTTCGCCTGTAGGATGATCCGTGCATGTCCCTCTCTATTTCTGATTGTTCCTGCAGTGTGGTTCAGTTTCATTACTGGTTTACAGCATTCTGGTTTACAGCATTATTGGTGGGAGGGGGAGTGGAATTTAGAGATTGAGAGTATGGTGCTGGGATGATTCTCCTCATCCTTCTTTGACAATAATCATTGCATGGGGCCAATGATCAATTAAACCTGCAGCTCACCTGCAAGCATCATGAAATAAAAATTCATTCTAGTAACTTAACTATACCTGCACTAGCTACCAAATCTGTTCTGTATTATCTGTTAAACGTCCATTTCAGTTAAGACTTATAGCATTAATCATTCCTTATCATCCTGGGTTAGCACAAGCAGTAAGAGATCAAGGGTTCTTTGAAAGGGGGAGTGTTCATTCATGAATAAGCAGACACCTGAGATGCAAGTTTTTGAGGGTTGTGAAATTGTCATTATAGAAAATTGGTACTGCTGTTTATAAATCCTGCTACTATCAGTGGTGAGGAGATATGGGGTCATATAATTCCTCACCTACCTCAGTCTCAGCTGTGATATGAACATTGACAATCTGCAAATAGGATATTCTTCACTGCATGATCAATAATGACAAAAGATTTCTCACCATCTCAGTATTTCTACAGATTGGGTTTGTCTCATCAGTGTTTCAGTCCTCTAATTCAAAGGATTACAGAAAAACATCGAACGATCTTAATTAGGAAATTGATACGATCCTTGTAATGAAATGTCTCGTATTTGCCTTTTTAAAAGAAGAAAACCTATAAACCATGAACAAAAATTAGTCTGTCTTTTCAAAACCCATGAATATGACTTTGCTGACCAGTGGGTGATTTACACCGGCACATGATTGTGTTTTCAAGATCTCTGTTGCATCAGTAGCAAGGTTGACTGATCCCTGTGTTTCTTTTAAATCTATCCCAAATGTGAGTAGTATGATTTACAGTATGATTTATCTTCTGTCAATGTTTGCTGTAACATTTGTACAGCCTTTTTTAGCCATTCTTTTTTTACCTTTTAAGTTGATAATTCTAAATGAGCAGCACATTTTTTCAAATATAACTTCCATGTATAAAAACAGTGACATTGTTGAAATTTTCAACTTAATGTCAAAATTTTGCAAAATTGTCTTGAATATCAGGTAGGAAAATGATAATAGTGCTATGTATACCAAATATTAACTTCAAACTTCTATTCATCTGAAAGAGCACCTACAAGTAGCCTTCTTTTTAAATTTTCTAGCTAAGTAAAGACATAGCTGCTGTATGTTCACTTGTTACAACCTGTAACTTTGCTGTCACAACTAGGCCTATTACATAACTTGTGCATCTAGTGCTTTACAAAGGACAATAAGTGACTACGGTAATGAAACTGATTGATTGTTTAAAACTCTTTCAGTCACAATTATCCCTGCTGCATGCATTAACAACACAAGCAGGCTACCACACTGATCTTTTGCACTAGCTTCTCAGAGTAGTCAGTATAATATTTTAGTACACAATGCAAGTGAGAATGGATGTTGTAGAGTTCCTCATTTTAAGAGTAGCACCATCAGCTTTTGGGAGAAACATTTTTTAATCATCTGCAAAAAGTGAAAATGATAGATGTGAGATCTTGGTGACCTATGTAAATGTCTGACTGTCGTAATGTTGTTAGAAGTTGGAATAATTAATTGAATCCATGAGGACAAACTGCTGACATGTAAAACACATAGGCCCATAAAATTTAGAATTCTCTGCAACCTATGAAATGTAAGGAGTGATAATTATAGTGAATAGCTCATAACTTTCAAAGGTTTACAGTCAGAAAATAAAGTTTGTTCTTTTGTGATACAAAGTTATTTTAAGAAAGGTGGAGGAGAAATGGGACATGAAAAAATCACATCAGTCACTGTTGTGCATCAGTCCTCAATCTGAAATAGATAAAACTTTAATAATTCAGGAGTGTGCAAAAAACAAAAAATACTGTATAGGCAACTGAACAAGAAGTTTCCTCACTAAATTTGTTCTCAATAATGCAATTTTAGGTTGGACTATCATCTCCAAACATAGGAGCAGCTGGTGGCAAACTCTCTTTTTATGGGACAATAAATTTGACACTTGTACCCCCAACCAGATCTGTTTTTATTTGGTATGCCATGTAATTTATCATATCATTTTCACAAAACTCCATAAGCTTTGGAGCATTTCAAGTAAAATAAATGTTGTATTTTGACATACTGCATCATGACAACCATGCAGTTTTGTGTGAATTATTTGTGAATCTATACCAACAGTCAAGATTTTATTTTACACCCGCATAGCAAATTTTTAGTGTTCAACTTACACACACAGCTCACCTTCAAAATTAGAGTCTCTAGTTTCGTTCACAGCAGACAAAGTAACCCCAAAAGAATTGATTGAACCTTCAGAAAAATATGTCACAATAAAAAAATATCTGCTCAGGAGTTGGCAATGGCATTTAGTCTGCCAAAAGCTGTAATTAAAATGATTAAAAGCTGACAATATTCAAGTTGGTTCCCCTCATATGCATGTATGCTAATAATATTGGTGAATTTGAGTAGCTATGGACTGTTATATTCCTTTCTGACACACAGTTAAGATCGCAGGAAGTGTAAGGTTGAATTAATTTGTCATGTTTTGTCGATGGGATGATTGAAATGGAGTAGCCTACAGCCTTTGTTTTTATAAGGCCTGCTGAAGAGCTCAGAATTACCAAATAAAGAAGGTTGCATTTTGTAATATCCAAAGAAGCTTTTAAGGAAGCGTGATTTGATCCCACATGTAGTGCACAAATGAATCTTACTGTCTGCAATAGAAACAATAATGTTCTACATCATGAATGTGAAACATTCCATTGATAAAATGCAGAAACTTTACGTTATATAGTGAATAACTCCCAAAAAATGAATGTGTGTCTTTGTTTAAACCTCAGTAATGCAATTTAATGCTTAAAGTCAGTTATCATCTCAGTTGGTTTTCATTTCCCTTATAATTTGCAACATTTTGTGGGAATGACAAACCATGCAATATTGCAGTTTTATTGGTACACTGACGTACAAATTTCTGTACGATAATGAATGTGATATGCCTAAGCAAAGAATTAGTTTGACCACTGAGGTATTGGTATTGATATTTTAGCACAGTTTGAAGTATTATGGAAAGACCTTATGCTGACTGCCCCTCACCCCTCTCTTCTTCTTTTTTTTTTTTTTTGCAATTAACGTATTTTGAATTGTTGATATTTTGTTTGAATGTGTGTATATGCACTACTTAAATTGAGTATCACTGCTGCTTTGTATTGCTACAAATTAAATTAGATATATTTGTGATGACTGAATGCAGGCTGCAAGTTTAGTAATTATTAGCAAACTGCCGTAAATTCATTTACATATCCGTAGGGTACATAACATAAATAAACAATAAATTTCATACAGTTTTTATGTCTTCATTTAATTTTATTCATTCCATTTATAATCATTCTCATCAATCAAGACTTTTTTTGTCTTTCTTAGTTCCTTTGTTTTTTTACGTCTCCAAAGTTGCTTTCTGTATAAGATTTGATGCTTATATTTTAATTATCTTTCCCTTTGGAAAAGCAAATTTGATTTATATTGCTTGGAATGTTCTTATGCTGCACATATTAGACTGGGTGAATAAACCTAGCAGATCAGTACCATGAGAATATTAGTAATTGACCTTTAGTGTTCAGAGAGTTTCTTATTCAAAAGCAAACGACTTGAATCCCAAGGCATAGCTTCCTCTCCACTGATGACAATGACAGCTAGATGCAATCTGTCATACCATCAAATAGTCCTGACTCAAAATAGCATTGCCAACCTACACAGTGAGTAAGTAGTCAGCCCTTCTGTGAGGTATAGTGTGCCCTGAGCTTACCATAAAAATGGATGTATGGTAGGATGCTGTCTTTGTGTATTGACGGTATTAATCAAGTGAAACCCTTCAAAATGTGAGGGCGCTTTCTTTGTATCGTAGAATACTGGATAAGATGTGTGTCTCCATGATCACTTCAGAATGGTTATAAATTAGAGGTTGCATTAGATTGTGATATACTGTAGTATACATTCCATTTTAATCATTTATAAGTGAAAACTTATAGGTCAAACTTATCAATGAAAGCACCAGTCTTAAATGTTATGCTTTCTTTCTCAGTTTAGATTAAGGATACTGTTTTGAGGAGTTTGGATTGATGTTATTTACCTGTATCACATGCCATCACTCACACATTGCCGAAACAACACTGACATGTGTGACTTCAGTATCAGTAGCAGGTACCATACCATCAGTAATCTCCCCCATTGACTTACATGCTTAAATACAGGCATTTCAAACTGGTCCCCTCATGCATGCAAGGTAAGCCATATCAGATATTTCCTACCCTTCATGTGATTGGTAATGGCCTAACCTATCACGTCATTTAAAAATTTTGGTTTGTCGACCATTCAGATTTTGAGCTAGAAGGGGTAAAATTTTGAAAGGTGCTTCCGCCTCCTTGACAAAGGCTCACAGACTGAAATACAACCACATTCGATTTTCTAAAACAATTTTAATCTCCTTGAGTCATCCTCATTTTCTCATCATCTGTACTGTCTGTAATTGATGCTCTACCACTTTCAAGTTAAAAAAATGTTGATTATATCTGAAATCACAAAACCACTGATTCCAGTGGCTCAATTTGGCACTTTTCCCAATGAGTTAAAAGATTTTGTGTATGTTCATAATCTAATGGTGGTATAAGACCTTCATTCTCCTTTTTACTCAGTTCCTTTTGTATCATGGTGCCATCATCAAAAGTTAATATGTCATAACATGGGCCTGGACTGCTTTTATGTAAGTCGTTAACTGGAGTCAAACCTCCAAACTGTCATTTGTATCAGAACTCGCTAAAACCATCTTATAAATTTGTATTACCAGCATGCCAATGTTGATCACCATCCTGTAGTACTAGAAATAACTACTTAAACCTAGAACATAACAGCTAAAGAGCTAATTCAAAAACTGTAGGATGCTTAATGTCTTCTGACATTTAAAGTCTTGAGGTTGAAGTTTATCATTCATTTCGATTTGCAATAGCACATTTCAAACTCTTGAGCACACTTAATTTTTTTTTTTTTTATATTTTAAAAATTCTACAGTCAGATCCTGACTCCCGACCAAAAGTCAAAGGAAGTCACCCAAGCTATTTTTTTTACCTCTCTGTCTGTCTGTAATGTCTGTCCATCATATGTATCTGTATGTTTGTGTGTCTACATCCATAAAAAACCTCAAAGTGCTCCTTTAAGATGTTAATGTGGCAGTGGATTATATCAGTAACTAACTGTAACATATACCTGTTGGTGTATCTTTAGACACATTAAAGTGCTACTTTGAGTTGTTTCATGAAATTCAGTTTGGCCAAATGTGTCAAGTTTCCATAGCTTATGCTACTAGTGGCTGATGGTCAAATTAAGAGAATCCCCATGTGTCACATACAAATGAACTTTAAGAAGTCAGTAATTTAAAATTTAATTGGTTTTGGCAATTTGCAACCAAGCACTGTTCCACATCAGTACTATAAATTCATAGGCACACATGCAGCCGGTACAAACCAAGCAAAAAATAAAAATGCTTTTATTTTTTTTCCAGTCCCTAGATGTGAAACTTAACATAGTAGTGATGTAACCTTCAAAGCAGGTGTTTATTGCTGTACCATTTCTCTAATGTGCGTACCATATTACGAATGCAGCCAGACAGTTACATGAGTTGGATGTGTGGCTTAAAGGGGATGCTTAAAAATAAAGACGTTGTGTGGTAGTACCCTTCAAAATTATCCCAAATGCATCAATGAAGTTTGAGCAGGCTGCAACGTCATCGGTGCTCTAGTTTACACATTGCAAAGATACCATATTTATTTTATATCCACACATAGACTCTCAGAATCAATTCTTTGATCATAATCAACCAAACTTTTTTATATGGGACGGATCGGGGCAAAGCGTTGAGTACTTTACCATCAGATGGCGTGTAGTGTATAGAGAAAATTTTTGGATTCAACTGCTGCTCGGATTACAGAAAATTGAACTTTCCAGTCTCTCAGGCCTTATTAGATTCAGCCGGCGTTTTCATTTTTTTCCTTCAAATTTCATTTGGGGGCAAATGGAGGAGACATTTGCCACGAGATACCATCCCCTCCTCTTGGTGGTTATGCCGCTATCATAATTATTACATTTTATCACATGTTGAATCATTCAAACAGTCTATGCAAGCATTACTGAATTATGTGTCCAACATTATCTGTTACTGTAGCATGCCTGTCAGCAATAGGACAGTGATCTGTATCAAAGTGGCACAGAATTTACCATTTCAATTTCAGATTGACAATGTTTTGGTATAATAATTATACTGTGGGCCTTCAACCAAATTATTTTCAATGTTAAATAATTAAGGTAAGAAAAAAGGCATTTAGCAACCAGAGGCAAGAAACTTCTCTCAGGGAAATCAGCTATCCATGAACACATCACTAAGTGCATAGACTGCTGAACAGCAAGCAGCAATAACTTCAGCATCATCGGTAATGGAAATACAGATTTTAACTAAAAATCGAAGAAGCTTTATACACCAAAAAAACCCAAACCTATTTTAAATAGTCACCTGTTTCAGCATGGATCATCTTGTACACTCTCTGTGTTCTAAACCCTGTCAGACATATTTCTCATGACTGTTATATAGTCTTATGATATTTTGCTTACCTGAGAAGGAAGGGATATCTTGGACAACGTTTGAAATAAACTGTGACTTTCGTTAACATTTTCTTGTTAATTTGTTCTTTTACCTAGTTAAATAATCATGTAGGATTTTAGTCCTCAATGTCCAGGTAATTAAAATATTTTCTTGGTGATATGAATCAAGTTTGTCCTCATATCCTTTTAGAGCGCTATTTCAAGGAGCTGACATTGACACGAAGAAGCAGTTAAAAAATATATGTTTGCTGGTGATAATGCATCATTTTAACTAAAGAAAAGAAAAGCAGCCTGTGTTCAATATTTATCTTCTGTTTTTCTTTTCCAGTTTTGCTTGTATTATAATATTGTCCATATTGTGAAACCAAATCACCTATAGTTTAATTACCTATAGCTTATATTTCACCTGCAAGGGTTCATATTTTAACTGCAGATAATATCCAGTGATATTCTATAGTGCTTTTGAAATGTGTCAGCTGAAAAACAAAGACAAAAGGTAGAAGTTAATGAGCCTGTATAGCAGCAACTATAGTTTCCAGTTTCGGTTTTATTTGCATTGATTAGACTGTATAGTACTTGTGAGGGAGCTAGTGATTCCTATAGTCATATAGTTTTCATCAGGGACATGTTATCTGTAGGTATGTGTACACTTTTTTTGAGATAGTGGTACATTGCTGTCCCTGTATGCTAGCTAATTTGATCCATTCCCTTGTAAATATTCCTTTTACATCACTGGCCCAATCAATACTTAATAGTAACACAAGTTCTTCTTGTAGTTTCAGCACCATACCTTTTTTTTTTTTAAGGTGAAACTTTATTGACTTCACTCAGTAATCCGACTATTATGTATACCACATGTAATTTGCAGTGTAATGTTTACCATACTCATTCAATCATATTAATTATTAGCAAGTTAATCCCAAAATATTTGATGTGCATCTCTGCATGGTGCATGGCATGAAGAACGTATGCCCCTAGAAATTCACCCCAACTCGGAAAGAATGAACGACTGCTTCTACTGGAGTCATTCTCAAGCAGTGCAAGACCAATATTTCATGTTTATTATCATTCCGCTCTTGCTGTGAATTCAGGATTATCAAGTCAAGTTTACTATCATTCACTGCCTCTTCCTCTATTTTGTAGTTGCTCTAGCTGTGCCCAACCAGCTTATCAGCTGCACATTGCAATTCATTGGTCTGTTTAATTGGCACGTGTGCTCGTGTGTGTGTGTGTGTGTATGTGAGGTCTATTGGTACGTATGGCTGCATGCAAATTATACCGCAGGAGACTGTCGAAGGTATTCACCTATATTAATGAAAATATCAGGATTCTTCTCTGACTCCATATGGAATACATCAGTACATGTGCAAAAGGTGCAATGGTACCATAAAATGTGTAATCAAAAATTAAACAAAAAAATTGCTGTTGAGTCACCAATAAATTGTAAACACTGCATAACTTTGGATTGTTCATAGTCAATCCTTCATCGATAAATTTCAAATTTTAAAGTAACTTAGAATGTAAACATGTATGTCAATTGTGCTGATTGATGTAAAATAGTAAATTGTGTGCACAGAAGGATCTACAATATTCATTGAAATATTCAGCCTACAGGCCTAATGTTCATACAGCAAAATGTATTCATTCATACTTGGTAAGAATCCTCACCTCCTATTGGCTCTTTACAGTCACGTGACTTTGCATTATCCTCAGCGTAATACACTGACACTCTTCATTGTAAAAACAACCATAATACACTGCAAATCCAAAAGTTAGCCCCAAAATCTTTATCAAAATTGAAAATTTCACCAACATAATTCTTTCACGGACAGAAAATAAAAGCAGCGTAAGTATGAATTTTAATAATTTTGCTGTCCGGACACCAAAAATATAGCGTAGGGTGATGAGTAACTTCCTTTAAATGTGTATCTCAAAATTAAATTTCATGTTAGCACATTTATTGGTCAGATGTTTGAAGGATAGCAAGCTAATTCTACTCATATCATTTACATGATTCTCAGTTTAAACCCATTTTAAGGATGGTTTCATCATTAAGTATCTTAAAGCTGTTCACTTGTCCTCCTTTAACCACTGGTGGACCTTAGGCTGGGAAGTGGTCAGACTAGCAGGCAACAGAAACACATCCCTCTCTATTGGTGTTATATGTCAAAAATGAGGAAAGTACACTGATGGAGAAGTGGAAACAAAAGATAAAAGATATTGTTATGTGCTGATGTCAAGATCTGAATGACATCATCCAGTGTATGGACCTCACATGCAACCTCTCGGTCAACCTCTTCCTAAGATTTGCCTCTGGAAGTGATGACAAATAGTCACCGGGTTGCTACTGCCCATTTTGCACTGTTGCTAACATCAAGATAATTGGATTACGTAACATTGCAACACACATAGCAGATCGTCCTTGGGGCTAACCAAGAAAGAGCAAAAATTTAACATTTTCAAATCATGCGAATCTCACAATTTATAGCAAATTATCTCTTAAAACTCCCTCAGAACATTGGGAACACATTATCCAAGAGGTATGGCCCGATATAATTGTTCCAAAAGAGATAAATCGCACAAATATTTGGTCCAAACGAAGGTTGCACATCTCAACACAGTAGCGAAAATTTTCCCTCGTGATCGTCACAGAAAATGTCGAAAATATCCGCAATGGGAATCCCGAACGTTTTCATACTTCACTTTCACAAAGTTAATTGAGTTTTTCACATGAAAATGACAAAAATGATAACAGAGGTGCGGTGATGCACTTCCATGACAAGTTTTAAAATCTTTTTCTGGTTGCTAGGGCTACACCGTTTCTTTTCTACTCCATATACGTACTGTTTAAGTACTACTGATACGTAGGCCCACACGCAGGACATACGCTACCCACAATGCAATACTGTAAACTAGTTTGGACTTCGGAGTTCAGATTTTGACATCGTGTGATGTCATTACATGTTATTATCATATGACGAAACAAGAGTTGGCGTGGTTTGCATAGAGCAACCAACTGCGAAGGCAAGTGAAAGTGATGGGAGTTGTTTAGTATGTTAATATCACTAAAATGTCTTTCGAACAAGGGGAGACTATAACCGTATATGGAAACAAGTGTCATGATTGACATGGAGTAGCTTTGGAGATTGACGGAGTGGTGATGCAGTTCCCTGACATGTTTTACTGAAGGTTGTTTGAAGGCGTGGTCAAAAGCTAAAATCATTGATATCTCTGCCGGGTGATCGTGTATGGTTGCAAAATTTGGAAGGGGAGTTGGGGAGTGTACAGAGTATGTGCTGTCAAAATATTAGCGTGATCGAATGCACAGGGGCGAAGATACCATCGTTTGAAAATTTGACAGTGCAATTGCATAAGCTGGGCAACCGTAGCATTTTCAAGGTCACTTTTCAAATAGAACTGTGTGAAGCATCGTAGTTAATTGCATAGCAACCAGGTGACTGAAAGATGATCTACCAAACACTATCACTGAGATTCTTGAACAGATGAAGAACCAGAAACTACAGCTCACCGAACATTGTTGTGATCTTACAGATGCTTGTTAAATGTGACTACCAGTGACCAGTGCTTATAGGTCAAGCATGCTCATTTCACTAGTTCAAGTTTTATTAACCCAAAGCTGCACTGCATCATGCCCCAGCGATGCTGGAGGACCAGCTCAATGATTTGGTCCTCCTTTGTAACCACAAGGACATTGCTCTTGAATAGCTCTGATGAAATTGCTAATGTGTAGTCAGAGTCATCGAATGTGAATGAGGTTCCTCAAGTCAAAGCAGTACATGCGATTTCAGTCCACAAGGCCAAAGGTCCACAAGACCGAAGGTCCACCAGAGCAAAGGTCCACGAGACCTAAGGTCCACAGAAAGATATGAAACACCGCTTGGGCACAGCAGGAGACCACTTGACTTTTCACCTAGCATAATTGAAAACACTGTATGCACGGATGGTCAGTAATGATCGTGTAAACTGAAATGAAAGAAAAAAAAAAGACAATGTGTATTTTCAACTTAATCCTGCATAAGATGGAGCATTGTACCTCAAAAAATTTGTAAATAAAAGCACTTCAGTAAAGGAAGACTAAATTCCAATTCATATTTAATCAACATCCTAGGTTTGCATCTTCAAAGGTTATCCATAATATTGACCAAATATTACTCCCCTGTGTGAAGTTAACCTGAAACAGGCAAAGGATCGCGCAAAGGGAAGGTAAAAAAGTCCAGCACTAGAATTACTTTATGTAGAGCCAGTCATAACGGCATTTTTCTTTTTTCCCCTCAGTCTCGTGAACTCTTTTTGATTTTCGGTCCTGCGAACCTTCGGTCTCGTGAACACTTTTGGATTTTTATTCTCGCAAAACTTTGGTCTCGTGAACTCTTTTTGATTTTCGGTCTCATGAACTTTCGGTCTTCTGAACAGTTCTGATTTTCGATCTTTTGAACCTTTGGTCTCATGGGATGCCCCCCATACATGCCATCATGCCTCAGCTCCTCATAATGAATCCTCATAATTTTGATCAACACCATTGCAGTTCAGGTGCAGCAGAAACACTGTCTGGGGGGGAGGGGCTGACTGTTGGCAAGGCTATCTAGGTGCAGTTTTACTGTCTGTTCAAGAAAATTAATGCAACCCACCAATTAGCCAGAAACAGCATTTAATCTGTGTTCAATGTGGCATGGCTGAGTTGATAAGAAGCATGCACTCTCATTTATTCTTGGAGCACTTGGCAAATATTGGGGGATTAGTGTGCCCTCAATTTTTCCATCTGAGGGCTAAGACCCATGGCCGTCCCTGGTTCTACCACCACTGTGGTGTCTACACAAACTTGTTTTTGCTCACAGTTTCTCACAGATGATGATGATGTCTCAGATATGTCAGAGTTGTTGAATTATTTTGCTGTATTCATCTTTGAATAGATTGCATCATTTTACATAAGGTCCTGAGAGTATTGCCAAGACTACTCATAAATCATGTTTTTTGTTCTGCTATCAAAAGTATGGGTCCAATCAAAACTGTTAGGGAAGTGAAATCAAAATAAGAAATGTTGACACTAGCATTATCAATGGTGGAAATTAACGTATTGTTTCACTGACTGGCAAAGAAGATTGCTTTTCTATTGTCCACTGCTGACAATGAAGGAACTTTTTCATGAATTGTTCTCATTCACCTTCCTAATCACCCACAACAAAAAATTGTAATGCAATTTTCTTTATTTCCATCGGCACATTCACATCCATCGGCACCTTTTCTCCATCATGAAATTCTGGATTCATCTCTGCCTTAATTACTCTTTGACTATTGGAAATGAGCAATAGCAAGCATAATTTTATTCACATATCTTGCCCAAATCCTTTTGAATTTTGTGTTTCCGTATAATTCAAAGATGCCAGGCATTCTAAGAGTACATGTATAAGAAGTTACAGTACAAGTTCATTTCACGTAGCTTTTATCTTTAATGTAGTTTCTCAAAATAACTCATTTTGCAAAAAAAAATCATGAAATTATTTGAAGATCGTGTCCAAAAACGTTAACAGTGCACTGGTCTGTGTAAATACTGTCTCAAGACTTATCAAGACTCACTGAAGCACTAGGACGCTAGAAAAGAAATTCATTCCAACTTGATATGATGTGTGATGCTACAATACCAAGTTAGTGCAGTAAGTTGTAGATCAAGTCTGCACTCTTCACATATACACTTGCAATTGTTGAGGATGATTTGTTGGTGGACAGTACAATTTCCCTATGTTATGCAAGATTGTTTTGACAAACAATGGTGAAAATGTTTTTTGCAATCTCCCTGTGATGTTAAAGAAGTGCAATAATTATACTAATTGTCATTCACATGCACCTTTCAACATCCATCATTTTAATGTACACCATATGAGATTCCTGCTGTAATTCTGTGCTTGAGAGAATTATAAATTTCCTACAAACAGCTGAAAGAGGGATTACTGACTCACACAGTGCATACAATAACATGCCATTTCTATAACTGTAAAAACCACAATTTTGTGTTTAATTTTCCTGCAGATATGTTGGTCCCCAGTAGTTTGCTAATGGTATGGCCAATTACTGTATATTACCCCACTGGACAGTTGAGGTAAAAAGTGACATCTGCAGATAACTTTGAAGGCATGTATTGTAAATCTGAGATTGCACCCTATGGGTAAGTAGCGTAGCTGCAGTCAAATATGAAATATTTATTACACAGTTAAAAGCTTCTAGAAATGGTTGGAATTTGCAAGTGCTTGGGGAAAAAATCTGTTGGCTGTTATATATGTGCAACAATTATCTATGTTGTTTATCTATAGGGCTAACATCCATGCATTCATCATGTATGTTGTACAAAGCCATCAAATTCAATCCAAGTTAAAGGGTAACTTATCTGTGATTGATTTGTGCTTTGATGTGTCATTCATTTATCAAATAGAAATTCACCCCCCCCCCTTTCAGTGGAGTGTGTTGCCCTCAAATTGCTGGTCTGTGCAATATGTGCAAGGTATAGAATACTCCTCAATGCAAATTATATGGTAATGTATTCCTTTGGTATAGCAAATCCATGTTAATGAAGTTTTTTTTTCGTTATCTTGTCATATTACTGTCTCTGACACATGCAGATCCTGCTCTAGAATGGAAACATTAGGCCTGCTATGATAAGGAACAATTTCAGTCAATTTAAAGCAGGCATGTATGGTTTGTTCACCATTATTATTCCTTTTGTGTTGATTGTAATATCATTCCAATCAGAGGAAAGTCTCACATCTTTGTATACAACGTATTCATTACTAATCCTTTGTGTTACAACATTACAGTATGTCAAATCCATTGTGAATTGACTTTAGTTTAGCTAACTTGTATAAAAACACTGAAGTAACCAATGTGAACTTTGACACTGCAAAATCACAGTAACCAATGTAAACTTTTTGAAATTGCAAAATCTGGAAACTATCATTTACATTCTAATTTTCCTCCAGAAAATTGTTTATTTGTTGATATGAACTTTTTCTAACATTGTTTGTTTTTTATAGACCATGAAATCAGGCCAAATCTATTGATAAAACACATAAAGGTTAGAGACTTTCTTTAGAGTATCCATGATTCTTTTGAGCAGGGAACCTCTATAGATCTAAACATGATCAGTTGAGTCTAGCTACAACATGTCATTGCAACATACAACTTTTTTGCTTTTAAGTCTCCCATTAAAGGACATGTGACATAAACACAATTTTGAGTAATGATCAAAACATATAATGTTGAAAGTAGCTACAATTTCCATCGAAATCCC
Organism: Stichopus chloronotus; assembly: GCA_021234535.1. Taxonomy (NCBI): domain Eukaryota; kingdom Metazoa; phylum Echinodermata; class Holothuroidea; order Aspidochirotida; family Stichopodidae; genus Stichopus; species Stichopus chloronotus. Next base: position 25,903,833 of record CM037831.1, read on the forward strand.
AGAGGGTTTCATTTTGAAAGAATGGTCTTTTTTTTAAATTATCGTTGTCATTTACCAATGTGTAAGCTAGATGTAAAGTAACTAAGGGACAATATGTATAGGCGTTACAAAAGAAATACTCATATTAGTAGTATAGTATGCACCGCAGACACCCTTTTTGAGGTGGGTAAATGAGGTGGGTTCACTGAGGTGGTGAAATGAAAAGAAAGGAGCGCCCCCACCTCTTGCAGTCTGAAGGACCTTGTTGTCTCGGATATTGCAAACATGTTTTTCATACTCATGGAGATGACATTGACGTATAATATATGGGGCTAAATGATGAGATGCGAATGAATGGATTGGGTAAATCCACGAAACCATATTTTTAAGACAGAGGTAGAAGATCTGGAAAGCGATACCGAGAGTGTATATTTTTATATATATATATTTTTTTTGGGGGGGGGAGTTGAGTGGAAAAAAGTGCATATGACCCCAACTCTGTTCCGATAGGATAGCCATATAAGTCGCTATCTCAGGTGTTTCATACCAGGCCTTTTGAACTTACTGTATGTCTGGCAATCAAGTTGTTTTGATATTCTGCATGTCATACTGACTAAGGTAACCGAAAACTGAACATTTACCTGATGCAGTTCCTCTTATACAATCATACTCAATGGTAAGTCTACACACACACACCGTCTACAAATGTTTCAATCCTATTTCAGTATGAACCGCATTATAGTAACCTAATAGCCATAAACTAGGGACGTATGTAGAGAGTCATCACAGAAGGGACGGACGTCGTCGTATTTGTGTTCTCATTTTCTCTTCTTTTTTTTTTCTCATTTTACTCATTTTGTTCTCAGATTGCTCATTTTCACGTTTACTTACATTCGGTTCTCATTTTTTCAGCTTTCTCGCATATTTGCTACATAGCACTCATTTACCACTCACCACTCTCTCCACCTCTCTCTTTCTCTCTCTCATCCTCCTCTACATGCATCCTCCTCAACACGTTTTAGTCCCTCCTCTTCCCGTTCTTTAACCCTCCCTCTTCTTGCATAATCATTTACGTAACATGCCATTAATTGTATACTATTGCAAGATGGATAATGGGAAAGGGATGTTACACTGATTAGCTGATAGCTGGGATGGCTAAATGAAAACAATAAGCAACAAAACACAAGAGCGAGAGTTTACTAAAATTTATTCAAACGACCGCATATTCAGCAAAAATTAGAACGGATATATGGGAATATGAGAGATAAAAATATGCGTGCAAACCTTTACACCCGGCTTAAGGAAATACTGTAGTCTCAGATAATTTCAGAAAGCGCAGTCGTTTCCTAAACTATAATAGATTTTTTTTTTCCTTTGTTCAGTTTTATTAGGTCATTATCCAGCGTCTCAGACTCCTTCATACATCCACGACCTCTGCAGTTCTTTCTTCTTTTTTTTTTTAGCTCGCTGAGTATTACTCTTCAGCATCTCACTTGTGTTCATCCTCCCCCGTTATTGCTCTCGGTTCCGTCGTCACTCTCTCCTTCGTCATTCTCGTCTTGTTCGTCTTTTTCGTTGACCTTTAATCTGTGACGTAAAATGATTGACATTGCTTCATTGAGTTCAATCATAGCCTTCCAAGTCTCCAAGGCATCGTACAGAGACTTGTCATCCTCTTCCATCCTTTCATCATCACCGTAGTCCCCCTCTTCTTTACGTTTTAGTCCTTTCCCGTAACATCTTTGACATTGCATTATTAAATTTGGTTAGGCGCATCCAAGTCTCTACCGGGTCATACAAGTTTTCGTCATCATCGTCATTACTGTCACCATTAAGATCACTATCACTGACGCTAGTGGAATCACCACTGTCACTCAACTCATCGTCATCATCACCGTCATTGCTTCTTTCACTGTCCCGTGAGTCATTGCCCTCTCCACCACTCTCTGAGGGCGAATCATTTTCACTCTCACTCTCCATACCTCCTTCTTCACTGTCAGTGACAAGCCTATCCGAGCTATGTATCGTGGATTCGTGTCGGCGACGGTTGAAATTAGTGGAAAAGGCCTTTATACAAACCCTACAACGAAATGACATGATAGGAATATGGTCCTTTCTCTCTCAGACAAAGAGCAGAATGAGATTCGTAAAGTAAAACATCTTGTTATATACAAATGGATGACGCGTTAGGCGAATGATGACACGAGGAGAGGGGGAGGTCAAGAGTGAAAAAGTGAATGTGTAGAGGAGGATGAGAAAAGAACGTGTATAGTGGAGAATGAGAGAAATGTTTTAAATATGAGTAAATGCTCGAAAATGAGAACCGAATGAAAGCAAACGAGAAAAATAAGCGACATGAGAATAAAATAATAGCAAATGAAGGGAAACGTAACAAAAAACAAAAACAAAAAAAAACAAAAGTGATAAAATGAGTACAAAATGCGAGCAAATGAGAGGGAAAGTTTAACAAAAATGATAAAATGAGAACACAATGAGGGTAAATGAGAGGGAAAGGTAGCAAATGAGAAAATGAGAACAAAAATACGCATACACTCATTGCTCATTACGTATAAAATTCGTCGTCGAAAAAAAATAAATAAATAAATAAAAAAGTCTCATCCCTTTTTGAAAACACTGTGTCCTCAATACAGTACGTCATTAGGCTGTATCTCAATCAAAATTTGCATGTTAGTTTAATCTGTGTGTTGTCGTCAGCCCGCAAAACAAAATAGTCAATATGCGTGACGTCACTAGTATACAACGAGTTTGGACGTGACGGTTTCTTTCGCAATGTATTATGGCTATAAGAAAGTCGCAGTTTTTATATGTCGAAGGAAAGAGTGGCCAACGGGTTACGGACGCTCTTTTCTGCTACACTGGTATATTTGTTTATACGCAGATTTGAGGACCGTGAATGGACACAGACTGACTCATCTTTTAGGAACTCCTCCTCTCCTTTCAAGTACCTACTCTACCCATGGCTCCCGCTCTTGTGCAACCTAACACTTGAGCATAACTCTAGTCCCGCTCTCTTCCTACTTTGGACACATGAGTGTCAACAAACGTCGTGTGACCAAAACAAGGGTGGGCAGACTATATCTGGTGCATTGTGAAACGTCCGATAACAAACTCGAGCAATGAGTGTATGCGTATTTTTGTTCTCATTTTCTCATTTGCTACCTTTCCCTCTCATTTACCCTCATTGTGTTCTCATTTTATCATTTTTGTTAAACTTTCCCTCTCATTTGCTCGCATTTTGTACTCATTTTATCACTTTTGTTTTTTTTTTTTTTTTTGTTTTTTGTTACGTTTCCCTTCATTTGCTATTATTTTATTCTCATGTCGCTTATTTTTCTCGTTTGCTTTCATTCGGTTCTCATTTTCGAGCATTTACTCATATTTAAAACATTTCTCTCATTCTCCACTATACACGTTCTTTTCTCATCCTCCTCTACACATTCACTTTTTCACTCTTGACCTCCCCCTCTCCTCGTGTCATCATTCGCCTAACGCGTCATCCATTTGTATATAACAAGATGTTTTACTTTACGAATCTCATTCTACTCTTTGTCTGAGAGAGAAAGGACCATATTCCTATCATGTCATTTCGTTGTAGGGATTGTATAAAGGCCTTTTCCACTAATTTCAACCGTCGCCGACACGAATCCACGATACATAGCTCGGATAGGCTTGTCACTGACAGTGAAGAAGGAGGTATGGAGAGTGAGAGTGAAAATGATTCGCCCTCAGAGAGCGGTGGAGAGGGCAATGACTCACGGGACAGTGAAAGAAGCAATGACGGTTATGATGACGATGAGTTGAGTGACAGTGGTGATTCCACTAGCGTCAGTGATAGTGATCTTAATGATGACAGTAATGACGATGATGACGAAAACTTGTATGACCCGGTAGAGACTTGGATGCGCCTAACCAAATTTAATAATGCAATGTCAAAGATGTTACGGAAAGGACTAAAGCGTAAAGAAGAGGGGGACTACGGTGATGATGAAAGGATGGAAGAGGATGGCAAATCTCTGTACGATGCCTTGGAGACTTGGAAGGCTATGATTGAACTCAATGAAGCAATGTCAATCATTTTACGTCACGGATTAAAGGTCAACGAAAAGACGAACAAGACGAGAATGACGAAGGAGAGAGTGACGACGGAACCGAGAGCAATAACGGGGGAGGATGAACACAAGTGAGATGCTGAAGAGTAATACTCGCGAGCTAAAAAAAAAAAAAAGAAAGAACGCAGAGGTCGTGGATGTATAAAGGAGTCTGAGACGCTGGATAATGACCTAATAAAACTGAACAAAGGAAAAAAAAAAATCTATTATAGTTTAGGAAACGACTGCGCTTTCTGAAATTATCTGAGACTACAGTATTTCCTTAAGCCGGGTGTAAAGGTTTGCACGCATATTTTTATCTCTCATATTCCCATATATCCGTTCTAATTTTTGCTGAATATGCGGTCGTTTGAATAAATTTTAGTAAACTCTCGCTCTTGTGTTTTGTTGCTTATTGTTTTCATTTAGCCATCCCAGCTATCAGCTAATCAGTGTAACATCCCTTTCCCATTATCCATCTTGCAATAGTATACAATTAATGGCATGTTACGTAAATGATTATGCAAGAAGAGGGAGGGTTAAAGAACGGGAAGAGGAGGGACTAAAACGTGTTGAGGAGGAGGCATGTAGAGGAGGATGAGAGGTGGAGAGAGTGGTAAGTGGTAAATGAGTGCTATGTAGCAAATATGCGAGAAAGCTGAAAAAATGAGAACTGAATGTAAGTAAACGTGAAAATGAGCAATCTGAGAACAAAATGAGTAAAATGAGAAAAAAAAAATGAGAAAATGAGAACACAAATACGACGACGTCCGTCCTTTCCGTGATGACTCTCTGCATACGTCCCTAGTTTATGGCTATTAGGTTACTATTTATGCGGTTAATACTGAAGTAGGATTGAAACATTTGTAGACGGTGTGTGTGTGTAGACTTACCATTGAGTATGATTGTATAAGAGGAACTTCATCGGGTAAATGTTCAGTTTTCGGTTACCTTAGTCGAATGACATGCAGAATATCAAAACAACTTGATTGCCAGACATACAGTAAGTTCAAAAGGCCGGTATGAAACACCTGAGATAGCGACTTATATGGCTATCCTATCGGAACAGAGTTGGGGTCATATGCACTTTTTTCCACTCAACTCCCCCCCCCCAAAAAAAATATATATATATATATAAATATGCACTCTCGGTATCGCTATCCAGATCTTCTACCTCTGTCTTAAAAATATAGTTTCGTGGATTTACCCAATCCATTCATTCGCATCGCATCATTTAGCCCCATATATTATACGTCAATGTCATCTCCATGAGTATGAAAAACATGTTTACAATATCCGAGACAACAAGGTCCTTCAGACTGCAAGGGGGGGGGCGCTCCTTTCTTTTCATTTCACCACCTCAGTGAACCCACCTCATTTACCCACCTCATTTACCCACCTCAAAAAGGGTGTCTGCAGTGCATACTATACTACTCATATTGTGCAAAACTACATGTGTTCAATTTTGCATTTTCCTCAAACTTTCAAGAGACACGTCTCAAAAATCGAAAAAGGTGTAACAACAGTTCCAATGGATTATCATTTGAGGTTCCACCAACTCTTCAATGTTTGAATGAACTTCCACTCTTTTCTAGATATTTTCTAGAAGATCTTTTCTAGAAGTATTTTTGTAATAGTGGTTGTGATGTGCAACCAATGCCAATTTGCTATTGGCCTATAAAATACCTATCACAGCATATCAAGTCCCCCACAAACTCTTTGCAGGCTATGTTTCTTAAACCTGAATAACAAATTGGCCCAATTTACATTTGGTGGGCTCTAAAAATAGAGAGAGAAGAGGGCATGTCACCAATATTAAAACTGTAAATATCTAAAAAAGAAATATTTTACTAGCCAAAGTTATTCTTAAAGAGGCTCATTGCATTGATATTGTTCATTTTGTGACATGTTGGAAGGAAACAGTTGCATGCCAATACTTCTAATTATAATCATTGGTCAGGTAGCCTCTATCCCTGCTTTTCTTGAAAATGTGAGAAGTAGCAGTTTTTATGAACAGGGGTTGCGTATGTTTAATACTGTGTGTGTAAAAAGTACCTGTTCACAGATTTTCAGTAAATGATATCAATACCTCTGTTGCTTCAGCTGAGTGTCAGATAGTCAGAATCTCTTAGTTTGATCATTTACTACCAACATATAAGTTACGTTACTCAACAGGTGTGACAAAACATCTGGAATTTTGTGCAACAACCCAATGAGCCCCTTTGAATGTGTTTTTCATGTGAAGATATGAATTTGACTGTATTGTGATGAATATATAGTAAATGTTTGGAGAAGGGTGGCTCCAAGTAGCTCCAATTTGTATGTTAAATTTCTTTTAAATTTATTTTATCATCATCAGGAGACACATAGAGTTAGCTGAATCATCTTCATCCAATTCACATTACCTTTATGTTTAGTGTGCAAATCCTGTAGATCATCTGCATGATGACCATTTTGCCAGCCTAAAATATCTGCAAATGTACTGTGTTGCTTCAGCTCTCCCAAGAATTCAGTCAGTGGACCCTATACCCCTGTCATAAAGGCCAGTAATTAAACCTGTGCAATATAAAAAAACCTTTAAGGGACACAAAATCACTGAGTGCACCCTCATACTGGCCCATGATTGACCCTGCTTTTTCACCCTGTGTCTTCCCTTTGCAGACATTGATAATTTATGGTTTATCGTGTGTTCATGCTATTATAGACTAAATCAATATATAGTGCTGAAGATTGGTGGTGGCATTGCAAGTAACATCATTGAATTGGAAAAATGCTAAAGACATGGCTGTATTTGATGGTTTTTCCCTTTTTCGCACAAGAATTCAAATGAATATCACAGTAAGAAGCAGTGCTCGATGTATGTAACATTGGAGTAATTACTCCATTGGAGTAAAAACGAGGAATTTATTACAGGTAAAGGAAGAGTATTCCGCAATTTGACACTTGTACATCACACTTGAGATTGCTTAACACATGTTCTTGCGTGGGAGGATGCAGCTGATTTGAACAGGTATTGTAAAAGTGAAAGTCAACGTTATAAGTAAAGGAAGATTTGAAAAGGTTTGGAGGAAGATGATGATTAAATCGATAAAGAAATATGCCAAGTTGATAAAGGTCAAAAATAGAGAGAGTGTGTAGCTCTGTTTAAGATGGGTCCAGCATGATATGTGTATATATAGTGCAAACTTTTGAAACTTGAAAAGATTATAAAGTGAGCTTCAGTTTGGTGAACATTTCACCAGATGAGGTTATAGGTTAGATGAGGAACTTATGAGAGAATTAGAGGATAAGAAGAGCATTCTTGGGCATGAAGTGTTTTAGTCGATTTAGAATTCTGGTTGATCTTGATACTTTCTTACTTACAAAGGATGTATGAGTTTTCCAGACTAATTACAGTCAGTGTCAATTCCTATAAGTCAGCATGGAGTGATGGTGTGATGAGGGTACCATTTAAGTTAATACTGCAAGTAGTTGGGTCGGAAATCATATTATCAAACAACAATAGTTTAGTTTTTGAAATGTTTTAAGTCACCTTCTTGGCTGTTAACCAATTGAAAATATGGGAAAATTCACAAGTAAGAACTGGTTTTACATCATAAACAGATGGGCCTTGTAGGCAGACAGTTGTATCATGTTAGTAAAGTAAAATCTAACTTAGATGTCGACTTGTAACTATCATTTATGCATAAAAGGAACAACAGTGGTCCCAAGATTGAACCGTGAGGAACACCTATGAATGACAGTACAGTGAAGAAGAGTTTACTCCATTAAAAGAAATGAAATGTGAACCATCTTAAAGGTAACTTGTAAACCAGTTCAGAGCAATGCCTCTTACGCCATACAAAGGGAGTTTGTTAAACAAGATACTGTGATCAATTGTGTCAAAAAGCTTTTGAGAGGTCGGGGAAAAGGCTGCAGTTGTACGATTGTTGTCTAGACTTTGGGCAAATTTGTCAGAAAGATTAAGTGCAGCCATGTATGATGCATGGCTGCTCCTAAAGCTATGCTGATTGGAATAGAGAATATCATTTCTGGGAACAATATATCACGCAAAAAGTCAGTCGTAAACCAACCGTTCAAAGATTTTGGAAAGAGATGCTAAAATAGATATTGGTCGATAATTTCAAGCATCTCCCGACTTGACGATAGAAATAATCTTTGCAACTTTAAGTTTAGAAGGAAAAATAACAGAAGTAAAGGAAAGGTTGATAATATGAGTTCTATTACATATATGATAAATACACTTAAGTAAATCTCCACTAATTTCATCAGTGCTGTAACTCTTTCCATATGGTTGATACTTCATGATGACATGTTGGTGATATGTTGGTAACCGCATATCAGCATGTGTTTCATTAAACCTGGTCAGCTGTATACTACAGTGTTCAAAATCCCTCAGATTGTGAAAACTAAGTCACGACCATGTCCACATAGATTGCAGTTTGCATCCCTCTGACTGTGAAAACCAAGTTGTGATCTTGTTCACATAGATCTACAATTTAAATGAGCATCCCTCTTATTGTGAAAAATAAGTTGTAATCATGCCCACAAATATTACAATTTCCATCCCTCTAATTGTGAAAACCAAGTTGTGATCATGTTCACATAGATAACAATTTAAATCAGCATTCCTCTGATTGTGAAAACTAAATGTAATCATGCCCTCAAAGATTACAATTTGCATCCCTCTGATTGTGAAAACGAAGTCGTGATCATGTTCACATAGATAGCAATTTAAATCAGCATTCCTCTGATTGCGAAAACTAAGTTGTAGTCATGCTCACATTGATAACAATTTCAAGTTAAATCAGCATTCTATAAATCAACAAATCTTCATGTCTTATATCTGATAGCCTAACAATCAAACTTTCTGTAATTTGATTGAGAAAGTTTGAGATGAACAATGATGACTTACAAAGAATAAATGGAAATATTGCAGTCAGAGGGATGAAGTTGCTGTACATAGCTGGAGCAATCTAAGAGCATTCTTGACATTTTTAAAGAAATGTTTTTCTGCCCTTAACATAAACAAACACTTTTTTTACTAAGCTGTGTTAGTAAACAGAACCGAGACACTTGTAAGGCTTTCTTTTGCTGCATATTTTGTTTTAATTCATGCCTTGTGAATTTCTCTATAATTTCAGGGAATCCTGGAGATGCATCTCTGAAATTAGGCATGTGATCGGCAAGTTGATAGACAACTGTCAAATTTGTGAGTTGTTGTTATTTTTTTGAGGGGGAGGGTGAGGAAAGGGAGAGGGTAGACTTCTGGAGTATCCAATTTCCCCTCAATTGATATGGAAAATGTTTACATTCAAGTGCTTGTTAGGTTAGATGCTAAATGGTGCATTAATCAGTGCTTTTGATTGTGTAAAATTGCGTTTTCACAAATTTGATTACTAGGTTACTGTTCAAAGTGTACATTCACTCTTATAGCACAACATTGTAAGGGGGCACAGGGTTTCACGTTATTCTCTAATCTTAAATTTGGTATTATATTTACAACGTGTGACAAAGTTTCCCAACAATTTTGTCCAAGATTGTCTGAGAATTTTGACATGCCAGAAACATGTGCAGGGACCAGGTAAAAGTGACAATTTGATTTAAGTTAAACGTTCAAATGGGGGGTGATATTCCTTGCAACAAGAAACATCAGCAGTGCATAATTGGCAGTTTGGGGCCTATATTGAAGTTGGTTTACTTTAATAATATTATTGTGTGACTGCTGCCACTGTTATTAGGGAGTAAAGGGAGGACTAAGTCAGTCAAATCCATGTAGAGCTTTGCACCACACTAAGTCAGTCAAATCCATGTGGAGCTTTGCACCACATGTGCTAAATAAAATCCAGTTATTTAGGAGGTAACATTGTAAGTCTATTGCATCTTGTCGACCAGGAAACTACTTTAAGAGATTTTGAATGATACAAATGATGTACTGTCAGCTCGAACTCTGATACTGAAACAGGCATTGAAGAACCAAAATAAAAAAAAGGAGAAAAAAAACCCAAATCCCTAAATTGTTGGTAGTCAGTGTAAGAAGACCATGTGTTTTTATTGAATTGTTCACAGTGATGATATGGTGTCTGGTATTAAAGTAACTACACATGAATACACTGGTATTAAAGTAACTATGACTATTGTGCTTAACTTACAGGTTTCTCTGAGTGAAAAAGGGTTTATTATTATGCAAAAGATACCAAAGAAAATGCAAATTAAACAGATATGATGTTTGTTCATATTCATATAATAGTGACATTGTGACACCCATTCTGTTGTACTGTATATGGTGCACTACCATATGTTAGTGATTTTAAGCAGTTTCAACAGACTTCAGAGTACATGATAGATTTTTGTTGCTAGAGCTATAGCATTATATTACCTTATGAAATACATCAATGAATAAAAAATGAGAAGTTGACCGACATTGGACTGAACAAATGGATAACTGAGCAATGACAAACACTCTGGTCATACTGTGAATTGAACCCCGGCCTTCTCTTCCACACTGATTTAATGAAACCCACAATCTACCAAATGTTTTGACAAGAAAATGTAAGCAAACCGTGGGAAAATCACATAGATTACTAGAGTGAAGATTAGATAGGTTACCAGTTTCATGTACTGTAAAAATTGTAGTCACAAGTCTCGAATTAGCTGAAAAAAATGTAAAAAACCAGCCTTTACTAATGTTCTACCATTACTTTAATATCAAGCTGAATCAACAGTTCTGACTTTCACACAGATTGGTAGAATGTGGGCACTATTTCATGATATCTCATGGCTTGGTTTCCCACCACCATTCTACAATTGGAGTGACACTCATCTTGCAATGCAACGCAACACAGCAGCTGCCCATCAATGTTATTTCTAAACGCAACCATTGCTGTCCGTATACAAAACCATGAAACAGTTTATTCATTCATGATCACTTGTTTTCAATAAAACATATGCAAATAAGCCCCCAAATAAAAATTAAACTTCTTATGTTCATAGCTGAAATTCAGAATACTTTAATTTGACAATCCCCAGACCCATAAGCCTTGATAAATAATTTTTGTGATGCACCTTGTCCAAAAGTTTGCAATTTTTTTTCAACAGTTCGCTCCAAAATTGCTCCCTCAAAACTCAGACAATCTTGGACAAAATAGCTTGGGACACCCCTCCCCCCTTTCAGTGTTGGCTATGGGATTGCTGTTCAAAGTGTGCATTCACTCTTACAGTGCAACATTGGAATGGGGCGCACGGTTTCATGTTATCCTCTAACCTTAAATTTGGTATTACATTTGCAACGTGCGACAAAGTGTCCCAACAATTTTGTCCCAGATTGTAGCCTTGTAAATGTACAATGTTTCCATCACATGTGGCATGCATGCATGTTGAGCTTTATAAAGTAACTAATGGCCATTTTCTATCTACAAGCTGTGTAGGTAAGGGAGGCTTTTGTATCAATCTGCTGAGACAAAACAAGGTATTTGGAGGTACAAGTGACAGGCACACAGATTACTTAAACAGAGATTACGTAACAGATTACGTAATTTCTTACATGAATATCGCCGCATTATCGAAGTGACTTAATACTTTGTGCAATTTACCAGCATACATGCACTCAGTCATATATAGTCTTTGTGATAATTAGGCTTTATATAAAATGTTGTATTTACTGATAGGATGTTATGTATTGGTCAGAAATTAATTGATAGTGTGAGGCTCCACAGTCTTGGGGGGTTTTATTAAGTTTCACAAGGCCTTATTTGATATTTTTAAATGAACACTTTGTAACAATGCTGAAGTGAAGAATAATTTTTTTTTTTTTTCAATGAACACACCTTTAGGCTGTCTGTAGACTGTTAACATTGTAGGGAGGTATGGAGAGGGAATGAGTACATGACCCATCGTTTCCAAGTCACAGTGTCATGACAATTAAATCCCCGTCCCCACTTCATGGGACCTAATTCCTCTGTTCAGTTTATATCATGCATCTGTTCATAATATTCTTTACCTTCTCTCTGAGCATCGTGTAATCAAACGGGGTCCTTGGGGTAACCCTATCTCTTTAGGTTCTTTCTTTCATTATCTCATTAATTCTCTTAAATACATCTGGAAATACATCTGGTAATACTTACTCTCTGTTACTCATCTTTCTCTCGTACATTCACCACATAGTCCCATTATTCTGTAACTCCACAGTGTGTTCGGTATAACGTCTCTTCCCCCTATTTCTTAATTCAGTCTTTCACAGTTTCTTCTATTTATTCCGTCTGATCTCCTCTTTCATCTTGTTGCCAATTGTTCACATTATCTAATTATATCTGTCCTTTGTAGCATCTGTATTTGTCTTGTCACTTTGCCTACAGACCTGAAGATCCTGACAGGATTAAAATGTCAGACAATCTACCATTTATTCATTTAATTCTTTTGGTCAATTCATGAATGCTGTATGGATACTGAATGTGTACAGAACAACAAATTACATTTTTGGCTGATATTTTTCCTCTTGTGTCCCTTGAATTCTTACTGCCTGAAGTGTTTTACATACTTAAGCATCAATGTCCTGTCATGACAGTGCTTTTCACAACAGTGCTATTGGAAAGGAAAAAGACAATATTTAGTATTATGCATGTGTCTTTTTTGAACAACAATTAAATCTTTTTTGACTTGACTGACTTACTATAACAGTAGAAATCAGCTCAACACCCCAGATTTCTCAACAATGACCTTCTAAAAACAGTTTCCAGTTCTTTTTTTCTTTTTTTCATGTACAAGGGTTTCTCCAGCTAAGAGATGGTCTGACATTTCCTACAGGAGAGGCTTTTAGATCTTCTCATCACAAATTGCTTCAAGTGTCTAACAATTAGCTTCCATCTCAATTATAATTTTTTTGTATTTTGAAGTGTGGGATAAGATTATTATTATTATTAGGTCCATTTATTAGTCATGACTTTGCAGATGTTCAGATCTTCTCCATAGTCACCATTTTGTTACCTCTAATTCATTTGGACTCAAAATTGTTTAAAGGGCAGCAAGAACCAAATTGTTGCGGTTTATTAAATTTGTTGATGGTAGGTTCGCAAACTTGTATTTTTTTTTCATGTTTGATTGTTAACTGCAGCCATTTCATTTTTGTTTATTTGTTGATAAGATGCACAATAACCACAAGTAAAGTATTTGGTATGTTGCTGATCATCCAAGATAACTCTATTTATCATACCAAGAGAAAAATGATCATGTTAGGCTACATGTATGCAAAAAACTTCCCCTAAAAAATGTGAAGCCAATGATAAATGAAGAAATTAGCTAATGACAACATATAAATCCTTACGTAGGCCATGTGGTAAGTGTCTGTACATGAAACTTCAACTAATATATATTTTGCAGTTACAAGTTCCTTTGCAAATTTGTCAGTGCACCTTTCAATTTTTTGCTAAGATGTGTCAAAGAGCAGGGGAAGAATTCAAAGAGTTATTGTAAAGCAAAAGAAATATTTAAACTTTAATATATTTTCTGAAAAGGTGTCTTCATTATCATTGATTGCACTAACATTATTCAGATTGTAGCACAATATATACGGCCAAAATACTAGAAAGAGTACTCATACACTGTTGAAATTACATATTGCAATGGCAGCAACCGCAATTGAATACAATTGCGTTTAAGACAGGAGAATTGGCTCAAAGGAAGCTTGATAGGTAGGCAGTTGTGAAATGATTATAAACCTTGACATACTGTGTGTTCAGTGGAGGATTCGTAGGTAGTGGGGTTCAAAGGACTGATAGGTAGATAGAGGGGGGGGGGGGGTTCAAAGGAACATAGGAAGGTAGTGGGGTTCAAAGAAATGATAGGTAGATAGAGGTCCAAAGGAATTACATAGGAAGGTAGTGGGTTTGAAAGAAATGATAGGTAGATAGAGGGGTTCAAAGGAATTACTTAGGAAAGTAGTGGGGTTCAAAGGAATGATAGGTAGATAGAGGGGTTCAAAGGAACATAGGAAGGTAGTGGGGTTCAAAGGAATGATAGGTAGATAGAGAGGTTCAAAGGAATTACTTAGGAAGGTAGTGGGTTTGAAAGGAATGGTAGGTAGATAGAGGGGTTCGAAGGAACATTGGAAGGTAGTGGGGCTCAATGGAATGATAGGTAGATAGAGGGGTTCAAAGGAATTACTTAGGAAGGTAGTGGGTTTCAAAGGAATGATAGGTAGATAGAGGGGTTCAAAGGAACATAGGAAGGTAGTGGGGTTCAAAGGAATGATAGGTAGATAGAGAGGTTCAAAGGAATTACTTAGGAAGGTAGTGGGTTTGAAAGGAATGGTAGGTAGATAGAGGGGTTCAAAGGAACATAGGAAGGTAGTGGGGCTCAATGGAATGATAGGTAGATAGAGGGGTTCAAAGGAATTACTTAGGAAGGTAGTGGGTTTCAAAGGAATGATAGGTAGATAGAGGGATTCAAAGGAACATAGGAAGGAAGTGGGGTTCAATGGAAGATAAGACCTCACCAAATTTCACCCACTGAGAATACTGGACTTGCACTTGATGTGTAATAGACACAAGGCAATACGTGGCCCCCTCCATCATACTGGTCACAGTGGCACCCCTTTGCTGAGCAGGAACTATCATACAGACAATGAAGGGCCCTCACCAGTGTTGGTGGGAGTGGGCTTTTTGCTGATATATTTAAGTTATCAGACATAGGCTAGGTTCAATTGGAAAACAAAACATATTTCAAACATGAACTGGATTTTACGCATTATAATATATTAAACTTGCAAGAGAATATTAATTAAAACTTAAGCAAAAAAACACTATCTTCATTTACGATTTTTTTGTAGTTTTATAAATCCACAGGAGTCGTGACTCCAGAGAAAGTGGACTCCAAGTTGCTACTCCCAACCAGGTGTCACAAAGCAACTTGCCCAAGAGCAGTAGTGGGGTTCACCTCAGAGGATAGACTAGCAGTGGGGTTCACCTCAGAGGATAGGTAGGTAGTTGTGAACCACTTAGACCTTGATATTACTCTGCTCAGACTTTAATTCTCTAAATAAGCCCAACAAGCATGATGCAAATACTGACTTGAAAAATAGAGAACTTAACTCAAAAATCTCTCCAGTAACAGAGAGAACAGGTTTGATATGTGTAATAAGCTGTGTTTTGTAGCAGTTAAAGCTGATTGGTTTTTGTTAACTGAAAAAGGCTTTTGTTTTTGTTTGTCAAGTTAGAAATTACAGTATTAGTCTTTGCAGGATGTGTAGTTATGGATGATGTCCAGATACTACACAGTCAAGTATGTGAATTGAACTTTTGTTTTACTGCTTTACGGAGTCTCCTTAAATTTACAAAAGTTGTTGAGCTTCTCATTAAAAATGGTTTCATACATGGAATTTATATTAATGTTGATAAGAATATTTGATTATTTATTTTGAACAGATGCAATGAATTACAAGTTATTTGTTCTATAAGTTCCTTTGCATGGGAAAAATACCTGTAAAAATATATATAAAACTTGTTGGATTGTGTATGACTTGATTTTGATCTTAAGGTCCCCTCATGAGAGGGATTTATAAAGTGTCCTCAATTCATAATGTACAAATTTACCGTTCAGAATTCAAGAATAAGCCAGATGCACTTGCAAAGTAATGCAGAAAATCTTTTTTTCTTTTTCATTCATAATTGAAATTATTAATGTTAGCATTTAGGTCTGTGTTCTGAGACAAATGTCATCTTAAAGTTTGAAAATAAACTCATAAAATCAGACAAATAATAACATACAAAATGTGGTTTCAGAGTTCAATTACGTACATGTTAATGTCTAACATATTAACTAAGAAATCTACGTAGCTGATATATAGTCATCTTACCACTGAATACATCAGGGTTACCTTATCCTGGTATTATCTTCCTCAGGTGGTATGTGGATAGGGGGGATAGAGGAATATCTACCACAATGCTTCGGATGCTGTGAGGAAGTTGACTGTTGAAACGGCTGTTAGTTTTTAAGTGCCAGTTAACTTCTCCTTACCTGAAAAGATAGATCAGATATTAATCAATTTTCAAAGGATAATTCATTGGCCTGCATGGAAATAAGGTGGCCCCTCATATTAAAGGGAAATAGGGCGTTTGTTTTAGAGAAAACATCCATATTTTTGAAACCAATGTTTGTGGACACAGAATGATAGATTATTCAAAATCAGGAAGGACTGTAGCCTTCTTTCCAAGAAATAAGCTCCTCACAGATCGAAATTCAGTTATTTGTTGCTCAACACTAATTTGTTCACCCAAACTTTTCAAAATTCAAATGATGCATCTTCCATTACGCATCACATGCATAACCTTTTGAGAAGATGATGCTTTGGTAGATGTTTATTGATGAGACTGAATGGTTGAACAATGATTAAAGCTATTTTCTTTGCATGTCATATCGGTGTATTCTAAATGCCCTATTTCCCTTTAACATTATGATACAAGCTATGTGAATACTAATGACATTACAATTTTAATTTAGCTAGCAGATACTTTGCTCTACATTGGCAAGTTTTGTACATATTAACGGAACATATTGAGTGGAATGAGCTTATCAACATTAGGGTACCAAGTAGAAATAGGAGGGTGGAGTCCATTTTAAAGGATGTAAGTGTGATTGAAGTTTTAACTGGCACCATATGATGCTATAATTATGATCCTGTTGTTGCTGTTCATCTCTGCACTATACTGGTCCCCTCTGTTTCTTCTTTTTGGAGGCATTCATGGGGAAAGGATTGACTTTGAAGCAAAGATATCGATGATGTAAGCATATACCAGGTGACCAGTCCTAATTCCATTACCAGCCTGTATGATTATCACCAGATGCGTTTCAACTGTCATGTGTGGAACATCGGCCTGGTAACTGGTTGCAGGTATCAACTGATGATGGGAGTGTTATAACTCTCAGTCTTCATGCCAATTAGCAGCAATATTTATGTGATGTACACAACTGTCTTCGGGTGCGAATATAGTGGTCCTTCAGGTTAACACATTAAAGTACAGTAGTTTTGAATACATTGTCATATGCAACAGCAGATCCAGAGGGTGGGGGAAGGGGTGACCATGATCTCTTAGGTCGACTGGAGTGAAACTGAAAAATTCACATCTAAAAGGCACACTTTTCTGGCCATTACTGGTATTTGGGGAATAGCATGTAACGACCTGTTTAAAACTAATTTCATGTGTTTAAATTGTTGTATACTATTGCTGAAGCTTTTGTTGCCTCTGCCTGTTCTTACAGCAACTGTTGGGTCCACCCTTGATAAGTTGGTCTTTTGAAGTCAGAGTTCACTGGTCTGCAATTCCTTCAGTTCCAAAAAGTTGTTTACATTCCTTTTTGTTCTTCCACTTAAGCTCACTGAGGAGTTATTGAAAACTATAATTCAGCTACTCTTTCCCTCCTGTCAATTTATGGATGCAGTGCTACTCTTTCCCTCCTGTCAATTTATGGATGCAGTGCTACTCTTTCCCTCCTGTCAATTTATGGATGCAGTGCTACTCTTTCCCTCCTGTCAATTTATGGATGCAGTGCTACTCTTTCCCTCCTGTCAATTTATGGATGCAGTGCTACTCTTTCCCTCCTGTCAATTTATGGATGCAGTGCTACTCTTTCCCTCCTGTCAATTTATGGATGCAGTGCCACTCTTTCCCTCCTGTCAATTTATGGATGCAGTGCCACTCTTTCCCTCCTGTCAATTTATGGATGCAGTGCCACTCTTTCCCTCCTGTCAATTTATGGATGCAGTGCCACTCTTTCCCTCCTGTCAATTTATGGATGCAGTGCCACTCTTTCCCTCCTGTCAATTTATGGATGCAGTGCCACTCTTTCCCTCCTGTCAATTTATGGATGCAGTGCTACTCTTTCCCTCCTGTCAATTTATGGATGCAGTGCTACTCTTTCCCTCCTGTCAATTTATGGATGCAGTGCTACTGTTTCCCTCCTGTCAATTTATGGATGCAGTGCTACTCTTTCCCTCCTGTCAATTTATGGATGCAGTGCTACTCTTTCCCTCCTGTCAATTTATGGATGCAGTGCTACTCTTTCCCTCCTGTCAATTTATGGATGCAGTGCTACTCTTTCCCTCCTGTCAATTTATGGATGCAGTGCTACTCTTTCCCTCCTGTCAATTTATGGATGCAGTGCCACTCTTTCCCTCCTGTCAATTTATGGATGCAGTGCCACTCTTTCCCTCCTGTCAATTTATGGATGCAGTGCCACTCTTTCCCTCCTGTCAATTTATGGATGCAGTGCCACTCTTTCCCTCCTGTCAATTTATGGATGCAGTGCCACTCTTTCCCTCCTGTCAATTTATGGATGCAGTGCTACTCTTTCCCTCCTGTCAATTTACGGATGCAGTGCTACTCTTTCCCTCCTGTCAATTTACGGATGCAGTGCTACTCTTTCCCTCCTGTCAATTTATGGATGCAGTGCTACTCTTTCCCTCCTGTCAATTTATGGATGCAGTGCTACTCTTTCCCTCCTGTCAATTTATGGATGCAGTGCTACTCTTTCCCTCCTGTCAATTTATGGATGCAGTGCTACTCTTTCCCTCCTGTCAATTTATGGATGCAGTGCTACTGTTTCCCTCCTGTCAATTTATGGATGCAGTGCTACTGTTTCCCTCCTGTCAATTTATGGATGCAGTGCTACTCTTTCCCTCCTGTCAATTTATGGATGCAGTGCTACTCTTTCCCTCCTGTCAATTTATGGATGCAGTGCTACTCTTTCCCTCCTGTCAATTTATGGATGCAGTTTTGAAGGTCACATTATGGAAATCTCTCTGCTAGAGGTTTCGAAAGCTATAAGACCACACTGCATTAGCAATAGGCTCTTTGACTCATGTTTGATTAATTTTGGTTGGAATAAACATGAATGTGTCAGAGCAATTTCTGACAAATTATAACTTGTGATAAGTATACCAGATGTATACTAGTTTTACCTGAATCATAATTTTCCAAGTATTTTCTGTTGGGAATTAGCTGTTATGTTAGTTACAAGACATCAATCAATAGGACTAACCAATAAATTTATGTACAAAGATCAATTTAATAATGTTTAATGGGGTGACTGTCAAATGCACACTTATAACAAGTCCATTTGTCCAAGATTGTTATATATGGAACTGTTTGGTTAAGAAGCATCCTTGATGGTCCTGCACAGTCAACTGGCACCCCACTATAAGTAATTCTTTTATTGTTTTTCTATTTCAATTGAAACTAATTAACATAGACAGGTGGTGAAAATTTCTGTCACTTTCATTAAGGGGATACCAAGGTGGGATAAAATGCATTTAGTAATTAATGCAACATATTTGGCAATCACATGGTCAGATACTGCACCATACTGTGAAGATCTATAATCTTTAATATTCAAATAACAACTAATGAAGCAAACATCATTGCACCTAATTACGTCATCTCACAAACATGTTTTTTTTACATGTTAATATAATGTTCCAGCAAAGTTAGCAAGACATTGCAGCATTACTTAAAGAATCACATTCATGTTTTGGTTTGGACTACCATTACACCCTAATGTCCCACTTTTTGTTGTCCACTATTGTTCCTCATTAACCATATGCTGCATTTCTGCAACTTTCTCCACCTCTCCCCATGCATTATAGACCACAACTTCAGCAACAAAGTTGTTTGAACTCTTTGCTAAACTGAGTTTATTGTTTGAGATTAGATATGCACCACTGCAGAGAAGAGTAAGGTGGGAGAGGATGACTCATGCTATTGATAGCTAGGAAGTCCAAAAAACCCAATTTTCAATTTTTCGGTGGTGCAGCATAACAGTAACGGGAAATTAATTCATGTTACCATATATACACACCTTCTAGCATATTTCATGGCAAACAAAATGCAAATTAAATGACCTTGGAAGAGCTGCAATTACCCATATTCACGTGCTCAAGTTAGCATAATACTTAAAATAGTACTTGCCAATTATGACCCATTAACCAGATTTTACAAGAGTGATGAAGTAATCATTCACCATCCTCTACCAGTTACTGACACTAGTAGTAGTACATCATCATTGGTATATACATAGCCAGCATGCTGCAGTCATGATCGATGGAGTACGAGTATGCCGCACTGAGTGCTGGCCGGCATTATGAAACAGGAAGACTGTAGAATCATGCTGCACGTGTGAGGGAGTGCATGCACCTTTGTAAACATACATGCACACATATACTGCACTCATGGCAGGAAGTTCAATCATTGTATAGTAATACTGTACACAATATAGGCCTGCTGAATCTGTGTTTTAATAGTTCAAGACTTTAAGCCACCAACAAAGGTACAAAAGAATGTATATGGATGTGAGCCTGGATGTAAAGCCCCCCTCCCCTTTCAAAAGGGAGCCTGAAAATGCTGCATTTGGGTATTGCCATGGTGATCAATCAATTATGCAGATCTTCTTCAAACTATTTTAAGGTCATTGAACCCTTGGCATACATATCTCCCAATCCTCTTGCATTCCATACTCCTCAATCATGCCCCCTCACCTCCTCTCCCACCCCTTCCATCACATCATATCAATAGCAATGATCTCTTAAAAAACTTAAGTAAAGCCATTCTGTTTTCAAACCCTATATTCTCTTCACCTGTGTATGAAGTAGGCTATAAATTTTTCAGCGTAACACGTGTCCTGCTGTAATTACGTCCATATGTTACCAAAGTTCCTACCCGAAGTGACTGTTTATTAACAGAATCAGATTATTATATTCTGTTCTAGCAAGTTTGTGATGTAACAGCACTACTAAACAAGTGTTTACAGATTAGGTCAAAGTTCACCCCCAGTTGCATATAGATGAACATGTACTGTACCTTTATATCTCACTGGGTCGCTGCTGTTGTTTTCCTTCCAAGCCACAGTAATCTTTAGCAGAAGAGATCTGAAACCAACCAGTTTTGGGTATGTCATGTTTACATT
The DNA here is from genome assembly GCA_021234535.1 of Stichopus chloronotus. Lineage (NCBI taxonomy): Eukaryota > Metazoa > Echinodermata > Holothuroidea > Aspidochirotida > Stichopodidae > Stichopus > Stichopus chloronotus. Next base: position 25,924,871 of record CM037831.1, read on the forward strand.
TAATATGTATTGGACCTGGTAGGACAGTTTCTCATGTATGTGCCACATTGCGGTAGTAAAATACATGTTCATTCTCTCATAATGTAAACATACCCTTGCATACTCATACATCCATGGGGTCTAATCACAAGTTATATAAGTATACATACTATCACTACTTGAGAGCTAGGTGACTCCATGCTTCACTTCTATACACATCAAGTACCTCATGTCACTATCATCACCAGCCTGCTGGGACATCCTTAGTTCCAACTGTGAGTGAAGCTTAGACCTTTCATTTATGCTAATGCATGCTTAACAACTGGCCTGTTAGGTATCTCATGAAGGGTTTTCTAATTGATGTATCTACCTATCTCTGAGTTCCAAAACTAAAGGCTAATATTGTTATCCTTTTGTCAATGGCAATCAGGCTATTCTTACAGACTATCTGAAACTTTTGCAAAATTTCCTTTCCAAATGACTACATTCAGTCACTGCATTTATTCAGTGAGCCATGCAGTACGGACATTTATATTACAGTATATCTGACTATAGGTGCCCATGTAGTGCCCTTTGAACATTCAAGTCATGATTTAAGTTGCCCAATCATACAGTGACATTTTTTATATTGGTGCCATAGATACTGTTCTACAGTGAAACAATCAGCTGATTCCCTTATTATTAATTGTGATGAGTTAACATGTTTTTGTTCTTGTTTTAGCTGGGGAGGTGGCAGGGAATATAGCTCAGAAATGCTTCAAGCTTTAAGTTAAACAGTAGACTGTTACATTATTTGTGTATGCAGAGAATCAATTTCTTCATCAAGCCTGATGTACAGTACTGTAGCTTTTTGTGGTTGTAACTCTACCGTATAACTCCAGAAATATGTGTCTATAAGTAGCAGCATATGACACAAAGCAGCCAGTGCAGCCAGCAGTATGTGTTTTCACCCGTATGAAACATTTTGAGATCTCATATTTGATTGACAGCAATATATTGTGTGAATTTGGTCATTGACTGATTTGTAGTAAAATATCTTGCTTTTAGTAAACCAGTCACTTTGTTCATACCATGACAACCAACTTGAATTATTCATCTATGTGGTGTGAGTTAAACATAGCCTAAGTAAGCAAGTCTTGCTCTTACATCATGTAATTAAAATGGTTTTGGCATACGTCTCTCATTGTACACTGAGGAGGCCAAACATCTGCAGCTAACTCTAATGATATAACTATACAGAGTGCAAGTCTAATTTAAGCCAGCCAGCTTCCACTTGAGCCAGTTTGCTTCAATTATCAACTTGTAGGTGTCAGAGTATGCCAAGGTATACATAGGCACATGCATTGATATTAATTATTATAAAATTCAGCAAAGAACAGCTATGCTATTCAATAACTATTTATACAATATGAAACTCAGTAGAACAAAATTCTCATGTAGTGGTTGCTATGGACTAACTTAGAGTAATAGTGACTTTAACAATTATTTTATTTTTCTTCTGTGTCAGTTCTTTTTCTTTCTCGACATGGCCACATACTCATCTCAATTACATTTCCTAGTCCCATATCAATATGCACCATATGTCAGTAAAGGTGATGCCACGACCATATCTAGGAGTTAGACAAATGCAGAAATGCTCCACAATTTTGATAAAAAAAAGGTAGTAATAATGTTATGATAATTGCAAATGGAGAGTCACATAATTTAGTGGCTGAATCTGTCATTAGCTTTAACTAAGTAACATCACAGTCAGTGTTCATATCTACCTTCAATGCTAACTAGCAGCGATTCAAATTTATTTCTCAAATGTTTTCACATAATGCCGTCAAGTAACTTACAGCTCATGTCATGCTAGCTATTGGTACTGGTGTCACTGTCTATGTGTAAATTGTTGGAACAACTTTATTTTTGCAAAGAGTGACTCAACACCAAGTCCCATTGGCTCACAGGTGTAGTTTTCTGAAATTTTGTATACTTGCGTGTAAGATGTGATGCTTTTGGTATATTTGAAAAAAAAAAGATGAGCTCCGAAAATGCAATTTGTGCCACACATGATTAAAATTAAATGAAGAAGTTATAATCTTGTTTCCATGCTAAATTAATCAGAATACCTGGGAAACACATTTTTGCCAATTGGATATAAACTTGAAGATACCTTTGCTGTTATATAATATACAGCTCAAGAGATACCAGTAGACATCTAGGTATTTTGTTGTTGACCATGCTATATGTTTCCTACCTGCATGGGTGAGATAGAATCACCGAGCAGTGATTATTCAAATGATGTAAGGTGATGATCACGGTAACAAAGAATGATATTATCCTTTATGTCTTACTTTAGTAAAACTTGAAAAACTGGATGTTAGGTACTCAGTTCAGTTTGAAAACTGTGAGCATGCATTTGTCCAGTCCCTACTTAATACTTAATATTTTTCAAGAGCCTATCCTTTCTCTCCTTCTACCCAGGCTAATTCTCCTGCGTATTGTTTGTACCCACTGCTAACATCAAATGGATCTATGTGAATTATTATCTGCTGTAAACTGTACATATGCCACTGGTGGTTTTATAGGAAACATAGTACAGGTCTAGCATGCATATTTGGAATAAATCCAATATTCACAGCGTCTCTGTCAATAGTGAAGGGAATTGATAAATTAACTAGTATCACATTTATAAGCTTCAGTTCACAATGTGTTATGTTACCTTGAATTGATCATTGTGCATTCATTCACAATAGTGACCTAGAGCAAGATGTTACACTCAGTTTGATGGATGAATTACTGAATGTTATGCTCATCATCCGTTTTAGTCCTAAGAATTATCATGTATGCCAAATATGGTCAGACTATCCCCCAGAAGTTCTCAACTGACCTCTCAGTAACCTTTATTTGTTTCGATGGAAGATAAACTTATGCGATCATGATTGCATGCACCGGTATGAGTGTATGTATATATGTATGTGTGTGTATGTATGTATGTATGTATGTAAGGGTGTGTGTGTATGTATGCATGCCAGGGTGTATGTATGTATATATGTGTGTGTGTGCATGTGTGTGTTTGTAACACTTAGCTTGTGTGCCCAATATCTCGAGATAGGAATGATGGATGCTGTTAATACTTGATATGTAGGTTTGTCATATTGAGAGAAAACCCTATTGTTTTTGGTGGAGGTCAAAGGTCATCTGGAGTCACCAGAAGTCAAAAACTGAAAACTTTTGTGCTCGTAATATCTCCAAGTAGGATTGATGGATACGCTTCATAGTTGGTGTGTAGGTTTCCCATATTGAGAGGAAGAATACTATTGCCTTCTGTGGAGGTCAAAGGTCATCTGGGGTCACCAGAGGTCAAATAGTGAAAACCTTGTGCATGCGATATCTCCAGGAGGGAGTGATGGATACTCTTCACACGTAGTATGCAGGTTTGCCATATTGAGAGGAAAAACACTATTGTTTTTGGTGGAGGTCAAAGGTCATACCAGGTCGCTAATGGTTAAATTCTGAAATCTTTATGCACACAATATCCCCAGTTAGGAATGATGGATACTCCTTGTACGGGATATGTAGGCTCGCCATATTAAGAGCAGGAACCCTATTGTTTTTGGTGAAAGTCAAAGGTCATCTGGGGTCACCAAAGGTACAAATACTGAATACCTTGTGCACATGATACCCCTAGATAGGAATGATAGATACTATTCATACTTGGTATGTAGGTTTGTCGTATTACATATCCTACCATCTTGTACTTGATTAACTGATGGTTAAACTTTTCTCTCCAATTGTAGGGTTGCAATGAGCGACTGGATGACCAAAAAACCATCAAACCTTGCACTAAAAGTATCAGTTCCCATAGTGTAAACTTTGGGTTCAGTATTTTACTGCCCATGCATCTTGTAGCAGTCGTTTATGCCACATCCTTCATAATATGGACCTGTCACACTTCATTCTAAGTCAAATGTGGTCAAAAACATATGAGGTTACCAGAGGTGAAGTATAAAGCCTTGTACATTCAGTATCCTCAGGAAGGAAATTGTTATGAATTTCAAACTTATCATTCAGGTATGACATATTAAATAAAAAAATATTGTTTTTGGTAGGAAAGGGCATTTAGGGTCACCAAAAACTAGAAACCTCATGCACAGAAACTCTTAACAAGAAAAATTTATAGACCTGAAACCTTGCTTTTGGGCACATGGTACCTTATATTGAGTGCAAAACCGTCCTATTTTTTAGTGAATGTCAAAAGTTGTTTGGGGTCACTAAAGGTCAAGATCTGCATGCCATGTCATAAGAATAGTAGCACACATGACTCTTGCATTTTTCAAACTCTTGCATTTTTCAAAATCTTGCATTTTTTAAACTACAAATAGTTTATTGCAAATCTGTTGTTTTGGTTGACATTGATCTTTCATCGAAAACTGGCATCTTAAGGTATATCACATGCAACAGATTTCAGTCTACCACCTCTCATTACTGCAAGTGACCTTTAACCTCTGCCAAAATGAAGAGGTTCTTGCACTAAATGTTAGGCATTTCAACACATGGTATCAAACCTTCCCTTCTTAAATTATGACAGGCACAAGTTTTCCTGTGTTTTTCCACAAATGTTCTAATTCTGATAAAAAGAGAAATATCAAATGGAACAGGGATGGACAGGTTAACTAATTGAACCAAAAGTTGTAGAATTCTTTATTAAAGATGCATTTGGAAATTTTAGTTTTAAGAGAATCAATTGTCTAAATATTACGACCAAATGTAACAGTGTAAATCATTGTATAGAGTATCATGGCCACAGCAAAGGATCATTCCTCCCCCATGCCCACTAAACTATTTTGATGTTGATAGTACAGTAACTCAGGTGAAAGAATGTAGGATGCAACAAATCAGAAATATCAAGGTGATGACTAGTTATTCAGAGATTTATTCCACAAGTTACATATATATTAAATAATACATTGTGATATGTGAGGCAACCATTTCAAGTTCTTTCAAGATTGTAATGATGTGATACAGTGTGTGATTCTAACTGCAGTATTTTGAACACTTGAAAGTATTTGAGGTCTAACTTCTTGACCAGGAAGGCCGTATACAATAATCCAATAGGAAATATATCATTAATATGATATTGCTACAAATGTACATTGATTTCTCAGCACCAAAATTTAGGTAGCAACCTAGGCCTGCCCTCTGTGTATTTGGACCTACTTTGATTTTTTTATTACTGATGATGATTGCAATATTTTTACTTATACTATTGTATTTACATGGGTGTAGGTGTATATGTGTATCTTTGTGTGTATAGTTGTGTTTGTATTTTTGTGAGCCCTGTGTAGCTTCCTTGTAAAGATGATATCCCCAGAAGGGAAGCTAGTACAGAACTGATATTTAATATGTAAATGTACCATATTGGGTACAAGAACCCACATGTTTTTGTCAAGTCAAGTAGTGAAAACCTTACAAACAAAATATCTCAAAAAAATAAGCTTGGTGAACAGTTCCAATATTTAGTATGGAGGTATGCCACAACGAGGAAAGGACCCTTTTGGTTTTGTTCAGTGGCATCAACAGACTTTTATTTGGGGTCAGGGCACTGTGGGGATAGAGTACATGTGTAGGGAGCACTATCAGTCATTACTCGTGGTGCTGGTTGCACCATGAAGGACGAAGCCTATAGAGGGCAGGGTCTAAGGCCCTTCCTTAGGACCCCTGGAGTCTAGGGATAAGGCCCTAGTGGTGCCCAGGGGGGTAGCCCCTGGAAGTTCCTGGGTTTTTTAGTATTTCTAATGCATTAAAGTTATCATTTTAACCGTAATTCAATTCTTTCATCACAGGTTTGAAACCACCAAAGCTGGATAAATTTAAGTTCAGGAGAATGTCCCTGTGGGTAACCAATTGCCAAATTCCGGGAAGTTGATGGGTTCTCTGGTATTTGTGAAGTATTTCAATCATCATTTTAAGGATAATTCTATTTTGGGATACTTTCAAGTGTGACTAGACACAAAACCAATGTAGGATAACTACATTCAAGTCAAGGGGGGGGGGGGGGGGAAGTCCCTGCAGGGATATGGGGCAAAAATCCCCAAAAGTTCCTTGTGTTTGTCTTTTTGCGATGTCTCAAATTGAAGGGTAATTCTGTAGACTAAACACGCAGGTTTAAAATTAAAGTTGGTCAACTTCAAGTACGTCTAAAGACAAGTTGAAAACCATAGTTGAATAACTTCAAGTTCAGGGGCAAAGTCCCTGGATAAATCCCAGGTTTAAAGTCATTATAGTATTGTGATATACTAAAGTCATCATATGAAGGGCAATATATTATTTAAATAAAGGTATGACTACACACAGGTTTAATACAAAAATTGGATAACTTCAGGGTTAGGGGTTAGGGCTAGGGTCCTGGGACAAAGACCCTATTGAGGTCCAGGGGGGGGGAAGCCCCTGCCAGATACTGCATGTTATGGTATTTGCAATGCATTAAAGTCATCATTTGAAGGGTAATTTTATTGATTAAATACATGTCTAAAATTGAAGTTGGATATCAGTCACTCTGAATTCTCTGACTATAGGAGATCTATATATTTTGAAAATATATGTGAAAATCTTGTAGACACAATATCTCACGAAGGTAAGCTTTGAGAAATGTCATATTTAGTTTTTAGGTGGACCATGTTGAGTACAAGAAGTGCATTGGTTTTGGTGTAGGTCAAGCATCTTTTGAGGTCAACAGGGGTCAGATAGTGAAAGCCTTGTAAACACAATGTCTCAAAAAATGGATGCTGGGACAGATCCAATACTTGGTAGAGAGGAGAACCACAATAAGAACAGGGACCCTATTGATTTTAGTGGACGTCAAAAGTCATTTGGTTTTAACAGGTGTCAAATTATAAAAACCTCACGTGTACAATATCTCAAGAAAAAAAGCTTGGACAGATCTCATGTTTGGTGTGAATGTGTATCACATTGTTTGCAAGTACTGTACCTTATTTTAAATCAACAGGGGTTGAACTGTGAATACCTTTTAAACACTATATCTCAAGAAAGGATGCTTGGACAGATCTCATATTTGATATGTAGATGTCCCTAGTGAAGAACAAGAGCCCTACTTTTTATGGAGGTCAAATGTCATTTGAGGTCAACTGAGTCAAATTTTGCAGACCAAATATATCAAGAAGGGATACTTGGCCAGATCTTATGTAAGATTTGTAATTGTACCACATTGGGTACAAGAACCTTGCTTGTTATGATATTGGTCAACAGCCATTTTGATTCAAATGAGGTCAATCACGAGCAGTTACATTTGTTCATATTTGATATATCCACCAAACTCCTTGGATAATAAGGAAAATCCCAATGATGTGTGAGATTAAAGCCTGAGAATTCAATAAAATCATCAAAACCACAATGCATTCGTGCATTCTGGTTTGATGCCTGTACTGTTATTATAGTTTACATGTGGTGTGTGCCTGTTGTGTGTATAATAACAGTAAAGGGTAAAGAAAAATGTCATGGAAACCTTAATAAGATAAGCAATACTGCTACTCATACCAGACAGGTTAATAACAGGGAAAAAAAGATATGCAGATGGCTGATTGCTGTGTCCCTCCCTCTCCAGTACCCACCCCACGCAATGCATTCATGTTCCTGCATCCTATAGCTAGGTTTCCAAAATATCTGCATACAGCTGGCTGCTTAATCATTTAGTGGCAATTAACTGTTTCATTATCATATATACATAAGACATAATCCACTGGGTCACAAGAATGATTCACTTTTGTACATCACAAGTTCTGCAACCAACTTATGATCATCATGGGCAGGTATTCATATTTGCTCTTCCTGTCAAATGTTATTGTTCCATCACTTGCTTCATATGCAAGCACTCACTTTCATAGTTTTGATGTCAGCACAAGTTTCTGTTGGCCCAATGAAAAGAAACACATTACTGCCATCATCACCACTATATTGTCACCTCAATGAAATATGCATTTAACCAAAATTGGTCACAAAACATTGCTATTTTGCTCTTCAAACTGTGATGGTTTTGCTGGGAGGCTGTGCTTAACTTGTCCCCTCACCATTTTTGCAAAATATATTCTTTGATTTCTTAAATTTTTGGTTTAATATGAATCAGGGAGCTGCTTTTAGAAGGCAATTTGATGGAAAATTTAGTTACTGCTAATACTTTAAGACCCACCAAATTAAGTGAAGATAGTAAGCTGTTCAAGTAGCTCAAAGGTATTTCCTTCCTGTAAAAGCAATTTCACAGTTCAATGTACTTTACCTAGCAACATCACTGAAGTCAACTAATCCTCAAACAAATACTTCCCTCAGACCAATGCTTTGATCCCAGGTGTTTAGCCATCAACATTTTCAGAGAAGGTGGCACCAATTCGAAATGACTGTTTGATTGATATAAATGAATAAATGTATATTTGTTGTTAGCGAGAGATCGCATGCAAATGAATACAAGAGGTAAAAGTCTAAGTTTCCTGAAAATTCCTGAAATAGCCAGATGTAAATTTTTTTTTAGTTTTATCATAAAGTCTAAGTGCTATATTATCAAAAGCGACACCATACCTCCCAAGTGACCCGCATTTAGCGGGTTTGACCCGCATTTGAACACCCAAACCTTGCTGACCCGCAACTCCCTTTGAAAACCCGCATTTCACATCTCCGTAGTGGGCAAAGAGGAAAAAAGGAAAAAGATCAGCAGGCCTACAGAACAGATTTTTTGGCGGTAACCTAGAGAAATTGTGTTGACTTATTTGTCCAGAAAGTGCTACCATTTTGCGTGTAGGCACTCCTAAACTTCACAACAAAATTTCGAGGGGGACACCTGCGCCCGTTAAACCCTTCCCCGAGGGGGCGGCGATTCACCATCGGACAGATTATGGGTGGACCCGCATCTAGTCCCTCAGAACTTGGGAGCCATGCAACACCGAGCGGCACCTAGGTAGCATCATTATTTTTCTTTTGATGACTGGCAATGTTGTTGCAGTGCAGAATCCTCCTAACTCAAACTGTAACTGTAGCAGACGACACATAGTAAGTTACATACCATATTGTGTTTACTCTTTAACCTTATTAAGAACCTGTGGAATGATGTCAAGAGGAGTACAAAAGAGAGATTACACTTTTGATCTCGGCAACTGTGTATATGACTTCAAAGCATTATGTCTTCTAATTACAGCTCCCTGTTTGAATTCTGGACCGTTAAAATTATGTAAGTCAATTTAAATGTAATTAAGGAACACTCCTCTGCATCATACAGTAGTTATGTTATAACTTTTCTCAGCAAATTGCAAAAGTATTTGAATTTTTATTTTTTTCGATATCTTTGATTGATGAAAAAAACCAACTGTAACTTGGTATGGGTTTGCAATAGCTGATTCTACACTAAGATGTGTCTGGTATTCCTCCTCCACTGTCGTCAGATTAATGATCTTGCCATACATACTGGTAAAACCACAAAGCCAGAGGCGGACATTCTAGGAATGATGAAAACTGAGTCAAAGGCTTCAATAATGATCGCCATTGTTACCATCATGATCGTCATTATCATCACCATGATAATCACATCATCACCAATAAACCACCTCCATTAGTCTATTAATCATCATCATGATCATCATCTTCACCACATTTTACCCTCATCATCATTATTGCAAACCACCTTCCCTGATCATCATTATTTTTCACATATCATCACCATCATCATCATTACCACCATCACATGTCATCATCATCAGCATATAGCCTATCAGTACCATTATTATCATCACAATCATAATCATCACAATCACATGCATCATTATCATCAATTTCCATATCATTATCATCATGATTATCTTCATCATGATCATATCACATGCACTATGACCATCATCATACTGTACCATCATCACCATTATCATGATCAGTATCATCACATATCACCATCATCATCATCAATCACTATTATCACCATCATCTTCATCAACATCATTACCACCACCTTCATCATCGTTATTATCACATCACCTTTGATCTTTATCACCACCGCTTCATCATTATCATCATCACCATCATCAGCACCATTGCCTTCACCATTGCCATCATTCATTATCTTGACTTCTGTAAGTAGAAACCATTTCCATTCTTACTAATAACAGGTTACAAGTTACTTGTACCAGCTGTTGTTTGAGATATCTACAGGTAAATTTGTCACCATCCATACTATACACATGTCACAAAGGAATTTGATGGAAACTATAGCTTCTGAAACTTTTGTGTGTCTCAGTGTCAAATTTGCCACAAATGTCTGTTTCAGTTTTGTGACTGCATCTTCTAAAATGCCTGTTGTTGTTACCCTCCATGACCCATTAATGCATAGAAACTCTCTACCCTGACAAATTCATTATGCAAGGACAATGAAGAATGGAATCAATTGAAAGTTCATCTACAATGAGTCTCAATATCTTATCAAAATTAAGTCATCTTGTCCAACATTTTGATGTTTTATCCTAAAAATTGACAAGGTTTACACAAAGGTAACATAAATTCTCAGTCCTTTGGAAATTATTGATTCCTGGCCAAGTATGTGTCAGGCTATATATGATTTGAACAACTTGAGTGTAATGTACATTGCTATAATGCATGTAAAATTGTTCTGTGGATTTTGTAGAGTTGATTAGAGTCTTTCTTGTTTATGATACAATCTGATCAAGGTAAAGTCATATTACTATCATGGCAGTAACTTGATCAAGGCAAAGTCAAATCCCTGTCATGGTGCTGACTTGATCAAGGTAAAAGCATATCCCTATCATGGTGCTGACTTGATGATTGCCAGCATTTGAATAAAGTGAGCTGTGCATAGCTAACTGTATGATACTCAGTCTGCAGCAAGGGTACTAAAAATTCATGCAAAGCAGAAAAATGTCAAATATGATAACTTGAAAAGACTCATGCATTAATTGTGTGTTTTATATATGCATCATTTTGTGCTTCTTTTGCTTTATGCTCTTGCACCTCAAAAGTTGGGACTCAAAGAATTTTTTTTTTGTAGCTGTATTAAACAGACAATTAAAACCATTATAAGAGTATAATGGTGATACATTTAAAAGAAAGTAATCTGGCCATATTCAAGTGGATATGATTGCAACTCCGACTTTGTTTCGAATGCCGGACTGGGCCCTTTAATAAGTCAAATGTCACCACATCCAACGAGATCAACATCTTGTGGTAAAAATATAGGTGAAGGACTTAAATGAATATAACAATGTATGCACAACATAATGTAACTCATGTATATAAAATGCATGGGGATTTGCTAATCCCCAAACCCACAAGATGAGTTTTGTTTCTGTGAGTTATCATCAACACATGATAACAGAAAGCTTTTGAACCAGGCATGGATACTTCCTTTTGATTTTTGGAGCTTGTCACCAATTAGTAGTTTCCATAAATTTTTTGAGCAGTGACAGCACCAGGATTTTAGATTTGTGGAGGCAAATGGAGGGGAAAAGAAACTCGTGGGGTAGCAAAATTTCATGCAGAACACAAGCTTTGTGAGTGGGGTCCAGGGGCCATCTTAGGACTACAACCCAGTGGGGATCCAGGGGGGAAAACCCCCTAGAAGCTCTGAGGTCTCAGCATATCTCTAGTGAGTGAAAAATTAGATCTCCTTATAGGTACATTTTTGTTCGAAGTGTATCATTTAATGCAGTGTGTAATAGGACGTTGATATTGGTGAGGCTGGTTGACGATGACTCAGATAGATGAAAGAGAGTAGGATGTTGATGAACTAATATAATTCGTAACGGTTGATCAGAGATCAGGGATAGAAGAAGCGGAAGTGGAAGTAGCGAGAGAGACAAGTTGGGTGAAAGTGATGGGCATTAGATGGATAGGGAGTACAGGCAAAGCAAAGACAAGAACAGAATAGATAAGTATCTTAGGTCGATATTGTAAGATTACAGTGGCGGCGCTACAGGGGGGCATGAGGGGGCATTTGCCCCTCCAGATTGTTTCCTTGCCCCCCAGTTGTGCCCCCCCCCCCAGCTGCTCTCACCCTTCCCAATCAGATCTTGTACTCATCCAAAATTAATCACAAAACTATGTATTGGCATTGGACTGAATAAGAACAGCTTCCGGGGAATCATGATTGATGAATGCCTAATTTATGTTACACAGGCTGCGAGTTTTCATATCATGCCCGTAGCCACTTCAACAGTAGGCCAGCCTGGTCAGACCAATTTGCTCTGGAATGTTTACCGTCCAGCATAAGGGAAGGGCGGGTAGGTGGATGCTTCCTTAAATATAGGAATGTCGTTGTTTTCCTAAATATAGGAATAGAATGTAGTGTATGTAGCCTGTGTGTGTGTACGTGTGTGTATGTGTGTGTACTCGGTGGTACCGCGTAAATGTGAAATGGTACTCCCAAAGAAAAAAGTTGGGAACCTTGGAGTACGGTCAACCGAAAAAATAAATAATATAAAAATAAATAATATACCTCTCTTGGGGCTTAATTTTCCACCCCCACCGGGGCTTTGCCCCTGGACCCCACCAGGGGCCCTAAGGCGGGCCCCTGGACCCCTCCGGCAAGGCCTCGCGCTTCGTGCTTGGTTTCGCGCTGCGTGCGAAAATTTTGCCCCCCAACATTTTCCTCTGCCCTCAGTTTGCCCCCCCCCCAAGTCTGACATCCTGGTGCCACCACTGTAAGATAAGCATGTTATCACGTCCTCCTGGTCACAAAAAAAAGTCGTCTTGGAACAAAAGTTTTGAGAAAGGAGAAAATTGCCCTCCATTGACATAAGATACATAAAGCTACAGAGGAAATAAATTAAAGTACAGCTCAAGCAGGTGTAAATAACAGCCAACACAATCTTGAATCAAAAGTTCATTATGGAGAATATCATATTGGAGGCAGTACAGTACAACCAGATGATTATTCGTCTGGTAGGTCAGAAGTCACACGTCTACTTGCTGCATCTGACCAGGCACTGGGTCTGACTAGGGTTGTCCGTGTTGACGGAGGCAGAGTGTTACCTTCAGCCTCAGCTGAACGTGTTGATGGTTAAGGCGTATGGTTTTACAGTACCATTAGGTGTCTCTGTCTAGCAGATGTTATCTGGGTTTTGCTAGTTTTGACTTGACAATTCCTGGCATTCAGTGCCCTGTATCTGAATCTTGAATGCACACTGGTTGACCCAGGTAGATCCTAGTGGTGGTCTTGAGTGTCGGAGTGCATTCAAGTTGTAATAGAATCGCTGAGAATCTTGCCTTTTCTGTGGTTCCTCAACAATCTTAGTGATGTCCCTGGTAGTATTTGGAATCTTTTATGGGAGGACTGTCTTTAAGGATCGTCCCATGGGCTTGTTGGCAGGAATGGGTAGAGTGGAGCTTAACTGGGGTGGTTCTCCGCATCAGCACTGCTAGTGGCTTTTACAATCTGTGTTGGACTATTTTACCTTTTTAAGGATTGATTTGAATGTCCTAATTAATTTGTCTATTCCTCTAATTTGACAATATGAAATTATTTACGACCTCTCATGGGGTCCAGGGACAAACCCCAGTAGGGTGTCCATGAGGGAAATTCCCCGAATCTCTGAGGTTTTAGCATATCTCTAGGTGAAAAATTATGTCTAAGGGTAAGTATACTTCAAACATGAAAATTTATGACCACTGGTGGGGTCTAGAGGCAGCCTATTAGAGGCCCAGGGGGCAAAGCCCCCATTATGTTTTCATGTGTAGGTTTTGATACTTGAAGGTGTACAAACAAGACACCATAGATCACCTAGTACATTTGATCAGAAGACTTACATTTTCTGACAAAAGCCATAAAAGACCATTTGTGAATTCACTTGCCAATGACAAAAAAACAAAAAAGTGCTAAAACTTCTGAGTTTAGTGCCTCATCTAGTGGCCCAAGTCAGTCACCATAGTAAGAAAATGTTGTGTAAAAAGTAGTTAAGTTGTTGAAATGAAATTGGCTTGAAATTAAAAAAAAAATATAGTTAGACAATGATAGACTGGTACATCAGAGTGACCTAGTGAAGTATTGGCTTTGCCAGCCAAGTTTATGTGATTGCCTGATGTTCACCCCTATAAGTCGATGGTGACCAAAATGAAGGATTATAACCTAACTTAATCCACAGTAACTGAGGTTTGAGAATTTGGTTACTAAATTTGAGGCAAAGTAGGAGCCACCACACCTCTGATCAACCTGAATTGAAAGACTTTTATCTAGTTGCATGTCATGATCTTTCATTCCACTTGTTTTGATGCAATAGATCCCTTTCTTGTGATTATAGCATAGTCTGAAAAAAGTCTTGAAACTGAAGATGTCAACTAGTTATACATTGCCGTAATATTGCCATCTTTTATTTGTCATACATGTCATTTATTTTGTAGAACTGATGCTTGTCATGGATTTGTTAATGTGTGTAACAAGTAACTGAGGTAGGCTAATTGTATTAATTGTTTCCATAACTAAAAACATTATTTTTTTCACACTGTAAACCTGCTGTATAATCCAGATTGTCAGTAGACTTTGCATTTGCACACAAATATATTTTTATTCAAAACCTGCTCTCTTTCGTTACCGCCGACTGCATTCTCACTGCCAGCATCCAACATGAATAGTCTTGTAGCATATTATCCTGTAGGATTTGACAGTAATGTTATGGTATTTCCTAGGTACACTGTGAGGTGACATGACATGGCATCCTTTCTTGGCAATCAGAGAGATGTTCTGTCGATCATGTGGCTTCATACTTATTGTTTTATATGATATGTATAACATTTGCACCCTTAAACAAAAATCTAATTAGACATACTAGATGAAACTCCTCTCACAGAATCAAATCACTGATAAGATGGAAGACAATCAAATTATGAGAAACTGAAGTTAACAATTGAATTTGGTAGAAATTGTTACATAGGCTAATTGTTTCAAGCTGATCCAGCACTTGTTGTAAGAGGAGGTGGGGCGGCGGCGGGTGAGTGAATAAAGTGCACCATAATTGCACTATGTGGCGTGAAGTGCATTTGATTGTCATGTGGGATCCAGGGGCTACCTAGAGGGTGTTAATACAGTGTGTCCTGCTTTTTTGACATGGCAATATGACACAAGGACAGATTCCCGAATCCCTTAATCAGCAGGCTCTGTGGGGATCACTGATTCCACTTGTATCGCTAGTAGTCTGAAAACTAGGGCATTGTTACAAATGGATTACAATTTTGACCCACAGATATAGCTATAATTAAAAGTCTACCATATTTGAGAGAGATTTTAAAGACCTTAAAGTTTTTGAGTTCCACAAGTGTTTAAGTAATATACTATAAATTGTTGTAATTAACAGTGTTGTAAATGACTCAAGTCACTGACTTGACTCGAGTTGGACGTGAGTCACGATTTTGAAGACTCGACTTGACTCTAGTCACTTGCTTCAAAATATGACTCGAGTCAGAAGTTTGAGAAAGTGCAAAATGACTCGACTCGAGTCACTATGCTGCATGACTCTGCTTGACTCAAGTCCTTTCACAATGACTATTACATTAAATACTGTTTTGGTGTACATTTCAAGAAATACACTACTAGTTGATTAATTGGAAATGGCAGTAGAAACAGCTGACCTGTTGTAATCAGAATTTGTCCAGATTCGCTGTCGATTGTATTTATACACCTACAACTTCAATCATCGTGTAGGCCATAGATTATGTACGTTAATATTACATTTACAGTACAGTAGCTTTACCGTGTTTCAATGCTAATTGCATGCATAGGATGTTCATGTTTGATGTGTATTTTCCCCTTTTTAGGTAAGAGGGGTGATACATCTACATACTTGGGTAATAACAGTTTCAGGATCTGGGGTGACGAAGGCAGCATGTTTAACAATTGTGTACATAATTTGCTCGTCTGATCTAGTATTGTAGGTCCATTGTAGGTCAATATGCTCAAGTAACTCAAGATATACTCAAATAGACAGAGTGACTCGACCCGACTCTATTGACCCACTGGCAATGATGAAAGACTCTGTTTCGACTCTGACTCGACTAGTGGGAGACTCTACTCGGGCGAGACTCAAACTTTAGTGATTCGATTACAGCACTGATAATTAAGTCACATTCATTAAATTTCCATCAGTGAAACAGCACATACTAAATGTGAGGTTAAATAGTTGCAGAGTGAAGTGTACGTACGGTGCCCAATGATGGAGTACATTCAATTTTCATGAATTGAGCATAGCCCTGTACGTCATCCGGCATGCGGTCTGTTAACTTTCCTCTCCACTGGCTGGCTCAGGCTGATCCAGGCTCCCAACCAACAGTTCTCATCAGCATGCACTGATCTATCATCTCAGACCGCCTGGAGTACATCCCTTAGTTTGTCAATCATTCAGTATACTACCATAAATGCTGAACTAGTAGGTGATGCCTTTTCAACTTTACTGTAAAAGCAGAAGTATATGCCTATGTTATTTGAATGTATGCATCTTCATTATGCAAGGTCAAACCTAGGCTAATAATATTACAATACTGTAGCTGAATTGGGCATGTGATGTGCAGGTATGTGCATGTGTTTTGCAGTAAAGTACTGTTCGCAGTAAAGACATATGAAAGATCACAGGTTCTTTCATGGTGATGTATAGTAACAACTAGTGATCACTGTTCATGATCATTAGACCCCTTGCATGTGGCTTCACGGTGATGCAGTGCACTTGGGCCCTTCTTATAAGCTGCACATCTTAACACGTACATGTCTGAACATTGGGCACGCACTGTCATTGCAGATCTGCCCTGACCGCGCGCCAGTATCTACACACCGGCAGCTAGCTGTATCACGATATGTAGCGCAGTTTGTTTGCTTGCCTCAAGGAAGGTGCCCAGGCTTGTTTGTTGTTATGTGATGCTAATACAACTTAGGCGTATTCTGTTTGAAAATATTTTGGTTGACACAAGTTTAAATCACATGGTTCCATAATTCGGATTCATTCAAGTTATCGCAATTTGTGCTCTATCAATACTAAAATGTAACATACACACTTACCCTTTGCCATCCACCACTTTCCACACCAACCATGTTTTCGTGGTTATGCAATCACAATATTACCTGACAATAGCATGAAACACTAGTGTAATTGGTGGATATATTAATGGCACAGATATTAAATTGTATCATTGAACTTAAGTTGCTGTCAATTAGCCAGAAAACTCAGTCATATAAAAGATGGGCAGAAAAAAGTGATTCTGCAAGGACAACTGAATTATGTCTGTACCGACACCTACATGTATGATCAATTATCTTCCTCATTCAAATGAACATGCAGGCTGGCTCTGCAATTAATATAGGCCTGTTTAATTTTGAAGTTACTTTGTATCATGCCCCAATTTCAACTAATACATATCATGCCACTGTCAATTGTTTGACCAGGTCATGATTGTATTTTACACTAGTTCTTGGATTGTGATGATGAGTTCTTGCTTACAGTAGTACTGCAACCAGCTGGCAGAGTAATTATAGTGAACATACAGTATCTGTGGTGCAGGCAGGCAGTAATTAACCCTACTAGTAACAAGTGTACTAAGCATCATGAAAGTGACTGGAGGTTACAAACCAGGACGCGGCCTTTGATGTTCAGCATGAAAATTTAAATTTGGCTGACTCACATATGCCTATACTCAATTAGTTTTTCACCTAAAGCAATAGGTGGCTGCCTCGTGTTAAGTTGTGTTTCTATTGCAAAAAAGGTCCATATCATGATTATAAATCCGGTAACTGAGGTGTGTGCATACATGTATCTTTTTATTTTTAAGTAGCAGCTGCCAGTTTCAGTGGCCTGTGTAGTTTTCAGTAAATTTCCCCAACTATCCCGCAGATTGTTATTCCTTTACGTTAATGTTGTCTGTTCATTTGTTTTTCTGTTAAATAACGCAACAATCCATATGATTTGATACATTACTAAGTAGGAAATACTGTGTCAGTACAGAACAAGAAATCCCGCTGGGTATAAATGCCTACAGTTTGGAAACCAGCACAGTGAGTGCGTGGATGATACATGCAATAATACGCCGGCTGAACTGCTATTCCGATCAAAGCGCACCCTCCCTAATCAAATGCTGTGAATGATGAATAATTATATTGCTGCTAAATATCCATAGTCCCGCCAACTTCGCATACTTTGATTGGATGGCATTTTGACCTGCAGTGAGTTGCCTAGATTGCCCATTCCGTCTACGTATTGTTGTCGGTGTTTCCGTGTGATGGCTGTACGTCTGAAGTGTGCATGTATAGATAACATATATACTTCCTAAAAAGTGATTTTCTTGAAAGGGAAGTGCATCATAAAAATATCTTACTAAGAGGTTTGTATAGTCTCATTCATCGTAACTCTTCACCTTAAGTTAATGTCGTTTTTTTTTTTTTTTGTTATGCCTTTGACAAGTGATTTGGCTGTTTTCGAATGGTTCGAACGGTCTTTCCTTACGTAATTGGTCTGTATACTAAGAAATGTGTCAGGTAAATATAATCGGAGATACAGCCGCTGCTGACAATATCATAGTTCGTACTGGGGATTTTTAAAAAGCGGTGATCATATTGCACGTACGTTATCCAACAACAGATGTTACGTTATCCAACAACAGTTAACATCTTACCGAAGTTCTATTACGACTCATTACAACGTCTCGTGAATAACCTTTGTACCTTATCTATGTGATGCCTTTCATTATATCACTGCTGCCTTTCAGTCCATCGACGTGGTTCGGAGTTGAAATTCAAGTACGAATTAAGTTTGCGGGGCCGATTCATGGCCAATGTTCAGAACAATGTTCAAAACAAATAGCAAGGATTGATCCGTTTTTGAAGGAAAGCGTATTTTTTTTCTAATAATAGGCTAGATCGTAGAAACTGGTGACATGGAATCTCGCGGCGCCGAGAGAGAACACATTATTTCACAACAGGTTCTTTTTGGCGACATCGTCCTTTCTGACCCTTTACTTAATAAACAAAAAACATATAGTGTTCATGAAATTATGCTGGCAGTAGTCCGCTAATCATGCCCGTGCCAAAGAGCATGCAGTTTTACCCCCCTCCCAAAAAAAAAAAAAAAATTGCCCTTCCTTGGACTTGTTTAAGAGAGGCTGTACTTACATGCTTTTTGACTGACAGATATATGTGTAGTAAGTTGAAGACTTCGTCGACTTTATTCAAGGTTATTTGTAAATGTATCATCGATGAAAATAATCTAAAATTGTGTGTCACATATTTACTGTGCCGATACACTTGCAGTTCCCTTCCAAGGGTAGCCACACCCCCCCCCCTCTCCGGTTTCATATGTAAACAGTTTTGCAGATAATGCGTTTCGCTCTACATTAGATCGCCAACGATTTATTTCGTATCATTGCCACGCTGTACACTGAGACAAGGTGATAAGGATCACGGGTTAGTGTTATAGTCTTGGTCAACTTAGTGAACCTTTCCCCTTCCTTCCCACATTCCCACAATGCCCATATTTCATCTTGAGTGTTAGCCCTACCCCCCCCACCCCCAGTGAATGGTGACTATGGCCCCTTCTGTGTACTTGCTCCGATTTGAAATGTTTAATATATCTCCAATCGCTTGCGATGGTGAAGGTGACTAGTCGCAGTAAGCTTGTGTTGTATGTATGGGTTTCTAGAATTGTAAGGGATGTGTTATTACGTTACTATACGTAACATTGGGTAGCTCGCTGTGCCCAAAATAATTGTCAGTGTGCTACCTTGATACAGATACGCATAACGCACATATGCAGTTGTGACTAGTGTTCAGCAGTGAAGTTATGGTTTGGTGAACTTGCCGGATCGGAAACCCAAAGTCAAAAAAAAAAGAAAGACAACTGGCACGAACTTAGCCTACACGTGAAGCTCCTTCGACGAAAATAACATGACATATTTATCTGAGGACATATTAATTGTAAAGGCCCCGACTGTGACAGTAGCCGCGCGTCGCATATAGGCCTACGACATGCAGATGCACATAGTGGTGACCTACATTACCGTTGCGTGAGTCTTTCTCAATGATAACTGACAAAATTGTTACAAATAAAATCGAGAACAATTATAAGCCATACTGCTAAGCATCATGATACGGGAGGGTGTTGATCCTAAGCAAAAGTTACATATAAATGGTCTCAGAGTGGTCAGCCACTGCAACTACGCGGCCAGTGATCCTCATAAAGAAGCCGAATGGATTTTACAAATAATAGACACTTCCATGCAGTTCTTTTTTTCTTCCAAAAATTTAATTCACTCCATCAGATGACCGAGGTGAAAAATCAACCTCTTTTACCATTGCTGTAATCCTAAAGATTTTTGAGTATTGCACTCACGAGTATTTTTTGTTAGTTGTGGTAAATTAGGAAGTGTGGGGGATGGCTGGGTTAAATCAGGGAATGCTTGTTGTAAATGTCCAAACGGGCATATATTTTAACTTATCTTACTTTCTGTTCCACTGTGATGACAATATTAATTATCCTACAATGGGCTGGTGAAGAGAAAATAGCTTTAAAGATTGAACATAATGCCAGCTAGTGATGTAGGCTACATGAACATTAATTCCGGCAATAATGTTCACAGTGTAATTGTATGTGTTTGTAATGTAGCCTTGCTAGAAGGGAAATAAGGCATTTGTCTCACAGAAAGAAAAAAAAAATGAATCACATTTTTAAAACCAAAATTTTGGACATGGAATGATAGATTATTCAAAACAAGAAAGGACAGTAACATTCTTTGCAAGGAATAAGTTTCTCATCGATCAGTAGAAATTTAGTTGCTTGTCGATCAAAAGTTTGAAATTTTCAAATTCATCTTTCACATTTTATAATTAGGCATAATGTTTTGAGGAGATTAAACTTTTGCAGATTATGTTCTGGTGAGACTGAATGGTTTAACAATTTGGTAATCAATGGTACACACAACTTTGATTAGTTCTACAAGACTAGAATACTGTGAATGTGGGGGCTCCCAGGGGAACAGTGCAGGTTGGTGTTACAGCTATAGTACATGTGGAGTACTGGGGAGCACTGTCACTATCTGTTGGGTCCCTGGCGACCACAATGCATCACTGCAGCAATTTTGGAGTTAAAGATTGTGGAAGGAGGAGGGGGAAGTAGTCTAGAAAAGTTTGAGACCTGCTGAGATCTAAATGGACTCTTCTCTCCAATTGCACTTTCTTCACAACTAAAACATTGCTGGGATTGTCTCAGTTGTTCCATGCAAATTTAAACCTGTGATAAGAATTCTGAATGTTTTTTTCCTGAAGTAAATTTATGTAGAAATTTCCTGCATGACAACTCCCTTCCCATATCGCTGCTGTCACAACACGTTGCCACACAATTGCCAGACATGCATGGATTAAATCCAATATTTCCTTCATTTTACATACAACATGGGGTTTAGGTCTGAACTATCCTGTAATGGTTATGTGTGTTCCATATCCTTAACTTTTTGGGTTTTTTTGTACTCTGCTAATTATTTTGGCTGGCATTTCATTGTGCAAATGCTTCTTCTTCTACCTTTTTAATATGTTGTATGTAAAAGTACAGCATCAACTGCAGACTTCTCATGTGTGTGTCACTTGTTTCTGTTTTGGCTTTTAATGCACTGTCACTACACGGTTGAAACCTTCTTTCAAGATGTAGGTTATCCTGTGAAATTGTTTAATTGAGAAAATGTGTTATGATTTGAGTTGCAGACAATTCCATTGTGGATCATCTGTAAAGGTCTTTTACTTTGTTGTGTGGCATTGAAGTGCTTTTTAACCCTTGACACTGTTTCAAATTAGATTGTGTCCATTGTGTACTATTTCCAATTGAAAATGTGGAAATAAATGTTACCATGCACTCTTAAAGTAAGCTGAAAATAGTGAAAATGAAAAAGAAGTGTAAAAGATTTCACTTAACATTCCTGTTATGTCATTGCAGATTTCCCATAATGCAATGTGGCATGGCAAAAAAAGAAAAGAAAGAAATTTGTTTAAAACTCCATCGATGGTGTAAAGATATTATTAAACAGGCAGAAAAGGTTTCCTGAGTTTATGACGTTTCTGTATTTCTTTCTTCTTCTTTTTTTCCATCTTTTTTGCATCGTTGAATCGCTTGATTTTCAGCGAACGAGAGAGGCACCCAGAAAAGTTTGATTTAACTGACTCTAATCAAATTGAAAAACTCAAGACCTGAGACTTCTTTAGCATTTCTGAATCTTCTTGACATAACAGCAGATCGATGCCTGATATAGATTGTTTTAGTTTAGAAACATGATGTGACTTTGTATGATCATGATTGTCACATGTGATTAGTTGCTAAGATTAAAATCATTTTGTTACAATCTAATGTTCAGTAGCTATTAAAGTAATTGAAATAAATCTCTCAAGTGACATAAAATACTTTTCTTTTTTTTGTTTGCATCAATCAAAGTATGATAGCTTGTTCATCCTTCATGTCTGTTTCTTGCTCCTATTTTTTTTTCTAAAGTTTATTTTACTCAAGATACAAAAGGAGTGCAAGTATGCAGTCATAAGAGCGCGACAGCAGGGTTAAGCTGTAAAATTAGACCTGCGTCAACATTTTTAGCTCATACCAGCTAGCTGGTGTCAGCTATTGTAATGGTGCGGCGTCACTCTATCTATCTATCTAACTATCTATTTGTTCTCAATTGTTCAAAATGCTTCTCCTCCAGCATGCTTTCATGGATTTGTCTGAAACTTAGACACATGTTTGTTAGGTGTTAGATCATGTAGGGTGTTCAGGAATTTTTGGTCCAAGGTCCCATGTGGTCCCTTTGACCCATTTTATGAAATTCTACAAAATGCTTTCTCCTCCTACAGATTATTTTGTACAATGTTGATGGTTTGTCACAGTGATGCTCGGTTATTGGTCCCTTCAGGGTGTTCAGAAATTGGAAGTCCAAGACCCCATGTGGGCCCAATGGCACCATTGGCCACAATTGGCCCATTGGTCCATTATGTCAAATTCTGTTTGAAATGTTGCTTCTCACACATGCATTCATGGATTTGTATTTAACTTGGACAAAATAATCCTTCGGGTAGTAGCTGTTCGTGTGGGGTATACACAGAAGTTTCTGTCTAAGGTTCCACAGTGGACCCTATGGTCCATTTCATCAAATTCTACAAAGTTGTTCTTCTCCTACATATTCTCTTGTGCAGTGTTGATGGTTTGACATAATGATACTCTGCTAGTGGTTATCTTAGGGTGTTCATGAATTTGAAGTCTATGGCTCCATCAGTACCATATGGCCCAGTCAATGGTATTCTGCAAATTGCTTCTCCTCCTACCATTAGAGTGCCCCTTTAAACTGCCATATACATCTCAAATATCCCTATCATGCATGAATGATAATTGAGTAATTGAACTGTCAGTTGGTAGCTAACTGAAACTCTGTATTGCCCTCAGGTATGTTGACCAGTATATGGACTTAAAGGGGCACTTTGAGTTGTTTCATGAACTTCAGTTAGTCTTCACAAACATATCACTTTTGTGTCAAGTTTCTAGTGACTGATCAATGTTCAACTAAGAGGGCCCCACTATGAGTCACGTATAAATGACCACTAATGAGTGAGTGCGGGCTAATTTTTTAAATTGCAAGGTTTTGGAAAACTCGAGAGCATTTACTTTTTCACATTAGTACCAATTCACATATCTACAGCCAGTACAAACCAATAAGAAAAATTAGTAAAAATTGACAGTTTTGAAATTATTAGGTGTGAATAGTGATGCTTATTGTAAGCATTGTTATTTGGTAGTACCCATCAAAATTTTCACAACTTTTGTTTATTGACAAAGATCTTACCTCTCCACTGTTGGGACTCTAGTTTATGAAATTCTGAAAATTGTGCAGTCCTACAGATTCTCTTGTACAATGTTGATGATTTGGTATAATGATAGTCAGTGGTACCTATGATTTGACATAATGATACATAAATGGTACCTTCAGGATGTTGAGGTATGAGCATCTGCACCAATGGTGCTCTAGTTATAGTTGATATGCAGGTTCCCCCGGTAAGTTGACAAACCCAGTGGTACTACTGTCTTGTTAACTTTGCTGAAAAAGTATGAAAGAAAATCTTTGGACATAACTATTTACAAAAAAAAATACAAACCAATCAAAATATCTTTCAGAGTGGGATATTGGAGATGTATGTGCAATCTGGTATTGCTGTTACAATTTTAAGATTAAATAAGATAGAAAGGTACTCTTCACACCATTTTTGCTCTATTCTACTTGGTTGCACAGCTACTTTCCACCTCTCCCCTTATGCTTTCTCGCATTTGAAAGGTTACACTTGTTCAAAATACTTTACATCTTGTTTAACTTTTCTCACATCAACAGTCATACCGTGCCCCTCCCCCTACCTTGTCTGTACCCCTGGAAACATAATGGTGAACCAGATCTACCTTATGGGTTGATATATTTGCACTCTATATTTGTTTGTTCAAATACTGTTAATACTTTCATTGTTTGAATATCTGTGTATTAGTTTCTTTGAAGTTGCTTATTTGCCATTCATTTGTATCTGAAGGAGGTTTTTGTTACATTTTCTTTTTATTCAAATAAAATGCCATTAAAGCTTATTTTTATCATTTTTTCGATTGATGCCAGTGGTGAATCATGCATGTAATTAGTTACAGCACTGATGCACTAAGTCAGGTATGATAATTAGATGGTTACAATGTTCAAAACACATTTACCACATGGAAGTAGATATACATATCTCTCTCTGTTCAAAGTTGATTGGAACTCTATACAATGGACAATGTTGGGTACTCAACTCAGGTAAAACAAGTGAAACTTGAACCAACAATATTTGCATACAAATATGCGGTGATGTTGTGAGGACAGAGGTGGTGGAGGGGTAGGAAAAGATGTTCATGGAGGGGAGCAGAGAGTGCACTTTCCACTTAGTAATAATCTCCTCAGTCTGGCAAAACTCTCCCTGGCCAAAGGTAAATTAGAAAAAAAATGCAGCAAAATCAAGATTATCCCATGTCATCATAAGGAGATGCACACAAGATGAAGGGTTTACCTAGAGTAAACACCATCTACATTAGGGTTAGTCGTAACATCATCTACAAGGCGCAAGTAACTTGAGGGCTGTCCTTAACACCACCATCTTTCTTAGCTTGGAGAGAAGGGTTCACTACCCATACAATGAACAGACCTGTTGTTCTTCAAATGAATCTGCACAATTCAGATGTCATGAGTTAAACCTCACATGTAATAATGACACACATCTCATGCAGTTAGACTCTTAGTTGTTTCTACCAGAACCACCAGGAGGAACAAGTGTTGTTGTTTTGTTTTATCTAAATGAGGTCTTTTACATTCTTTGATCATCTTTACCATTAGACAGTGAGCATTTTTCAAGATATGGTGTATTGTCTCTCAAGTCCACTAATTTTGCATTTGTATATTTATTCCTCCAAATATCCTCCAAGATGGCAACTGTTTGCTGTGTTCACTTAGTGCTGAATATCTTGGATGGCAACATTTTGTTGTTTTTGAACATTTGTATAAACTAAAGCCAGCAGTGTTTTGATCCAGAGCATGTATCCAGAGCATCAATAGTATGTAAACAAACCATACATAATGAATACCATACATGTATAATGAATACCATACATGCATAATGAATACCATACATGCATAATGAATACCATACATGCATAATGAATACCTGGGACTCACCATGAACTTGTGGGCAATGGATGTACAAGAAATTCTTTATTGCAGTTGCAGCTAAAAGCCTAAATGGGAAAACTTGTGCCCTGTGCAATCTGGAAAGAATTTCTCAACATTTGGGTGAGATATTTTGTTCTGATAATAAATGTGCTACCTTTGTAATCATGATACTGTGTGTGTGTAAGTGTGTGTATTTATGTTTGTGTTCATCTGTAAGGGAACCTTGGTAAAAAAAACTCGTATTTGAGATGCTG
Source organism: Stichopus chloronotus (assembly GCA_021234535.1). NCBI lineage: Eukaryota > Metazoa > Echinodermata > Holothuroidea > Aspidochirotida > Stichopodidae > Stichopus > Stichopus chloronotus. Next base: position 25,950,817 of record CM037831.1, read on the forward strand.
GTGTACCACATCGAGTACAAGAACCTTACTGTTTTTGGTGGAGGTCAAGGTCATTTGAGGTCAACAGAGTTCAAATTGTGAACACCTTGTAGACACAACATCGGAAGAAGGGAAGTGTGGACAGATCATATACTTAGTGTGTAGTTTTACCAACCAAATTGAGTACAAGACCCTCCCCCCCCCCATTGCTTTTGTTGGAGGTCAAAGGTCATGTGGGTCAAATCAGCTGACAGAGTGAAAATCTTGTGAACACAGTATTTCAAGAAGAGAATCTTAAGCAGATTTCACCATGGTAAGGTGTACCACATCAAGTGTGAGAACTTTATTGTTTTTGGTCAAGGTCAAAGGCCGTTCGGAGTTATCAGGGATTGTACAGGGAAAAACTTGTAACCTGCAAGGAAAAAAAACTTGGACAATATTTTAAGTGTGTATGTATTCATACACATTGAGCATTGTATAAGGATGTGTTTGTTTTGGTGGTCAAAGGTCATATGGGGTAAGCAGGTGTCAAATTGTGATGATGCTGTTAACAAGTGTCAAGAAGGGAAACTTGCACTGATTTTGTATTTGTATATGGTCTATCTACAAACACCTTATTTTATTTGGTGGAGACCAGTTATGGTCAACAAGGGTCCATTTGTGAAAACCATGTACACATGGTATCTCAAAGCAGGAAGCTTGGACATGTCTCTTTATTTAGTATGCAGGTGTGCATGTTGAGTCATGGTGCATATCTTTTATCATCTTAGATCAGCTGATCTCATTGTGTATATAGTAGTTACTAAATCTCTGACTTGGTGACATGATAAATTACTGTAAAATTAAAAAAAAAAACCAAAAAACAAACATGTTGTGATACATCCTTGCCATTGTGCAATATGTTAGATTTATTACAAAAAAAATAAATAAAATACTCATAATGAAGTCGTGAAAACCGCAACACATTTGTGCATTCTGGTTGCAATACAGTCTTAAAAAATGAAGAGTGGAACAAAATGGCCTGCATAAATAATTTCTCTTCAGTGCACAATGTATGATAATAAGCAAGCCCATATCCAGAGATTTTTTTTTGGGGGGGGGGTGGGGGTAGGATGGGCTGGCGGGCATTAAAGTTGTTGGCTGCCATACTTGGGGATGGGGAAAGGGGTGTTCCAAATTTTGTTTTCTTTTGCAGAAGCAAAGTGGGACTATCTGCTACTGGTGCATGTTAATATATAATTATTTAAGTGTCCTTTTTATGCCTAGCCTACATAATACATGGAAGAATGGATGCCTCTTCTGATATTTTCCTTGGGTTCAGGAGGAGGAGGAATGTTCCACTTCCCCATCGCTAGAATTTTTGGTGACTTAAAACAATACTTAGAAACAACATGTGCTCGATGCCTCGATCCTCATTTCACTGTTGTTATCTTAAGTCATATGGCTTGCTGTTTTTAAACCATACGGTTTGCTGTTTACTTATAACATGTGGTTTGCTGTTTTAAAGGTTTCATAAAAATAGAAAATCCTTTGCAGTTTCCGAGAGGACAGATGTTAGTGACAAAATCAGTTCTTTTGTTACTTAGCCTATGTTTAAGCTGATTACCTTAAGATTTTGAGTTTGACAGTTGATCAGATGTGTAGCTCAATTAACAAGCTAAATTCAGCAGAGTCAAGCTCTAGTGACCTCGATTACTGTAAGTAATAATATGCAAGTAATAGAATTCACCATGATCATCCCGAGTGCATACTCTCGTCGTATGCCGTCATGAAAAAAAATGTAACTTTTGCTATCGCGACCCCCATTGTATTTCGAACCTCATATACACTAGCTGCAGCAGCCTGAGCTAGTGGTGTGTGTAGGATTTCAGAGGGTGGGGGCATAACTACCTGTGATTCCCGCGACTGTCATGTGGTGAGTGACTAGCACTATGATGCGCGAGTGTGTATTTGTGTGGTCCAGGGGCCCATGTTGATAGCCCGTTATGCCATTTTCGTAAAATGTGTAAACTATACACAAGAGGAACATAATTTTAGGGCCGATTCATTTTTTCCTCAGGAATCTCAGTTACGTGTAAAATTGCGAAGCTCGCAAGCAATTTCTTGTTATCCAGTAGGCCTGCAGTAAATTATTGGAATATCGGTACGTATTAAAATCCAGTTATATGGGTCTATAATTGCCCTGGCGGTTGGGTCCTATTAGACATACTACCTACGTACGTTGTACGTTTCTCCTCCACTCACTGTAGATATGATCATGGCAAACTCATGAGAGCTAACAGCAGCAACTAGGCGACATGGGGTGAAATTACCTCTAGGTTTACATAAACTGTGTACTCTGCCTACATGTTATTTGGTACAGTTTGCGGGACCTGTACTCTGTGTAGATGCTGTCTACTAATGTGGGAAGGAACTACTGAAAGAATGTGGAGGGACTCTAAGTTACAAAACTTTTTTAAGTTTTTCGAAAATTTTGTTCTTATCACAAGAAAAATTTCCTCTGGGGAGTGAAAACATTTCTTCCTGCTCGCATCTGGCCCAACCCCTGATGAATCTTCGATCTTTTCCTCATCCCGACTAAGTGTTTTTCTCCTGACTGGCTTAGGAGGTTGGGGTCCTGCACCCCGCCCTCCCCCCCCCCCCCCCTCTTTAAACACGCTACTGAGCCTCGCCTCCACTGGCAGTCGCCGAAGTTCTCAATTATCAAGAATGGCCGCACGCGTTTTGTCCAGTCATGCAACATCAACGAGCCAATTCTCGATCAGCCGTGGTCACATACCCTTAGGCCTACTTAATTACATACACAGTAATCACTGCATGCCACTGCGTAATTACACGAGTTTTACATTTTCCGTTAATTTCATGTAGACCACAAAAAGAAAACAAAACGTTTAGTTGCTGCTGGTTGTACTTCCACCGTAGGTTTGTTTTCAGTTGTATCAAAGAAACAAGTCCTTTCTTTCCCGTACGCACAAGTACACTTGTTTTGTACGATCATGTTTTGTATAACCATGTTTCTACCAAACTGGATCGACGTTTGATAGGGCCCAACTTCGGAGGTCACTGTTATACATAACATACGGGTTCACCCAGGGTTTAAGCTTAGCTTTATCTATCAATTGTAGAGCTGCCCAACTTTTTCTCTCTGGAAATGGAACTATAGAAATATGTGAATGTGTGTAGCCATTCACACTTCCAATTTGTTTCCATGCGCACACATATTTGTGAACAATATACACGTGTAAATATGGCGCTGACTGAGAAAAGTTGGCGAAAGTTAAGCAATGAAGCAGTGCAAAATTTGTCTGTTTGATTGTCTTTTTTCCAATTGAGTCATAATTGAGATATCTTTAAGGTGTCTCTTCTGAAAGATAGTTTGCTGGATTGTGACAAGTTCCTATCCTGAGAAAAACGTCAATACCAGCTTACAATCCTACAAAACAATTTCCAGAGGGGTGATGTAACGATAAAGAACAGCATTGACCGGCCTGGCCTCATTTGTTATTCTAATGAGGCGCCATAGCTTTCTTGAACACTGTGCACTTGGACTAAGGGCACTGAAGGTAAGAGAAAAAATGGCATTTTAATAAAATTTCTTCCCGGATATCCACTTTAACTAACTTTGAGATGTACTAAAAGAAAGGAAAGTATTTGTTCTTCACTTTGTACTAAGTTTTCTGAGGCTTAACGTGAAATTAGATAAAAAAAATCGTTGAAGTTCGTAACGAATTTCACCATTACAATGTGTTGAAAAGTTGCAGGAGGTTCGGTGTTCTTCCTGTGTCCGGTAACTGGCAGCCCTCGTGGCTCATCTCGGGAACTTATAGCGATGTGTGTTGTGTGAACTATCAAAAAAATTACTCAATTTTGCCGCCGCGGCAAGTTGATACTTCGTATGTTTTTCGTTCGTTCCAGTTAAAGTGTTTTTCAACCCTTATATCGTATCGGTGGGTATGTATGTTTTTGTACCGTAGTAGTAGGGTGTACGTATGTAATACTGTTCTAGTATACATGGTGCCCTCGCACGTCTCTATCGTATATTGTGTGCAGTGTTTATATGTTTCCTATATTCACAGTGTTGGCTTTATTACAGTTTACCGGTTTGCACTTGGCTTTTACCGTATTGTGTACGTAACTTAAATGGGATAATTAAAAAAAAGTTTTTCACTTCAATTTTAGAAGTCATTCGAAGAAATTAAACCAGGAGGGAAGCCAAGTTGACTATTAATCTTCATATTACTTGACGGTTTGTTTTATAAGTATATGAAGAGTCAACAAATTTCGCAATTACAGCAAGTTTCAAATCAGGGGGGTTTCTTGAACGAAGTTGAATGGGTTTACGTATATCGCTATGTGTGAAAAAACGTAAGCAACATTCATGTTTAGTTCATACAATTGGTGTCTGCAAGACATTTTCATAAGGTAGCGAAAAACCAGTTGGCTTGTTTGTCAATGTTGTTTTTCAGTTTGCCTGTTTACATATTTTATTCCTTCCCTTGAAGAGATTTCTGATAGTTTTCAACAAACAAATTGAACAGCTCTATTTAGTGCAGTGTGAATAGGCACATATTTCCCATTAAGGTGCACTTGCAATAGCTCTAGTAGTTAAATGCAGTTGCCTAAACAACTCAATGGTATACTAAAGGAAGATGGGTTGCCAAAAATCAGGACGTCAATATAGAAAGCCTTGTGATATGAAAGTGTGGGGTTATGGTCATCCATCAATAATCCAACAAAGAGAAAATATGTATAATTCGCAATTATAAAACACTAAGGCAACTAACTTCTAGTAGAAAATGAGTAATATCCTAGTGATACAATAGTGATTTAAAATAGAGAGTAGGTATCGGTGAGAAGTTAGTGGCTCTTTGTGAAACTAAGACAAATCATTGTTGTGAACAACATTGTAGAGAATCAGCGATCGTTACTAGCGTTACATCCAGGGTTAGGAGTGCACCCGTTACTAGTGTCGACCATTGGATAAACAGTAATCTGCTATACAGCAGAGTTAGCAGGCCTGTTCATTCTGTAGCTTTTGGTCAAGAACTTTCCAATATTTCACTCTTTTCAGGGAACTGTACATTGTATAAAGGTCACTTTGACAACCATCCGTGCTGTATTTCTTGTCGACCATTTTTGTGCTATTACACAGGCACTGCAGTACTGAAAGTCAAGAAGGGGTTAAATAACATAGCCTACATTGTGCGTGACGTGACTTGTTCCCATTTTAGATCCGTCCATCCAAAATAATGTCACGAAAAGCAGTTGCTCGAGTCATAATGTACAGTAGCTTTCTGTAGGTCTTGCACATATGGCTTTAACAATTATATGATGTTTTACATATTCTACATGCAATTTGCTTATGGTTGTTTTGTTTTGGTTGTTTACAGGGAGCAACCTTTGTGCTCTGTTTGTCCATTAGCAATTTCATTTATCTTTGACGGCATCTGTGACCTTCACAAAGTCCTCCATGCACAGTTACTGTAGTCTTCAACAATATTGCATCTTCAACATATCTTTCGTATGAAACATGTGATACTGCAATACCCATCTCCATATTTCACACGCAAATTATCATAAAGTCAGCCTTTTAACAAGAACATCTCCTTACAGTCCATGTCATGCCATATTATGGTGCATACAATGTTACAGTTCTTCAAAGTGACTCAGTTTTGTTGAATCTTAAGGACAAAATCCTTGTTTATATTATAATTTTGGCTTAAAGAAAGTGAACAATATGTGCATGAGTTTGTAAAATTTATAGGTACTGAATGATGGTTACATGTAGTCACATTGGAACATTGTGCTTTGCAGTAATTCTTGTTCAAATAACTGATAATCTGTAAAAAGTGAAAATAAAAGAGGTTAAATTTTGTTTTGCTTTGTTTGCTTGTGACAGTAAATGGCAATTATTTCAATATTGTCTACTCAAGAGCCAAAGGATGTAAATTTAGATTCCTAAACTTGTATACAGGGTAGTTCAATAGGTCATTAAACGGCTGTCTTTGTCGATAGTTCTTTCAAACGTCAGGAAAAGTCTGAGGTATGCAGATGTGCATGGTTTGAATTTCACAACCTTGGTGAAAAACAAATTTGTGCAGTTCTGCACCATTGACTTTGATCTTTACGAAGATGCATCTAGAAATACTGTGACATATAGTTTTTCCCCATGCTATTTCCTTGAGGTAGGGAAAAATGATCAATAAGTTGTATACTTCTTTTTTTTTTCCTTTTTTCCATGCAATGATGTTAATCTACATTTTAATACCATTCTATTGTGTATGTCATTGTACACCCTGTATTGTTCATTGCTGGAATAGATAGATTAAATTGAAATTGAATAGGCTATATACTGTATCTCACTTCTCTAAACTGTGAACATGGTGAAATTCGCTGGCACTACAGTACCCCCAACATGTGTACAACTGTATGTGGCTAATGAACTATTGGTCATGCAACCACAACTCTGTAGAAGGATTACAACTTTGACACCTCATTAAAAATTGATAGAACTACATACTTTTGTGGACCACTTACTTCTGTACATAGAGATATATGGGACTGTCAGCAGTGGTGTAGCCAGACTTTTTCATCTGGGGGGCTGAGGAGGGCAAAGGGTTGAAGTGGGGGGCAAGCAGTAATGACACTATTTAAGCAGAGCTCCAACATCGGTTGGCATGTAAGGTACAGAGAAAATTTGGGATAAAAATGCCTCTCAGATTGCAGGAAATGGCACTTCCCAGTCTCTCTGGAGTTTGAGTGTTTATTTTTTTGAACACATGTTCGGAAATTTACATTTCCACTAGGAATGGTGTTGACAGGGATGATAAGAGAATTCCATAGGTTTGTAATTAACTGATGGATATCAACATGTAATCATTATTCATGCTGCATGCCAAAGAGGGACCTGCTAGCATTTTAGCCGTATGGTTGATGCCAAGGGACTTTCGTATAAGTAGGCTGCTGCATCGCACGTTTGTGAAGTTTTCAAAACTTTTGTCATATAAAGATTTCAAAACTTCTCTTTGGTCAGTAACCATTTTCCATGCAAATGCTAAAAATGCATACTTTCAGACAGTTTGGGAAAATCTTGTCTTATTCAAATTTTGGCCTTCGAATTTCATTTGGGGGTCCCCTTCCCCACCCCAGTAAAAGAGTAGAGAGTAGTAAAAGAAATACCAATACATTGTTGGGACACTTCATGTCATCGTACCTGCATTTTCATCAAACTTTGAAAACCCATGTCTTAAAACCAAATCGTAAAATCAGAGACAGTCCGATGGGTTTTCATTCATGGTTTCATTCTGCAACTTTTGAATAAATCCAGCTCTTTCCTAGAGGCATGTCATGTGACCTTCAATGAATATTGGAATTCAGGGATAACCTACTGCACCAAAGTTGCCATGCAAGTACACATGCACCTTAAAGGGGCTCATTGAGTTGATATCAGTAAAGATTGCGGTGATTTTGAAGTATGCAAACACACTGACAATACTCACAATTAGCATAATTAATCAAGTTTCACATCCAATAGTTATATGAAAACTGTCAATTTTTTCAAATTTGTGACCGTTACTTGCTCTGATTGTGTGCATGTGAATGTACTAATGTGAAAATGTCTGGTCACAAAGTTTCAAAAACCAAATTGAATCGTTGGTTACTCACTCAGTAATGTTCCAACGTATGTAAAACTTTGGGATCCTTTTAGTTTGACTGTTTGTTATTAGTATGTGAAGGAAACTTGACCGGTTTAGAAAAATTGAGTGAATTTCACAAAACAACTCAATGAGCCTCTTTAAAGGTCCTGTGACATACATCTAGAACTGGCTTTACCCTGTAATGAGAGTTACAACAGAGGGTGCTATGCACGTTTGTATTGGCAGAATAAACCACCAGTTATTGTAAACAGGTTTAATCATAGTTAAGGGCACGATGTACTACTATGAAACAATGAATGAAAGTTTGACAGTGGTGGCCAGCAATGTATTCTAAGATGTTTGTCACCATTTGATTGAATGTACATTGTGAGCCATCTTAAAATGTTGCAGGTACAAAAATGTTGATTGGTCAGAGGAAAGGTTGCAGAAGTTTTATGGAGATTGCTTGTGTTTTTTCTTAGTTTGAAGTGCAGAGGTGCAAAATAATACAGTATGTTACAGTGACAAAGCTGGGATATTTTACTGGGAGAGGTGTGAAAATCAATAAAAATCGGCATGATTTTGATTTTGAAAGGGGGTGGGGGAGGTTTGGCAAGAGAGGACATAAGGGGCATAGACTGATCTGAAGCTGTATATGGACCATGACTTCTAATATAATGAAACTGATGATTGATGTCTCTCTTGGGAGAGGGGGTTCCCCTCTTCTTTTGAAAGTTCTTTTGTTACATAGGGTGGGCTAGATGAAAAGAGGTGCTGGATTTCCATTGAGTAAATTTCCACGAGATCAGCTGATAACTGATTGAGCTACATTTGTGATCCACCATCATCACTACTATCTGTCTGTTTATATCTATCCATCTGTCTGTCTATCTGTTTGCCTTGTCTGGCCCCACTTATTTAAGACTCTCAGGAGCTCATTTTTTTTTTTACGAATTTTGCTGACGCTTGTACACTAATCTTTGGGTAAGGCAAAATTTTTGCACCAGGAAGTCAAAGGTCATTTAAGGGTTGTTGCAGGCCATATATGAAAAATTTCAAACGTGCCTCCTGCGAAGAAACTTGCATGATGCTGAAAGTTGGTCTCAATATTCGTCAGGTAACCCTCCTTTCAGGTTGTACAAGGATTTTGGGATTGAGGTCATTTACAGTCTTTAAAAGTTAAAAGGTTAAATAATGTAAGAATTGGTTGCAGGGCTATCAAACACTCATTCTTTGACAAATTTTGCTGAAACTTGGACACAATGATCCTTGGGCAGAGACTCATTTCTAAACCAGGAAATCAAAGTCAAAGGTCATTCAGAGGTCACTATATATATGCAAATATGTGTGAAACTTCAAAACATGTCTCCTCCCAGGTATGACCTTGTATCATGTTGAATGTTGGTCACAATGTTGCCTATGGTAACCCATCTTTTGGAGTGCACAAGGGTTTGGCATCACTTACGCATGAATCAATCTTGACAGATTTGGACAGGTTTAATGAATTTCACAAAACAACTCACAATTTTTTTGTAAATTTTGTCATGTTTATCAGAGAAGTTTATGACAAAATTTGACAGCTTTGAGTAGAAGACCTCAGGAATTACAATTGATTTTATTCCTTCACTGCAAGAAACTAGATCTCCATAATACATTGTGACCGGGGTTGTAGCTGCAATGGGTAGCACTGGGCGGACATTCCCACCCGACATTCACGATCAGTATACACTGTACCGCCCAGCACAAAGTTTACAAAATGTAGTAAATATATGGGAGAAGTGGCTGTTTGACTTAAGATTTGAAGACCATACCACTGCTTTATGCAAGACATAGAGCACTCTGGGGAAGCTGCTCCCTTGATCCCCACAGGAGAGTTGTGCTTGACTCCATCGGGGGCCTTAGCGCGAGCTGGTGGACCCCACCAGAAGTGGCTGGTTACCTTGCTCGGTGCCCTGCACTGAAATTTGTCTAGCTACAGCTCTGATTTTGAAATATATCATACATTCTGTATGGGACCAAGCAGCTCTGCATCAAAGTAGCCTATATGTTGGAGTCTGTGGTACAGTTTCAGTGTTTGTATATCCATTAAGTATTGGCTAACAATGCCAGTTTTATTTCCTCTTATCCATAATAAACCTACGTAATATAAGAAAGAGTGATTGTACTACCTTTCAACACCATTCTTACTAAATAATAATGCCGAGTTTGTGCTTTATGAAAATACAATCATAATTAACTGAAATTCCATGCTTGCCGGCCTTTATGGGCTCATTTCTGCTACTTATGCGTACCTTGTAATGAAGATAGTAGAGATTCCCTAAATTTGACAATGACTGTAAGCATCCTGCCTTACTCAGAGTGACTTTGCCACTGATTTAATAATAAAGTCCCAGCCTATACTGAATGTTCATAGGTCTGTCTGATTGCGTTTCAGCATACATCTTACAGCAAGTTGCAATGTTTGTTAATAAGGTGACCTGTCTTAACTTTCAAAGTTGGTGCCGTAAACACCAAATACGAGTGGAAAGATAATAAGGTTCCAGTCTAAAATGTTTTCCTAGGTTTATTTTAGAAATTATGAACCATTAATTTCCTTATTGATGTTTCAAATTGCTACTTTTTTGTTTCTTTATGCAGAATGTATATTTTTCAGTCAAGAAGTTCAAAATTTGCACTTAAGTATAATCCTCTAAAGAGTGATACCTATTACACAATCTGTTAAAAATTATTCAATCTATTTTGCATTTATTGCTCCTTCTTGGAGGTTAGACAGATCCCTGAAAATTTTCATGCATTATCCTCAACTTTTAATGAATTTAGTGATTGCAATTAAAATTGTTTTAAGAATTAACATGTAGTTAGATTAGAAGAACTCTATTGTTTTTGGTGGAGGTCAAGGTCATTTGGGGTCAATAGGGGTCAAATTGTGAAAACTTTGTACACACAGTTTCTCAAGCAAGAAAGTTTGGATAGATCTCATATTTGGTTTGAAGGTATACCACATTGAATAGAAGAATTTCATTGTTTTTGGTGGAGGTGAAAGGTCAGTTGGGGTTAACAGGGTTCAAATTGTGAAAATCTTGTAAACATATCTCAAGAAGGGAAGCTTTGACAGATCTCATAGCTGGTATGTAGGTGTACTTCATTGAATAGAAGAACTCTTTTGTTTTGGTGGAGATCAAAGGTCATTTGGGGTCAACAGGGGTCAAATTTTGAAAATCTTGTAAACTCAATATCTCAAGAAGGGAAGCCTTCACAGATCTCATATGTGGTATGTACGTGTACCACATTGATTAGAAAAGCCCTATGATTGTTCTTGGTAAAGCTCATTTGGGGTCAACAGGTGTTAAACTGTCAAGGAGAGAAGCTTTGACAGATCTCATATGTAATGTGTTGACCAGTGTGTCACATTGAATAGAAGAACGCTGATGTTTTTTGTGAAGGTCAAAGGTCATTTGGGGTCAACTGGGATCAAATTATGACAATGTTGTAAATGTGATATCTCATGCAGGGAAGCTTGGACGATCTCATATGTAGTGTGAAGGTGTTGCACCAGAGTGATCGTAATATGCAGTTGTGCAGGTTGAGACTTGATAAATATCAGTCATCATGTATCAGATTTATAAAAATCCTCATAATGAAATCATCGAAACCGCAATGCATTCGTGCATTTTAGTTAGGAAATTGTAGTCAGTATGCTAGTGTAGCATACTTTGTACCCAAGTATGGTTATACATTGAAGGGTTTCACAAGCCCATGCCCAACTTTTAGACAGCCATCTTGTTGAAAGAGATGATCCTGCATTAATCTAGTTTACTATGTAATCCGGTCTCCTAGGATAATGACGCTTGTTGTTCACTCTAATGTTGATCAGAAAAAGTATGGTCAGTCAGCCATGGATATTCCAGACAGGCACAGTAATGGAAGGCATTGATTGATAGAAGCAGAAGAAATCATTTGGCAATTGGGAGAGCTTTTAACAGAATACACTGAGGCAAGAGGATGAAAGAGTTATTTTTAGATTCTCTGGGAATCCCCCTACACAAATGAACAAGAAAAACTATTCTCTAAATATTTCATCTTTTAATTATGCCTTCTGCAGAATAGTGGAATGTTGCTGTTATTTTTTTTTTTAGCAGAGATTGTCTTGTAGAATGCCAACTTCAAGGCTTTTACTAATGTTGGTCTATAACAATAAAGTTTTTGTTTTTCATCTGTTTCATTGTTTTTAAGGTTTGTTCGTTTTCTTTTGCATACCTACAGCCTCTTGAGTCGATGAAGATGAGCACAGAGGCTAGTTCACCAGACATAAAGACCAATGCTCTATCCAAGGGGGAGGAGGAGGAGAAGCAAGTATCTGCTAAGGATGGGAAGGATACAGATGAGCTAGAAACAGGTGAGAGGTCTTATGAAAGAAGACAACATTCCAATCTTCAATCTTTCTATTCTGAATCTCATATTCCTTTGACTTTAACTCACATACTTGGCTTAAAATTTAGATGCTGACTTTGCCATGCTTGCGATATTATGGATGAAAGGAGAGGGTTATAATCACACAACACAACCCACATATATGAAGAACTTCAGCCCAATGAAGCAGGGATTGTTTGTTGGTTATTGATCAGTAGTTAATTAAGTTAAAAGTTGCCTTGAAAGTAAGATGAACTCATCTTAATTAAAGCTACAATTACATAGGTAACTGATCTCAGGAGTTTCTTCCATACCAAAACTGAGCATGAATGAAATGGCTGCAGTGTCTGTTTGCTATATAAAATATAGGCCAATAGATCCTTAGTTGTTATTGGAAGTATATAGTCCTGCTCTGCCATGAACACAGAGCAGGGTGAATTAGAATTTTAAAATAAAACACTGTCCTTTGATTGCTTGCAAATACTGTAATATGTAGCTATCATGTTTGTGGAAGGTTTGTAGAAAGTGTTTGCTAAAAATCATAAAACTCTGATTTTTTCCTTTTTTTTTGATAAAAAAAAACTCTGGTAACTAATAATTTGAACTAAGCACACAATTTTCTCCTTGTGCAAGTGCCCCAAAACTGCAACCTACTTAAATTACCTTACCATGTACTGATGTTGATGTTTCATATAGGAATTTACTTCCATGTTACTTAATCAGAGGAATTTGTCTTTCACACACATCACATTCTTTTCAATCAAACATTCAAGGGTGTATGTGAATAAAGTCAAAGCAACAAAATTACAAAATAAATTCAGATTTGTTTTGATCTAAGGTGCTTCAACAACCAACAAAAACAACATTTGTAGCTTTTTACCATGTGAGTACACAGGGCAAGGTTTACACATCACTTTTCGTAACATTACCCATGCATGCAGCATATGATGCATTTAGTACAGTAATGCCAAACATGTTGAAGCTCAGTCACTTTAGAATTACCAGTGCCTTTTCCAATTTGATATAGCGCCATCATCTACAGCCCACGCTAGTGTTGTTGTTGGTATAGTGTATTAATTAAAGGGTCAGCTCCAACAAAGCTGGTCAAGTATTAAACTGCTTTCCTTTTTCAACCCTTGAAAGCAGGTTTGTAGCAACAGCAAAGGTACACTATCTGCTATGGCTGCTTTTTCACAAATTTTCTCACATCACTATTTAACTCAAGAATAAGGAAGTGTCTTGAAATAGGTCACAGTGAAAACAGGCCTCTGTGGACTCTTCATTGGGAACAACCACTGCTCTGTGATTCAGGCCTCATAGTCTGTAACAAATCTGTTGAATTGGTTTTGATTGTATCATCCTTGGGTGAGGAAAGTGTCCTGAGTATGCTATGGTCATGAAATAGTTGCCATCGAGCAATAATCTGGACTGTTTCCTACAGACAAGATTATGAGGTAAAAGTAATTAGCAGGTCAGTGTGGAGTTTTCACACCCCTCCTTCCTAAGAGTTGTTCTCAAGTTTTCTTTTGGCATTTTATGTTTGTAATTTCTGAGATCATCAAATGTTTCAGTCTTATCCCAAAAAGTAAGTGCTTTGTTTGGTACTTTTTGTGCAGTGAAGTTTAAATATTTGTCAATTGTTTCACCATTTCTAACGTACATGGCTTCACTCCATAGCTCAAGTTGAGACAGTAAAAAGAGAAGATCAAGAGGATGGAGGAGGGGACAAACCCACCAAAGAGGAAGAGGATCTTGATGTAGCTGCATCTTCAAATGCAGGAGGAGGGGGTGATGCCCCCAATCAGAATGGACCCACTCAGGAGGGAACCTCTGCTGATTCAGACCTAAGTGAGATGATGGAATGGCAGAATGGTATTGGTTCTTTACCTGGCAGCTCCATGAAGGTACTGGTACAGGCTTCAAGGTGCTCTAAGCATCATTATAAATGCTTTCTTTGTGGACTTGCATTAAATTTTATCGCAAGTTTCTAATCTATCCCCATGTCATGTCTCTGTTAAATACTCATTATTAATTCCAAACACACATTACAATGATTACATGGTACAAGTGTGCATAAAAGAAATCACATGATCACAGACATGTCCATGCAAGGTTGGCAGTAGATTTTGTAACTGCCTGTACATTCATGGCACCTAATGTACCAAGTCTTTGAACAGGCCACTTTAATTACCTGCCTGTGTATTCATGGCACCTAATGTGCCCTATCTTTGAACAGGCCAGTTTTAATAATGAACTGCCTGTACGTTCATGGCACCTAATGTGCCCTGTCAGTCAACAGGCCAGTTTAATTAGCTGCCTGAACATTCATGGTGCCCTGTTTGCCCTATCTGTGAACAGGCCAGTTTAATTAACTGCCTGTACATTCATGGCATCTAATTTGGCCTGTCTGTGAGCAGGCCAGTTTTGTTTTGCATAATAGCAAGCTAACATAGCCATTTTGGTGTAGCATCTTCAACTTTTTAGACTTGTTAAAGTCATGTAGACCTAAACTATTCAGATCAGATCGCATTGATCACATTAGATCACATTTATAAATGGTATCTAGTTGTAAAGTGAAGTCATTTCACAATATTGCTTGATTGAAAGCAGTTTTAGATCTATTTCTTCGTGATTGTACTCTCCATAGCATTCAAAAAAGCACATAGCTTTGTACTTGTACACATTCAGTCAATTCAGTGATAGGCAATGCTTGTGTTAACTAAAAAGAAATCTCCATGTTAATTTTTTTCACGCTAAAACAACCAGTTTCATGACTTTTGTTTTTGTGAGGTGGTTAGAAAATCGTTTATATTCCATTTCATCACATTGATCAGGATTATGATGTTTACAAATGGTTTAATGTTTTGCTTCTCTGAAGACAAAAGTTTTGTACAGTCATGCAATCTTTGAATTGTGTGTGAAATAACAACCCTACTGTTTGTACAGCTGCTTTGATTTTCGTGGTATACCGATGATGATGTTTCGTTGAGCGTGGCTCCCTTTAATGTGTCAATTCTACTATGCAGATATTTAAGGGGCACTCTGAATTGTCAGTGATGGCGCAAAATGGCATTTTTTAGGCTGATTAGTAATTGGTGGTTAGGGTTAGAGTGCTACCTGTGGCTGATGAATCTATAAAATACCAAATCAATGAGAAATTAACAAGAAAAATTGTCTCCATATGTCATGTTGAAATTCTTGGGGATATTGTCAGCTTGAAGGAGCAGTTAAAAGAAAAATTTCTCTTCAGTGTGCTGTGCACAGATTTTGCTTTGGTAATCAAGAGAATGAGACAGTAACATTTTTTTTCTGGGACTTTGCCTGATTCATTAATATTTGCAAAGACAACATCCTTGAATTCCATTGCAAATTGTAAACGCATTTGCTAAAAAAACTGCGGTAGGTACTAGCAAGCTTAGTCTTGCTGGATTTTGTTTCAGCACTTTATAATCCTCTCGTATCAAGCCTGTTGTATGGTAAACATGATATCTGAAGATTGGAAAAGTCATCGTAAATAATTTACATGTGAACATGGTAACTCAAGATAGGTAATTACAGAAGATTTCATACTGGAAATGCATTTTTGTGACCTATTGGTAGAGATCAGAGGCATTTTTTATCATGTGTATTAGATCATATCATGTAAACTGCCAAAGGTCTTTAATGTTTTCTTTGGGTGGGGGGGGGACATGAAAGATAAGTTAATGATAAGTTAGTTGTTTGAACAGATCAGAGTCATGTGATGTCAGTGGAGGTCAAATCTTGGTCAACCTTGTTGATGCAATAGGTATTAAAAAGTAAATAAAAATGACTGATGTATTGTCTATATGGTTCCCTCAAAACATGAGTACAAAGACTCTATTATTGTTGGTGGAGGACGAACTTTATTTACTTTCAGCAGAGGTAAGAAATTGCATTCCAAAATTTCCTGAATTTGCTGCTTTTGAGTGAAGAAAACCTCATTTATATAGCTTAAAGTTGAGTAACGTTTATCACCTCAAGGAATTATGTATTTTTTACGTACCCATTTATTATTTGAAATAAGGCAAACAACGACATGCAAGGTAATCATATTGGTTTTAACCAATTTCTTCAAGCCTTCAGTAGTAATAGAATGAATGTTTACCATAGAAATGTTTGCTTTTTCTTAAATGTTTTGAGTCTGTATTTCAGAGTTGTAATGTTATGATCAAAATAATATGTCTGTCTTCAGTTTCAGGTTAATGAATTTGGTGTCTATGAACTTATATCAGGAGCTAATGATACAGGGGAGAGCAAAGATTCTGCAGAAACCACAGCAGTAACACCTTCCACATCTTCGTCATCTACCCCGCCTCCAGGGGTACCCTCGGGAGGAGAAAAAACTGGGGAAGAGAAAATCCAAAAGAGTCTGAGCGTCAAAGGTAATAACCTCAGTCTTGTTAGATCAGGAACTTGAAAGGCATCTTTAGGTCAGTTAATTCATTTCTGGATCCTTTCCTAAGGAATTAGCCTGTGGACTTGAGTTTGTAACAAACAGAACAAGACAATATTGGTACATTTCTTGACGTTCACAGCTTTTTAAGTCGATAGATTGATAAGTTCCTAAGTTCCATGTAAAAAGCCATTTAAATCATGTATGATTAGTCAGATTCTCTTCAACAAGCAGAGAGTTTGCAAGAATCTTGTGTTGAGATTCCAATAACTAGATCCTGTGAAGAAAGTTAGAGGTGGTTCCAGCATTTCAGATGCCAGGAATATCTAACAGGTAACCATATTTGGTTTAACAGCCCAAGTCCTTAGTCACTTTTAATACATACAGAGTTTATTTTTGAAACAAATAAACATCTAGCAATGTATTTGCATTTTAAACATTGCTGTGCAAGTGTGGCTATGCAGGAAATAAACTTTATAAACTGAAGTTTTGGTAGGATAACTTAAATCTTTAAAAGTACAATAACATTTTGCATCTTTGGTCCATTGGACCATCCAAACTATCACATACTTATGTTTATGGATTGTCGTGTCAGTTGTCCCTGCCCAGATCGTAATTTTACTCCTCTTTGTCAATGAAATTATTTAAAGGTTATCCTCTCTCAGTGGAAGGAGTCACTCCACCCTCCTCCTCCCCCACCTTTTTTTTTATTTACATTTACCCATGAGATCCAGCAGATTCTGTGTCAATTCATACCTTTCAATTCTTTTGCATATATATCTTGTACAAATTCAATTATGATATATAGTCATATATAATGTATAATTATAGTTTCACACATTGATATCTACTGCATGCTCCATGCCTTCACTCTACATGTGGCATCTTGATTTCAGTATTAGAATTTAACTCCAGCAATATTTTGGAACTTGTTTGGTAGTTCTATTGGATATCAGCCATCATGAGGATGGTACTTACTTTCTTCTATTTTAAATCCACTTTACTGTTGTATTCAGGTCAGTTCCACACAAAAGCCAAACATGCAGCCAAGCAAGCTCAGTGTATATGTGAATACTGTGGCATCCAGGGACCAAGCACCCAGTTTTGTAGATCAGGGAGGTTTTGCAGCCAGTCCTGTGTGGGAGCCTATGCAAGCAAGTAAGCACAAACAATGTTCACAGTACTCTTGAAATGTCTTTAATTTCAAAGCATTATGTACACTTTTGACATTTTTTGGTATGTGCAGTTCTCACTCATTTGATCATGTCTGAATGAAACATCACTGAATTTTCATTGTTAACCCACAAAGTGTGTGTAGAGCTTATGTGGTAGTTTGGTGTCTGTCTCTCTCTCCACCTCTACCTCTCTCTCTCTCTTCAAACGGTTTCCTTTCAAATTTCATTAGATTTGCTGAAAATTGAGGTGAATGATCCATACAACACCCCTTGTATGCTTCACTAGTAAACCTAAATGTGCAATCAGGCAGAAAGCTGAGAAACCCCAACATCTTGCCGAAGTACAGAATACAGTTGTTTAAGAATTCTAAATAAGGTTACAATTTTTGTTCAGTCTGAAATTCTAGATGACTTACTGTAGGTTTTACTTTCTCATTATTTCTTTTATTATATTTCTTTTGTTTTACTTCTATTTCCATTCTATTTTTGCCGGTTGGTGACATTAAATATTTGTTTACAGCATCCACAAAAGAAGAGGACAATATTACCAGCTGAGAGCTTAAAATTGTGCATCCTGTAGTGACCCTAAATAACCTTCAGTCCATAAAAACATGAACAACTAGTTAATATCAGCATTCAGAAACACCAAATACAACTTTCTCTTCTTCATTACAAGATTAGGTTCAACCCCCTTGTTCATTTAAATACACCGAAGTGTGAGTAAAAAATAGTTTTTTTCTTAGCAACAAAAGCTACATATCTCTGCATGAAAACCTAGTTACCTTTGTAAAACGAAAACTTTCCACTGTTGACAGCCGTTGACCACTAATTCCATCTGAACTCTATTCCTTGATCAAGCATAGTGGTTTACAATCTTTTCATATGCAATTCTCCTTTCACCAGGGAGCTGTAATACCAGAGTACATTGAGAAAGTACCATCCCACCACTGTTTATAAAATGCAAATCAAGCACTAGCATGTGATTGCAGTGAACTTAAAGTGACACTCAATTAAGGAATTGTGATGACCGGCTGAGGGGTTTTGACCTGGCTGAGAAATCTTATGTAACATGAGTCTTTCTCTTTAAAACAAATTGTGAACCAAATTATAGAGAACTGATTCTTCCTTTTACGGCATCCTCATAAGCTTTTTGAAACATAGCCACTGCTAACATAACCACTCTCCTCCCGCTGGGTTACTAAAATGCCAACCAGGAGGTGGACCTCCCCTATTGGCAACCATTGACATAATGCATTCACATGATCAATCAGTTTTCACGATTCCTATCTTCATATGCTTCTTTTGAATCATTTTAAAATGAGTTTGACCCCTCAAATAAGTTACGTTCACTTAATGTTTACACACATGCTTGCAATCAACAGTTTCCATCTTCCATCCATTACCAAATAGTGTGTCAACAGCTTTTTTCCATATACAATTTTCAGTGTAACTTACCCTCTAGTAAGGCCAATAAAGTAACACTGCAATCATCACAGTATTTTATTTTGTTTTCTTCACAACAACAACAACAACAAATTCATAACAAACCACATACACACAAAACAAGTTTGAGCAACTGTAGCATTGCCACCCTGGTTTTCTCCTGCATTGTAAGAATTGTTTTTCTCATCAACTTATAAAGAAAAAAAAGGGTTATCTTATCTCAGTTCACCATAAATTGATTCTACATACTTGCTTCATTATCATCCGTTAGACAAGGAGCTCTGAAAAAAACCACTGTCAAAAATGAAACCATCACACAGCTTCCTCCTGTTAAAAGAGAGAAAGGACGTCCTAGGAAATACAAAACTGAAGATGTTACGTCACCCACAAAGGTAAGTCATTCTCTTCATGTTATGCTAATCCTCGATTTGATTGTCATAAGTGTTGTGGGAGAGAGTGGGTCCAGATTATATGGGGTGTATGATACCAGAGCAACATTTTGCTGAAGGCAGTTATGAAATTGTTTATTTCTTTATTATAATTGTTAGTGGTTACACATCACCCATAATGGCATCAGAGTGTAATATTATACTAAATAACCACAAATTGGGTTTGAAGTCAGGAGTTGGAAACCCATGGAAGCTCATGAGGATGGCTTCATTAAATTTTTGCCAATAGTATCTATCTAGGGGAGGGCCTGATTGAGGGAGTTTGAGTAACCTCTGTTGAGATTAATAATCATTCTATTATGTGAGGAATCTTTAATGTTCCATAAAAAGTTTTTATGAAATCTGTGGAGGTGTAGCAAAATATATGCAAATTGGATTGTTAATAATTTGCACACCCTGGTCAAATACCATTAAAATGTTGCCCTATATAGGCTCAATATCTAAATGTACATATGCAGACTTGTAGGTTTTAAATTAGTTAACTGTATGAGGCAGTACAATGAAACCATCTGCTGTCATCAGAGGTGAAAAATCTAGTTTATGAAAGTAATCCTGTGAAATTTCAAAGGCTTGTCTGTAAATGTAGCTGAATACAAAACAATTGTAATTGTCAGTTTTGAGCAAAAAAACTTTGATAGAATATGCAAGAAATTCAGTGTAAACTTTGCTCAGTCTTCTATGTCTTAAAAGAATCATACAGAGTTGAATTTCCATTTAATGTTGACATTAAATCAAATGAGTGTTTTTTATCCTTTGTGGAGTCATTAGAATCTCTATGACAAGCAGTTATTGTTGCAAAAGAGAACAACACCTTAAAACATAAAAGGACCCCCCCCCGAAGGTTCCAATATTCATATCTGTAGCTTCTCTGGTAATTTTCATCATTTTTCTAGATCAATGTTGAACTAGATTTGATAATAACAATTTGTTATGTTATGTCACCTTTTTTGTTCTTAATTCATGATATGGAAAGTTATGAGTATGAAATAAAAAAAAATGAACTAAATCCAGACCAACAGTTTGTCAACCAGTTTATTTGGTATTGTGCAGAGAACACACTCCCTGTAAAAGTGCCTGCTTGGTCACTCCATTTGATTCCTTCTAATTTGCAGTCAGTGGTGTTTATGATCAGTATTTGTGGGAGGAATTTGAAGTGTACCTAAGGTCCAGAATTAAAAGTTATTTTAGAAATTGGAAAATGGCCCCTCATTATCTAACTCCCATCTTCATACATTGTTCCATTGCTCACATATAAGATATTGACAGATGTTTAACTTGCTTTTATATGTTTAATTTTGCAACAGTATGGTATCCTTCTATGATTCACTTAACCTGATTTTTTTTCCTTTTGAAATTAAAATGTTGATATAGCCTTGCATCATATGTTTATGGAGTGGGCTTATAATAGTCAAGTCACCCCAGAATAGTAAGACAGTGATCATATTTTGTGACAAGGTGCATTGCTTTTAAAATTTGCAAAGAAATTAATCTGATTAGTCCAAAAATGACATCACAAATAATTGCACAGTCTACCATTTAAAAATTGAGTGAATAAACCTCAATATTTAATATCTCAGCTGAAGAATGTCCTGTGAAGTTTGGAGATGGAATATTTAGATTCATGTTTTATGCTTTGTGACTGACATTTTTTAAATTTCCAACTTTTGGTACAGTTTACATGTTTTTTAAAATTCTACAGTTTACATGTTTTTGAAAATTCTAGGTGACAGAGTCAAATTAGTGAAAATGAAATCACTTGAGAGAGTACAGTTTGTTTCAGATTACCTTCTACTTAGGCCTCCTATTGAGTACTGATGGCTGCTAACTTTGCTAGACATGTTGTAGCTATCATATGTTCTCTAGACATGTTGTAGCTATCGTATGTTCAGGATCACAAACCTCTAGACATGTTGTAGCATTCATACGTTCAGGATCACAAACCTCTAGACATGTTGTAGCTTTCATATCTTCAGGATCACAAACCTCTAGACATGTTGTAGCTATCATATGTTCAGGATCACAAACCTCTAGACATGTTGTAGCTATCATATGTTCAGGATCACAAACTTTTAGACATGTTGTAGCTATCATATGTTCAGGATCACAAACCTCTAGACATGTTGTAGCTATCATATGTTCAGGATCACAAACCTCTAGACATGTTGTAGCTATCATATGTTCAGGATCACAAACCTCTAGACATGTTGTAGCTATCATATGTTCAGGATCACAAACCTCTAGACATGTTGTAGCTATCATATGTTCAGGATCACAAACCTCTAGACATGTTGTAGCTATCGTATGTTCAGGATCACAAACCTCTAGACATGTTGTAGCTATCATATGTTCAGGATCACAAACCTCTAGACATGTTGTAGCTATCATATGTTCAGGATCACAAACCTCTAGACATGTTGTAGCTATCATATGTTCAGGATCACAAACCTCTAGACATGTTGTAGCTATCATATGTTCAGGATCACAAACCTCTAGACATGTTGTAGCTATCATATGTTCAGGATCACAAACCTCTAGACATGTTGTAGCTATCATATGTTCAGGATCACAAACCTCTAGACATGTTGTAGCTATCATATGTTCAGGATCACAAACCTCTAGACATGTTGTAGCTATCATATGTTCAGGATCACAGACCTCTAGACATGTTGTAGCTATCATATGTTCAGGATCACAGACCTCTAGACATGTTGTAGCTATCATATGTTCAGGATCACAAACCTCTAGACATGTTGTAGCTATCATATGTTCAGGATCACAAACCTCTAGACATGTTGTAGCTATCATATGTTCAGGATCACAAACCTCTTGCTTAGATGGTGATATTCTGAGATGATGTTTCAAATTTTGATGGATCTTTGAAATGAGCAGCAGTCCATGAGAGTTTCTAGAATTCCTACAAGTAGGATATAGAATGTGTATGTCCAAAATTAAGTGACCACAACAAAACCTTCAGAAAGAACAGAGATGGAACGTGATTATGTAGTACCAAAAGAGCTCACAAATTACACACATACTGAATGATAGATCCCTGTTACATCTTTTCATGTTTGTAGCTTTTGCATAATTGATTTAATATCTAGTGCCTCTTGCATTAGGAATGCTGCATGTCTTGGCAATTAACATTTGATGAATGTCTTCAAACTTTAAAGATAATTACTTTTAGTTGGTAGAGAATGCTTGTCATCAAGAACATGGGTAAATGGAATATTTCACTAGCGAAAGGGTGATCCGTGCTGGAGAAATTGTTGAAAATAAAATTTCCCCTGAAGAAAACATTAGTTTTAAGGTAGTCTGTAGTTTATGAGGAAATAATGCTTATTTTGTGTCAGGTTTCACCAACTTCTCCTTCTGCCCGTCTCCAGGGCGACTTAAAAATGGTGATAAACATGAACTCTCCGACTGGTAAAGTTAAAGGCAAACCAGGTAAGTGAATTATTCCTCTTGCTCTGCATTGTCTGGTGCTGCTGTATCTATTAACATTCTCTGAATGCTGTATCCATGCGAAATCATAACAATCTTCTGTCTGTTTGTCCGTCAGATATGTGGCTTATAATTAATAATGGGTTTGCTTACTAATTTTAATTTGAAATGGATGTGGGTATAGTGGCAAATTTTCTAGTTGAATTAGAAACACACAAAGTTGCAACAAGAGTTAGTACTTACAAAGAATGAAGGTATGGTGATCTTCAAGACAAAGGTCAGACAATGCATCCATTTTGTATGTCAAAGAAGAGATGGGAGGAGAGGAGGGGTAGGGTCTTTTAGAAGAAAGAGATGGTGTATTCAAGGCAGATTTCATGAGTGGTTAAGGTTAGTATTTGTTTTTAGTCTTATAACTAACTATAAGGGCTGCTAATACATGTATATGTATAGAAAATGTGTTAATTAAGGCATTTACATGTCCTATAATCTGCTAGATATAACATCCAACTTGTTGGTTGCTGCTTGCTCTGGCAGTGAGTGAGGTTCCAATTCTCTTTATTGTCGACAGACTATTACTGTAATTTTTGCTTCGAAAACAAAGCAGGTGAATACCAAGTAGCAATAGTATAAAGTAGGGTGCACTAAACTGTAATGGTAACTTATGCATGCAAGTAAACAGTAACCATTTGTGGTGAAAAAGCGGTGGTGAGGTATTTACTCAGGACCAGATTTATAACCATAATATGCAACAAGTAATTTCACTTTACTAAATACTGTATTGAACATCTGTGTTGGTGAATTGCCTATCAATGGCTTAAACATTAAAGGAGAAGGAAACCCTGGTGATATACAGTATTTATCAAAATGAAAGCAGAAGTGTGGGACAAACATTTTCCCAAAGTTTCACTCAGAGATATTTTTCCTAAACAAGTTACACACTTTTCAAAATTCAGAGCAGGGTTCTGGAATTTTTTGCCTAAGTCGAATTTAAAACAACTTGAGTAAGTCAAATAGTGATGATGCATAAATACTGTTAGCAGGAAATTTAATGTATTTCTTTGTTTCTTTTACCTATTATTTCGATAAATCCACACATACTTGTACATATTTTATGTTGAATTTCTGAGGTGTATCATGCAATAATCATATCATTGGTACTTTGATTTGAATCTATGCATAACTTAAATATATTGACAATGAATTATGAAGACAAACAAAAAGTTTGTCAATCACATGTGGTCTGGTGATGTCACCACGATCTCAATATGGCAGCTTCCTGATTAATTTTTTTTTTATGATATGAACATTCAAATTGCAGTATCTTTGAAAGTAAAAAACATATTTAAATGAAATTTGGTGATGGTGTGTACTAAATGCTGGTCTCTTATTGAACATTGTCAAAAGTCCTGACTTCTTTTAAAAGAATAAAAACGCCCTGCAGATGAAACAGCCACAAGAAGGAAAAAGTGTAGCAGGTTGATATTACATCCAAAGTTACTCAGGCACAGCAGTGACTGAGGTACATTAGCTGTAGATAAAGTAATAAGAGATTACAGGTCTCATTCCCATTACACAGTAATAGTGCATTATTTAACTTGCCAGTGGTACAACTTTTGAATGCTTGTGAACATGCAACCAACATTTTTGGTCATATTCAGTTCATAATGGAATATATAATTTCACATACATCCATTCCTTTCATTTGCGTCATCGCTTCCTTGTTTTATTTGCTAGGTTTATTGTATTGTAGTAATGTGTGTTTGTGTATGCTTATTGTCAAGAAAGAGTTAACACTTTTGAATATGCATTAGTTTGAAGGGTGTGAAGTTGTTCATGCAAAGTTGAGACAGAATAAAAGAGTTAACACTCTTGAATATGCATTAGTTTGAAGGGGTGTGCTGCCAATCCTCACATGATACTATACATGATAAGGTTTCATCGAAGGAACAAACCCTAACCATTATGGTATGTCTCAATATACCACCATATATTCTATCATGCAGAAAATGGTCTTCTCTAGAAATTATTTTAGCACATTACAGAAATTTTGTGAGGACTAGGTGGGGTGTGAAGTTATTCATGTAAAGCAGAGACAATGCATAACAAGTTTATCTATTGACATGATATGCTATTTCTATGTGTAACACAAAAATGACACAGGATTTAAATTAGGATGAAGTGCCATGTTTTGTAGTTTATTATACTGACACATGCTAGACTGTAGACTCTGTAAACTTGACATAGCTTCCATTAACATCACCCATGTCAATATTTTATCAGTGCTCAGTTTTTCATTCCCGAGAAACTCTGGTCAACTGCAGGCAGTGTAAGTTATCTTTAAAACCGTATGATTGGGTTACACTGCAGCAAAATAAGTTTTACAAAAAAACTGTGAAAGGTGTTTGTGGAATAAAATGGTAAAGTTTGTAGAGAGACAGCAATGTCCATAGCCAATTTCTTTTTGCGTGTACATCTCATGTAATTTTGAAGCAAGATTATTGCATTACTTCTCAGATATATCAATGCCATAATCACTGTCTATCATTTCAGTGTACTAAAAAAACTGTATTGTGCTGTTAGGAAAAACACTTCTTCTGTGTAGATGAAACCAAAAGAAAAAAAAGAAAGAAACATCAGTTGTCAGAGTTACAGTAAGATGTTTGATATTGGTTGCTGGATGAGACATGGGAGAGAATTACCAACTATGATGAACAGTTAAGCAAAAAGAATGTTTCTCAATTTGGTGTTGTCAGTTTGTAAGAGCTTGTCAGAGAATGTTTCATCTATTGTATGTAGCATGGACTGGATCAGGTTGTTGCTTAAAAGTCGTTATGTATTGCCTTCCACACTAACCGATCGATGATGGTATGCCTAACCAGTGAGACTTATGTGAACTTTCTCACATCACATGTTTTTGATGACTGCTTATATGCAATGCATTGTGGACTGCTTCAGATCTTCTTATCTTTGTTTTTTTTTTTCATTTAGTGGATACCCTATCATCAAAATGGAATCAGTTCTGTGGTAGAAACCCACTTTTTCAGTAGAAAGATCAAATTAGCCCATCTTGGGAAGCAATATCCTGATAGCCTTCTCTGTCATGACTACCCCTTCAGTAACAAATACGGAAGAAGACCGGTTATAGAATACCTTTCGGTTAATCAAATCCATTATTGAAGGAAAAAAGAACAGCCATTAACTCAAAGGATTTAATTTATGAATTACATGCCTAAAATAATGTAGTACCTGTGAGTTGTAAACAGTGTCAAATGCATTATGTGACAGCCCTCTTCATACATACATATTCATGATGTAGCTCTTTATCTTTCTCTTATTGTGATTGTCATTTGATGCCTCACATTATGATGAAAACATGTTGCTGTGGTTCTGACATTGTTATGTCACATCTCCTCATTTACTACTGCCTGGAGTTTCTTAAATTTCACTCAATTGCAGAGAAACTTGAGGGGATGTCTTGTTGTGTTATGCAGCAGTGATAAGTTAGCTAGCTAGAGACTGGCATGGGACATTCAAGTGTACTCCTAGTTTCAACTGAGCACAACTAAAACCTCTATATTAATTAAACCTGGAATAAAAAAGTGCTGTTAAATGTAAATAACAATACAGTTATTCTTTTCTCAAGTGAATGGAAAAAACATTGAGATCACAGGTATCTGTAAAGAGGAGAATGCTAAATACTGAGATGTTTTTGTAACATATAATTGTCATACAATAACATATAACTATTTAATTTTCTAGGTAAAAAGAAGGGCTTTATTTGGTCTTATTACTTGGACTCTGAGAAGTCAATGGCAGCACCAGCTAAACTCTTTAAAAATGTAAGTACTTGGTTGTATTGTGTAGTATGGCAATAAATATTTACAATCTTCCTTTTTCTCTCCTTTTCCATGCAATGATGTTAATCAATTGTTTTAAAACTATTCTTTTGTGCATGTCATTTTACACCCTGTGTTTGTTCATAGCTGGAATAAATGAATTGTATTGATGAAGTGAAAAATTTAGTGGAGCCTAGACTTTAGGGAGAGATTACATGTGAAAAGAATGGATGGAGCATTAGTGATCCAGTCTAGGCCAGGGAGAGTGTAAAGTACATTGTCAAGCAGTGATGAAATATCAGTAATTACTATTAATCATCGATCCACTTTGGCAACCAATACTTGTGGCATTAGTAGTAGACATGGAACTTGTTTTAAAATAGATGTTTTTGACCGGTCTGGATGATAACAGAGGCCCATATCCGTGGAATATCGGAGGGAATACTGCAATGTATAAAACAAAATTCACATGGTAGTAATCCTCTCTCAGAACAGTCTCATGTTCTGAAACATCGTTTGTCTTTCTTTGCAGCCATTTCCTTCATCTAAGTCACATGGTTTTAAATCTGGGATGAAGTTGGAAGGAATCGATCCCAAGCATCCGTCACTCTTCTGCGTCCTCACGGTCGCCGAGACCAAAGGATTCCGATTGAGACTTCACTTCGACGGTTACTCTGAATGTCACGACTTTTGGGAGAACGTTGACTCTCTGAACATCATGCCTGTGGGTTGGTGCGAGAGAACCGGACACAAGTTGACATTACCTAAAGGTATGACTTATCAAAAGAGGAACTGGAAGATATTCTGCAATATTAAAATTTGATTCTCAGTTCACTAGATGAAAATCAGTAGAAGTCAACATTCTTATGGCTAAGTTCTTAAAAAACTGATGACTTTATTAAAGTCACCCTAATTGATCTTCCTTGAACATCCATCAGTGAGAGTGGTTACCAACACAAGCTCACAGAGTTATGTCATATCTATTGGTGGTGCTGGTTTCTGTTGTTTTGTATAGCATATTTTATTTAAAACATCTCTAGCATAACATTGAAATTATGTCAATGAATTTGCATCGTGAACAGCACAGTACAACTGTATTCTTGGTACAGACACCTAGGCAATTAACTTGACTTCATTTGTAAAATTTGTTTTGCAAGACAAAGTAATTTATTAAAGGGCAACAAAATTTGATTATTAGAAAATTACTGAGTCTTCAGCCTTGTAAGTGTTTTGATGCTTATTTATGTAACCAGAGGAAACATTCATTGCACAATCTGTTGATGTTCCTTCTGATTTTTTGTGAGAGCAGTATACTGATAAATAGGCCTGACAAATGATTATTGTCAATGTGTTCCAGGTCCTCATACTTCAGACATTCTACAGCAAATAGCCAGGACCCATTAATTAAGTTTTCAAGAAACTTGACACCCTTTCACCATTTTCTGTTAAAGTTGTGACATTACTGGTTGGCTAATTTTCAGGTCTTGGATTGTTTTTATTCCTCACCGTCTTGAATGTCTCAGCTGTCACTTGATATGATATATTGAAATGTCATTGATGTTAATCTTTGCTGTCTGTTCATAGGTTACACAACAGACACCTTCAGCTGGAGTGCTTATGTCAAGGAGACCAGATCACAAGCTGCTCCAAAACATCTCTTTCAGAATTACGAAAATGTAAGTAAAACTCAGCAGTCATCTTAGACTTCAGTAGCCAAATTGTTCATGAAAACTCTCTTTTTTTTTCATTTTCTGAGCCTAGAAATGACAGGTAAATGATATCATAGGTATTTGGATAGAATTCAGTGTTCTCATAAGGAGGTCATAGTGGTGGTTGCCTGAATATTCTGATGATATCATGTCTACTGTCACACTCACTCTACAATGTTCCAAAGCACAGACTACTTTGTATGTTTGTATCTCATGTTTTGTCATGCAGTTCATAATGTAAAGTCAAGTGTTTTGGTGCCAACATGCCTAAATGCTCTGAAGTTTTGTCACTGAATCAAAGTAACCATTCAGGTTACATTGTCATACTGCAGTCTGTAAATGAATGTATGTGCTCAACAAAGTCAGCTGGAGGAAAGTTAACATAATGTGCACAAATTAAAGACTAACATGGGAAAAACAGTCTTGTCACTCAATGCTGGCTGGCTGGCTTTTAATGTTGGAGTCCAGTCACGCAAAATGTGGAGCCAGCTCTGTCCAACAAACCTTTCAGGTTTTCATGTTTCTATTCTGACATTCAAATTAATTCACATAATTATGATAAACCTTGTATTTTGTTTGCCTCCATCAATGAAGGAAACACTTACCCCACAAGGTTTCAGAAAAGGAATGAAGTTGGAGGCCGTTGATCGCAAGAATCCTTCGTTGGTTTGTGTTGCCACAGTGACAGATGTCATGGACAACTGTTTTCTGATTCACTTTGATGCATGGGATGACTGTTACGATTACTGGTGCGATGCCACATCCCCTTACATACATCCTGTTGGTTGGTGTGAAGCAAATGGGAAACCTTTAACCCCACCAAATGGTAAGGTTCAAAGTAAAAAAAAATAAATCAGAATGTGAATATTGGAAAAAGATGTCAAATGAACTTTTTTGATACTTGGTTCATTTGCAATTTAAGAACTTGGCAATCTCTATTCTTCTTGATATGTACCTTTCATTCTCTGTTCCATATTTGCTGCAATGCCACAAAGGGGAGTGTGTCACCTAAAAGAACAAAAACCAATGAGAATGTCAGTCCATTTGCCAATTTTTGCACTTAGAGTAAATCAAAAAGGTGGTTGGTCACTTGATGTGAATCAGTAGGGTATTTGCTAACTAAAGGTGGACGAACAGGGTGTATTGTCACTACAGATGGATCAGTCTCACTATTTCACTGTTTTTATTTTTCAGTCCACTGTTTTGATCTGTGATCGGATTTACCTCACTCTTAATACATTTATTACCCTTATGTCATGGCCATCATCTTTTCAAAGTTTAGGTGTCCCTATCTAGCCAACCTTCACAGGCTCCTCCTCCACCTGTTTCTTTTCTTCCACATCTTTGTCAGTGCTTTCATTACAAAATTGGGCACACACTAAGCCATATCATTTGCTTAGCCTAAGGGAGATTTAAACTTCTCTGCAGACCATAGTAGGTATGCCTTATGCCTTCTTTCAAGATCATGTGTCTAAGTTGATATTTTCTGAATACTGCACTACCTTGTGGTAATGTAATAGATTAGGGAAGTGTGTAAGCTAAATACTTTTTGTATGTAAGTTTAATTTTGTCATCTTCCAAGAGATTTAATTTCTAATGCCACAAGCAAACCCTACTTCTACAGAGTTCAGTTGTGTGAGCTACAGTGGTATTGCTGTGCTAGTTGGTGGTTCAAAGTCATTTCATTGGGTAGTAGCATTCCATTCACTACTGGGTAAGTAATCACATTTAGAGTTTTTCACTCTAGTTTGAAATTGTATTTTACTTACTGAGAAAACATTCTTCTTTGACTTACCATTGCTGTTTTTACTATATTCCTGCAGACTATCCTACCCCCTCCAAATTTTCCTGGACGGACTATTTGAGTAAAACAAAATCTTCAGCAGTTCCTGCCAGGGCGTTCAAACCTGTAAGTAAACAAAACTCTCATTGGCTATTTAGCTGTCTAAAGCACTAGTGTGAGATCTCATGATATTAAATACATTTCAAGTAATTAGGAAGTGAAGATCAGCTTGAACTACATAAGCAAATCACAGCTAATAGTTTTTGTTGAAGATTCTCAACACCTCAGCAGTTAGAGGTATAAAGAGTCAGGTTTCAAACCCACCCTCCCAAAGTAGCTCTTTATGGTGGTCTTCAGCAAACTCAAGGTTACTTAAAACCTGTGTTCTCTTGGTAGGTTGAGATGGAAGTAGACCATCTTGGCTATGATATCACGGCCGGGTAACTCTAATACACCAATTATGCACTAATACTGTTTCTGCATCCAACTAAAGGGGATGGTACAGTGCCCTTCCTCCACAGTTAGAACACAATGGATGCTTCAAAAGCAATTGGTATGAGCACAATGTGATTTACAGTTACATAGGTGAATGAAGTATTCTAACGTTCAGGCTGAAATCGTAAGATTGGCTGTAAACCAATTCCAAGCTATTCCTGGAGGTACTTCCCCGCTACATTGTTTTCAGCAATTGGCCTTTTAGTGTTTCAATGAGTAAAATACCAACCTCCAGGTATTAGAAATGGAATCTGGCAATATGAAAAAGAGAGGCCATCTTGAATATTTCCATATTGCTTGTGCAATACAGACAGCCTTTAGTAATCATAAACGTTACCTTTTATCTTTTGTTCTCATCTTCATAATTATTCTTTCTGGTAGAGATCTCCAGTAGACTTTGTCATCGGCCATAAAGTAGAAGCGGTTGATAAGAGGAACCCTCTGCTCGTGAGAGTTGCAACTATCGCAGATATTGAAGATTTCAAAATCAAAGTAAGTCTCACCACATCAGAGTGAGGATTGGCAGCTGCAATGTTGCCAATTAAACTGATTGGGCAAACCTCTGCCAGTTCAGTAATTAATTTCAGAAAAAACACAAACAAAAAGATTTGTTCAAACTGCTGTCACAACAGACATTGACCATATTAAGTTGTTGTTCTGTGTCTTTGTAATCTATCTGCTTATTCTTTTGCAGATTCATTTTGATGGCTGGGATGACAGCTATGATTACTGGGTGGATGATGATGATTCAAACATTCACCCAGCTGGTTGGTGTCTCAAGACTGGTCATCCTCTCACACCACCGATAACACCAAAGGATCTAGCAACTAGCCCAAGGTAATCCTCAGTCTCAATTATGTCTCGTACAACTCGAACAAATATAATGTGAAGCATTAGTATTTGGATGTGCTTGGCCAGTACCTTGCAGTGAGGTATATTTTTACCCATGGGTTGGGGTAGTTTGAAAACATGATCTGGTAGACCATACACTTTACATTGGAGGTTTATTTTAAGATGGGCCCATTCCTCTCTGCAGAAAAAGTCATTGAGAAGATTTGGCTTCTGTTGAATCAAGGTTGGTCAAACTTTTGGTCAGTTTCTGCTTTTAAGTCCATTTATACTCATTGTCATCACTGGACGCATGTTAGCAGCTGATGATGGATTCACACAACCTCGTAATCTGTAATATTTTGAACACTCATCATCTTTTGCTGACTTTCTGATTGTACTTCATCTTTTAACAGCCAAGCTGGATGCCCTACACCAGGATGCTCAGGACTTGGGCATATCAAAGGTGCCAAATATACTGGACACCACAGGTATGGTGAACTTGTTTCCTCTTCAGTTGGTATTTCAGACCTATGGGACACAACCCTGGTCAAGATAAAAGAGCCATTGCTTGGATGTTTCTGAAATGATCAATCCGTTTTAAAAACTAGAAGTGGGGAGTCTTTCTGGATATGTTTGTCTCAACAGTCTGAATAGATTTCACTGGCCTCATTTCAAATGTTGTGCCTAAAAGTAGTGACTTAGGTTGTCGATGGTCCTGGTACCACGATACCACAAGGTGACAATGCCAGGTGGCTTTGCCAGAG
Organism: Stichopus chloronotus; assembly: GCA_021234535.1. Taxonomy (NCBI): domain Eukaryota; kingdom Metazoa; phylum Echinodermata; class Holothuroidea; order Aspidochirotida; family Stichopodidae; genus Stichopus; species Stichopus chloronotus. The sequence continues at coordinate 25,983,186 of CM037831.1, forward strand.
AATGTGGTATAATGTTCCATGTGTCCTTGCTGGTGACCATCTAGGCCATCTATCTTATATTCAGTGACATCCTTCTTAGATGTCTACCTCTGTCAGACATTAAAGCAAGTCCATGCATGAAGTTCAAAATTTCTTTGAGAACAATACAGACAGTCTATAATTAAGGTCTTTTTATAGCATTTGTTGGTTTCTTCACTCTGACATTAACCAGTGACAATATCAAGCAAAATTTGTAATTATGAGCCAAATATCTATGGATCTATATGACTGGGACACATGTTTTTAGCATTTGTTAACAGTCTTGAACATTCCCAGTGTCTCACCTAAGCATTGCAGTTCAGTGTGATTCATGTTCACTTCTAATCTACTTTATCTTTTCTGTTTGTGTCACATACAGTGCATTTGGTTGTCCATATTCATTAATGAATCTCAACAAGGAATCTGCTCTCTTGGATCGGTTGGGTCCTGGCCGCACGTTGACCACAGAAGACAAAAAGTCACCCTCTGTGTCTCCTGAAGTCAAGTAAGTCTTCAGTGTGTTATGACAATGGAATTATTGAGAAATATTTACAAGGTTCTACTACTAACAGGTGTACAATGATATTTTGTCACCATCGGAGATTCTGGATTACAGTTATGACCCATTCAAAGACTGAAAAAGAAATAAAAAAGAGATACACAAATTTTAACATCTGTGAATTCTGTCAACTCTTGATTTACTTACACCAATTTGTTTTCCATTTGAAACCTTGTATCATTTTCAGGTGGACACTCAGCATCTCTGCATCCCAGTAAAGGATAAGTTGCTAACAAATCTCACGCAGTTTAGCTCCAAAAGTTGGTCTTCTATTTTCTGCAATTGTTGCGCTTAAATCATAACGTTTTTTTTTTTTTTTGAAGATATTTGGATATTTGTTATTGATCTTTCAATGACAGAATGAGTAACATCATGTCACATTGCCTTTGAAGATATCTTTTCTGCTTTTGTTTCTTCACAAGAAGAGATGATGTTCATTCCTTGCTATTCAATGAAGTCTTCAAAAAAAAGGTCTAGACCAAGAATCAGCAAAGTAGCTAAATCTGAAAAAAAAAGAGGGTGCAGAGGTTGCAAAGGACAGTAGTCATCACTCTCCACCTGTTATCCATTTATGATCTGTTATCCATTTTCCTTTAATAGGGTTTAGCTTTCAGAATAAATATTCAACCTAAGAAAATGTTAGAAAAATGAATGTATATTATGACTTCAGTTGTCCGTATTTGAATCACATCCTGCTGGTTCTGTGTATTGAGGCTGTTATTCTTCACCTTTTGTTATTCTTGTACTTTTGTTGTAAAGTCACTTGATGTCTTGCCTACTGACTTGAGGAATTTTGTGTTTTCTATAAAGTTTGGCAAAAGTCTGTGAAAGAATGAAAGCTGTCTTTTTTATTATGATGAATCGTGATGACCATTCAGAAGTTCCGTATGGAGTGCTTGGACACATATCAGTGTTGTTGATTTTTGCACTTGTTGAATATACAATTCAGATGTTTGATAAGTACAAATTGTTCTCACAGGAAATGTCCGACCAAAGGGTGTGATGGGTCCGGCCACATTACAGGAAAGTATCCAAACCACCACAAACTCTCTGGCTGTCCTCTAGCAGAAGTTAACCAAGTAGGTTACGTGGAACCAGAGCAGATGGTGACGAAACCTGTCGTGGCAGTCCCCGAGAAAAGGAGAGGTAGACCACCCTCAACTTCTAAAGGATTTGGAAAAAGGAAAAAGAAGTAAGTCATAGCGGTGACCTAGAAATTGTATTGTTGTTGCAATTTTGGGACTTGTGGTACCCAAAATCTTAGTTTGCAATTCAGCCCTGGTTTATCATCAATAGGTCTGATACTGGTAAATACTATGCTCATAGAAAGTTTTAGGTCTATGTAGCATTTAAAACACCTGTGAGAACCTCTGGCAACTGGGATGCAGACTTTAAAATGTGATGGCCAGAAAACAAGTATTTCAAGTTATATCTGCAGACTGTTATATCTGCATGGTAGATAGTGTAGTGAGAGAGTACACACTCTTTCAAACCAAAAATATTTCAGGAATGGATCCAGTATACAATTAAAAGATTCATTCATTACATCTTAAGAGACGCAATAGTCGTTGCGTCGAAAGGTATTTTTAATGGAAACAAAGATAACAAAAATTAAGTTCAAAACAGGACATGGTTGCATTGCTCCCAATGCTACTGTATTTTCCTGTAAGTTACCAAATCTGAAAGAAGGAGTCGCGTAGTTTACTTCAAATGAACATGTTAATGTCTTTGCCATAGTTGTTGAGCTTTTGTCAATGCTAGACCACAATTAAACAGCCTCTGAATTATATGAAACAATTACTTTGCTGTATGTGAATGTAGTAGAGAAGTTAACATTCTCGTTACTATGTACTGTTGTTCATATTTGAGATGATGGTAACAGCCAATACCTGACTCTCAACAGTTCAACTGTGGAGGATTTAGGAAAAACTTCTCATTTTAAAAGAACGGTCAGTTTAGCAATGGTCACATGATCACTTCTGCATATGTTTCAAAACAAATTACACTTCTTTTAGTTTTTGTACTAAGCACAATTTCTTTTCATTGTTGATAGTTTGCAAACAATTGTCTTCCAGTGTTCTGAATCTCAACTTATTGTAATATTGTTGATGCTGAAGCATGTGAACTCTGTACCATCCATTAGTGTTAGCAGATGCTGTACATGATGCAAATATGATAGGTGCATTTATTCCATGTTGTCTAATGGACTCTGATAATTTTCTCTTTCAAACAGGCACAAGAAATTCACAAAAACAAAGAAAAGAAAAACAAAAGACACAACTGAAGAAGGTAACTTTCTTACTGTATTATGTTTCAAATGATTACGTTGAATTTTGCGAGTATAACATTATTTAGAGACGGCTGCAGAGTATAAGCTTCAATTACATTTTGGTTATGTGTACAGAAGTGGTACCTGTAGGCAGAGAATGTTTGAATTTTTTTGGTATATCGAATGCTGACTCGTGGACATCCTTCCTTTGACTGCCTTGTATTGAGTGCTACATGAGACACATGTGCAGGGATGGGTGCACATGTACAGGGACGGGTACACATGTGCAGGGATGGATACACATGTGCAGGGATGGATACACGTGCAGGGATGGGTTTGTGTCTTGCACACTCATCCTAATTCCTTCCTCTCCCTTGTATATGTGTGAGTTTAGGAAGGGGGTGTGCATGAAATGGAATTAATCCTTGCAGTGACTAACTTTCCAGACATGAATTACTCATGCACCAGCTGGCTGCATTTGTAATACCAGCATTTGTGAATTATTGCTTGGATTCTGACTCGAATTGGGTACGCCACCATAATCAATTACACTCAGTAACACTCGATACTTATTTTTCCTTAAGATGTCAGTTTCATATTTTGTTAGCCAGTCATCAAGCATGAAGTAAGACTCGTGAATGCAGAGACCTTGGATCTTAGATGATACAATTGTGTCACTGTTTGTAGGTGTTAGGGGTATGTAGATACCAAGACCTGCTTCTAAGGTTAGTAAGTAACAGGAACAATGAAGCTCCTACTCTATAGCAGTTTAGAAGCAGCAGGCAATGTAGCTTAAGTTCCTTACTGTTTCCTGTTACAGACCAGGCACAGAATACTTTACAGACGCAACTCCACCAGTCCGTTTTCATGTCAGCAATGTCTCCACATCCTGCCAAAGATCTCCCACTCTGCTGGGAGCAGCATGCCAAGCTCTTACCAGGAGTAGCTGATCTAGATTACAGTACTGTCGCTAAGTGGAACCAAGAAGAAGTGGCTGAATTTGTGCGGAAACTTCCAGGGTGTACTGAACACGCTTCCAAATTTGCTGAAGAGGTAAAGAAAAAGGTTCAAGATTATTCTACTGTGTGTACCTAGTGATGAGATTTACTGCAACCCATAGAAGGATGCTTTTAAATGCACTGTTAACACAGATCATAAAGTTCTCTGGTACATCGTCAATGAAGTAGATTCATAAAATTTTGTTTTCTTCTATTTGCTGTAATGCTAATGTCTGTTTGAACAAAAACATACAATGTTGTATCAATGTATGACACGCTGAACATTACTTATTCTTCTTTTCAGGAGATAGTAACTGTAAGCCAACCTCAAACAACTGGTGAATAGACATCAGAAGGGAAATGAATAGACTGAATAGGAGGATTAGCAGGTGTCTATTCAAGTCAGTTTGAACTTGGTTTAGATGAAGCATATACTTTATTTTCTTTTGACTTTGCGTTTTTCTTTCTGTCCTTTGAACAGCAAATAGACGGTGAAGCCTTTCTACTCCTAAATCAAAGTGACATCGTAAAGATCATGAGTGTGAAGCTTGGTCCTGCTTTGAAGATTTACAATGCAATATTAATTCTGAAGAAGACAGAAGATAACTGAAATTCAGGCTACCGCTCAATATGCAAAACTTTTTCACCTCTTTGTCTCTCTCTTGGTGTTGTTTTATTGTTTATTTTATTGCACGACAGAGAGATGTAACTTACAGGTGAAATTCATCACGGTATAAGAGAAGAGAGTGACTAAGGGTAACAGGAAGCAATTTACAAAGGAATCTCAGAAAGGTGATAAAACGCCAACACACCCATCACAACCACAAAGCACCCATGACAGTTCCAATGCACCAATGACAACACATCCATGGCAGACCCAACACACCCCATGACAACACATCCATGGCATACCTAACACACCCCTTGCAGGCCCAACACACCCATAACAGACCCAACACACCCATGACAATGTTGCTAATTTTTCAGGTGTCACAGCTTTTACAGTTCTCCATGGTCTCCCTCGTACCTCACACAAATGCACCATGTGCCAACAAGAAAGGAATAGTTTCAGCTTGCAAGGACTAAGATGGATCATGTGCTACAAGTTTGTACAGAGAGAACATTCCTGTTACATGATGACTTGTTCTGCCACATTTATACTTGTTTGTGTTGTGTCTTTCAAACATACATCCAGTGCTGTAATAGTGACATACATAGATATTCATGGGTATGACTAACCTTCAAAGGAGAATAATAACAACTGGAAATATTCATTTAGGTTTAACTAAACAACTGTGAATTTGACTCTTGTTTGTTTTTGTTTGTTTACAAGTCAGAAAAAAATGGATCACCAAAGCTTTCGTAAGAAATTCATTAACGGCTATGATGATTTATATTATATTAATTTGACCCAGGTTTAAGTTGTAGTCATAGTGAATTACCTTGAGCATAGTTGACTTTTACCAGATTCCTGATAACTCTCATTCTGTGTTAATTCGAAGGTTCTTCAGATTCCTGAAAACTCTAATACTGTCTTAATTCAAAGTGTCTTTAGATTCCTGATAAATTTCATTCTCTGTTAATTCAAGGTGTCTTTAGATCCCTGATAACTTCCATTCTGTGTTAATTCAAGGTGTCTTTAGATCCCTGGTAACTCTCATTCTGTGTTAATTCAAGGTGTCTTTAGATTCATGATAACTCTCATTCTGTGTGAATTCAAGTTGTCTTTAGATCCCTGATAACTCTCATTCTGTGTGAATTCAAGTTGTCTTTAGATCCCTGATAACTCTCATTCTGTTTTGATTCAAGGTGTCTTTAGATTCCTTGTTCATCAAAGTAGTAGGATATATGTTCATTAACTAATTGATGTACATTTATTTCTTGCTGGATCTGACAGGTTGGTCACTGTATCGTTTCATGTGATTTCATTCTTCAGATTTCTTTTGCATTATTACATTTTGGTTTCTCTTCACAATCTGAATATGCATATATCATAAGATCATGTTTTCTAAGGTTCCAAGATTAATTCAAGTTGATGAAAAAGTCAGTGGGATCCTCCTTGTAATTTCTGCTAAATTTTATTAATTTATGCTAAGGTGATACAGTAAAATTCTTGAGATTTGTGTAAAATTATATTGGTTAACCAAATCCAGATATTCTTGTTAGCCTGTTCCCTGATTTTTGCAAGAAGCCATCAATGAGTTGGTCATAGAAGGAGTTGAAGAGATCCACTGCCAGATTTGAGGTTGCATTGAGCTGGTTTGCTGTCCTGTATCTTGACCCCGCCTTGGAGCAAATTTTCACTGCTGATTTTTCGAAACACTAGGTCCACTACATGAAAGGGTGGAGGGGGAGGGGGTTATTTGGGGTGAGAATCAACAACTGTTTCATTTCCCTTACAGTACGTTTTATTTTAATTTTGAAAAAGATGTACGGGAATAACTATAAATGTGCCATGCTTCTGAAATGCATTTTTGTTTTTAAATTTATTGCAGTAACTGGTATCCCAGGGGCTATGGTAGACAAAGTGTTGAAAAGATTTGGGTATTGTAACATATTTGATGTTGTGAAAACCTATCCGTCAGATCCCAATTTTTTCATGGATGGCACAATCAGAACTTTAATTATTTTAGGTTTACTGGAGGAATGTATGGCTGGAAGAAGTTGTAGAAAGATATATACACTTGAGGGTGCTGATTTTGAGGTATCAGAGTTGAAAAAGTATTTAAAGTAATTTAATAATTAAATAAGTGATTATAATGAAGCCATTTTAATATCTTGATTTGTATGTAGCACTTTCTGCAAGTGACAAAAAAGAAAACAAATTGATATTTAAAGAAAACAAAGGAAATTTTTCAGCTCATGTTGATATGTGCAATTATTTGTGTCAATCTTATAAACAAAGTGTCAGCTTTTTCCTTTCATTTTTGATTCCTTGCCGAAGGCAGAAGGAATCTCTGGGATGGTGATGTCGTGTATGTGTGTGTGTATGTGTGTATGTGACACTTCTTGTAAACACGATATCTCAAGAAGGGTAACCATGACTGACCTCATACTTGGTGTGTGGGTTGGTCATATTGAGTAGATGATCCCTATTGTTTTTGGTGGAGGTCAAAGGTCATTTGCGGTCACCAGAGGTCAAATTGGATAAACCTTGTAAACACAATATCTCCAGAAGGGTAACTGCCACTGATGTCATACTCACTGTGTGGGTTGATCATATTAGGTAGATGATTCCTATTGCCTTTGGTGGAGGTCAAAGGTCATTTGAGGTCACCACTGGTCAAACTGTAAACACATTGTAAACACAATATCTCCAGAAGGGTAAGTGTGACTGATGTCATACTTGGTATGTGGGTTGGTCATATTGAGTAGATGACGCCTATTGTTTTTTGTGGAGGTCAAAGGTCGTTTGAGGTCCCCGAGGTGAAACCTTGCTAACACATTATCTCCAGAAGGGTCATGTTGACTGATGTCATACTTGATGTGTGGGTTTCCTATACTGTATAGGTGATCCCTATTGCTTTTGGCGGAAGTCAAATGTCATTTGAGGTCACCAAAATAAAGGTTATGTGAGTTAAAGGCTTATTAATGTGGTGTTTCAAGACCAGTAACTTGCAGTTGATCTCATACTTGTCATGTGGATAATTTATGCTTGTTATAACCATGTAGCAAGGAATCACAAAGTCTTCCGGCTTTCTGTTTGCAACATTAAAAAGGGAAGGGGTAGGTCTATCTCCAAGCTCCTCAAGATAGCAACATGTTGGATGGAACTGAAGTGAAAAGACTTGAATATATGGCACATATTTTAAATGGAAACTCAAATTGCAAGTATTAAGAACTCAGGTCCAATTTTTCTGTGATGTTTCAATCCAACCTTTGACATATACAGTCATTTTGCAGCTCTACACTGCCATGTACACCGCATCGACCCTTTAGTCATATCTTATAGTGCTTGTTCAGTCTTTAACTAACAAATTCATGTCATGGTCGACTTCCAGATACTATCCTCAGTTGCAGTCTCCACCACACATTTGTTGCAGCAGTACACCTGTGGACAGCAGTATATGCCTTAATCGGACAAAATTATACCAGGCTCCAATCGAAAGAAATACCTTTTAACAGAAATATTTTTACAAAACTAGTTTTCATGTGTTCATGCCAAGGACCACTGTTATGCAACTATAAATATTGGCATGTACTCCATGTAAATCAACCTTAAAGGCTGTATTGCATCACCCTAAGCTATATTTTTACTTCCCTGAAAGGAAAATTCTCAACTGGTTCTAAGTTACAGTACTCTTAGATTGCCAGCAAATTCGAAAGATGCAGAGCAGCTCGTATTACACAGCGTACACAGGGATCCATTGTTTTGATTACACATGTGGAGGAATGTAAGACAGGCTGAGGGAGGGACTAGAGGTAGGTGGTTGAGAGAATTGAAACTGTCTGGGGTGATGCATACAGCCTTTAAACTCAGGTGAATAGACATCAGAAGGGAAATTAATAGACTGAATAGCCTCTGCTATTAAATAGGTTTAGCAGGTGTCTACTCAAGTCAGTTTGTGGTTACTTGAAGCATGGAGTGTGTAGCTCCATGCTTCAAGTATATGACCAAAATATTGCTGTCTTCACCCTAGACAGTTTCAGTTTTCACAACCACTTATGTCTAGTCCCTCTCAAAGCCTGTCTAAAATTCCTCCATGTGTAATCAAACCAGTGGATCCCTGTGTACGCTGTGTGTATGGGCTACTCTGCATCTTTCAACTTTTTGATCAATTAAAGAGTACTGACACTTAGAACCAGTTTAGAATTCTGCCATCCACAAGCCAAAAGTATAGCTTTGAGTGATGAGTTACTGCCTTTAAAGACAATCATATTCATCACCCCAGACAGTTTCAATTCGCCGCCCAACCACTTCTCTCCAACAGCCTGTCTAAAATTCCTCCACATGTGTACAGTAATTAAAACAATGGATCCATGCGTACGCTGTGTAATATGAGCTACTCTGCAAATTTCGAATTTACTGTCAGACTCATTGAGAATTTTCGCAGTAAGATATTGTTGGAGGGACCACTGAGGAACATAACAAGTTTTGTTAGCATATTGTTGGTCATGCATAACCTGGTGCCTTCCCGGCGGTCACGGTGATTTGAGATATAAGGTCATGTACTATCACCTTAATTCCTCTCGCACATTCATACTCGCACAGATACGAATTTGAAGTCACAACAACTTTGGTTTACATGCGGTGTGTGGAGTGCTTAAAGTCACTTATGGTAATAGTTTAAATCGTATCATTTCACCACTGACCCACACTTGATAACTGAAACATTTTTAAAACTGAAATTACATTAATATTTACCTCCTGCCTAGAATTACAACTCATTCATAAGTTGGACCTAATTACTCTGTTGATTAGGGGGGATAAGCAATCGCCTCAACTTCATTTTGAAAATTAATCCAGATCATGCATTTCCCTTAATAAACCATTGATCACATTCGCTTATTACAGATTGCTCTCAAACTGAAACGGTAAATTGGCTGGCCATGTTCTATAACTCATGTTTATTCATCGTTTGTGTCGAACAATGCGATAATGCGCATGTTCTTGTCCAGTAATATTTACATTGTAAGTGTGTTAGATATTTACGTTGTTAATATGTTAATGAGTTGTGTACATGGTTTCCATCTCCACCGGCATAGCATCTGATTTGGACGGAGTAAAATGTAGGCTACCAATAGGCGCAATATACCATACACTAATTTTGTATACGCACATTAGTGAGCAACAAATGCACTATTTTCAACATTAGTAATTTGAGTGATGGAGACTTGAGAGGCAGACGATATAGACCGGAGTACCATCGAACTGCTTCATGTATCTTGTGTTTGTTTGAGGTATTATTATCAATTATATTTATACTAACTAGACATCGGTTTTGAAATGTTGGTGAATAGTTTTTCATTATTCCCAAGGCCTAGTTAAGCTAGTTGTCTTTTGAATAGGCTAAAGTGTAGGGCCTAGAGAAGCGACCACAGCTAGGCCCCATTTTTCTACTTCTAATATATATGCAGGGCCTTGGCTAGTTCTACGTGGGGTATGCCTGTGGAAGTGAGTAGGACTGTAGGAGGCCCGTGATGGTTTCCCTAATATCAGCCAAACACAATAATAAACACATTAAAGTTAGTTAACCCTAGGTTAGGCTTAGGCCCTAGACCTAATTAGCCTCAGGGCGTACTAGGCCTCGTGATTGCCTGTTCGACAACGAATGACCATTCCATTCAAATGAACGTCCATTGTAGGCCTAGCCTAACTATTACATGCATGATTGCTGGTGTGGCCCAAATTTAGAATCCTGGACCACACGTCATACTCATAGTCACACCCAGTATACCGCGATATACTTGAATAAGCACTGGTTGTATGAAGGGGTGACCATCGAACGCGTTTTTGAGGAAATTTATCATTCCAAGTTTGTGACAGTTCCACCTACAAAAGTTGGAACGTTTTCTTATGAATCAGTATTGTCTCAAATGAATATGTATTCATTGTAACAAAAAAGTGTGTCACCGAAGGTGAAATTATTCCATCTTCTTTACGATAATCCAAACAAAATTAACTTTCCCCAAGGTGCCCGTTGAGCGCGCCTGCCATTGACTTAGTGTATAAATGACAAAAAATGGTGGCGTGCTTCACGATTTCAATCTGCTGAACCTAAGCTTGTAAAAGTTGTGATTTGTAAATGATAGGCTAGAGGCGCGTTGGACGGGCCCACGCGGTAGTTGGCTACCTTATAATACCTTCCAGCAATAGCATGTAACTTAAAGGTAGCCATCGACTGCGTGGGCCCGTCGAGTACACCTCTAGCCTAGCATTTACAAATTACAACTTTTGAAAGCTTTGGTCAGGCAGATTGAGGTAGTGAAGCGTGCCACCACTTTTTGTCATTTCCACACTAAGTCAACAGCAGGCGCACCGTACGGGCACTATAGGGAAAGTTAATTTTGTTTGGGTTGTCGTAAAAAAAGGCAGACTAACTTTACTTTTGGTGACACAATTTTTCGTTGCAATGAATAAATATTCATTTGAGACAAGACTAATTTATAAGAACATGTTACAAACTTTGTAGGGAGAACTGTCACAAAATTGGAGTGATATATTTCCTTAATAGCGCATTCGACGGTCACCCCATTATACATAGGGTTAGGGTATATATAGTACATGCACCAAACATGGAGTACCGCCAAACTTCGCGTACCTTTGAAAAATAAGCCTGAAAATTAAATGGCCTAAGTAGGTTGACAAAGATTTTACTACCATACCTTGTAGTGACTTAAACTAATGCCGGAACACTGTTTATTTTAACCATTTTTTAACCATGATTTTAACCATTCAGTGGACTTAATCATGAACAGTTTTGTTGCTAGCCTGTTCATAGGTAATTGTGGAAGATTTGCGCTTAGGATTTGTTCAAAAGGACACTCTTCATGCAATGACTGTCATACTAACATGGTGAGACTGCGTGAAGTTTGGCAAGATTACATGGTATCATTCACCCAAGCAAATGTTTATAAAAACAAATTTCAAGTTACAGTTCCTACCAGATTAGGTCAAATTAAATTAAAAAGGAACTTCAGACTTACTTAAACAAGATTATTAAATATTGAGATTTCAAATTTCCACAGCTAGAAATTCCAAGGGTTTTATGTTAGATGCGTGAAGTCTTATGCATCCATGCTACATATATGTGGGCTAGGGGATCAGGATGTATTGTGAAAATGTATAGAATGCCCTTCAGCCAAATTCCCTTTCATAGGGTAGTGGGTTAGAGATAGGACTGTCAAGCAACTGTTACTCTACTCTTATGGGTTCGAATCCTCTTTAAACCTCTTTCTTTTGACAGGTTTAACTGAACTGCTACTTCTCTCGCAGGTTTTTACAGGATATCTACCACTTTGAGAGGCAAATTAAAAAACTCCGAAAAAAGTGCAAATAAACTTTAAAAAGTGGACATAGACCTTATTAGTCATTATTTTAGTTATCTGTTACTTCCTATTGACTTCTGGTAATGGATTCAAAATTCGTACCACCGGTTCTATGTCGTGAATGCCTGCAGTTGACACTGTCCAGGGTTTCCCCAGGGGTTTTCGGAGTATAAGGCAGTGAGGACAAATTACAGTACTTGATGCCGCCATGAGTTTTGGGTTCAAATCTGTACTTGGGTTCTTTAAGAATGCCTGATTCTAGGACTTTGACCATGATATAAACAGGTGAGGCGGTAATTACAGCATTTTTTGGCGAGGCGTGTTAAAAAGTTGCAAGGCGGCTGCCTCCACAATTAAGTACAAGGGGAAACCCTGCTGTCATTTTGTATTGGAAAAGGAATGTAGTATACAGTCAGTTGTAACCTACTTTGTTTGTTACCAATCACATAGTTGTAATAGTTCCCTTTTTTGTTGTACATTGTTATCCTAATCCTAATCACACAGTATTCTCACAGGGCCATGTACTCTCCTTTACGTGTTATATTAAGGTTTCTGTTGTTTACAGTGTGCAATATAGGTCAGACTACAATAAAGGGTACATGTAGTCACAGACTGTGAGTTGTCAGCTTTATTTCTAACATTTCGAGCAGATGGTGGATTATAGTTTGTATTGCGGTACATTTTTGAATAGAATGATTTGGAAATTTTTTTTTTTCGAGCACTAATGTAGGCCCTAAGTACATTAGCCCATTTGGAAAGGGGGAAAAAATTGCATTCTAGCCGTAGTCAGTGTTTACTCTGCATTTTTGTGACCCTAATGTTACTGAGAGAATATCATTTTGGAAGGGTTTTACAGTTATAAAACCAAATAAAAGAGCAGATCAACACAAATTGTTCTTTTAATCTATTGTTATCAGGAACATTTTCAAAGAATCACTTCTTCCTCATCAGGTGCAGAAATTGTATATAGAGTGAAAATTTTCTTAGCCCATAGATAGAAAGTTGCAATGTATACAAACAAATGCATCAAAATACAGACAGCGTATAGCAAGATAGTCACTCAAAGAAATCCAAGACCACATAGCATCTTAAGGGCATTAAAGAACAACAACATTGGGGTACATTGTACTCATTATTCAGCTTAAACAGGCCTTAGAAGGTGTTAGAAGAAATTCAGCTACACTCACAACCTGTCACTGCATATTTCATAAATATTGAAGAAAAAAATGGAGCTAGAGGTACATTTTATTTCTTTAAGTTACAGAAGCATAACCATATATTCCATAATAAGACCACAAATTGCTCCTAGTGTAGGATTAGACCTAGTAGTTGTCATTATTGAAGCCCCACTCTCCTCTTTGGATCTCGAAGACAGGAAAAGAATGTCAAAATTTGCAAAGCAAAACTAGAATTCAGAGAATTCTGCTTGTTGATTCTAGATTCATACTCGTGACACACAAGTAAGGTTGAAGCAATCAGTCAACACAGCATAGGCAACTATGCATGTATAAGGGGTGCCCATTTGGATCAACAGAGATCACATTTTGAAAACCTTGTAAACACGATATTATTCTCAAGAAGGAAGCTTAAATGAATGCCGTATGTGGTAGGTTGGTTTACCACATTGAGTGTATGATTCCTATCAGCCTTTGGTTGAGGTCAAAGGTCATTTGTTGTCAACAAGGGTCAAATTGTTAACACCCTTAAAGTTCTCTCATAGAATAATGACAAGTGATCAAACTAAGAGGATTCCCTTGTGTCACACACAAAGGAAAGTTCATGAGAGATTAATTAATGATTCAGTTTGGTTTTGAAAGTTAGTGATCAGACACATTTGTGATTTGCACTTATTTGTATGCACATGCTGGTACAAATTCCTGGTCAAAAATTAAAAAGAAATTTAAGTTTTCAATGACTACTGAGTCTGAATGGGAAACAACCAATTATGCTAATTACAAGCACTGTCAAGTGTTGATACCCTTCAAAATACTCACAAAGTTATCAATATCAACTCAATGAGCCCCTGTAATGACTGCTTCGATGTTGGCAGGCATATGAGTGAAAAAAATTTTCTTTTGTCCCCCCACTCCCTATGTTTCTACCTTTCCCATAACTTCAACATTAAATATGCAGTAAAAGTGAGTAAAACCATATTCAGCAGTTTCCTGCAGTATGTTCCATGATGTATTCACAGTACAGTAACTATACATTACTAAATTTACTACCTACCTAAATTTTCAAACAGGGAAGCAATGATTACCAACGGTAGTAGACAAATTTCTACTTTGTTTACTTTGTGCACATAAAAACATGTTTTTGTTATTGTCACGATGGTAACCAGAGTCATTATTGTGGAGTTTCTTATTAATGATGACAGTTTTATCATGACTTCTGTCAATGAATAATCAGAACTTACAGCAGTTTATTTTGTTTTTTATCTCGATTCATTTGTCAGTGGTACAAAGGAAGACTACGTTATTGACTTTGCTATGATACAGTAGAAATTATCAGAATCATAGAATACCCCTTACACAAACAAAGCTGACTTAGAGAGTTTACAACATGACTCATACCTGCTGTTACCCAGTTATGTTAAAGCAGTAATCAGGGTTCAGGGCCTCTCAATTGTTCTTCTGTCATGAAAGTTTTTCATTTGATATTTCTATTTGTGTGTCTGATGACATGATATGTACATCTCCAAACAGTAAGCCTCTCACACCATAAATTTGGAATTATTTGGACAATAGCTGTGTTAGTATTGAGCTGTATAATGTGTTGTACACTGTGCAGTAGGCATGAGACACTTACTGTACCTAACTCTACTTCAGAGTCGCAACTCCTGGCCAGGAGTCGTGATCCAACTCCACTGTCCATGGAGTTATGACTCCTGTGGGATTTTCAAACTAAAAATCATTCATGAAGATCAATTTTGGTGTGCTTAATAAACGGTTTGGATTACTGTCCTTTTGCCAAATCAGTGTTGTTGATTTTTTTGTTTGGTTTAAAAAAAAACATGATTTAAATCAGTAATTAAAATAAAAAACAGTGATTCAAGTCAAATGAAGTGATTTCAATTATAATTTTTTCCAAGAAAAATCATGATTTAATCATGGTTTTAATCTGCTTGATTAAAATCAACTCTTTGGCAGCATGCAAAGGGCTGATTTATTTCTTTCTGCTTTTTGAGGATGGGTTAGGAACTCAGGGAACAATCTCTAGCTGAGTTTCACCCGAGTGTAAAATGCTAGTGGTTTATTTTGTAGGTATTAGTTCAGTCATTATTACATTGTATTTCAGTGTGAATAAAATACAAAGCACTATCAATCTGCGAGATTGTCCATTTCGTCTTCCCCAAAGAGGAGAATTTGTATTCATGAGGCATCCGGAATGAACAAAACCTTGCTTTTATAACAGTCGATTCATGTTTTGAGTCACAGGCACACATCCCGTTGTAGTGTAAGTACGGTAAAATGAACAAACATGTCTGTGTGTAGTTTGTGTGGTGTTCACAGACAGCGGCGTTGGTAGTGCCTGACAGTAGGTGGTGAGTATTAAGCCTTAGAAGGTTTTGTCGTATTCTGATAATACGTAATGTAGTTTTTCAGTGTTTCTTAACTGTACAGTGTTGCACCACTCATACAACTGTTAATGTCCATATGCTAGCAAGTGCGCATGGTACTGTGTACGTGTTCAGCTGTCACTGTGCACACAACTGTGTATGCAGTGGCAGAAAACTGTACATCTACTTACTAAGGCTATTACAAAGGTCACATTGCCCTTTTTGAGATTTTCGCAAAACGTACAGGGTGAACTGCCTGTCACCAACTGGATAAGTTGTAGGTAATGTAACCAGCTTCATGAATATGCAGGTTTTGAACTTTACTTTGTGCGAATTTCAGAGGGGTTTGAAAAGAGTGACTTTTGTTTTCTATTGGTCAAATGGTGTGGCATTGTGGGTAAATTACAAAATGGCTGTCAGATTTTCTTGGTTTCAGGGGAAAATGATTTTCCCATGAAAGGGGGAATCTCCCAGACTGACTATTAATGCATAATGTCAGATCTTGGGTAACACTGAACTGCTTTCTCAGCTGTGAATCTTGACAACAGATTAGGTTATTACTAGTAGCAGTAGTGGAAGATAACATCACTTAATATCATCCTATGCATCTGTTTTGCAGACAATTCCCCAAGTCAAGTCCCCTAAGCCCTAACCCTCTCCTTAACCCTTTCCTTAATGCTATCCCTTAAAGGAAGTATCAGTGGGAGTTAACTGAGTGGGAATTCCCCAGGTTGGGGATTTTTCGGTTGGGAATTTTTTGTTGGGAATTATCAGGGAAAGTTGTCAGCTAGGGGAAAATTTTCTGGAGGGACTTATCTGGTCACAGTGTATGCAGCTACAGTAATATGTAGACAACTGCATGCATCACTGTCAAAGCACCCTCATAGATACAGTGAAGCATGAGTTATGTGTAAAGTACCTGCAAGGGTACTACAGTAGTGGCTCAGACATGCATGCATGCATGCATGCATGCATGCATGCATACATACATACATACAGTACATACATACATACATACATACATACATACATACATACATACATACATACATACATACATACATACATACATACATACATACATACATACATACATACATACATACATACATACATACATACATACATACATACATACATACATACATACATACATACATACATACATACATACATACATACATACATACATACATACAGTGGTGGCAGTGAAATGTATCGAACCTTTCTTCGTTGTTGCAGTAACTTCAAGACACTTGAACTTTAATAATAAATACAATCATTTACCAGAAGTAAAGTTTTTGATAACCTGTTACATGCATAATAACAAACGGCCAAGATGTGATCATTGAAAACTGTACAAAATTCATCCACAAGTATTCGTATGAAGAAAATACTGTAACAACCCTTTTTAAAATACTTCTTAGTCGAATCTTCCAATAAGTACTGTATCTGCATTAGCACAGAATGAAATGCGTCTTTTCAAAGCATTTGTTACTGCTCATGTCCACAAGTGTCGCCACATATTTTGCTGTGGTATCACATGCAGGCTGTTCAAGATGTGACCAGGCTCTACAGTACACCAGAAAGGAATAAGGAAAAAAATGTCATTCCTTCCTTGGAAACAAAATTGATCACACAGACCCTGTTCCCAGGGTTCAATCCAACATTTTCTGCCTCTTCATTGCCCAATGTTGAACAGCTTAGGTACACTAATAATGAACACTGTGCTATGTAATTCAGCGTTGTGAGCACTCATCCAGATCTTTAAATACAGTTCTCTTGTGACAGGTTTAAGGAACCCTTTCTTTATTTCTGCTCTATTTTCAGTTATTGAAGACAGAAAGCATTTTACTGAGGATTTTGGTACATAATTCACCATTTCAGTGATTGCAAGGAAACAGTTGGGCTCACTTCGCAGTACAATGGACAGATTTTGTAACCTTTAAGGTTGCCATCCGTCACATCCAGGGAAGCAGTGAATCGAGAAAGGTAGTGGAGAGTAGAAACAAACCCAAGAGGAATTTGAGAGAGACATTGTAGCTTTGCTTGTAGACTTTCTTATTGCATGTCACATATTACAGACTTCATACGATAGGGCAGATCAATGTGATATGTAGAATACTAAAAAAAAATTCAAAGTTTCATGATCTTCTGGAAAGGTTGCAAGTATTTGAAATGTAACTCCTCTCTCAATATGTAGAAGCACTCCACAAGACAAATGGCTGTGACAATAATTACCTACCACGAGAGAAGACCCGAAGCTGTACGATCATGAACCGATACCTAACCCAGCGGCAGCTGGGAGATGGAACCTACGGTAGTGTCCATCTTGGGAAGAGCGTGGAGACGGGAGAACTATGCGCAATCAAGAAGTAAGCATGCTTTGTTTCTTTTGCCTCTCTCCTCACTGAGTGTGTCATGTCACTCTCAATGATCTATGTTTACCACCGATGTTCATGGATGCAATCTGTCCACACTGGTTCCCCCCTCTTTGCCATCCTGATTCTGTTAATCCAAACTGCCGAGCGTTTTGTTTGTTTAGACTTAATCTCAGCACAACTCCTCACCTCTTTTCTTCCTCTATTTTGGATAATATTGTTATTCACATGGATGTTCCTGTACATGTACCAAAGGTGTTGGTTCTGCTAAAGTTAAATGGTCGTTAAAACTTCTAGTCACAGGGCCATTCACAAGGGTGTTGTTAGGGTTATGTCTACAGTATAGGGGTTGGGTTAGAGTCAATGATTATACAGTGGGTATGTGGCAATAATGACGTTCCTTTAGATAATTAGCTGTCAGTTAAATTCATTGCATCTCTATAGCCTACTGTACATCGAGTGAACTGTAGTGATGATTAATGTTGCTTGATTTTGGACAATGAAGATATTTGGTACAATTCTGATGTTGTGATTAAGTTTTAATTTAATTGTGAAATTCCTCGGTCAAGAGACAAACTGCATGACAGGCACTTTGAAATATGTTTAAAAAAAATGGCAATTTACACGTTGAGTGTCATTTACAGTACAGTATCAGACTCAGCAAGTTCTGTCACCACTTTAAACTGGCAGGACCCTGATTAGGACTGGTAGTTGTTGACATAACCAGACTAAACATCAAAATTAGTAAGGTATATCATATATGTGACATTCCAAGTTTAATATGGTTTTCTCATGGCTGATATTCAGCAAAATTGCTTTCTGCCATTTGAACCAAAACGTTGCTTGAAACTACAACAAAATCACCTGATACTAGTGATAGAAAGCTGAGTGTTAAGACCATTAGACTATGTTAGTACTGATAAGATTGTTATAGTCATAGAAGCCACTGATGACCAGAATGGCCTTGTTGCAAAGTCTGTGACACGTCCAGCTGTTGCCCTTGCATTCTACATATTGTGCATCACACATGGAATCTTTATTGCCATACTGTAGCAGTAGACTATCGTCAGTGTCATCGATATCATTGTGAAACTGCATCATATGGAGCATGGAAACATGTGTACACATAGCCCTCACTCTATCAGCATCAGTTTCTATTGAGATTGGCAATCGATCAATATCAGGCTTGTATTAATTTTCTGTCCTCCTTCTATTACGTTTTGGCCTCGTCTGTCTCGCGTGTTTGGTAACTTGAAATCCCAGAGCGAAGCCTTGTTGAAGTTCCACTTAAACAATTTCCATTTTAAGTGCCTCTGTGTGCCGTATGTGTTGTCTTTAATTAAGGTATTCCTTGTTGTCATGGTAACAGTGAAATATGTTTGAGGTGCAGCTACACAGTCAACAGGAAGTGGAGCAAAGCTGGTTAATACAAATTGCAATTGGTGAAAATATGCATCAGAAAAAGTAATTTAAAATATGTGATACATGAAGAAAGTATAGTGTTTTTGTTCATAGGTTGAGCTCGAAATTGTAGGCTGTTTCATGTCATATACCATGGAGTTACCATATATGTCATGATGTGCATGATGGAAAACAGACCTATTAACAGAGTCGGTTCTTGTCATGATAGAAGCTCTGTTTGTAGCTAGTTATCTTTCGCATGTGTATGTAGTTGTTGCTATTGCTGAACATTGTTTTATAGTTAGGCTGTAACAGGTAACTGCAGTGGTCATAAATTTATTAACTGTTTGCACTTTTCCCTCTAACAGAATGAAGAAGAAATTCTATTCTTGGGATGAGTGCATGAATTTACGAGAAGTTAAAGTGAGTTTGTACAAAGTTTAACTACTCATCAACATCCAGAAAGCTTTTCAAATTTACAAACTGTTTTAGAATTGCAACTGTACGTTCCTTTTTGCAGCTGTACGTTCCTTTTTTTTTGTCATTTGTTCCCTTTGCCAATTAAAGGAGCGTCAAAAGTCAAAAATGTATCCTTTTACTGTATATAAATTTTAGTCCATGGTCAATAGGTTTGTTGGTCTATCATGCATTAGTGCCAAAGGGGGACAACCATTTATTGGTAGCTGACATGGGAGAATTAGAAAAGAAAAATTGATGTAATATTTGGGGCTGTTTTGAAGGACTTAAAGTTAACTCTTTATGTCTTCTGACAGTCAGGTGACCATGCATTATCTTGTGGATAATGCATGCTCAAGTTAAGAGTAAAGTCAGTTGCAGATGAATACAGTTGAAACATAGACAGTGTTTTGTTGTCTGCTATCTTACACAAAACAATGTTGGTACTCTATCTGTCACTCATGAACGTTGTTCACATGTTGTGAATCATGTTTTCCTTTTTCTTGGGTTTCGTTTTCAATGAAAATGTGGTTGTGTGCAAACCCAAATTTTCTTTCACTTTAATCAAAATCTTGCTGTGTATGAATGAATAAGGTTAATTAACTTTGGACCTGTGCAATAACTGAAGCAGTGCTTCCACGTTCTATATTTCTTTTCATGAAATGAAATCCAAAACTTCCTGAAATTGGCTCAGTGTTTCCTGAAATTTAATATAAGCCATGCTTGTTACATGTTTCTTTGATGGTTTCACCCTACCTGCTACACCAACACGTAGTGTTTTGTATTTTAATAATTTTTTCACTTGGTTTTTTTTTCTTCACAAAAAAATCACCCTACCCCTACACCAACATGTACGGTTTTATATTTTAATACTGTTATCACTTGTTTTTTTTTTTTGTCTTCACGAAAAGGACCATTAGCCACCCAATTCATGCTTGCATTATTACTGTTAACATGTGATCTATCTTTCTGTCTGAGATTTTGATATGAAGATGTCATGGTATTAGTGGAGAAATTTACCGCAAGATGCAAACTGGTTGAGTGCATTAAATAGTTAAATATAATTGATGCTTTACCTTGCCATGCTAAACAGAACAAAGAGAAGGGTAAATGTTGTCTAAAATTTGGAGGATACAAGAGAAATTCTTTCATTCAGTTTTCCCCAAATTACTACGCTTCCCAAAAGTTTCCTAAAGAGCACCCAGAATTTCGGGTAATTTTGGGAAGAGTGGAAGCACCAAACTGCACTCTCTGAGGTTAATGCTAGATTGGATGCACTGGAGCTGTGCAAATGCATGGTTCAGCATTGACTTACCTGTTGCCACCATCATGAAAGAATATATGACAGCAGATAGATACTGATACATAACTAATGGCAACTTTAATTTATTCCACGATATCATTCTCTGCATGTTACTTCTTAGAAATGAGGCATAGGCAAGTTTCTGTGTTTGTCCTCAATTTTAATTTCCATGAATTTGTGAAGAAATGCAATGTACATATTGGAGGTAGCTATGTTTTTGTTCTCCTGAATTTTGCAAGCCTTGCAACAATGAATAAAAGGTCACTAAGATAAGTCCAATATATGAAGACTTGATGAAAATAGCATTAAATGTTAAATGTTGGAATGGTTGATGTCTGATGCATCCTCCCTGGATGGATTGAGAGGTTGCAAGGGATCATCTGTTCTGCATCCTTTAAGTCTGAAATGATATCCCTTGCTCTGTAGATGGTATTTACTACTGCACCTAGGGAAGGTTGGTTTGTTGACATGCTGTATGTTGTCTAGGAAATTTGCTCATGATGATGTTGTCCTATTTTTTTCTTCACAGTCCTTGAAAAAGCTTAATCATGCCAATGTGGTAAAACTAAAGGAAGTGATAAGAGAGAATGACTACCTTTACTTTGTTTTTGAATTCATGAAAGAAAACTTGTACCAACTAATGAAAGATAGGTAAGTAGACTTTGATCATGTGTACACTTTACAGTGAAGAGGATAGTCTCTTAATGTCGTGGAAGCTTTGAAAAAAAAAGAGTGATTAATTGTCTCTCAATAATCAGCCAAATTTTAATGCATCATTAATATGTCACAATCTCTTGAATTATTGCAGTATCATCCAGGGTTTACCATGTGACTACAGTAAATCTAAAAGCTTCGTAACCTCGGTAAGAAGTTCAAAGTAAGGTCATGACAAGGAGTTTTGAAAGTATTGGCAATGTATCCTATAACATAGCCATGTATCGTGAAGATCCTAGAAAACAAAGATGGTGATTATCTATAAATTATTGTATTTTTATATTTGGCATATCTTTGGAATGGTTGGGTGATTATCATTTCACTTTACCTTTCTTGGCACAAGAACTGTATGCTTTTCCAGTGTGTAGAGTTCTAGTTATGGTTTACCTCTCAAGTTGTTTTCTAGTACACTTCTGTCCACCTGGGTTGAGAAAAAGTTCTGTGGTTGTGGTGGTAGTTGAAGAAGGTTCTGTTTGTAATTCTAGAGATACTATTTTCTGGTTGAGTACATTGATGAACTGTAATAGTTGTACCCACCACATGATTTAATGGAATATGTAACCCATCTTTGCGGTATCTTTGCGAGTGAATGTTAAGTCTTGCTGTCAACTAACTCAGATTATGTGAACATTTACCAATCATTGAAAATCATTCAGTACATGTTTATACCACATATGTTTTTGACAGCTTCCACACTTCTATCAGTTGCAGTTGAAATTCTGTATACATGTATTACAGAAGTACTGTGGCTATTTGTTTGTGATATTACTAACCATGAATATGAGCATGCATATTAGCTCTGTATACTATCAGCCACTTATTGGCATATTCAATCTGATGAACCGTCCGTATTTCGTTCTGATCAGTCTATCTTGCATTCCTTTTACTTTTGCTTACTTTACAGAGATAAACTGTTCCCAGAGTCATCTGTGAGGAACATAATGTACCAAATTCTGCAGGGGATGGCATTCATTCACAAACATGGTGAGCAGCATCTGTAACATCATTTTCACTTTTTAGTCCTCACAAACCTTGCTGTTGCCTGTCTGTCTAGAGTTACCTATGCAATTCAACATTGCATTAAAGTTAATACATATGACAACTCTATCTGTCATATTTGTCAAGACACTTCATGCACTTGTTTGTTCATACATGTGCCTAACACAATCTACTGATCCGTCCTTCACTGCAGGGTTTTTCCACCGAGATATGAAACCGGAAAACTTGCTCTGTATGGGCCCAGAGCTGGTGAAAATAGCTGACTTCGGTCTGGCCAGAGAAATCCGATCACGTCCACCTTACACAGACTACGTCTCCACTAGATGGTGGGTACTCCTGTGTTGTGTCCATGCTATGTGTACAGTGTGGGTTTACTTTGTTGAGCTGTAATTCAAGTGAATCTGTGCTTTATTGTATTGTTTTACTTCAGTGGTACAATTCAGAGTTATTTTTGAACAAGTGTGTATTCAGCAATACCACAGTGCCATTGGTGCTGTAGGTTATCCTGCTCTTAGTTATTGCAGTATGTCGTATGTTAGTCGTATTGCTGTTTCAGTTTCACTCCTTAGAACAAAAAAATATGTCATATGAAAGTATGACTCTTTCAGTTTATTATCAAAGAGCTGTTTCCAATGAGGATGGTTTGTTTTCATTGTATCAAACCGATAACAAAGGTAAAATGTCAGTGGTCACTACTCATCTAGCCCAGTCCTCCTCAGTGTCAATTCATTATATTGATCATCTAAATAATTTATCAAAAATAGCAAATATAAGGTGATTATGTAGCATCACATTAATCAAAGTAGTTTTTTTTTAATTCTGTTCTTTGGCATGCTTAATAAACCTGTTTCTGAACCGATTTCACACACAATGATAATCATTTAATATGCCTGTTATACAGTGGGACATTCTCATTATGTGCAATGTTGCATTCACAGGGAGAACAAAGATATTTCACATTGCTTTGTAAAAAACCCTTTTTCAGTGTTTTGTTGTGAACTCTAAAAATATTTATTTGAATAGGACTCTTCATTTTTGGCAGAATAATTTGACACTGCTTGAGGCTAGTGAGCACAATGTATAGACTGTGATGTAATTTTGTCAAATACATTTCAAAGGTTTAATTTTCTTTTGTATTAAAGCAGGATAGCTTTTCACAACTGTAGGAAGTATAGCCAGTCCTTTTCTGTACTTTTGAATATGTAGCAATAACAACACATCCTGCTTTAATCTTGTTGTTTGTATTTGTCCTTCATAGTTATACTGTTGGTTTGTTTTTCTGCTGCCCAAGGTACTTCAAAATGAAAGCATCATCAAAAAACAACTTCTTGTAAAATCATTGTCTTTCCACTTGATAATTAAACTTCAAATTTGTGGAGGAAAACAAGAGGCTTTCAACTAGTTTTTCTCAGATCATGCAACACCTACCAGTGCCAGATATATTCACATAAACTTAAGCAAAAATTGAAAAAATTATGGATTTCCAAGTAAGCCCACAGTCAGTACTGTCATTTGTTTTCACAAGTGCTAGAATTCAATGGAATCTTATTAAATTGTCAACTATGATCATGAGATAATTTTCTCAATGATCCTTTTCTTGCTGCTATTTAATTTGTGCTTCATTTTTGTTGTTAGTTTCTTCTTGTTTAACAAATGATTTGACTCAGTTGTTGTTTCACTTCCTCTCCTCTGCTTGGTCCAGGTATCGTGCCCCTGAGGTCCTCCTTAGGTCCACCAATTACAGCTCTCCCATTGATATGTGGGCCATCGGTTGCATAATGGCAGAGCTGTACACTCTGAGGCCCCTCTTTCCTGGGACCAGTGAACTTGATGAAATATTCAGGATCTGTTCTATCCTGGGAACACCAAAAAAGGTTTGTAGTTAGTCATTTAAATGCACCGGCCCCTATCCAGGGGAGGTTCAGGGGATTTGGACGAACCCCCCACGAGATCTGGAGTTCAGCTCAGCCTGTGATAGTAGGCCTACGTTAGCAACATATATAGAGTTTTAATTAGTTGGTCATGATTGTTGGGTAAAATGTTCCTCTTTTGTGGTAAAATCAAACCCCCTCCCTGAAAAAGCTGCATACGGGCCTGATGCGGGTTGGGCCTTCAGTACCATGTATCATGAGGATACATGTGAAAAAAATGTCAGGGGCCTCAATTACTATCTTTCATGGGGATACTTGTCGGAGAATGCCAGGAGTGTCTTCATTGCTCCATATCATGAGGGTACCTGTAAGAATGCTGTGGGGTCTTTGTTGCCATCTACTACGAGGGTACATGTGAAAGAAATGATTGGAAGAATGAGCAGAGTAGTTATATGCTAAGGATGGATCATACAAATTCAAAGTACTTTGTTGTACATTACATGCTACATTTAGCCGACATCTGCATCACCATTGCTATAATCAAGTGCGAGTAAAAAAGAGATAATTATCTGACAGAGTAACAAGTGCAACTACCGCAAATGTACTATGATCCCAAAACAGTGAATGAAAATAGTAGTGCATGATTTTCAATGAACCTTTGTTTCTGTTTCTATAACTGACATACCTCTCTATGATTGTCCACAACATAATTCCTGAGACAAAGCTGAATGTTTCCTTGGGTAAATGTGATGAAGGGGTGGGAGGGGGCTTGATCATTAAAAAGGATGAAAATTCCTGTCTACCATGCCGTATGAAATTTCATCCCATGTTGCAATCTGTGCTATTTACATTGCATAAGTAGCTGGTCGTTTGTGAAAAGCTGTTGCTGATTCCAATAATTTGGAACACTAACTGCTCTTCACTGCACAAATGGCCAATTCCTGACTGGCTGGTTGAAGTTAGGAATAACTAACAGCATAAACCTCTGATCAAGGTGTGTGAAAGGTTTCTCTTCTCTGAGAGTATGATGGAACCTACATTTCACAAGAGGTTTGTTTATTCACATCATTGTCCCTTGCTTCTCCAATTTCTTTTAATGCATGGACTAATCTGCTGTCAACATACCCTTTTTGCAGGAGGAGTGGCAGGAAGGTCACCAACTGGCCGCAAGGATGAATTTTAGGTTTCCATCCTGTGTGTCTACCCCTCTTAGAAGTCTCATACCAAATGCCAGTAAAGATGGCCTTCAGTTAGTTAATGATATGCTGCTATGGAACCCACAGAAGAGACCATCAGCTGCTCAGGTAAGTTTGAGTAACTCCCAACTCAGTCTAAGTAGTTTCAAGTCTAATATGATCTTGTCAGGTAAGTCTCACCTCACACTGATTTAATAGTTTCAAATATAATGTGATCTTGTGAGATGTATTTGCTTGACAGTAAAGTAGGATAGGTGGTTGTGTTAGATACACTGTCTACAGCTGTGTGCACAATACCCATCAAATAAGATGTAAAATCATGTATCCTCTAGAAAATGCTTGTAGGTAATGCTCTACCAATGAAAAACTTTCTGCCAGAAAGTTACCAACAGAAAAATCAGTCCATTGTTTCACATACCTTTAGTATTCATTTATGTGTGCAGGCATCTCCTTGTCTTTTAGAATAGAATGTTGAGCATTATAAGGTTTTCAGTATATTTGTACTTAGTCCTGGATGCAATTTGTCTGAATGAAGTTACCCAAATATGCTACTGACAGTATGTTCAAAGTTCACATTAAAAGTCCTAGTGTTCACATGCTTAATTAAGCAAAGACAGGATCATTGATATACTAACTGTAACTATGTAGCTTGTGAAAAAGATGTGCTATTGTATTAACAACTTCAGCTGCATAGCTACTTTGCTGTCAGGGAGTTGTTAAAGTCTGCTTTTGTACTGAGCAACAGACAGTGTATTACATGAGCAGATATTAAAATCAGTTTTACCAGACCTCCTCTCATGGTTCAAAATGATTATGTCATTGGAAGGAGAGTCCATATTGAGCTGTTTTGAGTAAATATTTTCTGGTCATCTAAATGCATATTATTACTTATTTCCATCCCTGGTTGGAAGAGTTTCTGCAGTTTAGTGTTGTCAGTCAGTTTGATGGGTGTACTCACAAAAGTTTGAGATTAATTAGAAATAACAAAAGGAACATAATTTGGGGGTGAATTTTAGCAGTCTTGTCCACTCCTTTAAAAGGCGTTGGTAGACATTATGTACATTAAGAAAAATTTCTATCTTTGGTTCCTCGTGTTAACAAAGAAACCTACGCAGTCAAGTCAGTGTGTGCATGTGTGTGTGTGTGTATGTGCAGCCATTGGAATGCGAGGCATGTGGCGTGATAACCCAGTAATCAAGTGCTCAATATTTCTAAAACTTGTTATGAATATCATATTAAGTAGATGTGCCCTATCATTTTTGGTGCTCATATATTGCTTATTAATGACTGAGCGGGGCTTCATGTCACAATTGGAATGCAAGGTATGTGACTTGTTATTTCGGTTATCAAGTGCCCAATATTTCTCAACGTTGGTACGTGCATCATATTGAGTAGATGTAGCCTATTGTTTTTGGTGCCTATACCTTGCATCTTAATCAGTCCGTGGGACTAAATGTAAAATTCTTGATTTGGCAATATCTTTGCCTTGTCTGATTTGCTTCAAATATAACAGGATGGTGTTGTTAGATATTAGGTACATGGCCATGGCATTTTTGATTCCTTGCCGAAGGCAGAAGGAATCTATGCGATGGTGATGTCGTGTGTTTGTGTGTGAGGGTGTGTGTGTGTGTGTGTGTGTATGTGACACTTCTTGTAAACACGATATCTCAAGAAGGGTAACCATGACTGATGTCATACTTGGTGTGTGGGTTGGTCATATTGAGTAGATGATCCCTATTGTTTTTGGTGGTGGTCAAAGGTCATTTGAGGTCGACGGAGATCAAACTGGAAAAACCTTGTTAACACAATATCTCTAGAAGGGTAACTGTGACTGATGTCATACTTACTGTGTGGGTTGATCATATTAAGTAGATGATCCCTATTGCTTTTGGTGGAGGTCAAAGGTCATTTGAGGTCACCAGAGGTCAAAATGTGAAAACCTTGTAAACACGATATCTCAAGAACGGTAACTGTGTCTGATATTATACGTGGGGTGTGGGTTAGACATATTGAGTAGATGATTCCTATTGTTTTTGGTGGCGGTCGAAGGTTATTTGAGGTCAATGGAGGTCAAACTGGAAAAACCTTGTAAACACAGTATCTGCAGAAGAGGAACTGTGACTGATGTCATACTTACTGTGTGGGTTGGTCATATTAAGTAGATGATCCCTATTGCTTTTGGTGGAGGTCAAAGGTCATTTGAGGTCACCAGAGGTCAAAATGTGAAAACCTTGTAAACATGATATCTCAAGAACGGTAACTGTGACTGATGCCATACGTGGTGTGTTTGTTGGTCATATTGAGTAGATGATCCCTATTGTTTTTGGTGGAGATAAAGTGCACTTGAGGTCACCCTGAGTCAAACTGTAAACACATTGTAAACACAGTATCTCTAGAATGGTAAGTGTGACTGATGTCATACTTGGTGTGTGGGTTAGTCATATTGAGTAGATGACTCCTATTGTTTTTGTGGAGGTCAAAGGTCGTTTGAGGTCCCCGAGGTGAAAATTTTCTAGCACATTATCTCCAGAAGAGTAATGTTGACTGATGTCATACTTGATGTGTAGGTTCCCCATACTGGGTAGGTGATCCCTATTGCTTTTAGTGGACGTCAAATGTCATTTGAGGTCACCAAAATAAAGGTTATTTGGGTTAAAGGCTTATTAATGTGGTGTTTCAAGACCAGTAACTGCAGTTGATCTCATACTTGTCATGTGAATAATTCATGCTTGTTATAATATAACCATGTAGCAAGGAATCACAAAGCCGTTTGGCTTTCTGGTTATTTCAATGTCATTAGCATTTTTGACACAGGGTGGGACTTTTTGCTTCATTGTGTGTAAGAGTGTACAGAAAATGTAGAGTTTGTGGGCATGACTGTTGGTTCCTGGGATTCCTTTGAGCCATTTTCTTGCTATGGATGCCTATATGGTCCATCAGTCTCCCTCCAGCAAATCATTGGAGTCCTGCCTGAGATAGTAGTTTCATGATCAGACAAAGAGGCAGCAGTGCTATGGGAAGTATTGCAGGTTGTGATACCAGACAAGTCTGGCTTGGTCAGTTTACATAATCATGCATCAGTGGTGATGTGTGCATTGATGTAAATGGCGGTTAATTTAAGGTTGGCAACACACAAAAAAGAAAATAAGTCAGTTGATGTTCTTACCAGTGGAAACTAGACTCTTACAGTCCCCTCCTGGGCATGCTGTCAGTGTGTTGGGTGAATTTCAAAGGGGCATAGATGCAATAAGTCAGATTGCAATTTGCAGAATCCCCTCTTTAGAGCTTTAAATGAAAGATTCACAGCTGTTTGTGCTTTGTAAAATGAATTGGATAAATGAAGGTACATTACCAGTTGGCACAAACAAATACTGTTAGGCTACCACATCACATAGCCCACTATTTTTCTGCATTTTGTAGTTTGAACTCATATTGCTTTATATTGTAGGACTCAACATCTTCAATTCATTGCATTAATTGAAATGGCGTTTTTGATATTTATGAACTCCCGCATGTCATTTTACAGTATAATAGATATATTCCAAGTACAAGGAACCATAGTGCCCTTGGGCTGTTGTGAAATCATGCAAAATATTTCTGCTCTTGCAGATTGTATGCAACACTGTTGATGGTTGGTCACATTGTACTATGGAAGTGGTTCCATCTGGGTGTTTGTCATGTTTGGGGTCCAATGTCCACAATGGGCGATATGGGCCATTTTGTAAATCATGATATTTCTTTTTCTACAGATTTTTTTTACAAAACTGAGGGTTCATGGTCATGAATGGGCCATATGGGCTATTGAACAAAATAATGCAAAATGCTCCTTTTACTTCATAATTTACATTACTGTACATCTACACAAGTAATCACAGTAGCCTTGGACTCTTGTTGAAGTTGTAGCCTATAATATATACTGTTTTCTCTTTTTAAAGTGTATTCCAGGAACTAGTTCATACTCTCACATTAAAGAAGAATTAAAAAAGAATGTTGGTCAGTTTTCCTGACATATATTACTGTATCCCTTTGTCATTCCAGAGTTTGAGGTATTCATATTTTCAAGTTGGACAGCATCTTGGGCCTAAGCTGCCACCCCAGCAAAAGGCTGTCAGGGGTAATATCCTACAGCCTAATATGCAGGCAAACATAGTCCCCAAGGGACAGACAGCCCACACAGAAACAACAGTGTCAGAGGCGTCAAAGGAAAATCACCTCAACAAGAAACCCGACTCATTCAAAGATGATGACTCTTCCCTCTTCAACGAGAAGATGAGCAATAAGAAGCCAAATGTTCAGGACAGCTTCAACTTTGACGACATATTGAACTCTGTCGATAAAGGGAAACCTCTCCCTGTTGTCTCCAAGAAAGAGGAATCCAAATTCTCAAAAGTAGAAACCAACAAACATGGCTTGAACAAAAGTGGAAGGAGGAGGTGGGAGGTCAAGAAATCAGACAGTTTTGAAGATTTTGACTTTGAGACCAAACGGGGCATAGGCAGCGGAAAGATTGTGCAGGGACACGGGATTACCCTGGAGAGGAAGAAAACCTTTGATTGGGAAGAAGACTTATTTGGGTGAGGGAGCTTTGCTTGTGTATAGCTTTGTGTTTTTCCACATTTTACTACACTGACTTCCCTAAACTGTGCCTTCAGATGTTCTGAAATGCCTGTGAACGTTTTGTCAAAGTCTTATGGCTGTTTCTAACATACGTTTTGATTCCGACATTACTTGCACAGCTTGAGTTGTTTGTCTGCAAATGTTGTGGTACGTGTGATCAGAGGATTGCTAACAAACCTTGCTAACAGAATCATCAAATCTTGTTTGACAACCAGGTAGTCAGAATACTCCACTTGGTGCTGAACACTGTATGTGGAATAAAACAACAAAAAGTTGGTTGAATTCTCATTATTTTACGATATGTTATTGCTTGCACTGTTCTCAGAGAATTAGGATAATTAGATGTATCAGTAAATGAAAATTGTTAAGCCTTGTACAGGGTGGATGCACATAGTTTGCTCTTCATTGAAAGATCTTTGATGGAAACTTACATACCTCCTAGCCAAATCTTACATATTTCTAAGTTAAACAGTGTCAGAGAAGAAAGAAAATACAGCTGTTTGTGTCCTTTTTGTTTACAAATGTAAAATTAGTTTTCTTTGCTCTCTTTCGTTCTTGAAGGAGTCCTCCCAATGCCAAACCATCTTTACCAAACATTGGAAAAACCAACTCCAGGCATGGTGTGGACTCTGGAAAGTCAATATCATCTTCAGCTAAAAAGTTCTACATGAAGTCTGCTAGATACAAGCCAGGTAGGTTGGCTTCTTTTAGCCTAGTTGTTAATCGACTGACCCATTTTTAGCTCATATCAGAGTAGGTTAGATTAGAAATCTAATTTAGTGACTGTCTGTCTGTCTGTCTGTCTGTCTGTCTGTCTGTCTGTCTGTCTGTCTGTCTGTCTGTCTTTTTAACTATCTATCTATCTATCTGTCCACAATTGTTCAAATGTTTCTCCTCCATCATGCTTTCAAGCATTTGCATGAAACTTGGACACAATGTTACGTAGGTGGTGGACCATTTGGGATGTTAAAAAATTTATGGTCTGAGGACCCATGTGGGCCCTATGTCCCATTTTATGAAATTCTGCAAATGCTTCTCCTTCTACAGATTCTCTTCTACAATGTTGATGGTCAGTCATAATGATACTCTGTTAGTGGTGTATCTTAGGGTGTACATGAATTGTAGTCCAGGGGTCTATGTGGGCCCTTTGTCCCATTTTGTGAAATCCTGTGAAAGTTTTTTCCTCCTAGTTTAAAGTTTCCCCTTTAAATGTCATGTAATATATCAAGTATCCTTATCACACATGAATAATCCTTGAGTAATGGGGCAATAGGTCAGATTGTGTCCTAATTGGAATTCAGTCTATTCTGAGTGACATGTAGGGAGACATTAAAGGGGTACTTTGAGTTGTTCAGTTAGTATTCCCAAACCTGTCAACTTTCCTATAAGGGTTGTACTGACAGATCAATGGTCAAGCTAATATAGTCCTCGTGTGACACATTGCAAATGAACACTAATGGGCAAGTAGTTAATTATTTATATTGGTTTTGGAAAATTTGCAACCATTTTTCCATGTTAGTACAAACTCATATGCCCACAGCTAGTACAAACCAGGTGGAAAATGTACAAAAATGACAGTTTCATAATTATTGGATGTCAAACTTGAATAGTAATGCTTCTATAGGCATTGTTATGTGGTAGTGCCCTTAAAATGTATAAAAGATGTATTGACAAAGATCCAACTTCTGCACTGTTTGTGCTTTAGTTTATGATGTTCTGCAAATTATGCAGTCGTACAGATCCTCTTGTACATGCAATATGTTGGTGATTCAATATAATGATACCTCTGGTGGTTCCTATGATTATGATATCAGATATACATAATACTGATATATACCCTCAAGATGTTCAGCTATGAGCCTCTGAACGATTTGCGCTCTAGTAGTCTTCATCCATATACCTCGTCTTATTTCCTCTCCATTTACCTTAACTCATCCCCTTTCACCTCAGACCATTAACCTTGCCTGCCATTTTCTCAAATGATAATTGATTCCATATGTGGCCAGACGTTGACTGCTTTATTGTGATATCTGCAGGTTTTAATTTGAAGAGTCCAAAGAAGGAGTCATCTCATGGTCTTCCATCCATCGTAAGGGTACCCTCAGGTACCAATGCTGCCAGAGCAGCTAATCTCTTAGGTAAGTCTCTTCATACCTTACAGTCATAGCAAGAATTACCCTTGAGTACCAGTGATGTACATGTAGCGATTCTGTGTTTAACCTGCCATAGTATGGATGTTTACAATTACCAGAAGGTAAAGCGTATGCAATATCTTTGGCTAGTGTTTCATACTGCAATAATACACGTAACTGTGAGTACCAACAAACTGCCAGTTTCCTGGAACCCTTAGGTGTGATTTTTGCTGCAAGAGCCTTTTCAGTAATGTTATCCTGTTTGTAATGTTTTCCAAGCCTGGTCTTGGACCAGATGGAACTTGCCTATTTGTATCCAAATATTGTGCTGATATTGAGTTTGACCAGTAATCTCTGTCAAACTCTGAGGCTCTTTTATTTGTATCCAGATCTGTTAAGTAATTATTTGGACTGCAGTGAGATGTTTCACAAGCTTCTATGCTATCTCATTTGAAAGCTGCATGCAACTGTTAAACCTGTCTGCATCACCTGCCACTCTGCCAAATTTAATTGAGGAAGTATCTCTTTAATGGAATGAGTTTTTTTTTTTTAAGTGTGTTTTTTTTTTAGTAAGGATTAAGTGACTGAAGAGACATTTCATAACTACCACTATACAGTATGCACACGTATGCATAACTTGGAAGTACAATAAAGATTCAAGTAATCAAATTCTTTGTTTTATTAGTTATTGTGGTCTTCCAAAGTGCAGGCTGTCTTTGTTCAGAAGACCTTTCTTTGAGACCTGTTCAGATCTTGCAAAGATAGTAAAAATTTCCTGCAAAGAAAGATGTTAGCGTGAAGATGAAGGATGTTAGTCGTGAGGATGTTATGGTGGGCTGCCAATCAGTTTAATTTACATCAAATGCACAATTGAACTTTGATTTAGATTGACGTCAGTTGCAGATGATGATCTCGTATGTGTTCCTTCACCAGGAATAATAGAATTCAAGTATTGTTTGCTTTGTTAGGATAAATCAATGTAGTCATTGAAAATGTTTCAGTTTGTTTGTTTTACCTTCATTCTTGTGGCACAATGATTTGGAGGGAAGAAACTGCCGTCATATCGTTTCTTCCTTCCTTACGGTTGGCAACGATTTTGAGGAAATACATGTGCTTTGTTCTTTACTTTTAAGTTACAGTGTACCCTCGTTATATTTTTGGTTTGTGGCTTAAAATACTTAATGAAAGTTCATCAAAATCAAGGTTGTCGCAATTGGTGGAGCAAAAGAAATTAATTTGTTGAAAAGAATTGATTGTGAACTTGTGAATAAAGCAAGGAAAGAAAGTGTAACTCATGTAATGGTTTTGATGACTCTTATCTGAGATTTATTCAGTTGTGTGTTTGTGTGTGTAACAGTGTTCCATAGAGTCAATGGACATCTTGTCAGTATGATATTTCAAGGTGCAAACGAGTTCTCACGTGAAGTGTCTTATATCAAAGTAGCACGAGAAGCTGTCTGTAATCATTATATAAGTCACTGACTGTCGATGATTTTACGGGTATGGCTGCATTGTCAAAAATGTGGTTCACTGTAACAAAATGGTTCATTGACTTCATGATCATGAAATAATTCTGACAGTTTTGTTTTGGCAATTCAAATTAATGGGAGCAATATAGAAAATAAAAAAAAAAGAATGAATCCTTTCCACCAATAGGGAGCCAGCTTGAGGTATCTTAGTGGGGGCTGTAGTGCTTAATCAGTGTAGAGTGAATGACATCCTGGGGAGGGGGTGCCTGTCATTTTTGGTAGCAACAATAGTGACGGTTTGACTCGGGATGAATGGCTTTTCTTGCACTGAATAACCAGATAAAAGATCCGGATTGCTTTGTAATAAAATAATACTTTATTTCTATGAAATTCTATAATATTCTGAAGATGTTTCATTGAATTTTGTCTGTAATCTGCTGATTTGATCTTCATGCTAGTTGGCAGTCATCACTGCAGGCTACAGCAGGCCGTCACCAATTGATGTGGCTAGGACCCTGCCCACTGTTAATTACCTCTCTATCCCCTTGAAATACATTCATAGCTTTACTACACCTACTCAGTGTATTCTCATTCCCTTGTGTACAACTATCTTCCAGTCACAATTACATTGTATGCACACTGACAATTTTACAAAAAGTTTTTTCATGATTTTTGGTATTCATTCTTTTGATTTAATTCATGAAAGCTTTTCTTTTTGGTTATCCCTGCAGGCTCAAACTATGCCAGAAGAGATAACAGTGGCTATGGTGCCTCATATGTGCCTTCATTCACCACAAAACCAGCAATTTCTGGTAAGTAGCATATTTCTCTTCAGTGGTATAAGGGGTCTCTCTTTATAGAATAAGAGTACATTTGTCACTTGTGGCTGAGGCACCCAACTGTTTTATTTGCAACTCTGTCACATTTACACCAACATCTCACTGTGCATTAATCTTCCATCTGGTTGTGATAGAATTTGTGACACCAGTCATAGGATTATGTAGATAATGCATAGTAGGGATTGGATGGTTTAATAGCCATGTAAATTGCCCTTTATGTTACAAAGCTTAACAGAATTATGTTGTAGCAACATAAAACACTTTTATTAAAATGCTTGCATGTGTGCCACATTTCACAGTAACTAATACAAATTAGTTGTCAAAGTTATGCCAGTGGTTGAACTATTGATTGCTAGGTTAACATTACAATAACATTAGGCCTGATGACGTATTGTAAGGGTTGTTGTTAAGTAGAGTAGCAGTGAAGCACTACATTGCCAGGAGTGTTTAAGCCAGGTTAGTCTACACAATTTTAGATAATGCTGCATTGTATTATCCTTGGTTATTGTTATTGATGAACTATAGTCTGGTGAATACAGAATACTTCTGACATTCACTTCAATGTCATTTGTACCAACTGCATCACTAATGTGTGCAACTTTCACAGATCGTGTGACATCCTCTGGAAGTACAAAAATGGCATAGGTTTTAAGTTCAGACATTTAAAGAAGATACACAGCCTTTTAATGGTGGCATGTTGATTGATAGCATAGTTACACTGTTGAATATAAGCAGGGGGTGTACAAATTCATGCTGTAGAGCTTCTTGTTCTGAAATTTTGACTGCTCTTTGCAAATGGTATGAAATCATCCTTTTATAGAATAAGATGACCAGATCCATCAGTTCCATCTCAAGCAGACTGCAATCACTGATATCTGAATTCTTCAAGACAGTGTGATTAATCCAGAGAGCTGTGTTAGCATTGAAAGAGAGGACTTGGCTTTCTTGATCTCTATTAATGTTGTGGACTTCTGTGTTGCTCCAGAAACCTCTCAGTTTTGTGTGTATCAATCTTTGCTGCCAGTTGCCATCAAACATTTATAGGTCAAATTTGATTGTATGACAGGATTCATCTTTTAGCTGTAGGGATAAAAGGAAGAGGGATGGGATGGAAAAAGTCTTTCCCTCAGTTGTTTTACGTTCCTTGATTAAATGTGCTCTGAAACGAAAGTGTCAGGGCCATGAAACTGGCCACTTTTTGATTCCTTGCCAGTAGGCAGGGGAATCTATCTTGTGTGTGTGGGTATGTATGTGTATGTGTGTGTGTGAGGGTGTGTGTAAGGGTGGGTGTGTGTGTGTGTGACGGTTGCTCGTAAACACTCTATCTCAAGAAGGGTAACTCTGAGTATTTTCATTTTTGGCATGTAGGTTGCCCATATTGAGTAGATGATCCCTATTGTTTTTGGTGTCCAAATCTTGCATATTAATGAGGTTATGGGGTAAAACATAAAAAATTTTAAAACTGCCATAGTTCCTTATTCGTAGGTCAGATTTGTTTTAAACTTGATAAGGTTGTCTGTTATTAACAGGTTCATGACCCTGTTAAATTTAATGCTTATCAATAGAGAGGAAGGGATAATTTTTCACTATAAAACAATGATAATAGCCTAAACACCATTATTGTGGTTATTATAAACTACCAGTACAAATCTATATTGGGCTAGATTGTACCAAATTACTATTGGCGTTTGTTGATTCCTTTCACACACTTAACTCAATAGGGATTCTTGTCATTACAAACTTTCTTAAGCTGTTTCAGCCTAAGGTAGCCAATCAGGACCATGTCATGTTTGAAATATCATTTTCCCAGCCTATGGAAGCCACTCAGGACCATGTCATGTTTGAAATAGTATTTTCAATATACTGCATTTGTAAGTAGAGAATAACTTTTTACTTTTCAAACACTCCCTCAGAGGCCTCCATGGGTTGTCTCAGTAACTGGGAGGTCATGGGATCAGATAGCTGTCGCCTGCGCTTCATTTATCTCTTTGATAGAACAAAGCTGACTCCTGCCCAGTCTACCACTGATTGTCTCCTGTGTAGATTAAGGCATTCCATAAATATTTACTAGTATGAGAATAATCTGCAGTTACTGTATATATCATCAGAAATACAAGTAGCAAGATGCATTGCTGAGTCTCCAGTGTGTTTTCTCAAAATCTTACAATGGCGATGAAGATGGGATCCTTTTATTAAGGACTCTGAAAACCTTCAAGGAAGACCTTAATACTAGAAGAAAATTGATTAAATTCTGGCAGTTAAAATGTCCTATCCACATTTTCCTGAGTTCAGTCTCGGAGATAATTCGGATCATGCAAGTATTGGCATGTGGTGGGAGAAATGGCTACTTCAATTGGAAAACTTCTTCATTGCATTTGATATCAAGGATGAAGCTGGTAAAAGGGCAATGTTACTTCATTTTGGAGGGGAAAGCATAACTGAAATATTTCAAACACTTAATGAAACTGGAGACTCTACAGATTATGACACAGCAAAAACCAAGCTGACGGAGTATTTTCAACTTTTAAAAAAAACTGAATACGCGATTGTCAAGTTTCGTCAAGCGAAGCAAGGGGAAGGCGAACGTTGGATGTGTTTACCACCAGGCTGAGGCAATTAGCAAATTATTGTCAATTTATGGATATAGATAAAGAAATCAAATCACATATAATTCAAAGTTGCAGTTCGTCACGATTGCGGCGAAGAGTGTTGAAGGAACCGAAGCGCAACTTAACTGAGATATTTGACTTAGGGAGAGCACTTGTGAGCTCGGATCAAAATGCTACAGAAATTGAAGGACCAAAAGTGGAAACAGTACAAAGTAAACTACCGAAAAACTGGGACAGCGCCAAAAAGAAATGGTACAAACAAAGCCCAGTGTTGAAAATGTGGTAGTGACTTTCCAGAAGGGTAATGTTGACTGATATCATACTGTCTGTACTTGATGTGTGGGTTGGCCATACTGGGTAGGTGATCCCTATTGCTTTTGGTGGACATCAAATGTCACGGTCATGTCAGGTTACCCAAAATAAAGATCATTTTGAGTTAAAGGCTTGTGGTGTATCAAGAAAAATAACTGCAGTTGATCTTATACTTGTCGTGTGGATAATTCAACTTTGTTATAATATAACCATGTGGCAAGGAATCACAAAGCCTTTTGGCTTTCTGGTTGGTATGTCTTTTTCTTCAGCTGGTCTGAAGCCCATTTTGTGATAACTGAAATACAGCAGAAATAATAGACAGTAACGTTGTCATCACTGCTTCTTGGATTACTACATAAAGCATTGACTTCTAGACAAATGTAGTCAAGTTAAATATTTGTCCTCTCAAACCCAGATTGGCAAAGGAAACAGCCAGGAATTGGGAACACTTTTGGAGCTAGTAAGACTACTGCACCAATGAGGGCGCAAGCAGTCCATGGGCGCACAGATTGGGCTTCCAAGTATGTATAACTTGATAACTTAGTACTCTTTGCTCTTCTGTACAAATGCATTGTTTGATTACTTTTTTATCCCTGTAAATTGTTTTCTTCAGGTATCAGGGTTGGTACTTTTAGATCAGACTTCCCCCAAAGGAGCCAAAAACATGCATCAGTGATTTAGAAAGAAACAGGCTATTGCTGAGACTTCTCACCAAAGTATTCCCTATTCAACAGAAAACAGTTTGAATTAAATTCTCCTCAATAGTAGGACATACATAGACAATTCTGAATGGAAAACTTAATTTGCTGTTGGCATATGGCAAATCGTGCCAGAATTTCCCACCTATACTGATTCTGTCTTGCGTAGGTAAAGTTACTTCAAAAGGAGATTGCATAGAAAAGTATGCACAGCTTCCTTCAGAATTCTCCCTGAAGTCATCTTCAATTCAGTTCTCTAGTTCATCTCTCAGCCATTCTGAAAATGAACAACAGAAGATGAATAGAAATCAATTTTAGCTTCATTTCTACAATATGAATTTCTCATTTCTTAGAGAAAGTAGCTTACAGAAAAGAACTGAAACACTGAACGAAGAAATAAAATCCATTCCAGGATCAATCCAAGACCTTTGAGATTTACTGTCAGAACTGAAAGCTGGAATTATTTTGCAAACTTTAATCAAATAGCAGAGCTATCATTTATTGTTTTCAAACTGTAACTAACTGAAAGAACTATTGTTTACAAACTATTGCTTAATGACCTTTCTTGTTCATTTTTTACAAACAATGACATTGCTATTGTTACAAACATCATCTAAATGAGAGAGTTTTTGTTTACACACTGTAACTAACTGACAGTGGTATTGCTTATATAAATGGTGGAGGTATAGTTCATTGTTTCAGTCTTGAAGATGACATTGTTTGTTACACCTTTCTCTTTTAACAATCCCTTGCAGGTACGGTGGTCTGCGTTAGAAGCTTCCGGCGCTCGTAATGTTTCAAGAAGATCAGTGCAATTCATTGGAAAACATTGCAGAAAGAAATAATAGACAGCAGAGAAATCGTACCATCCCTGTAAATTAAGATATTAAAATAATTCCTTTTAAATTAGTAACCAATCATGTCAATTTATTTGTAGTCAATCAAAGGTAAATTGTACTCATAAGTAATAAAATTGTAACTTTAAAGATTCGTGTATTTTTGTAATCTCCAACGGGTTGTTATGTTCTTTTGAAGCCAACTATTTTGTTCTTTTACCCTAAAAGAGTTTTTTTTTTTTTTAATATGTCCAGATTTGGCAAAACATCTTGAGAGGGTTATATCAGTAAATGAGAGAGTGTGTGGATGGTGGGGTGGGATAGAGTACTTGTAGCTATGTATATACAAGTACTTACAAGCAAGTACTTCATACTATTTGGATGGATGAATAAGATTCACCAATCAGAGAGAGGTCAAACACCGATTTTATTTCCCTCATCAATATCCCTTGAGGTAAAATCAAATATTCAGCATTCTTCTACATTAGAGATTAGACTCTCTAAATGATTTATCATCGATGCATCAACGTGTTTTTTCGGTATGCCTCTACAACAGAGATTGTAACAATTTCCTTTATTGGCACATGTTAACCAGTCAAAGTGTTTCCATGACTAGTCTTCTGGTACATCATTATAGGACAGTTGTTGGTTTACCCTGACTTCAGATAAAGTCATGTTATTTACAGCCATAGACAGTTGCTGGTTTACCTGACTTCAGATAAAGTCATGGATTATACAGCCATAGACAGTTGCTGGTTTACCTGACTTCAGATTAAGTCATGGATTTTACAGCCATAGACAGTTGCTGGTTTACGTGACTTCAGATGAAGTTGTGGATTTTACAGCCATAGACAGTTGCTGGTTTACCTGACTTCAGATGAAGTCATGGATTTTACAGCCTTAGACAGTTGCTGGTTTACCTGACTTCAGATTAAGTCATGGATTTTACAGCCATAGACAGTTGCTGGTTTACCTGCCTTCAGATAAAGTCATGGATTTTACAGCCATAGACAGTTGCTGGTTTACCTGACTTCAGATTAAGTCATGGATTTTATAGCCATAGACAGTTGCTGGTTTACCTGACTTCAGATTACGTCATGGATTTTACAGCCATAGACAGTTGCTGGTTTACCTGACTTCAGATGAAGTTGTGGATTTTACAGCCTTTTGTTACAGCTGATTGGTATCTGTAATCATGGATGACAGAAAACATCCAATCATTACAAATGCCTTTTTGGTCCTAATGCTTTTCTCATTGAGTTTATACTCCCTGTAATTGAATATATAACTTCAGTGGTAGATATACTACTCTCAAAACAAAGTCTGCCCCTTTGCTACTTTGATCAGCTTTCATTATGGTTGTTAA
This sequence comes from Stichopus chloronotus, assembly GCA_021234535.1. Lineage (NCBI taxonomy): Eukaryota > Metazoa > Echinodermata > Holothuroidea > Aspidochirotida > Stichopodidae > Stichopus > Stichopus chloronotus. Next base: position 26,023,777 of record CM037831.1, read on the forward strand.
AAGTCACTGATAAAGTGTTTCATTATTGACTCTATTCCTAAATCTAGTAAAGTGCAAAGACCAGATTCAATAAACATTTCACTTCTCTTTTATTTGTTAAATTACATTAACCTGCTACACTCAAGGACTTCTGGGGTTTGCATAAACAGGCCGTCTCTTTTACTCTTCAAATACATTATATTACATTTTTGTAAAGATTTTAGGTATATTTGTCCCATCTTAAGGAGGCTTGTTTGCTCAATAGTATGGTTAGGTAAGAAAAATGGTGACAAAATCAGAAAACAAATTTTGCTCATCATATGTGTTTTCTTGTCACCCAGCTATGTATTGGTCAATTGTATTGGTCAGTATGAGTACATCCTTCATCTTGATAAAAAATGTGTGCTTAAAAAATACAACACCTTGAGGCATAAATTTTTTGTTTATTCAATAGGTGAATTTATTTTATTGGCTGGCTTGAAATTATCATGATATGTCAAACTTAGTAGAACATGTTGGATGCATTTATTTACAGCTGTTGCAGTGCGTTGCTTCTCTCTCTCTGGCATGTTACAAAGAGAAAGCTGTTTAGGCCACCTGTAGAAGGCTTTAATAGAAAAAAAAAAATCACAGTGTAACTTCAGTATTGTGGGAACATCATCCTTTAAATTTCCTCGGCTATTCCAGTCTCTCAGGATTGAGGAAAATGATGTTATTTCTACAAAGGAGAGTTGAAAACTTTTTGGCATCCAGCTTAAACAATCTTGATGTTACGTACCGGTTGGGTACGAGAAAAATTGTCTCCTGCTTGGTTGAAAGTTTCTAACATACAGAAGTGAAACGAACTGGTTGTCATTATCATAGCTACCTATTCTTTAGGAAGTGTTTCGAATAAGTAGAGTTTGTTGACATTGTAAATATATACATAAGTCTTTTCTTTTTTGTGGTTGAATTTTTAAAACTTTCTTCTCCTTCTCTAGTCTTTCATATTGATTGCGCTTCTGTCTTTTTCACTGGTAGCTGTCTTCTTCATGTCTACTGAATCTTCATGTGTATCTCATAAGTGCAAGAATTTTTGTACAAAGTGGAAAAGAAACACCGTCGAATGGTTTCATTTAACACTAAATATGTACATGAAGTTAAAACCATCATAGAATTCTTGGAGTACAGTCTTGAAACTGGTGAGTTTTCAGTATTTTGTTTTTGTTACTGCCAGCAATCTGATTAGGTTGGATGCGTACTGTTTAACTTATGTGACCTTTGACACAGGGAGGAAGTCACTGTCTCTATTGATATACCACCTAATATTTATTAGAGTACTCACTACTTGCCATTTCTTTGCTTTAATAATATGTATTCTTCTGTTCATCTACTTCTGTTTGAAATAAACATGTTTGAAGGGATTATGTGCTTCGATAACAATTTGAAATTGTCCCTTCCCTGGATCTCCGCCTGTGATTCAGTGTATGAATTCATATATATGTTAGTAATATATGTAACAGTGAGACACAGCCATGGAATAGTCATTTGCCTTGATTTTCATGATAAAACCATTACACCATGTGATCTGTAGTAAAGTTGTAGCTCACTGTGTGTGTTTGATCTACCATAAACTTTGTATGGGGATCAATGAACATCTGTGGGGGAAACTGAAGAGCTGTCAACTATGAATGTTAAAATACTAGTACTTTGGAGCAGCATAGGAGGTGATCTCAGCAAAGAGTGAACCATAGAAATTTCAAGTTGAATTTTTTTTTTTGCCTTGTAACACAGGAGATTTTAATGTCTCAGTGCAGAAAGAGATAGTCACCAGAGACTGTCAGCAGGACAGATAGTAAAAGATCAAATGATTCCAATGTGGCAGCAGATGTTGTTTATATGTTCATGTAGGACTTTGTTGTGAAATGCAGTAATTTCAGGTAAAAGCAAACTATTTGTCTGGATTGTGCACGGAAGAACTGCATCGTTCAAATTCCTCCTTGCATCCATGCCTACCAAATTATTTCCTGCTGAGACTATTTTAGCAATTTAAACATTTTTCCACATCTTTTTCAAGCCACTGAGGTTCACTTTATCAGTCCTCCTTAAAATATTTTGTCAGAGAAAGCACTGCAAATGTAGACTTCACTCCCAAAGCAACATTGCTGACAAAAAGCATTCTGGAGCATTGTGATGCAAATGCAGAAGTGCTGCCCTGAGATATCCCTTTAATACCTTGATAGCTTGTTTTAACCCTTGCTTCTCTCAATGTCATAAAGTCTGCAGTATTCCAAATTATTGGACATTTAAGTCTACCTGAGTAAATTTTTCAACTATTTTTTTTATAAGAGTGGGTAGAATACTATTTCTGAGAACCTCATACTCATCCTTTTCATAAGTGTATATTTTATTGTAAGGAAGCTATAAAAAAAAATACATGTTAAAAACAAGTTATCATTTTGGCCAGTTTCTTTGACTTTCATTTTTTGCCCTCTCTGTTTTGAATTTACATAATGACTTACATTTACGTAATGACTTAGGTTCTGGGTGTTCTCTACATCTTCTTTGTTATTCAGTACCAAGTATTCCATCATATCCCCATCTTTCTTTTGTTCCATCCCCCCTCCTTTACATAAGTACAATATGGTTGGGTAGGAAGATAAGAAATTATGGTGTTTTGTTTTTTGATCTCATTGTTAGTTTAATTTGATCTATCAGATCAGATCAACAATTCAATCTTTTTGTTGCCTGCTGACACCTTCATTACCATTACCTTACTTATTCTTCATTGAATGTTCTCCTGGCGGCAGTATTTGTTGTTTTTTCTCTTTTTTTATTATAGATAGTGTAAAGAGTATAAGACGTTGGTTTCCAACCTTTGCTTCCATGAAGTGACAATGCAGCTTGATTAAAATATATAGGCCGCCACCTCTGCTGTACAGTATCTTTTTCAATAATAAATTTTAGATGAAACGTAGACGTATAGAGTACTCTGACAACCAACTTGATGGGGTATTATCGGTGGTACTAGTCCTCCCAACCAGAGACTACTCTGTGTAGTGGACCAAGTAAGTTTTTTTTTTTTCAGATTATCACTCAGAAGCCACAGAGGCGCTAAGCAGGCTAACCAGTGAAACTCAGTCACCACCCACAAATCAAATTCTCAAGCAGTTTCCCTAACCACTTGGATGCATCTCTCAAGACGTGGAGTGTGCCATTTCCTGCAATCACAGGTGGTACATGGAGACAGAACCAAATGTGTATACACTCTGCACCAACTGACCTAATGCTACGCCATGGCTTAGAGTTCTGCTGGCACCCAGTCTGTCCTAGATAGAACTTGAATACAAACACAGTGTATGTCCCAGCTCAGCTGTGGTATCGGTGGCATGGAATCTGGGTGGTGACCAAAGCGTTATGCCATCAGTGAGTGGGTCCCTTCCAGACAATCATGTGTTTGCCTCTGCCCATCGTGCATTACCAAAATTGTCCAGTGTATATTTACATGTGAATAATCAATGGACTTGACAAGCATTAGCAAACCTTTTATCAATAAAACATACTCCCCAATATTCCAGTGCAGTGACATATATGTGGGTATGTAGGCCCTACCAATATCATATTCATAATTCATGATATTGCTATATGAAGACAGCCTGCTCTATTTAGAGGACAAGTAGAGTCATCCCAAACTAAATCAGTTTACCAAATCAGTAAGTGATTTCATCTCTGTTGTTGAATTCTTAATCTTGCAGCATAAAGCCAATTGGGTATACAGTAGTGACATTCAGGAACACCCACAACAAAATATTTAAAACAGAAATGAGAGGAGAATCGCAAAAATTTGATGATATTTCAAAATAAAATAGGGACAGGTTAGGGACAACTGCTCATTTCCGTTAAAGAAAATTTACCAGTTGCCTCATGGTTACAGAATGTTATGTAAAACCTGCAAACTAACTGCAATAGGTTTTGCTGTATTTTCGATTCCTTGCCGAAGGCAGAGGAATCTATGCGATGGTGATGTCGTGTGTGTGTGTGTGTATGTATGTATGTATGTATGTGCGTGTGTGACGCCTGCTTGTAAACACGATATCTAAAGAAGCGTAACTCTGAGTGATCTCATACTTGGCATGTAGATTGCCCTTATTGAGTAGATGATCCCTATTGTTTTTGGTGGAGGTCAAAGGTCATTTGGGGTCACTAGAGGTCAAATGGTAAATATCTTGAAAATTGCTTGTAAACATGATATCTCCAGAAGCGTAACTGTGAGTGATCTCATACTTGGCATGAAGGTTGCCCTTATTGAGTAGATGATCCCTATTGTTTTTGGTGGAGGTCAAAGGTCATTTGGGGTCAACAGGGGTCAAATTGTGAAAACCTTGTAAACACGATATCTCAAGAAAGGAAGCTTGTAGAAATCTCATGTTTAGTATGTAGTTGTACCATGTTGAGTAGAGGAACCCTATCGTTTTCAGTGGAGGTCAAAGGTCATTTGGGGTCAACGGGTCAAATTGTGAAAACCATGTAAACATGATATCTCAAGAAGAGAAGCTTGAGCAGATGTCATACGAAGTGTGTAGGTGTATCTTATTGAGTACAAGGGTCACCAGAGGTCAGAAGGTAAATACCTTGAAAATTGCTTGTAAACACGATATCTCCAGAACGATAAAGGTGAGAGATCTCATAGTTAGGGTGTGGATTGCCCATATCGAGTAGATGATCCCTACTTTTTTTGGCAGAGGTGAAAATGGGAGGTGAAAATGGGAGGTGAAAATGTGAAAATCTACAATATTTAAAGAACGGTCTTTCTAGTGAATTTTATACTTGTAATGTAGAATCTTGTTGATTTGAGAACTTCTTTTAGTACGTACCAACATTGTCTCTTCGATAACCATAAACAAAAGATGAAGACAACATTAAATTTGGCATCAAAGATTATTATTTGGCAAACTTTTTGCCACTGTCCTTATAAGGACATGTGAGCATGCATGAATTGTAAATTGGAATTGATTAAATATACCACCGGTTATTAGCTTTGTAAAAAGAACTAAATTACTGATAATTTGGATCAAATACCCTTGAGCGTGCAGTGAACTGCGATTGCTTAATTGAATGAATCAAATTGTAACTGACCCACCTCTGTTCAAATTGGCCACTGTTATCTGACATAATTTATCACAGTTGACTGCCAGTAGAAACCACAATGTCCAGAATAAATCATACAGTCTGTTGAGCCAGGTGCACAATGGACTTAACCATTTACTGTATAAACAGTGTCTCTGTTTAGCCCTTAAAGGAAAATAGGGTGTTTGTTTTACAGAAAACCATATTTTTAAAACCATTATTTGTGGACATAAAATGATAGATTATTCAGAATAACCAATTACAGTAGCCTTATTTTCAAGAAATAAGATTCTCACAGATCAGAAATTTACTTATTTGTTGCTCAACAATAATTTGTGCACCCAAACTTTTTAAAATTCAAATGATGCATCCGTTACTCATCACATGCATAATGTTTTGAGGAGATGAAGCTTTGACAGATATTTATTGATGAGACTGAATGGTTTAACAATGGTTGAAGCTAATTTCTTTGTACGCCATGTTGGTGTATTCTAAATGCCCTATTTCACTTTACAGTAGTTCAGCTAAGCTTTAAACAAATGACTACTGTGTATCAAACCAAGGAAACTTGTACTGTGTGTTGAGACTAAAGGCAAAATTGCAAGTCATGCTAGATTCTGGTTTAATAGGGTTATCAGTTTTTGCTAATTTTCAAGGACCTCATAGCCATTGGGAAGGGCATCACGCCAAAAAATCAAATACGAAAGAGCTGCCACCAATAGCTGTAACTCGACAAAATAAAGTGCTATAATTTTGATTAAATAAACATGTTTACCTTTTTATCAAGTTATTAGACACGACAAAATATAATTTGTTCCCCTGCAGCATCATATCCGTTTGGGAGTTTTCTCATGTTTGTGTAGGTCAAAGGTTATTTGGGTGATGAAAGGTCAAAACCTTGTATACATGATATTTTAAGGGTGATAAATGTGAGGGATCTTATACTTAGTTTGTGAATTGTTCATATTTAGCGTGTTGATGGCCATATAGGGTAGGTGATCCCTATCGGTTTTAAGTGGAGGTGAAAGGTCATTTTGGGTCACGAGAATTCAAAAGGTTTTGACCTTACTAAGATGGTATCTCAAGTAGGATAACTGTGTGGGATCTCATGCTTGTCATGTGGGCGATTCATGTTTTTTACAATATGTATCATGAGGCAAGGAATCACTAAGCCTTTTGGCTTTCTAGTTCATTGATAAATCCCTTTCACTATCATCAGTTTGTTTATTTGTACAAACAAATTCAATTTCTTACGATTAAAGTAAATATTTGGCTGAACTTTGAAAACTTTCATTCCCTTCGATTGTCCTTGAAGTAAACCAATACAAAGAGTTATATTTGGAGATAGTGTTTGCGTGGGAGATGACTGGCGGGAGAGACTTCAAACATCATACTTACACTACTAAGTCGTTTTGAAGGTGCGTTGTTTATTGGGGGAATTAGCCAATAGCTAATGATCTATTATAGTTTGGCCTTCCTGCTCCCCTAATTTTTATTCCCAGGAAGAATAAGGGGAAAACGATTTTCTTTTTTCAAAAAAGAAACAATTGTCTCTCACTCAAGGTTAGGTTCATGATTTATGGTTAAGTTACGTGGACCAGGGATATTTGGCCTATTATTGCATTATCTCCAATAAGAATAACAAAATAAAGCTGGACAGCTGCTGTCATTTTGGAATTAGGGGTGTAGCCTACTTTGAAGAAAGTGATTCGTCCATTGGAATGATTTACCCCCCCCCCCCATCCACCTGGAAAGAAGACGCTTTCCGCCCCGGGGGGTAAAATAGTTGATATCTGGCGGGAGGACTCGGGGATAAGCGTACATGGATGGGTAATGGCGACAAACAAAAATTGGAACCCGGACAACTCCAACGCTTTTCCGAATTCACACTGGGGCAAGGGGCCGTCAATATAAGAGGCTCACTCCACACAGCAAAGTGTCTCTGCCACTTTTCATGGCAATCACTATTAAGGGGGTTCTATATCGTGCGGGGAGGTGGGGGGGATCATATTCATCTTTGTAACATTTGAACTTCATTTGCTATTGAATAGTTCCATGATTTTTGGCCTATGGACGTCTTTTGTGAACTAGTCTGACGTCAGATTGTTGAACGGCAAATTTGTGTGCTAAGTACGCTGATGTTTTTTTTCTTTTTTGGGGGGGGACGGGGCTCATTTTACGTCCAAAGTCTGCAAATCCAGCGTGCAATCTAATTTCTGTTATCTGTCTCGGTTTTATTTCATAAGAATGCTTAGTAAATATTATTAATATGTCCACAAAATATTTGCAACTTCGACAATAAAATCCGTTAGAAATCCATCAGTATGTCCGTGATTAAAGAGCATAGATCCCAAGCTCTCCTGGTTAACAAAGCCTAGATATGGGCACGACAACCCTAACCAAACTAACATAAATTGTGCAATCCGTATAGCGACGACGCAACTTTTATTAAAAACGAAATTTTCTGGAACAGGATATCAAACTTATTAGGCCATGGAAGTTAATTTATAAACTATAGGGGCTAAATTAGCTACCTCGGAACATAGTACTAAGGACGTCAACATGGGATGGCAGTGTATACCGTGCTTTTACAAATTACCGTAAGAAAAACATTTTGATATGACTTTTCACTCAGATAATGGTTTCTTTCTTGTGTGTTAACTTTATCTCTTTAATAGGAATTTGCTGTTAATGTATAGAGGCGCCAACATTAAAAAATCTCCTGACTTGGGGTGTATACGTGTTAAACAATATCAAGGTTTTATCAAGACTTTCTTTTTATGATATTATTGTAACTTCAACTTTGTATGTTTGTCATATCCACAGCTCTTCCCGGGTATTGAACACTCTTTGGAGTGTATCGGAACATCCACATACATCTTTGCATATGTTTATCTTTGTGTTTACTATGTTTGTGTTAACTAAGGGGAAACTACACACCAGGCTGGATTTACGTGGGGACTATTGGGGTTCGATGGCAGACTAGAGAAGTTAAGCAAGTTTAGCTCTGTCCAACAAAGAATTGGACAAATTATTTCATTAACACTTTTTTTTTCTTGGAAGGACGAGATAGATTTTGGAACACAAGATCTAAAAATAAAGAACGTCTGGATGCCCAAGTTAACGAGGCCCGAGAAGTGTCATTCCCTGCAATCTGAAAGCTTTTTCTGCAAACTTTTCTTGTACGCTACAGAGGCGCCAACTGCTATGGTAGTGGCGCTCTGCTGAGATGTTAAAAAGTGAATAAGCCCCCACCCCCACTACCCCTGTATATATGGTTTGTGGTGCCGATCAACTTTGCAGCTACCATTAAATCTATGAAATTTTCCAAACACAGACAAACAAAACTGTAGTAAATTCTGCTTTAACTATTGCACAATTTGATCTTCTAGGTAGGTACGAAAATCTACATTTTAGCAGGTAACCCCCCCCCCCCGATGTATACACAGAGGCAGGGGTTTGAAGCCTTGATTAAAGAAAATTCAAGAATCAAGTGTTCAAATTTCCTCCAATGTACTACACGTGACGGAATTTTTATCACCATTTGTTGTCGAAAATACATCGATTCAGTTCGGAGTCTCCAAGAGTCCGTATATGTGTATTCGTAGTGGTGCCATTACGCAAGTACATCCTCACGCATGCATATGCCTATGCTGCGAGATCGACCGTTGTAAGGCGCCGCACGCTACCGGGGGATGGGGGGTCCCAATCATATTTTGACCTCCCAAATTAAATTTTACGAATGAAAACGTAATTAGGTTACTTTTAAAGGGTGATGTAGAATTAGACATAATTAAAATAAAAACAAAAATGCCATTTTCAGTGATCTGGAAACTGTTTTTAATCCATAACTCTCTGGTATAGTTCTTGATAAAAGCAATTCATATTATTGCCATATTTCCAAAGATTGAAGTTTTTTCTTATTGATTGAGAAATTGCAGACATGAGGCTGCTCCTCCAATACATGCAGCCCAGGACACACGGAAATTGCTGTTTTAGGCCCGTCTGGGGAAGGACTGGGAGGGTGATGGTGGAGCTAATTCGCACGTTGACCTATAAGCAGGCAACCATAATATATTTTGCCTTGTTAACGTGCTGAATAACTGAACGCGATTTACAAGGGGTGTAATAATCATGATAGGAGCACTCCAAATTATTATCATTTTTTCATAGAATGATATTTTTTGTCATTAATTGAAAAATTGCAGATATAAGATCCCTTTTCAAGGATTGCAGCATTCTGCGCAAGACACCCGGTCTCAGCCTACCATTTTTCATAGCTTTTTTTTTTTTTAAATTGCATGATGTACCCTATCCAAGATTGGGTAGTCATGCAACCTAGAACACTTGGGAAATGCCGTTTCGGACCATTTAGTTTTTTCACACCCCAAAATTTAATGTACGCCATATGGTGGCGCTCCGCTTAGATACAAATCTTGCTACTCCGTTTAAATTAACAAAATTCGGGCGAAACTTCTCTGCCCTCCCAAATTTCTTAGTGCCCGTAAGCCCACGCTCTCGGTATCTTCCTGAAGTTATGTACCGCTTTCAGGTTAGATAAATACGGTAACAATGACACAAGTCTGACAAGGAGCACGTATACTGGCTTGGGGTCTGTTGGAATGATAATGTACTACGTGCATGTAATGGCAATCGTACGCCTGCCTATTTTTTGTGATCACCCTACAGGGGTATGCAGCACAGAAATAAATACGTTTGCTGTTTGTTTTCATACATCAGCTTATTTATTTTCAATACACAATTTAGTGTGGAACTTTCCTCCAAGTAGAAGCTGCACGCTGGTAAAAGTGGTGTAACTCTGTTCCACACGTGAGTCATTCACCAAGAATGGTCCATGCCCTTAGTCCCAACTGATACCACCTTAGAACAGGAGCAATCGAACTGCAAGTATTATCGACTTATTGCGCAATTATAGTTACATTTTGCAACGCGCGAAGTCCTTCCGATCCAGGCTACTGCGTCATCGACTACGTTCTTTGCAAAAACAGTGAATATAACCGCTGCTGAAAATATGGCCAAAAATAGGAACATGTACACTGAAACTAACTGAAAAGTCGCTATGTATGTCAAAGCAGCAGCATGTGAAGTGACTTAAGAACGGGTTAAAACGATAATTCATTCCAACCTCAAAACAAGTTCGCTACGAAATACTTTAAATGAAGGTTATTTTGAACACGATTAATGACTGTGTGTGTGAATCATCTGTAGTTACCAAACACAGATTGTGCTTAAAACAAAGAAATATTGAATAAACTTAATTTGGTATATTTTACATTCGTAAATAGATAAATTTGTCTTATCTATTTTTTAAGTAAATTAAATGTGTTTTCCTTTAAATCTATAGGTTACTTTGTCACATTAGATAAGAAATTCCCCTGAACGAGCCCATTATCCCGGCCATGTTCAACAGTGACACTAGTTATTTGTTGTTTAGGTCTCAGAATGGCAAAGAAAACTTATGATTTACTGTTTAAACTGCTATTAATAGGTGATTCTGGTGTCGGAAAGACCTGTATATTATTTAGATTTTCAGATGATACCTTTAATACGACGTTTATATCAACGATAGGTAAGTTTGATGAGGTTACAAGCCACGCCTAGAACGGGAACTTATTCGGATAGCCTACTAACGTTTGAATATTGAAGTAGGCTAGGCCATTGACCAGTAACGTTATTGTAAATGTAATATTTGTAATGTATTGTATGAAGTGACGGAGGTAGGCCTTCGGACCTGCAGTCAAGTCATTGCTAGTGCTACTACTATAGTCTACACTAATAGTAATACTAACTAGTAATAGTAACACCGTGTGTTACATACGATACGCCATAGAAGGAGCACTCTTTAACTTTATCTGCCTTCTTTATAGCTCCCAAGTTTCCAAGAGGCTAGATGCAGGTCCACCTCTGAGTCTGACCTGTCCGTCGGTGGACACCGACCTGGGGGTTTGAATAAGGGGAGGGAGTGGCCCCCTCCCCTTTTCGAAAAATTTTTTATTTTAGAAGTGTCTAAATGCAATTTGGTGGCACTTTTTTAGCAAAACAGTCAACACAATTTCTTTGGTCGCAGCCAAAAATATCTGCACAGATACTCATGAACTTCGCAAAATTTAAACTTCTCCAACTGATAGTTATCATTCGGTTATTGTAATTGGTAATTTCTGGTGCAGTACATGCAGTTAGTCAGAAGCCATTGAGTATTTTTGCGAGCGTTTGATGCTACCCGGAGACCGATCGTCTGACCATGTCGCGTCGCATATCAACAGTAATACTGAAATAATACTGCACACAGAGAGCTTTCCAGTTGCGTTTTTTTTATGTTTCAGAGTTACAAATGCACGGCGTGATTAAATGCAACTGCCCTCGTTGGTGTTGAAATATTTCGTGGAAAAACTTGCTTGTTCAATGATCGTACCAGCTACGAAGGTGTGCGACAACAAATGTAGCACTTGAAAGATGCACTGCAGCGCGTTAGTGAATGTAGGCCTACTATGAAATAGTTGAGTTTGTGTGTAGAGTTGGAAGTTTTCGGTAAAGTTTACAGTGCTTGATATTTGTGCTTGGCACTCCCAAAAATTGGAATATTTGAAATGCTGGTTTTTCAGAGGACTGGGCGGGTCAGCGGGTTTGGGTGTTCAGATGCAGGTCGAACCTGCAAAATGCAGGTCATTTGGGAGGTATGCTGCTTCATAATTCACTCATAGGCCTAGCATACTTCATTTTTGATCGTTTCTCACCTACTGCCAAGGCTAATCAAGTCTTATGGGAAAGAATGCAAATCTAATCTACGGCCTAGCCCTGCGACTACCTAGATTGAAAAATTTGCTGCACTGTGAAAAAAGTGACTTCAGTGAAGTTGCTCACTGCTAAAATTCAGTGGTTGATACAGTTACGAAATGAACTAAATTTTTGAACATGATCCAGAAATAAGTGGATGTGCCCATGTCAATCAAATTATTGAACAAGAAAAACACTGTAATATTGTCTTGGCTAGTGTGTCTCTTTTCCAACATTGATAAGTTATAAGTGAAGTTTGTCCTTGCAAGAAAATGTATGAGTATACAACTAGCCCTACTTAAACTTGAGTAACTTTGAGATGTGAGTGAAGATAAAGGGAAAACTTTGGTGAGTATATGTTGCTTATCTGACTTGAAATTCTGAAAGCTTCTTAATGTTCCTTTGTTTGCCTTTTGAGTTGCTGTATCTTGTCAGGATGATATTGTTAATATTAGGCCAGTTAGGGTGGTAGGCGGTTGGCATGCAGCTGCATGAGAGAGTGCATCAGTGAAATATAAGAGCGCACATCCTCTCTTGCAACTTAGGGGAAGGTAAAAACCAAGAAGAATAATTGTAATTGATCTTATACTTGCCATGTGGGAAATTCATGTGTTATAATATAGCCATGTGGCATGGAATCAGAAAGCTTTTGGCCTTCTGTTTCAGACTTCGGTTTTTGTGCAAGGCAAGTACTGTAGCTTGTGCTGGCTTGTGCCTTGTTATAATTGTTCATGAGGTAATTTTCAGTGATTTGAGGAAGTCGCATTTTCCTTCTCAGTTAAATTGTAGGTATAGATTGTGCAACATTAGTAGAGAATATGCTGTAGACAGTAGACTTGACTCTTTAGTATAATGTATGTAGTTGATGATTTCAAGGAAATCATAATCTTTGAAAGGAAGTAAAGTTTCACATATCAACTTGACTTTACATTATACACTGTAGAAACTGCATTGTAGAAGACTTTAGAGTGTTGTGCTTCGTTTGGGTCAAGAATCTGTAAAAATGGGACTTGCTCACATTTATGTAGGACTGCTTCACTTTGAGAAACTCCTCAGGATTAACATTTCTCTTTCAGTTAATCTCTGAGTGCCAGGAATAAACGATGACCTTCACATTGTCAGGCTGGTGTAGCAGACAGCCACATTCTTTAATTGTTTGTAAGCATGTACAGCTTTATTCTGTTTTAGAAGTTCCCTTGACTTACATTTCTAGTTTAAATAATTGTTTTTACACCCCTGTGTACAGTATATCTGGTTTGTCTTCATTCAGTGACTGATGTTGACAGACTTTTTACAATCATCATGTACAGTACCATGCTGTACATGTTCATTCCTGACTGATGGTGCAGTCCTTTGTGCAATCATCATGTCCCATGCTGCTCATTCTTGACTGATTGGTTCTGTCATTTGTACAACCATCATGTGCGATGCTGTACATGTTCATTCCTGACTGATGGTGCAGTCCTTTGTGCAATCATCATGTCCCATGCTGCTCATTCTTGACTGATTGGTTCTGTCATTTGTACAACCATCATGTGCGATGCTGTACGTGTTCATTTCTGACTGATGGTGCCTTCCTTTGTACAATCATCATGTACATTTTCATATAGGACTGAAACTGCTGTCCTGTACAAAGTTCATACATCTCTGTTGATTTGTTGACAGCTGATAATTAACCACTCACATGACCAGTTTAGAAATTGTTTGTTACAGTTATTATTATTTTTTTTTCCTCAGTGCAGCTGAAACTTGTAAGCTAGTGATCAGACCCTCGATAAAGCTTTTTACTGTACATTTATTTGCTGTTCAAGGTCAGCGTATGACTTCCTGTTGATTAAGTATTGTTGTATTGATAAATGGATCTTAGAATCCCATTATACAGTAGTATGTTGATGAACAGTACACCGTGCACTCCTCGTCCCTGCTGTCTGCTATGTACTGTAGTCACTGATTCATTTCCCTGTTGGTTTCATTCTCATGATGTCTAGCAGATGATGGGTTTAGTGCCACATAGTAAATCTGTTGTGAAAACCTCATTCACAGATCTCCGTAAGATGGAGAATGAAATGACCTTGTTTCTTAAAGTAAATTAATTTTATGGGTGTTTGAAATGATGAAGTTGATTAACAGCAAAGCAAATACACAGTACATTTATGTCACTATCCTTTGTGCAAAAATGTCTGTCGTTGCCAAATTCTGCCCCATACTGTTGTACCTTCCTACTATGTCCAACGATGTTAAAATATGTCAAGAAATATATGAGGTTGGCCAAGTTTGGACTGTCATTTGGTGATACCATGTAATTATTTGGGTGTTCTTTTAGGGATGAGAGAATTAAACATTTGTTGCCTAAGTTGGATCACCCAAAAAGGAATAACAAAAAAAAAAAAAAAAGAAATCCAAAGAAGGAAAAATTAGGACATTTTCTAAACTTGAATATTCTACATTGAATGATATATACTGTAATACTTTGGTCGTCATTGAACTTTAATACTGTCATTTATGAGAGGCGTACTTACATTGAGGTTCCAGATTGTTTTACCATGCAAAGCATAGAGACCTGAATGTATAAATCAAAGCAGAAAGCATTGAGTCTTGGATTTACTAAGCTAGTAGTTTGTTTTTTTCTCATTTTCATCTGGTATGTGCATTGTACCTTCTTTGTTTGCGCACATAAAGTGCAGATTCACTATGAAGGTGAACAGTTACCCTGACATTTGTGTTGTTTTATTAACTGCTAATCGCCATTTTTGGCTGCTTGTAAGATCCTTTGAATTTTTATTGTAGTGTGTAACGTTGGGTACCTCTCGAAATATCACCGACACTCACTTACAGATTGATTGATGGATCCAAGTCGATCTTCCCCATTCAGCATTCTATGCATCCCGGCTTCAGACTGGAACTGACAAGAATAGTCATCCCAAGTACAGGTTGCCTAGTAGTCTAGATGTACCTACTGATGTCGCATATGTATACCAGCATAACAACTAACATCACGGCGATCGGTTAGAATTATAGGCATGAGCAAGTGAAGAGCAAATAGAAGTATCTTTACCACCAGAGTCGTTGCTGCCGGAGGGTATTAGGCCTAGTATAATTTCCGTTACAGTTTCAGCGAAGTTTATAGGTACAGTAAGTTAAATGTAGGTATTACTTGGTGTATGTGAGTTTTCTTTCATTGTGTGTTGTTTTGTGTATGTTACTGTAGCCATAAATTGGCTCTATGTGTGTGCTGTTACTATTCTAGGTTACAGTTCATCAATCTCACTTTCGATGCACATATCTCATAGCCTGGATGGTACGTGTTACTGAGCGGATCAGTGCAACCAGGGGGTCTAATGTACATGTCTACAATCCCAAATCAACTTTGATGCACTTGCCTGCAAGCTCAGTTTTACTAGTTCATCATAGACATTACATGCTACCTGTAAAGTACTACATCCAATTGCCTGTGGCTTGTTACCTGAAGGTTGAGGCAAAAGTGGGAGATGTTTAGACAGGGTTGGAAAATCTTGCTAACCTGGTTCCCGGGAAATCCGCGACGCTCGCGGGAAATCCTGCATATCGACATATTTTTTATAACAAAAAACGGGGAAAAACCGTGAAATCTCCAGGGAAACAAAATAAATGAGAGAGAACAAGGAAGATGTTGTTAAAAAGATATTTAAAAGAAGCTCTGTTGATCATTATTGCTTATGATGCTCACTTAGGCAAATAGCGAAGGTTACCTCTATGCGTAACCACGATGTCCAGCGTATCCACAATGACCACGCAAGTTACCAGAAGTTATCACCGGTTTACTGTTAGGGACACTTCAGCCGCCCTACATACCCTTTGTGCCCCAGTGCCCACGGATGATTCGTGCAGAGCTCATGAACGATTTCATCTCTGTCGTTTCTAGTGTTTTTTTTTTCTCAACTCAGCACAACAGATTCTCTTAGCAATTAATGAGAACAGAGTGCTTTCATGTACACAGCATACATACAGAACATAACGGCGCAAACTGGCCCATGCGGCATGGCTTGACCTTTGCACCATCTTTACGTTTACAGTCTTACACCCAGGTGCAATGGTAGCACCAAACACCTTTCTGGAAAACATAACGTCACACACAGTGAAAAACTTGCCTCGATTAAACCATTTTGAAATGTGGTGGAGATGACTTTTGTTTTTTTTTTGCTGCAAATTTCTACTGCCTTTAATTGGTCACATTAGTCAGGGATAAAAAAATTTGGTACAAATGTAGCCGCAACAGTTGGCTGAATTTGGGATGAATGTCCCAGGTGTTTCGTGAGTTTAGACTGGAGTTGACGTCCAGACACCAAACTACAAGCCATCAAGTACATGAGAAAATTGTCAACACTGAAAGGGTAAAAGCATAAATAGAATGGATGTTTCGAAAAGTGAAGCGAGCCGACCAAAAAGCGACTCTAGGGGAAGGGAATATCCGGGTGGCAATATTTGTGAATGCAAACAAATTGCTTCCTATGAATTAAGGTTTGAATAAACTGTGAAATGAGCTATTTTAGGTAAGATACAGACATTACCATTTTGAGACAGGTGTTGACATTTTTGCAGTTAAAACATGCCAGGATTTTCCTAAGTCAAACACGCAGAGCAGTTGTCCGTACTGTAAGTAGTACTGCATACAGCTGGTAGTTGACAGTACAGTGGTCTATGATTCTGTGCAACGTTAACACAAAAGTTTCATTTTATTATCTGCCACTGATGTATAGCTTTTTATTGAAGAATGCCATGATGCAGCCATTTATTCTAGGCCAATTGCATATCTAAGTAGCGTAATGTTGGGCTCAAGTTTCACGTGTTTCTAACATTTTGTAAGTGACACTTCACATTTAAAAAGGTACCGTATATTACAACAACCCAAATAGCCTAAAGTTAAGCTTTCGTGATTGATTTTTCAAATATTTTACAAGTTTCCAGTTACATTTTGCTCAGCTGCACAATTTTACCCCTTTGATGTGCTAGGAACCCCAATCTTTGAGGGTTCCAACCCTACACAAATGTATTGGGAAATCAGGAAATTTAGCAAGGTGTTCCAACCCTAAAGCAAACAACTAATGATCACATTCTTTTGTGAAATGCCGAACGGATAAACACAAATTACAGCAAATTCTCCTCACAGTGGAGATACAGTAGCTTTATACTCATAGTGCATGGATAAATGTTAGCAACTGTGTGGAAGAGTTATACCCATTGTCTGATGTTCAAGAAGGGGTATGGAGGGGGGATGATGGTGGGGCTGGTTTGGGATTTAGATGTTAGTGGCAAGGGAAAGAAAAACTTGAAGCCATTTCAAAATGTGTATAGTGATTACTACTCACTGACATAGTATTGTGTATGTATTGTGTATCGTGTATTATTCTTACTCTCTCCTCTTGCAGGACCCTTTCCTTCTTTCTCCTTCTTTCTACTCTCCCTTTCTTCCCTTCTCCTCTTCTTCTTTTTGTTCTTTTGTTGTTCTACTTTTGTATTCTTGTATATTTTTGTTCTTTTCACTTTTGGTCACTAGCTTAGATAACAGTCTACTCTGTTAATCTAGTGTCCTCCATATGTATACATGTATTACAATCTGCATCACTTAATTTGTACATACTTTGTAAAACATATGAGAAATAAATTTGAAATTGAAAATTGAACCGTTAATATGAGTAAGAGAAGAAAATTGTAACAGGTGTCAATGCTTTGTTTAGGGATACCCTCCTCCCCCCTCCCTCCCTCCTTGTCTGTAATTTTGTATTGTTAGATAACCTATGTACAGAAGGTGGTGCGTTATTGGAACTCTGTGGTCATCATACAGTCTGTCAATTGGAATGTACTTGTTTGCAGTTAAGATTTAGAGGATATGTGGAACCAATTACTCTCAAGAAAGTTAAACTTAACCTTTGCCCCCTTTGGTACACAACTGTGTGAAGTATTTATTGCACCAGTGTTTACCTCTAGAGAAGAAATTGCAAAACCTACTGTAAATAACCAGCAAAGTCGTGAACAATTTGTTTGCAGTGGCCTCAGATGATGCTTGTGTTCTCTTTTTGTTAATGGAACAGTTTTAATCTTTGTCAGTTTAATTGTAGGCTAACCTGTTGTCTCCTTTGCATCAGCTCAACTTTGTGAATTTCTAGTGACACTTTGTACAGTTTGTCATTGCAGATTACAGTCTATGCACATGTGAATGTAGTACCATTCTTTTGGATGTGACAGCTCTTTCAGAAAGCCCTGGTGGAGGATTCTCTTCAGAGAGACACCTGTCTAATTACAGAGACGCACTGGGAACCATGTCCCTGTGATAATCGTAGTCAAGAGCATTTATACTCAGAGGGAAATTGCTCAGTATCTTGTGAAAGCATGTTTTTTACTTCTCTTGTGGAATATCGGAAGTATTTGGTTGTGTCTTAAAGTGGAAAAGTAAGATGGATGGATCGGTTGTCATTTCTGCATCTTCCAACTGTTGTGATATTTATCGTGTCTAGTCTGTTTGTTACGTCTCTCGTGACGTCCCTCGTCCGGTGGAGTCGGTTATTGAAGCTCTCCTTTGAACTGCTTTGTGTTTTTCATTCCTGAGTCCTGAGTGGGCCATTTCCATGTTGTCCTGATATTTCTCTGGCAGTTTGTGACAGGGTCCTAGACAGTCACAGATGGAAATGTTTTCTGAATAAGTTATTAGGAAATTTCAGTTTTAAAACCTTATTGTTGGTCATAAGTCTGCATATCCCTATCATCACTCCATACCCTTGGCCTTGCAGAAACTGTAAGGAGCTGACAATTCCCATAGTACTGTACATTGATGTACTTTTCATCAACAATTTTGGTGGCAAAGGTATTTAAAGAGAAAATGATATGACAAGACTGTCACTGCTAATACAGTACCTGTATTTGGTCACTGTGTGGACATTCAGAGAATCATGTTTGAATCTTTTAAAGCATATTTTAGTTTGAGTGTTCGTTGCTGTTCACTGTGATGTCCATGTAGACTGGAAGCAATGGTTTTCATCCCCTTAGTGATGGGGTTACAGTATTTGTCATTAACCTCATATTGTGAGGAGTGTTGATCTGTTTTTGTCAACTGACATGAGTAATGTTCTGTTCATGTACCGTATGTGTGCAGTGGAAACTTGCAGCATTCTGAGGTCATGTTTCTTGCAGGTGGAAGGGGATCATAAATAGAAAAAGATTGCGCACTTCCAAATGTGTGATTAGTGTTTGGCTTACGTACATTCGACTGTGTATGGACACCACTTTTGCATGGATATTGCTTCTTTACAACGAGATTAATAGTGCAAGCATGAAATTGCAGTTTAGGAAAAATATGAGCTAACTGTGTGATGAAAGCAACCCATGTTTTGCAGATCTTTCATATTTTGTGTACAACTTTCTTTTCAGCTTATGTAATCCTCAGTGATAGGCATCAAGACATCCACTGGCGGGGGTTGGAAAGATAATAAATCTCAAGTTCTGTTCAACAGTTACCGTCTGTAGGATGCCAACAGTAATTGTTGCTGTAGATACATCCTGTACATGTCCTCTTTATCTGACTCTACCAGGCCATACATAACCTAACAGACTTGGCTCTTGATGAACCAGTGTAGTTTTTGACATGCCGTTTATCAATACTGGTTCTTAGTAATTCATAGTATGTTGAATTAAAAAATATATTTGTGTGTTAGCATTGCTTTGTTAATGATGCGTGAAGCAAGCTCATTAAGTTAAAATTGAAAGTTCATGAAGAATAAGAACACTTGCCCACTATTAACCACACACACTTTAACAGAACATCAGGTTCTACGCAACCATAGCAGTGAAAGTAGTAGTACTTGGAAACTGTTGGAAGCATTACAGACAGCTTTCATTACATTATCATGGAATGCTTACAGTAACATAGGAAACCACTCTTGACTAGGAAGTATTTGTGTTCAAGCAACACAAATAGTGTGCAGCCTATTGTACAATGTTCACAGAGTTGATTCATGCTCAAATTTCTTAAAATCTGACTCTGCAGAAACTTGGCATTACCAGTTGTTTTCATTGATCTGTTAATTTTAAATGTAAAATGTTACGATATTTCTATTTGCATTCCTATATTATTGTAGAAGGCCTTACAGTTTAATTTGGCATCCTTAGCTGTTATCAGGATATGTGAATTACTGTGATTCCGAAGTCCAACAGATATGTCTCAAAGAGGTACTGTGCTTTGCCACTTGTAGAGAACATTGTACTAACAATCTTGTCTGAAGGTGATGTTTGAAAATCTAGATCAGCTTGGTCATTACTTAGTTCACCATTCACAGTATTGTAACGTCCATAAAAGACAATCTCAGAGATTTGTGAGTTGAAACAATGATTACCATTAGTTGAACATGTTTCTGTGTAAATTGTTTCATGCGAACTTTATAACAATTCTCTTTGTTCTCCCCCCATATCAGACAGTTATCATGATTTCTTTGTACAATGGAAACCAAAACCATTTAAAGGGAATGCACTAAAAATTTGATTAAAATGATATGGATCTATATATTAAAAGTTTATAGTAACTTTTTTCACTACAGTACCTTTCTCTTTCAAGATTTTTCGTCTGAGAAGTTTAAACTGAATTGAACTTAATGAGTCAGTAGATTCTCAGGGTATCATTTAAAGCCAGCAAGTCCAGCCTAACAAATGTTAATACCAATCAAATCTATCTTGTTTGTTTGAGAACTGTGAAAACATGCCCCTGTTAGACAGCTGATGTTATGACTTCACAGTGGAATTCATTTAAATCATTAATTTTAGTGAGTCAAAAGTCATTTGTTCAAACCATTAGAACAACCAGTCATAAAATTCCAAGTATCAGTTTTGACAGTTGTCCTTTATCAAACCTTTATTTTTCATTGAAAATTAGAAGAAAAAAAAAGAACCTTCTTGTCTTTTGAAATTTATAAGCAGACAGACAATGTGGCTTTAACCTTCATAATTAACAGATCCTACTCAGGAGATCATGTACAGCAAATGATCATTGTCCTGATAAAAACACACTTTTTGAAGGCATTAACCTAACATAGATCTGTTAGTATGAGGCTATATATGTCACATATTATTGCTCTGCACTGTCCTATTGCAGTACCTGAGCTCTAACTACAAAATTCAAGATAAGTAAAACTATCAGTCTTTTTTTGCCTGAACAATTTAATTACTCTCCAGGCCTTGCTGGATTATTGAAGGCAAACCTTAGATAAGATCCATTGATCCAATTTATTTTACATTAAAATAGTTTGTCCATAACCTTTAACCTCAAGATTGAGGCAATGGTGTGTTTAGTTCTTTTATGCATGTTGTAGGAATTGCAATAGTTACTGAGTCTTGCATTTGTTTTTGCACACTGAAAACCTCTACAAGTAAACACTGAAAATATCCAATGAAAAGTTTGCCAGGGTTGAGGTAGTCATTTTCATGCAAGATGCACCAGCTTGCACAGTATTAGCTTCAAGAAGCGGCACTGAGGGAGCTGTATTTTCATATTTCCAACTCCAAGACTCTTTCTCTAAAAGTACTTTCCATGGCATCATGCTCTTTGCAATCACTGCCTGAGAATTTTCGATTGATGTATACATTATCTTTGTGTGTTTCAACTATGATAGAAGAATTCTGGAATTGTGGTTCAAGCAATCACAGCTATGTGAAGGTCAGGTGAATGCCAGATCGTAAAATCACTTCCCTCTAGTTCGCTGATTTCACGACAAAAGTACTTCCTGTGTGGCCCATGTCCTCTATATTCAAGTACGCTGTAGGGTACAGTACGTGGTGCAAACTCTACTGTACAGGTACATACAGTTCCTGCAATGTAGTTATTTCAACTACAGTGTAAGCTGTTTTGAGAGAATGAAAATACCCCATTTGTTTGTGTGTTCAATGTTCATCAGTCTTGTATGTAAACAGAGATGTTCTGGTGTTTATTTTGGTTTGTACTGAACTTGTTCAAACTTTGCAAAATATCCCAAATGTGGAAGGGTTTGATCAGCACTGTGATGAAAGATGCAAATTTATGATTTCAAGAAGGTAAAGTACAACTGTATGATTGAACTGTTGAAGGCATTGGCTGGCACACCTGTACTGTGACACAGTAGCCTGAACTAGTCTATAAGACTGTTGCAGTCTGATATATGTAAAACTCAGAATTGTCTTTCAGTACTGTATGTTTTTACTCTGTGTACAGTATATGTAGTGAGTGTGTACCCAATGTATCACACATGGCATAGAATTGCATTCTAGAGAAAACTGGAATATTTTGAATGTTAGGAGGCCCCATCGTCCTATTCAAACAAGGTTGTGATTGAAGTCTTCAAATGATCACGTGATTCTTCATAGATGATATTTAATAGGATTTTTCAAGTTTATTATTACACATGCTAAACAAGTGCACACTGCCTCCAAAACTGATTTAAAATGTCAAGTCATACCCCTTTGTTTGATGCAATGTTGACATTACCAGATTTTGGGCAACCAGAGAGTGTATATTTTGGGATTTATCTGCCATTTTGTTGACTCCTGGATTTGCTTCTTTGTTGTGGAATTCATTAAAAATGGATCGGGTATTTCAATTTTGCATGATTTTACTTTCTTTGAGATTGACAGCTAGTTCTAATGGTTGAATTTAACAACTCCTTCTTGATCATTTGGCAACATCCTTGAGGTCAGGGGATTCTGATTTTGAACTTTGGCTCTCTGTTTCAGTTTTTAATGGTACCGTCATCAACAGATTTTGTCATGTCATGGTTCTATGATTCTGTTATTGGTGAAATGTTGGTGGTCCCCCTTGGCATCAGTTTTATTCTCTGGTGTGAGTCAATATTTATAGATAGTGTGCAGTCCAGAACAACTATAGCCCTACTTAACTTTAGTGCAAGAAGTTATCATTCATTCAGGTCAGTGAATGTGGAATAAACCTTATGTATTGGGTGGTCCTGTGTTGTGTGCACACTTGTATGTTTTGACTAGGTTTAATGAGTGCCATTATTTAATATTAGATTATTTCTATGTCATTTAATAACCTTTGTAGTTGTGTTTGGCTCAAAAGGTTGCCAGGAATATGTCATTTTGTGTTTTTGGCATTTGTAATCTTTGCTTGCTGTTAATTTGCTAGATGGTTTCTTCCAGTGAAGGCTGCAGTACAGTATGTCTTCTTTCTCCAGGAATTGTCTTTAGTAGTATATATCTCTATTAGTGGACCTTTTGTTTTCAATCCAGGATTATTTGAATATTTTGAAGAGAAGCCAGCCCATTTTGAGGAATATGGCCATGAGATAGCAGTCAACTGTTACCTTTGCTTGTTGATTACACAGTGCTGTAAGCTATAGTAAACTGGACCCAAACGGAGACCATTGTTACACCTCGTCCAAGAATTAGGATGTGGTAGTATCACGTTAACCATTTATGGTAGGATGGTATGACAGTTATCACAGACATTGCTTGCACTGCCGTCTCTCTTTTGATCTTAATTTCGACATTTAATTGGGCCAGTGAAATGTCACCCACCCTGGTGCGTAGTGTATCCGATGCCCGAGATCATGTGTATGATTGCATGTTGAAGTTGATCATAGTTGGTGATTGCTACGTAGGTAAATCGGCTATCACGTCATCCTACTGCAGTATTGGCAATTGCAAGAGTATGTGGGAAATGTATGTTCCCACTATTGGTAAGTGCTTGAAGAGTATTAAACAAGCTGCTATTTTTTTTTTCTTTTTGGCAACAAAATTGCAGTTTCTTAATAAGGAAGTCTACATGTAGATATTGAGACTTACAACTACAGTTCCATTTTAATATGCTATGAAGGTCCTAAAGAAACTGTGTGGCCACAGATGTGTTACAGTCTGAATTAAAATATATATAATCTGTATATAATATATTTCAAAGTATTATTTTCTAATGTAAGAATATGTGAAACCATTGAAAACTTCTTTTTGTCCATGATGAAATTCTGGTATCTTTTTCTGTTCTGACATTAACTAAGATTAAAATTTGAAATCCTCCTGTTTTTGACATAAAATTTAATATTTTTGTTTCTTTTTTGTATTTTGGTTTTCTCCAACAGGTATTGATTTTAAAATCAAAACAGTTGAGCTTCAGGGAAAGAAGATAAAACTACAAATATGGGATACAGCAGGCCAAGAAAGATTCCACACAATCACCACATCTTACTACAGAGGTGCCATGGGAATCATGCTAGTATATGACATAACACAAGAGAAAACATTTGAAAACATAGCAAAATGGTTACGTAACATACAAGAGGTGAGTCGCCCAGCACGGTCTACAGCTTTTGAAGATTCACACAGTGCAGCAAACACTCTTGAAAAGGATGTACTTTGGGAAAGGTTTCTTGCCCTAGAACTATGGGCAGCTTTCAATTTATGAGAGATGGATCTTATGTCCGAGCGGGTGGGGTGGTTTTGTGGTCGATTGATCGGAGAGGACTGAAAATGACAAAAACTTAACACATTTTATCTCCTTTTCACTTATATCTGTATCCATGTTATTGTTACCCTGTAAAACCATCTGATTCTAGATGAGAAAAGGTAGTGTTTAAGGGAAATAAGGCATGTGTTCTACAGAAAATAACCATATTTTTCAAACCAATGTTTGGGGAAATAGAATCATAGATTATTCAAAATAAGGAAGGACGGTAGCCTTCTTTTAAGAAGTAATTTTCTCACAGATCTGAAGTTCAGATATTTTTTTTGGTTCAAAAGTTATTCGTTTACCCAAATATTTCAAAATTCAAATGATGCATCTTCAGTTACTCATTACATGCATGTTTTGAGGAGATGAAGCTTTTGCAGACATTTATTCATGAGACTGAATGGTTAAACAATGATTAAAGCTATTTTCTTTATATGCCATGTTGTTATATATGCCCTATTTCCCTATAGATTTCAGTCAATACTGGTACACTAGTAGTAGGGAGTAGGCTGTAGCTGTTGTGTGGGTACAGGTACATTTGTCACATGTTCATCATTGAAGCTGTCTGTTTGTGCCTCCCCATCCTTATAAGTTGTGGACATTAGTGTATTGCTGTCATATGATGATATTTTAGGTGATAAATAGGGTTTGAAATGTGTCTTCTTATTCTTTGCTTTTTGCTCTGATTTCATTGTTTCATCACCTCCCTTCTGGCAGTATCTTTCATGCAGACTCATCCAATCTTTGCCAAGGAGTCTACTGTTACCCAAAACAATGGCATTTTGATAAACAGTTTGTAGCACTAGCCATATTGACTTCTCTGTCATAGTGATAGAAATCTAAGAACAGCTCTGGGTAGTGTTTATGTATGGTACTCTGCTGGAATCACTTTGTCATGCAGTTACCCTTTTATGACTGAGGAGCCTGTAAAAATGCCAGGCAGTAGAGAGAGAGAGCTGAGTTTCTTTGGTGTGGCAAAGTTGCTGAGAGGTGTGTGAATCACAGGATATGAATGGAATGGAGATGAGAAGTAATTAATGTTGGAGATCAGAGCAGACCAAGAAAGCCAATCAGGTGACAGGATATGGAGACTGAAGGGTTGCAGAATGATGTAGAGACAATGGACAAGATTTGTCAAGTAACTTGTCAATTTACTGCATTCAGGGGACCTCATGCTCAGCTACTACACAGCGTAGCATTAATTATTACAGTTCTGTAAAATGGAGAACCTTGGTGCCATAAACTCAATTGGCACACACAGAAATGTTAGTGTGAGTGGATGTGGTGCTATTTAAAAAAGTGTTTTTGCAGGTTTCAAAGAATCCTATCTTGAGACATCCATTGTTATTTAGCACATTTTCAGTTTTCAGTGCTTTTGATTTGTAACCCTCTGATTGCATGGGAGTATGCCAAAAATTAAAGCATGAAAATTTCATGTCCAAAACTTTCGTATGTCTTTTATAATTATACCCACTAAAGACAATTTGGAAAAATAAACCTGATCATCTGCCTCACAATTTCAAGTCCTAACAAAGTAACAAAAATTATAAAATACAATAGGGTTGAGGTTAAGGTTGAGGTGTTATCTGGAAATTACTACCCCTTCACCAATCTCATTTCTGAACATCTAATACAGTATAATACAGTATGTTTACCGTGTATAGGCAATACCATGTAAAAGCATCTCCTCAATACATGTTATCATGAACCACCACTAACTACAGGTTAAACCAATCAAGGAATTATACCTGGGAGGGAAAACCCCATCCAAAAAAAAAATATTGGGAGGAGTTCAAGATCAAGGAGGGCATTGTCACTTGGTAAAGATTCCATTTGCAATTTATTATGTGTATTTACAATTGTAGCTATGACCTTAACTGTAGAAAAGTGTGGAGGATTCAAGCAGTCCTGCACCTTAGCGCAAATGCAGGGTTAAGCTTCGCTCATTTACTAACCCAAAGAATATATTTTGTTATGATGACTGCTGTTATCACTGCTGAAATGTTGAATATTATATCATGATTAAAGTATTAAACCCTTTTGATTGTCATGGATTCATTGCAATATCACAAATTCTGTTAGTGTGTAGTAGCCTCACACACCAAGTATGTGGGTGTTTACTATTAATGTTGATAACATACAGTAATAGTGCTATTATAATCATTCATTAATCCACTCGTTTTGTTTCTCTTCTCAGCATGCAAATGAAGACGTGGAGAAGATGCTTCTTGGGAACAAATGTGACATGGAGGACAAGAGGATGATCTCAAAAGAGAGAGGAGAGACAGTAAGTTTATTGTTGGAGGAAAAAAAATACGACTTACATAGATTACATTGTGATGGTATCAGTAGGGAGGATGAATATAGCTGGGCTTAATTTTGCGGATGAGAGACAGTAAATAAGGACAAAAGGTGAGAGAGAAAGAAAGGACTGGTACGTTGATTGCAGTAGTAATATGTGACTGGTATATCATTCTAGTAGTAGTGTGGCTTCTGTAGTACATTGAAAGTGTTTCTCATGTTTTTGTACATCCTTAGTCTGCCTTTGGACACCTTATCAGAATCAGAAGAAAGGCATTTAAGGGCACAAACTGTCTTCATCTTGTTACCCTCTGGTTTATGTCTGGGATTCTTCTCCTGTTACTTGGCATGTTTAGTGTGCATATCAATGATAAAAGAAGCATGGACGAACATAGGCAGTATCATGATGCCCTTTAGCCTCGTTGAAGATGTTTTTTTCTCTAGGGCTTGTGAAGTAGTAGTTTCATTACTTGTGATTTGATTTCTGAAAGTTTATGGCAGCCTACTGATTATCAGTGCTCTAAGACAGTTTTAGGGTCAGCTCTTACAGTGTTTCAGCTAAGCAATAGCAACTAGTTGTTCAATAGACAACTTACATTCAAAGAAGGCACTGGCTTATTCGTGGACTGCAGCAAGCGAAGCAAGCCCATGATCAATTTCTTTTTATTGGACTTTGACAACATTTGTGGTCATTGCGATGTTCTAGTCATAGTTGGTATTTGTACTTTTGTCTCTTTGTGGTGTTAAGTAAATTCGACCACCTCTGTAGCTACAACTCTGATTCTTGTTGTCTTCATTCCCTTGCCATCTGTTTGATGGATTTTGTTTTCCTTCTCTGTTAGCTTTGGTTTTAACATTCAGTCTTGATTGGTCGATTTCCTTAATGCTGATTTTTTCAAGTCTCCTTTGAACAGCAGTCCTTGGAACTAGTTACTATCTTCAACTGTAAGTCTAACCAAAAGTGTGAAATAGTAACGGTGTGAGTCTAGATAGGCAAAAGAAAGTAAATGTAGGAATAATGTTAATAGCAGCCATATTATTAAAGATTGTCTGTTAATCATGCAAGCTCTGCTGTGTTACAAGTTTCATCGTTTCCTGCAGAGCTGTTATGACTAAAGGAAGTGGTGAGCTTGCCATCCTGACATCCACAGCACTGTTCTACAGCAATTTCATCATGAAGGCAGCTCTGAAGGAATTTCAAACCATTGCAATGGCATTTGTGTGTATATGTGTGACAGGCTAGAAGTAAAAGGTTAGCAGATGTGAAAGTGTGCAAACTCCTGTATTTCAAGAGGATTGCCAAACCTTGAAACTTGCTAGGTTCTGTAAGCCCCTATTAAGTTGATAGGTCACACAAGCCCCTATTAAGTTCATGCCTCTGCATTTTACATGGTTATGTTAGGCCAACAGTCTTCAAGCCTCAGAAGTTGTGAAGTTTTGTAAATATCTCAAGAAATGGTTGATCAAAAATGAAACTAAATGCTGTTAGATCTGGGATGAGAAGATTTATCCTGTTTATTTTATTTTTAAGTTGAACATTTGATCAAGGTAAAGTGACAGTCTGAACAACTTTGATTACTGAAGAAAACTATGCTAGCTTTACAGTAATCATATATAAGTTAATCAAAGACTATGAGGCCTTTTGATTGTCTCTGTTGATTGTTTCTGATTACCATGCAGACTGTCAATCAAAGACAATGAGACTCTTTGATTGTCTCTGATGATTGTTTCTGATGACCATGCAGACTGTTAATCAAAGACAATGGGACCCTTTGATTTTCTCTGTTGATTGTCTCTGATTACCATGCAGACTGTCAATCATAGACAATGAGACCCTTTGATTGTCTCTGATGATTGTTTCTGATTACCATGCAGACTGTTAAGCAAAGACAATGAGACCCTTTGATTGTCTCTGATGATTGTTTGTTATTACGTAGCAGATTGTGAGGAATCTTTGAATTCATGATTGCTGTCAATGTAGAATCATTTGATCAAATGACTGTCAGTTTTGTCATTTCAATTGTCTTAGCCAACCTTTTTGCTGTGTTTATTGTGAACCCAGAGGCCAATCTGCTTTTTACTATACTAGCAACATTGATGGTCACTGTTTCCTTTCACAGATTGCAAAAGAAAACGGAATCAAGTTCATGGAAACCAGTGCAAAATCAAACATCAACGTAGAGACAGCCTTCATGACCCTTGCAGAAGATATCTTGAAGAAGGTAAGATGATTTCATTGAGATTGCAGTGAACCAGTTTTGAGATAGGACTTCAGTACAAAGTTGGTGTTGTACTAAAGTCTTTGGGAAAACCAGTGTTTGTTCACTGGAGCCATTCACGGTATGAATAGTCGATGATGTACACATACCATCGTCAGTCATACATCCAAGACACTCAACCTATGTGGTGTGTTGCATTGACACTTAAACACTTTCCAGTTTCGTGGAATGTCCGGCGGTCTACACGTCGATTGATTCATGACATAGTATAATGTATGGAGAGTAAGACACCACAAAGTACTGCAGTCATTGTTCCCACATAGACGACGCTGGAATGCAGCGTAGGCAATAATTAAATAATTAGTTATTAATAATTCACTAATTAGCATGCCATTGAAATTGTCTTGATTATTCTAGCCCAAACTGAAAGCATCTGTTATTCTTCAGATTATGGTATGCTATCATAAAAATAAGTCGGCAGAGATAGAGCAGCTCAAGAAGCCAGAATATATCAAGCTTGGGCTTTGAGATTTGGTTCAGCATTGTGCGTGTACTCTGTGCTACACAAATAGTTTACTTTGGCTTTACGATGTGTTTTTACTGAGCTCCAGGCATCTGGTCTGCATGGCTTTCCATCGGTAATTTAGAGATGTTTGGAATGTCACTTTAGAAAGTAGGTTGTAAGTAAGCTCTGTGATTTAGCTCCAACCAGTTTGCCCATTAAGGGTTGACAGTAAGTTTGCTTAATAAGTAAATTCTGCACCGGAAGTGAGGAAGTACTATAAATTGTGGCTACAGATAGACAGTAGCACATCATTTCTCTATATTGTAGTGAATACTCCAGATACACATGGGTACATCATTCCTATGTAGTGTTTTCATAATCATGTTGGTCACCAGTTTCAATCTCTTCCCTGACTTAAGATCATTCATACAGTTTTAACGGTTTTTGTTTTTTTGTTTCCTTGGAACAGTATCCACAGAAAGACTCCAGCTCATCTCCTGGTTCAATCAAGCCAGAGAAGGACCCCAGCAGTGGCTCAGGAGGCAAGGGATGTTGCTCCTAGGCTCTCCCTCACCATCCTCTGGAGTTTGTACAGTTTGCATATGGATTGAGATGAGCTCCATTATAATCAGCAACATCACCACCACCCAGTTATAAAATGTCGGTGGTATAAGACCACCGTAATATGAGCAAGAAATACGCAGGATGCTAAAAATCTGAGAGACTTTCAGTTGGCCTTACTTTAGGTTGGTGTTAATCAGTTGCTTTATTAGGAGAGAAGACCTTTTACATTTCTATTTTTCAGTTTGGTCTCTAGATGTTTATCCCCGTTATCTTTCTCTTTTGTCCCTTGGTTTTATTTCAAGTCTCTTATAGTTCCAGCCAACCAATTCTTATGAGTAATTCTGCAGTTGAGTTTTGTTTATTTCTCTGAGGTAGCTTTCAGATCCTTGACCTGTGATTACATCAAAATGGTACACAGTGCAGAGAATTGAAGCTTATGAGACTCTAATCCTGGACTGTGCAGAGAACAAACTAGATACTGCAAAGACTTAGTGTCTGTAAAAAATTAAATTTCACAGCTGTACTTGGCTTTCATGTTATAGTTTTCATTTCTTAAGAGTCGGAACATTAACATATTTTGTCTTCTTCTATAGCTCAAATGGGTATCTATAAGAAAAAAAGGAAGTTGAAAGCTAAGAAATGTTTTTGAATCATTCTTCAAATTGAACACTCTTTTGACACCAGTAAATGGGCTTCTTGTGTACCCCCACATTGCTAGTCTTTTAGTATATATCTGTATTGATTTTGGGAAAGCTTTTATCCTCCAACAACTTCGTTGTCAGTGTACACTTGAACGTTTTCTTGCAGTCTGTGTTAAACACCCAAAAACGGAAGGGGGGGGGGGGTTGTTTCTGTCAAACACAAAACAGGTTCAGTAGTTTTTGGAAGATCGAGACTTTTTTTTTGACTTTGAAACAAGAAGAGTCTACAGACCGCTTTGGATTGCTTGATAAATTTGTGTGCAATATTGATGTCTTAGGGTTGGGTGTAGGTAAAGAGCATGCACACCTGAAGATAGCAGGTTAGGTTAACTATCATTTTTAGCTTTTTTCTATCAAAGAGCAAAGCTTTCCATATTGTTTCTTTTCTTTCCTCTTTATTTTCAAAGGACTTAAATTTTTCATCATTTACTTGTAAAAGTGTGCTTCCTGCTTAGCTTGAAAAAGTATCAATGATATCGTGAACAGTTACATTTTTCAGCTGTTATGAAGTAATCGCTATGGATTGTATGTAATGAATGGTAGCCTCGATTCTGCACGAAAAGTTTGTCCCGGAGGGATGGAGGACGGATGGAGTATTAAATTGAGTGTTTTTGTTTATCACAGGTATTGTTACAAGTTTGAAGTGGTGAGTTGCAGATGTTTGGAAATTGGATGTGCTCGCATGTACTCACATTTTGTGTGGGAAAGGGGGAGGGGTACAGAAGAGATCTCAGCTAATTTTGCACCTTTTGGAGTTATGTCACTGCTGGAGTATAAATGTCACAATAATATTATCTTTACATGAATGCATGTCACGTATAAAAAGCCGTATAGTATGGGTAGAGAAGCGTAGCAGTTTGGAGGGTTCTTTGTGTAGGCAGATTTGGCCATTCTTCCAGAGAATGAATTCTCGGGTGAAAGAATGTCTGTAATGAACCTGAGTGTTCAAGATTTATTTTATCTCTCCAAGAATGGAATTTAATCTGGGGTCAATTATGATTATTATTCTCTTTGCTATCAATATTTTGTTTGTAAAGATGCATTTTTGAAAGTAACCCTGTTTTTTTTTTATATATATTATTAACAATCCTTCCTCTTTCTGGAAGGTCTCTTATCTATACATATATATATGATGATATCTCCATGGCTTGTAATGCATATTGAGCTCCTCTCCTGCAGGTTTTGCTTATGATTGGACCATATTTGTATACAATTAATTTCAGTGACATTCAAGCAAAATAGTGATGATAGCAATTAAGAAGAACAAAAAAAAAACCCCTTCAGAATCTGTTTTCATTTTGTCCTTGTTTTACCAAAGATTCAAGAGAGGGGAAGATAAGACACTTGCCCTGCTTTGTACAGGAGATAATGTCACGTAAGTGACGTCATATTTAAGACCTATGGGGAACTGAGCACCTTACTCAGTTCATAGGTAAACTGTGTAATATAATGTGCAATGTACACATTGGTGCATAATTTGCCTTGTAAACTTCACATGACCCTTGTTTTTAATTGCATTTTAAGAGACCCACTGCAGTAAATTGCAGAACACCACACTTTTGATTTATTCACCGCAGATAAGCCGTACTGGGGGTGAAAGTTTTACTACCAGATGGGTAGGTGATGTCCTTTCCCAGCCCACTAAGCCACACTGAACCCTCTCATTTAAATAGTATTAGCACTTTAGCAGTTGGTCTTTCTACATAAGCATTTTTATGGAATAAAAATTGTTTTTGGTGATCATGACGAAGTTATTTCGTTTCAATGTAATTATCACAGTGTTTTTTGTGTGTGTGTGTGTGTGTTCTACTGCAGTACTACATCTTGCAACACCTCAACACAGGAATCTGTGGTTCGTATGATGCTCATAGTCTCTAATTATGTGTCTATGTGAGTAAAGTTTCAGTAAACACAAGGGATGCTTGTTCAGATTTTCATGTAGTATATACGTGGGTAGGTGAACCAGTATTACTGTACTGAGTAGGTGAACCAGTATACTGTATTGAGTAGGTGAACCAGTATTACTGTATTGAGTAAGTGAACCAGTATTACTGTATTGAGTAGGTGAACCAGTATTACTGTATTGAGTAGGTGAACCAGTATTACTGTATTGAGTAAGTGAACCAGTATTACTGTATTGAGTAAGTGAACCAGTATTACTGTACTGAGTAAGTGAACCAGTATTACTGTACTAAGTGAACCAGTATTACTGTATTGAGTAAGTGAACCAGTATTACTGTACTAAGTGAACCAGTATTACTGTATACCAGTATTACTGTATTGAGTAAGTGAACCAGTATTACTGTATTGAGTAGGTGAACCAGTATTACTGTATTGAGTAAGTGAACCAGTATTACTGTATTGAGTAGGTGAACCAGTATTACTGTATTGAGTAAGGTGAACCAGTATTACTGTATTGAGTAAGTGAACCAGTATTACTGTATTGAGTAAGTGAACCAGTATTACTGTATTGAGTAAGTGAACCAGTATTACTGTACTAAGTGAACCAGTATTACTGTATTGAGTAAGTGAACCAGTATTACTGTATTGAGTAAGTGAACCAGTATTACTGTATTGAGTAGGTGAAACAGTATTACTGTATTGAGTAAGTGAACCAGTATTACTGTATTGAGTAAGTGAACCAGTATTACTGTATTGAGTAAGTGAACCAGTATTACTGTATTGAGTAAGTGAACCTGTATTACTGTATTGAGTAGGTGAACCTGTATTACTGTATTGAGTAGGTGAACCTGTATTACTGTATTGAGTAGGTGAACCTGTATTACTGTATTGAGAAAGTGAACCAGTATTACTGTATTGAGAAAGTGAACCAGTATTACTGTATTGAGTAGGTGAACCAGTATTACTGCATTGAGTAAGTGAACCAGTATTACTGTATTGAGTAGGTGAACCAGTATTACTGTATTGAGTAGGTGAACCAGTACTACTGTACTGAGTAGGTGAACCAGTATTACTGTACTGAGTAGGTGAACCTGTATTACTGTATTGAGTAGGTGAACCAGTATTACCGTATTGAGTTGGTGAACCTGTATTACCGTATTGAGTAGGTGAACCAGTTATTACCGTATTGAGTAAGTGAACCTGTATAACTGTCAAGTTAGATCTAAGATCATGTGAGGTCAAGAGGTGACATTGAATTGTGGAGGCCTTTTTAATGTGATATCACGGGGAAGTTTGAACAGTTCATGATGTGTGAGGGCACCACAAGAGTTAAATAACCCCCATGCTAATACTGTATCAGAGATCAAAAGCCATCTCAATAGGAAGCTAAGACAGTTTGCATAATTACTTTTCTGGTAGAAGAATTCTGTTGTTTTGGTGATTACTGAGGTTAACAGCTCTCTCTACTCTTTGAGAGATATATCAGTGTTTCTGCACTTTTGTCAAATGTACCCTCACTATTACCACAGGAACCACTAACCATTTCTCCATTTTGGTCCTGTGGAGGACAACTGTTACTTGGGGTCACCTCAGTTTCAACACAAAAATCCATTTTTACATCACAAGATGGCAGCAAAGTACACGCTGCATTATTGATATCATGTTTTATTGCATAATGACGGTATTCTTGCCTGTTGACAGAGATGGCACCACCCAATCAATAGAATTCTCACGTAACCTTCATATACTAAAATAGATAGTCCAGAGGATCATTCTTTAAAAACTCATGTCTATCTCTCCCGTTGTGTTCTTATGCAAAGCCCATTTGACATCAATAATGTAGCCTGTCATTGCTCATTCACAAAAAAAAAAGAAACTGTTTGTTGAAATTCACTGTTGATTTTCAATGTCAACAAAGCAATGCAACACTCAGTGAGCAACATAATTTGGTGGCCAGAAATGTAGGCCTCTGTACAATTCAGCTTTGCACAAAATGACTAATAGATGAGAAGGCCCAATTATGTTGGATATTTGTTGCAACGGGTCATATTAAGGTAATGATGGCATTAAATATCTTTGTTTTGTTATGAATTACTAAGCAGTCAAACCTCAGATGCATGCTTCAAGTGGAATTTCCACTATGTTGTTATTAGACTGTGTGGGTTTGAACCCAAATGAAGTCATACCATACATATTCAATGCCGCATGGCTTGACCCTCGGCATAAGGGACAGTATATCCTATCAGATTCAAGTTGATTCAGCTGGACCACTTGGAAGTCCAAGTCAGTCAAAAGTCGTCGTTAGCAAGTCTAAGTCAAGTCACAAGTCATCGCAGACAATTGCAAGTCAAGTCACAAATACTCAAATTGGAATCACTAGACTTTGAGTCTACACCTCTGAATTGTTAGAACATCTTGTCTAAGATTGGTGTCTGGGAACAATATAAGGGAGCAAGAAGTACTGTAATAGTCCGCAATTGGAACCTAATTAGCACTGGGTAGACAGCCCGTGGAGGGTTGCAGATGGGAAGAAGAAACTGGTGGTACACTTTGATGCATTTTCATGCGCTGTTTTCATCTCTGAATTTGAAAGCCAATCTTATTTCTTTTTTTTTTCTTTTTTTTTTTGCTGGTTGGAAATGTTAGTGTCTTAAATATTCTTTTCATTACATGCTTACTTTCTAGGCATCAATTTCTCATTTCATAGCAACCGTTGAACCTCGCCCCGCATTGTTTGTGATGCTCAGTCGTTGACAGTAACCATCGATTAGTCAGCCAGCCATACCTCCGTAAATATTTGTCCCATACTTGCCCTTTAACATAGAATTGCCACGCGACTGATATCTTCCATGGTTAATGCAAATACGCTGGTAGACTGAAACCATGATACACAACTCCCACCGCAGATGGCACACAATATTTCAGTAAATTACACAGATGCTGACTACCGGTAGAAAGCCTACACTATTTTTTTTTTTTTTTAGAATAGCTCAGTACGTGTTGTGGTTTTCATTTTCTCGTTACTACGCCAGTTCAAGAAAATCACAAAACAACCGCCTTGATCTCACCATGGGGAAACTCATAGCCTAGGCGTAACCCTGTGCGCCTAGGCTATTATCAATTCTGATATTTTAGAGGTTAGTAGAATACTCTTGTGCATTTTTTTTTTTCTTCTTTTTAACACGGTTACTAAACAGTCAGTGGTGGGGAGAATCCAATCAGGATATGGAAAGCTGTGATAATGTTGCTCTTAATATGATCATCTTGCACTAAATATGTGATTCTTGAATCCACCATCCATTTAAGTGCAACAAAGGGGTGTACGTGATGCCATGGAGGATACAATGGACCACTAAACACGGCTGCTTCGGATGTAGGTTGTTTGGTGAATGGTAGTTGTCACAAAGATTACATAATTTTTTGTGCGGTTTTGATCCAGACTAGCCAAGCACGTGGATCTTTCAAACCAAATTACACCATAAAACTCCCTAAATTGACAGAAAATGGGCATATCATTTGGTGGTGTGTGTGTCCCTCTGTTTACTAGTGAGCCCACATTCATTTCTGTTCATTTACGTGATTCTTTGGTCAGACCTGTTGTTAAGTCAATTTCAACCTAAGCAGGCTGCTTTGTCTGTCCACTCTGTCAACGTAGGCCTACATATCCGATCTTGTAAAGTAACATAAAATTAACATAATTGTGGTCGTAACATAGGCTACACAATTTGCATTTGCAATTATGCGTTGGAAAATAGATACCAGATCTTAATAGAACCCTAATTTGTGGTGTGAAGTAGCCTTTCAATAGTTAAAGGACTACAAAGTTACTGGCTCAATGGCGTCCGTCATGCTTGAGAAAGTAATCGCCAGAAACTTAGACGAAACTTAATTCATATCTGTTTGTACAGACAAGTCAGAATTTTATTAATGTTATAAGTCCAGAGTTTGATTTCAGTTATCTGATAGTTTATCCACCTAATAACTGACATTGAATGTACAGCATAGTATCGTTACTCTCATTCTGTGGGGTTACTGTATGCTGTTGCGA
Organism: Stichopus chloronotus; assembly: GCA_021234535.1. NCBI lineage: Eukaryota > Metazoa > Echinodermata > Holothuroidea > Aspidochirotida > Stichopodidae > Stichopus > Stichopus chloronotus. The sequence continues at coordinate 26,060,348 of CM037831.1, forward strand.
AGTCTAGATGTCAAGAAAAAACAAGCCTGGCAGTACGGTAGCAAAAATACAAATGAGAGACAGCTGACAGTTTATTAATTTAAAAAACAAATTACATTTACAATGATAAATTAAAAGAAATAAGTAAGTAGACGTATTGGTACTTGAAGATAATTAACTTAGGCGCGCACAGATAAACTCTGCTGGACCGGCTACTTCCGGTGAAGAAGAGAGTATTGGCGTAGCTACGGGGGGGGGGGGGGGGAGGTCGGTAACCCCCCTGAAAAAAAACTAGAAGGTAACATGGAAAAATTTGGGATGTAATGTCCTTATCCCATTCCTTAAAACTCTTCCTATGATAAAAAATTGTGAGACATTCCCGTATTTGTGCTACAAGTTTTGCCTGCTTGGCTCGCGGTACACAAAAGAAGTCCTCTCCCTGCAGCGGGTTGAATGTTTGAGCGCGGGTATTATGACCAGTGCAGTGAAGTGGGTCACACAAACATATGATACAACTATCACTCGCGGTAGGCACTGTTTGTGACCTCGAATTAAAAAGCGAAATATCCGTAAAAAGTAGGCCTACATATAGGTCAGTTTTACAACATTATTCAGTTTACTCCGAGTAACATACAGTGAGTATAGGCCTGTTGCTACCTTTACGTCTCCGGGGCTCCTAGTTTTGGACCGATTATCGTTATAAGCGGTGTCCGCCGATAATTGTGTCTGACAAGCCTGCTAAACACTATTGGACACTACTGGATCAGGATCTATTCGCGATTGCTTTTGATATGACAACTGGCGACAGAATTGAGGGAAAAAACCTACCAATATCTTCAAAACTGTTCACCGTTTGTCTTTCTGTATTAGGTCTTCCTTAGGTAGTGTCTAAATATGAGTATTTCACAAAGCAAAATGAAAAAAAGTTAAAATCATTACTTGAAAAGAAGGAAATTCTGGAGATATCTTCAGTTCAAATCTACCATCGAGTGTAGCCCCATTTTGCATTTGGTCTCCCATCCCAAAAAAAAAAAAAAAATCTGTCGTAGCGACAAAAGTCGGAAAATCTGATGTCACCATTTAGAATTTTGCATCTCAGTCTACTAGTAGCTCTTTTTATGGCATAAAAATATGCCAAATATTGCCAAAAATTGTGTCTTTAAGGTTACATGGTAATTAAAAAATTTCTCAACAAATCTGATATACCAGTTGGAATTTTTCATATTAAAGTGTCGAAGCGATGAAAGTCGGAAAATCTGAAATACCAGTTGGAATTTTTCATATCTCAGTGTATACTCATTTTATGACATAAAGAGATGCCCACTATTGCAGCAGATCAATGTTTCTAAGGCTTTCTGGTAATTGAAAAAATTCTCAGTAACTCTAAAATGTCAGTTGGAATTTTTCATATTCCAGACTAGGTGCGACGAATGTGAAATATCAGTTGGAATGTTTCATAGCTCAGTCCAGCACACTTTATGACTTCAAAAGACGCCAAATATTGCACCAGATTACATCTATGGTTACCTGGTGGGTGACAAATTTCCCTAAAAGAGGATGGGGGATACCTCCTCCCTGACAACCCTCTCCCAGGCTAGCCTTCACTCATCTCATGCTTTCCTCACCTATCTAAATACTTTATTGCATAATATTTTTGCTCATCAAGCTGGATATCTGTTACAAAGTTATTGGTACAAGAACTGGCTTAATACTTTATTATGCAATCATCGACAGTTAATAAAAAGTAATCGCCAGAGAGTAAAAATTATTTCAGTTATTGGGAATTATCGAAGCTATATATCATTTATCGGGTAAAATTGATTTGCAGTAAATGCAAAACATTGTTTAAGGTTACCTGATAGTTGAGAATTCCCCCCCCCCCCCAAAAAAAATAAATAAATCAAAAGACCTGTTATCGTTAAAAGGTAAAAGCTGTTGAATAAGCTTTTCTTAAAATAATAATAGCATAAATATTCTAGATAAGATCATCCAAATTATTAGCATTTGCTTTAAATTTTGTCATCGTTAATTGTGAAGTTGCATACGTAAGATCCTATTTTAAAGCTGGGTACATGCAGCTGAAGCACACTCGGGAAGGGCCGTTTCCAGCCACCTGGAGGTTTTGAAGAGCTAAAATTCTTGTACAGATCTTTGCCCCGAGTCTGGACAAAATGATAGCTAAGGCAAAGGACGAGAGAGTGCGTTCCTTTCTTTGGTTCCTTCTTAGAGTCTCAAAATCAATCAAGCATGAACAAAGCCATGATTACAACAACTTAGCATTATAATAAGAAAAACCCAAAACATGCACACTGAACAATTCACGTAAAGTCCAAGGGAATTACTGACATAGTTTGTAACAATGTACATAGACGAGGTTTGCTATCAAGAATTTGTTAATGACTATACGATGTACAAAACTGACCCTTTACTGTAGGAAGGATCTGTAGCCCTTTTTTCTGAAGTTCTTAATTGTAACAAGCAACAGAAACGACAGCAAGATGTTGCATGGTACTGATTTGTGCTGTAAGGATCGTCAAAATAAGACAATTACGATCACTATAGTATTAGAAAGTACGTACAGTGTGCGGCTGTTGGGGCGCTATATACAAAAGTACGAGCACGCAGCACGCAAAGGCAAAACCAGGAATCTTGACGGGGTAACTGGGTGGAAAAACAGACCATTATCAACCTCTGCAGGATAATTTCAAGAACTCCTTTCTGTCGAGGGTTCCAGTTGAAGGTAACCAATTATTTATGATTTTCGTAATATGAGGACACATTTGGGCTTACTTTGTAGCCTGAGGCATACAGGATTTTATGTAATCAGGTTAAGAAGCAACTCGTGGTCATTATGTCTTTACCAATACGACGTAAGAGCTCCAATATTTAGTAATGTAGTTGTTCTATAGAAGTTGTAGCGTTTAAGACGCACATTGAATCGTTTCGTGAAATTATCCCAAACCCTCCCCTCCCCCCCCCCCCACACATCTTTATGACAAAAAGGGTCAAAGAAAGAGGATTATCAAGTTTCACATATAAATGATGAACATAATGAGCGAGTAATTAATAATTTGAAATTCATGACCAGACATTTCACATTCAAGTTATAGTACCCTATGCATATGCACACAACCAATACAAGTCAGGGTCAAACTTTGACAGTCCTCATAATTATTGGATGTGAAACTAATTGGCTAATCGTGATAATTATAAGCATTGTGTTTGTATTGTTCTATATCTTCACAAACTTGTTGGTATCAACACCAAATCAACCTCTTTAAGATAAACATGCATGGAGGCGAAAGCAGTAAAGTCGTCTCCCCTCTGTTTGCAGTCAATTCCCTTCGATGGTATCAGACTAAACCGACTTAAGAAGAGACCTGTTATTATTGATACAATAATCATATCAATCTCGTATAATGAGAGACAATTAAGGTGTAATGGGAGCCTGGGTGTTATCATAACATATTTATATCACAGACCACCTGCACCGTATAGAGTGCCTGTGCAAGTTTAACATGATACTTAGACGTTCATGGAAATTAATTGCAGTTTTTGCATGAAAATGTCGTTGGGAGAGAGATAAACCGGACACTAGGAATGCTGCAACGGGATGTGGTCAGATTGAAAGGTCATTTCAAGCCTCGTTCGTTCGATACTGACCTGCTTACTTTTTTCACACTTGTTTGTATTACCTTAGAATGGTCAGCCTAACTTGCATCAATAACCAATATGTACAGTTTATTCTCTATATCATCACCAGAAAGTAAAATGGTGCAAGGTCACTTTCCCAATTCATTGAAACAATATTTGTGTGTGTGTGTGTGTGTTTGCTTTTGTTTGTTATTGTGTTCTGTTGATACTGTTATTGACCTCTTTCAAGCAGACGGCTCATCTCCCAAAATAAAACTTCTTTTGTACTTAATCGACTTGATCGTGGAGGGGGATCCCTGATGAAGACTGTCAGCCACTTAAATAATAAGCACTTTGATTTACATTGGAATATTATTATTAGAAGTCCATTATCATCACTGCTTGCAAGACTTCTTTTTGTGCCTTTAGAGGGTAAACACTTTAGAAATGTTTATTTTTAGCGTATATGTGAGGGGAAAGTAAAAAGAAAGCAGTGATCACCTTGGCTCGTTTAAGGTCCTTTTCATGAGCAAGTTGAACTAATCCGCGGAAGCACATGATCTAGTTCTGTACATCCTGATGATACTTTTCGTGCAAACGCCCTCTAATACACATACTGCGCGCAGAGCCGTATATATACGGTTCTGACTGCGCGGCACAGATGATGTCACACTGGGGGCTCATACAACTTGGATAGTTTTGACGTAAGTAAATTCGATTTCCAGTAAAACCACGTTACGATAGTGTTTGATTATACTTTCAATTAACAGTACGTGCTCTGTAGAACTGTCACATGGGAGTGTTTAGCCTATTTTATTTCGGTGAAATAAAACACTGAGTGCTGAATAAAGTAACAAACACGGAATTAAATGAATATAGGTGTTCGATGGAACTGCTGCCGATCAACCAATGTAAACATATGCACATATATTGAATTATACAATACAGATGAGTGTTTGCTAGGGTTGGATACAATTATTAGTTGCTCCACTTTCTTTAAATCGGATCAATTTGAACCAAAAATGCAGTCACATTTAGGCAGGAAAAAAACAAGGATCTTTCTCCCTTTGTTACATTACTATCTTTAAAGAGCCAGCATACAGAAGGGTAGATTCCTGGAGAGGGGAGGGGGGGGGTGGAATAGGGGATTTAAGCCCCAACATTTGACTAGGGGGTTGTCCATGTTATCACTTCCAATATAACAGGCTGCAGATGCTTACGTGAATACGGGAAAGTACATTTTGTTCTTCACTTTAACATGATCAGAAAGTGCTCATTTAAAATATCAAGTAAGATTTCTTGAAAACTTAAACTCCACTGAATGTAGTCCGTGGAACCTTATACAATTAATCTCTAATAAAGTTATTAGTAAGTAGCACGTATAAATGTAGTAAGCCTATAAGCCGACGTGTACAAGTAAGCCTTCAAGTTAAAGGCATCACACACGTAACTGTGTAAGTAACTTTTCTTGATAATCGGTGTCATTTTCGTGAGAAGTTCTTACATCTGTTTAAGCTCAAGGTCCATGGCTGTAGGTCCTTACAATGGATTCCAAGTTGACTGACATTCTACTACCACATAGTTCTCAACAAAAAACAAACAAACAAACAAACAAATATCATAAGGGAAAACTGAGCCCGCCATATTTTATCACTTTGTATATGTCAAAGCAATTAACCTTGATGAATGAGCTAGCAGGAGATATTAAACCTGCAGGGGGAGGGGACTGAAGATCCAAGTCACTGAAAACAAGGGAATGTCGTTGATTAGGCGTGGTATTTCAATCGTCACCACCGGAAAATTGATGCACTGAAAATTCGTGCACAAAGAAGCTATAGACAATGTAACTGCTCCAAGACCGGTGTGGCAGTAAATGGGCGGGGGGGGGGGGGGCGATTGCTTCCCCGAAATATGTAGGCCTGTGTGACAAACTACCCTTAGTACCGGGGTTACTATCTAAGGGGGCGCCACTATTGGTTGGCGAGGGGTGTTCGAGAAAATTTTGGCTTTTCGACTCCTCCAGATGGCAAGGAAACGGCACCTTCCGGGTGAACGTGAACAGCATGTGTAGGCCTACCCAGCCTTGAAATATGGATGTTAGGCTATGTTTGCAATTAATCAATTCGTGCGAAAGAAAAATCAAATTTATTAAAATTGGTAACACAAATCAGTGTTTCTAAGGTGATACAAGAATCATAACAAGCTACGGATCCTCTGCCACTTTTTATTTATGTTTTTTAGTTCTTAACAAATATTTTTGATGAAAACAGTGGCGCACCGTCGCCTACAGAAATGGGGCGAAGGCCGTGATTGTTTGAACCAATTACTTTGTTACTTTCTAGCGGGATTACTATATTTAAGTTGAGCGCCACATTAGTGGGTGCGGAGTATTGAAGAAAGTTTTGGCTTTTGAAACTCCCAGATGGAAGGAAACGGCAATTCCATGGTGTCCTTGAGTTTCATGCGCCCGGCCTTAAAACAGGATCTTATGTCTGCAATTAAAGATAAAAACATTTTATGGAAAAATGGGAATGATTTGGATTAATCTTATCTAGAATAATTACTATTGTCATTTCCAGAAAAGTTCATTCAGCAACTTTTCTAACGATAACAGTTGGTGCGAAAGGAAAATCAATTTATTAAAACTGGTAACACACTAGTGTTTCTAAGGTGATACAAGAATCATAACAAGCTACGAATCCTCTGCCATTTTTTATTTATGTTTTTTGAGTTCTTGACAAATATTTTTGATGAAAACAGTGGCGCACCGTAGCAATATTTGCATTTATTGCAATCAACTTTTCCCGAGAAATTATTGTCCCAATGAAGGTCCAACAATAGTCTGGCGATTAGTTTGTTACGATCGACGATGATTGCATAATAAAGGATAAAGCTATTCTTGCCCAGATAACTTTGTAAATAACAGCCACCTTGTAAAGAAAAAAAAGTATTTTGATAGGTGGGAAAACATGATATGTGTGTTGATTGGCACTCACCATCTCCCCTCCCCTTAATTGTATCTAAAGGGCAGCGGGTGTTTCTATTGTACAGCGCGCCCCTAGCCTGCGATTTTTGCCACCTCTGACTGAAACTTCACTGCGGGCCTAAAGAGGCTCATTGATTTGTTTCATGACATTCACTAAATTTTTCTAAGCCTGTCAAATTTCCTTCACATACTAATGCCAAATGGTGAAAATAAAAGGATAGGCCTACCGATGTTTCACATACAATGGAACATTAATGAGTGAGTAATTAATGATTTAATTTGGTTTTTCAAAATTTGTGACCAGACACTTTTCACATTGGTACTATATGCACACTCGAGCAGTACAAGTAACGGTAAAAAATTCAAGAAGTTGGAAACTTTTCATGGATGTGAAACAAATTATGCTAATTGTAAGTATTGTCATGTGTTTCCAAATCACGACAACCTCAATGCCGCCCCTTTAACGGGAGGAGGCGTCACTGTGGTCAGTTTTTATCAAGTTATTGATCACTTAAAAAAAGTAATACTGTTATTCTCAAAATAAGTGACATTACTTTTTTTACTTTAGCTAAAGTTAACGGCAATGTGACGATCATTTCATTTCTGCCTGCTTAAGATTTTCTAGATAATTTTTGTTTGTTTAGGCCTATTGTATTTGCAATGTGCTTTGTGGGATTAATTAATTATTGCAAACAGCCTGTTGGTACAGATGGTCTCGCGATCCTATGTGAAAGCACGGGGACTTTCAGAACTCAGTAAAAACATTTAACGTACACATACCAAAACTTATTCGCATAGATTACATTTGCTTCCGAACTGAATGAAACCTGTGCTTGCCTGTTCAACGACAACCAAAAATAAAGAAATCAGATTAAAACGTGAAGCAAAGATCTTCTCAAGATGGCCGTCATTCAAGTAATTTCACTGCCACCAAGATAGCGTTCGGTGAAAAGAGTCGAAGTTACATCGATAGTCGGGCAGAGGATGAAAATTTCATTTCACATAAGAAATGAAAGGTAAGATGTACAGTAGGCCGTGCCTACGGAATTTCGAATTAGCCGACAGTACATCGTACAGTATAGGCCTACGAAATACAGTACCAGGTATCAGCATACCTATTACCTGCCCCATTGACTTACACACTAACTCACAACAGTAGTGTGGTCTCTAAGGCCTTGCAGAAGTTTTCAACAGATATAAGCTGCAATGACACATTGGCCACCTATGGCACTTTCAATTTTCCATACTTTAGAGGTTAGATTTTCTGATCTAGGCCACCGTACCGTATTATTTTGGCACTGTCAGACATATCGATCACACATGGTATGCATATTGTGTTCCAACCGCCAGAATGACGTTCATGAATATTTAATAAATGACGTGTGCGATATGTCACAGGGACCCCCGAAATCCATCTTCTGTCATGTTGGTATGCGTGTGCCATGTGATATGCAGTGCAGAACTTGTCTGCCTTGAGGCCGTGGTAGCTCTATGGTCCAACCATGGAGCTACAACATCCGATGATGGTCCAACAAAGTATAGTCTATGTCAATTTATTTGTTTACAATCGTACATGCAGGACAGAAACTTTTGCGCTCAGACCAGGGCTAACAGATTGAGGTTGCAACTGGAAAATGAACATTAATACTGTAGTTTCCTAAATTTGTTATCTGCCACTCCTCCCCCGATTTCCCTTTACATCAAACTGGTAGCCACTCCCATTGACAACGAATTTGTAGCCATTAACCAATATTTTCAAATAGTAAAAACACGGCAACATGCTTACACCTTGCGCAGGCCTACAGCAGGGTATGAGAGTTCATTTAAGGGAAAACCAGCCTGCTCGGTTTAACGGCCACATGCAATCATGCCCGAATACAAAAACAGTCTGACAGTGCAGGCTTCAGCAGTGAGTCTCTAAAATCTTTTACCCCCTAAGCCATATGGCCAATACTTGAAAAATGAATCATCAACAGACTTTCGTAGCCACCATATGTTAATATATCTACCTGTATTCCTGTTATCTCCTGTTACCTTGAGGATACCATTACTAAAACAATTTTTATTGCACGGCCAGTTTAGTTCACAGTCACTTACTCATCACTCTATTCATTATTCATAAGCTCAGGAACAGATTTCGACGTCATAGATTAATAATTCATGAACGTCATTCCGTCGGTTGGAATACAATGCCTACCATCACACATAGCCCCTAATGAAACTGCATCGCCAGCTTTAAGTCGAAAACCTTTCCATAATTGCTTCAATTGGCACCATTTTCACACCTTGTATACCTCAACTCGCCTATTTCAATATTTACTCCACAAAAGAACCCATCCCAAAGGATAAAATACCAAAAAAATTGTCCAAATTTCTATTGCAGGGACTCTCACCAACGCAGGTGAACAAAATGCGAGGAATCTTCAACTTCCATATAAGGTATGCTACCACCAGACCTAGTTAATGTGTTGGTTCTAAGCCTGAGGCTAACTATTTAGGCCTACAATAACTGTCATTAGAAATATAGTTTTAACGTATAGTAAAAAAACTTCAAAATAAAACTCTTCTGGCCCACAGACTACCCTATTAGTTACTCTTTCAACTTTCAATTGGTCAATACCAACACTGTTATCCAGCCTACAGTAGGTGGGACTTTCTCAGGCCAATTTCTGACTCGTGCACTGTTGTGTAGCCTACTGTTAAGTTTAGCCTAGTCAGTTAGGTAGAGTACATGTATGTATGCAGATTTTACAATTGGCATTGACTTTATAATGTTAAGATGATGTTCCCAATTTTTTTACAAATGTCAAAGGTCATTTTGGGTCAGCAGAGGTCAATTACCTTAAAAACTACCCATCACTGCAACATCATAGTTGTGTTATATTGACATAATTATGCTGAAGTAGGAAAATGTGTAGTTTTTGTGGATTATTGAAAGACATGTACCTCTTCATCTTGAGATATGTCATTTATGTAAAGCTTTCATTCAATATGTAATGTTATGGTATTTACTACAAAAGCCCTATTGTTTCTGGTGTAGATGAAACATGGTATGGGGTGAGCAGACGGCAAAATGTGTAAATTTGCCTTAATGTACCAAAGTATGGTAGTCATGGTTAATTAACATGTCCATGTGTGTAAAGTGTGGAACACAGTTCTTTAAGATAGTTTTGAAAGCCTTTTTTTTATGCGTAACATCAGAGATCTGTGTAACAATGGAAAGTATATTGAAACTGGAAGGTCATGCAATGTTCAATGTGAGTCCCTAATGTATCTCATCTGCTTCCTTGCCATTCTACTATACTTGAAAGTGTAACAGTCAAAACCCTGATGAATGTAACACTTCTTCTTTAAAGGCTGTAAGGCATCACCATAAGCTATATTTTTACTTCCAGGAAAGCAAAATTCTCAACTGCTTCTAAGTTCCAGTACTCTTTGATCGACTGCAAATTCGAAAGATGCAGAGCAGCTCATATTACACAGCGTGTACACAGGGATCCATTGTTTTGATTACACATGTGGAGGAATTTAAGACAGGCTGAGGGAGGGACTAGACGTTGGTGGTTGGGAGAATTGAAACTGTCTGGGGTGATGAGTTTTTGTCTTTAAGTCATTCAGTAGTTGACATTGGTCTAGTCATCTACTACAGTATAGTGTGTGATTTAACATGTTTTTTAAGGGCCCTTTGTAGCTTACTCGCTTTCTTCACAAAAGTATTAAACATCCATATGTTAACGACCCTTGTCCCTTTCTTCTTTTGAAGTGTGTTGGTCAACTATACTCTTCTGCAATGGTGGCGCCAGAATGTCAGAATTGGGGGGGGGGGCAAACTGAGGGCAGAGGCATTTCACATGAACGCGGTACCATCGAGTACACACACACACACATAGGCTACATACACTTCCATTCCATTCCTATATTTAGGAAAACAATGACATTATTTAGGAAAACAACCACCTACCCACTCTTCCCTTACGCTGGACGGTACACAGAGAAAATTCGTCTGACCAGGCTGGTCTACTGTTGAAGTGGCTACCGGCATGATATGAAAACTGGCAGTCTGTGTAACATAAATTAGGCATTTATCGATCATGGTTCCCGGGAGGTTTTCTTATTCAGTCCAATGCCAATACATAGTTTTGTGATTAAATTAATTTTGGATGAGTACAAGATCTGATTGGGAAGGGTGAGAACAACTGGGAGGCAACTGGGGGGGGGGGAAGGAAATAATCTGGAGGGGCAAATGCCCCCTCATGCCCCCCCCCCCCCGTAGCGCCGCCACTGCTCTTCTAGGATTTACAGGTCTGGCTTCCTTCCCCTCAATGGAGAGGGGGGCTCTTTGCTAATGTTTCTGAGATTCAGCAAAATGTCTAGCAATTGGAGACTCAGCTTTTCTGTATGGTTATAGGAATATGCCAGTGACACTGTAAAAGTTATTTTCTTCAATTTTTTTGAAAAATCAAGATCCCTCCTTGATGAAATCTATTTCTTGCACTTAGAAGATGTACACATGGTAGAGAAAGAAAATTTTCTGTCGCTTTTTATAACTGTTCAGATGGTAAAATGTCATTTGGATTCAGCAGTGCATGGTCAAATGTTGAAAATGTTAATGTTACTGTCAACATCTTGGGTCAACTGTCTTGCTACATTATTTTTGAGAATGTAATCATGCAGTGCTCATACTTGAATGTTTGTTGCACAGTCCGTCAAAGCACGGTTTAATCAGTGATGTAATGACTAAGGTCTGTTGATATATCGATATTATCGATATATCTGGTATTGAACGCCATACCAACATTATCGACATTGATTTTTGTTCATACCAATATATAGATAACATCTATATTTACTTAAAAAAATGATATACAGTACGTACACACCGATATTTATTTTAGGCGCCATCTTACGAGATTGTAACAGCAGCACTTGAAAAACAAGTGAGTATTATTCAAATGTCAGTCCTTTATAAAAGTTCAATTTCCGTTTTTTACCGCGGAAAATCCGTGGCCTACCAATAGCCCTTCTAGTGTGTATGTTACCTTGTTTGTGTACATACAGTTGGTAGTGGCGGTGGATTTGGCTTTTATTCCTGGAGGAAGTTCTCAGAAAACCAAACAGTTTCCAAGGATTATTAGTAATGAAATAAGCTGTATGTAATGCACAGTAATAAGAACCTGACCGTAGAATTTATTACTAAGTGGCGACTAGTCAGTGAATTTCTAAGTCCCAAATTGTAAGTGGTACAGTATGTGGACACATGACAGATGATTGCATTGGCAAATATTTGGGTCGCATTTGTGTCTGATTTAGTCACTGTACTTGTGCAGCACTGACGTTTATGGCCCATATGTCCGGCTTATTGCGTATACCAGTTTCGCAAAATTTCGTGGCAAAATCTATATACTGGATATTATCGATATTTTCAAATGGATATATCAATATCGAACTTTTTAAATACCAACGGACCTTAGTAACGACCAGGGATTGTGGAATGGGATACTTATCCCCACTTTTTTGTGAAGTAACAAAGAATAAGGGGGTTGAAAATACTTTCATTGGATGTCTCAATAGTAGTATAGGTTACAACTATTCCCCCCCCCCCCCAACGAAAACCATGATAGCCCCAATTTCTTCCCAGATTTGTACAAAAATGACACTTTTCTGGGTCCTTAATTTGTACAAAGTTGACAGACCGGTGTCTTAGATTTGTACAAAAATGACACTTTTGAAGGGTCCAAGATTTGTACAAAATTGACAAATTTGAGACGGTCCTAGACTTGTACAAAAAATGAAAGTTTTGAGGGGGTCTTACGTTTGTACAAAAATGACAGTTTTGAGAAGGTCCTTTATTTGTACAAAACTGACAATTTTAAGGTGGTCCTAGATTTGTACAAAAATGACAATTTTAAGGGGAGGATCCAAAAGTGACAAATTTAATAGTGTCCTAGATTTGTACGAAGTAAAAAGAGACTTGAAAAAAGAAAAAAAGATGCATATTTCTTCTAGAAACCAGTCTATATCATCTTCTTCTTCTCTCATGACATCGTAGTCTTTGATGATAATTGGGAAGTATTCTTAGATAAGCCATGTTGCTGCTTGGAGAGCTCGATGCAGAATGAGCTTTTCTCGGCAGACAGCCCTTTACATACTGTTGGATGACATTAATGCGCATAAGCATGAAGGCACGTATGTTGGGCATGGTATGGTACGTGAGAGATGTGCATAGTCATTCCATGTGTCTGCCTGTGCACATGCGCAATAGATGAATGAGTGACCATAGAAATGATTGTTTTGCAAGAGCTCATTCTGATTTGACAATCCACAAGGATCAGAGCAACATGCCAGTCCAGTAGTATCCACTATTTACAGTATGGTGTTCCACAAGCACTAGAAGACATAAGAGATGAATGGGAGTCACAGATAGCAAAAGGTGAGCTCAATAATAATGGTGAAATGAAGGGATCGGAGGAAAATTTTGAAGATTTTCAAAAGAAGATTTGATAGCATAACTAGATGAACTAGCATACAAAGGGTTGGTTTGTACTGCGGCGCTACCATTGTATCAAAGTGTACCAAATTCGTAGTATCTTTGCACACGACAACCCTGTCAGCATTGACCAAATTTATGAGTTGATATATCGATGACTTGCGTGAAGGGTAATGTTGTAAATATAAAGAGGGAACTTTCGAGGATTAAAATCATTTCATTGTGACGGCTGGAAGGAACAACATGTCTTCCTGAATAACTTTGTGGGATGATGAGATAAGACATGGTTGGGAGATTTGCTGGGACGGCGAAACACAGGTGCCGCATTTTTACCATAACCCGACAGGTAATGATGTGCCTGCAGTGAGAGATACAAAACCTTGGACAAATTATCAGCCAGCAGAAACATAGCCCGGACTTTATTGCCGTAGCAGCATCCAGCCTAATTTCCTGCATGATACATACATGATACATCATACGTACATGATACATCATGCATAATTTCATGCATCATACATCAGTGCCATCGCCCGTTCGAAAGCATCTAAAGGTGACAAATGAGTCACAGGTATCATCTGTCAAAGATGTCGTTGTTGAAACAAGTACCATGCCCAAGAAAGTCAGAAGTGATGTTGAACAGGAAGAAACATTGGCACCCGCTCTGGACAAAGCAGCGTTACAAAATACAGAAGACATTCTGGCAAAAGTCATGATAGAAGAGGGTGTCGATATGGAAGAGAGCTTAGCACCAAACTTAAAGGCAGCTGTATCAGGACCTGAGGATTTCCTCAAAAATGCACTCTCAGAGGCAGTTCTCGAATTGGAAGATAGTAATGAAGATGACATAGACTCGCATCTCGAGAGCGAGGGATTCAAAGTATATTCTAATGATGGAAATGATGGGTTCGACATGGACAACTTGTTTGAGGAGGATGAATGAGTCGAGTCAGGTGACAGTACAAATACATGACATGACACTGAGCAACTGGACCCAAAAACAATGACATTGATTATGATGATTCTGTTCCTGTTCCTGATGGGATTTATTCAGAGAAAGATTACCATGACAACGTTAACAGGACTGAAGCCGTCGAGGAGGATGATGAACAATGAGATGTAGACAGACCTCATGGTTAAACCCATGTGATTGTTGGCGGTTAAGTGGGCCTAGACAAAGACAGATTTGACGGTTTCTTGCAAATGCCAAAGAATATGAAATTGTGTTCTCTGAGACTGACCTTGTGGAATGCATTCGTGCAGTGGTGATGTTATAGGGGTGCAATATGACATCATTGACAATATCATCCAAAATGCCATGGGAGGTTTTGACACTTGGAAGGGGTAGCTATGGAAATTCAACATCGAGCACTTCGCTAGGATATATTTGTACCACTCATGCGTAGAGACCAGTTGAACCGCGATGGTGTATTTTCCATCCTCTAAGGTGTAATCCAATCACAAAAAGAATTTACTTTAGACGATACCATGACCATAAAAATTGTGAGGATTGAAACCATGCATAAATGCAGGTACCAATTCAAAAGCAGAGAAACAGACCATTAAAAAACGATGCATCGTATCGATTACCAGTGAGAAGGACCAAATGTGCTTGGCACAGGTAATCATCACTGGTGCAGAGATGACACTATCAAGTGTAAGAACATTCCTGAGGGGAGAGTTGAACAAATGAGGCAAGCTTAGAGAACTGTACCATCCCGCCGGAGTGCCGGAAGGTCCGTGAGATTGGAGTTGCATTGCCTGAATACCGCCTGATTGTGTTGAAATGAGGTAATGCAGAATTGATCATTCACCCGGGAAAAACGAGAACGGCACACCAATTTTTCTATATTACCACGACAAGCATTTCGATACTATAACCAACATGAACGCATTTTTCAACAGTCGTGCATTTTGTACCATGTGTCTTAAACCATATGCTCACAAGAGTGGTCATAAATGTGTCATCCAATGTTGTGCGTATTTGGCAGATTGCCCCTTGTGAACCACAGGAGAGAGAGTGGTACTGTGAATCGTGTCATTGAGATTCCAATAACTTGACTTGTTTGGAAAGGCATCGTCCAATGGTTTGCGACACGTATGTATAAGAGATGTTTAAATTTTAAATTACCAGACATCTTATAGCACGAGGCATGGTTACACATGTGGAATGTTTTACTGTACCATCTGGCAGAAGGAGCAATCCAAGGACTTATTGTGTCACATGCGGTCAATCCAAACGAAAAAAAGAAAGAGACAGAAATTGAGACTATACAATCGTACATATATTTTGATTTTGAATCATGAATAGACTGCAAAGACAGGAGTCACATCCCAAATTAGGTCGTGGCACAGAAATGCTATTTTATTGTCTCAAAGGAGGAATGGTGTTTGGAAGATTGTGAGGATGGAATCCATTTTCGAGGTGACCATATGGTGGAAAAATTCTGCCAGTGGGTGTGCCAACATCCTGTGCCATATTCCTGGCTCACAGTTTGGAGGGCTGTGATGGACATTTTATTATCAAGCGTTTTTGACAAAAGGGTATAATCCCATGTGCACTCGTAACTCAGATTCTTAAATGACGTACATGGAATACACATCACCAAGAACTTTGCAGAACAGAATGATCAAGGAGATGAAGTTCAAAGACTCTTACTGTACAATTTTATTCCCATACAACTGGCTAAGTTCCTAAAGACTTTCAGTTTACAAGAAGAAAAAGGGTACTTTCCATACCTTTTTAACACTACAGAAAATGGATCTTTTTTCTCACTGTGGCCAGATGCTACATTTATCACTCTGTAGCAATGAAATGGCACACACAGCAGAAAGACAAAATGTTCATTATGGTGTGAGAGATGAAGACATTGCATGGCTGATGTAGATCTTTTGCAAAAGGGATGCTTGAAATACAGAAAGATGCATGAAAATGGTAAACATTGATCCATTTAAGGAAGCCATGACCATAGCCCAAGCCTCTCAACATACTGTATGTTTAGAAAGACGTTTGTTGAAGAAGGCATGATTACTGCCTTCCACGCCGAGGGTACACTCAACAGTCGATGAAAGCTGTAAAATGGTTGGAGTGGATGCGCCATCGACATACAGTAATGTGAACATTCAAGACTGTAATGTAGGTGAAGTGAAGATAGATAATTGGAAAGTCAACAGGTTGACAAGAACCTGAAAGCTTACGAATTCCACGAAACCAGATGGAGATGAACGAACAAGAATTAGAATCAACATTATGCCCGAAGAAAATGGCAGTATGTTCACTGTTTGCCAGATCAAGAAAAGAAATCGTGGAAGAAGTTTTTGCCTGTCTCATTTGTTGCAAATCAAATCCTTCTGCAGATGGCAAAGGCAACCCCATTGTCCCAGTGATATGTAATTATCTTATTGAATATGTAGAGAAGATCGAAGATTGCCAAAACTTAATGTCTGATGATTGCGAGAATATGTATGACTACACTGGTTGCAAAGACTTGCCAACCCATGCTGTACTCTGTATGTATTTTGTGTTGAAATTCAAGTAAAGTGATCACAGCTTGATTCTTCTATCATTACTCAAATTTCAACTGGACAAGCTCAAATTTCAACTGGACAAACTGGACCTTATTCAAAATGTGTGAGATCATGTCATGTGATGTCAGTTGGAACGACCATGGCGTTAATCAACAAACATTTCCCACTTTTGCACTTTTTGGCTCATGGCAAAAATATCGATAATATCATAGAGAAAGCGGATAAATCTCTGCCGATCTGTTGGTTCAAGTATGCTGTTAACATCGTAAATGGTAATGTGCGTCAGTTGAAACAATACAAATGTACTCTTAGGTAATAAGCCGACAGATAAGAAAACACCCATTCGGCAGAAGGCAAACTGCAACAACAAGGAGGTGGTGGGTGCGTTACTACGATCGATGTGTCGAGCTGTGCTTGACCAAATGATCTTGGTACCTGCCGACTTGATGGATCAGTGGTAGTAGGGGTAAAGAAGAAAAGGACACCGTTTCAACCATTCTGAGAGACATCAGAAGCATTTTAGAAAATCTACGACTACAAAAGAAAGGGAATTTTGACCAAGAAATTCAAGACGTACTCAGTGACAAATATTTCACCTAAGATGAAAAAGCTCAAGCTTATGGACAATTGATCCAGAAGCAACGATTTTGGCACCGTCGACAGGATGGAAGATCTCGAGTCTCAACCACTTATGATGATGTCGTGTGACTCTCAGTCAACGTGATTGTGGATACCGTCCCAGAAAAGTATCAACCCAAAGTGGAATGATTGATAAACTATCTGAAAGAAGGTGGCATTTCTTGATATGACATGGGGGAGATGATCGATCTTGACAGGCATAAGTTACACAATTCTCACACTGCAGATCTAGTCAACGATCTTTTACTACACAGGAAAACTTCGTGTCCTGTGGGTCATGACATCATTGACCGTGATTTAAAATGACCAATCGTACCTCGAGGACTCATCAGAAGTGACGAAAGATGGCATGCATCATCATCACCACCACAAACACTGACTACAAGAATTAAGGGCAAACAAAAGCCTTACAAAATAACTTTCTGATGACATGGATTATTGGCAACTTATTACAGACTTCGAAGGCCACCCCAAGATGCCCCATAAAATGAATTTCATATAAGGACGCGCATTAAAGAAGACAAGATGTTGTGCGTAATGTTGAACGTTGGACATAAACCATTCTTCCAATTTCATGATGTGCTAAAAGTGTACGTTGGTGTTTTGCAGGAGTAAGATCACAAGCACTCGTGACAAGGATGAACAAGACGTGGCTAGGCACGATTCTCAAAAACATGTCACACATGTCACCACCTGTCACAACATGTCACATGCAGGTGGTTATGGAAGCATAGCAAAACTTCTAAACTACGCTAGGCACAAAAGTCCTGAAACGACTATCGTGGAAGTGAAATGATGGCTAGACTCACAGGATGCTTATGCTTTGCACAAATCGCCAGCGGAGCTACCATATGGTCAGTAGAGGGCTGTCGTCCTGACCATTTCAAATGGACTACCAGCACCCTTTTCAGCTTTCAAATTCAAGCAAGTACTGTATTCATTATGAAATGTGCAAATTTTTGTCAGTCTTGAGACTGTTTGAGCAGAGAACTCCCAGAATGAGATTGATTTTTATCCAAGAAATATTGACAATACCACTATCTGAGGCTTACTGTCTGAGCCGGGGAAGGGCGATTTCTGGCAATCTAGGGGGTGGTTATTATATTTTCTGGTATGCTCCGCTCCAAACCAAATGATTTCGTCTTCAAACAATTGTCAGTTCACCCCTAATAAAAAGTTCTGGCTGCACCAGTGCAACTTGCATACTACGTATTTCTATATCACACTGTATCACACTCGTTGATGTCTCTTCATCCATGTCCTAGGCTCAGTAAGGAAACAAATCTAGTTACACTCATAGCGGCACACTTAGAGTCTCTTGAGACCCTGCAAACAATCACTGTGACTCCACTGACCAATGAAAACAAAGTGTGGGACTAAAGATATGTTCATCACCATCCAAATATTTGCCAGGTGATCTAAGAATATGAAAGAGGATGCATAATTTATGATTCTTGCATAAGCTCAACCCATGTGATATGTATTAGCATATAGATTTACTTTTGCTTTCATTAATTTGAGAAATTGCAACTATGAGAAACCTGGTTCAAGCCTGTATATACAGCTCTTACAACACCCAGGAAGTGCCATTTCCAGCCATCTGGAGAGTTTAAAAAGTCAAAAATTTCTTGTACACTCCACACCAACTGATGGTGAGGCTCTGCTTTATAGATAGCCTTTATGGGTTTCTATATAGAGAGGGCCACAACAACTGGTTGCTTGACACTATCATGCCTCAAACTGTATGACCTTATCGATCCTCTGTATCACTGTTTGACTATCTTGCATGCACCTATATACACCTGCAATGTTCGCACAGGTGGAGACGGAATGTCTAAAATTGCAACCCTCTCTATATAGGGACCCTAATAGTCCTGCTGGCAATCACTACCCCCAATATATATAAAGAGCAGTGGTTATTGCTATTATACAGCGGCCCTTCTAGCCATTTTTCCCCCCTCCAGTTGAAACTGCTAGCTCTGCCACTGCACAGACCAGTCAGAAGAAATTATGCAAGAAATCGTCTTTGTCAAGGAAATGAACGACCAGTGGCAAGTGGATCTTGTAGATGTCAAATCTCTCTAGAGACCCAATGACGGTATCAAATTTGTATCGATATATATATATAGATGTATTTTCAAACTATGCATGGGTCTTACAGTTTAAAGGATAAAGAAAGCAAAACTTCAGCCTCAGCATCATGTGGCCTCCTTCCAGAACGAAAGCACAACAAGTGGCAAGACAAACAAAGGTGCGAAATTTTCCAATCTAGATGTAGCCCAGGTATAGTTAACGAAATACCGACAGGGCTGCTTATAATGTTATTTATTTCACGTGGGCCAAGTGAAAATGAAGTGG
The DNA here is from genome assembly GCA_021234535.1 of Stichopus chloronotus. NCBI lineage: Eukaryota > Metazoa > Echinodermata > Holothuroidea > Aspidochirotida > Stichopodidae > Stichopus > Stichopus chloronotus. The sequence continues at coordinate 26,079,955 of CM037831.1, forward strand.
ATTGGGATCCCTGTTGATTGCATCCTTGTGATTCGTTGGATTATGAAACAGTCAGAAAGGTTTTGCAAGTACTTGGTGCTAGAGTGGTGGACACTGACAAAGGACACAAACACAAGAGTTTAAGATTACAATAGTGAGGGGTATTGGACAGGGTGCCAGGGCATTACTTTCCCTCCACACAAACTGTCTACTCAGTCATGCAATGAAATCATGTATACTTGAACTACAATATAGTTAGAAACACTTAACACTACAGAGATTATTCTGGTAATTTTGTTGCGTTCAATATTTACGGGCTTGGTTGAATTCACGTGAACATGAAACAAAGTCAACGTTTAATGTGCACTCATGCAAAGGATGATAATGGCACATTAAAATACTATAACTGTGGCAGTATATAGTGTCTGATCCCAATCAGTGATCAAATGTTACAATTCCAGTAATAAAGATGCAATTCATGTACTAAATATAAAGTACAGGGCTACAAATAAAAAAATACGGAAAATACGGAGCAGACTGTTTAATTAGGACATCATTTATTGCGCCAAGATGCTTGAGCTACTACAAAAAAAAAGATGTGACTACTTCAGTTACTGCTTCAGATTTTTGGTAACCAGTGCAGACAAGGGCTAGTTGGCTAAATGGGAAAGTGTAGCGGACATCGGGTGGCGATGGAAGAAACAGCATATATAAGAGGACTAACAGTTTCTCTTTCCAAAACAAAAATACTTGAAAGGTGCAGCAGGACATCAGTCTTTTGATGGATCCAATCCCAAAATGATGGATGGATCCTTTGTCCAATCACAAGAAAACACACTGTGGACTTCATTGTCAGATCAGCAACGAAGCAGTCTTCAGAACGAAGTCGTCTCTCTCGAACTGCTGATCTGTTCGTTTAGTTTGCTCACAGAGCAAATAAAATTACTTTTAACTTTTGACTGCTTCAGATGAGCCAAAGTTTAGCTAAGACACTGATGTTGAAACTTGTTACAATACGAGCTTGAAATGGACAACCTTGTTTTTTGACTGGACAACCTTCGCAAAGGACTCTCAGTGTAGCGCTGAAGTTGCTATCTTTGCTTAAAGAGGCTCATTGAGTTGTTTTGTGAAATTTACTCAATTTTTGTAACCGGTCAAGTTTCCTTCACGTACTAATGACAAACAGTCAAACTAAAAGGATCCCAAAGTTTTACATAAGTTGGAACATTAATGAGTGAGTAACCAACGATTAAATTTGGTTTTTGAAACTTTGTGACCAGACATTTTCACATTAGTACATTCACATGCACACAATCAGAGCAAGTAACGGTCAAAAATTCGAAAAAATTGACAGTTTTCATATAACTATTGGATGTGAAACTTGATTAATTATGCTAATTGTGAGTATTTACATGTGTTTGTATACTTCAAAATCACTGCAATCTGTACTGATATCAACTCAATGAGCCCCTTTAAACTTAAGTGTAACACTGCATTGTGTAAACTAAATACCGGGGGGGGGGGGGGAAGAGGGAGAGGGATAGTATGGGGCTAGAGAGTATGTAGTAAGAGGGTGAGAGAGTAAGTAACTTGGGCCAGTGCATTGGTTTCTGTTTTCAGTTTTCAGAGACCAGCAAAGAGCACCAATAACACGTGGTCTCATCTATCCCATGCTAGTTTCCATGAACTTTTCCTGTTGGTCCAAGCAACATAACTACTAACATCCCTGGATTGGTCATTAACCAAAGATTGAATATGAATTAGATATTACCTTATTTCTCATAACCTGTCCTTCTTGAGAGAGATGTTATCAAAAACGCAGCTTAATCCCACCTCCTGAGACAGACCACATATCTCCATCAAAAATGAGAGAGTAAGTAACTTGGGCCAGTGCATTGGTTTCTGTTTTCAGTTTTCAGAGACCAGCAAAGAGCACCAATAACACGTGGTCTCATCTATCCCATGCTAGTTTCCATGAACTTTTCCTGTTGGTCCAAGCAACATAACTACTAACATCCCTGGATTGGTCATTAACCAAAGATTGAATATGAATTAGATATTACCTTATTTCTCATAACCTGTCCTTCTTGAGAGAGATGTTATCAAAAACGCAGCTTAATCCCACCTCCTGAGACAGACCACATATCTCCATCAAAAATAAGGGAAAACGTAACAAATATTCCAGAATGACCAAACAGTGGTTCCCGGGATCCCTAACACAAATTGGAAGGGATCATTAAAGATGATCAACACATCCGTAGGGTAGATAATCAAGATGAATTGACACATTCCCACTACCTTTGCTAAGATAAAGTAGTACATTCACAAGATAACTTAGTTCCTGAACAGACACACTGGGACCACTCCATATTTGTTGGTCAGATGACACAAATCTCACACTATTCTTGTGTCAACTCTGCCATTATAGTCTATACTGGACTTACATTATAACCCCATGCCATTCATGAACTATAGGTTACACCGACATCAAACAAGTATGATGTGCATCTTTTTTGGACACATAATGAAACCAAAGCTGGCGTCATGAAACATTTAATTGTACATTTAAAAAAAATGTAGAAATACCTGACTGTACAAAGTACAGTGAAGTATTTGCACGTTCTACCGGACTTGGTTACAGCCTGCAGTGATGCTCAAATTGCTCATCAGAGGTGTGGCAACTTCTTTACCCAATTGATACACTGATGCGAAGAAGAACACCAAAGTATCGATTTGGGACAGGCGATTGCGTGTGATTGAGTATGAGTGTACGAATGTTTTGTACAGGTTATTTACCAAATTGGACAGAAATTTTTAAAATAGTTCGAAGGATCCCCAGAATTCCACCAGTCTCGTGCTAGAGGATTGGGACGGCGAACCTGTCGAGGGTACATTTTACGAAGGAGAATTGCAACTGGTAAAGAAAAACGACTGTGACATCTTCAAAATCGAAAAAATCTTAAAATGAATAAAACCAAGGATGGTCAAACAGTTTATTTTGTCAAATAGCCCCTATCAGATTTGATAGGTTTTAACAATGTCAACATGGACCCACAGAGAGATTATAAGGCGATCAATCACCGTGAGGTCGAGCCTTATCCTATGCATCAACTCTTCATTTGCACAAATATTGTCGAACATCATTGAGTCGGGGACACCACAGCTTCACTTTTGAGGAACCTGAGAAACTTTGACATTTCTGGAACTGGTGAATAGCATCTCCATTTGAAAGAAACACAACTTCAGATCAGATCCATTCTTACCAGACAGAACGGCGGAAACCTAGCGACGCCTGTTGGAAGTGAAGATAAAGTTGCACCGGTGAACTTTACACTTCATTCACTGTGCAAACAACTTGACGTGGATCTTAATGGCCAGGAAATTTCCAATTCGTCTTCCATGTATCTATAGCTTATTTGGAAGTGCTTGTCAATTACAGTGATGAAGCAAAACGTGGTCAGTTGAGTGGTACACGTCAAGGATACTCCAGGTTTCTTTGAGATTAAACACCGTACCAGAACGGCCAACGGTAATGCAGGATTATCGGTTTGAAGTAAACGTGAAAAGGTAGTATAGAAGTTCACGATCGACTACACGCCGATATCTCCCCCTTGAATCGATACTTGATGAATGGTGTGAATGTGAACGTGACACTGATTCCTGTACGGATGCCTTTACGCTGATGTCATCAAGCACCTCACCAGCCCAGATAATCAAGATTTTAAGTGTTCCGCTTTACATTAGAAGAGTGACCCCTAGCCCCACCATCCTCCTAGGTTATGTCTAGATTCTTGCTTCTGTAAAATCTGCCAAATATCCAATCACTCACATTCGAATGCGTACCAAATCGATCTAGAGTGGAACTAGTAACGTCATCGCGGGTCATCTTGGGCTTGGTCAATTACCAGGGCGATCACTCTTTGGACTTGTAGGCATGGCACACTTCAACGGTGAAGAGTCCATTTCAATTTCAACATTTTAAGGTCAGTGAAACAGCGATCTGTTAACTTTACCCAATTGAACCTTTGAAACCCAACTATGCTGCTGACACCGTCAGGGCTTACGATACCCTCTTTACTGCCCTACATTAAAAAGTATGGCGAAGAAAATTTTGACATTTCAAGAGAAGACTATGAAAGAGGATACATGGTATATGCTTTTGTTTCCATACCAGATCTATCCAAAGGTGCACACTCAACAAGAAGGAAGTTTGTACCTTTCCATAAGATTTGCAGAGGTTACCACTGCAAGTGCTATGCTGATATGCTCAATTTGATAATCTTGTTGGAATCGACAAACACGGCAACTTTCCTTTTGACTTGATTCACTAATTAAACCATGGATAGCAACACCAATGCTACCCGTGTCTTAGAGAGAGATCCTTACACTGCTCCTGTGTTCAGAGATGTATTCCCATCGAATGGTCACCCTCCGCTCAAGCGCAACGCTTCTTGCATTTTCAACACAGACCGTACAACAGCAGTAGAAGCTACAACAACAATAGCAACAGAAGTAGATATAAGAGGAGAGAAGAAACAATTAAACGGCTTTGAAAGGGCCAACAAATATGCCAAAGAGAGCTGTCCTTTTTTTTTTTTTTTTTCTCCAGTCTGTTTACTTTGTACAAACCCAGGACACCTGTTAAATTTGTCATTCTCGGATCCCCCACAAAATTGTCATTTTTGTACAAATCTAGCACCCCCAAAAATTGTCATTTTTGTACAAATCTAGGACCTCCCAAACTCATTTTTGTGCACTTCTGGGAAGAATTTGGTACTATCATGGTTTGGCGGTCTGGGCTATCGTGGTTTTGGGGTCTAGGCTATAGTGGCTACCCTATATGACTGTACTCTCAATTCATTTTTTTTTTTATCTACCACCCACAGCAAAAAATCAAAGTAACCAAAAAAAAGAGAGAAAAAACTGTACCATACCACTGCAGTAAATTTCATGACATGAATCTTCCCAGTGTAACATAAAAGGGAGTTTTGTGGAGAAAGTATTTGTTTTTACCAATATATGCCCTTACATTCTCTAAAATCTCTCCTGGACCACCTCATCAGGCCCCTGGACCCCAACAGCAGGTCCCTGAACCCCCACAGCAGGTCTCTAGACCCCATGCCTGATTTCTTGCTCTGTTTTCTTGAATTGCCACCAGGAGTAACAACACAAAGAAACACTGCCCTCCTTTTTTCACCCAGCCTTATCGTGTGCTGCTGTGTTTATTCTGTGCAATTTTGAAAATTTTGTCGAATTCTAGCAGTATTTCAGAATGTGTTTTATTGTTTCTTTGTTATTTGTTCACACATACAATCATTGTTAAATTGCCAAACCATAGTATCGTGTTATCTCAAAGAAATATTTAATTCTCATCTGAAAAATTTAAAAAAATCCTGTACTGTACCACTGTGGTAAATTTCAATGATGTGGATCCGCCCAGTTTTTTTTAAGATTAGTTTTGTGAAAAATATCATTTACTGTTGACCAAATATATGCCCTTATATTCCCCTAAAATCGAGGGGCTTCTCTCCTGGACCTCCACCATAACTTTGTTCCCAGACTCCACTGGGACCTTTGAGCTTGTTTCTAGACCCCATGCCTGATTTTTCATTCTATGTACTTGAATTGCCCCCAGGAGTAACTACACAAAGAAATATAGTTTCGGAAGAGCTGTACATTTATAAAACCAAATAAAAGAGCAAATCAACACAAAAATGTTCTTTAAATCCTTTGTTATCACAAGTGTTTTTGAAGAATCACCTCCTCCTGATTAGGTGCAGAAATATGTATAGATTTGAAGATTTTCTTAGTCCATAGATAGAAAGGTGCAATATTTGCAAACAAATGCATCATAACACATCAAAATACAAACAGCATAATGGTGTTGTGTGAAGGTTTGTGCTTCTTTATGAACAGAGCTTCTTTCACTTTTATTTCAAAATCTGAGTTCCCGATAGCTAGTATGGAAACGTTACTACTGTGAGAGAACCTGCATTCTTTACAGTTGAGTGTGTGGTCATGGACAACTGATTTGCCAGATAGAGGTTAAATTTGTCATTCTCGGATCCCCACAAAATTGTCATTTTGGATGAATTTAGCAGTCCCTTAAAACTGTCATTTTTCTAAAAATCTAGGACCTTCTCAAAGTTGTGATTTTTGTACAAATCTAGGACCCCCTCAAAAGTATCATTTTTGTGCAAATCCAGGACACAGGTCTGTCAACTTTGAGCAAATCTATGACCCCCCAAAATCTCATTTTTGTACAATTCTGGGAAGAATTTGGGACTTTCATAGGGTATATTACATGAAAACTTGTGCCTCGATCATTATGAACAGAGCTTCTTTTACTTTTATTCCAAAATCTGAGTTGCCAGTAGCTAGTATGGAAAAGTTACTACTGTCAGAGAACCTGCATTCCAGTTGTGTGTGGGGTCATGGATGGCTGATTTGCCAGATAGTTGCTGTCTAATCCTGACAACATTAATGTACAGTCTTCTAGATGCCCCCTTGATATAATGAACATGAACAATAGCAGCCCCAGCAGGGTGGATCATGGGCTGTATGAAGACTTCACTGTAAAATAATACTGTACAGTATATGTTCAACCCCCTCCCTACCCTTCTCCTGTTGCTACCCATGAGACTACTACACTGGTACCTCTTCTCTGGGACCATGTTACAATAAATCATGATCAGGATTGTGCTTTCGTAGGGTCCGTACAGTCTTTTTCTAAAGATTGTTTTCAAGACAACCCATGTAAATCCGATGACAATTGCACAATAATCTGACAAGTGTCCCCTGAACTTCAGTGAAAAATAATTCATGTGGATGAAAGGAGTGGATGAGGGTCTGCAATGCATACCCTAGTCACTGAAAAATGCCCCATCTACGACAAAATGTCACATCTAGGGGACATTTCATTACTTACTTAGGTAAAGTGAATGCAGTGGAGAAGAGTTGGACTCATGGGGGTGTCATGTTGTAGTTACAGTAGCAAGAGAATCCTTGAACAAAAAATCCAACCAATAATTAATGAGCTATATTGAAAAATATTTTCAAATTGTTGCAGATGCGACTAAGTTATCAGTACTATTTATCAGTAACTGCAGAAACATTGAAGTTGATTGATTATGTGCCCTATGGCATGCTTCAGATGTCTGTACTACATTTGTATCCTTTTGGATTCCTTGTCAAAGGAAGGCAAGAAGTCGATGCGATGACGATTTTGGTTCGGTGTATGAATGTGGGTACAGTATGTTCGTGCATGGTGTGTGTGTGTAACAACGATCTCATTAGCACTCTAGCATTTGAAGGGAAGGTATGAGAAAGTTGGTGTGTGGGTTAGTACAGATCTTGGCTGGGATTATTTTTGGTGCAGGTCAAAGGTCATCTGAGGTCACTGGTAGAAAGAATGTAGACAACCAACCTTTGCAGTATCTCAGGAACCACATGTTGCGTAAACTTGCAGGGTGTGTACTTCCTTTTTAAGTAAATTAGATTGTGGAGGGATTTTTTTTGGTCAAAAAAAAAAAAAAAATCCATCAATACATTCTGCTTCTAAGCAGCATAGGGGTCTAGAGCTCCCTGGGCTCTTACAGCACTTTGCAAACCCGACCTATGTGGGGGGGAGGGGGGAACTGAACGAGTTTGGCATTCTGTGGTCAATCTTGTAAACAATAATCAAATTTTAAGGTCAGGACTGGCCAGCCTATCTGCCCTGTGGGTCATCACATCCACCTGATCTATCACCTATCGATATCACATTCAGATACTAGTAAATGGACACTCAAATTGTGCTTCAGAGGCAGGGACTGACTATATTGTCTAATCATCCATGAAGTGGAAGCTAGGATTTTATCACAGATAAGGTTAGCTGGAGTAAAAAAAATGTTGCTGTATTTTTAACCTCATAATCTTAAGCAACTGCTTACACTGTACTATACTGTATGTCATGCAAGCCTCCCTTCTCTCTCCTTTCTTGTTGTGTTGTCATTAATGTATGTGTTGTCTCTTCATAGGCCGGTCCACCAACCAGACCATCTGTACCATGTACTAGAAGATCATACAGTGTGCTTGATGCACAGCAGCACATTGAGTTTAATACAATCAACTGAGATACCGCTGTGAGATATCTCCACATGGCCTATTCATGTCTCTTCAGAGTGGCACATTGTGTAAACCATATCATGGTCCATAACTACTTTGAAAAAGAGGTAGGTACAGTAGTGGCTTCAGCTGTAGAACTTGGAATATGAAAGTGAACAATCCATGTACAACTTTTCTGGGATGTCCCCCCCCAAAAAAAAAAAAAAGCTTTGTGCCTTATGTAAGGTAATTGTGCAATTAGGTTTAGGAATGTTCACAGATAGTAACATGATGAGTCAATATCTTGTAATATCTCGGAGCTTTCAGGTTACTGTGATTTTGTCTTTTTGATGTTGGAGTAGATACTAACTTCATGTTTTCGGCCTGTTACAATAAATTTTCTACAGTTACACAAATCATCTTTGTATTTATATATAGTTTAACAAACATAAGTGGCCATATTTTAGATGGCATGTAGGTACTTGCTGAATTTTATTGCTCTTTAATGGATCTACACTAAGGAAAAGATTTGACAGTTTTGAACTTGCATCCTACTTGTAAAATATGTTTACTTTTACACCTGAATTGTTTTTTCTTGTTTTCTAAACATTTTACTTTCCTACAGTATGATTATGGTAAATTGTGAGAGCCAAGGGTGAAACCTTCATGATTCCTTTATGGCACAAGCCTATTTATAATTTGAACAATTGCCAGTCTTTTAGTTCTAGGTGGAAGTGCAAATTCCTGAATATTCCTGTATCGTGCAGCTTTCATATTTACCCACCTCTGCTTTTGTGGTGGTGTTCTCATTGATGTACTGTGTTTGTGTTGTCTCTTCAAAGGTCCAAATAACAGACCAGCTTCAAGGTAGGAAAGTACAGTACGAGAAGAAAGAGCATACAGTGTACTTGGTCCACTATGCACAGCACAGACAGTAATCAGTAGAGGTACTGTAAGCAATCTACATATGGCCCATGCACTAATATTATTTAACACATATATCTACAACAACTTGGCAAAATGTTGCTTTTTCAATAAAATTACAGATGCACTATATATTCTTCCTGTTTGGAAAAAACCTTCCTGGACTGCATGCCACCTGATATGTACTAGTGCTTCACTTGATTCCACTGACGTTGCTATTCTATATTGTTGGTATTCCACACAGCCGGCTAGTTTGTATGGGACTTTGTATTGGTAATCGGCAAGAGTAAATGGTTAAGTATTTTAGACAAGGTGTTACCAACGGTATTGCTTTTTGCTGCTTTATAGACTGCATACCTTGTTTGCTTCATGTACAGTTTGAAGAACATGTACTATAATTCTGACTGGGTACTTGTTTTCTGTATGTTCATCCCTCTGATATATAATGGACTTAAAGGCTGTAATGCATCACCCCAGACAGTTTCAATTCTCCCAACCACCTACCTCTAGTCCCTCCCTCAGCCTGTCTTACATTCCTCCACATGTGTACTCAAAACAATGGATCCCTGTGTACCCTGTGTAATACGAGCTGCTCTGCATCTTTCGAATTTGCTGGCAATCTAAGAGTACTGTAACTTAGAACCAGTTGAGAATTTTCCTTTCAGGGAGGTAAAAATGTAGCTCAGGGTGATGCAATACAGCCTTTAACATTGACTAGTCACTACATGCAACTTACTTGGTATGTTGAAGTTCTTTATCGCATATATCTCAAAGTTTCTGTAAAGTACCATAACACTGTGTGAAGTAAAAATCAATATACACTGCAGTCAGTAATCTAGTTTGCTATGTCTTGCTGAGGAAGACAAGTGATGAAAAGTTGTTTCACTTCAACAGCAGTTTAAAGTGAAGCTATGGTGGTGGATTTGCTGTCCTATTTTTGCTTTCATTAGAAAGTAAAAATTGAAGTCAGCAGGATGATGCATACAGACTGTTGATACTTCACCCGGCTATGGGCTTGGACATTCACTGTCATGCTAGTGAATGTGTACATGCTGCTGTGTGCTTGGATGCGTGTGTTGATGCATGTGTTTGTCTGTGTGTTTGCAATGCTTTGGCGTAAACGATATGTCAAGAAAAAAATTGACCTGAACACATACTTGGTAGTTTGGTGTATCATCATTCAAGTACAAAATCCGTATATTGTTTTTTATGGAGATGGATGGCCATTTGAGATCAACAGAAGTCAAATTGAAGTAAACATGATATATCAGAGCTGGAAGCATATACTGATCCTACAATACTAGTATACTTTGACAGTCTGCCAAACTTAGTGCAAGATGCAAACTGTTTGTAACACAATATCTTGAGAATGGTAGCTTTCAATGGTCTCATAGCCTGCACTACAGACTTGTATTAGTCATACATCAGTTCTGACTCCATTTGTAATACCACAGTCTTTGCACTGTGGCTTGGAATCGAACTCATTATGTGTACAGATTGTAAGCTATTTAAATTCATGTATACCGATGTAATCAATTACGGTACACCCAGTAGCACTCAATACTTCTTTTCCTTAGGCTTTAAATATTCATGCTCTATTGAGCCAGTTATCAGACCATAATAAATATGTGACCTTGGATCTTAGAAGAGACAAATCTCTAGTCGTTTGCAGGTGTTTCGGTCATGTACTTGAAAGAAAATGTACATACCAACAAGGGTTAATGATCTCATAGCTGTTGTTCATGTGCTACAATAAATACACAAAGGCGGTTGTCGTGGTGGAAGTCAAAGGTCATTTAAGGTCAGCAGTAGTTAGTCTAATTACAACTTGTAGAATTGTGTAAAGTCTCAAGAAAAGAAGCTTTTACTGAGTACATACATAGCACTGTATATGCTCACACTAAGTTTTAGGTTTAAGGTTTTTCTTTATGTAAATACTACCTATTTGTGATTGTAAATTAATCTGATAAAGGTCTAGCACTCTTCATAGGCCTGTCTTGAATGTGGGCCCATTGTCACCGTAGCTGCAGTAGCTTAGAGCATCAGGGTGGGAGCAACAAGTGGAGGCACATTGGTTACATATGCATGGGGTGGAGCGGGACTGTTTTTTCCTTTAATAAAGCACAATGATGCTGTCAATTGTGTGAATAGCTAGCTTTTAGTTTACCTATTTCTTTGTGATGTTTGAAATACTGTAATTTGGGAGGTTACTACTACTATTTTTAATGTTGCTCACCTAAACAAATTCTAGAAAGTTCAGACGCGTACCAGGGATCTTTCTGACACATGTAATGTTACCAGGAGCATGTGATTGGATTTTAGAAAGCCTGAAGCACATGTTATAATTATATCCTGTAGACCGATGTTGTTTATATCAAGTCTGGAAGTTTCATTTATTTAATAGCCCACTGTTAAGAGAATGATTGAAGGCTGCAACAAAACAACGTCTTTTAGGATTTTTTAGTACTGGTTGGCCGCATCATATTTTTAGACAATTTTGAGATTGGAAATTTTAGAATTAACAGCACATTTCAAGGACAATTTTTGTTACTTTTTTTTTAAATGGTACCGGTTCCAATAAAGTAAGTAGGTACCAGACGGATTGTTAAAGGTACCGGGTAGTACCGGTAATAGTAATTGAAACTTTTAAATTGGTACAGAGTAGAATAGGTTCCGGTAATGCCGGTACCAAGTTCAGTACCGGAATACCCCCAGTCCTACTGTTGCAACTGTTGCCTTTCACAGTTTCACTTATCTCTAGTTTTCTTTTGTACATATTGCAAGGAATGATATACAACACTTTGAAGGGTAACAATCAGATGGTTGTGGACTTTCTGATAATTTTTATATATTTCTTTGAGTCAGCTATGAGCAATTGAAATTGAGTCATTTACATGATACCAGGATTCCTCCACAATCTCATGTTTTATCCATTTCAGAAAGTCCGATCACAGAAAAGTTCTACTCGAAGGAAGTCTGGGGTTACTGACTGCTGCCAGAAGAGCTGCCCAGAGGAAGTTACAAATATTTATGAAGTGCCAACATTTGTGCATCAACATCCATTTCAAAGTGTCTCAACTAAGCAGATGTTGCGGTCTTGCAGTCATTGATTGTATTCCTCAGAGGGTCATTTCTAGCATTATGGGCAAGAAAATGTGATGTGTAACATGTCCATTTGAGGTTTCAATGAAATCAGTGACCATTGTAATCATGGAGGAATGTGTGTATGTTTGTATAGTCTTGCAAATAAACTCAGAATCTCAAGACTGGAAGCTTGAACTGATCTCATATTCAGTATGTACATGAACCATATTCAGTGGATGAAACTGGTATTTTTTCGTGAAGATCAAAGTTCATTTGAGATAAGCAAATTTCTCTTGAATGCAAGCTTATACTGATCTCATAGACATTATTGTATGTTTATTTGTTCTGTTTATTATTTGTAGTCACAACTTGTACAAAAAAATATACTACAATAAAAGTAAGAGTTGATATATACGTTTAGTACAATTGTGATGGGAAGTGTACCGTAAAGCCACATTGGCTTACGGTTAGGGTTAGTGTATGTTGCTCACTGCAGGAACCCTTCACTTTTGGTTATTGTTATTTGAGGTCAACATATTTCGTAATTGCAGTACCTCAAAAATGGAATCTGGACATACTTCATCTGGTGTTGATGTATCACATTAAGTAAAAGAACCCAGTTGATGGAGGTCAGCATCTTTAACAGTGGTGTTACATTGGTTTATATTCATGAATTTGAAAAGTTGTGAAGTTTGGTGGATTTATACCATTACAGAGCCAGTACTGAGTATGGGAGCCAAACTTTTCCATAGAGCCAGAACGTATACACATTCCCATATAAGGTGACAAAAAAGGTTACGTGGTCCATTTTCATTTGCTGTAAGAGTAGAAACGTCTGTTAAAATTAATTGGATAAATGTCATTCTTTCAAGTTGTGATGAGGAGCTATTGAGCAATTCTACAGAGAATACATTATAAACAATATTCTTGCTTTAATCAAACAATACTTTATGCAAAGAGCATGGACAGACCTCAATTTGTGTAAAGGTCAGTGGACTGCTTATCATTCCCCAGTTCCTCCAACTAAGTCACTATGAGCAGCTATGGTATGTTGCACCATCAAAAGCACAATGCATTGTTGCATTCTCTTTCATTTATTTGATTGTTTATTATTTTTTTTTACCATCTTAGTGTTCGCAGTTGTAAAAACGTGTGTAAAGTGTGATGCCTGGTTTGCAAACGTGCTATCTCCAAAGGGAAGCTTGGACTCTCTCACATTTGGTGTACCGCATTTCAGTTTCATGGAATTCTGCAAAAGAAGTCTTTAGGTTTGGTGGTGGCGGTCAAAGGTCTTGTAGTCAACAGAGATCAAATTGTGTGAAAGCAAGCTTTGAAAGGGAAAGGCGTTTTTACTTACTTTGTACGTATGTACTGTACATGTAGTCATGACCAAAGGTGCTTTCCAAGTTATATGTTGTAAATATTTTTCATAAAATTAATGTGTGTGGACATGTGATATCTATCAAAACACAATTTCTCAGTAACTATAAGGGATGTTGATTTCACATTAGCTTTATGGGCATTAGTTTTTTGTTTGCTTTTGTCAACATGAAATCTCAAGAATGGTGAAATGATTGCCTCACATACCTCATAAATGATTTAGAGTTAGATGTTAGTTAAACATAGTTAAATGGTTTAGAGTCAACATTTCCATGTAATCACCCCACAAGACCAATTGTTCATCATAAGTTAAAGCTGCAATTCTCCATGACTATACTAGTGTGACTTCCAGTTTGGTATATGTTTGATGATTTGTATTTATCTCTTTGCCACTTTGGTTTTCATCCCCATGGTGTGGTAGTGTTGTATAGAAATGATCATTCTCCACCACCATACTCAAAAAGGGTCATACAAAGTTCAGTCTTCCGGTATTTTACTGGAGTTTATTAATCTTTTCTTTACTCCCCTCAGACAGTCAGATTGGACAAGGTAAAACATTGTAAACAGGAAACTTAGACCCTGTTCGTAGAAAAATTTTGTAATACTTGACTGATTGGTAGATCACGGGTAGCGACCATTTTGCATTTGATGTCATAGACAATCGTTTGCTCTATGATTGGTCAACATTGTCACGTAGACCTCATGATCATCTACCCTGGGAAGCCAGGAGGCCAAGCATCAACCGCAGGGCCTACACTGGTAAATCAATCGTTGAACCGTCAACGTCGTTCTCTCTGTGCACTACGTAGGCCTGTGTTATCGTATCTCTCCTCGTTTCCCTGCTTTTTGTCATCATCATGTAACTAAACTGTACTAGCTTTTCTCTCTGATTTAATCATCTCCATCAATTTAATTCTTGTTAATTTATGTGCCAGTTGAATTAAGGAATAAATGGAACTCTGATCCTTAAATTGGAACCTCTCTAAATGTTTCTGTTTTGACGTCTCGCTCTACCATAACAGGAACTTTCTGTGTTACTAACGCTGGGGCAGTCATACCATGACTGAAAAACCCCCTAAAAATTTTCATAACATGACAGTAGGGACTCAATGAGATTTATATGAACTGGCTTGTCCTGACAGAGTCATCATCTTATACCTAACATTTTTTGCTTTTATCAACATGTCAGGGCATGTTTATTTTCTGGTTTCTTTTTCTATTAGTGATGTACAAAATTAATCTTTGCATTTGTGTGTTTGTGTATAGTGTTTTACAGTATGTGTGAGTGTATACACATCAGTGACTTTTAAATATGACATCTCATTTGTGGTTTTAGTGTGCCACAAATTGGGGCTAGGAGCCTTATTCAATTTTGTGTTGATTGCTTGCATATTGATTGAAAGGAAAATGATGATGTTATGGTACAGTAAGAAACTTTGTTATAAGTGGTAAATTCCAGTGACCCAATACCTGAAAAACTTTGGTTACAAGAAACTGTTGTTACAGAATATCCCCCAACAAAGAGACAGTAAAGATGCCCAATATAAAGAGAATTTAATGAGGGTAGAGATAGATTTAATGAGTATATCCATGACAGGGATGAGAGGAGAACCTTCTGGAAACAGTTGCATTGCTGCAATTTCTTTGTAGTAGTCATAGAAACATCACCTCACCAATAATTTTATTGTTTTTGCCATTACTCATACTGTACTCATTACCTGCACTCAGTTTTGATGCTCACAACTGATAGTACTGATAGTACAAGATTTATTCTTGTGTACACCCCTCTCCAATGGTGCTGTTCACTTTTATCATGTCCCAGAAGTTTTCCAACTGCTTTCTTATTTCAAAGAACAGTTAAACTTTTTTATTACCAATACAGAGGTGTATGAGTCCAGTAAAATTCCATCCATTGTCATTTGTCAGTCATTTAGTGTCATGGAAAATATTCAGCAGACATTATCTGTAAATGTTCTTTAGCCCTCCCTCACTCCTATTATCTACTAATAAACATACAAAAGCGTGCACAGCAAAGACTGCGCTTTTATTTCTAACCTCAACATACTGTCAATCACAGTATTGTGATTTTGGTAAGATCAAGTATTTGTTGCACCTTCAAATACTGAAGAATTACTTATGAATAAGAAGGTGGATTGATACCATGAAAACAACTGTGACATGACTAATCTGTTCAGGACATTAATGTTGTTGCCCAGTATCACATTAAGAGATCCCACAATATGAGAATGCCAACCCCCCCCCCCCCATTACACAAGTTGTAGAAGGGACCTCCGTTTACTCTTTGTATGTTGGTAAAAAAAGTGGTAAGAAGCATTCTTTAACACAAACTTGTGTATGATGATACAGCCACTGAACTGGTTACCCCCCAAGTTTAGCAACAGAAGGTTTGTTCATATATAGTGCAAAGTGACAGTGTCAATTGCTAACAGGGTCTTTGCAACCAGGGGTGCCTCATCCCCCCACTCAAAAAAAAAAAATCTGTCAAAGCAACAATAGACGGAAAATCTGAAATACCAATTAGAATTTTTCATATCTCAGTCTAGCTATTTTATGACATAGAAAGGTGCCAAATATTGCAACAAATTGTGTCTAAGTTACCTGGAAATTGAAAAATTTCTCAACAAATCTGAAATACATTTGCATTTCTCATATTTCAGTAGATGAGCAATGATAGAAAATCTGAAATAGCAGTTCTCAGTCTAGCAGATTTTATGACATAGGAAGATGCTCACTATTGCACCAGTTTGTGTCTGAGGGTTATTGAAAAATTTCTCATATCTTACATCAGTTGGAATTTCTCATATTAAAGTGTAAAAGCGATTTTAGTCGCAAACTCTGAAATACCAGTTCGATAAGTTGTTTCCGCTTTCTGTCACGACTGCACCCCTCCTGAGAAGTTGCTAGTGTCTGAAACTATCAAGGTGGGGTGGCCACATAGTTGGGAAAAACACCCAGTCAGTCGAACTTTTTACCTTCACACCCCCCCCCCCCCCCAAAGATGTGATCTTTGCTACAGCCATGATTGCCAAGGTATCTTAAAAGTTAACCACTTCACTTTATTATTCATCTTCTCGGTCCTACATGCTGTGAATGAGGATGCCAATAATCCCTCGCATGATCCCAGTGAGATAAAATCAACTGCAGTGGCTTGGGGAAAGTGGAGTGCAAGAGGGTTTTGCTATATGTGCACCCACCATACTCTTGTTAATCACCGATAAGTAGCAATGCCATCAGTCTGAAAACCATCATTTACCACCGTGGCCATCATTTAGCACCTTGAATTATCAGCCCAAAACCTAGCTCCAGTTGGGCAAGTAGGCCTAATCATACCTTCGGAAAGAATGGTTTCAAAATATGGGACATGATTGGGTCAAAGGTTACAACATTTTAACTGAAAGCCGGAGATCACTTATTTCATGCCCCCCCCCCCCCCATGAACATACCGTTTAAAAAAGTACCGTATGGCAATATTCTTTCTCAAAACTGTGGCTATCACACACTCTGAATTCGCTATGACCAAAGTTAACAATGCATTGGTAAATTATGCACCGACCCACAATATGACCATATACATTTTGACCATAGTAAATTTAGAGTGTAATAGACCTAGACCAATACAGCAATCCGTCGACGAACGTAACATAATTCTAGTCGTCCGAAAAAAGAAAGAAAAAAAATATATGTTGAATATACTTACCTGAAAACTGGGATTTCTCTCTCAAAATATGTAAGATATTGCCTCAGACTGGGGTCTTAGGTTGCCGTTCTGACGGAATATTTAAAACTTTCCCCAGGCCCGCAATTACTCGAATGATATCAGTGGCGGAGCTACCATACGGTCGGGGGGATAGTCGTCCCATCCCGACTCAGATGGATTACCGTCGTCCTTTTCAAAAAAAAAAATATAATAATTAGGAGATGATGATGATGTTTCCAATTTTCTGTCTTCAAAATTCAAGCAAGTACTGTGTTCATCATGAAATGTTCAAATTTAAGCGGAAAACTCCCTAAGTGAAGGTACTTTTACATCCAAGATAAAAAAGTGACATTATTATTTTCTGTAGACTACTTGCTGATCCTGGGAAGGACAATTTCCAATAATCTGAGGAAGGGGGTATGTATTTTTTGGGGGGTATGTATTTTCTGGTACGTTATGCTGGAGTTCCTCTTAGATAGTCCTCAAGTAATTCTCAGTTTACACGTAATAACAAGTCTGTCTGCGCCAGTTTAACAGGATCATAATGTATTTCCGTATCACACTCACTGATATCCCCTCATATCCATGTCCCAGGCTCAGTAAGAAACAAATCTAGCTATACTCCCTGCAATCACTGCGACGCCACTGATTTATGATATGTTTATCCCACCCATAGACTTGCCAAATGCTCCAAGAAAATACGAGAGAGGATGCATAATTTGCATATGCAGCGTATGACACCCAGGAAATGACGCTTCCGTTGCCATCTGGGGAGATTGAAAGCCAACGTTTTCTTGTACGCTCTGCGCCGATCGAAGTGGCGTTCCGCTTAGATAGTACTTTAGTTTAGGGTTCTGATACAGAGGGATTGTGACAACTAGTTGATTGGTGCCATTGTGACTCCAACTGTATTGCTCCTAAAAGTTGCCGTTTTACATTTTTATTTTCGCTGAGTAATAAGTTCAGATCACGTATCACCGTTTGACTAAACCTACATGCACGTACATACAATGATCGGCCAGTTGAAGGGAAAATGGCGTCTAAAATCACAGCCCTCTCCGCATGGGAACTCTTATAGTTATTCCGACACCCTCCCCCCTCCTCAGGGACACTAATTTCTAGGGCTATACAGCGCCCCCAAAAGCTTTTTTTCTCTCCCCTCTGACTGAAACTACTAGCTCCGCCACTGAATGACGTCCTCCTTCATGTCACCCCTAGTGTCGTAGGGGACTATAACGGTAACAATGTATCTTTATCATATGAAAAGCTTATCACATATTTCAAACAATTATTTAAGAATAGATTTCATTTGGCCTTTATTTCCTCAAGTAAGTCTTGTATCGTCTTCAAATTGATCTCTTCCATGCACCCCGAGGATACCCCAAATGGGAGGGTGATGACCGCATGGCATCTGCATGAGACCCCTCATTTCTGAATTTCACAGACATCATTACAATTATTATTATTATTATTATCTTGTATATTGTATTAAATTCATAGATCGTAACTCTTTTTTTTTGTATACACACATCGCTCACATTGTTCGTCGGAACTGTGTTTTCGTTTTTATGTACTGAATTATTCATAAATAACCAGCCATTCTTAAGTAAAATATTACAATTGTGACGTAATACTCCACAAAATTTACCAAACCGATTATGGTTACGTCGAAATTATTTTCATGTTTCCAAGTATTCATTGACGTAGATCTCTACGCACTACCACCGATGGCCTGACTGTACTCTATGTACTGTGTGTAGGCTTCGAAAAACGCATTCGTCTGACAGGCGAGTTCGTCTACGGTGGATGTATTCGCGTTCCATCACTCGGCTCATCCAATACTCCTCCGCATCCTGTGACTCATCTCTCGACCTTACTCATCCAACCATTGATTAAACTAGCCTGCGTCTTTCGTTTTCTTACACAGCGTGTGTGATGACATTTGTTCAAATGGTTCTCCTCAGTTCGGAATACGTATCACGCGTACATTATTGGATGCATGGTGTTTGATATGTTCATATTCTCTGTCATTACAGTGCGCTACAGATGTGTACTGGTTGAACAAAACACACAGGATTGTTTTCCCCGGCGGTTTGTGAAAGCATCCCGTCGTCTTAATACAGTGGATAGCTATGCTACAGGTTAATATATAGGATTTATCGTCCAACAAAAACAGGTAAGGTGTTTGTCTGTGTCTTCGTTTAATATTTTTTTATTTTTCACATGACTATAATAAAGAGCAAATCGCTCCCATCTGAGATCGCTCTTTCTTCCTGCCAAGTGTATTTTCGAGACATAACATTAGCCGGTAGGTACTGCTCTCTGAATAGAAAAAAAACAACCTCCCCCAAGAAAAACACTAATTTAATCTTCGGAACCGGAAAATAAGAAATCAAGGTTTGTCGGCATTATCAGACAGTATCATGTCCAGTCTATTGAACTGCATTTATTATTTATTAATCCGTCTAATTATCACAATTATCTGTTATAGTGAAACAAGGTGATGATCGTTCATTCGTCGGATTTGGTATGATGAGAGATTTTTAACAGAGACCACGAGATTGAATTTGTGGGAGAGATCAATGAGTACCGAGGAAGTATAGGACATGGTTCGATCAATCGATGTATGGTTCATATGAGCGTGTGCTTTGATGTAGCTTATGTGTCCTATACGGGTAAAGTGTGTATAGCATACAGGCCGAGGCAAATGTGATAAATTAAAAAGAATGGTCGAGATCAAACTGTGAACATTGTACTAGTATCCTAATGTTCGTGTATAACTTGTATTCAACAGGAGAACAGATTGTTTCGGCTGGCTATATATTACACATGTTTATAGTTAGAAAGATAACTTGCTCTTACTTAAGTTTCACAAAAATAACAATAAAAAAATAATAATCATTTTCGTTAGAGCAATTATTTAACTGAGAATCATGGAAACTCATATAACAACTTAAACTTATGTCATTGATGTCTGTTTTGCCTAAATTGTTTTGACTCTATAGCAGCCTACATATCCTAAGCTTTTCCGCTCGTATACTTTGCAGTTCATATTGATGCTGATCGCGGAACCTTTATCAAGTCTACTAGGTCCTCAGATCGAAGCTAAATCCGTGCGGGATCTGTAAATATCGCAGGCTGATGCTCCTTGCGTATTCAAGTCTGACCACAGGACGAATTTCTTATGAACAATAACCACAAGGGACAAAATACCCATGAAAGTTCGGTTTCGAAGCCACAACTTTGCTTATGTCACATATAACACCACCATGTCTCTTCCACTTTTGAGAGGAGGGTACTCTAACACCCCCCCCCCCTCATACTTTTTGTAACATGAAATAAAAAATAATGGTAGCAATAAACATTATTCTTAGTGGAAGTGCAAATTTGCTCACTCATGTTCTAAGAAATAGGCTAAACAAAATTTAGCAGAAATTAACAAGGCCAGAGAGACTTAGAAGAGCCCTTTCCTGCAATTTGAGAGGTAGTATTGTCGTAAAATGTTTTCCGGTACGCTACGCGACAAAGTATACAACCATAATAGAGTTACTACTTCCCTCATTTCTATCCTTAGCTCAACGTCTACTTACACTAGTGGCAAGGGAACAGGGAGCTTCAGGCCTACTGCTGTAGCTTACATAATTCTGCTTTCTCTTTGATAAAACTAAAACTTAACCAAGTTACAGGCTAATCAGGGAAATAAGGGAGAGAGTCTGCGACTACGAGCTGTGGATATTACTAATATTGACAACATTAAAATATTTTGGAGAGCAAACGGTAGTTTTATTGTACCGATGCAGTTGTACCTGTTTTACCATTTTGATATGCAAGAAACCGCAAATCTTCCGAGGGTTTTGCCCCTGGACCCCTATAAGAGGTTCCACAGTTGGCACCAACCGGGGGCACCCCACATAGATTTGGTCGCACACTTCGCCTTCTCGTTATACGGTACACAAACGCTAGCGTAAACCAGAAGATTTTCAATCCAGTTCAAACTGAGCAAGGTCTTCTAACACTCTTGGTATGTTCAGCTACAACATTTGCTAAGTGCTTAAAGCAGGATGTGCTGTTTGAAGGAGCAAAAATAGCCTTCATTGTCTATTCTCCATCATTCTCTTCCATTCGATGCCAATCTGGAAAATACCATCTATGATATGTTTCTTTCAGGAGAAATTTCATTCATTAGATTGTTAATTAAGGCAGAAAGAAGAGAGATTCATTTTTTTTTCGGGTAAAAAGTTAGCAGAACCAGGCCCTGCAGTAAATGTGCGACTTTTCCGTGTGAAGACCCCACAACAAAAACGCATTGCTTCAGGAAATTAGGCTTCTTTTTGACAAATAGGCCATGCTACGGTAGTTTGTACAGCTTTTTACAACTATACAAAATATAGCCAGTGTTTTGGTGCGCCTTTGACATTGCAGGAAAAACAGCACATCCTGCTTTAAAAAATAAAAGAGGATACATAATTAGAACTTTTACATGGCGTATTATCCCAATCCGTCGGATGTATTTTTTCGTAAATGGAATTTCCTCATGATTGAGAAATTGTACACATAAGATTCCTGAAGGCTGGATACATGCAGCTTAGAACACATGGGAAGTGCCGCTCCGGGCACCTGGGGGGGGGGTGAATAGGCCAAAATTTTCTTGTACGTCCGGGCCTCCCTGATATTTTCGAAAAATACAGTACAGTCTCTGGCGCGTTTGGACGTTCAGTGGGTTTTTCATTTTAACATCGTATACGAGCGAGCAAGTCGAGTGGCTTTTCAGTTTACTTTTTTTCAGATTGCTAAGCAGAAATAGTAAATGGACGGTTTGCGCGAAGCCTGTTTGCCGAGCGTGTCAAGCAAACTAAATGAGCCAATATCAGACCGAGCGGGAGGCTAGCAAACCGATAGAGACGCTTTGCTCGAGGTTGTGTGAAAGCTGCGAGCGTTTGGAAATGGAGTAACCAGTAAACAAAACGTGAAACGAAGTGGCGGCATGAGTGAACAGCTGTATGGTTTGTGAGTAATTCCATTCGCGAAGACGTACAGCATGGGAACCGTAAACATTCGGTTATGCTTATTCATATAACATCATCTCAGTCTTACGCTGTGATTGGTCATCGTATAGAGGAGGCTGTCTTGTCCTGCACATGAATATTTATTTTTTGTACCCGACAAATATTAAGAGTTCTCATTCAACAGTAATTAACGCAATAATTACCGTGTCGCCTACCCTTCACACACCTCCTCAACGTCTCTATATTTTGGTGAATAATCAGTTTAGAAAGAAAAATCAACTAAAGGTGAATTTTCTCAGTCAAATCCTGATTTCCCCTTTAAGGTGTCGCCTCGAATAGAACGAGATACAATAGGTGGAACTATTCTAGATAAAAGCAATTCTCATTCATTGGGACATTGCAAATCTGAGGTCCCTATTTCGAGGCAGGGTACATGCATCTTAGGACATGGGCGGAGAGGAGGACGTGTAAAGCCAGACATTTCTTGTACTCTCCGCTCGACTTGTCCGCCCGGTGCTCGTCCAGAGTCTTGTCCGCAAGGTGCTCGCAAAAGGGCTTCGCCCCCAGGCCATGCCCCCACCCTGCTGAAAAACCTGAACAGGCGCCCGATATGTCTTATCAATGACGTGTGTCAATATGTGCCCTCCAAATCATTAGACCATTACGTCGCCCATGCCTACACACCCTGAAACCAATCGATAATGGAATAATGAATGAATAAATTGTTAAATGTATGTGCAGATTAAGTCAATTGCATTAGGCCCATCCATGTTCCATTTGATAGAACAAAAATATAATATTGGAAGGTTACAAATACATTTACAGATTTGCAACTGGGTAAAACAAGTACCGGTAAAATTAAAATTTTGGTAGTAAAGGTATATATAGTAGAAACAACAATGCTGACGGCCCTGTCAACTGGTAGCCTCCCTGTCGGCTATCCACTCATTTCTTCAAATTTTCGAGCCTTCGGCCCTCTCTGACAAGTCCAATAGCCTATTGTAGTTGCATTATCGTCTAGAATTGAATAATTTTATGTCGTTTTACCCAACACTGAGACGTTTTATATAGTCTGCTTGTTTTATTATGCGGCAAAGGTCATGTGACATGGGGCAGCAACGATGTAGGAATAGAAACCTTCGACATTTATCATCTTGCTGACAATGGATAGCCTTGTATTAAACTAAGAATTGGCTGAAGAGTAAACTAGTGAGTCCTTCGGAGGTTTAGCACCAGTGTGGCGAAACCAGACTTTTTCATCTGGAGTGGGTAAGGACGGGAGGGGGGGGGGGGGCGAGTTGGAGACAAAGGGGTGAAATGGGAGGGGCAAACAGTAATGACACTAATGGTTAACGCGTACCCTACGGAGAAAATGTTCGGATAAAGATTTGCAGGAAATGCACTTCCAAGTCTCCTTGTGAGTTTCAGCTAATTATTCTTTATCTTTGAAAGGTTTGGAAGTAATTACCTGTTTGCACTTCTAAATCCGACATACTTTCAAGGATTGTATGCAAGTCTTTGTTTCATACAAATTTCATATTTCAATTTTCATACTCTATTTTACCTTCAAATTTCATGGGGACGAGGTAGAGGTGTGTGTGTGTGTGTGGCGGGGGGGGGGGGGAACCGGCACCTGAGGTGGGGACCCCCAGACCCTCGTTACGACCCTTGTTACGCCACTGCACCACACCCGCACTCCAACAAATTTCTGACTGTTCTCAGACGACCAACGGTTAAAATGAAGGCAGAATAAAATGTCTCATTTACGAGTGTGTTCATCTAGGACTCAGCAACGTCTGAGATATGTTCACTCACCACAGGTACTCAATCTACTACATCTTCAAGACGTACGGTAGCCTGTCTATATTGACGACATATTGAAGACTCTTGTTTAATTGCAAGTCACGTGCTTCAAATAATCAGTGTTTTCATAACGTATGGATTTTTTTTAGTTTGCCAAATATGAGCGAAATGCTACTATAGAATGTAAATGATGTACAAGCAAACACAGGCACACATCTTTTGCCGCACATCCGTTTGTTTACATGTCTTCGAACGAGGACAGATATGAGTTAATGAGAGTTAATGAACAAATCACAAAATTCTGATGACACGTGACGGATGGAAGGCCGAAATCGACTATGCTGGATACCTTTAAGTAGGTATGAATGGTCGATGATCATCTCGAGATATAATACATTAGTTGGTATCATAAAATAACTTCGAACATGCCAAACTGTAACTGTAATTTACAGTCAGGGACTGACTGAATTTTGTACAATCATCAAGTACAATCATCAAGTAGGCCTATTTGGATTTCGATGGTATTTCTGGAATGAGTGGATTTATATCGTAAGACATAGTTTAAGCTGGCGACATTAAGTAGTGATGCTGTATTTTCTTTCGTCTAGTGTTAAGATGTATGTTCAGTTGCCTTTAATTGGATCTACAACATATCGCATATACATCTCATGCAGAACACTCTAAAACCGATTTCCCTAAAAATCCAAGGTTTGCCAAACAAGCCAAAAGTGGATAAGCCTGCGGCCTCCGTCGTGGACCGGCAACAAATATGGATACTCGCGACTAAACTGGGCATTAAACACGTCGTCATTTTGTTAAGCGAAGTGTCTGGTGAATTATGGTTGTGAGAAGTATATTAAATTTGATATGTGTTATTTATACAGTAACTCCCATCGAGGCTATGGTAACAGGTGAATGACATTGGTTTGTTATGTTATAAGACATGTGACTCATATCGCTTTGATGCACTCACATAACTGGTGTATTGAAATTCAGAAGCGCGCCTTTCAAAGAAGCCTCATGGCAAACTGATCTCTTACACAACCTTTCAGACCAAGAAAGCATGATTGGAACGAATTATTAATACGTCATTACACGATCCACCAGTTTATAACACATATGACTGTCGTAGGGATAGGCGTATGTGTGTTATAGTTGCGATGCTTGAATCAACTTGAAATTACCACTAATGAATGCCCAATCACGCATTAAGACGGTGATGTTTCCACGGAAAGGTTCGTCGTAGTCATTTTGAGCCCCCATTTCTTTCGAGGTAATCACCGTGTATATAACTTTTTCGTCTTAAATTCACATCCGATAACGTTTGGAATGACTTCATATTCAAGGCCAACACGCGAGTTGTTAAGCTCAATACATAGGGTGACATCAATGCATTCAGTGATTTATTTAGGGGTGATTTTTTTTTTGGCCGAGGATCATCTCTTTCCTAAAATGTTGCAGCTTCTGTTTTTTTTTTTTTCTTACTCTTCTTTAGTTAATAATTTTTGTCCTCTCGAAAACTTTCAAATCATACCTATAATGTTGATGGATATTCTTTCTGGGGATATGTCGTATCGGTATACTAAAGCAACTAATAGGCCTATCGTGATGCAGAAGTGCACGACCTGCTTCAACCAGGTTCTCGTAATTGGTTGCTGTCCACGCAATACGTGCGTATAGAGATGCCTAATATCATGTTTCATAAACACAAATGCTCGTTCTATACCTTTTTGTGGAATCTATATAGCTATAGATGTGAGTGCAAAGTAACGCAGATACGCACATTGCCTGCAGGAGCCTTCATTCAAAAAAAAAAAAAAAAATAGTGAAGAAACTTGGTTGTGACATGTTTTCAAGTATAGCCTATCACATATACAGGGTTATCTAGTTTTGTCATAATCCCTTCAGTTAAGGTATAAATATGAAGTGAAATACACCGCACTATAGATCCTGCTGGTGTAACGGAATCTCTTTCTTAAAATTCCGTGTTTGCTTTTCTTTATTCAGTATATGACTGAGATAATGCGTGAAAGTACTTGTTTGTTTACCAATATGAGAGTATTTAAGTATATATCTAACTTGGAAACATCACCTTAATGAAAAGCCACTATACCCACTTAAGGGATTTTTTTTTGTTTTACAGAAAGCCTCCTTTAAACTAATCTGTTTTGAACAGAATTATGGCAGATTATTTAAATTAAAACAGGACGGTCGCCTTCTGTTATAAAAATGGTTTCTTACAGATAAAAATTCAGTTATTTGTTTCACAAGAATAATTTATTCACTCAGACCTTCAAAAATAAAATTCTGGAATATCCCATTACACTCACCATAAGCGAGTTGTTTTTCGGAGAGGATGCTATTGTTAATGCTTCGTTCGTGACACTATTAAAAGCAATATTTCGCCCACCATATTGGTGCAGTTGCAATATTTCATGATGAAATTTGAAACCCATAAAAACGAGCCGGGTCTAGACCAGTGCTATTATTATTGTTTTATGAGTTGGACAATTAGTGTTGAGTGTTTTTTTTTTCAATAAAACTGTCTTGGAACATTAAATAGAAAATTTCAGTTCGTGATTACAACAACTGCCTTTTTTATTAGTAATTAAGTATTCAGTGGTAATTAGCTTAATGAAAGAATGATATCAGGGAATTGTCATCTTGTCCTGCTGAAATTCGCAAATTGATAACCAACTAAGTGAGTTATTTCGTCCTATGAAGTGAGTTATTTCGTCCTATGAAGTGAGTTATTTCGTCCTATGAAGTGAGTTATTTTGTCCTATGAAGTGAGTTATTTTGTCCTATGAAGTGAGTTATTCGTCCTTTGAGGTGAATTATTTCGTCCTATGAAGTGAGTTATTTTGTCCTATGAAGTGAGTTATTTTGTCCTATGAAGTGAGTTATTTCGTCTTATGAGGTGAATTATTTTGTCCTATGAAGTGACTTATTTTGTCCTATGAAGTGAATTATTTCGTCCTATGAAGTGAGTTATTTGTCTTATGAAGTGAATTATTTTATCCTATGAAGTGAATTATTTTGTCCTATGAAGTGAGTTATTTTGTCGGCTATGAAGTGAGTTATTTTGTCCTATGAGGTGAGTTATTTTGTCAACACTTCGAGTCGATCGTAGCCTGGTAGAGGTACAACTGAACTTCCAGTGAGTAGACAAGCAGGTTGTGTGAGCAGCGACTCTAGCTGTCTAGTGTCTCTATGGTAGTATAAAATTCTTCAAATCTGACCGGCAAATAAATCCACATCAGTCACTCATGGATACATGTTGAAATACGCCATCTCAGTCCTTGATGATACAGAATTGTTTTAAATTTCTACAACATTTTAATATTAATGACGGCTAAGATACAATGTAAGAGTTAGCAATTCTATAATAAAGAATAATTTACTGTGGACAATTTATTTCAAACTTCATGATTGATTGAATAGGCCTACACAGTATATGACTGGACGAGTTCTTGATGTTAACTTCCAACAATGCCTTTTGGGTATTCCGCTGTATCATATCTGACGTAGTTAAAATAATGATGGATGTGATTTACACATCACAACTTCTCATCAGCGTTGTTACTCGCTCGCTATGAGATTACTCATTGCCAGTATTGTCATAGGTAGCTTTCAGATTCGTGTTGAAAGTAACATCATCGATATCTTTGTAGCGCCAAATAGAACCCCCGTATATCTTAGATAGCTTGCAACGTTGACAATTTGGCGTTTTTGCCACCAAAAAGGGGGAATTTGGCGTTTTGGGGGGAAAGTTTGGCGGGACCATATTTGAAGGAGACGCCAAACTATGCGATTTGGCGTTTTTCTGGCGTTTTCTTCAGTGTAGCACTTTTTTTCTCCATTTTGTATCAATGAGAAATTAGACCATTGTTAGCTCTCATACGGCAAAATTTGGCAAATTATACAGTTACATCAGCACGTATTACGCACCGTACTGTGAAAAAGACACACTGCTTACCTTAATACTCAAAAAAGTGCATTTTCGGAAGTCAGATCTTAGGTGAAATAGGATATGTCGCCATTTTAACACATTCTCCTTTCACAATGTTTTAGGACATTTTGCAAAGAAATTTGTACGCATATGACGACTCATGCTCTTCTAAATGATATAATGAGATATTTGTTTATTCTGACATGTGTTACCGAGTGATTTCTCGATTTTGGCGTTTTTTTGTTGTTTTTGTTCAGTCCATTTGGCGGCTGATTTGACGTTTTGTGACTAATAAAAACCTAGCAACCCTGACAGCTTGTCCGCATGTGCGATAACAGCTGAGTGCGACGGCAAACTTATACAGACAATTTTGTACACAGAAGTCTTTCAAAACCTCACCATTACCCTTTCGCTCAGGCTTCTAAAAGCAGCTCAGATACACAGAATGAACACGAAAAATCATATATCATGCAAAATCGGTCTATTTGCAGGGCTTTCTAAATTCTCTACAAAAAGGTAGTTTTTTTGTGGTGGGGGGGGGGGGGGGTGACTGTACTAGGCTATGTTGTCCCTGCAGTAAAAACACTGGGTAAAATAGAAATTTGGTAGAGAATCAATACCATATATCCGAACAATTAAAATGTTCGTAGTCTTCTCAGCAGTGCTTACGGGTACATGGCTCTTACTTTGGTGGGATTTTGACAGGTTGTAAACGTAAGTACAATTTTTTTTTTCACAATCATTTTTTACTTTTTATTCGTTTGCATTCACATGGATTAAGAATCTGTTTCACTTCCTTTCAAACGATATCAAACTTATAGAATTTAACCACCCAGCTTATCCCGAAAATAGTGATTAATTATAGTGTAGTTTCATAAGCTTTACATTTTATACGTCTGTATAGCCACCTACACTGGCAAAATACTTCGCCAAAATTCTTAATGTAATAGGAATGGATAGTTGACAATGTGGTGATAGTACAGAGGGCACTAGCATGTAACTATCGGTGTTCCATGCACAATCAAAGATAGACTTAAAGCTTGTAGACTACGGGTTCTTTCATGCCGACTTCAAGCCACTTAAAGTCCAGTTTCTAAAACCACATTATCCCTTTGTTTTAGTGAGGTAATATTTGTTCCAAAACCCCATCGCCATGCACTGGTAATTTTTATCACCTCATGCTGTGATTCTATCCTACATCACATGGTCAATTAAACATTCCATAGCTAGAGCTGTCGTGTGGCAGGGAATATAAGTTGGCATGTCCACAGGCAAATGTGTGTTATTTAGACTGGAAAAGGTCTGTCGAGTACTTTAGTGCAGGCGGTGCATTATGTTGTCCTTGAAATATTAGATTGTGTAGGATTTGGTGAATTGATGAAAACGACTTTCTAAGTTTCCAATTGTTTCTAAAACCTAACTCTGTGACAATCGCCCTCTCTCTACTGTTTTTTTACCCCAGTTTTAGAACTATAACTTTCATTTGCTAATGATAAAATCACATCCTTTGAAAAAAAAAAATAGTGTAGTAATGAGTCCTTACGAAAAACATAATAGGCCTATCAGTGCATAGAGAATACACATCACTATCAGACTGATAATAAAGGAAGCTGACCGTACTTCGAAGTACAACTGGTGTTGTACATATTTATACAGACTTTTAGCAAACAGGAATTTAAAACAGAAAAAAATCTATTGACATGATCAAATACAGTAATCGGAGTGGAAGTATTTGAGTCATATACACAAACCGCATAAATGAGCTCTCTTTGCTGGGTGTTTACTAAGCTGGGCCTCAAAGTCCTTCCAGTGGTTAGCACATTCATTGATTTCCATCTACGTGTAGCGACGCTCGGAATTCATGTTTAATGCTGGTCTGGCGACTGGCAGGCATTGTTCTGTACAACACTAACATCCGACAGTCAACACAATATTTATCTACAGAAATATTATTCGATGAGGGTATTTCATAGAATCAACAGCTTTATAGTAACATAGTAGGTTACAATGAGATGTGATCAATATCGAAAGGATGACGCACTGGTTAAAAGGTAAGTAGGCCAACTTAAACTGAAGATATTAAAACGGGGCAAAGAAAAAAAAGAGGGTAGTTGGGTTTAAGAAAAAGGCGCCATCCTTAAGCTATAAGCCGTAGTCTATGCAGTCCTTAACTTTTGTATATTCCTTAATACTTTAGCCCTATATGTATATTTATTTTAACGTAAGTTGCACACCACGGTAAGTGACGCTTGAACAAAACACCACAGCCTCCAAAATAGAAACCAGGACAAATATTGACCTCATCTATATTGAAGTTTCCACTCCTTGTCCGAAACTTTTTGCTGAGTGATATCATCCGTACAAGTTTCTTTTGGTTTTGTTTCCATTTTTAAGACCTAGTTATCTAATACAGTACGATAGTCCAGTTATCACCACTATTTTACTTTTTTAGACCAAGTTGTGTATTTTTTTACCCGAAACTGCAAATATGAAAAAGGTGTAAAAACAAAACAGTGTCTAATGTTATAATTACATGTGCCAACATGCCATGTACCTCTACAGCTGTGATCATACTTTTAAGCTTGGTATTGACTTCTGAAGATACAACAATACTTCATTTATAGTTGTGCTATGTTGTAAAATGCATGAACAAAAGTAAATAACTGAGATATTTCAAACTTTAATATGTTATTAAAATGACATTATTTTTTACCCCTGAAACCCCTTTTTTACCCCGATCGTGGACGATTCCTTTGGGTGAAAAAAAAAAACAATATTCAAAGTGTTGCCTTAATTGTTGTCAAGTAAAATTAGGTTTTTTTTATGATGTTAAAAGATTTTTCCACTGAGTTTTTTTTTTTTTTACCCCGTTTGCTAGAATAAATCAAGTGACTTACTATTGTAGTTTGTGACTATTTTGTCACTGTGTATATAAATTCAACGGTTACAATTCTTTTTGTCCCAAAATGGAGACACCGCTGTGGGTAGATACCAATTTTCACCGCCGGTATTGGCACTTATTTTATTCTGATATCAACGAATGTCAGCATCATTATCCTCGGTTTGAGAAAACGTTTTGTTCATGAGAATTGCTCCCCCTCCTACATGTCGGAACTAGGCAATTCAAGTTCCTTTTAAATCCCGTGCAGGTTCAGCCACAGCTATGTGTCGCATGTATATACTGACTGCATTTTATCAGTATCAATGTACCAACATGTTATATGCAACATACTGAATATCAAATGCAAAACAAATAGATATGAATGTAGGTAAATGTAAAATAACACGGAACGGTAAATGGCAACGCCCAGAAGATAGTTTCTTATTCCTGCCATTGTTTCTCGGATGAAAATAACAGGTAATGAAACAATCATTCTTTGCGCTGCATAAATAACGCTTGGCGAACATTAAACTTCAAGTTGACGTAGTGAAGGCAGAATGATACGCCTATCTTTGTCAAGTGTTGTAGTCGAGACAACACTGAGTACAAGACCCAACTCGGGCGAAACCGGGTAATTTGCGTCGAGACGAGGTTTTCTTCAGTAAATCTGGGCATTTTTCGTTGTTGGTCAACAGAACGTGCAGGAAGGGTACTTGTGCAGGCAGTGGCGGCGCTACGGGGGGGGGGGGGGGGGGCGTGAGAGGAAATTTGCCCCTCCAGATTGTTTCCTTGTACCCCCAGTTGCCCCCACCCCAGTTGCTTTCACCCTTCCCAACCAGATCTTGTACTCATCTAAAATTAATTTAATCACAAAACTATGTATTGGCATTGGACTGAATAAGAACAACTTCCGGGGAATCATGATTGATAAATGCCTAATTTATGTTACACAGGCTGCCAGTTTTCATATCATACCCGTAGCCACTTCAACAGTAGGCCAGCCTGGTCAGCCCAATTTTCTCTAGAATGTTTACCGTCCAGCATAAGGGAAGGGCGGGTAGGTGGTTGTTTTCTTAAATATAGGAATGTCGTTGTTTTCCTAATACAGGAATGGAATGGAAGTGTATGTAGCCTGTGTGTGTGTGTGTACTCGGTGGTACCGCGTAAATGTGAAATGGTATTCCCAAAGAAAAAAGTTGGGAACCTTGGAATACGGTCAACCGAAAAAAGAAATAATATAAAAATAAATAATATACCTCTCTTGGGGCTTAATTTTCCACCCAGATAGATGCTAAAACCTCAGAGCTTCCGGGGGCTTCGCCCCCCTGGACCCCCACCGGGGATTTGCCCCTGGACCCCACGCGCTTCGCGCTCGGTTTAACGCTTCGCGCTCAGTTTAACGCTTCGCGCTCGGTTTAGCGCTTGGCGCGAAAATCTTTGCGCCCCAACATTTTCCTCTGCCCTCAGCTTGCCCCCCAAGTCTGACATTCTGGCACCGCCACTGTGTGCTGGACCGCTAGAAGCTAGAGCAGGTGACGCGTACAAAGCGCCCCCGGATTGAAACCCTTGTTTGATAAATTGATTCCCACAAACAGCAACTCTTCAGCGTGAAATTACAGCGAGCAAGCACGCTACTGTAATGGAACCCTTAAAGGTTGCGTGGCATGTGAAACTGCAAGGTAAACCTCTGAGTGAAAATCCATTGGAATTTTGTTTACATATCTTACCGATTTTGAGATATGGCTTTTCAAAAATTGAGAAAAATGCAAAACAGATGACGTGGAGTGGTGCACAGTGTCAGTATTTCTTTTGTTTAGCCTATATATTTTGCCCTTAATTATTTGATTACTGAATTTAACATTGGTAAGTGATATCATTATTTTTGAAGAAAAACGTACAAGCTTCCAAAATGAATCCCTACGGTCATATAAAATTCTCAGATGTCCTTGAAATAAAGGTTACATAAACAAAGGATTAACATAAGACATCTCATAGGAGTCCGCCTCTTGACGTCACAAATTTGCATACTTAGCCGATGCTCATCCATGATGCAGATGTGAGACACTAATTTGCGCATAAATTTGTCAGTCTTTGACGGATTTGGATGGAATTTGCGGCTATTTGAAATATTTTCAATGCTGAATGCACCCAATACTCCAAAATGTCATTTTCATGTCACACGACCTTAAATGCCAAATTGTGATTTGTTGGATATCTGCTTGCGAAGCTGGTTGTATTAATCATCTCAATAAAAATGACAAACAGTTCCGATTAGAGGAATACTATACAGAGGCAACCACTAATTTAATTACATCCAACCGACCTTTAAGTAATTAAGACGTCGTCAATGCAACTCTGACTGACACCGTGTGGACCACATACATATACTTAGAAAGGGGGAGGTGGGGCACAGTGGATGAGATTCTTTTCTTCAAGTTTTATTTATGTTTGGAATATTTAATTTCCTTTACCGAATAACTGCTATAGAAAAATTGATCCACTGTGCCCCATGGCCTGGGCACTGTGATCTAGAGGATACAGTGAATAATTTTTGGGAGTAAAAATTTTGTTGGAAAAGTTTGTCTTTGGTTTGAAAAGAGAAATCCATGCAGTTGTGATAACTGGTGCGGAGACACCTATTGTTTTGATGGAGGTCAAAGGTAATGTAATGTGGAACACTGACAACGTTCTCATACTTGGTACGTGCATTGATCATTGTGTGAGAGAGAGAGAGAAACCCTAATGTTTTGGTGGTGGTCAATCCTCTGATGTTACCAGAGTACAAACAATGAAAAACACGATATCTCAAGATCGAAATCATCAAAACTTTTGATACTTAGTATGTAAATGTGTTAAAGAGCCCTATTTTCAGTGGAGTTCATATGTCGTCTCAGGTCACCAGAGGTTCAACACTGAAAGTTGTTACCACCTATCTCAAGACAGGAATAACAAGTGCTTCTCAAACTTGGTACGTGGTCTGTCATTTTAAGAGGTGGAGGTCAAAGGTCATCTAGGGGCAACATAGGTGAAACACTGAAAACTGTTAACACAATATTTACAGAGAGCAACGATGCATACTTCCCATATTTAGTACTGTATGTGGGTTGGACGTATTGGAAGGAAGAACCCTGTTGTTGTTAGTGGTGGTCATAGGTTATCTGAGATCACCAGAGGTCATACACTTAAAAAGTTTTTGTGACAAAATATCCGAAGGAAAGGATGAAAACAGTTACTGTTAAGCATGTTATTTTGACAGCCATCACTATGTTTTATCTGTTTTGTTTATTCTAAAACCACATTTTTATTTGTAATTTTTAATTGTACCTTGCATAGGTTGGAAGAATTACAAAATACATCTAACTACTGCAGCATTAATATTCTTTCTCTGCACCTAATGTGGCTTGAATTTTACAGAAACAGATACTGACACCATGTCATTCTTACTGTGACACTATCATCACTATCATCACTATCATCACTATCATCTCTTACATGTGTGTCACTGTTACATTTGCATGTCTGAACCTTCAAGTCGGCAGGTTTATCAATTGATATCATCGAAACCACAATGAGTTTTGAACACCAACCTACCAAGGCTAGGTACACATTTAATCATATCACTATATGTATGAATATTTCAAGTGATTACAGTAGTGCATGGAAAGTCAAACTTTGACAACCTTCAACAAAGACAATTTAGCACAATTGCATTCAGTTAACATGTATTGGATGCATTGTATATGTGATATGGATACAGCACTGGATCACTGTACACCAATCCATTGTGTTCCAATATGATTTTACACACAATTGCATTGGCAAACTACACTGAATGGTAGCGCTGAAACCCATGATTGTCCCTACAGTGTTAAATCCCACAATACATGATCCTTTCAACTTCTTTCATCAGAGGCTTGGATAATGACTTGCAAAATTCTTGCCAATTTCCCCTCAAGCTGCACCTCCAAAACATTTTATTTTTTTTTTTATATTAGGCATTGATGGATGTGTGAAAAAGATTGTGTGATAGACATAATCCCCACAGTAGTACCCACTACTGCTGATCACTGCTGTAATTGACAGGTTGATTGGCTATATGGGACGGTGAATCTATTGCACATTGAAGCAATGACGTGATACAGTCATTCGTCCAGACAGTACCACATTACACCACGTGTGTTTTCAAACGATTATTCTTGAAATGCCAAGGCAGTTGACCTCTCAGATGGCTGGCATGAGAGTACGAATCAAGGGTAAGGGGGGGGGGGGCATATGCCCTCCTGAATTGGGCAAATATAGTGAATCCATTCAGACAAATAAGACAAATGAGAAATTTCTCTCATTCCATCAAGTAATACTAGGCCTGGTCAACAATTAATTATGACAACCGTCACAGCGATGTAAAAATTCGAGCAACTTGGTCCAAACCTCTAAATTTTGACAAAAATTGTCCCTGCCTTCTCCCCAGAAATATTTACCCCCGTATACTAGTCAGATTTGTTTACTTGCAGTAATTAATGCTAATATTGCACCCTAATGCTGATTGCTACTGGTCTGGAAGGCTCTGTTCAATCAGGGAGTTGCAATTTAGAAGGAGTTACAACTGAAAGTTAAATTTCTGCTAATCCTGTACCATTTTCTCTGGTGTTATAAGAGTCCCAATTCATAAGGGATGAGTACGGCTTAAAGCACCGTCTTACTTTTGTGTGACATATCTAATTTCTAGACAGTGTCCAAGCAAGTGTTTTCACACCTGCTTATATCCTATGAAAAGGATTACTTACAACGATGCTTTGATGCCAAGGTTGTTGCCGACAGTCAAGACAGGACTTAAAGCTCACCAATCAAAACGACTGGTTACCTCTTCCGAATCAAGATGGAAGAATAAGGTGTAGGGCTTTTGCATATGCAAATGATTAAAATGGACAGACTATAATTTGCTATTGAATTTTATCAATTTCCGCAAACTTTCACAATTTGTTGTAGGTGTACCCATGTTCAGCAAATTACACATCCTGAAACTGGTCTACTATGATAAACGCCAGAAGGCGCCAAAAAGGTGAAAACTAATTTTTGAGAATAGCGACTGGCAATGTTATAACTATGGACAAAATTTTCCAATGTAACTGACGACGTAGCAGACGACATCAAACCTATCACGGTAAGATCTTAATACGTTTTAAGCCCATTGAATCTGTAATTGGTGGAAAAAGCAGATGTCTTTGGCGGCAACTAGGTAGGTTCAAAGGAAGGAATTAGATGTATCTCCTTCTAAATCACACCTCCCTGGTTCAATCAGTCAACTTTCACCATTGCTAAGGTCTTTACTACAAGCTCATCAACAGACATATAATGAAGAAAACCGTGATTTAACAGCCAACACTTTTTTCTAAGTTCACCCTGTATCCCACTTTAAAGAAACATAAGTGTTCTTTGTTCATAAAAGATACTAGTAAATTTCTGAACATCATCTCTGCTTGGTTTTAAGACTGCAAAAAAGCATAAGCTGCTTTCCACAACCAGTAACTGCTGTATAACAACTGAGAGAAAATGGGGCATTCAAAAGATCTAAATGGGCCAGTGGGGAAAACTCTCAGCCCACTCAAATCACCCTAAAATTAGTTTGGTCCCTCTCAGAGAATGTATACATGGCTAATCTATAGTATGGAGAGATTATCTGATTGATTTCACATCACTATCCACTTATAGCCCTCAGTTGTTCTGAGTTCACCTAGATAATAACAAATAGAAATGACCAAACTAGTTGTAACACACCTACCCCCTACCATCCCCTACTACTATACAGTGGTATTCTTATACATCAGCACAATTTAAATGTGCAGCCAAACAAATGTTAATCAACTGAAGTGCTAATGGTTGCCATAGAAATCCAAGAGAGCAAAAGCTTAAAAAGCCAGGTACTTGCTATACTGCACACAGTGAATCCCCAGCTTGTATTCCGAAGTATATGAAAGTACAAGTCATTGTGTAATGTATGTTTCAACACTTCAATGTGTTGTACTCTGGTGTGCACCAATAGAAAGTGAACTACCATGCAGAGACTAAAATGGTAACAGCAAGTTTCTCCAGTTCAGGTACTGATCCAAACATTTCATTGCAATGGTAACAGTAGCATTGCGACATTTTGTTACCAAAATGCTGGACAGACACAGCCGATTCACTGAGAATCCCATACATCCTGGAAAAATTGTAGCATCCTATTACAAACTTGGTTAAATTTGCTGGTAATCATCTTCAAAGGTGTTTCTCTGACATATCCTGCGTGAGGAAACTGTTGGAGGTTATGAAAGGATTAGCAAGAAAGTAGGTTACCATACATACGTATGTACACGCATACATACAAACATACGCACATACATACGTTCACACACACACCCGTACACACACGCACACAGACCCATGCATGCATACATATTCATATACATACATGTGTAGCCACATGTGTACTGATAATAGAAAAGTATGTTTCTAAATAACTGATCCTATATAGTTTGAGGTTAAACTTAATTTATTTTACTGTACAAGAAGAGTGACCTATTGCATGTATTGCATGATTTTAGTATATATGTTGTTGCCAATGCAGGAATGAGTACACAAATTATTGATTACGAAATAGTTGGAACTTGTCGTTGATGTACCTTGGTTGTGTGAAATGCTTCCGTGTACTTATCTGATATAACCTTGCTGAGGTACCATACATTCTTTCGTAGGTTCAAACGTAAGCAATGACATCAATCAAATACCCACAACCAAATAAATGAGAATATTATTAACCGACTATCCAGTAAGAAATGGTGGGGGAGGGTAATGGCATTTCAAAGTGTCGGCTAACTCTTCCCGAGACTTTCCAAAGTGGGAGTTCATCACCTCCAGTTGATCTGCACCTGACCCTTACATGTACCGCACTTTCCTTCATCCTCCGTTATAGCCATATGTCCTGCTTATAGAAAAGTTACTTTCTGAACAATGAAAGCCACATGGTTTGACACATAGTGTTTCAGCTTTGACAGTAAACTTATTTTACTATACAAGAAGAGTGACATATTGCATGGATATTAATCCATTTCAGGTACCTGCTTGTCAAAACAAGAAATCCAAGAGGCTTTGCAATTGGTTGCCGCTAATATCTTTTCATTCTGAGCAAATGTCCTCCTGAGAACTCCCTACTTACACCGAGCAAGGTTCGAGAACTAAAACAATCCTTTTCATTTCTTTTTTCTATGCTGAGGTATATATTATTATGTGATAAATTTATACTGTTTCTCACTGAAATGATAAATGAATCAAATACCGTGATGTATATCTTCTGTGCCTCACACCCCATGCAAATGATTATATGTAAATCATATCAGCTGTACTGCCTTCAAAGGTGAATTCTACTCATTACTATTAACACCAAAAGACAAAATTGATGGCTCCTTAGTTGGGCTCAGTTATAAAGGTTTTCCAAAATTTTCAAGCAATCTTATTCCCTTCCTCCCACTATTATGCAAATTGGGAACTGAACCTACCTTCATAAAGTGTGAAAGACAACATAAAATAGGAGATACATCTATGTGGTAATGGTTAAATCACAATATGCTGAATACATTTTACATAATGCATTTCAAATGAAACTGCATTTACCTCCCACGATCAATGTCACAGTACCTCATCCAGGATCTAGTATCACTGAGAAATTACATACACCTTCCAACCATTGTGGCATTCTGTCAAAACTTGGTCATAGTGGGTGGTAATCATCTTCAAGGTGTTTTACTGACAGATCCTGCAACTGAAACCTGTTGGAAGTTATGAAAACGATTAGCCAGCAAGTACGATACCATACGTAGAGTAAAATAAGAGGCAAACCATCGGAAAGATACTGACCTACTTAGAGCGCAGCACAAGATACCTATTTCCTACTTAGAGCACAGCACAAGATACCTATCACCTACTTAGAGCACGGCACAAGATACCTATCTCCTACTTAGAGCACCACACAAGATACCGATGTCCTACTTAGAGCACAGCACAAGATACCTATGTCCTACTTAGAACACCACACAAGATACCTATCTCCTACTTAGAGCACCACACAAGATACCTACAACCTACTTAGAACACAGCACAAGATACCCTAACAATATCCTTCCCAGCTTACCACTTACATACCCTACGTTGAGTATCACTTACTTTTCTACTGTTTTCACTGGTAAAGTATCTATTGCATACCTCTCCATTCTTTCTGGCCATCGATGTCTGTCACGGTGCAACATAGCTGTAAATATAAATACATAACACATACAAAAAAAAGGAGAAAATAATTATCATCTGGTGACTTCTAACTGCAACCACGTACCTGATGGCTGCAGTATCTCAACAAGAAAAGCTTCACACATCTTATAAATATGTGAGTCTATCACATTACAGGAACTGCTTGTTTATGTTCTTTTGAATGCATGAGCACACAAATTTATTCTTTCTAACAAAAGTTACTATCAACTTACCTACTTCACTTAGAAGTCAAAAGTACAAAAACTGTTGGTTAACGACTAAAATGCTTATGTACCTTGTTTTGAAGATCTTTTGAATGTACACATACAAGAATTGATTGTTACCAACTATTATGTTGAAGATTTAAGTATCCATGTTGTTGCCAATGCAGTTCTGGGTACACAAATTATTGATTACGAAATAGGTAGAAGCTGGTCGTTGATGTACCTTGGATCATGTGTGAAATGCTTCCGTGTACTTATCTGATATAACCTTGCTGAGGTACCATACATTCTTTCGGAGGTTCAAACGTAAACAATGACATCAATCAAATACCCACAACCTAATAAATGAGAATATTATTAACCGACTATCCAGTAAGAAATGGTGGGGGAGGGTAATGGCATTTCAAAGTGTCGGCTAACTCTTCCCGAGACTTTCCAAAGTGGGAGTTCACCACCTCCAGTTGATCTGCACCTGACCCTTACATGTTCCACACTTTCCTTCATCCTTCGTTATAGCCATATGTCCTGCTTATAGAAAAGTTACTTTCTGACCCCCATATAATTTGACCAATGAAAACCACATGGTTTGACGCATAGTGTTTCAGCTTTGATAGTAAACTTATTTTACTATACAATAAGAGTGACATATTGCATGGATATTAATCCATTTCAGGTACCTGCTTGTCAAAACAAGAAACCCAAGAGGCTTTCCGATTGGTTGCCGCTAATATCTTTGCATTCTGAGCAAATGTCCTCCTGAGAACTCCCTACTTACACCGAGCAAGGTTTCAAAACTAAAACAATCCTTTTCATTTCTCTTTTCTATGCTGAAGTATATATTATTATGTGATAAATTTATACTGTTTCTCACTGAAATGATAAATGAATCAAATACCGTGATGTATATCTTCTGTGCCTCACACCCCATGCAACTGAATATATGTAAACCATATCAGCTGTACTGCCTTCAAAGGTGAATTCTAATCATTACTATTAACACCAAATAGACAAAATTGATGGCTCCTTAGTTGGGCTCAGTTATAAAGGTTTTCCAAATTTTCAAGCAATCTTATTTCCTTCCTCCCACTGTTATGCACATTGGGAACTGAAACTACCTTCATGAAGTGTGAAAGACGACATAAAATAGGAGATACATCTATGTGGTAATGGTTAAATCACAATATCCTGAATACAACATTTTACATAATGCATTTCAAATGAAACTGCATTTACCTCCCACGATCAATGTCACAGTACCTCATCCAGGATCTAGTATCACTGAGAAATTACATACACCTTCCAACCATTGTGGCATTCTGTCAAAACTTGGTCTTATTGGGTGGTAATCATCTTCAAGGTGTTTTACTGACAGATCCTGCAACTGAAACCTGTTGGAAGTTATGAAAACGATTAGCCAGCAAGTACGATACCATACGTAAAGTAAGAGGCAAACCATCAGAAAGATACTGACCTACTTAGAGCGCAGCACAAGATACCTATGTCCTACTTAGAGCACCACACAAGATACCTACGTCCTACTTAGAGCACAGCACAAGATACCTATCACCTACTTACAGCACGGCACAAGATACCTATCTCCTACTTAGAGCACCACACAAGATACCTATTTCCTACTTAGAGCATCACAAAAGATACCTACAACCTACTTAGAGCACAGCACAAGATACCTATGTCCTACTTAGAGCACCACACAAGATACCTATGTCCTACTTAGAGCACAGCACAAGATACCTATCACCTACTTAGAGCACGGCACAAGATACCTATCTCCTACTTAGAGCACCACACAAGATACCTATTTCCTACTTAGAGCATCACAAAAGATACCTACAACCTACTTAGAGCACAGCACAAGATACCTATTTCCTACTTAGAGCATCACAAAAGA
Source organism: Stichopus chloronotus (assembly GCA_021234535.1). Classification (NCBI taxonomy): domain Eukaryota; kingdom Metazoa; phylum Echinodermata; class Holothuroidea; order Aspidochirotida; family Stichopodidae; genus Stichopus; species Stichopus chloronotus. The sequence continues at coordinate 26,121,177 of CM037831.1, forward strand.
TACCTACAACCTACTTAGAGCACAGCACAAGATACCTATCTCCTACTTAGAGCACCACACAAGATACATACGACCTACTTAGAACACAGCACAAGATACCCTAACAATATCCTTCCCGCCTTACCACTTACATACCCTACGTTGAGTATCACTTACTTTTCTACTGTTTTCACTGGTAAAGTATCTATTGCATACATCTCCATTCTTTCTGGCCATCGATGTCTGTCACGGTGCAACATAGCTGTAAATATAAATACATAACACATACAAAAAAAAAAGAAAATAATTAGCATCTGGTGACTTCTAACTGCAACCACGTACCTGATGGCTGCAGTATCTCAACAACAAAGGCTTCACACATCTTATAAATATGTGAGTCTATCACATTACACCAACTGCTTGTTTATGTTCTTTTGAATGCATGAGTACACAAATTTATTCTTTCTAACAAAAGTTACTATCAACTTACCTACTTCACTTAGAAGGCAAAAGTACAAAAATTGTTGGTTAACGACTAAAATGCTTATGTACCTTGTTCTGAAGATCTTTTGAATGTACACATACAAGAATTGATTGTTACCAACTATTATGTTTAAGATTTTAGTATGTATGTTGTTGCCAATGCAGTTCTGAGTACACAAATTATTGATTACGAAATAGTTGGAACTTGTCGTTGATGTACCTTGGTTGTGTAAAATGCTTCCGTGTACTTATCTGATATAACCTTGCTGAGGTACCATACATTCTTTCGGAGGTTCAAACTTAAGCAATGACATCAATCAAATACCCACAACCTAATAAATGAGAATATTATTAACCGACTATCCAGTAAGAAATGGTGGGGGAGGGTAATGGCATTTCAAAGTGTCGGCTAACTCTTCCCGAGACTTTCCAAAGTGGGAGTTCACCACCTCCAGTTGATCTGCACCTGACCCTTACATGTTCCGCACTTTCCTTCATCCTTCGTTATAGCCATATGTCCTGCTTATAGAAAGTTACTTTCTGACCCCCATATAATTTGACCAATGAAAACCACATGGTTTGACGCATAGTGTTTCAGCTTTGACTAGTAAACTTATTTTACTATACAATAAGAGTGACATATTGCATGGATATTAATCCATTTCAGGTACCTGCTTGTCAAAACAAGAAACCCAAGAGGCTTTCCGATTGGTTGCCGCTAATATCTTTGCATTCTGAGCAAATGTCCTCTTGAGAACTCCCTACTTACACCGAGCAAGGTTTCAAAACTAAAACAATCCTTTTCATTTCTCTTTTCTATGCTGAAGTATATATTATTATGTGATAAATTTATACTGTTTCTCACTGAAATGATAAATGAATCAAATACCATGATGTATATCTTCTGTACCTCACACCCCATGCAATTGAATATATGTAAACCATATCAGCTGTACTGCCTTCAAAGGTGAATTCTAATCATTACTATTAACACCAAATAGACAAAATTGATGGCTCCTTAGTTGGGCTCAGTTATAAAGGTTTTCCAAATTTTCAAGCAATCTTATTTCCTTCCTCCCACTGTTATGCACATTGGGAACTGAAACTACCTTCATGAAGTGTGAAAGACGACATAAAATAGGAGATACATCTATGTGGTAATGGTTAAATCACAATATCCTGAATACAACATTTTACATAATGCATTTCAAATGAAACTGCATTTACCTCCCACGATCAATGTCACAGTACCTCATCCAGGATCTAGTATCACTGAGAAATTACATACACCTTCCAACCATTGTGGCATTCTGTCAAAACTTGGTCTTATTGGGTGGTAATCATCTTCAAGGTGTTTTACTGACAGATCCTGCAACTGAAACCTGTTGGAAGTTATGAAAACGATTAGCCAGCAAGTACGATACTATACGTAAAGTAAGAGGCAAACCATCAGAAAGATACTGACCTACTTAGAGCGCAGCACAAGATACCTATGTCCTACTTAGAGCACCACACAAGATACCTACGTCCTACTTAGAGCACAGCACAAGATACCTATCACCTACTTAGAGCACGGCACAAGATACCTATCTCCTACTTAGAGCACCACACAAGATACCTATTTCCTACTTAGAGCATCACAAAAGATACCTACAACCTACTTAGAGCACAGCACAAGATACCTATGTCCTACTTAGAGCACCACACAAGATACCTATGTCCTACTTAGAGCACAGCACAAGATACCTATCACCTACTTAGAGCACGGCACAAGATACCTATCTCCTACTTAGAGCACCACACAAGATACCTATTTCCTACTTAGAGCATCACAAAAGATACCTACAACCTACTTAGAGCACAGCACAAGATACCTATTTCCTACTTAGAGCATCACAAAAGATACCTACAACCTACTTAGAGCACAGCACAAGATACCTATCTCCTACTTAGAGCACCACACAAGATACATACGACCTACTTAGAACACAGCACAAGATACCCTAACAATATCCTTCCCGCCTTACCACTTACATACCCTACGTTGAGTATCACTTACTTTTCGACTGTTTTCACTGGTAAAGTATCTATTGCATACATCTCCATTCTTTCTGGCCATCGATGTCTGTCACGGTGCAACATAGCTGTAAATATAAATAAATACACATACAAAAAAAAAAGAAAATAATTAGCATCTGGTGACTTCTAACTGCAACCACGTACCTGATGGCTGCAGTATCTCAACAACAAAGGCTTCACACATCTTATAAATATGTGAGTCTATCACATTACACCAACTGCTTGTTTATGTTCTTTTGAATGCATGAGTACACAAATTTATACTTTCTAACAAAAGTTACTATCAACTTACCTACTTCACTTAGAAGGCAAAAGTACAAAAACTGTTGGTTAACGACTAAAATGTTTATGTACCTTGTTTTGAAGATCTTTTGAATGTACACATACAAGAATTGATTGTTACCAACTATTATGTTTAAGATTTTAGTATGTATGTTGTTGCCAATGCAGTTCTGAGTACACAAATTATTGATTACGAAATAGTTGGAACTTGTCGTTGATGTACCTTGGTTGTGTAAAATGCTTCCGTGTACTTATCTGATATAACCTTGCTGAGGTACCATACATTCTTTCGGAGGTTCAAACTTAAGCAATGACATCAATCAAATACCCACAACCTAATAAATGAGAATATTATTAACCGACTATCCAGTAAGAAATGGTGGGGGAGGGTAATGGCATTTCAAAGTGTCGGCTAACTCTTCCCGAGACTTTCCAAAGTGGGAGTTCACCACCTCCAGTTGATCTGCACCTGACCCTTACATGTACCGCACTTTCCTTCATCCTTCGTTATAGCCATATGTCCTGCTTATAGAAAAGTTACTTTCTGACCCCCATATAATTTGACCAATGAAAACCACATGGTTTGACACATAGTGTTTCAGCTTTGATAGTAAACTTATTTTACTATACAATAAGAGTGACATATTGCATGGATATTAATCCATTTCAGGTACCTGCTTGTCAAAACAAGAAACCCAAGAGGCTTTCCGATTGGTTGCCGCTAATATCTTTGCATTCTGAGCAAATGTCCTCCTGAGAACTCCCTACTTACAACGAGCAAGGTTTCAAAACTAAAACAATCCTTTTCATTTCTCTTTTCTATGCTGAAGTATATATTATTATGTGATAAATTTATACTGTTTCTCACTGAAATGATAAATGAATCAAATACCATGATGTATATCTTCTGCGCCTCACACCCCATGCAACTGAATATATGTAAACCATATCAGCTGTACTGCCTTCAAAGGTGAATTCTAATCATTACTATTAACACCAAATAGACAAAATTGATGGCTCCTTAGTTGGGCTCAGTTATAAAGGTTTTCCAAATTTTCAAGCAATCTTATTTCCTTCCTCCCACTATTATGCAAATTGGGAAACTGAACCTACCTTCATAAAGTGTGAAAGACAACATAAAATAGGAGATACATCTATGTGGTAATGGTTAAATCACAATATCCTGAATACAACATTTTACATAATGCATTTCAAATGAAACTGCATTTACCTCCCACAATCATCAATGTCACAGTATCTCATCCAGGATCTAGTATCACTGAGAAATTACATACACCTTCCAACCATTGTGGCATTCTGTCAAAACTTGGTCATATTGGGTGGTAATCATCTTCAAGGTGTTTTACTGACAGATGCTGCGACTGAAACCTGTTGGAAATTATGAAAACGATTGGCCAGCAAGTACGATACCATACGTAGAGTAAAATATGGGGCAAACCATCAGAAAGATACTGACCTACTTAGAGCACAGCACAAGATACCTATCACCTACTTAGAGCACAGCACAATATACCTATCTCCTACTTACAGCACCACAAAAGATACCTACAACCTACTTAGAACACAGCACAAGATACCCTAACAATATCGTTTCCGGCTTACCACTTACATACCATACGTTGAGTATCACTTACTTTTCTACTGTTTTCACTGGTAAAGTATCTATTGCATACATCTCCATTCTTTCTGGCCATCGATGTCTGTCACGGTGCAACATAGCTGTAAATATAAATACATACACATACAAAAGGAAAGAAAATAATTAGCATCTGGTGGCTTCTAACTGCAACCACGTACCTGATGGCTGCAGTATCTCAACAAAAAAAGCTTCACACATCTTATAAATATGTGAGTCTATCACATTACACGAACTGCTTGTTTATGTTCTTTTGAATGCATGAGTACACAAATTTATTCTTTCTAACAAAAGTTACTATCAACTTACCTACTTCACTTAGAAGTCAAAAGTACAAAAACTGTTGGTTAACAACTAAAATGCTTATGTACCTTGTTTTGAAGATCTTTTGAATGTACACATACAAGAACTGATTGTTACCAACTATTATGTTTAAGATTTTAGTATGTATGTTGTTGCCAATGCAGTTCTGAGTACACAAATTATTGATTACGAAATAGTTGGAACTTGTTGTTGATGTACCTTGGTTGTGTGAAATGCTTCCGTGTACTTATCTGATATAACCTTGCTGAGGTACCATACATTCTTTCGGAGGTTCAAACTTAAGCAATGACATCAATCAAATACCCACAACCAAATAAATGAGAATATTATTAACCGACTATACAGTAAGAAATGGTGGGGGAGGGTAATGGCATTTCAAAGTGTCGGCTAACTTTTCCCGAGACTTTCCAAAGTGGGAGTTCACCACCTCCAGTTGATCTGCACCTGACCCTTACATGTACCGCACTTTCCTTCATCCTTCGTTATAGCCATATGTCCTGCTTATAGAAAAGTTACTTTCTGACCCCCATATAATGTGACCAATGAAAGCCACATGGTTTGACGCATAGTGTTTCAACTTTGACAGTAAACTTATTTTACTATACAAGAAGAGTGACATATTGCATGGATATTAATCCATTTCAGGTACCGGCTTGTCAAAACAAGAAACCCAAGAGGCTTTGTGATTGGATGCCGCTAATATCTTTGCATTCTGAGCAAATGCCCTCCTGAGAACTCCCTACTTACACCGAGCAAGGTTTCAAAACTAAAACAATCCTTTTCATTTCTCTTTTCTATGCTGAAGTATACATTATTATGTGACAAATTTATACTGTTTCTCGCTGAAATGATAAATGAATCAAATACCGTGATGTATATCTTCTGTGCCTCACACCCCATGCAAATAATTATATGTAAACCATATCAGCTGTACTGCCTTCAAAGGTGAATTCTTATCATTACTATTAACAACAAATAGACAAAATTGATGGCTCCTTAGTTGGGCTCAGTTATAAAGGTTTTCCAAATTTTCAAGCAATCTTATTTCCTTCCTCCCACTATTATGCAAATTGGAAACTGAAACTACCTTCATGAAGTGTGAAAGACGACATAAAATAGGAGATACATCTATGTGGTAATGGTTAAATCACAATATCCTGAATACAACATTTTACATAATGCATTTCAAATGAAACTGCCTTTACCTCCCACGATCAATGTCGCAGTATCTCATCCAGGATCTAGTGTCACTGAGAAATTACATACACCTTCCAACCATTGTGGCATTCTGTCAAAACTTGGTCATATTGGGTGGTAATCATCTTCAAGGTGTTTTACTGACAGATCCTGCGACTGAAACCTGTTGGAAATTATGAAAACGATTAACCAGCAAGTACGATACCATACGTAGAGTAAAGTAAGAGGCAAACTATCAGAAAGATACTGACCTACCTTGAGCACAGCACCAGATACCTATCACCTACTTAGAGCACCACACAAGATACCTATTTACTACTTAGAGCACAGCACAAGATACCTATCACCTACTTAGAGCACAGCACAGGATACCTATCACCTACTTAGAGCACAGCACAAGATACCTATTTCCTACTTAGAGCACCACACAAGATACCTATGTCCTACTTAGAGCACAGCACAAGATACCTATCACCTACTTAGAGCACGGCACAAGATACCTATGTCCTACTTAGAGCACCACACAAGATACCTATGTCCTACTTAGAGCACAGCACAAGATACCTATCTCCTACTTAGGTAGTTTGTGTGTGGTGTTCTAAGTAGGAATCTCCTACTTAGAGCACCACAAAAGATACCTACAACTTATTTAGAACACAGCACAAGATACCTATGTCCTACTTAGAGCACCACACAAGATACCTACAACCTACTTAGAACACAGCACAAGATACCCTAACAATATCCTTTCCGGCTTACCACTTACATACCCTACGTTGAGTATCACTTACTTTTCTACTGTTTTCACTGGTAAAGTATCTATTGCAAACATCTCCATTCTGTCTGGCCATCGATGTCTGTCACGGTGCAACATAGCTGTAAATATAAATACATACGCATACAAAAAAAGGAAGAAAATAATTAGCATCTGGTGACTTCTAACTGCAACCACGTACCTGATGGCTGCAGTATCTCAACAAAAAAAGCTTCACACATCTTATAAATATGTGAGTCTATCACAATACACCAACTGCATTCTTGTTTATGTTCTTTTGAATGCATGAGTACACAAATTTATTCTTTCTAACAAAAGTTACTCTTCAAAAGTACAAAAATTGTTGGTTAACGACTAAAATGCTTATGTACCTTCTTTTGAAGATCTCTTGAATGCACACATACAAGAATTGATGGTTACCAACTATCTTGTTTAAGATTTTAGTATGTATGTTGTTGCCAATGCAGTTCTGAGTACACAAATTATTGATTACAAAATAGTTGGAACTTGTCGTTGATGTACCTTGGTTGTGTGAAATGCTTCCGTGTACTTATCTAATGTAACCTTGCTGAGGTACCATACATTGTTTCAGAGGTTCAAACATAAGCAATGACATCAATCAAATACCCACAACCTAATAAATGAGAGCACAGCACACCTATCAGCGACTGAGAACACAGCACAAGATATACTTATTTCCTCCTTGGAGCACCACACAAAATACCTATTTTCAACTTAGAGCCCAGCACAAGATACCTTTTTCCTTCTTAGAGCACAGCACAAGAAACCTATCACTTAGTTAGAGTATGGCAGAAGACACCTATCACCTAGTTTGAGCACCAAACAATACACCTATTTTTTTACTTAGACCACAACACAAGCGACGATCCATATACTGCACTATAATCCCCCTGTAAACTTAGTTATACAAAAAACTAACACCTGCAGTAAAAACACCCAAGAATCCTAGCTGTTTTTAATTTCCACCCACATGCTATTAATATTTTACACAAACTTCCTAGGGTAGTGCAACTCAACAAATGAACTGTTTCAGAATCTCAACAGCAACGGCCAGCCAACAATGCAGTAAGGTAAGAATATAAAAATATGGTACTAACCAGATCAAACAACTACTACGTTACAACGCTGATGCAAAATATGTAGGCCTGCAGCGTAACAAATAACTGGGGAGAGGTTAGGCTAAAAACAGTGACCACACATAAAACGTTAGGCTAGAGAAACGCTACACTCCACCAAGGCCTGAATACAGGCTAAGTTAACCCTAACATAAAACCTACGTTGGTAGAGCAGTACATGTTATGCGTGAAAAACACACATTAGAGACGAAAGAAGAAAACAGGGTTTACAGAAGACAGAAAACTGTAGCCTGTAGACCTGGGCCCTACGGATAGGGTCGCCGCGGCCTAGCGTTCGGTGTCGCACTCTTGACTGACAGTGACAGTTAAGTTATGCACGGCATGGCAACATGACAAACCGAGCATTGACATTCATTTAACCAGTACATAACAATACTGTAGTGCAACTTTGACTCGAAGGACCTACATAGAGGGAGAGGGAGAAAGGAATAGAAGGAGAACAGGCTACAAAGTATAACCAAAGATTTGAAGAGAACCGGTACATCGGTAAACTTAAATTACCTGATGCCTTGCGGCTACGCTAGAGCCGCGGAAGTGCACAACAACGATTGGGGCGAAGCATGACGCTCACATTAGACTCCCCGATGACGTAGGTTAGAGACACACGAACATCAAAATCGTAAAAAAATGACCGACAAACTCACAAATTCCACGAAAATGACTATAGATCAGGAAGTAGGAATACTTACAAGATGGAGAGAAAAATTAAGGCGAAAAATAATAAAAGAGAAAGAATGGGAAGGAGAAGAAAAAGAGATTATGGAATCGAGGATAGGATCGTGTAAGAGGGCAGCGATTTATACTTGAGTACTTGTTTTTGTAGGAGTGAATGTGCTTGATATTTCTACACAATTTTCCCTAGGTCCGAGTGGCAATTCGAACACTAGATTGACTAGAATCCCGTCCAAATCGTGAAATAGACAAACGTCGCAATATGACCGCCATTTCAGATCCTATTCCTGGCGCAGACATAAAATGTGCATACTTTTTCTGGGAAGCTGGCTACGTCACCAGGACTTACCCTGAAAATGAATACTCTGCTCTTTTACATATGACAAATGAAAGATGCTTCAGGCAAAACGCTACTCCCGTGTGAGGTTATGAGGATGGTTGGGGGACAGGAAGATTCAAAATTGACGAAAAATTAAAATCATTAGTTGAAAAATAGGGATTCCTGGAGATATATTAAATTCAAATTCAGCTTCAAATGTGGCACCATTTTTCATCTAGCACCATATATGAGTTAATTTTTTCCAAAGGGGAGCGGGACACCCGCTCCCCTTACACCCCTCCCCTATGGACCGCCCCCTAACATTAATTCCTCGCTAACATTAATCCCCGCCGCGCAGTGCGCGAAAAGGGCTACGTTCGGCAGACCAAACACCCACCAATTTCATGAAACCATGGATAGGCGCCTCACATGTCATATCAATGACGTATATATAGGCAATATGCCCCCCCCCCCTCTCCCCAAGTGGTAGTCCTCTGGTAATTTCTGTTTACATCATTGTCCCGTTTACCTTCTGCCTAACCGAAAAAAAGTTTTTTCTCTCAATGCTCGATGAGGATTTTGAACCATACTCCGTGACACGTTTCACTTGAAATTCCCTTATATGTAGGCCTATTACCATTTTCTATAGATTGTTTTTCATATCGCACACATGATACACCTATGTAAGGATACATTCAACCTGGCAATCGGGAAACTCCGTTTTCGGCTTTCTTGGGATTTTGTAAAACCCAAACACATGGTGGTGGCTCCACTTAACCTGTTAAGTAAAAACAAACAAAATTCTCTGACGCCTATGTGTTCATCCTGCAAATACTTGTATCACCTCAACTCACCTGATATGTGTTACCATTTTTCATTATGAGACTGATTTTTTTTCACATGAATTCAGAGGAATTGTAGACATATCCCTATTTCAAAGCTGGTATGCAGCTCAGGTACACCGTGACTACCGGTAGTGGGATCCTACTTAGTAGAAACAGGGCACCTCCCTGGTAGAAAGAAGGATTTCCTGCCATCTTGGATATTTGAAAAGCCAGACTTCTTTTATTTCTCTGATAATGTCCTATTCGTGAAGACATCCCCCCCCCCCTCTTATTCTGGACCCCTCTTGATAAGGTATTCATACCGTCGGACTGGTGGCGCCACTCACTTGGGAAAATCCAGCCAGTCGGACTTTTGGACCTTCAAACTACCCTAAAGATTTCACCCTATGGCTTCTTCCATGGGTTTAAAGCTCTAATGAGCCTACATCACACTTAAAGAGTAAGGTAATAGCTCATGTCAATTTTCTTGATGATAGAGACTGACAGCGTCACCTAGCTTAAGAATCCCATCAACGGTGGCGGCGTGACTAAGGGTTTCACACAACCTGCAGCGGTTTTTGTGGAAAGAGGCACTGTATAATTAGTGAAACGACCCCTGTAGAGCCTTGAAGGGCGTTTCCGGTAATTGAGGATTATTTCCATCTCATATTTTGGTACTGGTTTGATACAATGACGTACCCATATCTTAATACAATATATACTTCTATACACTGGTCCACAGTGGCGCCCCCAGGATTTTAGACTGGGGGAGCAGAGCAAATGGAGAGAGCGAGCTTAGCGAGTGGGGTCCAGTTACCCTTCTTAGGGCCCCTAGGGGGTCCAGGGTGTGAAGTCTCAGTGACTTCCTATAGAAGAGAAAGGTAAATGCAAAATTATAACTGTAAACAGGGAAGAAGCATGGAGTTGCTAGGTCACTTCATTTGATTGGGGTTCTCACAGGGGAGGGGCGGGGGTTGGTGTGTAGGTTTGAATGTGTATTCTAAAAAGTCCCTTTTCAAAAAGTGCACGGGGGCACTTGGGTTAAAGACTCCCCTCCAAGGTTCTTCGCACCTGACCGTGACGTGTACCGCACGTATTCCCTTCATACCTTGTTACAACAATATATCCTGCTGATAGAATCAAGTGTTTACACATTAGTGATGGACCGTCCCCTAGTTTGGCCATTACCGTTCCATCATAGTTGGACGCACTTGTGGCAGTGTTCAGAATCTGGTTTACCCTAACACTCTTCTGGGACAAAAGTTTCCCATCTCTGCTACAAAAGTGGTTGAGTTCTATTTACTTAGGGGAAGATGGTATTGCCTATTGGTAATGTTTACGCACGTCAGATTTTTTGCGGAACAACTCTGTGAGCCGGCGAGTTCAGTTCAGTTTAGCTTAAAGTACTTGTCCAGTGCCGCATTCTTAAAGCAAATTAACACTTTTTGCCATTACTGTATCCTCAGGCAACCCATTCCACTCTGAGAAACAAGTAACGACGAACATTGATCCTACTTTGAACAATCTGGATTTTAAGACAATGACCTCTTGTAATTTTACTATTTGCAAACTTGAAAAAGTCAGAAAAGAATAAACTTTCAAAACCATAGACAATCTAGTAGCCCTGCGGTGGACTTTCTCGGAACCTGTTTGCAGTTTACTTCCAATTCGAAGAAATGAAAAGTGTTTCCTCTGTACAATCAAACTGAAAATTTCACAAATTTAGGGAATGATACGAAATGAAACAATCTGAAATTTAACCAGTGACAAAGACCAAGACGTTCATAGCCTACGTTTTCTTGATTGCTGTATAGTGAGGGCCGCAAACAACGCCAAACAAAGCCCTATAACTTCCCGATAGAATTGAACAATATTAAAATCATATTTAAGTAGTGACTTACACTATGTATGGGGCTATTGAACACCACATTTGGCCTACATTTATACACCAAACATCAGTGTTTCTTTTGTCTGAAGTACTAACTGAACAGATCAGACCGGCAAAGCTACACAATCTTGGACAAAATACCTAATTGTGACACCCCGCTCCCCCATTCAATGTTGACTACAGCATTGCTGTTCAAACTGTGCATTCACTCCTATAGCGCAACATTGGAAAGGGGCGCGGGGTTTCATGTTATCCTCTCGCCTAAAATTCAGTATTATGTTTGCAAAGTACGGCAAAGTGTCCCAACAATTTTGTCCAAGATTGAATCTTGGACAAAATACCTTGGGACACCCCGCTCCCCCGTTCAATCAGGTCGGCTATAGGATTGCTGTTAAAAGTGAGCAAGTGACTGCCGCGGGGTTTCCTCTCACCTAAAATTCAGTATTATATTTGCAAAGTACAGCAAAGTGTCACACCAATTTTGTCCAAGCTTGTAGTTTTTGTATGACTTTGTTAGTGAGCACTGTCAACATCATACAAGTTAATGACGTACATCACTCAGTTTGACCTATTTTCAGAGATAGGTTTAGGCCTAAGCTAATGACAAGTACATTTTCCGATACATTTCGTCAGAAAAAAGATATATTTTACCAGCTTACAATATCGTATATAGCTATTGACTTAGTAAATAAGTTTCACTGGCTGATTAGCGCAATTTACTTCTATGCATACTGAAAATATATATGAGCTATACTCATATCAGGGGTGTACATGTAGGTGCGTATGTTTCTGCTTATGTTTCTCGTCACGTTGTAATGTGGCGAATAAGAACTTGTGGGGACTACTTCAGTTCAAAAGGTTGCCCAATTAATTTTACCGCTACTCCAACTTCCAATTCCAAATTTACTAAACAGTGATGACTGTCCTCCGGTCGCTATTGCTAAGGAAATGACCCCTTTTGAATAAACCCCACAGTTCCCGTGTTATTTCTTGTATCGCAGCCGCAGCATTTCCGGAAGTTTCAAATAATCATTTCCAACTTTATCTGGGAACTTATCTTCCTCATTACGATGGCACCACGCTCCACAACACAGCCCGGAGTATGTATTCTGCTACATCAAAGCACTCACCTTACAACGCTATCACATGTGGCCAACTATTTCTGTTCATTATGTTTGACCGTTCCTAAATCATTTCGTTTTCTTCTTTTCATTTCTTTTAACTAGAAGGTACAGACAAGCTGCAGGGTTCATCTGACTATCCTCAAATCTCTCGGACACAGTTAATTCGGAACGGATATACGGACCCCCGCATACATACATACTCTACGAAGTGATTTGAACGCCTAGGACTGAATAACGCGACCGTTTCATTTTTGGTGGTGATATAAACAACAACAACATTGATTGGATTGTATACCGTGTGTTCCTCAGCCTAGAGGAATCCCACTCTTTTCGGAGGATTATCTGACTTCTGAGGATACTTGATAGACATATATATACTTCAATAACAAGGCAAACTACAGGAAGACTCACAATCTCACAACTTCTCATTTGGAGATTAGTATTACTGCATTGGCTGTAGGTAAGGAACAGTGAATTAATCGTTTTGTGTTAAGGGAACTACATCTGCTCGTTTTTCGACATTTTTGGCTGCGATAGTGAGGAATGAGTCATGGCGATAAATCGGAATTCAATTTTAGTGCCAGAGACCCCAAGGCCGCGGGTGAAACTGCGGCGAAACTGATAGAAGCCATGCAGAACAATAATAGCAAAGAGGTACAAATATCAGCCATTTTGATCGGGGATGCAGGGACGGGCAAATCAGCATTGGTGGCGCGATTTGCCGAAGGTGAATGCACAGACCCTCCAAGACTAACAATAGGTAAGACTGTGTAACATTCCTCGAACTTCAGACAAATTATTCTAATGTAATTTTAAAAAGAAGGTCCTGTTTTGAGGAACACCCCAGGTGAAGTTCACTGCTACTGTAGCATAACACGCTCGACCTGATGCCTGTATCTAGATCAAATTAGCTTGCACCATGCATGTAAGACACACGGTTGCAAAGATTTCGCGATTTTGGTTTTACCTGTTTGTGGGAGTTGTTTACAAAAGTTGCTATTTTAGGCAATTTAAAATATAATAAATCTATGTATCTGCGAAATCATGTGGAACCCCATAGCCATAAAGTCACGTGATATTGTGGCGATTGACAGAATTATCACGCCATTGGTCAGTGTTGGACATCAGTATTGCTTTAGATCTTTAGACTTAAGGTGATGGCGTGAGTTTCAGTGGCGTAGCCAGCGAGGAGTCCGGGGGGGGGGGGGTAAGAGTGCCCTCCACAGAAATTTGGGGGACGCGATGGATTATGTTGAAAAATAAAGGAGAGTGAAAAACACGAAGAGAGGAGGAAGGGATGATAAGTTGACGGAGTTGGGGAGAACTCCAGCCTTAACTTGAGAGTGGGGGCGGAAGTAGTTTGGCTTCACAAGTGTGGTCTTTTTATGACAATGAAAACTAAGACAGAACAACTTAACAACACAATTGGAACAATTTGTTCACAAAGGTGTAGAATTGTTGATTAGAGGTCTCCGTTGGCCATACATTCGCCTGTTACTTACATGCGACTGGGGTTGGAATCCGCAGTAGAACATTTCACGCAGGACGCATTGGCAATACGCCTCCCCGGACTGTCAATCCTGCAAAATCTTAAACATTAATGTCGTGGATTCTACAAACAATGTTCCTCTATTTTTCCAACCCTAACCCTGAATTACAAAAAAAATCCCCAAAAAGTATGGTTGTCAATGGCAACTAAGCTATCGCCAATACGAACCGACATTCTGTCATACGGACTATACGACACTTCTAATACTTCAAGTTGGTCAATTCTAGTACTTAAAAAAGTAGGTCATTTGCATGCATCACGCTCGTTCTGCATAGCCTTGACTAATGTCGTACTTCGTGTGTGGGTTGGTCTCATTTTAAGCAGATGATTCCATCTATTTTTTTTTGTAGAAGTCAAAGGTCGTTTGAGGTCATCAGATGTCAAAATGAAAACCTTGTAAACAAATATCTCAAGAGGTGTAGTCTTGACTAATGATTCTTAGTGCGTGCGTTGGTCATGGTGAGTAAATGATCCCTATTGTTTTTGGTGAAGATCAAAGGTCATTTTAGGTCATCCTGTGAAAACCTTGTAAACTGGTATGATCTCAAGAAGCGTAATTTTGACTTATTTCATAGTTAGTGGGTTGGCCATAGTGAGTAGATCTTGGTGGAGGTCAAATTTCATTTGAGGTCACCAGTGGTCAAAACAGCTTAGTGTAGGTCTTTTAATTTCAAAACTGGTAAGTACATGTTCTACCGTCTTCTCCATGAATATTGGCAATTGAAAATTACAGGCATGAGATCCTATTTCAAGGCTGGGTACATGCTGCTTGGAACAAAAGGGGAAGTGCCGCTTCCGGCCATCTAGAGGGTTTGAAAAGCCAAAAATTTTCTTTTAGGCTCCGCGCTATCCGACGGTGACACTCACCCCCCCCCCCCCCCGTGGGTGCAGGTGTCAAAGAAAGTCAATTTGCACCCTGGTTGTTCAAACATGTTTCTTTTAAACTTGCCTGCTAGGCCCATCTGTGGACCGACTGATCTGAAATCCTAGCTTAACCTGGTAGAGCAATACCCCTCTTCCAGGTCAAAAGTATGAATTGATATTGATGAGTTTTGAGAAACTGCAAACAAAGAAATGTCCATCCACCCAGTCTTGAAGTCTTTAAAGTCCTTTAAATTGTGTCAGAAATATCGAAACAAACGTATGGAAATCTGAACTGCAGACAAAACTTGTTCTGACAAAGAATGTAGACTCACTCAACATCACCTGACTCCCACAATCTGGTCACATGACACGAAAGGAAAGAGAACTGAATTACCGTCTAAAAAAGAGAAGCCAATCATTGTCTTCAACTGTGTGGAAGCTGTTACCCGCCAAAAACCTGATTTAGAGAGCTCTTGAATTCTCCTCAACGTACAGGAGAAGGATATCGCTCCTGCAGCAGCAAAGTTTCTAAGCATAAAACGCATTTGAGTGTGCGGCACCCTAATGATGGCGTGAGTTCATAATAAGGACAGGGTGAACAAGTTTTCATTTGATCAATATATTGTTTTACGCAGCCATGACAGTGCTAAAGCGCAGCGTTCAATCGCCTTAAATTTAGCCAGGGAGTTCCGAATAGCAACTTCTGACCTAGCACATAGAAACCTAACAAACAAGGAAAGCCATTACGTAACTGTACTTCTGCCAACCAACCTAAATAACATCGCCTCCATGATATACTTATGCATCGGGATGTTGTAGACTTTCGCTCATACGTGCTATTCAACCACAGATACGCTTCTACAAATTTATGTTCAGATATCACGGTGTTGTAGTGTAGATGTAAGCGGAAGCTATGCCGTGCAGCACCTTCGCCTTGGGCTATTTAATTAGTTTTCCTCGAACGGAAAACGAAGTCCGCCATTGGCCTGGCCAATGGCGAACACATCAAGCATGTATACAGTTTGAGATAAGCCCGTTGTTGATACATAAACTACCATGGTAACGGATAAATCACTGCCAATATATGACGTTATCAATAACATTAACATCCTAGGCACCTGATCAATTTGAAAGAGGGAGCGGCATGTCTGATTTTACTGTAGGTCAACTCTGTAGTCACTCACTACGAGTGAGGAAAGCGTTCATTTTAGGTGGGCGGGGCAGCCAGACGGGGTGAACTTGAGTACTGCTGTATGTACCGATGGTTAAGGGGAAGGGATATTTACTGAGGGAGGGGGAAGGACTTGCTAGGTACCATTGATGTGTCCAGCAGTATCTTTGTGTAAGAGAGATAAACAGAATACAAAATAAAGGGAAAATAATTATTTGAATATTCACCAGTGCGATAAGTTTAGAGGTCATTCATTTTATCAGTTGCATTGTCAAGCTTATTTGCATGTTGTTTAAGTTACGTAATAGTAAGTTCTAAGTTTGTCAGTGATATGTGTTCGATGAGTTGAGAGTTCTCCTATTTTCTCTGTTCCTATTTTCTACCTATGTTCGTCTCGTAAAATATGCACCCACGTTGAAATAATAACACGTTACATTTAGTCTATTGGGAAGCGAGTATACTGTACCTCGTATTCATGTGTCCATTTGGTTCAATGTTTGTCGAATTTACGTGTCTGTACATGAAATGATTGAAGACATTTTTTTTTGTCATTTGTATGTAAAGGAAACTCAATGTTATAGTTTTCCCCGGAGGTATTTCAGTCCCCATACCAATATCTTGTTCCTAACTCAAGATATTGCTGTTTGAAGAAGGACTTCTCTGGTCAAGAAATGAAGCACTCATTTACCCTTGAAAAGCCTATAATGTATTACAGACCGATCATGCATATGGAGATTTTTATAAAATATTAGTATCCTTCATTGTTGGTTGGGGCTCATAGAACAAAATGATATCAGAAAAATATGATTTTAAGTAAAATGAACTGCCTCAGGTAAGAACTGGAATGCTCAAGTCAACTGAAATAAATTTTACTGAAGATAAATGCAGTGACAATTTGATGGATAAATCTTGAAATGCGTCCTCACTTAATAGGGGGATGGCATCTATGATTTCCAAATGATCGAAAATACCGTATATTGTATGCTTCATGAGTATGTATAGTCGTATACTACACAACAATACCTAAGTAACATGCTTGCAAAAGTACTAGGCTACGGTATAGCGTCGGAGTAATTGCTTACGCCATCTCATTTAACTTCATCGTACCAACACTACGCCATTTACGCCATTTACGCCATTTTACTAATTGAAACTTCATATATGCATGAATGGAAAATCATGGTCATACATAAACCAAGACCAATTTACTGATAAAATCTTCAAAATGATGAAAAATTGGCATCATGTCAAGTGTTTGAAAATTTCTTGCCTTAATTTAGTTTTCAAATTTTGGTTCGTGTCATATACAGCAAAATGCAAACTACGGATTACCATTTTTAGAAATCGTGGACACTTCTATATTTGCCAAAAACAAAACCTGCTCCCAGACGCAAACGATGGGGGCACCTTCCTTTGTAAATAAATTTTTGCTAATACAAAATTTGCTATTTTATTCTTTGTGTATTTAGGTATAGATTTCAGCATCGCCAAGTTTAAGCTGAATGGATTAGAGATGCGTTTCCAATTATGGGACACAGCCGGACAGGAGAAATACCGAGCCATCACCACGTCATACTACCGTCGGGCGATGGGCGTGGTCCTAGTCTATGACGTCACCAAAGAGAAGAGTTTCCTTAATTTACATAAATTTTGGATAGAGACAGCTAAAGAGGTAAATGCTGAATACACGCCCAGTTTTGATAAATGATCCAATCAAGAACTAACACTGAAAATTGATTTGTAATGTACAACAAAAATATGTCGAAAAACAAGGGATGTGTTATGCATTGTCGAATTGCTTCCATAAATACTCTGCGTTAAGCTCCTTATGATAAAGGTAGATCTGAATATGGTTTATGATTTTTTGCAGCACATGTATAATTTGTTTATAGACAAACCACCTCGATTCCAAGCTAATGCTATATACTAAGTTTTTACGACCCTTTTTCGCGAAATCAAACAGTTTTTCTTGTGAATGTTTTTCCAACCTTAAAATTGGATGTCACTGCCTCCAAGCTGTCCTCCATTCACAATGTTTCTACACGCAAAATCAATACTGATGCAATTCTTACATTTGTCTTCTATGCGGTGCAATTGAGCGAAGCGTAAGTTTTCATGGAACCTGTGGCTGTTTATACTGAACCATTAATTGAATTTCTTCATTCTTATTGCCCTCTGCGTTTTCTATATGAACTTCATATTCTATCGATTTCTGATTCCAGTTCGCCCACCCGGATTCCGTCTGGTTGTTGCTAGGTAACAAGGTAGACCTAGAAGACTGGCGGGAAGTAAGCACCGAACGCGGAGAGAAGGTATGTCTGTCTGTTTGTTGTACTTCAAAGTCTATAATACCACTGGATATTTTAGGTCTATATTGATAACATGTGATTGTCTCGTTGTAGTGTTTACCGAACATTTATCATGGGCCTGCCTTCCTACGTTATGTTGTCTACAACATTCTACGTACTGTGAACAAATGTGCACCCAAGTAGGCGAAAAATGGAATGGTAGAGTTGATTCAATTTCGAATAGATGTTATATAAGTCTTCAGGTACCTTTCAAACATATTTCTTGATAGGTTCAATTGGTTGGAGAGTTAGCTTGGTGGCAATTCATTGGCTTGTTCATTAAAGCTGTTTACAGTGGTGCTGAGGTTATTTGGGTTCCCGTTGTCCGATTCACGTCACTCAATGCAGCTGATGGGCTGCTGAGCTGGACAATTCTCCAACCATACACTCTCGTCCCTCGGATGGGTCCTTGATGAGCCCATACGGTTCTGTAGGAGACTAAAAGCTCTGTAGCTAGACCAAATAGCGACAACACTGGAAGGGAACGGGAGGAACGATCGCGTTGAAGTAACCGACGGCTTCAGACAGCAGGTCAAGGAATAGGCCGTACTACGGTACAGAGGTCGGATCACATCCGGCGGACCAAATTTCTGGAATCCTTTCACAACGTTTCAGTGTCAGCACTCGATCTGGGAAGCAGAATTAAAACAAATGATGAAAACATCATCGAACCACAATGCATTTGTGGTTTTTTAATCGCTTCAACCTGCCAACAGTTTACTAGCGTTATTATTGTCAACATAGTATACTCTATTACAGGCACAAAAGTTTCGCCCAAATAAGTCACGATTTCTTAAGAGCCCCTTTCTTAACTTTTTTATTAAGAAACAATAAGAAACAATACACACAAATACAAATACACACAAAATTAAACCTAGTTACCAGACCCCTACTGGAAATACGAGAAAAAAATGGATTTTAGTGTTCGCACAACGGAATCTACAAAGACGGGAACGATCATAGACTCTGTAGAGTGTGCTTGGAACCGCCACCTCTGAAAAGGAACATCCATATATTTATACTTCGGTTAGGTATAAGTAGGCTGCAGCTCAAAGGAGGAGAATTCATTTGCCGAGAAACACTTTGCAAAGTCTAAAACGATCACGACAAAAGATACTTTTCCAAGATTTAAATTTACGATAATTTCTACACTGACAACCAGACAACCAGTTCTGCTCACGTTTTCTTCACCGACGGAATATTCATATAGTAAGGATGGTTCCAAATATATGACATACCAGAATTTAATATGAAATGCTTCGTGTGTAACTTAACAACCTTATCAAACAATTATGATATCCAAACAAGTATGATATCCAAAGGCAATTATTGCAAATTCAAACTGTACAAAAACCTGTTTAGCCATACCTTTATTATTGACTACCAAAGCTAAAAGTGGGGTTTTCCTAAATTTACCTTTTGAAAAAATAACTTCTTTTACTGGCAGCTTTATCCTTTGTCTGAAACCAGCTTGTTCATCCCCCCAAAAAAGTGACGTCACATGTTCATTTTGTTTTTTCGTGTCACATTATCGGGGGGTCTAGGAATATTACTTCCCTCGTGGGTAGGGGAAAGGGAAGTACTTTTAATGGTCATGCTGCGGATTCGATGTGCCTGCCATGTCCGTAAATGACGCAAGGGTTTTTAGTTGCATTCAAGCTAAATTATCACTAAAGGCGGGTGGACCATTTCGGACATTTCCGGGAATACAAACCATTGTGACAGTGACAATTGCAAACCCTAACGGTGCCAACAGTGTACCACATTCCTCCCGTCTCACTGCCTGGCTGTCTATTTGGTCACTCCGCAATTCACTCCTCAAATGCCAAGCGCAAACCAGGTGCTATGAGATCACCGGGCCCCCCCCCATCTCCAGGTGATCCCATGTCTGCCTCGATGGAGGGGGGCGTGGAGCAGGTGAGGGGGAATGAAAATATTGGGAGCGTCACCTTTAGTTATTGCGAAGGGTGCAAGATGACCCGAAACGGCACTTTTCTGCTGTTCGCCGAGTACGCACATAGTTTAGGGAAACGAATTTGAATTACAGGGGGGGGGGGGGGCATTTTGTCCCCCAGGATCGACGCTTAGGCAACCGTTTGTGTAATTTTTCATAATAGCATGGTGCATCCTAACTTAAATGTATGCATGAATTTCTTTTGTTATATTTTAGTTGGCAAAGGAAATAGGCTGCTCTTTCTTTGAGGTCAGCGCTCGTGAAAACCAAGGCGTGTACGAATCTTTTGTGTCATTCGCAGGAGACATTTTGAATGATACGGTAAGTATTGCATCTACTTGTAAAATGGCCCTCTCTCATGGCGTATCAAGATGTCCTACCATGAAATATTGAAGGTATGGTTCATGTGTACAATCATAGCCACGATGTCGTGCAATGCAGCATGTGCTCTTCCGAATGTGTTAGCAAATTTAATGTTGGGTTACTAGGTGAGGTCATACTTGAGTAAAGGTCTGAATCCGGTAACAAATGTCATGATGTTTACGTGCGCCATATTGACTTACCTCTTTTGTTTGCTTTTCATCTGGTATAGTATCCTAGCTGGATACGAGGGCACGAACTTAGCGCTAGCACGAGGAAACTAGACGACAGCGAAAACACAGGGGAGAGAAAGTGTTGTAGCGGCAGCAGCGTTCCCTAACGACGATCGAAACTGGATAAACATACATAATAATAAACGGTTTGTGCAATATGGCGTGATGAATATCACACACACAAGGACTTCTGCACGCAGGGATCTGTCGGACCCTCGCAGCGTCCCCATACTGTAGGCGTATGCGGAATTACTGCTTGAATTCTGAGGGCCGGGAGATGTACGAGATATAAGCTCTGCTTTTGGACGAATTAGTAGCGTCCCGTCGCAACAAAGTGTTGTCTTGTGATAGAGTTGCAGGAAAAGAGAGATACATAGAGAGTATGTCGAGATCGACATGAAAGTGAGAAGACGGAAAAGGTATTGAATATGAATAGAGGAATATGTAGAGGTAATTTAAAAAAATGCCTTACTTATAAGCTCTACAAAGGGAAATTTGCTTAGTGTTGCAACGCGGATTGTGGTCAGTCATTGCGTGAAAATTGGAAGTGTTTGAACACTAACGAGCAGTATCCCTGCATCACGATTACCGTAATTTACAACGTACAAAGTAATATAAGATTTAAAATTTCATTAGTATTTCATTAGCATTCTTGGCTATTTATAACTTTAAATAGCTCGCAACCGTTGTCCATGATTCCTGGCTAGCCAAACGGTGAATATGTATAAAGCATTTTCCAGCCTACACTTGCATGACTGCAAATTAAGTGTGGCAACTTATACTTAACATTATAGATATTCCATCCACATACTTATGAATTGACACACTGTTGCTTTTACAGGCACCTTTCATCTGGGTCAATCTGTATAATGACCATAGCTTGTTATTACGTAAGTTACGACTAAGTCTTAAAATGACTCTCGAATTGCAAAATTTCCACTGGCGAATTAGTCCCAGTTTGTATTGCATGCTTCCTAGATAAGATAAACCAGTATTGTTGACACATTCATTACCATTTGTGGACACGTGATAATGATCGTTATGTAAAAGTTACATTCAAATCAAATTTATCGATTAAAATAAAAATTTTACTTGAAAACATCACTTTTTTGTTCTATTTATGGTTTGATTGTGGAATTGTCACATTTCTCCTATGAGACCACTCGATAAACACTTGATAGCCTACATGTCCCCCCCCCCCCTTGCATCCAGGGGGATGACCAAATATTGCTTCTATACCTGGACCCAACCACTTTAAGCTGACTCCTGTACGCCGCGCCTGATAGAACACGCTAATGCGGCAACTTTAATCTTTCACCCTGTCCACCCTGCTGTCAGGGTTGTCGCAAGGATCTGATGCCTGTCAAAGATTTTTAGCAGTCTGGGCTGAGGGTTTACGGAGCGAACAAGGAAGGTCTGCATACACAGTCTAAGCGGAACGCGACCATCAGTTGGCGCGATGCATACCTGACATTCAGATTACCGCATTTTGCTGTTCAGTTTACACCTCACCCCGGTGAATTCAGTGAGTCCCACTCAGTGCTATATTTTACTACACCGACGATCAAGTGGACCATATGAATACACATCCAAAATCTGTGATAGAAGTTGCTGCATTTTTCGACGGTAACAGCTCTGTAGCTATTTTAGGGGTGTGATGGCTGGATGTTTTTCAAGTGAACGGCGGCGTCACGACGGTATATAATACCTTATCAGGAACGAAAAACAAAATTGGGGGAGGGTTCGGTAACGTCAGCTTATGCACAAAGCACTCACACAGTCATATCGAAGGCTTCTTTACTGTTCAACCTGATTGGTTGTTCTCCCGAAACATTAATTATGGGGTGTGAACTAAATGGTTTCTTCAGCAAAATAGCTTGGAGCAAACTTACAAGACCGTACAGTGTGAGGTAGAAATCGACGAGGAACAGAAGAGGGCGCAGTCAGCTCTGAACAAAAGAAGCATAGTCACGTGACAGACTACACCACCCCCTTTCAATGTTGTCCAAGATCATTGTATGAGAATTTCGATTTCGATTTCGAAGTTTAAATGATACCCATCTTGATGAAAAAGAAATGCATACAAAAATAGCATATAAGGTGTTTGGATATGTGTTGGGCATAAGATAATGTGTGCATGGCGGTCCGGTGGTGTACCGCTCCGGTTTTGAGAACTTTTAGTTCCAGAAAGTTGCTCTAACAATTTTTACTTTCTAGCGATTCACTTTTGTACATAGTTTGCTGCAACCGTCGACGATTGCGTAATAATATAAAGCTACAACTCATATTTTGTATACACTTAAATGTAGGGATATTCCAAAAGATACGATCGTCCCAAAAGATATTCCAAATTTAGACAATTTCAACTTTAAAATGAATTGCCACCTTGAGAAAGAAATTTTTTTTTTGATAGGTGGGAAAAGCATGGGAGAAGATTTAGCGTAGGGGTGCCCCTCTCCGCTTTTTGAGAATTTTAAGTACCAGGTAACCTTTCAGTCCAGAGCAATAGTTGGTACCTTTTGAAATCATAAAATCTGCTTGTTTACCTTTTCTCGGGGTTTGTTTTCAATCAAAATGCGATTATTCACATACCGAATTTTTCTATGTGTACGTCTTTTTCATCAAAATCTCGTTTTGTGTGTATGAACAAAATCAACTTCGGCCTTACGCATTTACCGTAGTGTAATGAATTCTTGGGGATTATGCTGTCGCTGGTTAGCGTTGATTAACCTTTCATTATTGACAATACTACTACTTATAAAGTAAACGCTGAAATGAAATTGTGAAAAACTTTTTAAGTTTCCAATAAATAATGGCCAGCAGCGTAAATGTTTCTTTCCGATGGCTCTTCGTTGTTTCTTAATAAAATGGATCAATAAATCATGGACCATGGGCGTAAATGCCGGGGGGGGGGGGGGGGGACAGGGGAGACACGTCCCCCACATTGTGATAGAAGGGGGACATAATATCAAATGTAATGCAATCTCTGGCTGCGTGACCATGCAGTTTAGGTGTTCATGTACCAAGGTAAGACTCATCTACACATCCCAAATGCCAACATCCTCGCCCTTTGCACGCAGTGATTTCTTAACCGTGTTATGTCATTGGACAAAAGAAGGTATGGGACAAAAGAAGGTATGGAGGTTCCCTCCCCAAAAATAAACCAACAGAATTTCAAATGACCCGAAATAGGAGAACCTAGGTAAAAATTTTGTTTCTGAACGTGTGTTTGAATGAATTGTCGATTTACACGCAGGGGTGTCGCGACGGGTGAAGATGACCACCCCCCATCAACAAAACAAAAGTCACGATAGTCGGAAAATCTAAAAAAAGCCAGTTGATCACTTTTCATATTTCAGTCTATCACATGTTATGACGTAAAAAGATGCCAAATATTTCACCAGATTGTGAGGTTACCTGGTAACTGAAACAAATTTTCATTAAATCTGAAATTTTATATGAACGATCACTCTATTCTACACAATACTATACTGGAACTTTTCATATCTCAATCTAGCACATTTTCCGACTTCAAAAGAAGCCAAGTATTGCACTAGATTGCAAGTTTGGGGTGGTAAACCTCTTCCCTCTTACAGATCTAGATCAACCATCACTCTTCTCATGCTTCCCCATCTATCGAAATACTATTGTATGGTTAACTTTTTCGATGTGGCTGTCATTTTCAAACGTTACCAGTGTAAGAAGAGTTCTACTTTGTCATGCAATCATTGACGGTTGCAGCAAACTAATGAACACCTTTAATGAGAGTAAAAATTTCTTGGGGGAAAATGACTGCAATAGATGCAAAATGTTGCACCAGAATTCGTTTAAGAATTCGTTTAATAATTTGTTAGTGCTACAAAATAAAAACTGTTGAGTGAACTTTTCGGAATTACGATAGCATAAATATCTTAAATAAGTGCAATCCAAATTAGTACTAGTTTTAAAAAGAATGATGTTTTTCTCATTAATTGAGAAATTGCAGAAATGAGAGCTCTTTTTCAAGGCTGGGTACATAAAGGCCAGATCACCCGGGAAGTGCCGTTTACCACCATCTGGGTTTTTTTTTTCAGGTACGCCAAGCGATGGTGGCACTCTGCTATAGGTCTGCCCAAAGTGCACGCAAAAGGCTTTTGCCCTCAGGTCCCCGCCAGGTCCCCACCCCTCCTGAAAACCCTAGAGAGATGCTTTGTATGTAATATCAATGACGTGTAAGCAAAATATGCCCACAATCCTTAGACTCGTGGCGGTGCTATGTAATTTTCTGTTTACATTCTATTCACATTCATCTTCTGTCTAACCGACGAAAGTCTTTTTTTTCTCATGAAATTTCGCTGATGGTTTCCAACCACTCTCCATAAGACGTTTTCTGGAAATTCCCAAACATGTAATTCCCATACATGTAATTCCCATACATGTAATTCCTATGTATGTATTTCCCATGCATGTATTTTTCATAGATGCGTTAGCTCATCGTAGCCCTCCTCTTAGATAGTAATTAGAAACAAACTCATTCGGGCAAAACTCTCCCCCCCCCCCGAAAAAAAATCCAGGAGTCCCTACTCGATGCGCTCAGCCCCAAATATTTGCAAAGTACTTAAAGAAAATGAAAGAGGATGAGTAATTCATTATGATTCTTGTATCACCTGAATCCCCATCTGATATGTATTTGCCGAAGCATTTTTTGTTACATGAAGAATTGCAGACACGATATCTGGGTATATGCAGCTTAGGACAAGTCGGGAAATGCCATTTTCGGAGATCTGTGATGTTTGAAAAGCCCAAAATTTTATTTTACGCTCCTCGCCAACCGATGGTGGCGCTCCGCTTAGAGAATCCTGTCACACATGAAATCAGGCCAGCCTCCGCCCCTGGTTAAAACCCATGGACACGCCCGGATTGCCCTTTTATAGACTCCAATCACTAGACCCTGCCCCCCCCCCCCGGCCTGTCAATCATCATAGGCCTTTGTGTCAGACCAGTTTTGCCATTTCGGTACCATTCGAAGATACAGAAACCTTCGAAGATACAAAGTTCTTCATTCAAATACTAGCAATTTTGCAAATACCTCATAGCTTTCTGGCTTTTTCTTCTGATCACGTTAATGGACGTTACCCCAGACCCCAGGGGGCCTGTCCAATACACAGAAATCTCGAATGCTCCGAATCCCTCTAATTACACATATCCCCGGGGACTTCAATGTACATTATTCTGCCACGTACGTCAATCTGCAAGAAAAAGTGACGAATACACAATACTTGCTCCCACACCATAACCTAACCTACGGATTACTCTACATCATATGTCACCTACTAGTCCTAAATATCACTCCAGCATGTAAAACAACTCACACTTATATTGGTGAATTCACAGTGCTGCCTCTGTACGTCCCGGTGGCACGTAAAGGGTTTGCTGTGACCTGTACTGCCACATCTAGCCGCTTAGAACCTAACACGGTACCGGTGTAGGTTACAGTTGTCCTGACCTTCACAGTGTCTCATCAGTTAGCAAAGGTGACTCTCTGTTGTTAACAACTGAAACACCCATCAGTGACCAACAACAACCAGATGCTAACAAAACATGTGATTGCATTGTTCACAACATACCATCTAAATATATGCAAGATACCGTGCATCATTTAGATGGCACAACGGAATGTATTACTCATGCATCAGCTCTGACTGCAATTCCAACGGTATCTAAGAAAAAAGGCACATGTCAACACATGCTGAGAAGCCTTACCACCTCCAGCATCTCACGCATATGTTGCTTGAAGCTCCATTCACTCCACATGTAATTAAACATCATAGACAAATACAATGACACCGCAGCTCAAAAAATGGGAAAATTTGCCGTAACACTACTGGCGGCGCTCTACTTTTTATAGTCAATGGGAAAAACAAAAATTGTAGGCGGTAGGTTGAAAAATAATAATAGTAATGTCAGTAGAGCAGCTCCTGTCTGGATGTATTTTTGTACAATGGTCGAAAATGACAGTAACAGAAGTCGAATTGAACGGTTCTGACTATAAACGCCTACATAAGCAACAGTAGTCTCACTGGTGCAGCCAATCCTCACATGACATCATACATTTATCCCTTCTCGAGAGCTACCTACCCTAACCATTATGGTATATCTGGCTATCACGTCATGTGCTATCATGCAGAAAAGGTTTTCTCGAGACATGATTTTAGTACATTATGGACATTCTGTGAGGACTACGATCTTGGACAAAACACCTTGGGACACCCCCCCCCCCTTTCAATGTTGGCTATAGGATTACTGTTCAAAGTGTACGTTCACTCCCACAGCAACACTGGAAAGGGACACCGGGTTTCATGTTATCCTCTCAACTAAAATTTAGTGTTATATTTGCAACATACGACAAAGTGTTCCTCTAATTTTGACCACGATTGTAGTTGACTGGTGTATAAAAACATACAAATCAAGCCATCGCTCCTTAGTCGGTCATATCGGGAATTGTACTATTTAGTGAAAAGAATTTTTACTAATTATCTACAAACTGATAGCCTCACTGGGGTGTCAGCCTCATATGATATCATATATGTTTATGAGAGGAACATACCCTAACCATTATGGTATATCTGGATATCACGTCATGTTCTATCATGCATAAAAGGTCTTCTCGAGACATGATTTTAGCACAATATGTGTATTTTGTGAGGACTAGGTGGGTGGTAACAGTGATCAACTGAATATTCACCACTAGTATACTTCCCACTGGCTTGCTGAGTCAAGATTAAGTTGAATGAAAACTGTCATCCGCTGCGGTACATTATCGTATTTTAAACTATTTGTCGTTATATTAGAAGAATTTGAAACTTTGTGGCAGCATGTACCACCTGACATATCCCCTATTTCAAAACTGTGTAAATGGCACCTTAGGACACCCGGAAAGTGCAGTTTTGGGTCATCTGAAAGTTTCATGAAGGTCAAAATTGTCTTTGTACACTCCGCGCCAACTGATGATGGCGCTCCGCTTAGCTAATCCCGTTCGACCATGATCCTCAGGCCAACCCCCACCAACTGCTGAAAATCCAGATCACTCCAGACAAGGTCTACTTAAAACCACCAATCAAGAAGAAAAAAATGCAATTGATACTTAAAAAAATAAGAATCCTGAAGATTCAGTTCAAATCTAGAGTAAATGCAGCATCACTTTGCATCTTGTCCACCTTACATAAGCAAAAATTGAGGGGATTAGACCCTTCCGTAGGGCGACGATTGGTCATCAATTCCATCAATAACACCGTAAAGACCAGCTAACGCTGGTTTAAACTTTGCATTTTTGAACCAAATGGCCTTCCATACCCTATTGCTCACACACTCCCTTCGGGCAAAGTCTAGCTACACCACTGAAACGACGTAACGTACTAAGGCATAGACTCACATGTTCCTTTGCCGTCCAATAATCTGACAAATATAGTAAATGGTCGCAAACACTTAAGAAGTTGTTGAGAGTTTTAGATCTCATTGTGTAAACATTCAGTTATTAGGCATTACTAAAATCTACCCAAATGGGTATGTGCATTTTTTTTAATCGTCGATAAACATACATGCTATCCGGAGAGAAATGGACCAAGTGTTGTTTTATCTCTGCTTATCTTTTAAATTAATATTAAAATTTGATTAACAAGTATGGTATACCATGTTTATGAAGGCTTACCAGTTATTTGCCTTAGCTGAGTTCGTGTAGTGAAACATGAAAGGAAAAGGTTATGACTGTTAGACACACTACGCGTCCTCGCCACGGGTTTTTGAGAGTGACAATTTTTAAACTTGCGTCAAGTCGTCAATATTTACCATTACGGTTCCTGCACAAATTATCAGGTATTTTATCTCCCACGGAGCAAAGGCCACTGTTGACTGTGTAGAATTACTGGTGAAGCACTTGGCACAATCACAGACCTGTATGTAGCACAGAAACATGTAGCTGCAGATTTGTGTTCAGTTCAACTGAATGATCGCAAAACATGAAGTTCAGAATTCAACAACAGATATACTCACAGCCTGGGAGCGATCCAGTTAAGGAATAAATCACTTCGAAAATGACTTCCTGCAATCGATTTGTACCAAGGAGAAAGAGCGAAACCAAGTTCGCCAAATGCTGATTCCGTTTTATGGTACTGGAAGAGCGGATTTAAGTTTAACGAACGTAAGCGTACAACTATCGGTGATGGGGTACAACTACAAGACATGAAGGTGTGACTCAACAGTGGAACGAGAATCCAAAAATGAAAAAATGATCTGTAGGGTGGATATTGCCACACCATGGCGTAACGCGGGTTATTCTCGATTCATTTATCGTCTCTGAGAAATTTGAAAGTCAACTGAAATAGAAAATTGCCGAGAATGATCTACAGAGAAGACCTCCTTATGTGATATAACATTTGCCTGTATGGGCCTTAACTCGCCGTATACAACTTAGGCGTGGATTTATTACAGCCGTGAGGCTTAAACGGTATCTCTATGTTATGTGTTAACATAATATGCTTCATTTAGTAAAGGTAGGCTACTACTTAATATCTTTAGGATTTCTGGAGTAAAACCTGACAAAACATGACTAACATTGAAGAAGACGAAAACACATTTGCAATGGATGACGAGCACTATGTAATGTCTCATAAGATCCTATTGGTCGGAGCATCAGGAGTCGGCAAAACGTGTATTCTGAAACGTTTTGTCGACGGTGAATTTCCAACAAATAGCAAGGCCACTTTGGGTGAGTTACAGTGATCTAACATGCTATAAACAAAATAACCTCGTAAATGTAATAACCAACCAACCAACACCATGCGCATAACCCCAACTCATTAAAGATTGGTTAACTGGGGGGGGGGGGGGAGGGGGGTACTGTATACTTTCCATTCAGCAAAACAGACTGCGTCAACATGCATACTAAAGTTTGAAGGAAAAACTAATCGTTTCCTAATAGGAGGGGGTGGGGGGATAGTTCTTAGGAAAGACGCATTGTACATTTCACGCATTTTGTCTCCGAGTATTCGAGAAAAGGTGTATACATAAAGGACTACAGTACCTACCATTATGATATATGCTAAAAAGAACTACGATAATTGGGTGCACCTTACGGTGACACAAAAAGTTGTAAGGGTTGTAAAGATCTCAGGCTCCCATGCCAACTAATTGACAAGTTTGAGCATGTAATTGTAACTCAATCTTGTTTCTAATGGCTTTAAAGGGAAATACGGCGTTTAGAATACACAGGCATAACAAATAAAACAGCTTTCATTGTTAAACCGTTCAGTCTCATTAATAAACATCTGCAAAAGCTTCAGCTCCTCAAAACATTATGCATGTGATGAGTAACGGAAGATGCATCATTTGAATTTTGGAAAGTTTGGGCGAACAAATTATTGTTGATCAAATAATAATTGATAACTGTGAGAAACTTATTTCTTGAAAAGAGGCCTTTTCTTATTTTGAATGATTTATCATTCTATGTTCACAAACATTGGTTGTAAAAGTGCCATTTTTTTTAATTTGCAAAACAAGCGCCTTCTTTCGCTTGAGCAAATAGCATGTTTTTTTTTTCAAGAAATACGCGCAAGTATAACTGGCTCCTTAAAGTATAACCACTCTAGGGGGAGTTTTTAGGGTTCGACTCTTAAAAACTGTTTTAATATGGAAGTATGCCAATTGATTAACATATAGCTTGAAGCTCACACTTCACATTGGACACTTACCCATTGTTAAATCTTTGATCTTTATTCTTTACAAGTAGATAATTTGCTTTCCTAAATTAAATGAAATTAAGGATCGACTTAGCGGAACCGTTTGAGTCTAGACTCAGCATGGTTTCTTCAGGGAATTTTACTTAAAGATGACCTTGCCGAACGTAAAGAATTTGTCTGTTACATAAAACATACTCACTCCCTCTGTAAATGTATTCGGATTTCTTTCTGTGATGTTTAGAAACTACGGGGATTGTGGTGTACGTAAATCTTGAAGATATGTCATTAACAAGATTACATCACATGTATGATTTATTTTCAGAATTGGATAAAATGTTTCTACCTTTTCGTTCTTCTGAATGAACGAACGCATACAAACGAATGAATAAATGAGACAAAGGTGATGACACAACCAGGATTAATGAATGAACGAGCGAGTTGATCGAGGAACCAGCAAATAAATGAATGAAGGAATAAAGGGTGAACGATTAAATGAACGAACCTTGGAAGAACGGAAAATATACAAATATTCTGCCTTATTATCAGAATAAACTGAATCTGCATTGTAGCATATGAAAGAATTGTAATTGGGTCGAGAAAAGGCCTAAGCGTAGCTTCTGAACGGGGATCCAAGCAAACCCACAGCAAACCAAATGTCATGTGTGCCTTTATTTTCATATAACATATCGAACTGCTCCCATCAACTGAAAGTCCTTCAAGTCTAGTCGAGCTACTAACCATTTACACGAAATCTCACCCACCTCTCATGAGGTCTGTCGCTCGAGCTTCACGATGGCAACGTAAATCATAAAGACTCATAGAAGACACATAACTCAACCACTGTACAACTTATAATCGTACAACCACCCCAGCATACCTGCAATCACAGCTGTAATGACAGTCATGTGTTACCATACGTACTTGCAATAACATCGCAACTTCATGCTATGTCCCGCTTATTCAAACGAAAGGTGACCCCCCGAGGTCTGAGACAAGTCCAAATAAAAAGAAGTACAACATAAATAGGTTTACTTATTAATATTCCAGTAATAACAACGAATCAACATCCACCACAACAATTGCTGAAGTATCACCATCACTACTTCATCAAGATAACAGTCCCATGCAGTACCACCGAACCATTCCCGTCACCACCACTATCATAACTATTACCACCGCCATCACCGTCATCGGCATTAGCTGCACCATCATTACCATAACAATCAAAGTGACCACATCAACACAACCGTGCCCACCAAAACCCATATCATTATCATCATCTGCATTACCACCACCACTATCATCATTACCACCATCATTATCATCATTATCATAGCAGCACCATCATCATTCTCGTCAGCATTATCCTTATCATCACCACCATCGTCAATTATCAAGCAATTTGTTGTAAACAGGAAAAACCTGATAAGTTTCATTTGTACTTGGTAACCTTCATCCACTTTGCTCAAAGACAATTCGAAAAAAAAAAAAAACATCGTTCGTTCAACAAATTCGCAAACATTTAAAAGAGTTCGTGGACACTGATTTGACAGGATGTATGAATTGTTTTCCACTTATACGTTAGCACAGTAAGTACAGGTAAGTACGTATGGGCCTAATCATTGATATTTCTGTTTGATAAGGAGACTTTAAAGAGGGTCAAAATTTACCTAAATGGAGTACCATCTTCAACCTGATTGTTCCGATGTAAACGTGTTTAGTCGAACTCCGTGACTTTATTCAAACACATTACCAAGCCTACCTGTGAAGAGTTCATCTTCAGATACACGCTTTATTGACCCACAGCAAACTTTGTTTGAGATAATGTAAAGTTCCCCTACAACAATCTTGGCTAACAACGTGAGCATTGTCGAGTTAATTGGTTAGCAGATGGAAAGAAAGATATCGTAAATTAAAACTAGGACAGTTTATTATAGCAGCAACGTGAGGCACAAAAGCATTGTATTGTAGATTCCGACGTGGAACGATATAATGGTTGGACTCTATCGGAAATGGTGATACTAATAGTCAGATAGAGCAAGGTAATTTTAAGGTCATTTGAGTTTTCGTTCAATTTATTACAAAAAAAAATATTTCTGATCACCCTCTCTGTTTTCAGTTTAACCAGGAGAAGGAGGAAGAGTGAATCCCCTACTGGTAATGTCTGCAGTATTGACCAGCCGGTGGTGTTGGTGGTGGTAGTGGGAAAATAAATATTAAGTGTCATGGTCGGAGAGCCATGCAGTAGTTTTGAAGAAAGAATATAAAAATGGAAAACCAGAGAATCTGTCGAAAGTTTCTCAACATTTTGAGATAGCGGTGTATATGAAATCATACTACCAAATATAATACATCATATTGTACATCTAAAGGTATATTTAACATGGCGTCGTATCTTCCCACTGCACTGGATTTCAAAGTCGCCCAACAGATGAAAAAAATCAGCAATTACTGGGAATGGGAATATCTGACCATTTCAAAAGATTTAAGGCACATGATGTTTATTCTTTTAGGAGACATATAAATGAGTATTAAGAACAATAACACTAAGGACTGCGGTATATAATGTTTAACTAGGGCACGACATTAGTACCGTACACAGTTACTTTCATGAGCTGATCCAGGTTTTCTCTAAAGGTTTGGGGGGGGGGGGCGAGGTCGACCGTGGCTTGTCGAAAAGTACCGGTCGTCCTGGGGGACCTAAGAGTCGCCCCCTCGCCTTTTGAAAAGTTTGGTTTCAAATTGGGGTCTACACGCAAATATTCACTACCACCTTCCATTTCTCCAGCATGTTCATGCAATAGATATGAGAATGTTTTTGCGTCCCTCTTCACATTTAAACAAACTGTTGTAAGGAGGTGTCAGTACAAAGAATTGCCGATAGGTTATTAAAACAAGCCAGACCATCTATTTGCCACTGACTTTTCAAAATAAACCACGTTGTACAGCCGTTCCGCTATCAATGTCAAAAAGTGAATCATTGTGTCTGAACTGGCTTATCCTCCTTTTCGTGCAATGAATATTAAATATATCTGCCATTGAATATTCAATAGGTTTGGATTTCAGGATCAGATCTGTGAGAGTGAACGACAAACTTCTGAAACTACAGCTGTGGGACACATCAGGCCAAGAAAGGTTTCGATCCATGACACAGTCTTACTACAGAGGAGCAACCGGGGTCTTTCTAGTTTATGACGTCACCGACGATAATTCCTTCAAAGCACTGCCATCGTGGGTATTGGATATACAAAATGTGAGTCATTTTGAATTAAATTTTTATTGTTTATTGATCTGCCATTCTTCTCGTTAATTTGCATTCAGCTTTTAAATTAAGCCAGCCTAATCGTGTATACAGTTTGCCGAATACAAGCAAATTACAACGACAGATGTAGTTGATGTCTTTCAATGAAACCTCGCCAGTACAAACGATCTCCACCTATCAGGTATAGCATACTACCACCATTAGATATGTACATCCGCTGGATGAGTGCACCGTCAAAACAACCCGTCCTCGGAAGAAGTGCCTTAGAGGAAACACGGAGCTCCCTCTATTTAGTCGTATTTTTAGTGATACTATTTTTTCTTAATTGGAAGTTAAAAAGGGCTAAATTAAAATACAGATGATTTGAAAATGAGGATGATTGAGGGAGGTTTAAATTGTTTGGGAAAATCGAAGGTTTCGAAGTGATATTTCGGTCCGAAATTCACGTGAAAGGAGCTGGAACAACACCCCTTCTAGTTCTGAATGGCCAACCTGAGGAATTATGCAAATACCATGATAGGTTAATTCTTTAGCTGACACCGTCATGATATGACGTACCTTGAAAACTAAACGATTGAACCGCGAGGGTCACTAATTTAGTGTGTAAGTCAATGAGAACGTTGATGGTTGTGAGCTACCTCTAAAGGCCAAATCGGGTCTGGCATTGCAACTGCAACTAGAATTACAAAATGTCATATTTACTTCAGGAAACCAACACATACCAGCCTACGTACAAATTCTAGTGATTTTTAAGGCGATTACTGTACAAAATGACGTTAGATACCACACTAACTCAAGATGTTTGTGCACAACACATTGTCACTGTAGCACGCGGGCGGGGGGGGGTCATATTTTGGACGTCACACCTCAAATACATAAAAAGAGCACTCTTTTCTAGCTATTGGTTTGCATAATTGGTATCATCACCGCAGACTTAATTGGATTGTACAGACTGAATGTGCTACTGCATAATGTTGAGTAGATGCGAACAGTATGATTTATGGTAACATCATTAACTATAGAACCATTTTCTTCCCCCCCCCCCCATCATCCCCAACCCCTTTGATTAGCTATATGAAAGGTAATACCGACATGCATAGTTCCTTACAATAAAACAGAAACTTGTACGGGCTTACAAAATAAAAAGAGAACTTGCATATTTGGAGCAAATATAGCATTTTATATATTAGGCCTAAATAAAGCCTTTTATAATGTCATTGAAGATGGCATTTAGCTTACCAGGCTTACCAGATTTTTTCATATATTTTTTATTACAGCTGTCATCAAGCATAAAGTAGCGATACGACTGAAATTAAATGCTGTTCCTGTCCGTAAATAGATACCACATGTTTGTGCGGTCAGGTTTTTATGGTGTTCTGTATAATGTTAGGGATTTGTTATACATCACATGCCGTTAATTTGGCCTTCTCATTATGCCCTATATCATATCAATATCATTCCACAATCTCATTTTACAAGATCGCACCAGGCCTGATATTAAAGCGTGACGTAAATTTGTATTATGAGTTGGGATGGTGGATAATGGGGGGGGGGGGGGCTAAGTGCATCGATAGTGTTTGTTTTTGTTTCGTGCTTTGCTTGGAGAATTAACATTCATGAGAAACCGCATCATCACAAATAAAATGATTAAATTAACACAATGTATACAATCCTGAGTCCACAAACCGTTTGATTTTGGGGGTAAAAATTTAAGATGTACGCACTGACAAGATATAAGCGCTGAGATGTGTGCGTTGTAGCTGAGGTATTCATCGTTACAAAGTAAGGCAGGCGTTACTTTCATAACAGAACGCCAACTTACAGTCTGATTGGAAAGAATTGTAACGGAGAGGATACATGTCCATGTGTATAGGGGGAAGAGGGGGGGGGGGGCAGGAGATTGGTAGAGTATGCTGTGATACTAGATTTGCTAAGTACTTGAGATTACATTCTCAAAATTACCTCATCACTTTTCATTTATTATAAGTGATAAGTGCAGAACGGGCTACTTTCTTACGAGTATGCTCATTTTATTAGTTACTTTTCTATCATACTATAATGCAGTTACTTTAACACACTCGTCGATTTTTTTTTTCATGTAGCACGCACCAGAAGATGCGGACACCATCCTTCTTGCGAACAAGATAGACCTGAAAGAGCAGAGGATAGTCAGTCAGGAGGCAGGTGAAGAGGTATAAGCCATCTTCATCATTCATAAGATGCTTTTCTGTAGGTGCATTTTTATTTCTCTGGTGGTGAATGGACAGCCTAAAAGGTCTAAACAATTCAAAATCTTTATTTTTATAAAGCGCTTTACATAATCAATGGCAGTATAGTAAAATTATGCTGTAGTAAAAAGAAACAGAAAAAATGGATATGAAACACTGATACACTCGGAGGTAGATATGAGACTATAAATACTGTAAAATGGATCCTTGTCAGGTTCTTCTGAGAGAAAAGGGATGAGAGTCTTTAAAGAATGTCCAATGGTCTAATGAGAAAAGTAGGTTTAATAGCTATTGCTTTATCCCCCGTGTAAATGATTAAATGAAAATCAAATAAATTTTCAGCGGGATAGACTGTTGATTGCATAATAAATGTCAAATTTGAGGTTTTAATGGCTACTCAACAAATCAATTCAAATAGCAACAAATCTGATCATAAAAAGTATCTACATTGTGCAGCTGACTTGATTTGACAAATGTAATGTGGGAAGATCTTTGTCGTTCAACACTATATTAAAAGCAAAAGGAAGAAAGAGCAGACCACAATGTGAATCGGTGGTAATCGGACTGACTTATCATGTATAAAAGAAATAAATGTGTCGGGTAGACTTCCGTTGAAAAAGCGGGTAACGAGATTGAATTACCTATATTGGGTGAAATGTTCAGAAGTTTATGGCAGTACTGAAGAAAAAAACACGCGAAACTAGTTTAAACGAATCACATACTTGCATGTCAACTTCAAAGCTGCCCGTGTTTCTCCTTAATACTCCTAATAAATGTTTACGAGCAATGAAGCAGTGTAAAATCAGTGTAAAACAACCAGCGATACTCAAGTCACATAGAGACAAGCCATGTACAAAGACAACTACTCAAATTGTGTATTTTAAATCGAATAACATGCATGGGTATTAAAGAGAGGCATATGTGAATGAGGATTTAATTTTATCCAAACATCACTTGAAACCACAGTAGGTGAGTTAAATTCACAACTTTTTAGTAGTATGTTCTTACGATTTTTAATATTTTAGTGATACCAAGCAGGGAGCTGTTATTACAACTATCATTATCCAGCAGAAATCAGTGAAAAATGTGAAGTGAGAGAGAGGGAGCAGTATTTTAGCAGAGGAAACTGAGCCGTTCGTTTACCACTGGCTCTGAGAAAAAGTGGCTATCACAACATGTCAAATGAGTGGTTCAGCTTTAAATGAGAAACTAGTTATTATGCTGTTGGGTATGAGTGGATACCACTGGTTTGGATAATTGTCAACATTACATGTAACA
This sequence comes from Stichopus chloronotus, assembly GCA_021234535.1. Classification (NCBI taxonomy): domain Eukaryota; kingdom Metazoa; phylum Echinodermata; class Holothuroidea; order Aspidochirotida; family Stichopodidae; genus Stichopus; species Stichopus chloronotus. The sequence goes on from CM037831.1 coordinate 26,158,897, forward strand.
TAATTTTATCTTCTCTCTTTTTTCATTACTTCTCTAGTTTGCGAGGCAGGGTGGTATGGTGTATCTTGAAACGAGCGCAGTGGCAGACGTTAACATCAGCGAGGCTTTCCAAAGAATGGCGGAAATTGTCTCATCACAAGAAAGGGTAGGTTAGGTTTATATCATACTAATATGGGTTTGCTGGAGAAACTAAAATTACTTGAAAATGTGTCATACTACACACAACGTCATTTCAGGTGACCAAAACTTCACAAAGTTATCTGTCGTTACAACTGTTAGCCACAGATCAGAAGCTGATCTACGCATTTCGTAAGGAAAGGGGGGGGGGGGGGGGGAGAGGGTTGTATGCTTTGAGAACGATTGGTGGAGGGGAATTGAGGGAAGACTTTCTAAACGGAGCGCCATCTTTAGTTGGCGCGTAGGATACCCGGAATTTTCGGCTAAAAATTCTCCCGTTGCCGAAAATCATCCCTCCCAGGCTCCTAGAAATAGTGCTGTCAGTATTTTCTTTGATGGAAAACGGTTCTTAAAATTAAAAAGTCGTGCAAGTTTCACTCAAAACTTTCAGAACAAGTGGCGTCACAAGGGTTGTTTGCAGGTCGGTTGTTTGATGGTCAAGATACTAGATGTGTGTCCAGAGGCGTAGCTGGATTTTCGTGCCTGTAGGAGGGGGTTTAGTTCCTCCTGTAAGGAACGACTGGCCCTCCCTGCCCTGATTGTTCTTCCACTCTTCAGAGCTGAACCAATCCTCTTCTTTCTTTGATTAGAGAATTGTTTCGTTACAATGCCCACACCCCGGACAATTCTCAACCCGGAGAATGCCCCTCGGACAACGCCCTCCTGACGAATTTCTTCACGGAAAGGGTTAGGGTTGAGTTAAGGGGGGGGGGGGAGAGAACAGTAACATTTCATTTCGTGGGAATCTCGGGCTCAGTGATTGTGCAGCGGGCACTACCAGTCACTACTTAAAGCGCCCGGGGTGCCATCGAGTGCGAAGGGCAAGGTCTATAAAGGGTGGGGTCCCCTGTTGGGTGCTTAGACGGCAAAATGCCCCCAAAACCTCTGGGTTTCATGTATTTGTGACGCATTAAAGTCATCATTTTAAAGGTAATTGTTTCGTCTATAAACAGTTCTAAAACCAAAGTCCAGGGAGAAAGTCCCTACGGGATACCAGGGATACCTGTTTTTTGGGTATTTTCTAATGTATTCAAGTCATCATTTAAAAGTAATTCTATCGATTGGATTACTTCAAGGATGTCTTTAAAACTAGATTTGGATAACTTAATGTTCACGTCCGGAATCTGCTGGGCGATACAGTACTTGTGGTGTGACTAAACACAGGTCTAAAATCAAAATTTGATAACTTCAAGTCCAGGGGCAAATTCCCTGTTGTTTTCGCCTTCATAGATTAATGGGTCGGTGGGGCGGGAGAGAACAAATGCCCCAGTCAATTTTTTCAGGTAGTCATTTGTTTTTCAGATCGGAGAGCTGGCTAAATTACTTTTCATGGAGTAAAGTAGGAATTCCGTCATAACCGATTTTCTTTTTTGTTTTCTGAAACTGGGCCGGTTAGTTTTAGTGCAATCCTTTCTTCTCCTTCCACTGCCCATACATGTGGATTCTCTTGAGTCTTATTAACCTTGCTGTTTCCTTTCTCTTTAGAAACGCAACGATACTGTGCTGGGAATAATGCAGCAATTAACGAACGGCCACGTGACACAACCGGAAGAGAAGAAAGGGAACTGCTCCTGTTAACGCCCACTCTTAGAACATTCAATCATCACATGGAATCGTCAGCTAATTCGTAACAAAAGTCATCGAAGTTAAGTCCCCGGTACGCATTAAGAAAATCACTTCATCACGTTATTTGCATTACCATCCCACGCGATGACGTGGATACTTGGACGTTTTTAAGTTGGTGCATATGTGTAGTTTTTGTTCATTTTATGACTTGTAAAATTTACTCAATCTGCAACAGTTTTGCAGTAGGCCTATTTTAAGGACGTCACAATCTGTGCAAGAGGGTTTTCAGATTGTGGCCTTTATGGAACTTCTATTATACCTATTCCCATGCTCTCTTAAATGTCTCGGGTCTTGGTCTCATTTAAGCAAAGCCCTTTCCCTACTAGTCAAATATACAAATATGCAAGTCGCAAGTCATACAAGACAGGGATCAATTTTCGAAAAATGATTCATTTTATAGAATTTAAATTTACTTCGAAAGAATGTCAAAATGTCCAGTTTTAACGATTTGGCAGAGATCTTGTCAACACCAAACAAATACTCGGTGTAATGTTACATCGTCCTACCAAAAATAAGACATAAGAAACAAAGGTGTTTTTCAAAAATTCACTATGTTTAACGTAATCTGGTAGATGGACACCATTTTGTGGACTTACGAAGGATGGGGACCCACGCTGTGGCTAGTGAAGGGTAAACCGTTTATCCTTGCATTCAACTGCTTCCATAAACAGCTCAGTTCTACATTAACCTATCTATTGGTAGGCAGTGAATCACAGGCATATTTTTTCTGATGTCTTACCACGTCAAACATACCCAGACAAGTTCCAAGGACTTTTCGGCAAAAGGCATTACCTTACGGCATAAATAGAAAACGAGAAATCATAATAATCAATATTAGTTAAGACTGAAAATATTTCATCGCCATTGTTTTAATGCAAACTTCTGTGTATAGACAAAAGGGACGATTGTTAACTCGAGAAAAGTCAACAGCTGTATAAGTTATTATTAGTCTGGAAAAATTTTCTGCCAGTACCATTTGTCTTGCCGTAATGTTATCTTTTTTCAGCTGTTAATATTTTCGTTTGCTTATATTCGTTGATGTTACCTCTTAATGGTTGCATCATTCACAGTCACAACAACAAACAATTCAAATGGATAGATTTTTAAGACTTCAGATCAGATTCTTTCATTATCTTTCCACAGGCATGATGAAATCTACGTATTTTACGCAATTGTAAATTTAAACATATTAGTACGTTCCTTGCAGTCTTTTTTATACTTTGTAATTCCAGTCATTTACATAAAATATGAACGATTTAAATCCTGAATGTCCTTTAAAGATCACCAAATGTTATATGTGTGGACGTGTAGTTAGGAACTTGCCTGCCCCAACATAATCGTTGCATATAAATAAAGTGCAAGTTACTATATTACATCTGCAGAACTCCAGTTGCAGTACCACCAACCTTATTGATTTTTTGTGGTGTTGCAACTACGGAGCTTCATATGCTTAACAAGACAACGAATAATAGTTTGCTTTTACAACAACAGTCTTACTCTAAGCACCTGAGATGGTGTTACATATTACCTTGCAGCCTTGCAGTCAAGGACTGGGGGTATATACATGTGGGTAGCAAGGGTCAAACACGTGAACGAAGTGCAAATAAAATCATCAGAATGAAGGTTTTCAAGTTCATCATTGTTTCTTTAACACAACATGTGCAAGTGTGCAGCTAAAGAACTGTAACCTCATTGTAGCTCAGTTCCTGTCAGGTTCTGGGACCCCCCCCCCCCCGCCCATACGCCAGCTGTCTGTATCAAACACTCTGTTTTTATTTCGTATCTTACAAGACGAGAACTTGAAACTACTTTCTCTAAGGCATATTCAAGTCCTATTGTTTGTTGTATGTAACCAATGGTTTATATTCTGGGTATCGATCGGATAAGTTATCCTTTCGAATGGATTTTTTTTTTGTTTCACTATTATTTGGTCAATATATTTTATTGGTTTTTTGCTTACCCCCCACCCCCCACCAGAGTGACGTGTACCCAGCACTAAACATGGTCATAGCTATACTGTGATGCTTAGAATCAGTCGTTGCTGTACACATACATATATGAGAGAATATTGTGGATGGAGAAGGTACTTCAGGTCACCAATGTGCCGCAACTCCTCAAGATAAACCCTAACAACACACTAGGAATACATAAACATAGTTCACAGTTAGTTATACCGTCCTAGTCACCCTCTGTCCAAATATCGAGAGTGACTTTCCTTCATTCAGCAAGTCGAAGGAGCATACCAGTAACAACCATTGCATGGCGAAGAGAGGATTATAGCAGGCAAGGTTATCTATAAGGACGTAAGGGGGTAGGTGATAATTAACACTGTTTCCATCTAAACGGAGCGCCTCCAATAGCTGGCGCATAGCGTACCATGGACTTTTTTACCACAAGAGTCTCCCAGGTTGCAGGAAATGGCACTTCTCACGCCCCATTAAAGGCGTCCAGACATTCTTTATTTTGAGATTTCGTGTTTCAAAAGCCACACCCTTCCAAAAAATAAAGGTGAATGATAGTTTACATAAATCACCTGTCCAATTTTTGGAGGATTAGCAAAATTTTCTTTGGAGGTTGTGTAAATGCCCTGTCCCCTAGAACGGCCCCTTAGTGGTGGATTGCGATCAAGTTGTTGATGTTTATTTTTCTTGAGCACACTTACATTCGCAAGAGACCAATCTACAATTTGATTGGACCAATCAACAATATGCACTCAATTACTTTAAAGTGATTGCATGCGAAGACAAAAAATAAAAACATTGAAATTTCATCTCCAAAAATTTGGTAAATCTTTTACTTGCACCATTCAGACAATTTGGGAAAATAAATAGTTTTCAGTTGGTTAATTCTGCCATATGATTTCAAATTCTTCTAACAAAACAACAAAAAGTGTAGAATATGATAATGCAGTGGTTGACAGTTTTCATTCAAATCAACGGTGTCCTTCTTTGAACAAGCCAATGGGAAGTATACTAATATTGAATATTCAGTTAGTCAAAACAATTCAGGACCATTGACGCCGCAATGTTGTACGTTCGAAGGTTATGCTTCCTTTCACCAAGTACCAGAATTCCCGACAACGACCAAGGAGCGACGGCTTGAGTAGTATCTTTTTGATACACCAGTGAGACCTGTTCTGTTGCATATTCATTATGTAGGCGCTTACAGTAAGAACCGTTAATTTTTTAAATTGATTTCTGTTTTTTACTGCTTCTATGCCAATCCGTTGCTTTTCAATGCAGTTACTGTCATTTTCCTTCATTGAGAAGACGTAGTACCTCCATGTACAACCTCGTGTGTACATATAAAAATAAAGAAAAAGTTAGGATCGAACATAATCTTAACTTTCTGGTTTTTCAGTACACACGCAATCACGTGAAGACTCCAAGCTACGCTACTGCTGTGCATGTTCTGAAACATGCTGCCGAAAGTATATGTAATATGAAAACATGAAGTGCAATTATGGCTGGAAAATAAATCTATTTGGCTAGTCATCGGCTTTCAGACCGTTGGAACTGCCCTTCCACTGATATTTGAAAACGTAGTCGACGCCCTGAAGTAAAATTCTAACCACCCACAGTGCGGAAAGTGTCATCAATGAGTACCAGTTTTCAAATGGAGAGCCTGCGGTATGGCGTACATCATTTGTACTCTTACCAGACTGTTAATATGAAAGTCGATGAGGGCATGCGTCACCTTTCTCTGATTGGCATACAGCCAGTCATCCCCTAACTCTCTCGAATTGTCCTCTTTTCTAACAGCATACCTCAAGTGTCTCTTGCACCTATGAGCAAATCTTAAATCGAACACGCTAACGGTCTCTATGTGGATTATCGAGATTTTAAATCTTTTCAGCAAACAGTCTTTAAAATAGTCCGAAAAGCTCAACGAATAAAATTTATCGAGTGAATCACTTATCTAAGGAATCTGGAGTGACTTCTATTCTTGTAGTTTGTGTCCAATCTATATTTTCGACTGTGTTGGCATAATTAGAAATCAATATTTCTTTTATGTGGATGGGTTGTTCTATGAATCGACTGAGGTAGGAGAGGGTCGTACCATATTGCTCTACGGGTAATGAGTAAAAAAAAATGTTCGTCTTGAGTAAACCAAATCCGGAGGGATATTTGAGGTTTGTAAAACCAAATCTCTCCAACTGTCTTCAACTATTACATTTACTACCAACATCGATGAAAGCTATATAGAAGAATGTTTATAAATTCCAAAGGAACAGTCAATCCCAGTTTTGTAATGGAATCGTCTGGCTGCATTCGATATCTGAGTAGCCGATAAGCAAAGTAAGTGTTCTTGTCTATAATATGGGATGATACAAACTACCACTGTACTGTTCAGGAGAATATTAAGGCTAACATTCAAAGAGATTATGATAGAGAATTATGACACTGGTTCAGCCAACTTGATAGATTACAGGATGTAAGTACAAAATTCTTTATTTTCTGTTTTTATTTGTGCTGAGTTTGTTTCAACATAAACTATTCTTATGTTGCTAACTCTGGTTTGTATAGGCTACAGATCTAGTTTGTCGAAAAAACCGTATCATTTGATACCAGTAATTGGTCCAACCATGGGATCCATCCACATAAACGGACGGTTTTCCTTCACAACGCTGTCACAAGGGGAATGCAGCTACTTTTAGATACCCCAAAAATTCAAGGGATCAACCAGACAGTCACATCTTCCATCTATAGAATTCTCAGTAATTGCCAGACATATTGTTTTGATTTCGCTCATTATCGTTTTAGCCCATATCTATTTGATGCAATAACAACATTTAAGTCAGCTCGGAAGTCTCAGGGATATGTTTGTGTCCGCTAAAGGGAAACAACGTGCTTAAAATGCACTACCATAGTATACAAAGGAAACAGCTTTAATTAATCATCCAACTTCGTCAAAAAGGCATCACCAATAGCTCCATCTCCTTAAAACATAATGCATAAGATGGGTTAACAAAGATGCATCAGATGAACTTTGGAAAGTTTGGGTGAGCAAATTATCTTTAAGCAACAAGTGACTGGAAGTTTATCTGTGAAAAACTTGTTTCTTGAACAGAAGAATACCCTCATGACTTTTGTGCCCATAAATATTAGTTTGAAAAATATGAATTTTTTGTAAAACAAAAAAAAAAAAAAAAAAGAACGTTCGTGTGCGATGCACAAAGTAACACTTAAATAAAATATTTCATTTAGTCATTTATTTTCCACATTTCCCCATATAAGAAACTTATAAACACTTCGACAATACAACAATTCACCGTAGCAGGAAAAAAAAGAAAGAAAAAAGGAAACAAACATAAAAACAAGACAAAGGTATATACATATATACACCAGGTGAGAGGAAGGAACAATAGGCTTATCATAAAGTTCCTCTAAAAATAATGATGCTAAGAACTGTACTAGACCATTGTAGATGGGCACCAACTCAGTCAGTGAAGTAAAAAACGGGACTTAACAGCACCTTTTTATTTCACCACAAAATAGCTGATATTTACAAGGTCCTTTTATTATTCGTCTGAAATAATTTTTGCATTTTTAAAGTGTTAGGATTCCTATAGAAATACGGTGGATAATACTTTTGCGGTATCTCAGAATAAAAGAATATGACTGACTGACTGACTGACTGACTGACTGACTGACTGACTGACTGACTGACTGACTGACTGAATGAGAATACGACTGACTCTCAAAGAAATAGTTGAATTCGTCTCCTATTTTTGCTTGATCACAAAGGGTGCAGATTCTATCATGAAACACAATATTTAGTTCAACAATATTCAGACCAACAGTATGTAACGATATTACAATTCCAAAAGTCACCCTCCAGTGACTGTTGGAATTTTATATGGTCTCAACGCAGTCTACAAAAGTTAAATCTGTGGCGCAAGAGAAGTGTTATCAAATATTTTTCAAACTGAAGGTTCTCCTTGAAATACGGTAATTTGTACACCGAGTATTTCTGTTAACTTCTGCATACCACTCCTGCATATAAATATCACTGATTCTTTGATAAGTATTTTTTTAAATCTATACATGATTCATTCTCCAAACAGTATAATTACCAGTGTTCCAAATAAACGACATGCCATATTTTTCCAAAACACTTGTAATTTTTTAAATGAAAGGCGAAGTTTAAATATCATGGTCATGAGGCACTCTTAGAAATTTATACAACATATTTGATAACTTATTACTTTTCCCGTTCACAGTTCCACCCCACAATGTGACCATTCTATTCTCAATTGTTTTCACTATTTTGGATTTACCCAGCTCACCATACAGTTTGAGTAACTGCTTACAAAATCTCAAATGGAAAGTTTCAATTTGCTTCAGATCTTCAAAGCCCCATACTACACAACCATACAATGGAACTGGCGATACAATCTGATCGAGAACTTAAAGCATTAAATCTTACGGTAGTTGCAAATTATAAGATTTATTCATCAAACTGAACAAAGCCTTCTTTGCGTGGTTAACCTGTTCACATTTGGTTTTATTAACTTTGTTATTATAGTTGAACGCAGCACCAAGGTAAGTATAAACATCAACAATCTCAACTTTCTCATCACCAGAATAGAAGTCAGGCCTCAGTCTTATCTCACCTCTAACGTTTTGCTACCATTAAGGGGCATGTTCCAAAGGTCGCAATATTCCTTAACACCATTCAACCCTGCTTTGCAAGTTAATAGCATCTTCGATTAAAACAATTGTATCATCTTGCATATAGCAGAGTAAATAATTTGAGGTAAACATCAAAGTCATCGTTACTTAAGTTCTCTCTCATTGAGTGCGACATGTTGCCTAACCATCAAAATACTGACTTACGAATCGCCCAAAATCATTTAAGTAAATTGAAAATAATAACATTGAAAGGCTTTCACCTTGCCTTACTCCAACATTGCCACTAAACATTACCATAAAACGCGTGAGTAACTTTTAATACTCTAGCATTAATGTTACGTGAAACTAGCTTGCTCCAAAGATAGACCCTATCCACTAAATCAAAGGTTTTTTGTAGTCAATAAATGCGCAATAAACACGCTTATTCTTACTTAAATAACCAGAAAGCCCAGAGGCTTAGCGATTTTTTGCCGTTATTATACTTCAATGTCCAATTGCCCTCCTAAGGTACTGTGCCCTGCAGAGAAATTTAGCGTGAGACCCACAACTCAATTCAAGTACTGGTCTTTTCTGTATGTATAATGTAAAACAAGTGACGTGGCAAACTGCAGGTTTGTTTCTCCTTTGAAAATAGTGTGTTCACAATATTTTCCTCTGCTCTGAAAAAGACCCCCATATGACCTTTGAACCCAAACAAAACCTCCACAGTCTTATTTATTTAGAAATTACACAAACCCTTTCACTTTCACATAATCGCTTTTCATTTTCTTACATATTGCATTAAACCATGGATTGAATGAGTTTCTTTTTGGGCCTACGAGGATAATTGAGCTAACATTTTAAACATATTTGAAATCCAGTTTATTTCCTTCCGTGAAATAATGCCCTTATCCACAGCACTATTCTTTCAATGTTACTAACATTCAGAGAGCCAATAAAATCATCTTTCTTTTCAGCCTTCCAAATTAATTTGTGATCATTCGCAAAATAGTGGGATACTCTATTGCAATTACTCAAATTACATAGCAACACTATGTCATAATGCGTTTTAGTTTGCACTTCGTTTTGCGCTAGCATCGCACTACGTGTGCGCATGCTGTGATTCAGTGTACGTATGCCTATTCACTGTGAACTGAGCGCTTACAGAGCTTTGCTCAGTTTCCTAATCAAGTAGGCTATGTCAGATGTTAAGTTGGAAAATGCCTTATATTGACTAGACTGACTTTTGTAACGGTGCATTTAAACAAACGCTTGGACATTTGTTGATGTCTCTCTCTCAGCCCTAACACTGTAGCCGAAGTAATGTTGATTTCGTTGGAAGAACACATGCAATTGTATGTGGGCTTAGGCCTATACGTTATTTCACTTACTATACGAACTATTTGCCTTTGATTGTGGGAGTTTCAAGATTACAGTTCTTTTCACACTTCTATACGATTTTCTTACATAAATACAAGATTACCATAGCTAGGAGTACGTACGGTCTACGAACTTCAAATTAAAAAAAAAGTTTTCCCTTTTTCTGCATCATGATTGTTTTGTGTATACATGTAAGAGAACAGACTACAAAACACTGTCGATCTAAGGGTTTATTGTATTCATACACAGGTGATCTTACTTCAAACTTGACCGGGTATTATACATCGGATTACACACGGTCACCTGACTGAAATTTGGCCATAGGGGTTGCGGATTCTTACCAAGTATGTGAGAACTTAAAATCTTGATCCATTACAATTATGATTTCTAACACCAGGCAACAGTGGCAGAGCTAGGAGTTTCAGAGGGAGGGCTGCATGATAGAAATACCCACTATTCTTTAATAATATTGGAGAGGGATACGATTTTGCCTCTAACTGCGCGAACGTCGTATGTACGTGCATGTGGGTCAGTCAAACGGTGATACATGATCTGAACTGAAAAATGAAAAATAAAAATGATAAATGAAAAAATGAAAAATGAGAAAAAAAATATGTAAAACGTAAATTCCATTGGTTATCATGTATCAGAAAGGATCAATAAGATCGTACAGTTTGAGGCAAAATGAAAGTCAAAATGAAGTCAAATAACCAGCTGTCAGTATCCTATCAACAGTAAGCGGGGACAGAGTACAAGGAAATTTTGGTTTGTCAAACTCTCAGATGGACGGAAACATCATTTCTGGGTGTTATAAGCTGCATGTATACAGTCTTGAAACACCAAATCTCATGTTTCCAATTTCTCAAATTAATGAGAGCAAAAGGAAATCTATCATGAAAATGCTAATACCTAACAGATTCGTTGAGTTGATGCAAGAATCAAATTATGCATCGTCTTTCATATATTCTTAGAGCACTTGGCAAATATGTCATTCCGGATGAACATATCTTTAGACTCACACTTCTTTTCATTGGGTCACAAGATTCGAGGTGAGCCACTAGTGGTTAGATTTGCTTTCTTACTGAGCCTGGCATTGATGAAGGAATATTTACTTCGCACCGCACATAACTGTTTCCACACAATTATTGCACGTCCCACTGCCAGAAGTAACTGGTACACTTTGACACCGCCTCTATCATCACCCCAGCCTAGAATGGACTAGTCCGTCCTTCCCAAAATACTACCCCAAAGTGCTCGTTGCTGGAATAACCTGTGTGTGTTTTCATATCGTTTCAAAGTTCGAAAAGATTCTGCTTTCATAGAACAACCTTACTCATCATTTCCAGAAGCATCTCACCAGAATTAAGATAAGTATCCTTTTCTTTCTGTGGTTTTTGAAGGTTTTTTTTACCTTGGCGCGCTTCCCACTCGTTTGCGCCCTTTTGGTTTTCTAGTGGTAGTAGTTCCACGAAATCCTTTCTACCTCCATTGTCTTTCTTTCGGTTTTGTGCCCTTGTCCCTGTTTTCCCCCCTTAGAAGGTTCCCCCGATGTACAGTTCCCTCAGGGAAAAATTTGTAGGAATCATTACTCAAAGTAGCTTGATTCCCTATCTTGCCTATATGTATTATTATGCTTGTGTGTGAGCCCTTTTTCTCGTTGTTACTGCGTCTCCTTCTACAAGGCTCGCAGCATGGCTTTGACCGAGTCCAACTTATCCGAGTCCGGGCCAATTCCGGGTCCGGTAACCCCCCCCCCCTACTCCAAGCCGAGTCCAGGGGACCAGAGTCTGAGTCCACCCCACAATTAAATGTAAAGTGAAAACCTTGGAAATTCGTTTTGTGATAGGCAATGTTTACATTAAAGGCCATAACTCATCACCCTAAGCTATATTTTTACTTTCCGGAAAGCAAAACCCTCAACTGGTTCTAGAAGTTACAGTACTCTTTGACTGACAGCATATTCGAAAGATGCTGAGTAGCTCACACTACACAGCGTACACAGGAATCCATTGTTTTGATTGCACATGTGGAGGAATTTCAGACAGGCTGAGGGACTAGACGTTGGTGGTTGGGAGAATTGAAACTGTCTGGGGTGATGAGTTTTTGTCTTTAAAATCCCCCCCCCCCCCCGGTATATGGCAAAGGGTAATACCGAGTAACCAGGCTACAGGTGCACCCCACTCATCACCCTGTACTAAGCATACATACATGCCACAGTAGGATGCCCCTTAAGACTCGACCTGCCTAGGGAGGCATATTGGCCTAGTGTAAGTACAACAACAAAATAAATGTGACAACTGACAAATGCTTGACCCTCCTGTACAGGCAGCACTCCCCGACCATACACTGTATGGAAATTGGTTTTGAAAAATTAAGTTCCACAATTAAATAAAAGTTGTGCATTGTGTTAGTAATAAATTGCACAAACTGAAAAGCTCAACTTGAAATTTCTAATGAAACTTGTATAACTATCATTTAATTCAGAGCTCATTTAATTCAGAGCTCATTTATTGATTTAATATGACGGGATTTTACTTTTAACATAACATGTACAGTTATCTTACATATAAGAAGCCACCCACCTCCCTTTAAATAATACAAACATCAATGCTAAGCTTCTCAACTTTTGAATATTAGGAAAAAGTCACAGAAGTGAAACCTTTATATAATTTTTAATTGTCTGGACTCAGCTCCGAGTCCACATGCAGCCAATTCCGAGAGGAAAAACTAGACTTTAGTTCGGCACTGCGTCCGAGTCTGGCTCTCAGCCTACTCTATCTCCATTAGTCGTCTTACCAGCGCTAAAACCGTTTTTACTTTTCATTGATAAATTTTACACGATTTTGTCCTTATTTTGCATTCCTGTCATATTACGTAATTAATGGACATGAGCATCATGTCCATTATAATTGTGTTTGGTCGAGGTTTCCGATGGTCACGTGATCGCATTTCGTTCGTTCAGTTTATCGGGCGACTATTTGCAAGAAACGTAACTGACATTTACGAAAAGATTTGCGCAGCAAAAGAGACCTTCATGTGAAAAGATTGTGAGGAAAAGATCAGTAATTACAAAATGCAGAGCACGTTTCCACGAAAGGACCACGTATGAATATTAAGAAGCCTAATTACAATATTATGTGGGCTCATATCCACAGGAAAACTTTACATATAACGTTAGGCGTGAAAAGAGAGATGATGTTCAACGTGGGAAAATGAAAAGACAAAATCAGAAACCAACATAATAATTTAAAGTGAGGCGTATAAATATCTGCTTTTGCCTACAGTGCACAGTGTTACTGAGTTTTTTACATTCTTCCTTATGTCTCTTCCATATTCAAACTTGAAACTTACTTCTCGGCATGGACTTTTATATTTGTGCATGTTATCTGTAACGGCATACTCATAATACCTTACGCTTTGGATATTCCACAAGTGACCCACTTAAACCTTCCTGTTCATTGCTATGTCACAAAATTAATAAGGACAATGCAAGGCGAACCAGCCCTCTGTATACATACGGCCTACATACAGGTATATATGCATATTTTATGAACTGTGAACCTTTGACCTTTGGTCAAAATACTCAAAGCTTAGCATATGACTAAAGGGCTATCAACATACTAATGTATACTGTTACCAAATTTCATTAAAACCTAACATTACTTAAGTTATCGAATGAACACCAAATTTATAGATACGTTTTAGCTTTTGTTTTCACATATTCAATGAGCTACGACATTTTGAACTTTAACCTACATACTCTGAAAACTAAACAAATTAAAATTGATTTTTTTTTTATTTTGATATCATGTACATTCATAAGAATTTCAGTAAAGTCTGTCAGACATTACTTAAGTTATGGAATGGAAACCCTGCTTAACTTTATAACACTTTCAACTGCCGAAAACTTGCCCTCTCTACTGTAAGCAGTGGTATAGCCCAATCAATAATGAAATCAGGTATAATGGCTTCGTTAATAGCTCGCTGACGAGGATGGTTTGTGCCATAAACATGAACAAAGCTGGTGAAAATGATGATATTGATTACTATTTGGTTACTATTTTTAGGGCATGTTGACTTGCGAAGTAAACAAGTTATTTGCTAGCAAGTCAAATTGAAAGTCATTTGATGCAAGTCCAAGTCCCATATCAACATGTAAGTTGCAAGTCAAGTCTCAAATCACAAAAATAGTGACTCGAGCCCAAGTCGCAAGTTACAAGTCTTCTATATCTTACAAAATGCCCACTTGGTTTAAAGTATGTAACAGTATTTATTCTTTCTGTTGCTTTCTTTGTTTACTAACTGATTTCAAAGGATTGCTTTTGCTTGAGGATTTCTGAAATTTTCAGTACAATTCTGTTTACTGTATTTTTTTTATTGAAGTTTAATACTGAACAAAGTTATTTGAAAACAAAAAGGATCCAAAATTGTATGCCTTACCAGGCTTAAGAATGAAACAGATCTGTCTATTTCTCACATATCAATATTTCTCTGTGATTTGTTCTACATATATCCATACATTGTAAACATTGCCTTACTCATTGTCTCCAGATGTAAATTTATATGACTCAATAACTCAAGTTATTCATGCTTCATAAACTAATGTCTTTCATAAAATGTAATGGTCCCACAAAAATAAAGGTAGACTTCATTTATCCAATCTTGCTTCGTTTTCCCTTCTTACTATTTACTCCACATCAATTGGCAGTCGTTTTGGCCATAGTTAGATCTTCAATTCTTGTATGAATTCAATATAACTAACTCTACATATAATTCGGTTAATTTCGACGGACGGATTGATTGCCACAATCTGACAGATTTGCTCGATCTCGGCTCCAAGCATCTTCTTGCTCCTCACCTGCCATACTCTTATTCATCTATTACGTAGTTCATCAGCGGTGTAGATGTGACATCTTTCCATCGGCAAGCCCCCCCCCCCCCCTCTCCCGCCCCGGGTTATGTCGTTATTTTATTACGTTGTTACAGGTTATGGATATACTATGTTAACGTATGCATATGCCTTGTTATGTTTATTCTATGTTAAGGGGGGATTCGGGTAGCAGCGGGAGTCCTTGCCCGCGTTGCCCATCCTTACCCTAATTACTAGCTTTCACCCACCTTACCCACCCTTACACTGGTTTACACTGGTAGAGGGTCGACGATTGGGGTGATCGGACACTAGTCCACGTCTTGGGGTCCCCGCCTTTTGTGGCCTCGGGGGACGGCTTCTTCGATTGTGACAAACTCCATTGAGTCCCTTCGGTTTGGAATTGCAAGCTGCACTTTTGGGGAGGAAGTGGCACTTTTGGAAGGACGGGTTATTCCATTCTGGGTTAAGGAGAAGGAAGAGGCGGTGTCAACGGTTCCCACTTACTTCTGGCACGGGTCGTGTAATAGTTGTGTGGAGACTGGTAAGTTCGTCACTCGTAAATATTCAAACCAGTTGAGTTTGGGGATATCATCGAGTGGGTTACAGAAATACAGTATGCCCTCTGTTGCTTTGACGCAGACAGAACTTTTTGATTAGGGGTGAACTGAAAATTGTCGGAAGACTGTCTAAGAAGGGCGCGGAGCGGAGCTTACATAAAATATCCCCTAGATTGCCAGAAATCGTGCTTCCAAGGTTCAGCAAGTACGCTTCCAGAGAATGGTGTTGTCAGTATTTTCTTGCATATCGATAAGTTGCAATCATAAACCTCGCAAATGCATTTCAGTGATGTGTGGACGCATGTTGAAGGCCTGCCGACCTGTGTGACCCTGAAAATAGGTATCTTATTTTTTTCAAACCCTAACAATATGAATATTATAGTGAAAAATAGGAAACTTGGTAAGTTTGAATTTCGTCGGTTAAAGAATCATTACACACACACAGAAATACACAAAGTTACGAATTGCCCCTGCTGTAGGCCGCCTATATACGTGTACGTCGCAGCTTCTCATACTCCATAATGTATGAATATTCAGATGCATGCGAACTGACCAAAACAACCTGTATCTTAAGGGGTTTTCGTTTAATGTAGTATTCGGGGTTGGGTTTTAAGATCTGGCTAAACTGGATTTGTGATGTTCATACTATTACACACCCATTGAATGCTTGTTTCATTGGCTACGTCCTTTACTTTCGTCGTATATCATTAATTTATGAAAATGATCCTTATGGGCAAAAAGCTTGTTTCATCCCAAATTTACTTGAATTACAGAATTAACACTTGTGGTCACAAATACATTGACACCGCTAAAGGCGTTCTTTGAGTCGGTCGGGGGGGGGGGGGGGGGAGGCGAAGGAAAAGGCGAAAAGGCATAGGAAAAGGTAAAAGGAAAAGGTTTGTAAAATACTTCATTCCTTTTTGCACTTCTTTCTTCCAGATCGGGTGTAAGGGCATCTTCTCAACACATGTATAGTAAAAAGTGATTTAAAAATAAAAATCCAGAAAGATACTGCTCCAGTGGCCAGCAAAAAAACCCATCAATGTTTGATTTTTCTCTTATGGTGACGTCTAGTATCTAATATTCATGAGAATATATTTTATGCCTTTCTCTATCTTGAACATGAAAAGATCATCAAAATGTGTACTTTAACAGGTGGTACAGTGAGTGCACCATTTCTGAAGATGATGTGCTTATACGGAAAATGTTACTGCGCCAATTGATATGATATGCGAAAATGGGAAGGAACACATATTTCTACGTGCAGGGGTTTAGTTCAATAACAGGCAGGCCGGCCAATTAACTGTACTAGCATGTACATTATATTTGAAACGTAATTAACTGCTAGAGGATTGTTAAAACGTTGGTGACTTCTATGCTCAGGTTGAGTCAGGCCAGGGAGCATTGCCATTAATGGAAAAAATAATAGCTACTAATATTTTAAGACCTACTAAATCGAGCAAAGGTAAGTTGTGTATTAGACAGTTGTAGTTCAGTATTATTACCGGAGCAAAATCACTGATTGTGTAACTAATCCTTAAGCAAGTAACAAACACAGAACAATACTTTGAAGCATAGGTTTGCGCCAATAACATTTTCACAGAAGGTGACATAAACTCGAAACGACTGTTAATCTGGAATAAATCAATACATTTAGCGGCTTCCCGGTAAGAAGGGATCGCATGCAAATGAGCTGAGCAGGTATAGGGATCTAAACTTTAGGCCAAGTAAAAAAAAATTAGTAGTTTCTCGTCCCCGCCCGCAAGCTTTTTTCACGCCGCACGTATTTTTTTTTTTTTTTTCATGTATAAAAATATAAATAAATAGTATAACTCTTACGTGCAGAAGAATTTTGGGATCGCGCAAATTAGCTCCGCGAGCCACTCGTATTCACTGGCAGTGTCTCCGAGGTTGAGCCTATTCGAAAGCTGAGCATGATAGTAAACATAGAGGCCTACAGAACCTGCATACTGCAGTTGCTGTGCTGCCGAAAGTGCCATTCAGGATTCACCGGTAAAAAAAAAAAAAAAAAAAAAGGCCCTCATGCTCAATTTTTCTCAAAAGTTAGGACGAGAAACTGTTTTTTTTTTACTTGGCCTTAGACAGGAAGATGAAAAATTATCTAAATCTTTCGTGAAATATTTAAGTATAGGATTAGACTCTTTTTTATGTTTTGTGTGTAGGCCCCTAGATGTTATACTACCCACACGTCACCGAGCGTCTAAAGGCGAAATAATTTTTCTTAACTGATGGCTGACAATGCTGTGATAGTACAGAAAAAAATCCCAGTCCCACTGTAACTATAGCAGACAACAATTACCACGCTGTGTTTACTTTCTTATCCCGTATGAAACTTACAGAATTGTCAAGAACGACACAAAAGCAGATTACTGTGTGATCGTGGCTAACGAGAAAACCTTATTTCAATTATCCCCATCTCAGTTAACAGCTCCTTGTGTAGGCTAAATAAACAAACTGCAGAACGTATCCACGGTTTGTGGTTTATCCTAAGTCATATTTTTATTATAGTATGGCTAGTATATCTAATAGGTTATCATAGGCTAACACTTTTTTTAACTTTTCCTATCTTGAATAAAACACCGACTGTCGACCGACTGTAACCGACATGTGGATACGGAACTTTTGGTACATTCAACATATTTGATCATAAACACAGGAACAGTTTGTATGAAATAAGCTACCATAGTCTTTAAACCAGTAATTGCCTTTGAAGTGATGTAAAGGATTAAGCCTAAGCTATGTGGACTATCAAACAAAAGCACGTGAACAAACTTGTCGATTGACAGCCATCCAAAAATGGAGAATTTGGGCGAATAGAAAGATTGCAGAAACCATTATGATGTTTGTTGAAATTTTATCGGGATTTCCCGTACATACATTGCCTCTAAAAGTATTGCACGTGACTGTACATGTAAAATCTGATGGTAAACGTGCATGCAGGACTATCGCTTTTCGACATTCAAATACGCTTCATACGTTATGCCAGCTGCAACGGCTTCGTGTATTGGAATGAACATTACGAGAGAACCTTACGATCTACCGATAAAGGGATCATAAGTTCCATTCTCAAGAGATCGTAAGGTTTTCAACGGATGTTTGTCTCCCGTCCCTGTATTTCTTGTGTTAATATGTACCATGAACTTACTTTCACAGTGTGGAAGAGAAGAGGGGTGTGTGTGTGTGTGCGTGTGTGTGTGTGTGGGAGGGAGGGAGGGGTGCAACGATTTCGCAACAAATTTGGCAATTACCTCTTTTCTTCAATTTCATGGGCCTTCGATTTGCGAACTGACACAAAAGCAAGCTGAGAAAGGTATCAGAGTTGCCGTAACGGTCGCCACTTAAATTAATTGTTAACCCCGGAGATGATGGAGGGTGACTTTATACCTATACAGTAATCACTTAATACACTTTTTTCAGCCCAGCTATAGGGGCTTAGGATTACCAAAAACGAAGAAAAGAAATCCATAGGGCTACTGATACACTAAGTAAGCGTACTGAAAATCTATTGCTATATCAATCCCTTAAGTAACTGTTGAACGGCCTGTTATACTGTGGTTTCTCTTTTTACCATTTTCAGATATTTGAAGCAGTAGTTGGGTCTAGCTTATAGTTATCGCACCTTACCTTTCTCGCCATGCCGTTGGTTTAAGACAAGCATTATCGGTCTACGTTATGGATAACCTAAGAAGCCACAGCAAATTTCCCGGTTCCGAAACAGAGGGTCACGGAAATCATTCAAAAACATTCAGTTTGTCTCCAAACAAGAAGAAATGCCACTCCTCGAAAAGTACAGATGAGGCAAGCAAAATGGCGGGAGCTCGTGTTGAAGAACTTCCCGCGACATCACAGACAAAAACAAAAATGTACGCTACACCTGGCTATGGAAATTGGACAATGAGAGATATGAATACATTAGCCGGACAATTGGAGCTTACGTCATCAGATACAATGAATGGCTTGCCAGGACTGAAACACACCACAGGCAAGTTCCTGTCGACATACTCCAGGAATATGCGCGAGAATGACCAGACACATTGGATGAAACATTAAAATATAATAGGACTAATTAAGATATAAAAAAATAATGCGTGTCATTTGTATGTATTGTCTATGTTGTAACAATGAATAACAACAGAATTGGTAAGTGAAGACTCGGACAGGGGAAGGGTGGTATTTAGGGGGAGGTGGTATCTGCTGAATACCAAACTTGAGGATGCGATTCGTAAACCGCCAACTTCATGGGTCTGGATTTTTGCGTCCCTCCCCCTTAAAAAAAGTGAAACTAGATTGCTCAATAAGGTCAGACCCTAGGTCAGTATTCAGTTAATTTATCCGTTTTTTGTAAAGATCAAGAAGTTATACGCTTTATTGATGACTTGTCCTGCATAAGACAAAATATTCTCCCCTCCATCTCACTTTAGTTTGTGGCCAGCTACTTTATCTGGGAAGGATGGAAAACTTGGCACCTTTATAAACAACAATGATTGTGTAAGGTTCGCCAACTCCGTAAAAAGTCTTGGTGTTTGCCTAGATAATAAGCTTACGTTTGTCCAACAAATCTCTGCTACTGCTTCCTTCTGCTTTTCTGTCCTTCGTAAACTTTCTAAGCTCAAACCGTATTTAAATTCTGATCAGCTTAAGACTCTTGTTACGGCTTTAGTTCTCTCTAAGATCGATTATTGTAATTGCTTGTATTATGGTATTAATCAGAGTTTCTTGAATAAACTACAGATTGTTCAAAATTGTGCTGCTAGGTTAATTTATGGTAGAAAGAAAAGAGAACATGTATCTGACCTCTTTGTTCAGTTGCACTGGTTGCGTGTTCGCGAAAGAATCTTTTTCAAAGTTATTTTAATGGTTTTCAAATGCCTCCACGGCTTAGCTCCGGTCTACTTATCCGATCTCTTCACCACCTCTACTCTTTCTAATGCAGTTGTCTTACCAAATAATACTTCTACCCTCTGTGACAGATCATTTGTAATTTGTGGTCCTAAATTGTGGAATTCTCTCCCTGTTGATCTCCGGAACATGCACAGTATACATAGTTTCAAGAAACACCTAAAACATTTTCTCTTTTCTAATGCGAATAATTTTGTAATGAAGCTCAATGTTAAGTAAGTGCCTTTTGTATACATTTATTGTTCTTTCCATTTTGTTTTCTATTATTTTAAATTGTTTTTTACTATTTAACATTGGTTATTTTGTTTTCAGCACGACCGTGCATGCCTTGTAGTCAAGGTAGAGGCTGTGCATAAACCTTTCATTCATTCATTCATTCATTCATTCAACTTGCGCAGTGAATATTAATTTATTATCTTCTTGCCAATATTTTCTAGCAACAGTCTAGCATGGTCTCCCAAGAACATCGCCTGTGTTCAGATTCATATGCTTTATATCTCACACAAAAGTCCGTTAACCAGTAGATCATTCCATGGTTCCATGGGTCGAGTGCAGGTCCACAATCTGGTCATAGTATGGTCATAGTAATAACCTGCTATGCCAAGTGGTTAATGGAGTGACGGAATCTCCCGAGATTCCAATCATGGGGCATGCGTTGATCCATAAGACTAAATGTAATTATTGTCACATACTGAAAAAGCTGACTATACATGGAACACAGTGTATACTATAGGCTATGTAGCCAAGTAGCCATCCTCTCATATATGAATTTACCCATTTATATAATTTTAAAATTTTATTTGCACTATAAATAATGACAGTGTAACAATGTTAAGTTTAGTTAAAGATATCTCTGTATTATTTGGTGCAAAATAAATATTTAATTACATTAATGTGTTATTCTACAAGATTTGTAGATATATATGTATCTTTATTATATTTCTTTTTCACAGTTAATAACCATACATGTATTCTGACATATCAACAACACTGTAAGGCAACTCATGCGCAATCATGTAAAGCATATGGCCACGAAAGAAAAATGGTGACCCAGTGTAATTCGTCCGTCAGCCACAGGGGACCAACCCCAGGTCCGCTCTCTCTCTCTCTGTCTCTCTTTTTCTCTAAAATGTTACAGGTCTAAGACTAGTAAAGTAGGTATACGAAATGTTCAGCCTGAATGTAAACGAGGGAGTCTCCAGGAATTTATTCAACGCCTTGTTCGGCTCATGTAATTGTCACTCTTAGTAACGAATATATCAAGTTTGCGTAACATAATATTATGGCTTAGCGATCTGTAATTTCGTGTAGAATACGTTATGTACACTAGGTTGATGAAGCTACATACCTCAGGGAAAAAAGAGGAAAGTTTGGTAGCAATATTGTAAGAGGAAGACCAGGGGATTCATTTCTCCTTGTATACCCGTATGTTAGTGAAAAGTTATTTCATTTTTTTTTTCTTGTGCATTGCATATACGTGGGGAAGAAAATACAAAAATATGGGAAATACAGAGTTAGTGTGAAATAAACTAAGCGATTGACTATACGAGGCAATGGGCGTATATGATATAATACTCGTTATGATATCTAATATATATCTGTATATATATATGAATGAAAGCCTACCAAGGACACTAAAGCCTACATATCCAAGCGATATTTGTTTTTGTGCGAGGTGACTTTCTGTCGTATGTAACAAAGATGTCTTACTATCCTTCTTTTAAAGGAGGATATTTATTTTTAAGATAGAGTTTACGTAAATCAACAGATGCAGTCCATCTCCAAATTGACAAGCCATAAGTATTCCCTATGCAAAGATTATGGAAGAAAACATGACCTGAAAGCGGATATATGCAAAACCGCCTATTGATTGAATGTAAAGAGACATAGTGTACTTTATTTGTTCCTTTCTTAACCTAGGAAAAGCAATAACAGTTCAAAAATCATTTTGGTCAAAATTCCATCTGTTTGGTCATTTCCTGCACATAGTCTTTACCAACTTCATGTTTATGATTTACTAAGAGGAGGACCATAAAGAAAGTTGTTTATATTTTTCCTCAGTAACTGCTTACCGGAAGCTACTTTAATGCCATCCTATACCAATCACTTTCCTTCTGTAGGCTGACTCCCCCCCCCCCCATAGTAGACATAGTCACGTGGGTGGTAATATCAAATCGACATTTCAATGAGTATCAGACGTAAATAGTGAGAGACAATGAGACATAAAATTAAAGGAAAGGGCGTGCTTAGTAATAGACATGTAAAGTTTCCCCCGAAAAAAATACATTCGTTTTGTTGTAGTGAGTGTGAACCATAAACTCTTGTTGATTAAGGGATTTTTATGGTAACAATGCTCTGCCAACAGTTGCTGGATTCATAATTTTTTCAAAGATGTACGTTTATCTTGGTTCAATTGGAAAGAAACGTTATCGAGTGTATTCCTTTGAGGGTCGGTTTGGCGAAAAACAAGTTTTGTTGAAACTAAATCGTCTCATTTTATCACTTAAAGACCACACCTTCACCAGTGATGTACAATTTTTTTTCCTGTCAGTTTGAAAGCTTTCCAAAAAATATTTTTTTCAAAAGTTTGAAACCATTACAGCGTGATCACTCAAATGCATAAACTTTAATTGGTTGTCGGTGAGTATTACTTAACTAAATAAATACCTACTTATACGGTAAATAAATAACTTTTACTAAAATGAACAAAATAAACAAACAAATACATAATGATTTTTACAATAAAAATATTTTCTGGTATCCAGGAAAGTAATCAGTATTTCATAGCAAAAAAAAGAGCTGTAGCAATTTAAATGGTGGGGGTTCTTAACTATAGACAGGCAATGGAATTTCTAGTCACCTGAGTTGCGTGTAAAAGAAAAAAACAAAAATACCGACTGAGTTTTAAATATGAGAGGAGTAAGAGTTGAATCATAAATATCTGCATATATGAAGGCAAGATATTTTCTGAGAAATCTTTCGTGAAAGTTCAACTCCTACAGTGACGAGTATTCGGCATGAACCTAATAGATAGAGATAAGTTATTCAAATTTATTCATAGATAGAGATATTTTAATCGAATCTCAGAAGTTGCATTCTCAAGTCTCAGACACTGTTACGGATTTTCATGTTGTTATTACTTTTCTAATAAACAGGCAGGTTTCTTCCATTCTTACAGTTTTCATATGAATATTCAATTATTAAGTTACCACATGAATATTCAATTCTCGTGATGGTTAGATGTCATCATTCCAAACTATTTAAATTTCGCAAAAATAACTTGCGGTTCTCCTGATGTACTTGTTACTACGTAACAGTTATATAAGTTAAGTCAAAGTTAAAATAAGTTTAAAGATTAGCAAAGAAAAGTTATCGAGGGGGTTTGGAAAAAAAACTTTCCCTGGGACTGAATTTTCACACTAGGTCAGGCTATAAATTTCTACTTTGATGTTAGATATATGCGTGCTATGAGATGTACGGTAGTTCAAAAAACTATGCAAAAACGAAACATTTTATTCAGCACCAGCTCACATCTGCATACAAAATGATAAAAATATTTCAAGGGCAGTTATACGTAATGTATTGAAAGTCCATGGAGAGAGAAAAACAACATCGGCAAAACAGTTGCAAGCTCACACTTCTCTTTGCACCACGACATTCTATCTTAAATCTATGGCAACGTTTCTCTTCTGTAGTGGAGGTGATAGGTTTAACAAACATGAACATTGACACTTCTACATTGTAGGAGGATACAGAGATATCGGGCAAGAAATGAACTAAATAAAGCTTGGTAAATGTTCCTTAAACAAAGATTGTGAATAGGACAATCCATAGATTTATTTATTGTTGTTCTTCGAATGATCGTGGAGGAATGTGTTCGTGAGGGGTGGGGGTGGGGGATTAAGCATCTCCTTGCTGTCGGTGTTTGTTTATTGCCAATAGACGCCAACAGAGTGGATGTATTCTGTGTATCAAAAAGGATCTCTTCTAGGAGACACATCTTCAATCGACACATTTAATTGATTAAACCGTTTTTGTTTTATCGATCAGTCTGTCTTCCACTCTGTCTGCCCGTCTGTCTGTTTGTCTATCTTTCTGCATGGTGCCACTGCAAATGTCCTTCTACCATCGTTGTTAGATGTTTTAACCATCTCGCACAGGCTCTGGTGTTTGCCTCATTTTCACTATATCATGGCCACCTTTAAGAGTATCGCTGACTTTCCTCTCCAGCGAATAAGTCTTGCCGCAATCCTGAAATTAATCAGAAACATGCTTTTATGAAAGTGCATCCTATACTGTGTGAGAATGCAAAATTATTTAAGTCTTACACCAACACAACACTACACATATTTATAACATAACTTATATTCCGCTGACTACTTCCCTTTTACAGTCGCTAAGCCCCTCCTCCTACAGTCGCTACCTCACTCCTCTTACATTCGCTACACCCTTCTTCCTACAGTCGCTACATCACTCCTCTTACATAAGTAAATAGTAGAGTTACATGATCTTACAATATTGACATAATTAATTGATTCTTCGTGATCATTATATATCTCCAAATCGACTTCAGTTTCCTTAACTTGGATCAACCTCGACTTGTTAAATTATCTCAACTGACATTTCGAGAGCTCCGTAACTACGTTTTACTACGTCGCTTTAACATAGCACCTGGTGACAGCATCTATGCGTCCAAACATGGAAGTACTACTTCCATGGTCCAAAGATGGGTTTGTAGCTACTCGCTGTGTCAAGATTCATCTTATGGTTAAGGGGAGGAGAAGGCCGCATAAATGAGGGCCCTCAATTTTTGAAATGACATTTGCAAGGTTTTTTTTTTCCCTGTCGTTGACACACAAATTTATTTTGTACCAACAACTCACCACATTCTTGCTGTTTGGGTTGTTAGTATTCGAAGACGTCGGCACAGAAACGGAAGTGACGTCATGACTCTTCTGGATGTCGAATACTTGAATCATTCTGGACCCTTTGGGCCTGATGACAGGAGCCTTGATGACGTCAATCGATTCTGATGAAATTTTAATGACAACAAGTTTTGTGAGACCAAATCACTTCAGGTTTATATTCTAACCTGTCAATGTCCTGATAAATCAATTAGCCAAATTACTTAATCATAACTTATGAAAAAAGGATGATAAATTCTCCATGCTAGGGGATGCAAATTCTTTTTCTTCACATTAAACAATCATCGTTTGTCATGGAGTAAATGCAGTGGAATATCCAACGTGTATTTTCTCCAACGAAACGTAGCCTTGATTGCCCAGTCGTTCATCTAGGACGTGATTGTGTACACTGGATGTGATTATGCCTCATCATACAAACCATAAATCGTTTTGCTATGGAGAAAATAGATCTTGACTGAGCTCCGAATAGAATTTTGACCTTCGGACTTTTCAGTTTGTCCGTTCTGCATTTATTAGAAAATTATCAGCAAAATTCCGTCTTCTTTGAGACTTGATCTGTTGCATTCTGATAGTGTATGTCGCTGGCAAAATAGGATTAAACACCGATCACTATATACAGGAGAAGATTTGGTTAAAATATATGAAAGGAGTGGAAGGGAAACAGGATGGGAGGGGAATATGGTGGGAGGGGATGCGTTGAGAGGGGGAGGTGGTAAAGTGGCTCGCTCATTATTTCAACACTGACATAAGAAAATAAGAAATTTAGATAATGAGAGGAACGTTGAGATACTGGGAATTTCTTTTCAGATGACCAGTGCAGGGTTTTCCTCATTATAATTAGCATACTGTCAGGAGAGTCAACATTACTTACTAGCAGTCGTACTGCAGAGTTGTGATCTATCGAAGAAGTTGAACGGAGCAACGTTGACGTATCTTTGACGGGATGGTCTGCCGCTCGACGAGGCGTCAACGTCATGTTTAGTCACCCTTCCATCCTGGAAAAAAAACAGGAAAGTTTCCGATAAAACCCACAAAAGAAAAAAAAAAAACTATCAGAAGACGATAATGAAGATGGATGAACTGAAGATAACTGTGAACACAAATCAATGCTGACTGGATTACTGAACATGAACTAGTCAGACGAAACATCAAGACATACCTGCCACATCGGTGGCAGCAATAAGAGAATTGAAAAGTTCGGCTGACATTCTGTGTAAATTTTTGTTTTTTTTTATTTATTTTTTAGTGGAATTATGTAGGATGACAGAATTGTTGCTATTTTATGGCACCATCAATGTGTAATGTAAGTTCTTGACTTATATGTTCATTATAGTAATCACTCAATATTGCGATTCCATCTTTCAGAGTACGGGGATTAAATGTTTTTAATGTCGCCCTCAGTGTCAAGTTTTGAACAATATATACACTAGCATACAACACTATATAGAGTGCAGTTCTCATGTGGGACAGGTAAGAGAGTAGATGCACCTCGAGACCATTCCCGAGTTTCCGGAATTTTTCCCCCTCCTGGCTTTTTTTTTTTTCATTTTTTCGACTATTTCATGCACTCTAACATTACCTAAACTTTAAGATTTCGGATTTGATATTACTCCCCCTTTAAGTGAATATGCACAAAGTAGAAAAACGATTAACATTCACTCAGTTGAGAGACCACACCACTTTTCAGAATCCCTTTTTTTATACTTACGTTGTCCCTTTGACCACTCGGTTTTGATTTAGATGAATGTGGTGCTGCTAATATCACGCCCAAAAGGCCTTGAGTTGAAAAATTACCCAGCAAGGGGTTTCCTTCCCTCGCTGTACTGTCGGTGACTTTGTGGCGTCCTGAACAGGCATAAAGAATTAGTAAATGTCTTGGGAGAAAATTTGACAATGTCAACGGTTAAATCAAGACAAATGCAGGTCGCACCACACGTAAGGAATGTACATCCCCGGGGATGGTGAACCCACAATTAGAAGAGTGTTCAAAATGCTCAGAATTGCCCTTTTCTCATTTTGTCATGTCTCTGAATGTGTCACTTGAAAATGCATTTAAACAAAGACAAAATACAATAATGATAATAAAATAATGATGAGAATAAACAAGCAAAACGATTTAAGTATACATTAAGAATATTTTAGAAAGTTGAAGGTGAAATGTGGAGATTTTGCCCCGAGGGTATTTTGAATGTTACGGTGGAAGGGGGGGGGGGTTAGGAATCGGGGGGGGGGAGGGATTACAACTCACCCTCCAAGCTGAAGAGATTAGTGTTGCGGTGTCGAGATATACCACTATGCCATCAGCTATCACATAAGATAGGAAACCTTGATAATGATATACGCTAACTCAGTCCCATTATGTGCCAGCTCTCTTAATTAACGGTAACAGTAGGCTGAACATACACGGTCAAAGCCAAACGTTTTGATTGATGTGATGGACTGGTGTGTTACAGGTGTTTAAAGACGGGTAAAGTAACTTAGCATATCGTTTCAATTCGTATAAAGTTTGCAAAGCTGTAAGTTTTGGGCCCATATATAGGCCTACGTTATCTTATTGGTTAATTAGCGGCTGTATCATATCAAGTGATAATTGTATGCACATATCCGTGTGCGGATATGCAGATTTTATGTGGATCTACCGTACACATTGCATGCAGTATTTACAATATAACTGAAAAAGAATTACTTAAATGTTGGCGCGAAACCTGATTAAATCTAATATAACCGAATGTAGCCCTACGAATGGATCGACAACTTGGGAAAAAAAAAACGGTTGGGACTATTGCTCATAATATATTTACATCTTCAAGGTAACCAACAGCCTTCCCCCCCCCCTTCACCCCTCCCCTCTTCTTTATGACTAGAAAAGGATGTTGCGCACCGAAGGTCGAAGTAACGCCGTGAACAGATCTGATCCACGAATGAGATTTATGAGTTTGAGTGAGTTTGAATGAGTTTATACGTCACATGAAAATTGTGACAGTGAAGAAACAACGGGAATTCCTACTATAAAACTTATCGCAGATAACAAATTTTGTTTCTGAGATTTTATTTCACACCTATATATTTGTATATTTTAAAATACTTGTTTGCTACTATGGTTTGTATATTATCCGACTGTGACATCACTAATATAAGATTATCCAATACGACTATGCTACCTTTTTTATAGATATAATACAATCCTCCACGAAATCTTTGGGGTTTATTCTATGCTACGAAAAATACATATTCATAACGAGATCCCAATTACGTCGCATCAAGATATCCAATCAACACAAGGTATGTTATCAATAACCTTGTAAATACATATGTACAACCCGCAGTCTTTTTGAAGGATGGTTAATTTTACTGGAACAGATAATTATTCGAATGTGTCTTTGCAAATACCTGTATATTTCAACATCTTTTGTTGTTCGCCGCTGGAAGAGGTCACGTGTTCTCTTCTGGCTTTCGAGACTCTATTGGCTCTATGATCCTGATGAACATGACCAGGAGGAGGAGGAGGACGAGGTGGAGATTCACTGCTTCGATTCTTTATTTTAGCCGATTGAACCCTGTAAAATGGCAAGAAATACTTTAAGACAATCCCAGTAGATTAGCTTGATTGAACTAATAGGATTTAAAAGGATTAATGAAGTTGATGCTGTTTATTTTGTGACAAGTTTAAAGGAAACCGTTGCAACATAGCACTTCTAGTTAGCCATGTATCTTCTCCTACGCTTATTGAAAATGTGAGTATTTGTAGTTTATTACGAACAGGTGTTACCTGAGGTTAATACGTCATGGTGCACGGGTCTGGTCACAGATTTTTAATACATGAAATTGTTGCCTCAGCTGTGTGTGAGATTTTCGTAATACTTTAGTTTGACGATCGATCATTAATTCAACACATGAGTGATACTCAGCAGGCGTGACAAAATATTAAGTTTGTGAACCAACTCAAGAAGCTCCTTGAAACATCAGTTGCTGGTGAATAATATCGGATACTTTATTAAATAAATAGGACATACGTCTCTAATTTATCGATTAAAAGTCCTTTATGTACAAAATGGTAGAGACAAGGAAATAATTGTGTGGTGCCAGGAAAGACTGTTAAACTACATATCACTTACAAGCGATGATGGCAAACCAACATAGATGCTATTTGACACACTTTGCGAAAGACAGTTATGAACAACAAAATTCATATTTTATTATTTCACTTTTTTTACCATTATTTCTTCTTACAAGGCACAGAAAGAGTGACAATGTAGAACATATTCATAGTAATTATAACTCAACTTACTGATATTCTTTACAAAGATGAACAAGTCTAATGAATTGTTACAACAGACGAACGTTGTAACTATTAGGTTAGGAGGCAGATAACGTGATAACATAGTGTCGAAACAATAACCGACCGCTGTTTACCAAAATTGACAAAGCTAAAGTCTTTCTCTTGGTAAAAAGTAATTATTAAGCCTCAAAACTTTTGATACCATCCAACATAATTCATCGACCAAGTGAAGGATTTATCATGCTCACCTCATGGTCTTGTCTGGCACGATCTGTCGTACCTCCTGGCTGTTTCTTTCAGAGGGGTAACCCGTTGTCCTCTCCCGTTCCAAAGAGGACCGTCTGCTTGTCCTTTTCTCTACTGACGACGTCCTTTTCCATTCTGGACGAGGTGGCATA
This sequence comes from Stichopus chloronotus, assembly GCA_021234535.1. Taxonomy (NCBI): domain Eukaryota; kingdom Metazoa; phylum Echinodermata; class Holothuroidea; order Aspidochirotida; family Stichopodidae; genus Stichopus; species Stichopus chloronotus. The sequence continues at coordinate 26,188,643 of CM037831.1, forward strand.
CCAGTCCGACCTTCGTCCGGAGCTTCAACTACGTTTTCCATTACTCGACGCTCCCTGTGGCGTTGTCTATGAGCCAGGTTGCCGTCACTGGCAATCATGGAAGCGATTGGAGTTTTGTAGAGCGACCTAGTAGTCGAAGTTTTGCTTGTCCTTGGACGTAATTTCTGACTATCTGACGACGTCATCCTCTCGTAGGCGGATGCAGGTGTCTGAGATCTGGAGGGAACATAGCTGGATATACCTGACGACTGAGACCGAGAAATGTTTTTGGAAACTTCCAACGAATGGCGTCTGAGATTAGCTTTGTTTAACGGGGCTGGAGAGGTCTTTCTCCTGTTTGTAGCTGCTTCCTTATCTGGATGTCCGTGTGATGGTTTAGTTTCTCTATGATGCAAACGCAGCTGTACAGGAGTAGCCGATCTATCTGCCGAGATGTTCGCTACGGCAATGGAATGTCGCCGATCCCTTGACGAATCCTCCTTTGATAAGTCGTTCTGCTGCAACTGTGAGAGGTGTGTCTCACACAGGTTTAGAGACCCTCTCCGATCTGACGTGTGGGGTTTACCCGAAGGTTTCCGGACACCCAATCCCTGCGAAGACGGTGGAGGACCCTTGACTGCATATGGCGTCTCGGATACCTGATAGCCGTGTTTCGCGTTGAAATATCGAGACATGTCGACAACTTGAAGTTTACGGACGGATTGGGTTGTTTCTGTCGCATCATTCCGAGATTCAGGAGAGGCTAGCCGCCGAAGCGTTGCTTGGTTCCGTGGAAGCTTTCTCCTTGTTTACATGCTTCTCTGACTGCCGTAGATGGTTTGATGAAGCTGCAGACGATGCTCTGGAGTGTTCCGTTTCGTTACTTTGATTATTTCTTGGATTGGAAGTCGATTTTGGTGCTACTGACTTAATCGACTCCGTTGTCTCCGTGGTTCCTTCGGATGGCGGAGGTTCTGTAGAAGTGACGGTCCTAGCCTTTGCATTTAATGGTAACTCTGCTGAGGATGGGTGAGGTGCGACAAGGTGTGTTTCAGGTGCATCCATGCACGTCTTTGGCCTCGTGTGGTGCTTGTCTTTTCTCATACCGTCTTTTGGTCGCACTTGCGGTGGCGGAGTTGAAGATCCCGGAAAGTGCTGCTGTCTGGCAAGGATTATGTTCACAGTGGTGGCGTTCCCCATCGGACGAGTCTGTTAAAATCATAATATGTAGAAACCAATCTTACAATATGAAACCTTGGAGAGCTTTTTAATACAAATCTAGTCATGTCTTGAACTTATGCACTTTGTGCGACATGCACTGTATTTCCTACGAACTCAATGGCGTTTATTTTCTTTCATTGTTATTACGACACCAACAGGCATGGAAAACAATCTTTTGGATGCCTTTAATTGCATAAATATGCTATTCGTAATAGTTCCCCATTTTATGTCTGGAAGGCGTGAACACAATAAGAATGAAACATCCAAGTCGCTACAGTCATCGTTTGTAAATCACAGATTGTTTATGTATTGCAGGCAAACTTAACAGGTAACCAGACAAGAAATTCATGAATTTGTTGTAATAATCATTCTCGTTTAATTTGATTCTCGCCAGTGGATGAAGTCATTCCAGTTTACTGGAATTAGATAAAGTGTTTAAATATTTGATGAGGTTAAGAACATGATGTAGCGATGATAGTCTTTCCATGGGTCTATTAATGGAAGACTTTCCTTGGGTGACCCTCAACACTGTCACTCTCTTTCATATTATTAATCACAAAATAATTTTTGGAGGGTCCAATAGTCTTGCTGGGTCAAGAAATGTGTGCATGAATGTGTATTGTGGGGGGGGGGGGGGGTGGACACCGATGGCATTTTCTTCCTATTGGCAATGGCATGTCTCAAGTGTTGTTGACAATACAAAACGTCACAACACCGTAGGCGGTATTCTTTGAAATTCTACTCAAAGCATCTATTATCACTCTATGGTTGTTGTTGTTGTTTTTGTTCTCTTTCCTTACATATAAACAGCTTGGAGGAAAGGTTGCTGTCCTCGGCCTCTCCGGAGTTTGTTTCTGTGACTCCACGATGGAGAGTTCGAAGTCAGCCGATTGCAGCGGCGAACCGTCTTGTAGTCGATCGCTTGGTCGGACCATGCCTACAACTGTCGGTGTGCGTAGTCTCACTGGATGATCACCTATCGGATAAAAGACGGAGAATACATACACTCCAAGCAACATGTAACATGAGCTAAGGAGGAAAGGTTCCGTATGGTTGAAAAAAATTACGCAACCAGGGGTAATCTAATCTCAAAACACATTTTATGAGGTATATGAGCTCAGTTGTCTCCAGGGAGTAATTCCTTTGGAGATTCATCTTACTTATGGACTTTCACAATATTAATTACTGATATTTATCATGAAGACTGAGAGTGCAGCAAGTGTATGAAGACATATAACCTTTGACCTCTGCTCACCAGTAGGTGTCTGTGACGTCGATATGACCATTGTTTCACCCGGGGGCGCACTTCGATGTCCACCAGTAGACCTGCGTCTGGACCTGTCCCTTCTTCTTGTGTGATCTCCTTCCCAAAGTCCTTTCTCTCTCAGGGCGTCGTCCATCAGCAGGTTGAAGATAGCACCAATTTCATCGCATCTGTTTTCATGAATGTTGCCTTCCAACGTCGATCTCTCGACGTGCAATAGAGACGCCATCTTTTCGAGAACCTGACAAGATGGAAGTGTAGCAACATGAAAATGATTCAGATGATTGTATGTGCTTTGTGTGGGGAAACTTCAATATAAATGCTAGTTAGGCAATAAACAACATGGCTACTGTAATGATGACGGCAGGGATCTGTTCGTCGAATTCTATTTTCGGCTTGGCAATGTGGGTTATTAAGTACACTCTGTCTCTGTACATTTTGTCCCTATATATGTCCAGCTGGGTAAATCAGTGTTAATCCTCCACACATTTTCTTTCTTTATGATCATCTACTCAATATGACCAACCCACACACCAAGTATGAGATTTGTCTTGAGATATCGTGGCATCACATACACCCACACATGACATCACCATCGCACAGATTCCTTTTGCCTTCACCGTGGAATAAAAAATGTAATTATTTATAAATCCATTTTATTCTCGTTTTTGTCTTTTCCATTAAAATCTCGATGTGCAATTAAATAATCCTATCTCTGGATGCTTGAATTAACCTCCCATCGTGCATTATCCTCCAGTAAATTGCATGATCCAGCGGTGATTAATATTTAATTAAACCTGGTTTTGCAGAAAGAAAAACACATTAGTTCAAAAACCCTTCTCTATTTTGATTGCATTGTGTTTATGTTACTTAAGATTAATACAACGACCCGATTTCGCAACATTTTCTATACGAGTAACTCAAAATAGCAACGCTGCCCCTATCTCCCGAAACATGAATGTTACTTCTTCGAGAAACTGAACAGTCTTGATTTTTAAGTATAAAACGGAAAGTGATTCTTTCGTAGGATTTATTTTCGTCTGCATTTCTGATCACAGCTTTTCGGTTTTGATTTTTTTTTACTTGAAGTAAGACGACCTTACCGCATCTCTCAGCTGTGGATCCCTGGGTGGTTGTTGGAATGTGTAGAATGTGTCCTTTCCTTTTGAAGTGATCCATGGATGGATCTGAATATCCATTAAATGAATCCTTGATTCAGAGGGTCTGATACTCTGACGTAGAAGATCCTTACAGTCTGAAATGGAAAGGAGAAAAAAAAAAAAACAGTTGAATAGTTTATTAGTCCTCAAATCCAGTACAGGGCAACTATCAAACAAGAACTTATCAGATGAATAAGTTAGTATTTATGAGGAAAAAGTCAATTTTTTCCATCATTACATTTGCCGGTGCTTTTTTTCTTCTTCCTTTTATATCCTACATTTTTACCTACGTCAGTATAGTCATTGGCCAACATCACCACTTACGGTGATTTTTCATTACGTCAGTTTCTCTCACAAAATTCCAGACCTTGAGTCTGTGGATCTTTTGAACGAATGTTGCACGTTCAAGTATGTTAAGTCGTTACCATACTACTGATCTCCCTTCCGTAAGGGTTTCTACATGCAACATAATGCTATCTTTGTCCCTTTGATTCAAAATGTAATTGAAATTATTACTCCTTCTTTATTCCTTGTTACGTCACTATCTGATTTATTTACTTATTTAATGCTTTTTTTTGTTAGCTCATTACTTATTTGTGTTCATGTCCCTGGTGTTTGATGTCTTTGATTTTTTTTTTTTGGTGGGGGGGGGGGGGGAGTTAGGCCGTCTACTCCATACAATCCCATAATAAAACGTCGCTGATAAGGCACTCCAATAATGTCACAGATTTGACTGGCAACAAGCGATAGCTACAGTTGCGACATTCTGAGACAAAAACGCCTGCGGGTGTTTGATACTATGACAATGAAAACAAAGTTGCGACCTGACTTAAAATTGAAACCCAATGATATTTTAAAATTACTCAATATTTAACGGTCCTGATACTCCAAATACACATGTTTGATCACAAGATATTCTGGTGGTTCGCTCGTCCTTCCTTCGATCAGCCCTCCAAATAACCATTCTGATAAATGAATTAAAACAAAAGCTGATCTACCTTCTGTAATGTCTTTCATATCCCGTTCGTGGATAGGACCTAATCCGGCATTGATTTGTTGTAGTAGTCGCTGTCTTCTGTTCTCGGAGTGTGGGGCAGTGAAGGGAAGCTTACCCGTGACCATTGCGTAAGCAATGATTCCTCTACAAGATAATAAATCATATCAACAAAAATCAAGTCAGATGAAATCTTCCTCAATTGTAACAAGTTCTCTGTCTTAGTTTAAGTAAGAGGAAAGAAGGTGATATTTTAAATTGTAAGACTTTCAATAGGAAAGCAATCTAATCATATTCAAGAAATCATTCACAGTGTTTAACTTAAAAGGGACGCCAGCTGTGCAACATTTTACGTCTTAATGCTCTGTGTTAGTCTCCTTATAAATCAGATAGTGTTGAAATAACAACTATGTTAATTACTATCACCTCCCTGTCTCACACGTTAGCACTTGCCGACAAAATTTTTGTTGATAGTTTTTTTCATTAACGTACATCGTTATCGAGGTGGTCCTCGCAATGCATTCATCCGGGCATTTCCTTTCAAAATTTGTACCTTGCATTTAATTAGATTTATTTATTGGTCTAGTCCATGCAGTTGCATTGCATGCTTATAACGCAAAAACAACATACGGTTAAACTATGTTTATTTTGACGTATTTCTCTCCATTAATAAGATTATCATTCCTCCCTTCGAACTCATGACTTACGACGCTCATAAGAAGGAAATCCCACGCCACCATGCAGAGTGATCGTCACTGTGAAACGAGGGCGGTAGAAGCAGAACTGTCTCTTGCTACAAAGTGTTGCGACAGTATTACTGGTCGTGGAACAGAAAGGGCACTTTCCTTTTTCTTTTTTTTTTCATTTCAGAAAAACTTTATTAGAAACACATCAAGGCGTAAAACATACAATTACATGAAACGGTAAGCATTACAATGAAGTGAAAAGATATAATTCAGGAGTTCCACAAGGACAATTGAGAATTTTGCTATGCACAGAGGGCTTAATTGTGGACACGTATATATTTTTCTTTAAAAATAATGATATCACTTACCAATGTGAAACTCCGTAATTGAGTAATTAAGAGACAAACAAAATATCTAGGCTTAACAAAAGAAATACTGGCACTTTGCAAACAATCCACATCATCTGTTGTGCATTAACATCAAACTTTGAAAAGTCATATCTAAATAACGGTACTAGATATGAACACAGTCCCAACGGATTTTCATTCAGGGTTTCACTCTGCAACTTCTGAACGAAGCCAGCTCTTTTCTAGATGCATGCTGCATGTCACACGACCGTTAATGTGACAGTTAGTTCAAGATAACGAAACGAACTTACAGGCTCCAAATATCCACTTCTGGTCCGTATTCCCGACCACTTATAAATAGTTCAGGGGCGGCATACTCCGGAGATCCACAATGAGTTTTGAGGAGTTGATCCGAAGTGTACTGATTGCTGAGTCCAAAATCTAAAACAAGAAAAGATGAAATTATACGATAGAGTAGGATGAGGAAAGTAGCAGGAGCAACAAAAGGAGAAACAGCAGCAGGATGGGAGCAGCAGGAGCAGAAGGAAGAACAGCAACATGCATGATGGGAGCAGGGAGGACAAACTCACAAACATCAACGTAATGAGAGTAGAAAGAACAGTGAGAGACGACACAGCGATCGAGGGCAGCGAGAAGGAACAGAGACGGGACTTGTAATCAGCAAGAGTATAGAAACAGTAACAGGATGTCATTAGCGAGAACAGCAACAGCAAGCGGATGGTAGCAGCGAGAAGAAACAGTAACAGGTTAGGAGCAGCAAAAGTAGAAACAGAAATAGGATGAGAGCAGGAGGAGCGCCAAGAAGAGAGACAGGGACAGAAGGGGAGCAGCGAGAAAAGAAATAGTAGAAGAATTGGGGTAGGGGAAGATGAGTTTGTGAATGCTAAATCGAATACGGCAAAAAAAAAAAAAAAAGGAAAGAAAAAGATAACTTAAAACGACTTTCATTTACTTTAATCATTTCACTGAGATGCTAAGACTGAAGGAACACATCGATATATTCTAGCAATTGTCAAGAACTTTCATAAGTTGTGAATGATTGGGCGAGTTAAAAGATCGGTTGCTTGTTAAGAGTGGTTTCATTTATTCTTTATTGAGGAATACGTTTAACTGGTACCTACTCCATTTGGTGCATGTATTCAAGCTCTTCTAACTTTCATTTAAAAAAAGTCAATCGTGGAGAGAGAGGAGAAGAATTATATATTCTTTTCAAGTATCGGTAGGCTTTAGAGTAAAATTACAAGGATAATATGTTGGAAAGTAAAAACTGCCTGAGAAAAACTCACCAATCAATTTCAGATTCTTTCTCTTCGCATCTAAGATAATGTTTTCCATTTTTAAGTCTCTAAGAAAGGAACAGAAACAACTAAAATAGATAAAAAGATAAATTACCAATAGAAGCAAGAAATGATCATATTACTAATAGAAGCAGGAAATATTCAGAACTTCTGAAATAATTTTCATCATGAAATTTGATTTATTAATACATTCGAGTAGTGTGCAAGAAACGTGAAATATAACGAGCTTAACGTGTTGATTGCTATTAGTAAATCGAACGTTACATGACACAGAATATGTTCGGCGACCAAAACAGACACATTTAGTTGTTGTCACTGGCAGTAATCTTTTCAGGGTGGTTGCGGTTAGATGGGAACAATTATATAGTCGGGTCTTTGTTGAGGTTATAGAAAAAAAAATAGAATGCATGACTCTCGTAAGTCGTAGGCCTATGTCTGCCAAGTTATGAAAACAGCATCGGCAAGTATTTTGCACTTTTTGCCAAATTGCACTTTTCGAGTTTAAATGAAGAGTGAACACGAGTGTTACGACTGTGAATGGTTTCCTTTGTGCGAGTTGTGGGCCTTCTGTAACAAACGGCTACAACCATCCTCCATGGATAAAATGAACCAATCTTTTAGTCCTCTCAGCTCCCGTATAAAGAATGGAAACAATTCCCAAAAGTGACAAAAACCAAAAGCAAGACCAGAGAAAACCCATACGCAGTCGGTGAAACATAAATTTTTGGATGCACGTCTACAACGAAATTCCACTCTCTAAGCAAACAGGATGGCAGAATTGGAAGGGGGTGAGGGGGGGGGGGGGAATAATCTGCTTTAGGTAAAGCGGCATTGAAGGCGGTGTTAAAGATTATCAGTCTCTCTGGCATGGCAGATGGAAGTGCAGTTGCTGTGTTGAGGCATGTAAGTGAGGGGGGGGTGACGATAATCCGTCTATTCACTCATTGAGAGTGATACGGTCACACTACTTAAATAAGTTAGTGATTATACGGGGTGAGAAAACTAAGGGCAGGCACTACATTTTGTACATATACCAAATGTACATAGTGAATGATGAGAAAGTCCCTCACTGTGTGCCTTAGCTTGAGATCATTAGGATAATGAGTGTGACGGTGGCACATAATGTTAGTATAGGGCTATCGTTACCTTCTGTACGATTTATTAAATATGATACTTTTGTCGTCAGATCGACCCAAAGATGTCCTTTATTGAAGCATCGCTGTGATTGGCCAACCCCTATAACCTTCATTTATATACGATGAATTGATTGGTCCTAACATTCTGCGCTACTCTGTGAGATTTTGAATATTTCATTTTCGGCTGGTTTTTCACCACATACACTTTCCTCCTTGGACTCGTACTATAGTAGGCGTACGTTCGCCAGTGTCATAGCTATAAAGCGCCCTCATTCCCAGACATGTGAAATGCAACACAATGGCATCCTCTCGTGCCCTTAGGTACACGCTCCTAGACGTTTCGCCAATGTTAATAAGAAACAAAATCTTTTGTCATACGGCTTATAATCTTTGGCAGTTATTGAGATGAGGTCCTCATAAGTGTAATGGGAAAAAAGGAATTAAAACACTCCCATTGCTTTCCTGTACTAATGATTGATACTTCGCTTTAGGGTATGCGTTGAAATAAGTCGCGCGTCGATTTGGCTGTAGCCATGGGGCAGGCGTGCAGGCCGGGCAATGCGTCGTGCGCCAAAAGTCGGCGTTCTTATAGACATTTAGTCTGACACTACCCATTGTCTTCTCTCTCTTGAACAAGACACCGAAATAAAGTTAGCTTGAAGCGTTCAGACTCATTAGCATTGTTTGTCTATGTCATCAATGTCCAAGAATTAAGGACATGTGTGTGAGACTGACTTAAAAAAAAAGTATGTTTAACCTAGTCTTGTTACCAGGAAAGGAATTGCGAAAATATTTTTAAAAAATGCGAGGAAGTTTTCACCGAAATATTTTGAATATTAAAAAGTAATTTATAGTTCTCGCAAGGTCTGGGAAAGAGTGCAGAGAAAGAGCGTGAGAAGGTTGTTGAAGGTCTTTTGCCTGCGGCCAAAAGTCACCGTTGACTGAGTTTGACAAGAAACATGGCATTACCGAATTGTAAAAGCTTGAGAAAAGACAGAAGAGTAAGCGTTTGCTATTTAACCTTCCCTATTGAGATCTGTTGAACCTTACTTCTCCTGTTACGTCGTTCTGGTATACAAGCTCTTAATCTTTGATTTATTTTCTTCCATAGTATCAAAGGATTAGGCAATTTAAAAACTTTTCGTCTTTGAATGGAATAATTAACAGGGAAGTCAGTAATTTTGTCTAGATAGGTTAAAAAAACGTTAATGAAATGTGTGTTCTGTAATCTGACACAGGACCAATTAAGAGAAAAAGAAAGGGGCAGGATTTTTGCTTCATTACGATGAAAAAGAGTAAAAGAAAACATGGCAGAACGTATAGGCCTATACTTGACATGATAGCTTTTAACCAGGACTCTGAAAATGTAGAGCGAAATTGAAATAAGGTAGCAAGGTCGGATGAGCTATCAGGTGGAATGCGAAAAATTGAAACTATTCTACAATTTCTGTTACATGGCATCACATGTCACACACTTATCAAGTGCACACATATACATACGTCATCAATGTTATAACATTGGCGAAAGTAGTGAACTGAAAACGGTGAGTAGGCCTAGTAGTGGCGTTGTAGCAATAAGGTGTAGCAAGAGAGGTTTGGGCAGGGTCCCCTTCACGTGCTGTCGAGCCATAAATCGTGACCTTACTTTATCTAACTTGGCAATGTGTGCGTGTGGGGGGGGGGGGGGGAGGGGATATAAATGTTGAGCTATCCCTGAGTGTCGATAATGTTTACTACGTCATTGCACTGAAGACATTACATTACATTACGAACTGTGTGACACAGTATACGGTATAATCCATTCCCGAGCAATGCATTGGAAGCGAGATTTATTGCACATTATATTCGCGTATCTACATGATCTAGCAAATTCTACCCGCGAAATGCAGGCTACTAATGTAAGTGAGCTAACCTGGTCCAACAGCGTAATTCCACACGGTAATCATCTAGCATACAAATGTAATATTAACGAAAAGGACCACGAAAAGGACTGTTGTGTGCGTCGTCTGCTAAAGAGACGCCGAAGATCGCCCACGATACATATGTGAGTCTATTACTAACCATTGGATTGTTCGGCAAAACGGTCCCTCCCCTGACTCAGGAGAAAGTATTCATTATCATTATATCTCCAATTGACTCTATAGGAGGTCAGTGTCAGGGGCAAAATAAAGTGGGGGGGGGGGAGGACTACGGCGTAGGACAAAAGGTCACTGGACTTGGATTGTGAAAGCAGAGGAAAATCTATCGAGCAACTAGCCTAGGGAAATAACACATATAATCAGTATACTCTGTTAGAGTGGGGAAGAAGGTCATTGAAAGTTGTTGAAAATTAGCTACTACTTGGTACAGTGTAGGGTAACTTGTAGTAGCGGTGCAGCTTAGACGTCAGGGGAAACTGATGTAAGGTGAAAGCGTCTTCCTGTCTCTGTGGCGTCAGCACTCTCAAACAAGGTGACAGAAAATAATAGAGACACTATTTACTAATACTTGCGCCACCGATATAAAATATCCACATTACTCCATTTCCAATTCCGTCGCTTGAATGCACAGAGAAGTGCAGGCCAGACTAGACCATGGCAAACCATAAATGTGACCGATTTGTTCATCCACCAGACTAGACCATAGCAAACCATGAATGTGACAGATTTGTTCATCCACTCCAGTGGACATTGAGTTCACCTGGATCATCAAACATCAAAATGGGTGCCGCTGATACACTTAGAGAGATATAAGCAGCAGCCGGGGATCATCGAAACCACGGCTATCTGAGGGGACATCCACCGTAACCTCCTCCCGGTGTACCGGGCTGGTACCAACCCGATTGTCTGTGACTATAGAAGGCTCGATACCTCCATGATGTAATATAACATCTCTGGAGGGTTTCCCCACTCTGTTTTTGATATACGGTATGGGCTACGAGTTTCATCCACTTGTCAAAATGATGCTTTGCAGTTTGACAGTCTGTGACAATCAAGGCCAGGTCCCGTACCCACCAACCTCTACATTGGACAATCTTGCTACTACACGACTGCACACCCACGTCACCATAAAATCTGGCCTATTTAACGTATTGATATAACTAATGCATCATAAATCAATTAAAATGTAATCAGACAAAACCATTTCTTTAATAATATTTTTATATCTCCCCAAAACTTTGGTCGTAATATTCAAAATAAATAAATTGATCGAGACATTTCAATTCTGGTAAAAGGGAGGAGAATTATTGACGGTGAGATTCTTCAAGCCATCTTATCTTGAAATGATCCTTCAGTTTTTTTACACCACCTCGTTGACCCTACACTGCCCCGGGGTATTCGCGAGGAATGCCGCCATGACGAAGGGTTCTTCGAGGTCTTTCACCTAACCTGCGAGGCACTGTATGAGTCATCAATGGAAGGAATTGGCAATAGTGTTTCCATTTGGAAAGTGCGCCACAACATTTTTTTTTTTTCTGGACGAGGACGCTGGAGGCAATTTGCTGAGGGATAGGATGAAATGATGGATAAGGCAGGGCCTAAGGAGTATGGGGTTGTTGAGGCGGAGAGGTTGATTTGAAATGATGTTCCAGTGAAGAATCTGTGTGAGTTTGGTTTTCGTAAGGGGACTTCTGTTATCATTTCTATTCCAAAGACGGTTTATGCTTGTGTATATCAAAGTGGCAGGTAATAAACGCGGCGGCTTGCATTTACATGTCGCAGGTTTAGATAACTGCCACATAAACGTCAAATGCCCAACAGATTCAGCTACAATCTAACCCGGTTAACCGGCTCAATGCAGAGAAGAGTCTGTGTCTGAAAAAAAAACATTGCAAGCCCCCCCTAAAAAAGTAGGGGTGATAAACGAAATTTTCCACACTAGGTTGTATGTTCCCTACAATACCCTTCCATTGCTCGGAGCCACATTTTACAGCTTACCATAGAAATATGATCACGCTCACGTATCAGAGAGACATTTTTTTCATGCAAGAAAGAGGCGGGGGGGGGGGGGGTGTTGCACTGTGACGGTCCCATACATATCATTGTGTAACGGGGGGGGGGGGGCTTGTACTGTGTTTCTCCTACACACATTATTGTGTAATGTGTTTCATCTGACGCATTTATAATCAGTCGAGCATTTAACTGTTGCTGAACAATAACAAGACGAAAAAAAAAAAAACGAAACAACCGACCGACCTTGCCTCTTTGAAGAATTTTAACCCGCCTTACGAAACATTCACCTAGTTGAACGAGGGTCAAGGTAATGAAGGTGGGTTTGGAGAACAACTACAAAACAACCCGCTAAATGAGAAGAAATGTTTATCTCAAATCGCAATAGTCTTGGATATCCTCGACATTTTATAGATGATTTTATCTTCATCCACGATTTGGGAAGATAAAGTGGAAAGATGAAACAAAGATAAATGAAAATACGAGAAGAAGAATATTTTACAGTCGACTGATCTAGGTCATACACCATTTAATATATCTTGAAGACATGATGCATTCGGGAGAAACGATAAAGAATTAAAGTGTGTCCTTTACCATGAACCCAATTGTTTGGTTGATGCTGTAAAAATTGTTTACACATAGTCACTTAAATTTTATACACGCCCAATGACAAGCACATAGGTATACACACGAAGGGATAATACCACAACTTTAATCAGTGTGAGAAGTTCTCATGAGAAATATTTACAAATATTAATTCTAGACTCATTCGAACAAGTGCATTTTGGGGCACAAGAGGACAGCTCTCTCTCTTTGAAGTCCTCGGTACGGTGGGGAAATATTTAAGTTACTGTCCTCACTGACTCAGGTAAGAAGACTGGAAAAGTACATAGGCCTACTCATACAGTACAAACAATTACTAAGAACTGACAAACAAGTATGCACACATTGACACGCACATGAAACTGAAAGGTACATGAAATGAAGGGGGACGTAACTGTGCAGGCTGGAAAAAAATACAACAAAGTCCAGCTAGGGTGTAACAGCTCCCTGGTCCAACTTTGATGAACTTAATGAAATTGTGTAAATTTGTTCTCTGCTTGTGTAATGAAGACCTATAGCGGAGCACTGATAGCGGAAAGTTTGATGATATTTTCAATTTACAGTTTTGTTTACTCTTTCTTTTCACAATTGTTCAAGCAATATTGTTGTCTCTCGTTGAAATTTTCCCCGAAGCACAAATCATAATACTTCGAGATAATTTAGGAATATTTTTTTTCTATTTCCTGAAGATACAGTGGACGAGACGTATGAAACAATAAACAGTAGGTGATAGGAACACTCAGGGTGAGTTAAAGGTGAAATATGAGTTCCACTGGCAATCGCCTGGTCATCTATCTTTGTTTTTTCTCAGTGTTTCAGGGAAGAGAAGGAAGGCGAAGAGATCACCTGTCACGAAATCTGAAAAAGGAATATGCATTCATGTTCCAGATATTTGACTGTGAAAGATGTCTCAACATTTTTGTTGGCCCTACAAAATTCAGACTCTCTAAGAAAGCCTTGCGACCCATCACTGTTACTTGAAATCAAAACAGACCCATGGGAGTGGATGTGAATATTCATGTATGCAAAAAATGGGCCTTGAGCAATGTTGCTTTGTAGCACTTGACTACAACATGTTTGACTGTCAGTGACAAATTTTCAACTCATTTTCCAGGTATACATCACGGAGTGGGTTATTTACAGTCTGCGACAAAACATGACGTACAGAGCACCGTCGTATATTGTCATTTCCTTATACCACGATAAAAACTAATATTTAGGAATGACAGATTTAAGTTTCTTTTATTTTGTATTGATTTTGTGTACTTTGTTGTCATTATGGGGGCCAAGGATAGGGTTCCTACATAGAGACCCTACAGACACCCTTGACAAGGACAGGCCAGGCTGTTCCGGGGCCAGACCGCGTACTTCTGTGATCTGGATATCTGATTATTAACATCTGGCCTTTCTTATGAATTTTCATTGAGTGGGGGCTAGTGTGAATACGCACTTTTTTGAGTGTTCTCGAGTTTGTTTCACGATGTAGCGATTTTCTACATTGGGCGCATTCTGTGACAGTCGTCAGTAAGTTTGTTCAAGGTACCGCATGTATCACATATTTTGGTGCATACATTCCAAAGCAAAAAACTTATCCAAAGATGTCCAAATTTTTCACAACATGGGAGGACATTACTTTTACTCACATCGGGTATTGGATTCCTCCCATCTGTTTTTAACCCACTCCCTCCCCATCTCCACAGAAGTAAGTTTCAGGTACCCAGCATGACACAGGGTTATGTACTGATTCATGGACAAAGCATTTACATAGATGGTATATTGTATTTCTCATGAAAATGTAAATTAGAAAAAAATGAACTCTTCGTGAGATTAACTGGTCTGTGATTGTCATAATCCTATGGCCTCAAGAACAAACTAGGAGATAACAAAGTAAAGATAAAGTTTCTTAATTAAATCGTACTTTTTATTCAATTTGAGATGTCAGTCTGTTGTAGATTCTTTTTGAGTGTTATTTTTGACCTTCTTAGATCCAGGTCATCACTGAATATTGAAAGTAGATGAAGATTCTATTAGAGAGAAGAGAGGAAGCGAATCGATTATTTTTCGAAAGATTATTCCTCTCAAGGTCTGTTGATTAAATTCGGAACCGCCCAGTCGATTTGATCTTAATCCTTGAATAATTGATAACAATAAGGTTGAAGGATGGACGACCAAGGACTAGAGATGAAGATGAATGATGTAGGAGGAGTAGCATTGATGAGGGAGGATGGACGAAGAGGTAAGAATCGATATTGATGAAATGGTGTAAAGGTGACTGGGTTTAACTTGTCACGGACGGATTACGGTCCCATACGGTTCGTATTTAGCTTAAATCAAGACAGCAATTTGGAAAATAAAGATGAGAAGATGCAATGTTTGGATGAAGAAGATGAGAAGATGGAATATTTGATGGATGTAGTCATTACTGTAATTCTCTCATCACCATTCTTAGAGAAGAGGGTTGGGATTCCTTTTTCACCAACCTCCCCGGGGATTTACATGCCTCTTCTATACCCTACGAGCACATTCAAAAACTATCCATTATCTGGGTCAATGCAATAACCTCTCGATACACTTAAACCATCTCTTCGGAATTATAACCACTAATTAACTCACGTCGTTAGTACCATATGGAATTTCGTAAAATATACCGGGGGGAAAAAGTATCGCTTTTTCCAATTTTAACTCTGTGTATGCTTTTCAGTCAGATGAAATGCAAGTCGTTATCTTGTTTTCCGCCAATCACCCTGAAATATATACCACTTTAATTAAGACTAAAGAACATCTGTCTTAAATAATTTTATCCTACAGTAAATGCTGACAATATATCAAGAAATAATTCCCAAGATATCTTTAACTGTGATGACTGTCCTCGACACGGTACAGCGGTCTTGTTCCTTCAGAATCCTGTTTTCTGTTGTATTGGTCCGACGCATGCGAGTATTTTTCCACATCACGAAATAAGGTATCTTTACTCTTTTTCAAAGCCTTACACATCGGAAAAATTTAACCAGATGTCACATCATTTTTTTTCGTAGCAAGTTGTCATGGTGACTATTCACTTGTCACACGAAACTGTCATTATTACACTTTTCGTAAGTTTTTGACATTCGTTAAGTTCAGCCTGTCATATTACACGGTCAGACTTATCGTTTAGACTTGATCAAGTCGTGTTCACTAATTGGCGCGCAGAAGGTGACTCTGTGCAGATCATACGGGGTGCATGTCCTAAATGTGGTCAAGTCACATATCGCTAACACATGTTTAGCCGGAAAATTTTCATGTTCATCTGGTTCATCTCTAGTACCCGTTAAAGGGTAGTGTATATGTTAGCATATCAAAGAAGTCAGTGTTTATATTTTCACAAGAAGACAGAAAAATGCATAATATAAGCTTATAGCACACGAAAGTCCATATCTTCAAGTGCAGTCTCCACTTTGGTCACACCTTCGTTACGGTGAATGGCAAATTTGACCAACCCAACAAGTTGTCAACTTACTTCCCTTTACATTCAGAACTCAGACTCCAACAAGAACTATTGACATAAAAAGCTTCTCCCGCTGATGAAATAGGCTAAGCTGAATTACGCGGTATACATCCTACCGTTCATTTTACTCAGCTGGACGATGATCTAGGCTCATACATAAATAGTCACGTTTTACTCTGAATTTCTGCATTTATTGATAGCTACTGTTGGTCACATTATACAACGGTTTAGTGTACAACTTACATACATGTTCCTCTCGTCTGCTCATTGTTGATCAATACAAACTCAAGATAGTGTCATCATTTTAGCACGTACACGTTTACACGTTAATATTAACATTTATATTTTATAACACATGTTTAATGTAAGACCACGGACACTGCGATTGTTACATGAAAACCTTTGACAGTATATATATATATGAGAGCAACGAAAATGTAACAGAAGCAAAACTTGGAAAAAGGCTAGGTCAGATGAGGGCGTCGCTAGTACTAGTAGGTCTGTAAGCAGACTGCCTTTAAGGCAAAGACTACCGGGGGTCGGTTGAAGCAACGAACATAGATTGGTTTGTGGTCACCCCCGTGAAGACAGACTGACCTAATCCATACCCTTCAAAGCTTGGCCTTGACATTCTCCAGCGTGCCAGGGATTCTTTATGAAAATGGAATAAAACTAAATTGAACATTTTTGATTATGTTGGTATCGCTTCACTCTAAAAATATGTCACAACTGTATTACTGTCTATTGCAAGTAACCTTTGCTAAATTCCCTTTCGTCCTTTTGAGATAACAGATAACACTCCTAAAAAAAGTGGATGGATGTCCTTTCGATCAGATTGATTCCTTTGCAATAGACTTTTGCGAGAAAAGATGGTTTTTGATTAGACAATCGACTAGTAGACAAATGTTGGTTTTACATCCCAAAAATCTGTTTGAGGATAAAAGGTTTTCAAGTTACCGGACGCACGTGACACGTTCTCTTTAACCAATGCCCGCCGACCAAGGAAGTCCCAATAAGGTCACAATAATCTACAACAATCACTTAAAATCAACGGGACATTGATAAGAAAGATTCAGTTTACAATCTGTGGAATTTCAATGGCTGTAGACGATCCGACTGGACAAATGTACATCTACATAATAATAGACAGACAAAATGATAGACGGACAAACAGACGAAACGACAGACGACAGAGTACTTAGTAAGCTGCTGAGATGGATTCATGTAGCTTGAGGCTGAGGACTCCTATTTTTTTCAAAAAGATCCAGATAAGGTCTATGTATATGCATTAACCTGAAAATGCTAAAATATATTATTTTATAAATATATAATTTCTGGTTATTTCTGAATGTTTCCTTAGACATGTCTAATGTGTTTGTTTTTTCGGCGAGAGTGCATTATCCTACCCATAATACACGGTCAATTTAAGAGGAAAATCACCGGCGGATGAATACAATAAAAACGTAGATCGACAGTGTTTTGTCGTCCACTATGGTACACAAAACAATGGTGGTACTTTGTCTATCGCCCACGAACATTGCTGACATATTGTGATTTTCTTTTCTTTTTTTTTGGAAATGCGGTTATTTACAAACCCAAATTTTCTTTCGTCTTTGTCGTAGACATGTCGCGTCATAGAAAATCTGTGCCCTCGTGCCTCGCTTGCATAAACCTATCATGCATTATCCTTGAATGAATGCACGGTTCAACGTTGATTAACCTTCCATTATTAACTACCAGATTATCAGATACTGACAGGACATGCCATTTTGTAAAAGACTAATTATCCAACACTCCTCAATCATCACGGTGTCGCAAACCGGCCGTACCGAGTTTCGATGTAGATGTGAAAACCGTTTGAGCCTGAAGAGCAATCCACATTTAACCAAAAGCATCAAAAGCGAACGTGCTAGAAAGCAAAATGTTGAATGTAAGAAGATTTGAAAATAGCAACAAACCGGAGAGAGAGAGAGAGGTGGGGGGGGGGGGGGGGCAGAACGGGCCATATCACATAGAACAGCGAAAACAGAATATTATCGAACAAAAAAAAAAGTTTCGAAGTTTGAATTAATGACGGTCTGCAGAATATGGCCAATAGGCAAAATTGGCAACGGGCAAAATGTACTCTTTGCATAGAACTGTGTTGACTGTAATTCCACTAATAGTTGCGATTACAAACGACGAGTCAATGAACTTTAATTGACCTACACGACACGTCACTATTGACTGCCTTTATACGACCACTTCTTTTCGTTCTCTCTCATTTTGTCCCGCTGGCTGTGCATTGGCCAGTTATTACACGGTTTGTAATAGGTACCGTAATTTCAATATAGCTGTAAGCCATATCGTGAAAAACGCTTTCAAAGAACAAATTAGGTCAGTAATATTATTTTCTTTTCTTTCTTACTCGGGCCCCACCATCTGTATACACTTTTTGAAATGGAAGAAATCTCTTTTCTTGTTTTACTTTCTGGGGCCGAAACCACACATTCCTATGGCTCTGTTTACTTACAGATCTAACGTAGGTATACAAGGTTATATATTGTTAGTATCCAAGTCAGTACTGATGATGAAGACGATGTAGAGTGAGTGTACTACCTCTCAGCAACTCTCTACTCTCTTTCAGAAAAAAAAAAAACTTAAATGAACAGCACACAAGGGACTTGAACTTATCCAGAAACAAAAATTTTTAGACAAGGTCACTCGAGATTGTGAGGTCATTCAGTAATATCAGACGCTACGTATATATAGCCCATTAACGGCAGCAGGGACCACAAATACTTAAGCCCGTCAGTATACACAGTGGGGCTGTTTCAAATCCTGTCCTACGATTTATAAATGAGAATGGAATACATCTACAGCAAAATGGCGTGAAATGATTGGTTTGTACTGGTACAAACATCCCGTGGGTGAAGTAAGGAGTTTGGAATGTCGATTTATAATTTGTGTGAAGTAAAAATTGACCAGACGTTCAATTATTAATGATTGCTTCACAAGTCTTGTAAAGCTCTGATAATACTATGTGTATCACCACTAACGGTTAATATATGTCACTAGTATACATATCACAATATAGGTTTGAGAATGTGAGATGGGGAAGAGAGCGGGGGTTGGGCTCTGGGGTAATGATTCTCACTCGCTTCCCCCCACCCTCGTGCACAATTTGATATCAAACGTTTTCACATTGTTCCTAGCACTTTTAGCCGGTCATTTGTTCTGTAATAACGTTTGCTGGCAGCATGTTTGAGAACACTGACGCACACTCTCCGTCAGCTGTGTCACTGATAATACAATAACTTCCAGTGATTTGGAGGTTGTCATGTAGCGTACAAGTCTACATCACGCGCTGTAACTCTCTTGACGCCGGTAGCAACAACCAACTAGCCTAAGTGTGTTTATTTTAGTATATGACGTCATCCCTTTACTGTACCTCCATTTCTAGGAGTAGCCTACATGTTCCTATCAACTGTGAATATATAGTCACCGACCCTTGCATAAACTTTTAGTAAGGTATTTAGGTCTATATACTTTTACTACACACAGTATACTTTTAACACAGAGATTTGGTACATCTGTTTTTTTTTAGTCCAGTTTAATAGTACGATCACATTTTGTGGTCGTGAGTTGCTGTTGTAATATAGAAACGAGGGTGTTAGTATGAACTGCCTACCTGGTTGGCCCAATGCATTGCGACACACTGACCTCGGTAAGGGTTATTGCACACACATTTCCGTCTTGCCTAACGGTATACATTAATGCTGTTTTTCTTTTTCAAAAACATTATCGGACATCAATTTTCTGTTTTATGTATTTTTATTCTGTTGGCCAGGAGTGAAGATAAAATCCACTTGGAGGTTGTGGTTTTATACCTTCACCACAATCTAAAGGAACAAGAACGCTACAGCGAATAGATTGGAATAAAATCAAGTATATCGACACAGGCTGCCCTACGAGCCATCGTAATAGGGGTGTCTCATAGGGCAGTGTGCCATTTGTGTTTATTCCTCGGTAACAAGCAAAGGGCTTCATAAAAACTCCTCGTCGTACTCAAAGGTATGTAGAATTGGCCTAAAGACAGGACTCAACACATGTACATAAAACAAACTTACAAACATATCAACAAATAAATAAATACAAATACATACTTGGCTTAAAGGCACAATGATGTTACGTACATAACAATGAAGGAAATGGCTAATTGGTGTTTCAGTATTACCGATAACAGCCAACCTAAACTGATCTGTAAATACTGTATATAGAGATAAATTACCATACAGTGTTTGCACCTAAAATCTGGCACAATTTGTCAACCAGCCGTGCAGGTTAATTCGCAGTCTGAGGTCACCTTGACAGAGAGTTTCGATTACACAATCGCGAGATTTTCCTATGTGCATGCTACACTATATAACTGCACATATACATCAGTGAAAGTTCTTTTAGGCTATGATTTGTGTGTGTGTGAGTGGGTGGGTGCGTGTGCGTGTGTGTTGAGAATACCCAGGTATTACAACATTGCTTTTATTCAGCCAACTGGCTCAGTCCTACAACCAATTTATTTCCACGCTCGGAAACGTACCCTTTGGGATGCATAATCCCTGCCTGCCTGTCACTTGTACACCACGGTTCCGAACGTGCCTGATGTGTTGTTAATTAGTACTGACCTGCCACGAGATATGTCAATCTGTTTGTAGCCGTTGTTAGTAAACATAAAATCAAAAGGAAAGGCAGAAAATCATGTGGCCTGTGTCTATAAAATATAACTACCAGGTTTTATTCCGAGAGAGGGTTCGTCGGTGTTTTACACGCTGGTCGACGTTAAGATTTACGAGGTTGTTCAAACGCGGTGACTTAATGGTACTAGGGTGAGGCTCCAGGGGCTGCACTCTATTTATTTTAAAAAAAGGGGACCCTTGCATCAGCTTATTCATTAGGTCAAATCGCAGAATATGCAATAAATGTAGATTAAAGAAAAACAGTAGGAATAAGAGATGATGAGCTCGAAAATTTCACGTTCTTTGAAGACAAAACTGCCTTACACTGCATGCAGGCCCGGCTATGTATTCACACATTTTCGATTCATCTAAATTGGGCTTTACGGGCTTACGTAATACCTGAAGTAGTTGTCTTTCAAAGTCTGTCATCTCCATCTATACTTATTTGAAACCAGGGTGAAATGACAGATCATTTTCAAAACCACCGGTGCAGTTTTTCTGAAATTCCATCCCATGCGAAGTGGCACTACTAGCTGGGGCATACGGGAAACAAAGTGAAAGGAATACTTTGATTTCCTCCATTTAATAAAGATATCGGTCAAAATAAAAGTCAAGTCAAGTATGAAGTAAACCATTGAAAATTGGTGGGAATCACGACTCACACAGTATAAGGGGACAAATTATTGCAATATTTGGAGAAGCAACTACCTTCATTGGCAGATTAACTTTTTTGTATATGAGAATATGACGCTCGTTTCCTTGAAGTAAGTTTAGGTTTACCAGTCAAAGAAACGTACGATCCAATTGTACATGTAATTTGACTGCATTGTAGGCACTATCAATTATTATCGGCAATGTTGCAACCGTTGCGCTATTAGTCTTGCGTTAAGACGATGGTAATGTTTTTTTCTTCCAGTAACTTATGGATATACCCCATGCGGCAGTTCTAGAATCTCATAGATACAACACCGCGCCCCCCCCCCCCCCACCCCTTACGATGTACGAGTCACTGTCCACCAGTGGAAGAAAGCTGAATTCGAGGATACTACAGTTCAAAGCAGAGTAGTACACAGAAGAGGCCATATTAGCCGTACACGGGAGTAGCGCTAACAACAGGAAATATGGGGGTTGTGGAAATGTGGAAAGGCAGGGGAAAGATCCACCAAGTCTTGACCACTGCGCTATACATACGGAGGACCGTTGGCCTCACAGCGATCCCATTTAAAATTAAATAGCGCCATCAATTATTCACTGTGTACATTTTGACAAAAAAGATTGTCTCTCTCTACACATATTTGACACCGACGACCAAGAATGAATTACATCATTTTGTTTTTACTTTTTATATCAAATATTGACCATAATTAACTTCATTGACCATAGTCGCGGGGTTTTCACTTCTAATATAATACAATAAAAAAAATGATAATGGAAGAAATTAAAAATAAATCCACTGTAAGCGAAAAGATGTGAATACATATTATTCTTTAGAGTTCCCAATTTAATATTTTCTTGTAATTAAACTTAGATGACCGATGTGTGATGAACTCGCTTTGGTAAGGTATGGACTTCTTTGTGATTTGATTTGCATATATGCAAATGTATGATGTCTAATGATTACATGTCTAATGATTACATATACATGCATATATATCAGCATAATGAGGACGCAAGAACGACGGAAAATATGGCTGTTATCATTATTATATGAACTCTTTATGGTTCAGAGTGACGCCTTCATTAGACTAATGTACTCTGCTGCGCGAGAGATGAAAACGTCTGTCCCCGTGAGACCACTGTATCCATGGCAACTAAGACTTGTTTCGGAGATTGGACTCAATAAAAGTGTCATGTATAATCGCGACTGTCTTTGAGGGATTTTGGAGTGAAATAAAGTTGAAATCGGGGAAGCATAGCCCTAAAGCCCTACATAAAACAACAACAAAATGTAACTTCTTCTTTGGCTTGCAGTTATTTTATTTTATTTTTTTTTTGTGAGGCCGAGGGACGAGTTGAACCGCAGGATATAAAGTTTCAAGTCCAAACTGTCGATTTTTGGTGATTTCAGACCACCATTCAAGACATGAAGAGCCAACAAATGTCTATATTTGCTTGTGATTTACATTGTTCGAGGGATATAACGCGTTTCTCTTCAGCGCTTCTTTTTTTCTTGGTGATGGGCACATATGTGGTGACCACACGTGCGTGAAACTTGTCAATCATTTTACATTACCCAGGGCTGCTTGTTGTGTATATGCTGGGGTGAATCATATCGTTGACTCACAAGAATATTTCTAATTCATGTTATTAACGCAAGACGGAGCGGTTCGTAATTGGTACGGATGCATGCAGGAGTAACAACAGAAAGAGAGCAAGCAAAATGGACACTTAATGCTGGTCTCTCTTCACCTGCTTGTAAAAAAGGGAAAAATACTGAAAAGGGGAGAATGAAATGGATGTTATAAGATTATAAGATATCATGACGTATGCCCTGCTCTACAGAGTGTGACAGGCTAAACATCAAACATTTTAAGCGCTCAATGGCCAGTCTTTTACCACTTATAGCGACAACCCTCGGCAGCCACCCCGTTACGGGATGCTTACTAAATATGGCAATTAATGTAAACATTTGAAAATGATCATAAAATATGACCTTTCCTTTTGAGAGCAACAACTATCATTGGGGGAATTTGAAATTTTGTATTCATACGTTTCAATATGAGGTTACATGAATCGGAATTTGTTCATAAAATACTCCGATGTTGATACATCCCAAATGTCGAGATGTGTGCTACATTACAGTATTATTCTCATGTTATTAGACTTTCCTAATGATTTGTAAAATTAAGACACGGTATTCTAAGAGTGCGGATATTGTGGGCAGACAAGTGACAGTTTGAGTGATGGGCCTATGCAATCATGATTATCGTTGATTTGTCGGTTTAGTATAACAGTATAATTTTCAGAGAGATTTTCGACACAGGAACCAGTTGCGAACTACCTTTTCGATTCATTTCGTTTTCATGTTTTGATGTTCCCCTCAAATGTGGATCCCCCCTCTTCCCTTTGGCCTTCTCAATCTTCATTGTAGGTCTCAATTGAATGTAAACATGTTGTGGTAAACCAGAGCGGGTTGTGCGGGAACAACCATCGACGGGTGGAGGTGTACGTCATCGCCACGGGATAAAGGTACAGGTTATAAAATAAGAAAGAATTGACTGACAAGTTTTGGTACAAGGTTATAAAATTAAAATCAAGGAGGGGGTGGCCTGGCATTTGGTAATACCAATGTGGCATATTTACGACTAAGCACACGTAGAGTGTCACTAAAGACCACAAGCATCAAATAAATTGTAAATGATGTCAACTTAGAAGCATACTTTATCCTCAGAATGTTACCCAAAAGTCGTGAACAACTAAAGAATCGAAAAACAAGTTTCAGATCACCCAAATTGACTAGTTTTGATTGAGAGTGCTGTCACTGAAGGAAGATTTTATCTGTTTATATAAGTTTCGCCGTATTATGACTTAAGTTGCAGTAAGGTGCCGCAGTGGATGACGTGTATTTAAACAAGGAACCATGCCCTAGTCAAGATTCGCCAGGCAGCCTTTCGGAATCAGTGCCCAGTTTGTGTCCTCTTATATAGTTACCTCTACTACTTCCAAATCGTATCCAACAAATTCTGGCAAACGTCTTTAGTTTTATCATTTTCAAATACGGTAATAGGCGTATTAAAAATGTTAGTGCCTTAATGTTGTAAAGGGGTTTGTTCGGGGTTAACAGTCTTGATAGCGCTGCCTCTGCGATTTGCCGGACGTCCTGGCCGTTCCAGAAAGAATGATTCCTGATTAGAGTTCCATTTATTTATGATTCGACTTGCGCAGAGAAATTAAATAAAAAGTCAAGTTGACGATTGTGATTGAAAATAACATGACGTTGGCGGCAGAGAGAGGAAAAGACTCTACGATGACATAGGCCTATAGAGCTGGGAGAGGGGAGACGAGACTCTTCCAGTTCAACCTCAAGGTTACCAGTGTCCGAGTCTTGTGGTTGGTTAAGAGTCACGAGGTCGACGATGACGTTGACCAATCAAAAGCCGTAAACGTCTACATATACATCGTTGCCGCCCATGATTAACAAATCCCGTAACTATTGTATGCTCCACCCATTATAATGTATTGTCTGTACTGTCACTAACTGAAGGAAATAAAAGAAAAAGTTAATAAACTCGTGTAAACACCGGAAAGTGAACTTTGTGTAAACCCTGAAAGATGAAAGCCCGTAACATTCAATACATATATACAACTTGAAACTGAAATTAGGGCATGGTACCCAACTGTAGGAGCTTTCCTTTCATTGAGTAAAAGCCGATCTGACATACCGCATCGTATTAACTAATTAGTAGCCCTGTCATACATACATACATATTCTACACACAGAAAGGCAATGATTTCCCATGGTAAGTGGTAACATCACGTATATGATAAAAGTACCCACCTTCGCACCACTCCACCCTATCCATTCCCAACCCCAACCGCAGACACTTTTTCCCCACCCAACCCCACCCTTATCCCAACCTCACCCTCTGTCATTTCCTGCTTTCCCCAGCATCTATGTGAGCATCTGTGCGATGTGTTGGCTGTTTATTAAGCCAGTTTCACGCATGACTGATACGAAAAGAAAGCCAGTTTAGTTGTGTTACGATGTTTAGAACATTTCCAGGATTCAACGTATGTTGGTCTATGTGTGTATATTAGTTGGAAACCTAAAACTTTCCTTTGTTTTATTTTACTTGAGGAGATTGATCCACGCAGTCTGGTCAACCACCTACTACCTACCCCCCATTATACGTCACTGAATCACAACTTTATATTACTATTGTACTGGTAAAGTATCCACTTTGACGTGGTACCTACCAGTGGCAATTCCCTGGTTGTACTAAAAGTTTTCCCATGTGGTGGTGTTTTCTTGGAGTGACATTAGCTTACACATTGAGGAAATTTTGTTGGCCTAAAGAGCTTCCCCTTTTTGTTTCCTTAGTTAAATACACGGCAGCTGGTAGTTAATACTATGGGTGAGTTTAGTGATTATGGTGAGCTTATACACCCAATTCCACTACCGATCCATTTAGTCTCATCGTCTCTTTTCACGTATACATTAGTATATTATTATTACTTTACAATCGGGACATTTTGAAAGTATAATTACTATTAGGCATCGTAGACATAGCAGTCTAATAACGCAGTCAGGACGTAACGATATCACAGACTGATACCACGATATCACGTATTGATGTCACGTGACGCATTTTCCAGATACATTTAATAGATGGAGTCATATCTTTATGACGAAGTTTACTCAAGCCGGGTGTATCTTTTCAACCTCTCTCCAGGTTTGGAAGAATGTTTAACTGTCTCTGTGAAGAGACTTAATTCGTGAGACCATTCAAGTTACAGTTGAAATCGACCGTACCACAGATAATTAAAGTCCTCACTAAGGGTCGCGCACACTACATATGAAACCCCCTTCTATCGCCTCTCACGCCACGCATAAGTTTAAAACAATAAACCCACACGCACCTACGCACACACACACGCGCGGGCGCGCACAGAGAGACAAATGGCAATGTTTCATGCTTTAGATGATCTTTTAAAAATGAGAAGAAATCACACATGAACTTCACTCTAGGCCTTCGGAGACAAGTTATTCA
Source organism: Stichopus chloronotus (assembly GCA_021234535.1). NCBI lineage: Eukaryota > Metazoa > Echinodermata > Holothuroidea > Aspidochirotida > Stichopodidae > Stichopus > Stichopus chloronotus. The sequence goes on from CM037831.1 coordinate 26,215,188, forward strand.
CAATTCTTCAAGGTAGGCCTATGTTATCAAAGAGAAAATAGTAACCTATACCCAAGGGATAATGGTGAGAGTAGATGAGGGGCCATATTAGGGGGACAATATGAGGGAGATTTGATGGTAGACACCAGAGGGATCATTAACACCATAGAGTTAAATCTGGAGGTGTTTTGGACACGAGGTGTCAGTTCTCACGGGAATTGTTCACCAATGCAATAACATTTCGGGTCAATATTTATACAGTAAATGGTATGTGGAGAGGGGAATAAGATGGAGGCATAAATTGCTTTCTTGATTTAGAGGCAGCGGGTTTTAATCAGTTCGTGGATAGTTGTGACAATGTCAGTATCCCGCACATTGTTGTCACAGTTGGTAAAAAATGACTATTTTTTATGCATATTTGGACATAACATATCATACTAATCAGTGAGTCACAAATGACGTCATGGGAGTCAAAATGTTGTCTGTCAGGCGCTTTTCTACAGAGGTCGTGTAAATATTGTTGGAATGTATGCAATGCTCATTGACACACGGCAACCGCGAAAAAATAAGAACTAAAAAATACGGAAGACTGTGCGCAAACTGGTAATATATATAGGCTATATATTGAAAATGAACTAATTGCAAGTAACAGTAGTGAATATGTATACATTTGTACATTTGCGATCCGACGGTCAGCAAAAAGTCAATCACTTGTTAGAACTTTAGTGCTCGTTCTTTATTATATCTGCTGTATAGTGCCTACACTGACCAAAATAAATGCTCGATTACGTAATCGAAGTAAATCTGCGATCTTGAAATGACATCAGGAACAACAAATGATGCCGCCCTTCTTCCTCTGTGCACAGGAATAAATTAGTTACAAAACACTGCCTTCACAATCCAAACGATTTCGTCTTTATTATCGATGATCCAGATGTCCCCAGCCCTCCAAGAACTAGCAAGCACTCGGCCCCTGTGACATATCGGTCACACACACACACGCATACACACACAATAAACGAAAAACCAAAATCACAAACTATGAGGGATTGCAAAATCCTATTAGTTGACTTATGTTCAGTAAATTAAATGTTGCTACTGCTTCTTTAATTTGTCAGTTGCCATTAAAACAAAAGAGACAAGAAAGTATTCTATTCATTAATGTTTTCCTACATTACAGAGGCATACACGCATTACCTTGAACTTTTTTAGGCCTGTTAATTAGTCTAGACGTTTCCTGCTAAGCTAAGCCATTACGTCACATTCAGTGATGGAAATTTGTCTTTCAAAACTCTGTACTAACCAAACAGAGAGGTTATAAGTGTGAGTAAATCACTAACAGTAATTCACACCTCTTTTCTCTGCTGTATAGTCTTACCGAACATTATTTTAATCGCAGACGACACCCATGGTGTAACAACACAAACCCCAGACATACGGACGGCGTTGAAACAGGGGTCCCGGGGTCCTTTCAATTTGACTCATGGGATTATGTCGTTGTGACCTTTGGCCTCATTTGGAAACTTCATCTTTTTCACTGAAGGAGTGGACTGCAAACTTTATCCCCTCCCCCCACTCTCAGTTGATAAAGTTTCCTACATTCAGTCCCTTGTCTTATACGTTTACGTAGTATCCCCGCTGCGATCAAAACATCACCACCAACCGACCGCCCGTCTCTCAGAGATCCCCCTTTTCTCCAGCCTCCCTCTGATAGAGGTGTATTCAACCTCTCCCTGTGCGCGGGTGTAAAAAACCAACACCCAGAAATGTGTCAACTTCTGTATTTTGTTCTTTCTTTTTCCCGGTTTCTTTTAAACATCCAAATTTGTGACAGATAGTTAAAACCTTTTCTCTTTTTCCCCCATCATCGAATCTCTCTTGTAAGGGAAGACGGATAAGGTTGAGAGGTTGTTTTGTCAGGCTCAGCAAATGTTTTCATATGTTTGTGTTTATGTAGTCTACTAATGCCCTCGATATCGATGGGATGACCCCGGATGGGGTCAAATACTGCAACGTATCGCCCATGAAAGATAAAGCGCTCTGCAGAGATCGGTATGTACAACAGATCGAAAGCGAAAATTCTTTTTTTTTTCCTTCAAAAATGAATCGAGAAACGAAGAGTTACACCTGCCTTTACTCTCGGCCTAGTGATAGAAGCATTCCCGTGTTGCAACGTATCACGTTTCTGAATTAAATAGTATTTTCAAACAAACTGGTGAATATTACAGACCAGTTAAGTGGGGGGAAAGAAGGTGATTCTCGCACGGGGTATAACGAGACGTTTAGAACTTCCAGAGACATGAATTTTTAAAGAGCGACCTCAGTCAAATCTCCGATCATTAATCGTCGCTTTCATAGGTAATATGGAGCCAATCTTTAGGTTGTTAGCACAGAAATGTCCAAGGAACAAAAAAGCTGTTGGTATATTCTCACACCAAAGTGAGTGGAGTGTGTGCTTTGTATACTAAAAGTATTGGTGAACCGCAAGAAAGAAAACTTCCTGATTCAACGGTTCCTTCCATTTCTCTATCCATTGGTTCAAAAGATCTATTTCAGAAAAGGGCTATGAACGGATATTGTTACTTGTTTAAAGCCTAACCCACACGTCACGGTTGACTTATCTTTCTAAAGAGTGTAGTTTTTAAACGGGACACACGCGGTCATGACCTGCATCCCTTGCGATGATGTGATATATCAAGAAAAGGTTATTGATAGGCTATAGAGCCTAGGCTATCGAACCTATGCTTTACCTTAACTCAGTTATTTGTATACGAGGTGGGACCAGCTGAATAAGAGTATGGATACGGTCGTTCACCTGTGATGCATACGGGAATTTCGAGACTTTTCGTCGTCGTACCACTTGTACTGGGGTTGGTGTCTTACACAGCGCTTGATATGACTATTAGTTGGTTATTATCTCCCTTCAATGTAGCCATCATTAAATATAAAAACGAATGGGCTGAGCGAAGGGGTTATGCATACATAAATACATACATACATACACATTACATTTCATTACATACTACATTATTTGTGCTTGCCAGCTGTAACTAGAAATTTTAAAGCTTAAGCTCGTCAAAATGGAGGGTGAAATCGCCCATCGTTAGAATATACCGGGGAATCACGTAAAGAGGCAGCACTATTTTGAGATGGATAGCAAACTCTTGATATCACGAAAAGTCTGTTCGAAAAAAAAGTCAAAATCCTTCGTTTTGTGTGAAGACACATTCTTGTTAAATGTAATTGGCCAAAGCTATACATGTGTAGTCTGTTCCATATTTCACCCGCTAGAAACCATGGGAACTTATTCTCCTTTTTGCAATTTCTAAAGATAATGCGGGCATAATCCAGTGCTTGACAAACTCTTGGACAGTGGAGCCACGATTTTGCTGAAAGAAACAGGGACCGGAAATCTGTCACGGTAGACGTACAGTCATGGTATAATGGCTAAGGACAAATCGATTTCGAAGAGGATTTAAAAGGAGTTGTAAAGTCTGAGAGAAAAAAGTGAATAGCTTTCAACAAAGCGATAGCAGTGATTTCACACCTCTGTTACAAGAACCACAATAAATCTGTAATTTAGTTCCAAAATATAGAGTAAAAAAGAAAATGAATCCAAACGGATCTTATGGTAAGGATCATTACAATTGACTCCAAACTGTTAAACACTGACAATCTTCAGTGAATTATAAAAAAAAAATATTGTCTGTTCAGTGGTAGGTCTGGCCAAGGAGTACAAACTAAGGGCTGTGCAAAGGTAACAGTCATCACGATTAAACGACGACGCCATGCCGACAAGTCACTCTTAGAGTAACTAAAGAATTGTTTAGGCTTCTTTTACAGATAAAAGTTTTCAGACGATTGTGTTATAAATTGAGGACTAGCAATTGATATCGATGGCCGATACTATTGTTTTTTTTTTTTTGGTCCAGACCAATTGTAAAATTGCCCAGTGCCTATTACAATTATTATTCCCAAGTTAGAGTTTGGACCCTGTACAGAATGATCCAGTGACGGTCCCCTCCCCGACCAAACGAACAACGAGGAAGAGATGGAATGGGAACGGGGAGAGTGGGAGAAAGAAGGGGAATGAGGGAGGGGGAAGCCAGGGAAGAGGGAGGAATTGAAGGTAGTTCGTATGGACGGGACAGCCCCTAATGATAGCTTCAAGGGAACAATGTTACCAGCCAATTCCTATTATTTTCTTCATATCGTAGTTGGGATATCTCGCTCCGTCCGGCAAATAGGGCATGTTGAGTTTGAAATACCACTAGTGAAGTGTGTCAGTGATGTGTATTCGCGAGAGGGTAGGCCTATGATATATGTGTATGCGTGAACGGAAGGGGATTTCAACAAGTCGGGTTGGGTCCCATGTGTTTCGATGGAAATAATGGAAGCCTTAGTAAGGGTAAAAATACTCCTTCAGTTAACCATAGGGCTTGTATCCTCTAATCGCAATAACTTGCAGTACCGGCCCTACAGATTATGAAACAGGGGAAAACAACGCCGATAACGACTCTCCTACTCTTGGTCAAGGCTAAGTGAATCTTTTCCCTTCATTTCCACTTTTTTACAACCCCCATATTTCCTTTTGTTAGCACTACTCCCGTGTACGGCTAATATGGCCTCTTCTGTGTACTGCTCTGCTTTGAACTGTAGTATCCTCGAATTCAGCTTTCTTCCACTGGTGGACAGTGACTCATATATCGTAAGGGGGGAGGGGGGGGGGGGCGGCGAGCTGTGTCTATATGTTTCGACAAATATATAGAATGTATCACTAAGTTACTCCGCGAAGAAGAAAACACTACCATCGTCTTAAGACAATGGCTATCTTTCACCAAGCGTCATACATATTAGCTTTGAGAGTGTTGGTGGGCAGTAATTAGGCTGAGAGCTGTTGGGAGCAGAAATGAGGGGGGGGGGGGGGCGTAATGGAGGGATGGTGTAGCAGGACATATTTGGACAAGAGAAGACGTTCTTCACGCGACGTTATTTGTATCTCAGGTAAAACAGCAACAATTTTAAGGTTCGATATGTGCTTTCTTAAATAACTACATCGGTTCGTTTTCAAAACTCTTAAAATCATGGCGGATGTTAAAAAAGAAAAAGAAAAAAATCCAAGAATGCCCTGTATCTGAACTTTATCAAATTTGAATGATAGTAGGTGTCAATTGCAAACTTGGCTCGGAAAAGGACTTGTCAGGCAGAGCCTTGAGACTGTATCCGTAATACGAACGATAACGACCGGCTATCCCTTTCAAGATACGAGCCACAGAAACATTAATCATGTGACTCAAGTAATCAATATTTGACAGTTACAGAAAAAAATAATAAAAATCAGACACATTGAAGGAAAAACAGTTTGTGTCTGGATGTATAACCTAAGTAAAACCATCAAGGTTAATGTACCTGGCAGGTGAGACAAAACGAAACGGTTTAAAAAAGAGGAGGGTTTATCTGAGGGCGCCCCCTGACCCCAGGTGCTCACTCCCCAGCGTCTCGTTTGCATACCGCGGTGATAGACCAGATAACCCTAAGTTGGAAATAAACTGCCTCTATTTTTCCTCTCCCGCTTTTAGCGTGTAAGATTCACACTGTTTCATCGAAGCCCGAGAAAAAAAAAACAGAATTTAGAGGGAAAATAAAAGTAAAGAAATTCAGAATTTTGTAAAATTTGGATGGTGGGGAATAAACAAGTTTGTTGAGCAAATGGGATGCGTCAAAGGACAGAAACAACACGAGAAGAAATGAGAAGCACCTGGCCTCTGCGACTATGGTGACGGGAGGGATCCTCAGGGATTGTCTGCTACAGCAGCGTGGAACGGTACCAATAGTTTTACCACGTCAAAGGTGGGTACCCGGGGAACGAAGCCTCAAAAGAGTGGTAAGCAACCATGCAGTGGTATAGGGAGAGTGGGTGGATTCCACTTTTAAGTTTTTTGTTTTGTTTTTTTGTATCTCGCTATGGGCCATAAAAACGAATCGGTTTATGCGTATCGCGGGCAAAGACCATTAAAACTCGATTAGCAAGTACAAGCAGATATTGTTTTGCGAGTTAACAAGAAAATCAAAGAGGCTATGCCGGTAACAGAAGAAAACAACAACCTGTCGAACTTGGATTTGTCCCAGTGGAGACGCAGAGAGGCCTCACGCATCGCAGTCAAAATATACGGTAATGACATAAATTTTGCCGCAGAAAAGAAAAATGATAACAAGCGCCCTTTTTGCCTGGTAGATGACAGAAAAACTGAAGTCGATGGTGTTCGTACAGATAAGTTGCTTCAACACCTTGTAGAATGGTTCCCTAAGAAGAGATTGAAAAGCGATGACGCTGCAGATATTTTTGTAAATTGTTCTCGAAAATTGTCAAAGTTCAAAACCCATGATTGCGCAGGGATACCGATGGTTATTCTATTAACAGAGTGGCAATAACTTATTAAAGGCCACACCCATCGTTTAATTTACAAACTGTATCCTTAACTCGTGACTATCATATCCGACGTCACAAAGGGAATAGCATTTATTATTGAACGTAGATACTTAGTTTCCGAGAAAATTGTGTAAAAAAACACAGAGCATTGTCACAGAAAAGGCATCATTAATTGATAACACATTTCAGTCAACCAAAGAAAGAATATCATCATCACCATTATCCTCATCATCATCAGTATCATCATCACCATCATCGTCATCATCACCATCATCATGACGACATTGTGCTCAACAACAGAAAGTAATTGCCTACCATCAATTTAGTCGATCCTGATCATGGACGTCAGAGAAAAGTGCACCGTCATCCATATTCATAAGGATTGTACAATACAACTACTAAGGACGGCATCATTTCACAACCACTAAGAGCCTACACGTGACAACGACTACAACCTGTACATTAATGATTACACTAGCTGTCTACACATCAACGACTATAGCCTACACATCAACGAGTACAATCCGAGGCTATGCAACAGCGACTATAGCATACACATCAACAATGAAGAGCTTGCACATCAACCACATGACCAACCACTACATTCTATGCATGGAGGACTACAGTCTACACATCAACGACTATAGCCAACACATCAACGACGACAGATTACACATCAGCGACTACAGTCCGAGGCTATACATCAGCGACTATAGCATAAACATCAGTCATGTAGAACCTATACTTCAACCACATGACCAACTACTACAGTCTGTGCTTCAGCGACTACAAGCCAACATATCAACGACTAAAGCCAACACATCAACGACTACAGCTTTTTTACATCAACGACTTCAGGCTCTTCATCAACGACGTAGAACCTGTACATCAATGACGTCAGTCTATACATAAACGACAACATCATACACATTCACGAGTATATAGCTTACATATCAAGGACTACGATGTAGCCTGTACACCTACACAATTGTTAATTTAGCCTACACTTGTTAATTTAGCCTACAATTAATTTAGCCTACAATTGTTAATTTAGCCTACACAACTATAGCTTAAGCTACATGTCACCTATAAGTGTGGATAAAATCAATTGTGTGTCAACAGCCATAAAAGTGAATAATTAGTTTATTATAACTGTACGCATGGCGACCAACCTAAGTAGAGCTAAGCTCCCAAACTATGGATCCTTAATAAATTTGACAATCTTTCTCATTAGCTGTCAATGCTCGCGATGGACTGTACATATAAAATATATACTACTCTGTGGCGTTGGACTCTCCTTTAGGACACAACCCTCTTCCTATAAAGGCATTCTCATATATGCCGTACCGTAAAATATTACCGTCCATAGGTAAATAATTAATCTTTAACGTGATTGCATTGGCAAAAGCAAAAAGAAAAAAAAAACATTAAAAGTTTATGTTTAGAAGTTAAGTAGGCCTATGTCTTTTACTTGCATCACTCAGACAATTTGGGGAAATACACAGCTATCAAGAAATGAATTCTGTCATTTGATTTCTAATTTTCGTAGGAAAACGATTAAAAGTGTAAAATCCGATAACGACAGTTTTCATTCAACTTATCCCCTCGCTTCTTTGAACAAGACAATAGGAAGAATATCAGTCATGAATATTCAGTTGATCGACTTAAGCAGCTGTTCGCTGATACCGTAACGAGACGATCAGTTTGTACTGTACATGCAGTTACAGTGTTCTTCGTTTCACTGAATACTACCATTTCCGCGAGCAAGAGAGCTACGACTTCAGTCAGAAGCGTTTTTTGATACACCAGAGAGCAGTGAGAACTGTACTGTTGCATATTCATTGTGAGGGCGGGGTCTACATCTTATACTAAGAACAGTTACTATTGAAATATAAAAGTGTTTTAAGTGTTTTAGGCCGTTTCCGTTGCTTTCAAAATGGTTACTGTAACTTTCCTTCATTTAATGACATTCTCCGTCAACTTAGCATATACATTCAAAAGTAAAGAATACAATAAGATCAAACATAAAATTTGTCTTCTGTTTTCGTACACATACAATAACTTAAAGTTCACTCACCCCTCAGGCCATTTTAGATTAGAAATCGATGGCCAATACAAATTACATGAACTGACTTCATCGAGTTTGGACAAGTTTATAGTGTTGCTAAATGCGAGCTAACTTTTCCTCTGACTACGTATGCTCGTAATTTTTCTCTTTTCCTTTTCATTCTTTGTATTTTGTTTTTCTTTCTAAGGTAAATCAACCCTACCTATCTTTCTCATAATAATTAACCTTTACCGTGAATTTTATGTAAGAGGACGTTTGTGACCATTCTTCGAATTCGATACACAGTTCCCTAAGGATTGAAATTTTCTTCCTCAAAGGTTTATTTCATTTTTACTTACACGGTGTTACGTTATGCTTTATCTCTGACGTCATTAAACTACAAAATGTACGTCTGAGCTGGTTGTTTTGTTTCATTTTTGCTGTTTTTTATGATTATTTCTGATGTCTAAAAGACGGCGATAAGGTTACAATTGATTCACGTCTTTTCTAATTAAGGTGAATGTGACGTCACTGGGAACGGCACTATGCAAAACCGATCCGAGATAAGTTATTGAATCACTTATGTCGTCACCATTTGAGAAATATCAGAAACCTGACTTAAATATTTACCATTGACAGAGGGGGGGGGGGGGTGTGAGAGTGACGTCATCTTTTGAAGAGTGGACTATGTCATACCTTGTCGAAGGCAAAGTATTTAAATATTTGGATAATGAATTCATATGACACGAAAACACTTTTTGAAGTATTGACATAATTAATCATTAAAACTGTTGAAAGTAGCCACAATTTATCAAACTCAATTAAATATTGACCACTGTACAAACAAATTTCTGTTTTATAACTTCATAATGAATAGACAGATCAAATATGCAAATTTTTGACTCGAAGGAGGGTTGTACGATATCTTTGTCAACTTAACTTTTATTTCAAGGACGATTAAGAATTTTATTCGCCTGAGGGTTTGTTTTGGAAGCATGAATTGTTTCCTTTAAAAATAGTGACATTACTTACCAGTGTGTAGGACAGATGGAAAGTAATTGTGTGTAGGCGTAGGTCAAAAGAAATACTGACATAGTACAAAACTCTACATCATTATTTTTCTTTTCTTATTTTTTTTTCTCTTTTCTCATTTTCATCAAAGCCATAATCCACTCTGCCATTTCTGTTTGAAGTCACATCGTTCCTAGATGTATGTCACTCGGTCTTTAAAGAGATACTGTGCTCAACATAATTATAACTTATCACCGTGACGTCTTTTCCTAATGAGATGTAACCTCACTTCTATTTATGAGTGACCAGGATGTCTCTAAGGGGAAGAGTGAGTGGGGAAGTGGGGGTGGGGACTGGTTTTTGGTCCAGTCCGTATCCACCACATGAGGATAAGAGAGTTCTCGTGTACTGAGAACGGACTGGGAACTGTTGTCCTAGCCAACATTAATTTAAGGTAAAATAAAAGTGATGGGACTGTTGGGATTGTGAGTATATTCTAGGGCCTGATAGATATATAGGTAGGATGCGTTATTAAAACTGATGGTGAAGACAGCCAATATTTCATGATTATATTGTTGGTCTTAAAAAAAAAACGGAATCAGTTCCTATCCCACTCCCCTCTCCCAAGTTGGATCGAATGAGTCGGGGGAGGGAGGGGGAGGGGGTGGAGCAACGTGCAGGGTGTGTTTTCCATTCTTACCTGTGGACCACTCCTCTCTCGTGAAGATGATGGAGAGCTGAGACCAGCTGACGTACATAGACACGTGACCTGGACTCGGAGAGGCAGCCATCTTTTTGATTACGTACGAACGATAGCAAATCCCCACCCGCTACATACTCGGTCACAAGAAAGTATAGGTTATTGGACTGTCGGGAAAAAATAATATTAAAAACATGACGACACGTCATAAATAACATGATAACATAAATATGAATGACTAGATGACATATTTTATACTTCAGAGAGAAAATGGAGTTCTGCAGTTAAAGTTCACCGAGGGAGGCATTATTCACAATGGAGGGTGTGGTGGAGTAACACAAATGACCCCAGACGGTTGCGAGGGTACTTAAAGCCCAAAGTACATTTCAAAGGAACTCTTAGCTATACTTTCAGCGTGCAGTAACACAGTAACACACTACAATAAAATAACCGTAATGGCCTTTAAAAAGTTACAATATAGCAACTTGAAGAAAGCGTTTATACGCTAGAGCAAGGACACAAGTGCAAAATATGATTCCAGCCAGTTGACATGGTCCTTAAAATGAAACGCTTTTTGAAAGAGGTGCAGTCCATCTTGAGAAAACACACAGATGGACCGCAAGGTGTCTCTATAGGAGTACAGTTAATACCCCTTTATGCGGGTGGGGAATTCAAGGCCTGGTATTATATTCATTACGGGTAGGGGTGGGGTCCTGGTGTGAGAAACTCAGATCCTTCCACTAACGTTATCCATTGATTTTTAGTCCTAGTCCTACAGAAAGTTTATGCGATAATTATAGATATACGAGAAGATATTGAAACAACAGAACAAAAATTGTAATGATAGGAAAGATGTGTGGGACAGGATAGGCAGGAGGAGACTTGTGTTAGAGTTGGAAAATGGCAATAAGTGAGCTTTCTGGTGCCACCTTGACCGGCAAGGAGGAGACCTATCAACCGGAAATTTCAACCAAAATTTATCAACCAGTGGAAATTTAATCAAATGAAATATAAACCATTTCCTCTGTGAACATAATATACCTTTTATGTTCTCGATTGATTCTTTTAAAACCAAGTCCAGAGGCAATTTATCATCGCCGTCAAAACGCCTTCCTAAAGTCACTTTCTTTTTAAGTTTTGTGTAATTTAATCTTGTTTACAAAATCCATTATTTCCTTTCATGTAAATAACAACTTCCGCCTTTTTTTCTTAAAAGTTCTCGACAGGGCGTACTTACGTGTACCTCGCGGATGGCCTACATACACAGACAGTCAAATGTATGCACGAAACAACCAAGTTGACTGCATGACGTGCTGGCTACCCTTTTCATCAATTTGGCTATCCCAATAGGTAACCCAGGATGACTGCTACTAGAGATTATCTTCATCTTTCCGGTAGAGCAGCAGATTAACAACAGCCTCCCCCCCCCCCCCCCTTAAAGTTTGAAAGCAAAAATATGTCACGTCTTACGTCTTGTTTGAAAAGATTGGCTGACTCATTCAGACAGTTATAGGGTGACATGGCAGAGTTTGTTGACACGAATATTCTTTTCTTGTTTTTTTTTTCTTCAGTTTCGACTTGGATTTCCCTTCCAAGGGACCCTTTACCTCAAAGACACGATTTAGGCCTACTTGATTTGACATTCATGCTCTTACATTCGAGTCTGAACTGGAGACTAACTTAATAACAAACAAATTAAACACTTGTTTACAGTTATGTAGGGACTTACACATTTCCACGATAAGGACTGCATAGTCTTACCTTGATAGTCTCGTAGAGGCGGACTATATTCGGATGGCGTAGTTTACTCATTATCTTCGCCTCGCGATATAAATTACTTTGCATGTACTCCTCGTGTAGCTTTCTACGATCTATGATTTTGACAGCGACCTTTGGAAGAGAAAGTTAGAGAAGGGCTTGACAAATAAACAACACAAACCAACTATCAAACCGAAAAATAATAATAAATAATGGTATTAAATCGTTACAAGTCTAGTTGTCTTCTTACGAAGTAATAATTCAAACGCAATGTTAACTGCATGACTAAGAGACGTAATCAATGTTTTGGCCTCACGAAAGATCGGGATGGTTCTTATCCTTTCTATCATCAGAGGAAAAAACACAACATGTGTAATCTTTTTTGATCCGAGAGTGGGGTGGGTGGGGAAGGAGTACTTGTAAGTGGTTACGTAAACTGTATAACCATTGGTACCGTTTATCAGGTAGCAACAGTACATACCGACTTGGATAGATTCCGGTATGACATAATTTCAAAAGGACGCCACATGTTGGAAAACTATTGCACGTTATTACCTATGTAGGGAAACATGCTCTCCAGCTTTACAAGGGCACTTCTCAAAACTTTTAATCTTTTAATTTTGTTCATCATAACATTAAACCTCTCGTTCTACAAAATGGAAGGAGACCTTCAAAAGAGGGAGAAATGTCTATATTCATTTTTTGCGGCGCACACGTCCGCTGCAAGAATCGCACGGACAAGTGTGTGGATTCCTTCTGTATGCTCCAATAAATTGGGATAGGGGACCAATATAAATTTCGATTCAAAATTTGAATTGAACAAGATTTAAAATCAATATATTAGTCTGAATATTTCAGTTGAAATGTTTGATTCGTCCATCACCTCAGCTGTGGTTTTAAGAGAGTACAATTAACTAAAGCCTCCAATAACACATACGAAAGAGAAAGACAAACCTAGCAATGCATATTACAAATTCTTTAAAAGAAATGTCACGGAATGTAGATAACAGTAGCAAACATCTGAATAAGTGTTTTTAGTTAAGCATGAAAAAAAACTGTTCATAGTGCTATCAATGGTGAATATGTTTATAACCCTCTTCAATGGTGAGATAGTATTATAGTGAAGGAGAGATAGAAAGACGTGAGTGTGTGTCCTTAGAAAAGTTTCAATTATTCAAAAGCCTCTAATAAGGGGAAAAATAGCGAAGAAGAAAAATAAAAAAGACCTAAATAAAAGGAAATTCTAAGCCCATGTAATACAAAAACAAGAGTCATATACTTAAAATTGATCATGGTGCATGTTTTTTTTTTCAAAGTGATTGGTGGATACAAATTCATCGAATCGGATAATATTGCTTTTGGTTTCATGATGACTTAATGTTTTTAAGGGCCTTCGTCCGTTGTAAACTGCAGCACCTCTCACAGCAGGGGCGAAAAAACTGTAATTCGAAGGATAACATATCCTGGATGAAGATGAAAACTGCATCTCAAACTATTTTTTATTTCTTCCAATCAGAAACAGATAAACGGGTTCATAAACACTGAATACATCGGTGTCAGTTTTCTCTGAAAGGAGTATATGTACTTGTGAAACAAAACTTACACAGGAAAAAAGTGTGGACGAGGCCTTTCTCGAAATAAACCACAGACCCATGCAAACCACCAGAATATGAGTCGCAACTGATAAAAGAAAACACTAGTTTTCTTTCTTTGACAGAAACAATTTAATTCAAATCATCTACGTGAGAGTGCCCCACCGTCCACTCTTAATCCCAAACTTCAAATTTAAACTGCGATTTCTGACTTGTTTTTTCTTTTGCTGCTGTACATCAGAATTTGATCAATCTGGTTAGTGGTCTGCTCACCAATATCTTTACAGGATACATGTTAGAAACTGCATTGGGGAGGGGAATGGGGAGGGGGACAAGGCTCCAACGAGAAGCGTGTCAGTAAACTCTTTTCAGTCCTGCAACTACCTACCGTCATCCTGTAACTGGTGCATCTCCTTCACAAAAAGCAAACTTTGCTTTCATACAGGCCTACATCATACAGGCCTACATGGACTATTAGAATAGTAAGCGCCCTTGCAACGTAATCCAGGGATAGGAAAATCATGCAACTGCTATGGTTCGCAATATTGCGCGAGCTCCTTTTATGGTGGTGTTTGACACGGCCAGTTTGCCACTATGACATACCGTAGGCCTATATATACTAGAGCGGCATGTATTATTACCACCATGAAAACACTCGTGCGCCTGGCACGCGATTCGGGATTGCCAGGGGTCACAGCTAGATGACCCTGTGTCCTGACGAGTGTTTCTACTGATTGGGTACCATGGTTGCGAAGCAATCACTATCGTGTCTGAAAAAACAGCACTTGGGGAAAATCGAAACCTTCTGTATGGTCATAAAATATGCCCATTCGTAGACGTAGGCGATTCCTCTAAGGGAAATACTGTCTTTGCACAGATGAGGTAGACAAAAATTTCAGTATGTAACCCAATTACACCACTTTTGATTTCCCAAAACAACGTTGTCGATACTTCATAAATACACAGTTTTTGGTCGATGATTACTTTTTAGGAAGAAAGTTTCGGTGTCTTCATCGGGACAATTGGATCATTTCGAATGGAAAAGGAACTGATACCTCTATGAAAAGAAGAAAAAACGAACATCATAAAAAATGAAAAAAAAAAATTATCTCTGTAAACAGATGAAAAAATTAGTCTATAAGGCCTACACTTGAGCTCATATATCTGTATACACAGACAACACCCACTACGGAAAGACGTCGATAAAAAACCGAGGCAAGCACGTATGTGTACGTGCTGAATCATCGGGACATTTTGCTTTCTGAATCGTCGGGCCAAGTTTAGTGTCTTATACGACCGGGAGGGGGGGGGGGGGACTTAACTGAACAAATATCCATGAAGATCACACGAAATTCATCCAGTCTATAACATGATATCATGCATTTTGAGAAGTCTGTCGACTTGTACTCCCTAACCTTTAATACTGTCTCGGACCATAATCTACTATCAGGTATGATACACATGTCTCGAGAAATGACTGCGAAACCTTAGAAGACAAAACTATGAATTTCGTGCATGGGAATCACAGGAGGTAATAGCGATCACGTGACATAATTACGGTATTGATATTGAATTTACCCATTTCTCTTCGAAAGTGTGATATACTAACTGCTTAGCACGCTGTATGATAGAGGTCTAACATATTGTGCTGGTATTGAAGCACTTGGAGATCTAGGCGATAGAACTAGCCTGCGCGGAAGGGTCTCTGGGGCTGCAACACCGCAGTTTTTTCGTAGTGATGAGCTAAAAGAAAAAAAATAAAATCGTCGGCCACGTGGGGTAAGAATGAATGTGTGTGAAGATGAAGGTGAGTGTTTGTAAATGTGGGACCGGGTGTGAATGTGTGTAAATGTGGGACCGGGTGTATGTGTGTAAATTGGGACAGCGTGTGAATGCGTGTGAAGTGAGGATGCTGTGAATGTCCGTGTGCGTAGATCATGGTGTGTCTGCTGTTTGAGGGTGGGGGGAATTAATGGTTTGCCAGCAAAATTAACAAGAAACCACTGAGGTGTTATCTCTGCACAGGGAAAGATTATTTTGCGATGGTGTTGTCAATTCGAAGCGTTGTTGCCATAGTGACTGTAACATATCAGAACTTTTCATTAAGCACAAACTAACAAAACTTTTGGTTAACTAGTCGGAGCTATTTACTGATTGTCGTCACTTGTAAATGCTTTCCTTGTGTACTAAAGCGGGAACAAAACGTTCTGCAAATGAGGACCGTGGGAATTTTAACGTTGAACAAATTCAAACACCACGAGGAGGGTTGATGAAGTAGGAACTAATAGTGACTGGCACAGATCCGAATAGCACTGCGTGTGTCGGAAACACGGAAAGAATCAGCAAGTTAGGATTATAACCACATTACACAGTGAACGAAAATCAATCACTTTAAGCCATATACCCTGCATTATCCGACAAAGAATTAAACATCATGTTAGCGCAGTCAACTTGTCAATTGATATTTTATCAGTTTTTGTGATCGCCTTAACTAACAGGCCGTCCCACAACAACAATCAAATTAGTCAAAGTTTACGACTCATGGCATGAATTACATTTCAACCGTGGTCAACTCTGAATCCAAGTGCTTGGAAAATATTTACCACTTCGCCAATTTACCACAGAAAATTTACGATCAAGTGCCAGTCTATGTAACCAATTTGCTGACTTAATTAATCAGTTTGGTAGGAACTGAGTAAGCATTTCCTTTAAAGTTTTGTTATCTGATTTAAAGGACAGCTATATGGCTTTTTGACCGCCTTCGTTTTGGTAGTTATTAACTTTGAACAGTTTATGTGATAAGCTGAATGGCTCTGACGGAAGACCAGGCCGCAGTCCAAGCCGCGGAGATATCGGGCGTATACCTCGTAAGAATTCGAAATTATTACTTATTGTGGTCCCGTGCAGGAGACCAGTTGCGGCAGATAGAAAGAAGGGGGGGGGGGGGGGCGGGTAGCGTGGAAGCACTCAGGAGGAGAGGATGTGAGTGAGAAAGGGGTTGGAAATATCCAGACAAAGTTTAAAGGCAACATGTAGAAGTTTTCAAGTACCACCGGTGTTCTGTTTATATTTATTGTGAACATATCAATGCCAGAACATCGAATTCTTGATGTTTACACAACGTACTATATTATCAGTTGGGAAGGGGGTGGGGTGCAATTTGGTGAACCCTTGGCGGCAGCTACGCTACTAATGTTTACATTGAACGTTCAAGAATGCTCTAAATAGTTTATTACTCTACTCACATGGGTGGTAATTGAATTTGATGTCGAGAGTGTGCATCCACTGGAATGAAAAAAAGAGAGATCGACCGGCGAAATAGAAAGGTGAATCGAGAGA
Organism: Stichopus chloronotus; assembly: GCA_021234535.1. Taxonomy (NCBI): domain Eukaryota; kingdom Metazoa; phylum Echinodermata; class Holothuroidea; order Aspidochirotida; family Stichopodidae; genus Stichopus; species Stichopus chloronotus. The sequence continues at coordinate 26,232,044 of CM037831.1, forward strand.
CACAGATGTACAGACACATTGACATGGACATACAGACAGACAGTTATACAGACACACACTGATACGGACTTACATAAAGACAGATATGCAGACACACAGAAATAAACGGACACAGAGAGATAGATATACAGACACACTGAGACGGATACAGATATACAGACACAGGCTGGTATGGACATACAGAGATATAGATACACAGACACACTAAGACGGAAACAGAAAGACAGATATACAAACACAATGATATGGACATACAGAGACACAGTCTAACAGAAACGCTGAGACGAAAACTAAAAGACAGATATACAGACACACTGATACGGACTTAAATAGAGATAGATACCCAGACACATCGACGGAAACGGACACAGAGAGACATATATACAGACACACTGAGAAGGATACAGAGACACAGATAAACAAACAGACTGATACGGTCATACAGAGACACAGATACACAGACACACTGAGACGAACATGTAGAGAGATAAAGATACAAAGAAACAGATACACATGCAGACGGACAAATATACAGACCCATGCATTGACAGACTATTACAGACATACATGAAAAAATAAAGGCGGAGAGTAGGGAGAGACAGTTAGATAAAAAGAGAGATTGACAGCACGACATAGGGAACGTACAAGTAAACTCTAAGACAGAGACATGTACAATGGAATAGCACGAAACAAGCACACGGAGAGACAGACAGATTAACAGAAACATACAGATAGATACGACATGGAGGGGAGAGAGATCGAGGGAGACAATGGGACGGAAATACATACATCCAGACAGACATACGAACAGACAAACAGAAACTTGATGCTTGGTGAGAGACATACAACGACTGTGAGATGTAAACAGGTAGGCCTACTGTAGGAATAAAGAGATCATAAACAAAGAAATAACGGACTGATTGGGTTGTTAATTATAACTTCTCTACAAGTTACCTATTTTAAGGGCGTCCTTGGACCTGGTGATCTTGGTCATCACTAATCCGTCCATACACTCAGCCATTATTGTCAATGTGCGAAACTTCAAGAACACAAAATTAAGTGAGTTATTGTACTGACAAGGGTCAAGATAATAGATTAAAAAATTATGTTTTTGAAGAACAATATTGCATAAATTCACCCCACAAGGGACACGTCCTTGGCGTGACAGGTTTCCTAATCCGAGGAACGCAAACTGTGTAAATTATGATAATTGGTAGGTCTACTAGAAATGTCAAAACGAATCATACTTGTGCCAAAAGTCAGAGGCGTTGTTGGTGTTTTCGGCCATAGGTATGTCATAGTTGTAACCGAACACTACCCTAGACACAGGGAGTGTCCAATTGAATTACTGAGTAAAATAAAAAATATGTGGACGTGAAGAAAATATAAAATATGAAATTGATAAAATATTATAAGGTTACTTTGAAAGCTGCTGGAGTTGGTAAGAGGGAGGTGAGAGAAACTTGAAACGTTTTTTTTTCGAGACTGAATAAAGAGAGTGAGTGTAAATTTACTCCTCAGTTAATCCAGAGGGTGAGTGTTTTGCTTTAGAATAGTTCGCTTGCAAATTTGACTATTTTTTTAACCGATAATGAACATAATCAGTGAACTCTTTAATGTACTTCTGTTTCAAAACGTTCACATCATCATTAGCACAGGTGAAGCCCAGCCCCCCTCCCCCCCCCAAAAATAAAATGACAAAAAATATTGCCAAGTATCACTGACGGTGTGTAAGCACACACAGGGGCTTTTTTCTATCCTGTTTAAAAAAATGTGGGTGAAAGGTCAACGGTCACTAATAGTTATATTATGGTGTAAAAGGCCTGTAATTCTTTATTTTAATGCTAATAGGAGATTTATTAATCGACCAGAACTCCCAAGTACACTGTGGTTTCTATGATGTGAGTGTTATCCATGAATCTGACATACAGGTAATTATGTGTAGGCTCCTAATATGCAGCTTAGTAAACTACAGCAATTTATCGAATCACAATTGCAATACAGCAACCCGGCACTATATACACAATAGCTACATGCACACCTGCACTTAACGGGCTAAGCTTGCTGTCTTGCCATACCATGTGTGCATGGTAAACATTCCCAAATTAACCCAAATGTTCGTCACCAAATACAATAGGTGTTTACCATAAATATCACACCTGCCACCGTCTCAGCTACAGAATAAACATGAGGTCAAGACGACCTTCCTTACTTTAGATGTTGTGTTTACAAGGCGTTCACCTTTGATGCTTGTTGACCCTTAATGACCTTTGAACTCCATCGAAAACAAAAGGCTTCTTGGTTAAGACCAATAAGGTACACCTAAAATCCAAATATGAGATTTGTCTAAGCTTTGTATCTCAAATATTGTGTTAACAAGATTTTCATTATTCGACATCTCTTGGCCCCAAATGGCCTATGACCTCTGACAAAAACAAGACGCGTCTTGCACTTAAGTAAGTTCACCTACATTCTGCCCCGTCCAAGTGTCCCTTCCGTGAGATATCGTGTTTACAACGTTTTCACCATTTAACCACTGTTGATGCGAATGAACTTTGATGCCCAACAAAAACAATAGGCTCCTTGTAGTCAATAAGGTTCATCTAAAATTTAAATACTAGAACACTTCAAACTCCCCTTCTTGAGATATCGTGTTCACAATGTTTTCACTACTTGACGCCGGTTGACCCAAAATGACGACCTTTGACCTCCCCCAAAAAACAACAGGCTTCCTGAACTTAACAAGATACACCTCCATACCAAAAAAGGGATCTATCCAAGCTCTCCTCCTTGAGATATCATGTTTACAATGTTTTCACTATTTGAGCCCTGTTGACTAACTTCCAGAAACCTCTAAATGGTGATGGAATGGGTAATTCGTGGGTGCTGGAGTTCGATGACGTCACTTGAAATGATCCTCGACCATATATAGTAGACCTACAGTCACATTCTTATTCACATTAAAAGTACATTTACCCTACCTCATTCAACTACCTTATATTATTTGTCATTTACAAACGAGTGACACGGTGCGGACGAATTGTTTGGGATAAAGACATGCCCATATACTGGAACAAAGGAACTTCCGTAAGATATGCTCATAGACGGCCAAACAATTCAAAAGAAAAACACAACGATGATACATGCTCATACACTGACTCATACTGTGAAGGGACATACCCAGGCATTGAACCAAACAATGCTGTGATGAAACATACTCATGTAGTGGCCCAAACACTGAGAAACGGATTGGACATGTTGCTGTCCTCATCACATCAACGTGCTGTATTCGTAAAATCCGGACGGTCACTCTCTAATGTACTTTTTTTTTTGTTGAAAATCGAACATCTCTCTAGGTACCACGCCACCATTAGATTATATACATCAGCGGAATGAGTTCACCCTTGGGGAAAAGTAACTACATGGAGTCACGGTGACCTCTTTCCCCTCATGTTTTCAGTTATTATTACTGTTTTTTGTTTTTTCTTTTTCTTTTTACTTGAATATTGAAGGGCAGCAATAAAAGTAGAGATGATGTGGAAAGTAAACTGAAAGAAAAGGAGAATTTACATCGTTTTAGTGAATCAAATATGAGGTATAGATATTTCAGTCTGAGAGTCATGTCAAGGGGCAGGATTACTACTCTAAACTTTCACCCCTCCTAGCTCTGAATGGTCGACATCAGAAATTTTGTGAATGCCATACTAGACGAGGCCGTTAGCCTGTTACCTATGGCATGGTAGGTACTAAATACCTGAAATGATGTACCTTACATGCATGAGGGGCTCTAGAACGTGGCTGTTTTAGTGTGTAAATCAATGGGAGGGAATAACAGTGGTCTGAATGCAGATGAACGTTTCATTCACTGTACATTGTCATATAAAATGAATGAGAACATCATTCAAAGTACATTCTTTACATGGCCAGAGTCATTAAATCAACATTTATGAAGCCATTTCAAAGTATTATTCACTGCCTAATGTCACTTTCAGTCCACATGAACTTCGCCCAAGCAGCATACAGGGGCCTACTAATAATCAACAAGAGTAAGACTCTGCAACTAAGTCGGACGAGAAACATGATGATGAAAGTTGGTTAAAGTCTTTAGGATGACATGGTGGCACGAAGGGATACAATAACCAAAACATGGAACTCTAATGGATGATGGGGTGTAAAGGCCAACTGAAATTACATGTTACAAAAAGCTGTTTACATGAAGATTGGACCTGAAAAAAAAAAAACAGAGAACGTTGACTAACTGATCCGTCGCATTTTGCTAGACGTCGCAGGTATGATAATACTACGCCTCCTTTGCGTGACAAGGTCAGCGTGGACTCAAACATTTAAAAAGGTCAACCTGTTGTTGCTAGAGAGCAATGCGCATGCGTGAGGCAAATTGAACCTCTGCGATTGCGCACATATACCTTGAATCACTATGAACCAACGAAGTGCTTTGTTGAAGAGTATACGTCTTTGAATGTGTAACTAGTTTGTAACAGCGGCTAACAACAAAGACGTTTGTACGCCTTAAATCGTACAAAATCTTGTCGCTGCGAATTGCATGCATTTTTTTCCAACTTTACACTTTTTCTTTTTCTACAACCGAACATTCCATTGAGTTATAGATGTGGTGGATGTGCTTTCAGTTCACCACTTTGAATGTTTACTTAGGCCTATATGAATATTAATGACGGGAGATACCGTACGCGATATATCATTCAATTAAAATGTCTGCTGGCGTGATTACTTGTATCACAACGTGACATTTTATTTTAGCCATTGTTCCATTGACCACCATATCTCAATCTTAAGGTTGAACCTAGTCCTCACAAAATACACATAATATACTAAAATCATGTCTCGAGAGGACCTTTTCCACATGGCAGAACACGCCGTGATATCCAGATACACCATAATGATTAGGGTATGTTCCTCTCGAGAAGGCATAAATATGTATGATATCATGTGAGGATTAGCTGTAAGGTTAGCATTCCCTGATGAATATTTATGAAATGATAATCCACATCAGCCAATCAAGACATCATCATGATATCATACATGTTTATACCTTCTCGAGAAGATACAACCTAACTACGACAAGTACGTCTGGTTATCACATCTTGTTGTAGTCTCTCAAGACATGAATTTGATACAAAAGAAAGAAGAAAGGATAGGGTGTCAACATTGCCAAACTGAATTTCATTGCCTGTATGCAAGTTGCGATCTGTCTTTCTCGATCTTTGTCATTTGCATTACCGTCGCGTTAAGCCTGTGAGATTTGAAATCAAACGACGTCATTATGTTGTCAAAGTATAAACCCTGGTAGAATAATTAACTAGGCCAGTGCAGAAAATTTCCGTCAAAGAAAATTAGTTTTTTGTACTTTGCAACATATTGCAACAGACAGACTGAGAGTTTTATCCTTTTCTAGGTCTGAGACTCTCCAAACATTTCACAGTCAGCTGTAGGGATGCTGAACAGCTGAAATAAGCTCGACGTTCTTTGTTCATGTTTCTCATATTTGTTTATCTTAATCTTAGAAGCCACGAAAGTGAAAAAAAGTAAAACCCCTCACCTAGCTAGAACGTTCTGTTGCAAGACTTTTCACGAACAGACAGTCACACTACCCCTGGTATAGTACCAGGTACTGGCTTAGTCGACCTGCCTGTAATTGACGTAATTTGCAAATCTTTTCACAAAGACGGGACATCTATGCTAGGAGGGTGACGGACCAATCAGAAGGAGTGGTCTCACCGAGCAGACCTTGTACCACCCGAGAGGGGTAAGTGTCAAACAACGGCTACTGGACGCTGGGAATCGCGCTGGGCTAAAATAGCGTCAGTTTTAGTGTTTTGTTGCTTCTCACACTTTGCATAATTGGTAAATTGTCCTAATGTACCGTGTGGTCTATCTCTGGCGGTTGGTGGCCAACGTTCAACAGCAAGAATCCTCACCCCGTATAAATGTTTTTCTAAGACAAGAGGGAAAAAAAGCCAAGAAAAACAAAGAAACACAAGATAAGAAAAATAGAATGTAAAATCAAAAACATTAAAAAAACAACGAAGTGCCCTGGATGTGTGAACCGACTTTACCAAAGATTTTGTTTTACAAAAAATATGACTGAAAAATAGGACATAATTAGCCTAAACTTACTGTTCTAGTTTCTTTTTAAGTGAACTGGCAGGATAATAACAGAATTCAGACACTCAACTACCAGCTGCAATTGCAACGGTCAGATTCGACAAATATTCCCCCCCCCCCCTCGAAGGTCTCATATACTCTTACATACATGGGACAACGATGATGTCATCATTACGCAATTGTGAGCCTGTTGCGGTGTACAACATAGTGACTCTGGTATGGTGGTACTAGCATTTTTTTCGACTGTATCAATACGTAAAATTTGTACGGTCCCACAGTCAATCCTCTCACATGATATCATAGATGTTTATCCCTTCTCGAGCAAACACACCCTAACCATGATAATATATCTGGCCATCACGTCATGTTCTATCATGTAGGAAAGGTCTGCTTAAGACGTGATTTTAGCATATCATGGAAATTCTGTGAGGACTAGGTGGGGGCCCCACTTATATTCTTTCAAATTCCTCAAATACAACACATAGTCACGTGTTATGTAACTATGCCAGAGGTCTGTATTGCGTCATTATCTCGTCACAACTTTGTGTCGTCTGGTAGGCCACTGATAAATGTTTCAAATTCCGGTTAAGGTTTGTGAATGTGATTCATCAGTGCTAACTGTAATAACAATCATTATAGTATTCACATCATCAGAGACAGAAGTGAATCAGGAATTAATCAGATCTCATGGTTAGGAGAGCAAGATATCAAACCCTCAGGGTACATGTGAGGGCGCTGCCACACACTTGACCTGACTTTGCTCTCCTTCAACATCCCTATGTAATCCGGTGTCACCATGGACTATGAGAGATCACAGTACTAAATGTGAAATATCATGTCACGTGATTGGTGTAAAATAATGTAAAATTAAACAAGATCTCTCCACGCCGCCTAATCATTGGACATATAATGTAAACTATATTTAGTGCCAGTGTATAGTACCAACCTGCTGTTCACGTTATTGGAAGATCGAGTAAGGTGGTCACGTGTTAAATGTTGCCTATAAACGTCGTGTTGGATGGGGGGGGGGGGGGCATCGACCGACCGCAACCTTGATCTTTACTCGATGTGAAAAAACGTCAGTCATATGACCTTTTTTATTGACATTGGTCGAACATCCCTATTTTTTGTAGCTGTTTTGGACCGGCTTAGTCCCTCGAACCCCTGCTTATATATTACCCTATCCAAGCTGTGAGCGGTCTGTGGCGCACATATCTTCAAACCATGGCATATCCTTCTATTGGAGTTTGGCGTCTCTCACCAATTGCTGTCTTCTTTGGTTTCCTACTTTCTCAATCCTAAAGTGCGAGGTTGGAGATGGCTCTAAAATTAAGGGTGAAAAATGAATATTCGTTCTGAAGGAGTAATAATGATCACTCTGTTCTGTCATTCTTATTAATTTAGAGTGACCATTCGCTCTTAATTTTGCAGCCATCCCTAATGTTGTTCTTTGTAATATTAAGAGGGCACACGACAATGAATGGTCTACAAACAAAGCAAAGACAGACCGACCGACCAACGGACCGATAGACAAAATGACACAGAAAAGTACCATGCCTCTTCCTTTAATGTAAAGGTTACAAAAAGAATAAACTAAAAAACAAACCTATCATATTCTCTTGAAAACAAAATGCTTTTAAGAGCAGATGCGGTATGAAATGAATAATTAAAGTTCCTTTTATAAGCTTTTCAATCCAGGTAACAAACATGACTGTCTTTCATACGTGGTGAAAAGGACTTTTATCTTTGAGTGGTCTTTTTCGGTGATACGTTTGGAAAATTATGAAATGTAAAATACTTCTTTCTTTTTCTGTATTTTCTCCAACCACCACAGGACGCTTACTAATTCAGTTTTTTTGTCGGTCAGTCGGTTTGTACATATGTTTGTCTGTGATGTTTATCTTTTGGGGTCTATTACGGTCTACATGATGTTGTGGTCGAATTGCAAGACAGGTGTTCTTGTCATGAAGCATTTTCCTTTATTTAAATTGGTTTATGACACTGCTGAATTGGCAGTCCTTACTTCTCTGTCCCCGCGATATGACCAGCTAACATCCTGACAGCATAACAAGAAGATGAAGAATGTTGTTTTCATCTCCTAGATTTAATTTATCAGCAGAAAACCAGAGAGATGTTATCTCCTTCCCATGAGAGGATGGAAGCAGCGACGGTGGGAACACACCCTGATAAATTTGAACGCGAATTGGAGTGCGGAGGTTCAGGTACGGTCGTAACGCCAGTTCTCTGCGTGGCGTCGGGCACCTTTGGCTGCGCATAGCGACATGTCCAGGTGAGAAAAAAAAGGAAAAGAAGCAGAGGAAAACACGGGGTGGGAGAAAAAAAAAAAGGAAAAGAGAAAACACAAAAATAAAAAATGAATACAAAGTATAAAAGAAGAAAGAAAAAGAAAGAAAGAAAAAAAAATTCACAAATAACAAAAGGTAGCATACGGAGAGACACCCAACGAAGACATCTACGGCTTACAAATTTGATAACAAAATTATTTCTCTAATCTGGTAAGTAGTTCAAAAATTATCACTTAAGGTAAAGATTTTGACACGCAACCCGCTTGGCACCGTGTGGCGTATTCCTCTTAAGTTAGTATCATATAGGCGACCAAATACCAGTTTTCGGTACTTTTATTTCTCTTCGCGCTGCGTTTCGGGGAGCGACTAAAATTGATTAAAAAGATTGCTAAGGAGTGGTCCAGGGGTTTTCTTTCTCGAAGTCTTCCCAGGGTCTCCTTCTTTTTTGTGCTTTATTTGTACTTTATTTTCTTACTTATTTTGTTTTCTTTTATTGTCCTCCGAATATAGTTTGTTTTCAGTATGTTTTTTTTTTTTTTTATTAATTGCACAGGTCGACTTCACGGTGCGATAATGGTACTAGGGGCGTGGGAGCGATACATTTTCAATCACCAAAGAATTTTTTAGCTAGTCTAAATGATCGATAATGCACCAGCGTGTACGGATTAAAGTAACGGACTTTGAGTGGAATTACATCGAAAGTAAATCATAGAAAAAGGGAAAATTTAGAACGAAATTTAATTTATGGACGACAGAGTGTAAAGGGTACTATGAGTAATAAAGAGCACAAAGGAATCATGCCTACTGGGTTGTAATTGCAAAGAAATTAACAAAAAATGCGATTTGGAAAGTAAAAGTAATATATTGTTTCATGTTTGCTAAAAAGGACAGATAAGGTCAGCGCGAGGAGACTGTGAACAAATGAGCACCCCCCAACAGACCCACCTCCCCACCGACAAACACATGTACCCACGCAAAGTATTACACTCCTAAACGAAAGAGTGAATTCACCCCCATAAGAGTGTTCATGAACCACTAATAGTAAATTTTAAACAGGAATGGAATGAAAATTCACTCAAAAGAGAGCGTAATTTTACTCCATGTGTTTGAAATGTCACACCGTTTGGAGCGAATTTTCCCTCCATTGTGGGTGAAATTCACTCTTACTGCGAGTGGGTCACGTACAGCCTCTTCTTTGAGTGAAATTCATTCATTCGTTTTTAGAAAGTCGGTGGGCTGGATAGTTTATGGTTTGGGGAAGAATATATTTCCTAGTTTAATTATCTTACACGGTTCCAATGATGGCAATATAAACTTAGCTATCCTACATTATCTGATGTCCATAACAATCCGTCTCTGAAGTCAACCCTCCCCGACCCTCCCCGACCCTCCCCGACCCTCCCCGACCCTCCCTGACCCTCCCTGACCCCCCTTATTTTATGTAAGGTAGATGATGTCAATAACGGGCATAGCGGCAATGATGTAAGCCTGTGTGTAAACGTGTTGATTGGAAAATTGAGATACCCCTACAAGTGTCGGAACAAAATGCAGGTGGATCTTGCTCGCCTGCCAAGGAGAGTATAGGGTGGAGGAGGTATCCCTGCCAAACGGTGTGGAAATTTTGAAAATGAGATTGCTAAGAATAAAGAAATTTAGAAACTTTAGAGATGCGCCTGCTTGCATGGTCTTTTTACATCAGTCAGTAGCCATACTGCATACGCGTACACAATGACACTTATAACACGGGACAGTAGACATTTTCTTCTTCTTACTGTAAGTAGTTGCATGTGATCAATTTTATCAGCAAGAAGTAAGCTTGGCCGTCATGACTGGTTTTTCATTTACTGGTTCTGCAAAATTCAAGGACAAGGATCCCCCACCTTGGATCCCTACGTACTACATCGAACAAACATGTTGCAAACACGTATAGTTGTAAATAATTAATTCCCAAACTATTTGATAACCTATCTGTAACAGTGGCCTCAGTGCTTCTACTGTTCTAATTTACTCGTGTGTTTAAACTGCCATTGTACTGCTGAATTTGTCCAACCTACGATTGTATCTTTACTTTGGCCAACCTACAATTGTTGGATTCATACAGTACTCTTTGTTAAAGTAGAAAATTGTCCTAATGGGTGGCTAGAATTCAATCCTACGCAACTGCTAGACTCAATTCTGACTGAAACGCGTTTCCCATGCTTGTACTGCTTGTAGTGTATTGTCATTTTGTAGGTCTATAAAGCTTCGTGCTGTAAACGTATGCAGTACATTCAGTTTTGTTAATTTACTTATTTTTTGCAATGGTTCAGACTTTGACAGAGCCATTTCCTTAAGTTTGCGGTGGTTGATCACCGGAGGAGGACGAGGATGAGGTTGTCGATGAGGATGGGATGAGGATGAGTGAACGGCAGGATGTTCTTCCTCTCTAGGTCACTTTTGGGGGGGGGGGTACGGGTTGGAATCGACATATTATCCTAACCAGTGGAGGTTTTGTTAGGGTTTTTTTTTTTAAAGATTTCTGACTTCTGCTGTAATACCAATTAGGCTTGCCTTCTGTATAGTGTTACAAATAGGGAAATTCTGAAATTGTGTTGTGACGTCAAGTAAGCCTTAAGCGTATTTTGTAAAGGCAATTCTTCATTCAAATCAGTCACTCATATCTAACAACAGACCCGTAACCAGAGGAGGGAGAAGGGACCTTCGGGGGAGGGGACTAAGTTGAGTAGGTAAGATTTGTCTTAGAATACAATTGCTTAGGCCTAGCTATGTCAGCAGAACAAAGGGGGGGGGGGGGGATAAGTCAAGAAGCAGGAAACCTGGCCCCGGAACGTCCCCTCTCCATTTTGGGAAGGGGGGAGTTCGGAGGCCAGGACAAAAAGTCCAATTCCACGTAGTTTAAATGTGTTTACACTACATAGGATTAGATGTTTAAATGGAAGTGGATTTGGTAACGAATGCAATGAAACAGTAAAAAAAAAAGTAAAAGGAAGCAGTATATGTTTATTCTTTGACAGTAGTTTCTTTTGGATAACTATCTTGCATTGATTATAGCTTATGTTAGAGAGCACTTCATTCTAGGTCTCTAAACTATATTTGTGCAAAAACATTTAATACACGTTTAACGGTCAAACTGGATGTAAACTAGTGACACATTAGTGATTTAGTTTGTAGTGCCGCCCTCTACATGATATTGGCATTGTCACGTAAGTTCAGTTTCCCCTCTTTTTCTTTGTTCTTCTACCGCAGTACATTGCCAAACGTCATATGTTGACATCTGTGGGCTTTCAGATCTAGGCTACTTTATCACCCCTGTTACACTGTGCTAGTCTGGTACTAGCCTTTGATTTCATAGTTTCTCAGCTATTTCCCTCATATCTTAACATGGCTCCGAGAATGCGAACGGTTGGACTTAAATTTTCACGGCAGCAGTGCAGAAAAGTTAATGCACCACCATAAGCCTCATTGTTTGTACAAATGCAGGAGAGGAGTTTTAAGACAAAATAAAAGACTTAGGTCGAGTGATTCAGATCTCCATCAACAAAACCTGCATTTGCCTGTTTCAATTTCTCACACAATTTAGACTCGGTGGGCCCTAATCTTTACTGCATAGTGCAGACAGACTGTTGCACAGTCGGAATCTACAAATGCGACGGTCTTTTTGCAGTAATCAAAGGGCTGGTAAAACAGTTTTCCTTCTAAATAGGCAGACTAACCTTGCTATTAGTGATTATGTGAGAAGCCAGCTCTACGACCGCGAAGTTGCCTTTCCCGAGGGTCCGGTCCTCCATAATGTACCTGCCTACACTCTTCAATTTTCCCATGATTGGCCTGTGTTCTTGATGTTGGGCGATATATTACAAGGCGTTAAGTCCGTTTCATCGTACGGTAAACATGGTGGACTCGCCGATACAGTGTTAAATCAGGCTAGTCGTGTTGGCTCAAGCGGAACGGTTATAACAGCATCGAGAATACTTCAACGGATTTAACCTACATTGAGTGCGGTTTAAGGGGTTAGGCTCTCACAGTTTTATTGTTCGGAAAGTGTACGTGAATCACAGCTTACAATCCTGATGACACGTATTTCGGCACAGTTAGTTTTCCCTTCGAATAAATAGTAGCCTATCGTTAACAATCGTTCACACAGTGCCCATCATTTTGGACCTTCGCACGTACATATATCTCATGTATAAAGCGTTAAGTGTGGGCTAAATATTTTGGTCTGTGCAGAAGGGAAAGGGCGCGAACGTTCAAACGACGCGTGGATGACACCATGAATGTAGCATGGTTAGTAACGGTAGGTGCGCAGTGAACGCGCGCAAAGTCTTTAGGTGAGACCGCAACACTGGGCGTATAATATCCAATGTGAGGTATGACATTAGCCAACCAATAAGTAATTTGCTTGTAATCTTCGAAGTCATCTTTGTTTGGATTAAGACTGTTTTGTCTTTTTATTGCAGCCTCGTTGTCTTTATGAGGCACTGTGATTCGAGAAACTGTACGTAGGAGAGCAAGGGATAGCCTACCATCAGGGTAAGGACAAGAAGACAAGATGACCTTAGGCATCAGTGAGAAAAGCATTTCAATAAAAGAAGGGTAAGGGGCCTTCAATAATTTCATAATAATCTCTCCACACACATATACTTTTGAGAGTTTGAGAGCAAGTTTCTCGAACTGTACTTTAAGATAACATAAACCTTGCACTCACAACAGTCTGCTATTAAAAGAGGCTATAATAGCAACATGCTACACAAATTAATTAGGATTTATTTACTTAAGTTGCGGCGTGTACGGTTGCTGGGTGACGTTTAATGTCTTTGCTTGCATGGACGATTAACGGTGTTTCTCGGTCTTTTGAACGATTAACGGTGTTCTGGTGTCTTACTGCACCCGGGTCCCTTGACAATACGTATAATAGGTGTTTATTGGACGGGGTTGAATAAACCCACATGATATAAATGATACTGAAGAATGCCTGAGACGCAGAACCATCAAACTGAACATAACAATCCCACGTTATATTAATCTCTGCCCTTTCAGCATTTATCCTAAAACGTCGAATTCACTGTGTTCATAACCAGGTCATGTGCCCTTGTATTGCACTCAGGGTCAGCGACTGAGAGGCCAAAATTCTGGTTGATGTTTACAACCAGGTCTTCTATTTGGTCAAACCCTGGCCAGGATGTAGCCTCGGGGATTGAAACCTCTCCCAAATGAATGACGGATAGTGTGTGTTCGGAACCTTTGACAGTCGAGAGAAAAAAATCGATGAAGTTAGACAGAGTTTTCACGAAAAGGAGGTCATGGTTCAAAGTGAATAACGGTGTTATTACTATTTTAGTGTTATGACTAGTTATTATGACCACAAATGACTTATATGAAGCTATTACTGACCTCTAAATTGATCCATTTGTCAACAGTTCCACCTAATATAACATCGATATGTCTGTAACTATCGCAAGGATTCTCTGCCTTACTCTTCCTGAATACGAGGAAGTAGTATTGATGTCCTTGATAGGGCAAGTATTATCGAGGAAGACCGCGTCCCACACGTGTGACGTTACATATCTGTTGATCTTCATGTTAGTTTAGAGATATGAAAAAGTAATACACTTGTCTGCCATCGGTCAGCTCCTCACATTAATTGATATGTAGGCCTACTTGTAGGCCTATATATGTACGTGGATACATGTGCAATTCTAACTGTAATTACTTCATGTGAATTAAAGGATTAAAAGACTGATTTAATCAAAAGTTCAACTAAAAAGTCTGTTTCTATGTTTACTTTGGCGTTATGTATGTTCATGGCTCATTTTATGTTGACTGCATAGAAAATGGATTGTGAAAGCATCAGTTAATGATCTCACAACAATTTGCAGTCCCACATTACGTGAACAAAACATAAGGAAACAAACAAAGAACACTTTTAAGATCACATTTCATCATGCCGACAATTGACTTCTGTTACCTATTTTGCAAATAAAAATATCATATGGGGTAGAAGGTGCGTGGTTGTCTCTTCACTCATTCTGGTAACACTCACCACAGAATGTAATATCTTGATCTAGTGGACACATTCACGGTGGCATGAAGTAAGCAAATGCGTAAATGTCTTGAGACCAAAAAAAGGTCTTCAGACCAATGAATACTTTAGATGATGATAAATGATGCAAACGTACTGCAATGAAGACACAGAAAGGATCTGTAATGGGGGAGGGGGGGGGGAGGGGTACATCGATAGTTGGTTGACATACCGCGATGAAATGTAGCCGCTTGAAGAGCTTTGAATGTAGGTGGTAAAAACAGCCTTTAAATGTTCACTGTCAGCTATGAACCAATTTGTCAATTTGAGGAACAGTTTATGTTTAAACTTAACCACAAACACCAAAATGTTGATTTTGACTTTCTTGGACTTCCTGTGCACATATCGTGAGGTTAAGCCAACTATTGTATTTGTATAAGCAAATAAACGAAAATGCAAATACCACCACACACGAACTATTTTACGCACAAACATTAAGTACAACCAATGTCAAAATTAGGTTTTTCCACAACATCAAGCTATTTTTAGAATGTTGTATACAAAAACCTTTGGTTTTTCCCGAAAAGCTATACACTTACCAAATCTCTTGTCTTGTGGTAAATATGTGTCAGTTTGGTAAGCCTGTTCGTGTAAAATTGTGTGTTTTCAATGTACAGTGCTGAATGAATACATAATTGTTGCTAACCTGTTGTTTGCGCAACACGTGTTTAGAATCCCTCCCCAGGGTTTCATGTTTACAAGACATATTTAGTAGAACACACTGGTAGAATGCGGTGTACAAATTCGTTCGAAATAGAAATATGCTATAACTACGTCAGTCAGTAGCCTATGGCACGTGACACATATAAAATAATCACAAAGGTCAGAGCATGGTCAGAGATGGACCTGCATATATTTCTGGGACCTGAAAACTCGAAGGACCCTCCATGCAGTAAACAAGCAACAATACGACTCTTATTAATAAACCGTTTTTCAGGGACCAAGGACCCTTCCCCCCCCACCCCACAAGATTTGTTACCGACGCTCATAAATTTTGAAGGAGGATAATAGACATATGATAATTGTAACGAAGACTTTGCATATACTGTAGTATTAATTCAAATTCTGACAAATGATTTTTTAATCCACGAGAAATAGTTTAAATTTTGAAGCAGAACACAAACTCACAGAAAAAGGGAAGGTAACCCCACATGTCCTGCTTTAATCATGGCCGTTGAATAATCTTAAACTTTCCTTTTGTCAACGTGAAATATTTTGGATGTCCTCACACTTGAGAAGTAATGCGCCCCCTCCCCACGCATGTCCTTTGTACGAATGAGGAACGGCATATCATTAATGACAGTGAGTTCAATAACTGCCACAATGTGACTTTCATTACATATCTCTTACCAATTCATTAATACTGTATTTCTCCTGATTTTTGAAATAGATTAGTTATTACATGGTCCACCAGTGCCCATTAAGAAGTGGGACCGGGACCGCAAAGAGGCGGAGCAACGTAAGCCACATGTAGCACCACATCACGATCACGTTGCCTTGTGTGAGCGAGTTTACCACAGATGTACAAACATGTGTGATGGCAATGTTCATACACTTCCCAAATGGATTATTTTACTGTTCAAAAGAGCGTTATTCAGTTTGAATAAACATTACTGCAACCTATGGGACACTCAAGACAGTGTGTTAGTGCTTCAATCTCTCCTTTGCTCTTAGCTTTTGAAAATACATCTCACATCCACTGAAAAGCTTTACGATATTGAATCTTTATTACTTTCAATGCCTCTATGCACAAAATGAAGTGTACGAAACGGTTAAATAATGACACATGACTTAAATATGGAATCATACAGCTCTCGCCTTCAGGCTAGAGGACATGGTCCTGCCGTGCCCATGTCAGTCATTAAGTCATAAATGTTAAAAAGAAATAAAAAAAAAAATAAGAGGAAACCAGACAAATAGCAACATAGAACCGATTCACCCACTGTCTTCATGAATTGTATTTACGTTTTAGTGTCAGAACTTCAAAGTTATTTACTCTCTCTACAACAGGACGAATGACAACATCTGTTGCCATGGCTACGTCGCCTGGGCCTTTCTCTTCGCCCACCACCCTTTGCTTCCTCTCTCTCTCTCTAAGCTTGCTGAGGAATTTCGGGTAATAACTGGTATCAGTTTCAATTGTTCGAAATGTTTGATATATCAGTAGTGATGGCATATAACGGAGTGATTACCCTGATAGCGACTGCATGCGGCGGTTAAAAAGTGTGGAGGTCAGAGGTCAAGTTCGATGAATAGTTGGCAAATATCGAAGGATGGGTGAAGAAGGATGCCGCAACAGTGCCATATAAGGAACACAGGGTCATTGGAACAGACAAACATCAGTTGGGATAGGTGACTAATACTTAAACGTCGCCATCACATCTGAAGACCGTTAGGATTGCGTACTAACACTCACTGTGTAGTAAATAATCAATTTGTACAGTTACATTAAATGAGGTAAAAGGAATCCCACAATTACAGTCTACACTGAAGTCGCTTTCTTGGTAAGATAATGTGGCGGCATCGTAACTCAGGTGAGTCAGGTCAATGCACGTGTAGTCAGAATAATTTTATTCGGAATACAACTGAATTTGAAATCTGAAAAGAGAAGTAGGCTACGGTAAACTCGAAAAATGAAGTTCAACACCCCCCAAAAACATGTTTCAGTAATCATTACTACCATATTTCGCTGTCTTTTAATCACCTCTTTTATCTCACATGTTTGTACATTGTAATGATTTAATTTCGTTTTCCTGCACCTGCACCCACCATTCTCTACCAAATTAATTTCCTGGCCTCTCAATACGTAATGGTACCTTGTATTATGGCCCCTTCCTTTACCTTCGTTCATGTTAGCCATTTCACAGACCTCCCACCTCTCCGTCCTATAACAAATACTAACTTATATCATATCACGTAGGACTGTTGTAGCGTAATACCTTCTGTGCCCTTCAGTTGTTAAATGCGTCTCCTTAAATTTGTTGTCCGTTGTGCGCGTAACGCGAACGGTCATCAGTCGCGTAAGGTCTGTACACTGAAGGGAAATTCGAACAGTCCCCTTCATTCTTTTATTCAACCATTGCCGCAGTGGTGAACTTTATCCTTAGTCTCTGAGGCTTTTAAGGCGGGCGTGAATCATTGCTTATAACTGACACTCTACCAGCACATCATATGTTTAATGTCGCAGCCGGCGTATGATGGATTTTTAACTTTCGACAATTATAGTGATTGATCAACCTTTTACTGATATGGGGATGTCCAGTCATATCGAAGAAGGACAAATAAATGGCAAGCTGAAAATTTCGTGAGAGAAGATTAAATTCAAGACATCAATTCCTATTTACCGCTTTAAACGAGGCTCGGAAATTGGTGCTAACACCGCATGAAAGGCCTCACCGATGCGTAAAACCGTATGCATGCCAAATTATTTACCAATAATACACCACAGGTCGAGATGCACAAAGGGAAACTTATAACTCACCGCATGTACTCACTCCTCTGTTAGCGTATTTAGACTTTTGCCACAATGTAAACAACACTGGCACATTTAGAGGCTATACATATACTCATAGAATTAACCCGAATACAAGGAAAGCGCGCTAGAGCTGGAAGATCTGATACGATCTGTGTGCTCAAAGTACCAAAGGTATATTAAAATGAAAAGCACTTCAGTAGATAAATATTGGCTTACTTAATATATTGGAGCCAAAAAAAATTTTGGCACTCATCGCCCGCAAGCCGTTGTATATTTACTCACTTTGAGGAAATACTTAAAATCGAAATTGTCATCATTTTATAGTATTATGAGTGTATGAAGTGAAGGTATTTCTTATCAAAACGGCTGAATGATTGAGACTAAAGGAAGGTGACGACAGGTGACTTGATTTGTCAGTCGAGACATAAACATATGTTACCAATCGAATAATCTTTTTTCAGTTGTTTTTCTTTTTCTATTTTGTACTCCGTCTCATTCTACCACTGTCTTTAATTTTAGTTGTTTTAAATCTTTACGGGCTGTCAATATAGTTTCGATTTTGTGGAATAGTAGACAATCCCTGTTTTTTTTTCTTTTCTGCTGATTAAACGGCTGATTTTTTTTCTTAATTCCGAGATAACTTCTTTCTATAGAGGTTTTCACGTGACGCCATAATTAGACATTGTTGTTACGCCACCATACTGTTGGGAATGAGTCTTTCGTGTAACTAGTACCAAGCCGTACTGTGTCAGTAACACTGCAGGGTGGTTATTACGATATTTTTATGACTTTTCACAGTATAACGGGTCATAGAACACAAATGATCCTTAACTGTGTAGCCGTAGGCTGTACTAGTCGGAGAGGCAAGGATCCCGGGCTGACTTTTCACCTAGTTCCTGCAAATGTAGAAAGACGCAGACGTGTTGGTAATTAGTAGTAAAGCTTCACCGTACGGAACGGTACCGAGAGGTGTGCATGTATACAGTAGGAAATCTGACCTGGTGACCTTTTACATTATTACCATTCGTTCATATCATTAACATTGATTAATTTGAGTTTACGCGGTTTCCAGCAAACAATGCAAATATATAAATCAAAAGTTCTGAATGTGAATAGCTAATATACCAAACCGACGACAACGTGCGTATAAATATCACTTTGCTTGCACGATATGCACATGGATACACGGGTCACATTTGCGTGCTTTATAATTTTAATTTATGCCATATTATATATAAGGTCAGATACTGTATATACCACGTTTTTTTGTTTTCCTTCCAACGAGGCGTTTCCATGGTGAACGTGACGTCACCCCAAAACCTCTATATAAAGTCAATCACACGCATGCATCCACCATGGTGCATAGCAATGTCATTGCGTTTAGCAAAGACTGGTAAATACTGGGCAGACGTCTCAACTGGTATGAGGACAGAACAATTTTAGAAACCAGCCTACTAGCCTGTTCCACTCACCATACTTAAGTCAGTTCAATATCAAGAAGCATTTGGCTCTTTCGGCGTCCCAACGTTTGGCTCGTTCAATCATGCACAGCAGTTTGTGAACTCAATCAACGGCAAGTTATGCACCCCTGTCATCAAATATGACCTCCTCGATGCAATAACACTGAACATCTGAACACACAAATTAAATGTTGCTTCTGGGATTTATCGTACATTGTACAAAAATGTTTTACTCTGCATGCACAGACCTCCATTTATCGTCATATCTGTTTTCTTTCTGTATTTTTTTCTCTTCATATTTCTTTCCTTGGTTTTAAAGAGAGGTGGAGAGATGGGCATAGGCCTACGATGAATAAAATGTCAATGTTACTTCAAGGAAATACGGAATGCGAATTGCATCGTGTTCGGAATCCTGAGTAAATAAATTAAACAGAAAAAGTGGAAAACATGTTTGCGAAGAATCAACGGAATGCGAATTAGCTTGGGCGTGTAATTTGTGGGGCTAGGCCACTAGTGTCGCCTCGTAGAACGTTGATACCTCATACTTAGCATAGTTTTGGCCAAAAAGGAATACAGAAACACACGTGGAAATTGGTGCTGTCATGCAGGCATGTGTATGGCGCGCCGTCATCCCAAGATGTAACCAGTGATGCATGTTTGTTCATCGACGTTGCAGATGGCATCAGTTTTGCCCAATCAGAATCAATATCACATACTTCTTCAGTGACTGACCAGTAGCACTATATTCCATTGGTCAACTTCAAGTATTTTTTGAATTGTTGACCAATCAGTTTTGATATTACACCGAACATAGGCCTACATGAGACCTTAGAAACGGTCATGTAGTGGCACGTACTGCAAAGCGCAGTTATATTTTTAATGTATAGACAAGAATTAATTACAATGACTTACCTTTAGATATGATATGTTAGTGTTACTTCAAGACCAATAGAGATCTTTAAAATACTAGATATGCTAAAATGGTCACAGCTTTTAAAATTGAAAACATTACCACTGATCTTATTTTTTGCGTGACTTGTAACTCACACGTTCACTCAAACGTTTTACTTTTAACGGATAAGTGTATACCAGTGGAGCAATAATACGAATCTGCGTTCCTTACATTTTCGCAGAGGCAACGTACAGGGAGATCACCGCGTCCCCCCTCCCCCACTCCAACAGTTTTTCGGGGTGTCGAGGGAGTGAACCGCCTAGGAAAGCCCTTTCCGGCATCCTAGGGGATATTTGTATCCAAAAAAATTCTGTTACGCTCCTTTCACATAGTTTTCCCACAATTTTAGCTATTATGTAAATGATGATGGGTATCACTTCTGAACCTCGCAAGAAGGAAAGATGCCCCCCCCCCCTCCCCGCGTCACTGCATTGTCGTCACGGTGGAATACCGCGTTTATAACGTATATGGCAGATTGATAATGTGCAGCAAAGCTCAACATAATGGCTATATAAAATATGAAAAAAAAGTAACAAAGTAAACAACTGGCTGTAGCACTAACAAATAATTGCTCCTACGTACCAGTTCCGCGATTTATGGCGGGAAAGATTTATCGAGACGATTTAGCCACATCCAGGAAGACAAACGAGTGGCAAGGACTAATCTTCGAGAACTTGTGTGATTTGAAGGCCCCAAACTACTGCAGTGAAAGTAACATCAAATAATCGATCGTATTCATATGTCAGTAATGTCAAGACTTGATCCAACCTCTTATTTACACATGAACATACACACACGTGAAAATACTAACAAACACTTAAATTGAAGAGTAAAGGGGGCGGAGTTTGCAAAGGTCACGTGCCAACAAGGATACATTGGTATCGAACGAATTCTACTAAACTCTTCCATTGACAACAAATGTTCTAAAAACTGCTAGGAAAGTTATATAATTATCTTTGCAGGTCAATTAATTAAGATCAACTGTCGTCTTATTGAAATAGACTTTATGTAGTCATATTATGAAATAAATAAATAAATAGGAACACTGCGACTCATTCCAAGAGCATGTCGACATGTTGACAAACATTACTTCGATAAGTCTACACATCGACAGGTCATATATCGACAAGGTAACCTACAATAAATTGACAAGTCTACTTATATGGATCATAAGTCAACAAGGCGGTATACAATTCTCGACAAGTCTATTCTACCTATCACATAGGCACATAGGTAGGCTATCGGCATTATCACATACATTGCATCGACAGGTCTACGTATATGACGACAAGGCGAGACATATATACACTATACCTCGATAACTCTGCCTCTTAAGATCATATGTCGATATATGGTGACATACACATTACCTCGACATGTCGACCTGTTCCGATCATAGGTCGACAAGGTTACATACATCGACAAGTCTACCTATTCAGATTATATATCTACAAGGTAACATACATTACCTCGATAAGTCTACCTGTATATTGAGATCGTACGTCGAAATAATGAAGCACATTATCTCGACAAGTTGACTCATTCAAACATCCCTTGCCGGATGTCGAGTCGACACAGTAAGGTTGAAATGAGATGTTTAATATCGACATCAGAACATCTCGAACTGCATTTAGGCAGGTCTGTACAAAACACTTAATTATCTCTATTTGTAAACGTACAGTAAAAAAAAATATACAGCTCTCAGCTCTGTCTACAATAGTCCCTCCTCTCCCCTTATGACGGTAAACGGGTAAAATAGTACTTGCGATCCCCATCGTCCGAGCACTGCTACCAAACAGTGATGTACTGTTACCAAACAGTGATGTATTTTTCAATCACGTTTCACACCTTGTTAAATAATCATACGCATAGCACTGTAGTTCTTTTGGCTATCCACATGTATGCAATACAAATATTGGTATTTTTATTCTTCATATCTGTCACAAATTTATTTGACAAAGAACTCGCGTTCATAATCAATTCTTCTTTTACGACACCCGTAAACTTGCAGACGTCTCTGACATTTGACACGAAACTCTTTGAACCTTGGCGACAAGGTACCGCAGTGTTCCGTTGGTATTCCTCGAGAGTGCAAAACGCGGCTGGATTAAAACGTTAATATAGCGGCACCTTCTGTAACTTCAAAGGGGTTTAATAAAGAAGTAAACAATAGATAATTTACCCAACGGATCGGTGTGGCCGATACATTGTCCTACATTTGGGGGCATATGTGTATTTTACTTCTGTTACTCAGAAATAGTAGGTCTTTTATATTCGGTAAGACTTTGAAAAAGTTCAAAGCAACATGTTTAAAGATATACAAAACTCACTCTTTCCAAACTCACTACTCTACAAAGACACCGAATTAATCCTCTTCGTCCACTCATTTTTTCCTCGTTTCTTAAAATGAAAAATAATGATTGTTGAAATTAGTATTTTTGAAGTTACAATTATATGAGAAGTAGAAACAGAAATGCAAAGTTGTCCATGCCTCCTGTTCTGAATCCTTACATCACCGCATATTACCCCGTGTACACCCGGGTTCCACATTATAACTGTTACAATGTGAAATGCGGTTCGTGTCTATACGAAATGCTCATTTTTATCACGTAGGGTTTTAAATACCGTCAGTGACTGACTGTATGTGTACTTTTAACTGAAATTATAATAGTGTAATCATATAGTGTAATCATAATAGTGTAATCATAATAGTGTAATTATAATAGTGTAATCATAATAGTGTAATCATAGTAGTGAAATCATAGTAACTTGGATTCGATTCGCAGTGAGAGGGTTGCCGTAGTCCACGATGTTGCACTTTCAAAAATATTGACAAAAATATTTCACATTGCACGGGAAACAGCTCCCCCACTCCGTGATAACTCGAGATGGTTGAATATGACTTATGCCTCCAGAACATAGGTACAATGCTCCAAGTCAGTCATTATTGTAGTAAGTGGTCTCAGGCAGATATCCTGCAAATGCTTTTCCTTCAATGGATGTATGTATTTTGGATTAAAACAAACTAACATACTTAAAAACATACATACTTTCTTAGATACGAAGTGACATTGATGAAATGAATTGTCAATAAATGGTGGAAATACTCAACCACACAGTAACTACGGACAGGCCTTTCTCTGAGGGGGCGGGGGAGGAAATTACCCAGTAACCATGGAAACTAACTTTTGGTGATGTTATAAACACCCTTGTTGGTTTCTCATCAGCCTAACCGACACATCCTGTTTGTTCGGCTATACGAAAACCAGCAGTTTTACTATATGCTATTTGATTATGTCCCATATTAACGGAACTCACCCAATGTCGACCCCCACCCCTCCCTGGCCTTCGAGAAATATTTAACATGATGACGTCACACTCGAAAACTGCAAAAAGTGAAAGGTGAGTTTTGCATAGGGTTAATGTATACGTATAGTGTTATCTTTTTCAATGTTTGAGTTCGTCTCTAATTTAGAAATGACTAACGTTAATGAGCACTCTATGACGCATGCGCACCAATAGAGAGGGAATTTCTACCACTTGAAAGTTTAGTACGCATACATAGCAAACATCTATGTACTCGTCGATGACGTAGGCTTACCACAGGTCCCTTTGTGTCTTTGACATCATGATGAGTTTAAGATGATCTATAAAGTTCTTCCCATGTACAAGGAACGCCCCTCCCCAAAGTCCCCTTCCTCCGCCACTATGAGTATGCCAATTCTTCGGTGGAACATTACATCAGTTTCACTGGATCAGTAACAGGCCCTTCTAGAGCGACAGGGACTGTAAGTCTTGTGGTGGGGCTTTCTGTTTCTCCGACACAAACATGTATCTGACTGAAATGTGCTAATCACTGGCAAACTGCGAGACTGCTTTCCTTCTTGTTTATCCTCAGTCAGCATTCACCTGGTACAATGAATACCTCGCATTAAAGGTGAGGGGATGGGGTGTTTTAGTAGCATTTTTTCTTTCGCTCACTTCTCTTATTTTTTTTATCGGTAATGGTAGGTGCGTGGGGGGGGGGGGGGTGGTAGAGATGATCCCAATGCTTATACTGACCATCGAGATCACAATTTTCAATTCGACCGACATGTGTATCATTTGAGGTAGGTACTAGCTACGATGGAGGGGGGGGGGGGTGCAATTATTCCAGGTCTGCACATGCGTAGTTCGGCAGTTACTTTAATTGACAAGTACATAACATTACGCACCAAATGTACTGACTTTCGTTACGTATAAGTTTGTAGGTAATTTCGAATGCGTTTCTTTGAAATTATTTTCGGATTTGAAAAAATATGATTTGAGATGTCTACTCCAAAACAAAAGTGATTATAAATGCATTAGTTAAACTAAATGATTAATAGTGTATTAATAATTCAGAATACTCTTTATGTTTTTGCACTGGTAAACAATTAAAAAAGAAGCACGTAAACAAGTGTTTGCATCGGGTCAAAAATTCGGGCCCTGATAGCTCAAGGATGGCCGGGTACAAGGGTGCCCGAAAATAAAACTTCGTTAGACCTCGAGTTCTCTGAGAAGTCATAATACATTTTGATTTATATGGTAATTTCACATCATGTATCTTATATATGGCCATGACAATGGGGTGTTATTATAGTTATTAATTTTGTCACACGATCAATGTATGTTTGTGAACCTTTGGATCCGACTAGCGATTTTAGAACAGGGTTATGGCAACGTTTGTCAGGTAACCGGCTCAATCAATGACGTACTAAGAAATGAGAAGTAAAATCGGTACAATACCTATGTAGGAGCCCGAAACTTAGGTACATAATATGCTGTATTGTAGTACATATAAATATATCTATGTGTAATCTATAAATATCTATATAAGCGCCAGATGTGAGGTAAATCGTTTAAGGTATTTCTTTATTTTTCTAAGTCTCGCTTTTACAGAAGTAAACGTCATTGACCTCATAAAATCCTTTTTAAAAGTTCCTCTGCACCTTTCTTGAACTTGACCCTGTGACAATTTCTCCTTGATCCCGAGCCCACGAGTTCAACTTTATTCTTTTTCGAAATCACCGGTTTCAAAACACACTCAGTGAGGCTGAGTGACCTTTCGCGTTTTAAGGTCAGAGTAATCGCCAAGTACCCGATTAGGTGTACTGACTGAGTCTAGACGAGACGTGGTACTCCGGAACTCTGGTTATATGACTAAAGGTTACGTAAGTCCCCGTTCTTGGCAGCAATAACTTCGATAACAAGTCTGAAGTCTAGACTCAGTCAGGATAATGACTCCTTTGATTAATCACAAACACGACTGAATTTCATCTCTGAATGTAACTGTACGTTACGCTATACTATCTCTATGACCTGACATATAATATTGCACAATATCCATGCATGAAAAAAAGCTGAAAAAAAGCGTTGGACATCAAACGACATTTTTTATCAATTTAAAGGCGTGACCTTTGGTTATTGGGGTTTAGTAAACATGTCCCCAACGCGCGAAAACTCTGCTTACGTTGCATTCGACTTGTAGTATTTTTTTCTTGTGTTCGTTGCTTAATGGCCTCATGTTAAGTCTTAGTAAGCCTCCCTTCGTTCATCATGTACATGCATTTATTAATCATCTTTTAAAACTGAAATGTGAGTTGAAAATTTGTCAGTGAAAGCCGAGGAATATGTCATAGTCACTACAAGAAAACATTGTTTATACCAAACTCTTGCATACATGAATATTCATATCTGTTCCCGTTGGTCTGGTTGATTTCAAGTAACGGTGGTTGACTGCTATGCTTTCTTGGAGAGTCCGAATTTTGTAGGGCCAACAAAAATGTCAAGATAGTTTTCATATTCAAATATCTGGGAGATGAATGCATAGTTCTCTTTCACATTTTGTGACAGGTGATCTTTTCCCGTACTTTCTCTTCTCTAGTTTATTCCATCAAATCACAAATCGTTCACCCTAATTATTTCATTATTTACTCATCCATGCAGCCATTCATAATTCATTCATCCATGCAGTAAGTTAGTCGTTCATCCAGTTATCCATCTATTCATCCATTTCATTTTATTAATATATCCATCCATTCATGCATCAAATTCATTCACTTAGTGCCATTTTTCTTCCACTCATATACATTCTGGCAGTCCTTCATCTACTCGTTCATCCAATCAGTAACTTATCAATCAAATCCATTGCATTAATTTATTCATCGATGCATTAGTCCACTCATTCATTGATTATTAATCACAAATACCGACCATGTTCCTACTATTTCTAATCCTTCATTTTGGACCAATAAAGGTCACTGCAGGTATCACCGACATCAAGTATTTTCCTGAATGCATGCCAGCTCCTCGAGTTAGAAGAAAGAAGAACCTCGCTGAAATAGTGACTAAGATTTGAACAACTTCACGAAAACTTGAAAGTAAAATATAATATTTTTTATCGATAAGTGGCTACTCATTGTGAGATTCCAAACGATGTAAAATTACCCTAAGAGCACTTTGATAATTAATTTGACAGAAAGCAGCTCCAGAAATTTACGATGATTTGCCCAATCACGTGTCCTCATGAAGCCGTCTGTATAACGATTGTTGTCCTTTTCGCTCTGCAATGTTCACATTTAATTTTTATTTCGAATTTGCTGCCATCAGAACCGATAACAAACAGACTTAGTAATAAATCACATCAAAAATGTCTGCCTAAAGATGTCGCTAGCTATTTACGAGCATGGAAATATTTCTTTTACTCCACATTCTGACGCACTCTACATTCACGATCAGTGACATGCAGGCATGTCTTCATACATATTTCAAGGTATTGGCCAATGACGACAGTTTGTATTCCATAAAAATTAGGAATAATGTTTCTTTCTTTATTGGCGAAAATCATACCTCAAGAGCATGTTCAGTGGCGACGCCAGAATGTCAGACTTTGGGGGGGGGGGCAAACTGAGGGCAGAGGAAAATGTTGGGGGGGCAAAGATTTTCGCGCGCAACGCGAAACCGAGCGCGGAGCGCGAGGCCTTGCGGGTGGGGCCCAGGGGGCGAAGTCCCCGGAAGCTCTGAGGTTTTAGCATATCTCTGGGTGGAAAATTAAGCCCCAAGAGAGGTATATTATTTATTTTTATATTATTTATTTTTTCTGTTGACCGTACTCTAAGGTTCCCAACTTTTTTCTTTGGGAGTACCACTTCACATTAACGCGGTACCACCGAGTACACACACACACACACATAGGCTACATACACTTCCATTCCATTCCTATATTTAGGAAAACAACCACCTACCCGCCCTTCCCTTATGCTGGACGGTAAACATTCCAGAAAAAAATTGGTCTGACCAGGCTGGCCTACTGTTGAAGTGGCTACGGGCATGATATGCAAACTGGCAGCCTGTGTAACATAAATTAGGCATTTATCAATCATGGTTCCCCGGAAGCTGTTCTTATTCAGTCCAATGCCAATACATAGTTTTGTGATTAAATTAATTTTGGATAAGTACAAGATCTGATTGGGAAGGGTGAGAGCAACTGGGGAGGGCAACTGGGGGGGGGGGAAGGAAACAATCTGGAGGGACAAATGCCCCCTTATCCCCCCCCCCCCCCGTAGCGTCGCCACTGAGCATGTTCCGTTGAGAAGTTATGGATGTTTAAAGAAATGTCTTCTTAAAAAAATTTTCCTTGCACTTTTGGAAATTTGTGACGTCACCGGGCACAACCTCTTGAATATCCTTTGTATTTGTTTATAAACTTCACCGTTCTAAAAGAAATATTACAATAGTCTAAGGAATGTGACCTTAAAATCTATTTCAGTATTTAAGTATTCTAATATTTTAAGGCAAGACACGTAGTTAGTATTAGGGCAAAATACCCAATCTACATGTTCACTAATGTCGAATTTCAAGGTTAAATGAGGGCGTCGATGTCAAAGAAAATCAAAGACTTATTGCGAGTATTTGCCACTGACTGTTACATCCCATCTTGGTAACGTAGAGGCAACTGGAAATATTTGTTGACCAGATTTTGACCAGTCTCTCTTCATACGGCAATATCGTGAGTTAGGAACAAAATATTGACACGGGATTCGAAATATCTGCAGCGAAAGAATCTCTTCAATTATCAGTAATATAACCTTTGGTTTCCGTTGATGTAAGTAACACTGTACCTTACTGCGTTTTGGCTGAACGCATACAGTGTGTACGTGTAAAGACTAACTGAAACTATGCAGTGAAAGAGGAAATAGTCACTTAGTACTCGGTTTTGAATCTATATTCTGGTAGACAAAAAATGTAAAACCTATCACCAGTCTCCATCAAATGTTGCTCTAGGCGGTTTATCCTTGTAGATGAAGTATACTTCTCAATTAGCATTGAACATGTGCAGGTACGTGCTTAGCAACGCTGCTAAGTCTTTAATGCAAATGTCGCCAGGTTTACATCGGGGTGTTAATATTAATACCGCGATGTCCATTTTTACATCGGAAAGTTGACATTTTATGACCATAGATTAACTTTAATAATGCGCTATTACTTTTAAAAACAGTATTAGGCCTAAACATTTCTGCTGATCGATTTAAGCAGTATTATTGTGTATAGCGTATTGTTAAAATTCTTGACATATATGTAAAAGTCCTATATGGATCCCCTATTATATACTTATACTATGATATCATTTATGATACAAGTTTTACATATAACCAATTCCATTATGGTACCACTGTGGTGTGCTACTACTTAAGGAGGAACCCATTGGTCAGGTATACCAGTGGTATGGTACCTCTTAGAGGCATCATCCTTGCAAACTATGCCTGTTCCGGCGACTTGTCAGCACTGACACAATACCAGCTATGTATGGTAGAGTAAACCATGATGATAGAACACTATGCTGACTAACATGGGACTACTATAATAGGCCATCACTATGATAGGCTAGTACAGGGATCAGGGCTGGTAGCGTACCTCTCTGGTAAGGAAAAACTGTGAAAAAGTATGGTACCCCTCTGGTACTTGTAGGTTACCACCCTGTAAGGGCACTACGATGAAAGATTGAACAATCTGGTAGGCCATCATTCTTTTAGACTACCACATAACAGGATATCACTGGTAGGACACCGTCTTAATAGGTATCACTCTGAATAGCCTATGGTTCCACTCTGGTACGTAATCACCCTGTGACAGCTCTACCCTGAAAGATTAACACCCTTGTAGGGCACCAATCAGGTATACTACAAAGTAACATGGGGGTGCGGGGGGGGGGGGGCCACTGGTATGATACCAATCAGGGAAGACACCGTCTTTTGAGTGAGTAGAAATCTATAAATGACGTCACTATAAAAGGATATTATGGTTACTCTAGATGTTCACCATTGTGGTGGCAACATTATTTTAGAACTGGGGCAACGGGAAGACAAGGGGAACATAATTTGAGAGGGGATGGAACCTCGTTGTCATTTGGATGGGTACCCTTCTGATGGAGCACCATTGTGGTAGCGCAATAATCTGTTAGATGAAATATCATCGTCGTCTTCTCATCTTCACCAAAGACTGAAATCCCCGGCGTCATTGACGAGTTGTTAGTTTTATTTCGTACAATATCTTGGTTTCATGACGGTGAATCCCTCATCCTCTCACAGCACGGCGCTTCTTCAACTCTTGCATCAGATTTATGGGTTTGTGGCAACAAGTTCCATTGATTTCTGAAAGTACTGGTATAAATGGGACTGAAGGCTTGGTATGAACAGCGAGCACAGTGCGTGAATATAGTCAGTCTGAGTTGCGTGCCCCCTGGGATCAAATGAAGGAAATACCGTTTGTTTTTCTTGTTTGTTCAGCCATTTTATATTTGCAAAATACTGACAAGTCGACGGTGCCCTTGACGTAGGGCCATTGGAGGACTGTAAACGCTGCACTTACGCAGGAAATAATAAAGGTACATATTAGATGCCAAAGCCGAAAGTAAACGGAATAACCATCAGGAAACCTGAACGAGTCTGTGAAAACAGAGCAAGATTAATTACACATGTAAAAGTCTAGCCCTGTAATGGTGCCCATACTTGCGGCCGCAAAAACAGAAATAAAAAAAATACACGCATGGGAATTTCGGGTTAGAAGTAAGTAAAGGCTTTATCATTACGTCACTTCCACTATATTGTTCAAGAACTCTCTGACCACTAAACTGTGTGAGACTGGACAAATGTTTCAGTAGAAATTTGAACTTCTCAATACGATGCCAAAAATTTGAACTTCTTAATACGATGGCATTCAATAGCTACATAAACAAGTTTGAAATGTTTGCCAGATAATAACCCACCTTTTATTCTGTTTAACCCCTCCATATTTAACCCCTACGTCAAGTCATTTACCATAACCTAATAATATTTACAGTGATACATTTACACCTTTAATCCCACCTATGCTCATTTGTCTTCTTATATAGTCCCTGTAATTATTCGCTCACTCAACGGGAAGCTATATTTTGGCAAAACATGTTTGAAACTGCATAACAAATACAATTTGAGATTCGCGGTTGCGCAACTGCGTTGAATCTGGAGATCATACTTGTACCTCCTACGCTCACGGCAGACACGTTTCCCTTTGACAGATCAGTATGGTGGCAAACAATATCTGGTTATAATGTCAAGATTATTTTAAAAATATTTCAAAAAATTGGTTGGACACCGGATCCATTGCCCCAGTCCCATGTACGGCGTGTTAACGATGTTGAGTGATATTCTTAACATCATTAAACTATTCAGTTATCAGATTACTGTGTTTAAGTCACCAGTATTGATCACGCTTCAACTTTATAAGAATGGCAACTTTATACTGTTACTGATACGCCAAGACAAACTTAGGCCTACTAAGGATAGCACACAGATGTCTATAGCTTGAAAATTCGAGGGTGAACATAAAATTCCAACGAACTGAAGCAAACTTTATATATTCATGTGCCTCGCACCGGAAAACTACAGCCTGAGTGCTGCTGGGACGTTTTAAATAAGGGCATGTTCAGCCCCATTCACCTCTTTCTTTTTGTATTTATTACCTCGGTATCTCCATGGAAGTACTACCTCAGTATTATTTCCATACTACCTCGGTAGTACTTCCATGGAGATAGCGAGGTATAGTATACTTCCATGAAAGTATACTTCCGAGGTAGTACTTCCATGGAGATAGCGAGGTATAGTATACTTCCATGAAAGTATACTTCCGAGGTAGTACTTTCATGGTATATCTAATACACAATTTATCCAACCCTAACGTTGAATTAAAAAAAAGAAAAGAAAATCCCCCCAAAAAGTATAGGTTGTTAATGTCAACTAGGCTATTGCCAACACGAACCAATATTTTGTTATATAATATTTACAAGCATGTCAAGTCTACAACTGAAAAGTACTTCTCTCTTTTGTTAAGTTAAAAATGTTTCACTACTAGTGCATGCAAAAAGTTCATGTTTTACCAGGGCATGTCTCGTAAGAAAAATCTAATCGAGGTCTGTGTCACTTCGTTGCGTTAGATAATGGTTAACAGGCTACCGACAATTTTAATTTTTGGTCATTATCAACCAATGAAAAAGTGGGGGGCTAAAGGTATGTTCATCCCCACAACGGTTGCCAACTATTCTAAGAACAAATGGAACAGGGTGTATAATTCATTATGATTCTTGAATCATCTCAACCCATATGATCAGTATGTTACCATTTTTCATACATTAATAATTGACAAACTTGCAGGCATGAGATCCTATTTCAAGGCTGGGTACATGCTGCTTGGAACAAAAGGGGAAGTGCCGCTTCCGACCATCTAGAGGGTTTGAAAAGCCAAAAATATCTTTTACGCTCCTCGCCAATCGATGGTGGCGATCCGCTTAGATAGTCCTGCTGGCACTCAGTCGGCCTCTCCAGTACTTTTTTGTCACCTTATAGGTACATGGATGCAGGTGTAAAAAAAAACAGAAAGTTAATTTCGCACCATGGTTGGGCAACTCAGTATATAGGGCAAAAGTGATCCTTTGGAGGCAAAGGGAAGAGGGATGCCCCACCCCTTAGTCCTCTCTTAATGCTGTGTATCTGGACTCCCTGATTTGAAATCCTGGCTTAAGGTCTTGGACGGGGTACCCCCCCCCTCTCCTCATACCCTTTCTCCAGGACGACGGTCAAGAATAGGGACGAGGAGTCAGTTTGCCACCTTACAGAAAAAGCCAGGCAGGGCAACGTTCCTGACTGAGCTGTGTGCGGCAAACGAAAACACATTACCATATTGTTGCTATGCTATTGTTATTCATGTTGTTTAAGTGTTACTTCGTGTATCGCGCAAAACATTGTTGACATGTTGTGAATCTTGTTTTCTTTCTCTAGGGTTTCGTTTTGAATAAAAATGTTTTTTAGCCAAATTTCCTTTATTTTCTTTTTTATCAATTCTCGTTTTGTATGTATGAACAAGGTTAATCGACCGTGCATTAACGGTAGGATAATACACTTTCGGGGTTAATGCTATCGCTTGATACTTGCATTAACCCTCGATGGTATATTGCCCTACGCTTAATGCACGGTCCAGCGTTGATTAACCTTTAATTATACATTAGACTGATTTTTAACTTAGACGTTCGCCCGCACAAGCGGATCTCACATGTCAGATTCGCAATGACAGCCCCTTGTTTTGATATACGTATTCTTACAACAACTGATACCTCCATAACCTCACATAGACTGTCAGTATAATAACTGAATGTCTATCTAATCAGATAAAGATAATGGTAATCGAGGTACTTGACTTGGTTAACAAGTCTCTGCTGTGCCCAATAACGGAAATATATGTCAAACCAATTAACTAATCGTTTTTGTAGTTACTGTTTGACTACGATCCATTTTAATTAATTCTTTAAAAAGAGGCAACCAACGTATCGTAGACACTATTGTGATCGTTGGTTGAATCATTCTTGTTGGTAGTTAAAAACTTTTAATTAGGTCAAGTGACGTAGACAAGAAAAAAAAACGGTACGTCGCACGCAACAGTATAGAGTCAAAATATAGTTCGGCCTAATCCTTACCGAGATGTAACTACAAAAAGAGACAGCGGGTGGGGGAGGGGGTAAATTTCGAAACAGGTGTTAGTATTTACCCGTTTTCAACGTACTACGAATGCAACCAGCCCGTGCATGAGTAATACATGTCCGTTGTGCGAGCGAAATAAGGTGGTTGGCCAGGCGTGAAGGGCGTAGACGGTCGCTAAGTGATCTCCCTGGGAGAGGTTTGAGGGACGGGGAGGCTCAACATTACTCCTCCGAAGTTTGTGATATTTTAGATGCAAAATGATGCCACTTAGAGTGTTTGAAATGAATATGGCCCATTGCCAACATTTTGGTTCAGGCGGCAGGCGCTTTTGCAGGAGGATATCTCTTTCAGGTCACTCTTTAAGGAGGGGGGGGGGGGAGACGATAATTTACCATGAACCGAGTACTAGAACCACCCATTTGCACAGCATCCTGACACATACTTTTCAAATTAACAGTATGCAGTGAGTATGCACAAGTAACATATTCTTATGATTGGATAAAAAGCAAGTAATGGCCAAAATTGAGTCTAATCTATATCTATATGCGGTTACTTGTGCGGCTGTTCGTCTAACCTTCATCAACTTGAAAGTCATCCTCAACGGTTTGAAAAGCCAAACCGCGGTCATCAGCTGAACGCGTCAATAGGTTCAAATACCAACCATTAGCCAACATTTTACACATGTAAAAAAAGCGACACGAAAATTCAAATTAATTTTTCATGCTCACAAAAGTTTGTGATCAGGAATATCATATATATTTATAGTGCGTCACGATGAAATCACTTTGATGTACGTGGTGTTGGATTTCACCGTTTTTATAATGCTCAGTAATTGATATTGTCAACGTCGACGAGGAGGCTGAATTCAAGGTGATGTGGAAGTTGAACATTGACTTTTATAACTCTCGCTGACGTCACTGAGAATAGTAGCTTAAAGGAGAGATATACACGCAAATCTAAGATTGGAAAATCAAAGTTGGTGATAAACACACCGTATGTACTTAACATTGTTAATATGCATTAATACGAGAACTTAGAATATCAACAAATTAAATTCAATCAAACCAGGCTAAAATCTCATCCCCAAATCTGATGAAAGTGTCATCCGTATGTTGGACTTTTTAATGTTGACTGTTTGCTTTACCTGATAGTTTTCAACTTAAAACAACGTATTTCACAGAAATTTTCATACGCCATTTTCATCTCTTTGAGTGTCCATCTGGCTGTCATCTGTGAGAGTGACAGAGGAGGTAGGAAGGGGAGGGGTTATGAATTATGGTGGGGAAGGGGTTGAGGGTTACGTGGGGAAGGGGTAAAGGGAGTACGTCAGCTAGAGGCCCTGCAGTAATATATTATCATTTACAAGTCGCAATCGATGTGAACATTGTCACCATGGGTTGGGGTGCAATGATTCTGTTGAGGTGAACTTCATAGTACGAGGCCAAACTATCAATAAAATGAACCTGTCCACTGTGAGAGCTTTCCTTCGTTAAGACCACCCTTTTTCAGAGAGAAAGTTTAGAAGAGACTGTTTAATGCAAATTTATCACCAGAGATTCAATAGCACAGATTGAATAGTTTTACTTTAAGGGAGTTTGGTTATATATTACGGATGTTCACGCTGTGTCGCTAACCGCCATTCCAAACATGGTGGTAATCCAGTTGCGTATATACCGAGGTCAGTAAATACATCCACTTAGTCATACTGTATACTAAAAGCATCAAAATCTTTAATGTT
This sequence comes from Stichopus chloronotus, assembly GCA_021234535.1. Lineage (NCBI taxonomy): Eukaryota > Metazoa > Echinodermata > Holothuroidea > Aspidochirotida > Stichopodidae > Stichopus > Stichopus chloronotus. The sequence goes on from CM037831.1 coordinate 26,267,223, forward strand.
GTCATGGTAACGCCTCTGTATCTTAAACATAAAGACACTCAGTAAATAAAAAAAACATACAGTTTGAAAAGAGAATAGAAGCGACATTGGATTGCCTAAATAAATGTTGATAACTGCCAACTAAGGATATCACCCTGTAACTCTTACCGTGCGGTCTGATCCATATACATGGTAATCGTGTGAACGGAAACAACCCGATAAACACTTCGGCGGCGATTTAGTTTACCTGACCTGGAAGTTCCCTAGCCTATACCGATTTCTATATACGACTCGTAATAATTGCTCGTATTAGAAATTCTAGCAAGAATTACTTAAAACAAGTCTTATGTGAAAGGAAATCACTTCGCTGAGTCATAAAATACATTGAAGGTTTATCGCCACTAAAATGTCGCAATTTGCCATTTTTTAAGAGTTCGAGAATAACGGGGAACGTCCTTCGAGACTACCGGTGAATGTACAAGTGTATTACTAATGTAATTCAGGTCTTCCAAAAAACATAAACAGTTAATGTTCGGAAACTTAGTGTCAAGTGCAAGAGACCAGTGAATAATTGTCGAGGCAAATATCACTCGCAGCATCCCTAAAGAAAGAGGTTATAGCAGCAAGTATATAATATACGGTATATCATCATGGTATACATAGGCCATTGTAATTTCAAACTCGATTTACTTTGCACTGAAAGATGTCCAAATTTGACTTTGAATGTTGAGGATCAGGAAGCCCCATATGCGCTCATCAAGGACCCTATACCATGTTGATCGTGAATTTAATGAGAATACATTCAATATTTGACAGTATTTGCAGACTTAATGTCTTTAATGAAGTGACAGGGGTGATGCAATACCCCAGCTATTCCACATAATATAGCCCACCCTCACCCATTCCCTTAAAAGCAGTATTTTGCGTCCGTCACTGAGTTTACAACGATAGTGACTGTAAAATATCACATCTACAGATAAGCGTGTCAAGCCAATTTGTGGTGACATAAACAGATAAAACAGGAGAAAGTAAAGGCACAACTTTCTGTTTTATATGCTTGGAAGCTGCTTCAAGTTACAAAGTGGGAATGAACTACACCATATTTTCAGTACTTAAAGAAAATTCAGGTCTTGAAGAATGGCTTCTGAAGTTCTAAATTAGCAATTGTTGTTCACCTATTTCACATGTATACACGGTAGTGTACTGTATATGTGTATTTTAAACGAATGTCACACGAGGGATGACTATCGTCTGATGAATATGTATTTTACTGATGTTTATGAATAAACATCACATCGGTAATTGGTTAAATGTAAAACAGTGTTTGCATAATTATGATGAACATCGAAGAAATAAATTGTTTGAGAATAAAGTATGCACTACAGGCCTACATTAATTTCTGAGTAGTTAACATTCTTTAGTGAGTAAAAAGTAAGTGAATATCTTAGTTTGATGATTTGTGTCAGCAGTAAACCGCTAACTGCATAAACATGGCAAAATTGAAGTGTAATTAGTGTTCCAACACAACTAATGCGGCTCCCAATATGTTGCTTGACAACAAGGTAAGTTCAAATAATATCAGTATTACAGTTAGTCGGTGTTACATGCGGTTATTTCACACGAGGTCTATGGAGCTGGATTTAGTTTTAACATTGCCCTGGCTGAGAAATCATTTTGTCTGCTTGAATGTGTTTTCATAACAAAAAGAAAAACAAAACAACTTAAGCAATCCAGGGATGTAGAACCTACTGTCAGACGCTCCTTCGTTAACCTCAGGAATACCAGCCAAAAAAAGGAAAGTAATTTATCTGTGTCTTTTTATAGTTCCTTACTGAAGTATTGACTTTTCGATAACATTAGTCATAATTTCAACGAGCTCTTCACACCGCCAGCTGTTTCCATGCAGGTATGACCGATCAATGCAATTGGCGGGAAATAGGTATGACCTTTTAAATCAATATCGTGGAAGTCTGGAAAACCAATTAGACCATCCGATTATCTTTACCAACTTTGGAAAGAGAAGAACATTTTCTTTCCCTGAACCATTCATATATTCAATATGTTCTAAGCTCTAAAATCTACTATGTAATGTATTTACTTATCGGTCCCTTCTTATGACGTCAAATATAAAGCCGTGAGAACTTAGAAGACCTTCTTTGCATGTCGCACTCGTAAATGATCCATTTAGTTGACAAACTTGTCTGACGTTTAATTTATAAATTCCTGTTCCTTTCAGTTTAAGTGTGAATATATATGTGCGCTGCTGTGTCCAAGCGGATACGTCCATGGCCGGTGTCACTGCACCAACCTTCCAGGTATCATGAATTCTAACTGTTCGTCTGTTGCACGTGCCAGGATAGACGCCAAACTGATCGAAAATTGATCAACCGTGTCTAAATTGCTAAAGGAAATATTGGTCTTTAAATAGAGTACAGATGGCATAATACTCGTATGTGCACTTAGACCCTATAGAAGTTTCATCCCACGCACATCTCCCCCAACACAGACCAAGCAAGAAAATTCCTCCCCTACCCCTTCCTTGTTGGTGGTAGACTGGTGTTAGAAAACCGACTGATTCTCGATACAACTGGTCCCTTCTACTGAGGCAAGTTTTATTTGATTAAACGGACGACAGGGAACAAGGAGGGGTCACGTAGGCAGACTAACTAACCCCATACCCCTGTCCCTGTAAGGCTGAGTTTATCGAAAGAACACCAGATTGATGCATGGGTATCTTTGAGGAGAAGTTCAACTTGTAAGGTCTCTTTCCATATGATGTCGTAAAGATATGAACTGCTTACAGTGACTGATAATGGAGTAGGTGGACCGAGGCAGTGGGGGGGGGGGGGGGGGTCTGGCTACAACTGTCTGGATCCATGACATTCTTTGTAATTAGGCTCGATTACGTGCGCATATATATTTACTTCAAATTCCAAAGGTACCGTACTTTCATTCTTGTTTTCTGGCGAGGGAAGGGGAGTGGCAGGACACACATTTATGTTTTAGGGTTAGTCGGGAGGCACTCAGTTCATCTGCCACAACGCATTTTCAAAGGATTTTGTTTACAATACTTTAATTAAGTTAAATCTCATATCTCCGAAAGATAACTTACTGTAACACCATCCGAGTTTGAGAGAGGTACAATACACTTATATGGCCTTGGACACTACTTCCATTACAAACAGTAACGCCTACATGTGTCATGGTGTATACGTCATGGTCTGTCATATTTTACTTCATATTTTCTGCACTTTTCTTTCCAAAGCTAGCTGTTCGACATTCCTCTTCTTCTGAATCTCACTCCAAAATGATCCAATTGACGTCACTAATGATTCTTCAATACCAGTCTCATTTTTCGGAAACGTCAGTTTTAATAACATTGGACCCTACAGGACTGTCCCTTACTTTCTCTCTCAATGTGTATGTGTGTGTGTGTGTTTGGGGGATGTTACATTCTACAAAAATACAATCCATGATAACATGCAGTGGAATGCGCAAGGGGGGGGGGGGGGGGAGGCGGGGGCATGGCCAGCCGGCGAAATTCACGTAATCGGGGGGGGGGGGGGATGAATGGAATATGTTCAACTAATCTACACATACAAAACCAGGTTCCAGATTGCGCCAATTTGCGTCCCACTATAATTTAATTCTCCTTACCCCCCAACCCCCTCCCCACCATGTCGGTCAGGAGAAATTGATGCAGCAACCCCCTCCCCACCATGTCGGTCAGGAGAAATTGATGCAGTTCTCCATAAAATCTACCCTCAGCCTTATCATGCGCACGCAGCTGACAGCACATGCACGTCACTTACAACACATGTATTTTACGTTGCTAGTTTGGACAGTATTCCACTGCACACCATTCTTATTTGGATGTTTTCATTTTCCAGAGAAAACAGGACATAGATTTTTTTTTTTTAAATTGGAAGTACGGAAGAGTTGAGTTAGAGCTATTTGCGTGGGAAAGTGGAGGCTTATAACGCTATACTTTGATCGCATAGATCTAGTTTTGAGTTTAAGATCTAGTTTTATATATTAATTGCTCCAAATAATTGCTCTAGAAAAATGATGGGTAGATATTATCCAGGTTAGTTGAGTAAGTCTCACAATTATCCGTTAAACTATCGAATTTTTTTTATAAAGAACTCATCGTTGGATGAATAAAACTTGATCAACCGTCCTTTTTTATGAGACATGGATGAGGCATAACCTGGGTGAAATCACGTCGGTATTTTACCAATATTAACTTGCACGTAACTGTTGCGTAACATCTCCTCAGAATTCTCAGAATTTGCTGTAGTAAATAGTCCCAGAAAAAAAAAAAAAGAAGATGGGAATTTGGGGAACGTTTTCTCCGAAAAACATCCCGATGTACTTTTTGCAAAAAAAAAAGGCAGAGCGAAATATTAAAATCATAAATAACAAAAGTTGAAAGCACCGAGAGTGAAACAGTAAAAGTTGTATCCCGTACATCACGGAACGAGTGAGTGTGGGGATAGCCCTCATCTAAAAAATCCATCTCAGAGTAATTACTACCAGGAATATGGTGGCCTAATTTAAAACATAAAATACTACTAACAGAAGAGAAAGAAATAAAAAACATGGAAATGGGGAAAACAGTTAACCGATCAAGATGTAGATAAAGATCCAAAAAGGTTGATTTCATTCAACTCTTGCAGGAAGCAATAGAAATAATATACCCTTCTTGGGTGAGTGGGAACTGATAACAGGTAATTTTAGAAAGTATCGCGACGTTTATCCTGTTAACTTTACATTTGTATGGAAAGTAGAAAACCCAACAAGTATGAAAATAGTTCGAAAACTTGAGTTTGCTAACAAATGAACAGCGACATCATGGAAAGACACTTGTATGGGTTTGTGAGATAGAGATGAATGAGAGAATAGGCAGGAGAGGGAGGAGGGGGGGGGGTGTCAAAATTGAGAATTCGAAAGATTTTTTTTCTCAGTTTTACAGTGACAATTTAAATGTCGGAGGAAAAGAGGTAAATAGGTGTTTTATAGCCCGTGGAGAGGCGGCGTTCTTAGTATTTTAACGTACAGCACTGTCCCTGAAATGATGTGAAGGCCTATTATGTAGGTCCTGGTTCTCAGCCAAATAGATTTGTGCGATAGTTTGACCACACAGTATATCGACTCTGTAGCGCACAGAGCTACACTATTAAAGTACCATTTTTCATGGATATGTTGTCAGCTGCAAAGATTATACGTGACTGATAAAATTGTCTAATTACATAATGCGGGCTCAATTCAATGTAGAAGAGAGTACAATAAGAATTTACACAAAAAGAAGAAAAATCAGGTAAAATCAGAGGCCTGTAAATATTCAACTTTCCTGTATCACATTCGGTTCCGCGTACAGGGTGTTCAGCTTCGACTATCAGAAACTACTCTAAAAACGGTAGGTGGTATACGTATACCTTCTTACAAACTGTTCGGTGCAAATACCCACCAAAAAAAAAAACCAAAACATAGTTTTCAATAAGATGCTTTAAAAAACGTCCGTTTTGCGAAGTACACCGCATTGACGAGGTGACCAGACTGAACATGAAACTGATAGCCAGCTAGCATTTGTTCTTTAGTTTCGCGTCCCTGTTACAAAATCATTTCGGTGATAATAATGATTTATGACGCATAAACTATCACAGAAAGCTCTCGAAAACAATCATATTTCCTTTGCCACTTGTTTTGAAATATACCATGACATGTTAGCAGGAATTAAAAGCCACGTTTAGCAACGAGGGAATTTTCTCCAAGTTTTATATTTACAGCGCCATTTCGGATTATAAGGATTGACCATGATGGCCTATCATATTAATGATTATTGTCCTATGTAGTTATCTCTTGTCACAGCGGGTGAACTTTCAACGACGCACATTTAACTGCATTTGATTTCTATATTCCATTTCAATTAACAGCACATATGATGGTAAATGAGGAACATATTATATTACAAGTTATGAAAAATTAAACAGCAAAATATAACACATTATAACGGAAATAGAGGAACCAGGAAAAGCAACATTTTCCAAGTCTGATCCTTTTCTTAGGATACAAAACAAAACAAAGAAGAAAAAAGAAAAGAGAAGAATGTCATGTAAAAAAAAATCATCAACAAAATATTCCAGGATTATGAATCACATTGTGTTGTTATTTTTTTGGATTTTTTTAATTTTTATTTTTTTATTTTTGGAATATGTAGATACTTGGGGAGGATATAACCTCATGACTTAGTGAATTTCAGAAGTACACACCTGTGCTTCTTAGCTGAACGTGAGCAAGGCTAAATCTGGTATGTGACTGGTTAGTATTATAGTTGTGGTACAAGGAGTTGTAGGTATATAAGTGATCAAAAGCTTAAGGAAGGAGATCATAACGATATTTGAAGACAAACATGCCAAGCTGGTACTTAAAGTAAGCAACAGACCGAAGATTCAAAACAAAGAAAAATATTTAAGCCTTCTTTTCCTACCATCGCTGAAAAAGTTAATGCAATGTTATTACACAGTATGCTTTCACACACGATGTTTAATGAGGATCAGTAGTTTTGGCATTCCTTGTATAAGTTTTTGTATATTCTTCTTCCAAATCGGGTGTAAGCATATCTCCTTAACAGATTTGTTTCTTTTTTTAAACTAATCAATACTGATCTTTCACGTGCTTCATGATCACTTTGTTAGTTGAATCATGTTCTCTTGTTACCTACCTTCCAGGTAATCTAACACTTAGATCCAAAACCAACGTTAAACGAACCATGCTACACTGGATATTTATCAGTTAAAGAAAGAATATTCTGATTTTCCCTTTAAAGGATGTATTATTCAAGGAAGTAACAACTCACTTCCAAGTAGATATGACAACAGGCCCTACAACTTTTCCTGTTTTGACATAACTTAATCTTTCAAAAAGCAAAGCAAAAGTCAAATAACCGAAAACCATGCTTATAGTTTTTTTAGATTCATTCCATTATTGGAATTAGGTTCGGTACACATTTGATATTGCGTTGAAACTGCATGTGTGATATACCACGACAAATGTATACAGTTGTAGAATCAGTGATCAGCCGTTTATATCCAGGAGTGAATTGTGCGGTATTTGCCCAATTTCACAATCATCATCATGTTGCAAGAATCTACTATGTTACACACTGTTATAGGTACACCTACACCTTGTAAAAGGACTTTTAACAGTAGTTCAACTTCGCACCTACGGGAAGCCATAAAGGCCATAATCCCTCTTTGTCCCTTTCTATGAACTACGGACTGTCGATGAGACATTTTCATTAGCACGTCGGGTTATCTCTTCTCGATTTATCTTTTCTCTTGCCCTGGTTGCGGTAGTTTGGCGACACATGGTCCACAAGACGTAGCTGGGTTGTGCCAGAAACGAGGCCTGTGCCTCTACACAAATCGTGTATCCATTTTGGTTTACGTAAAACACTGTTAGGTATAGTTACAAGTTTAAAGTAATAAAGCATCCACGTAGCTTGGTACTTCTTTGAAATAAAACAATTATCTCTGAAATTAGTTAGTTAGAAGCTAAAACTAAATGGCAGATCTAACATGACGGACTCTGTATGTAAACATTGTTTAACAGCAGGCATGTAATGGTAAAGCTAACACCACGTGTCCAGAGAGGTCGGCTCAGAGCCATGGGTGGTTCCAGATTGTAATGTATGTTACTAGTGACTGTGGTGATTTACGCACAGGAATTAATTTTCGAAGTCATTTCTCATATTCAAGATCATCACGTTTAACATGTTATTGCTTACGTTTCTGAGACCATGCATGCAACTTTTACGGTTCCGCTGAGTTACTGTGAATAGCTTTGGGTATTGGCGTAATACCGCGTTCATCACTAAGTTTAATCGTTTAAAATATCCCGGATTGTTGACCCAAAGTGTAAATTGAAAGCGAAATTGCCACAAGAACAAAAAATAAAGAGGAAAAAGAAAGTAAAAGAGAATGAAATTTTATTACATTTGCGACAACTGCAAATCTACGGTAACTTACAATTTAACTGCAGGTAGCAAACACTTGTATGCTTCATTAACACACATTTCCATCTCGCTACAGATGTGATGTACGAGTTTCATTTCAACTTTAGCAGTTGAGGAAACTTAGTTTTTGTTTTCGCTCTGAATAATCTTACTGTAGACTATTAAGTTATGCTTTTTTATGAATAAATACTGTATGGTAAATCGGTGACTGATACCGAGCTAAAAAAACGTTACCATAGTAACATTTGTTTTGTAAGTCTGATTGTTTATTTGCTTAAACAGTTAACGAAGGAGAGGACGAAAAAAAAAAACATATCCAATCAGTCAAAGTGTTAGGTTATAAATTGATTTAAATGAAGAAAAACAGTCACAATCGAGATATTCAATATTCCCGGCTGCCCACTTTGTGATGCAAATGATTCGCCATAGACGCATTGTGACATCCAGTTCGGACATATTGAATATTCATAGATAAGCTATTCAAGAAGTGAATATGCTGTTAGCCGGTCTTCATAGTGATCATAAACGAAATAGATGGGATTTTTATGGCCTATATTCTGTTGAGGGAGGAACTTCAGCGTTACAGGATTTAAATGACGTTGCCTCTAGAATCTGCAGAAACCTTCAAAATTCGCACGCAGTTGTATGTATTTCAACGTAGAAATCGACAATATGAAAGGTGAATACTAATGGCACTGTATACCGGGAGGTGTCATGTTAAACCAAATGTTTTGTTAAACCATTTAAGTACACGGTTGCAGTTTCCCATGTGAACAAAAATCAGGTATAATGACACTGTAAAGCTGGAATATGAGTTGGAAATTTGTCACTGGAAATCAAATACATTATAGCCAATACAAAAACAACGTTTAAACTTCACTTTTGCCTATATGAATATTCATGTCCATTGACATTGGTCTGATTGATTTCAAGTAACCGTGATTGGCTGCTATGCTTTCGTAGACAGCTTGAATTTTGCAGGTCCAATAAAAATGTGGAGATATATTCCAGACATTTCAAAATGAAATTATCTCCACATTTTTATTGGCCCTACCAAATTCAAAGTTCTCTTTCAGATTTTCTGACAGGTGATTCCCCTCCCCTCCCCCTCCCCCTGCTTTCTTTTCCCTGAAACATTGACGAAGAACAAAGGTGAATGACCAGGTGATTGTCAGTACAACTCATATTTCAGCTTCAAGTATTTGTCCATTGGAGAGATGTGAGATTTTAAATTACAAAAGTGAACGTAAACAAATAGTACTACGTTATTGAGAATAAACGTTATACTTAGATGAAGATTGCGTTTAAATTAATCTGCCACATTCTTATGTATCATTCGGCAGACATTTTTTTTTAAACGTTCAAATTAGCTGTAACTTTTTTTTATTCAGTCTCACCAATATACACCAATAGCTTTATCTCCCCATTCTTCAACATTATACGTAAAATGAGTTTCGGAAAATCCACGATATTGAATATTTAAAGTTTGCGTGAACAAGTTGACTACATTTTCGTCTGCGCGAAACTTATTTCTTGAAAAGAAGGAATCAATCCTGCCTTATTTTGAATCATCTCTCGTTTTGTGTCCACAAGTAATGGTTCTAAAACTATGAATTTCTTCCGTAAAACAAACCCCAACATTTGTACCTAAACCATGCACACATCAACTTACGCTTAAAAATAGAGGTGGGCAACCTTTTTGCCTGAATGGGTCAGATATTAGGAATGGAATATTGTCTGACCAAAAACCTGCTGCTGATTTCAAACCTTTAATTTTGAAGAACTTTCAAGCAATATAAATCTTAATTCACAAAAAACAATATAGTACTCTTGATAAGTAACGGGGAAAAGTCACTGGCGGGCCGCATGTGGCCCTTAGGTTTCCCGCCACTGCTCTAAACCTGAAAATAAAAACGACAGGCCCTGGAAATGGCTGTTATAGTTCGCCTACGCCTTACAAATGCATAGTTATTTCAGTACAGAGCACACACACACCAGGCCCGTAGCCAATGGGGGGGGGGGGGTCGGAGCGTTTGAACGACCCACCCCAACTTGCAGGAGGTCCATTTTTCCCAGCCCTGTGTATGATGGGTCCGCTATATGAAATATTTTTTACCTTGAAATATTGAGGCCGAATTTCCGTTCACTTTTAGCACGAAGATAAAACCTTTCGACTTATGTCATAAAATGTATACATCGCCAAACTGACCATAATATCTCATCACCACATACATATACTAATTTCTATGTGGGGTGATGATAATCTCAAAAACGTACATGCATGGTTATGTCATTGTGGCCGTGGATATCATCGAAATAGATACAATACAAAGCCCGGGACACACTACCACGACAACCTGCAACACGACGGCGACCACCCACCGCGTCTGCTGTGGTCGTGGCGGTGTGACCGGTTCCACGACTAGAGTTCAGTTGTGTTGAAAACTGTCACTGGGCCCAATTAAATATGTTCAAATGTAGTCGGGTGCAGTCGGTACATTTTAGGCCCTGTTCAAACTGCCACGACTACCAAAGAGTGTCTACTCAGGCGCGTAGCCAAGGAGGGGTCGAAAGAGGCGACCGTCCCCCACCCCTGGCCATATTGTGGTGTTTTTTTTTTTTTTTTTTGTAAGGTCTTCGCCAGAAATACCCAGGAGCATAGCCATAGCCAGGGAAAGAAGGGCGAATAGGGCGACCCTGCTTGATCTCATTTTCGCTTTTTTTCCCGCGATATCGCTAAATAGTAATTCCCTCAATTTATGTGGCAGGCCTAACAAGACAGGGGTGGAATGCAGGGTTGAGAGCATGTATGTATGCATGTAAAACACCCAGGAAGGGCCGTTTTCTACTATCTGAGTGGTTTGTAGAGCCAAACCTTTCTTTGAATGCTTATCTCGGCATTGCATCATTTTTCACAGACTAATTGTTTTCTCAGTCACTGAGAAATTGTAGACATGAGATCTATATTTCAAGGTTGGGTTCATGCAACTGAAAAGACTAGGGAAGAGCTATTTCCAGCAATCTGGGGGATTTGTAAAACTCAAAATTTTCTTGTGCGCTCCCCGCCAACCTATGGTGGGGCTCCGCTTAGATAGTCTTTACGAGTACGTACCCCCCCCCCCCCCTCGACATATTCCTAGCTAGCTTCTGTCAAATTGTCTACCACACAAGGTCTTGCAGCAGTCCTCTAAAATGCGGTAAATCTGCAGATTCCAAAATTCCCGGGAAGATGCCCCCGATCCCTAGCAACTGCATGCTTACGGCACGCCCCCAGCAGCTTCCGTATTTGGAAAAAAGGTCCACATCTTGGAAAAAAGACCCACCCCTCCACATAGGCTGGCTACGGGCCTGCACACACAACACGAAGTGCACATAAATCTCGGTGCGTGCTTCGGCGTGTTGATGCGTATTTGGGACCATTCGACGGAGGTTCAATTTCCCGCACTACTACTACTACGAACACCATGCTAATGGAATTCAAAGAGAGAAACGATTCGAAAATGTGCGTGGACCTGAGTAAAGCGCGTACTTCCATCCAGGATTTTTTCCTCTCCGTCCTCATACACTGAACTCAATAACTTTCATGTGAAAAATTCGTAAGGCTTATAATCACACACGGCTATAATTATAAAGGAACTATGAACTTGGCACCCCGTCATGGATCGTGCCTTCAGTGAAAGTTAACGTTCAAACGTTTCGAACAAGTCGCAGGAGGTCTCACAATGTAGAAGTGTCAAATCTTCGTACCTCCATTTTTTTTTTCTGTACACACTTGTATAACGTGTACCCTCTACTCATTTTTCATTTTGAAATCTCCAATGCAGAGAGAACGTAGGAGACGAGTCAGAAAAAAAAGACACCTTGACATGAAGCAAGTGTAAAGGTTTAAGCAGGATGTGCTGTTATCCCAGAGGACTGACTATACTCCCTAACAAACAACAACAACAACAAAAAGCATCATACCGTGAGCGGTTTATTTATCCAAATATATCCTAATTTCGAAAAGAAATTCGTTGCAGAGGAGTTTCGTTGTGATGTTATTTGCACAAAAGTGCTATACATTTACGACAGGGACTGGTTCCGCTAATTGTTCAGCAGAAAAAAATAAAAAAATAAATTACTCTTCTTTCTACTGTAATTATCATTCTAATAAATGAAGGATCTCTTGAAAGAAGCTTGACATTGATGTTTATTTCCAGATCTGTATCAAATGAGAGAGAATGATGGAAGATTAACGATTAAAACTATTTCTTTCTTTTCAAACAGCACATCCTGTGTTAGGTGAGAGATGTAGTCACCTCCCTGTTAGTTAAATGGATCATTTTGTGATAATGATTAAGCTACGGCCATTACGCTCGATTTCAAGAAAAGTTTAATGTAACCAAAGCAACGTTTCACAAAGTTTTGATGCAATTTCTAAATTTTAGACATTCAATAAGCCAAAATTTGGAAGAAAAGCGCTTTTACGTGTAAAGGTGTGATTGCAGACTATCTGTTACGACTCCCTGAGCCACAGGCATTTGAATCTTAAAACACAACGTAAGACTAATGTTGTATTGGTGCTTAGCTAATGCTGCGAGGATTTGTGTGTTGGACTTTGCCTTCCAGTCACTTTATTTAGTGGACCTCCCATGCCTATGTTTCCCTTATTAAGTACGGTGCGCTTGTTAATTATGTAGTGGTCTGTCTTTAGTTTATGGAGAGGCCAAGACATACCCTAACCTCTTTTTGAGAGAGCTCACTGCTGCTGTCTGTGATATCGCATGAGACGTTTCAATTTTAATTTGGATATTGAAGAACTGTTCATATACACGCACAGTCATAACCATATCTATGCATGGTTGAGGTACAAACAACATGCACATTAATTAAGTATCATCGTTTTTATTATTATTTGTTTTCTTTTTTTTAGGGAATGGGTTGCATTACATAAAGCGTGTTAAGAAAAAGCGTCACATTATACTGCGTGACGAATGCAGTTACTTTCTAATACTATACTTTTATCCAATTAACTGAAAGATATCAGATTTAAAAATTTTGTTGCTTTTGGAAAAAAAAATATCGAGCAAGTTGTTAATACCCTATAAACTCAGTATAAAGCTTTGGCATTTCTATGTATTTCATACAAGGTGCACGTATTAAATATTCCTGTTATGCATTAACTGTATAGGGTAAAAGTTTCAACGTTAAAATAAATTCCCACGGGCAGATGTACGACTATCACAGAGACGGAGAAAGTTGTTTCGCGAGTTCAGTTTGAGAAACAAACATCAATATTAAAGGCCCTTTGATTGTTGCCAAACAGAAACGGTGAACCAGAAGAGAACAACGCGCATGCGTCGATTCCAAATTCTTACACTGCGTTCTGGCCCTATGTGCTAATGAGCGAAGCATAACAAAGCATCGACATCTCTCAGAAAAAAATGAGGGGTGGGGGCGATGTGGAACGTTATGTCTAAATACTGCTCCGAACGGACTTGCCTGGTAAACGATTTGATTGAAGATGCATGGACTTACTACAGTGAGTTTCTTAATGACAAAAACTCTTCACCCTCCCCGACAATTTCAATTCTCCCAACCACTCACGTCTAGTCCCTCCCTCAGCCTGTCTAAAATCCCTCCAAATGTGTTATCAGAACAATGGATCCCTGTATTCGCTGTGTAATACGAGCTACTCTGCAGCTTTCGAATTTGCTGTCAAATAAAGTGTGCTGTAACTTAGGCCCAGTTGAGAATTTTGCTTTCTGGGAGCCAAAAATATAGCTTAGGGTGATGAGTTACTGCCTTTAATGTACTTTTGAATTAAAAAAAACGCTATTAAATCTTCAAAACACTAATCCTGGATAGAACTATTATAACATACTTAACATATACACTTCTGTTTGTTTTCTTTATCTTTGGATACCATGGCTTCAACAATACATGTGCTCACGCATACAAACCGTTATCATATCTCATTACACGCCAATTTTAAAATAGTATTAAGGAAAAAAAGGAGAAAAAATATTGGCAGCCAGTAGAAAAGAGGAAAGCGATACGAGACAAAATGTTATTCAAAATGCCTCATATTTTCCGGGATGTATTTGTTTCTGCGAGTATTATCTAAAGGTCCCGGAATCAACAAAACTTTTAATTGTTTTTTGAAGTGATAATTACATTTCCAGGATTGCTTTATCTCTCCCTGGAATAGAAACCTGACGAGATCCTGTTCCGAGAAAATTAACATTAAAAATCTTCGTGAATTCGGACGGCAGCCAAATTGGCTGTCGAAATAAAAAAAATCGGCTCCACCGTATTTACTGAGTTGGTTTCCTAATGATACATCACAGTCGTATAGATCTAACGGTGATGATAATGATACAATGATCATACGACCTTAATTTTATCGCAACATTTTAATAATAGACATCTGCGAATGTTATCAATTAATTGGTTCTTGATAGTGGTCATCCCCCCCCCCATTAATTGCCAATTAACGAGCACATACTAAATCCTACAAGTTATGAGGTCTCTACATGTACTCCAACAACCCACTCGCTACAAAGATGAATTAACAGGTCTGCAGATATGAGCAAAATGGCGGAAAACTACAATTCCCCTCGACATCTAAAAATAACATACCCTTATATCAGTCATGTTACAATGTTCGATAAATTTACCAGGAAACTCAACTCATTTAGTGTAAGAAGAGAAAAGCAACAGTTTATTAGTGAACATCCAACTATACTGTAAGTGGTACGGCATTTCTTTTCGTAATGCAGACCCTTTGAGCTTAATGCGGCCATTATAAGGGAATTACGCGAAGGGTAATTACACTACATTTAACTGAATAACTTTCGTAGAGACAAATCAATCAAACAAAACAAAACCGGGAAACAGGTTGAAGAGTTTGTCTAATCTTTCGATACTTTGTTTGATACTTTTGTATGCCTTGTTATCTAGTGAAATATTGTAAATTTATAGAGTAAAGACCAGAATAATATTAATAAATGTTCAAAAATGTGATAAAATATTCACAAATTAAGACTACTTTAGAGTATTTACCTACTAATTAAAGAAAAAAACCTTTATACCGTCAGCTACTTTATCGACTTATCGACAGCTATGGGTCAGGAGACCGGTTGTAAATTATATAATGCGGTGACGCAACCAGCAATAGTGAATATTCATATTTAATAAAGGTTAGAAAGTAAAATTATCATTATTGTTTAATGAAAAAAAATAATTAAAGCAGAAAAAATGAAAGTTCTTTTATTTTATTGCAAGAAAATATCGTATTACTAGTCATAATCGTCAAAAAGGGATTTCATTGAGAAGTCACATTTTTATGTTAGCCACATCTTCAAAAATGGACATAACTTTTAGTAAATTTGTAGCACTAGAGTTCCCCTCCATTTTCTACCCACATATATGCAGACACCACACCCCATCTTAACCCCCATAAGGACGAAGGTCAACGTGTAAACATTCCCTTAAAAATTTATAGACATTCCTATACTTCTTCACTTATTGCGGTCGATAAGCAAACAGAGCGGAATTATGAAAGAGTTTAAATTGCCTACAATATTTATATAACGCAATATTAAGAATGAAAGAAAACATTTAATATATAGTGGAGTTGTAATTTCGTAACTTATACCGTTCCAATTTTAGTTATATACTTCACATTATGTCAAATTTGCAATTATTCCTACCCATGCAATTTGCGTGCTGTGTTGTCTGTGTACGTAACATAGACAAGTTGAATTGTATTTTAGACAAATAGCAACTGTAAGGATACTGGGGTCTTTTTTTACTGAAGTATAACGATTTTTGGGTGTTTTTCTTCGTTTTGGCTTTGTTGTAAGATGACCAAGGCTCAGTAATAAGCAATGAAGTATTCATTAGCTGAGGTTACATCAAATACACCCAGCAATTAAAGATAGGTAAAGATTATATCTGGAGTGAGATGTCATTTGGAGTCAGGCCACAATGTCACAGGAAGGTGATCACTAAGTATAAAAGACGTTTTCTTCAAACGTTCTTTCAACTTCTTTGCATGCAAATACAAACTGTAGGGAATAAATTATCAGCTAAATTAAGCTGGCCCGGGAAAATTAAGGAGAACTATAGCTGTAGACAAATGAATGCCAGCCAAACATCAAGACGGTATATAAACAGGTCGCATGATTAAATAACCTAACGTTTGCTGAAGTAAAACGCCTAAAGTGCTGCTGCATATGAGGCACACTCATTTACATAATTCTCCTTTCCGGGCTATTTCGTCGGGCTAGCGGACAGCCTGATACGGTTAATGTTAATGTGCTTTTAAGATACGTTTGTGAAATGTAAATCCATCTCCCATTTGTATGTTTTTTTAATTTGTCAATTGCCATTCATCCGTTGAGTTGTTGAACACTCAATCCTAAATATTGATGTGCATAATTATTTGAAATTGTACATATTTTGAAATGGTCAGGTACTGGTCTTTGTTCTACACGTATAACGACTATGTTCCTATCTTCACGTGGTCTGGTCAATGGCGCGAAACCCTTTGTTCTGTCACTTGCCACAGGAAACGCCCATCACAAACCGTGCATGGTGATGGCTACGCTTCAAAATTTATATTATATTAAAACGTAGGGTATTCTTCACCTCGTTTTTGCATGCAATCTTAAAGATAAATAAAGTTTCGATTAAGTTATTGTTGCTTTATTTTATTTTTTTTTACAATCTTTTAAAATGAGCTTAAAACGTAAGCGCCAAGGAGGAAGCTCAGAATAAATTCTGGTTTCGGAGTTTTCTTTTGCTCTCAAGACAAACATTTTTCTTGGCCTGGTCATCGCTACAAACATGTTACAAAAACAAACACGACCATTTGCTTTAAACAAATTTAGGGGTTTAGTTTCACTGCAAAAAGAGTCGAAAATTATGATGTTTTTTTTTATTGTTTTGAGAAGAATATTTTCTTGTCACCATTATTTCAATCTTTGCATCTTGTAGATCAATTAATTCCTTTGTGTCAAAAGAAAAGATTACAATTCACGATTCTTGATCTTTTAGCTGTTCTCTACAATTGGAGCTACTCGAGGTTAAGGGATTTAATATAACTTTATTTTTTGCAAACATAATCCCTCCAAAGGCTGCAATGTTAATAGGCGCCAACTGATCAATTTATTTTTCTATAATGCCGTTAGTACCAGAACAAATGAATTTGTAAGGAAACGTTACATCACTTAAATTAGTTTGAGGCATAAAAGAAGCTGCTCCCATGGATTCTCTCAGAGTTATGCCAGATAGGAGTGCATGCCACTTAGATAAAAAAGAACACAACTGATATAGCCAAATATCGCACAACAAGGACTCAGATTGCAATATCTATAATATCACAAGTTACAGTTCTAACATTAGTTCAAAATCAATTAATTACACCCCTTTAATTAAACTTCAAAAAAAAAAACCCCGTCCGAATCCCAAATTTTACTCCGTAGAAAATGTTCACATTTTCACGAGGAAAAACTTGTTTCATCCAAAGGAAAATCTTGAAGAAATATATCCCAAAATAATCCATGTAAATCCAGGTTAGACTGATACGGATGGCTTACGAATATGGAGTGATCCGTGTACGACTGAAGTGTGGCGAACAAAGCGAAATTTGGTGGGAAAACCTGCGGTTTAGTAACCGTGACTATCCCGCTTGCGTTGTTGTCTGACCAATTTAAGCTGCTATACTATGTTGGATGTGTACCGTGTAAACCTCAGTGGGTGTGTCAGCTGACTCCGAGCGACGTGAACAGCCGTTTCTACGGACTGTGTCGAAACAATAAATAAGTCTTGATTACCGGCATACATTTGCATAATTAATATGTCATTAGTTCTTTGCAGCATGCACGAAGCGCAGCGAGGCACGAATTGTAATAGTTGTTGTATTATTACATGCCGTAGTGTGAAACAGGAAGCGACGTTATTAATCGCTTACAGTATTAATTTATGCCTACATACGGTACAGAGAGGCTACCTATAATATAAATACACACGGTGCATGGATGCCTGTCGCAAAATGGCAGTTTACAGTTGAAGAAGATTATGTGACAGGACCGTGTTTATATTGCAAAAATGATAACAGGCTACAACTGCAAAAATCAGCAATAATGTTAGAAATATGGATGGGTATCATGATCAAAGGATCCGTGAAAGAAAAGGTTATTTTGTCGAAGAAAGATTAAATTGTCCACATTATAGTTTGGTTTCATTAACGTTGACATATTGTCTGCATACAATTAGTATCATACACAGACACAGTTGTAATGATCATTGTAATATGCATGGTATGAACTTATCTCTCAGAGAGTGAGTATGTAAATGTACATTATAGTGAAAGGATGAGGGATTGAAAACATTGAACTATCATCACTCAGGCTCCATCCAGGAGACGGGCGCAACAAGGCTATGATGTAACGATTATTAATTTTTGTATTGTTGAGGAAGAGCGGGGGGGGGGGGGGGGGGAGTTAAAAATTGCTTTCAAGATTCAAAAGATTAGGACACTTCTCCATGTAGGTTACTTTAGTAAATGCCAGATCTAACCGAAGGCCAACCGAGGGGTGGGACGGGAGGCGTGGAATGATCTTCAGAACAAATGCCACCCACTGTCATTTCCCTGCCCTGCTTCCACCACCCTAAGCACCATCTGTATTTCTGCACTTGGAACAGACGGTATGCCATGGGAGAAAAGCAACTTGTATATGTGTGTATGTAGTGTGTGTGTGTGTGTGGGGGGGGGGGGGGTGTTTGTGAAAGTGGGAGGAAGGGCGCGGGCGAGAATGATGTGAAGGTAAAAGAGTTGTACCTTATTTTGTTTGTGTGTGTAGCCTGCGTAGCGCTCTGTGGTTGATTATGATGGATGGTCATAAGGCGCACAGTGTGGACTTTAGTTGCACCTAGTGCTGCACCTAGTGTATTAGGGGGGATGATTAAGCATCTTTCACCAGCATGATATAACCTATAAATGCAAAATCATTTGGTTCCATTTTCAATAATCATAATGCCATTTAACATAGCCAAACCTATCTGCCTCATAATATTCATTGCCTGATCCATCACTTACTTAGTGTGACTACCAAAGATAAGTCCATGTATAACTGGTATATTTTGAAGATCCCGTTCGATATCATTTAATGTGTTATTAAGCCTCACTTTGTATGACGTAATTGACTCATCATCACTCACATACAGAGATAATGAAAGAAGATAACAACATGGTGATAAAGACTGAATGTTAAGAGAAACCCCCAAAGAAAAGTTTCGGGAGTTACTCTCAGATTAGTTTTAATTGGTGCTTCGTAGCACTGTACCACATACATCATATATGTATTATAACATCGTGTGGGCTATTTTCATTATAATATGCAAGAGAAGTATAATTTATGTACCATGATATTACTACGGTATGCTATATAGCTGAGTGTCAAGAGGCACGTACTTCCAGAGGGAGAGGTAGATTGGGTCCTGCAGTGACAAATACTAATACCAAGTGAATTGTGTCCAGTCTCATCAACTCTTCATCTGTAGAAGTCTCGACGTCCTAAATAAGTGACAGCACTAGTGACGTCACTAGTCCTTCCCCCACTCCCCCTCCATGTGGTGCATGAGTCCGATGTGTATTATAGACAGGCAGTAACTGGTACCCCTTTGAAAGATCATCCAACTTAGGCCATACAGAGCCTCATACAATATATTCTTCGCATACATCATGGCGCATACAACAGCTACATCAGACTCACAAGAAGAATATTCGAGCGCGTTCAGTACAAGCATTGGTACACACCGAGTAACTGTATTTCTGCTTTACTTTTCAATTCAATATTTATCATCTGCCGTTTCACATGCAGCGACCCATTACACCATTGCTTTATGCAAAATACGGAACTGTATTTTGAAAAGACAATTCAGTTTGCCCGTCGGGTACATTGAATGACTTCATAATCTGTGTGTAAGCTGCACACTATATGGACTGAACGGCTGTTGTACATATTAATTATTTCATGGATCTAAGTGTATAGATAAAGTTAAGTAAAGTGTCCCGAATAGTTACAGTACATGTCAAAAGCCTTTTAGTATAAGTTGATGCCTTAAAGGACAACAAAATATCAGCCTACAGTTGTATGTTACGTAAAATTCGCATATGATCATCTGCTCCGTTTCATCAGATGTTACATTAAAATGATAAAATGAACTTCACGCAAAACAGGTGTGACGCCAGGTTGCACGCAGAAATCAAAAGCTTAGATTTTCATTCTGCAAAATTTGTGAATAGAAGCTGGCGTAACTGCCCTTAATTTAGTAAAGGATTCACCCACGTAAACACATGGAAATGATACACAGTTTCACTTCAAATTTTTGTGATAAACATCTGTCCTATCCCCTAATGTAAAGAGTCTAATCCAACAGAATTTTTCGACTACAAGGGATTCTTTTTCACCGCCCATGCCCAGTATTAAACTGAAGAGGTTGGTTGAAAGTAAGTTTTATATTACAGCTTGTTATTGGATATGGTTGTCACGTGATCATGTTGTTTCGAAAACCAACTCTCTTGGCATGATACCAATTGGGTGATATTAAAGGGAAAATGAAAACACGAAAATAACTTTGACTTAATGTAGACCTCCCCACCCCCAAAGAAAAATAAACAAATAAAAAATAAAAAGATCCGGAAAATGTAACTGTTGAGTTTCAAAAGCCCATGTCATGTCTCTCTATTTCTAGAAAGCTTACTACAAATATTTGTAACAACCATCGAGACAACGGCTGGGCAACACAGTCTAACACATAATTACTACTTCATCATACAAGAAAAAGAAAAGTTAATATTTCTAAGAACAACTTTATTAAGTCTACCAATTTTTCCACATTAGTCTATGCTGTATGGTGTATTATATTTGGTTCTGGCATTGCATATGTCAGTATTCAGAATAAAAGTAAAAAAAGAACCTAAATAAACTAACTTGTCTGTATGCTATTCTATTAAAAATGATTTAAACTATCAGCAATACAGCGAGGACCCAAAGCGAGGACATAATGTTGTGTCATGAATTGTGCTCCAGAGAAGTATCCAAGTCACTGAATGTATATTAATCATATCAAAGGTGAAAAGGCCTACACGGGCAAAGCAACAAATACATGCTCTTAAAAGGTTTATACTTCTTGTCATCGTTAAGCTTACGTAGTCATCCTTTAAATACCTTGACTATTATGACCAGTCACGTTACTCGACGAAATATGGAAGTATCAACTCACAAAGTTTGATGCAAGTGTTTCCGTTGGCTGTGTTAAAACATATCTGTTACGGACATTTAAGTTCAACCCGGCTGATTACCGTATACATGAGGTATCGCCGTAAACTGACACACCCCGACCAATATATGACGGGACGCGTTTAAAGGTACAAACATTCTCAATGATAAAAATATATGATGACCATAAACAAACAAAACACACTTTTAATGGAAACATAGGTATCATCCTCTTACAAGAATTTATTACATATTATTTTACAATCCGTTTTGATAGAAAAAAGGAGAGTATATCTAGAACCGGAGAATATACCAATATTTGGTTGATCCACAGTAGATTCTTTCAATTCATGATATGTCTGTACATGATATTCTCGTCCTTTCAACGAATATATCAGGTTCAAATAGTTTGGCATGAATCACATCGGATCGAATAAAATGAAATGTCGCACATTTTCTTTCATTTTTTTTTAAAAACCTTGTGCCTTTAAAATACTTTTTTTTTAAACTCCATAACCTTTAAAAGCTGGAGTATGAGTTGAAACTTTGTAAGTGGAAGTCAAATTCAGTGAAATATGTAATAGCCACTATAAAATAACATTGCATAAGCTCTAGTTTTGCATAGATGAATATTTATATCCATTGGTCTATTTGAATTCCAGTAACGATAATTGATTGCTATGCTTCCTAAGAGAGTCTGAATTTTGTAGGACCAACAAAAATATTGAGACAATCTTCCTATTCAAATATCTGGGGGATGAGTGAATTAGATCTCTTTCAGATTTAATGACAAGTGATCTTATCCTTTACTTTCTCTTCTCTGAAAAGCTAACGAAGAGCAAGGTAGATGACCAGGCTATTACTACAAGTACAACTCGTGCTCTAGCTTTAAATGTCATGGAATTACATTTAAAGCTGAAATTAAATACCTTTAATTCCATAGTCATGGTGTACACCGAAATAACGAAACTCAAAGAGCCCCACCTGTCGTACGCAGCTCATCCCGCCATTGCTACTCTCGGCAACTAAACCACGTCCAAAACCAAATCACACCAGCAGTTTGGCAACACAATAACGGATGCATAGGCCAAGAATATCGTCAGGTGGTATTCTTTTGGTAATTTGTTAAGATAATCGGAGAAGCCCGTGGATGAAACTCAGTGACCTATAGAAGTTGCGACCAATATATGCAAGGTGTTTAGCGGATAGCATTGACCATCGTATACAAGGAGCCAGAATTTAGTGTACTAAATTGATAAATGTCAACATTCACCATTCAAGGTGGAGGCAACTAGACAATATCATGATTCTGGAGGGCGACTTAACTTTGTTAAGTTTTCTTTTTAATCACATTTAATGTAATGACGTCATTTTGAAACTTACCTCCATTCCTCAGTCTTTTGCGTTCTATTATAGATACATTACTTAGGTAGCCCAAGAAAAACATGACATTTATGAAACAGTGATGTTCGCATCTCTGTATGTATTCCGAGCCAATGTTTGGTTTTTGCAGCAGTTGCCAAATTTGAAGACAAAAATAGTTAGCTACAAAACAATAGCTATAAATTGTTGGTATTATCCAGGTGCGGTATTGTGGTTTGCTTTTAAAATGATAGCCTATGTCAAAGGAGACAAAGTTAAATCCTTTGAAAAAAAAAGGAAGAATCGGCTACACCGAAAGTTATGAACTGAATACTATTAGAGAAGTTTGGACAAACAAGAAGTAAACGATTTTGTTTCACATTTTTACAGCATGTGTTTACATCGTGGGATTGAATAAATGCAGATGTGAGTGCCTTACATATCAACGCCGCTGATTATTGGTTTAGTGTTGCTTCGAATGCAAATTCAGTGAGTCCCCCCTACACACAACCTACCCCCCCCCCATTATCATTTTGCCCAACATACCAATGAACCCCTAGCAGATTACTCTTCTGTTAACAGCAACAATGGTGTTCCTGCACAGTACCGTGTCAGTCCCACCTCCATGGTCCCACCTCCATCGTCCCACCGATCTCGAAATTTCATATTCAGCAGGCAATGAAATGATTGACCTACGATGAAAACGAGCTTGTGGGCCAATAGGAACAAGTTAGTGTACAAATGACCGATACTTTTCGTTTCGAATTTCAATCAACATGGTTTTAGATCGTTTGGTTTCACTTTGAAATCCTTGGTCTTCTAGATCCATGTTCCGTGTATAGGAAGTTCTGGCAGTGTATATCGATACGCTATAAAATTTTATGACAGTTTGTAAGTGAAGAAGAAAACAAGTCGGAATTCAGAGGAGCGGAAAGTAACAATATACACGCCGGGGAACAGGTTGGTATACTTTTCGTACTGATCCCCTTTCGTTTGTGGCACTTATTCTGAACAAACTTCTTTTTTAACAAGTTTGACCCATGTGCACCAACGTTTATCTTACAATGTTAATTGATCCATGAGATAATATGGGGATTTTCCCCGAAGAAAGTCCAATCTTATATGCAGATTTAGACTTTTTGGATATATTAACATGTGAGCAAATTGCATCATTCTGTATGGATTATATGATCAGGCTGAAATAAAGTGTAACGGTCTGATTGCATCATACGATTATCATTAACGTAGCCTGACAGAGGAAAGTCTTCAAGGGTTGTCTCTCCCTGCATCCACCTCCCTCCTTCCTTCCTTGTCTCTCCCATCCACTTCGGGCAAAGATCGTGTTCTGGCATGACGTATAGGGCCTATTGGTGTATAACATACAGCACATGTACTTGTATTTATACACCAGATATGCGATGAAAATCGGGGACAAAATGCTTATTATGGCTATGACCCAAGTTAGCTAAGGTTCATGAAGGACTTCACATCAGCGATGTTTCCAAAGCTAATAGCTGCAAAATCAGTGATTTTTTTTCATCTTGTTCGAAAGTGAAATGATAGTTTTACAAGATGTCACGAACCTGCGGTAATACTTCGGTTGTTTCCATGAGATATCAGAGCTAACAAATACAGGCTGTTATATAAAACGTAGAGCCTAATTGTGTGGTCAGTATGCTGCTATACATCAATAAAACCGTTAAACTTTAAATGGAACATATTTAGTTTTCTTTAATTGACATTTTTGATGTACTCCACCGTTTTACACCCAGACTCCCCCCCCCCCCCCCGGGCTCTTCATCATATTGTCATACCAAGAAATGCATAACAATAATTGATCACTGACAATATTCCTATTCACATCACGAACGGAGTTGCAATAACTTCTGAGTCACTTTCTTTTTCTCACCTTGTGGGCAATTTTCAATAGGACCCATCAAAAACGCAATCACACATACACACGCACTTACGTACGTCCATACATACACAGAGTATCATACAGGGAAGTAATGGCACAATAAGGACCTATTTTGGTATAATAGCGTGACAAGATTTGGGAACTGTTTGAGTTCGTGGTTAGTTTCAATCCAACAAAGGTGTTGGAGGGTAAAATTATCTGAAGTAAGTACGACTCCAGTGAATCTAGAAGTTGTAACCTCAAGTATTAGTCAGCAACCATGGGTACAATCAGGTCAATCCAATATACTCACGTGACTAAACCCATTCATAGCGCACTATACCCTCAGAATTCAAAATTGTGAAAACTAACAGAAAAAAAAAATATATGAAGATATTTCTGATTATGGTTTACAGAAAGTTTAGGCAAGGATATGAAGTGACTGTGGGGGAAAAATGTGATGAAAATGAAGAAATTTATCAGTGAACTCTTTCAGAAATATGACTTTTTTTCTTTAGATAGCGAAATCCGTTCCTGATTCTCCTAAAATGAATGACGTCATGTTACTGTATAATGCCGAATGTTTGTAGAACTCTTCACAATTCAGATGACAATTTATAGAATTCAGTACCATAAGTAAACCAAGGAAGTTTGCTTCGTTCTCTCCTCATTTTGGTCAACAACCAATTTTCCTTCCCATGTTTATATCCACGCCGAGGAAACTTGACACCCTGTTACAGTATACTTGATGGATAGTCTACGACATCATGGTTAAAACTTACGGGCTGCCACAGCATACTTAGTTACAGCATAACATCATGTCTCTGGGATTAGTAATGTCTTTCAATAAAGACATTGAGTGCACTCGACAAAAGAAGTAAATTATTGCTGACTTTATGTCACAACAACTTTGTGTTACAAAAAAAAATGTTTAATGTTTCTCAGAACAAACAAGCGCGCGTGCGCTTTGCGTGTGTCAACGCAATGACTTTCATTGTATGTTTCAGTAAAATGGATTTATATTTATGTTTATGACGTACGTAGAGCTACTGATAAATTGCATTAACCTGCAAGTTGCACCGATGATACAAATATTTTTTCTAGTGAAAGTCTTGATGTTGTACAATCTATTAAGGCAGGGATTACAAAGACCTATAGGGGTTATTTTGTGATTCGTTCACACTCAATGTATAAACTATACAGAAGACGAATAAATTGTTGTGCGACTCAGACAACATATCGCTTGAAAACTGTCCAATCTATTAACCTTTGCAATAATTCCTCTATCTTTCTAGGCCTTGATACTGTTGTTTTTTTTTTTTTTTAGAGGGGTTCATGAGCAAGTCTCAAGTGTCTTGAAATGATCATGATCCTTCAGTTAAGCAGAAAATATCTACAAATGGTAGAATTATCGACCACCTCCGATTTACGTAACCTCAAAGTATTTTTTGTCACCTTGCTGTTCGATTATAACATCGTAAGAGATAGGCTGCTGTTCGATTATAACATGCTAAGGGGCTAGGCTGCTGTGCGATTATAACAACGTAATGGGTAGGCTGCTGTTTGATTATAACATCGTAAGAGGTAGGCTGCTGTTCGATTATAACATCGTAAGAGGTAGGCTGCTGTTCGATTATAACATGCTAAGGGACGAGGCTGCTGTTTGATTATAATATCGTAAGGGGCTAGGCTGCTGTTTGATTATAACATCGTAATGGGTAGGCTGCTGTTTGATTATAACATCGTAAGAGGTAGGCTGCTATTCGATTATAACATCGTTAGGGACTAGACTGCTTTTAAGTTGAGGTCTACAGAAGTCACTGCTCATATTACAAAAAGAGAGAAATTCGGTACATTTCAGTGATGATTACTTATTAATATATTATCTTTAACACATGTCCTCTCTCTCTCTCTCTCTCTCTCTTGGCTAAACTGAACTTATTGTCAATTTATTACATTTCATGAATAGTTATCCATATTTCTTATTCACAATGTTTTTTTTTTGCATAGCGAATAACCGCATATAGTTGTGAAGATACAGTTATTTCAAATGTGTCATGAGGTACTGTCCCACCAAAGCAGGTCTGCTCAAATTCTTAACACACCATTTTCTTTTAGATCTGAACGTTTTCTGACTATCTGCGGTCGTGCTCCATGTGTTTGAAATTCCTTGGTTTAAAATTTCTTGATTTGCTTACCATACTTCATCTGTTTGAAAATAAAAAGAAGCTGAAATCGTTTTATCTGTCTTTCCTGATTGCTACGCGAGTTTTTTCTTTCTAGTTCTTCTTTTCTGTCATCATGTTATTTGTGTTCGTTCTTGTTTCTATGAGTACCCGAATTTTTTAAGTTCCAACTAGTACTGAACAGCAGAGATAGCATTATTACCAGTAGTAACAGTAGTAGCACATGTATCACCGTAGTAATTATTGTTCTGTACTACTAACAGTAGTAGTAGTAGTAGTAGCCTAGTAGTAGCAGCAGCAGTAGTTGTAGTACCGGTAGTAGTAGTAGTCATAGTACTGGCAGTTGTAGACCGGTAGAAGTAGTACCGGTAGTAGTGAGTAGTACTAGTAGTAAACAGAATAAGTGACGGTCAAATTTTATTCCAGACGTCAAATTAGCCATTTTTGTTTTCGCTGTCTTTCTTTTCCTTAACTTACTGAGGGCGTTAGTAGCGAAATATAGCATAACGGTACATCGTTTTAACGACCAGTATCATAAAAACACGAGTTTAAAGTTAGAATATGTAAGTTAGGAACCTTACGATGCTCGAACCGTTTTAACGGTACGGTGCATGTAGCTACCATTGCTACCATTGATATGGAGGGGGGCGGGGGGAACACTGAACAGGAAATATTTTATTCGCTATTTAGACAGAAAACTGTAAACTTGGTGAGTGTTTCGGAGCGATAACGGAGTATTCAGAAAACAATATCCCGCCAACATAAATGTCCAAGAAATAACAAGATGAAAAAAATGAGAAATAAGTCCCCGTCTAATAAATAAATAGTTGACATCGATCATGGAAAATAAGTACACCCAGACTTCCAGTGACTCAGTTTAATCTATAACGAGAAAACGGTACAGGTATATAACCCTGAGGGTAACTGAACAACCTGTGGTAAATATCGCCCTTCATACTTTTTAATTCCCCTAATCTCGAACTGGCCGCTTATCTTCTGCTCGCACATTCTATTTCCTTTTTGGGTAACTTTCTGTTCCAGGAAAAAAAAAAAGAGAAAAAAAAATTAGAGAAGAAAAAGTTAAAGTCACGGAGTTGACCGAACTCGACAGGAAACCAGCGAGAGACCACATCTGATAAAATAAGATTTAAAGATGCAAATAAAAAAAGAAAGATAAATGTATCACTGGGATAGACAGAGGAGAGAAACAGAGAGAGGTGGAGACAGAGGGTGAATGGAGTTAAATTTCATCTTCTTTGGCGCCACACGTGGCCGCGTGGTCGGCACGCGAACTGACTCGATAAAGATGCTTAAAGCAATGACAATGATATCGACAGTTAATAGATTACTGATGTTATCTATGAAAGAAAGTTTGATATAAAATGGCTTAAACAACAAACTTCTGGAATTGCCCTTTTAAAGATATAATTTGCGATTGAATAAAAATTCGGATACTTATTTTAATCATGCTTTGGTGAGCGGCAGTAACGAGGGCGAAAAAAAAGATTTTCGTGGATTCCGTTTTTTACCCACTACTAATCTGGGTACAATACCTAATGAACATTTTACTGTAGAACAGTGACAAACCGGGAACCTTAGTATTGCTGGCTTTTTAAGAGGACTTTCAAAAGACCAGGTCCATTCATTCCTAGAAATAGGTTGACGAAATACGTAGATCTAGTCATGGTCACATTACTCATGGAAACATATTAAATAAAACATTGAACGTTCATAATATCCAACAAAGTGTATGCTATCATAATCAGAAAACTGTAGAAATCGTATATGACTTTATACCACCGAATGGTTAGGCTATCTTTAGGCTAAATCGTACGAGTTGTTTTTTTTTTGTGTTTATCATCTTGCAGTCAGTTATAGTTAGGAGGAGAAGCGAAACTCATTACGACGTAAAGCATCATCACCTCTCTAGGTTTCCTGTTATCTCTCTGATTACTTTCTTTCTTTTTATTTATACTCAGTTTTTTCCGAGAGTGAGAGGTTAACGCATTATAGAAAATGAAAGTTCCTTGCATGAATTAATTTTCAATAAACGGCGACCGACTGTTTCTCACGGATACCATCCATGGACGGTAGTGTGACTCTGTAGTATGCATCATAGATGAAAGAACACTTGCTAATATACACTAGGATATACGACGTGCATGTAATTAACCACACTTTGTAGAGTGTAGGCTATGGGAAATGCCGTATAATATACGACTTGAAGACCAGAAGCAGTAGCTCAGTCAAAGTTCACCGACTTTGCTTGGCATTGAGGATTACTGTGTTGCCTGTAGAGTTTGTATAACACACTTTGATGCCGTTCAAGTCACCTTTAGTGCAGGCTATGTCGTATGTGAATCAGCAAACACATACTATATATAATCCACAGCAAGAAAAACGATGAGATGCGATGTATCGAACAATCTTCAATTTGAACTTGTCACTAAACACTAAACAGATCATGGACCTGCAAAATACATCATCTAATCTCTCAAACCCTAGAAATGTATATATTAACATATTGATATTTCAGGCCTTAACAGACAGAGCCTAGCAAATAGAGCATATTATGGTATACGTAGCCTACATCTTTGAAATCCAATGTATTATCATGGTAGGCTCACTGAACTTCAAAAGTTAATTAAGAGGGCACAAACATGCATTTACAGGGTCGATGTTTGTATATCACATATAACGGCAAGCGTATGGACTGATTGCGGAGAAGATAATTATATTATCCACCTACATCTCTTTAAGGGATGTGGACCTCATTCGATCGGTTTGAAGCTAGTCTTCTCACTCAGCGTGAACGACAATGATTACCTGCAAGGGGAATATCGGTTTGTTTACTTAAGTGATGTAACGGTATTTGGCGGAAAGTTTCATTTCTGATAAGACAAACCCTAAAGTCTGATTAAAAGCAAAGTATGGCAAGTATTTTGCAGCGATCGTGGAGAGTTATGATAAAAACTAAAAGCAGTGAAAAAAAAAAAAATAATAACAAGGCTTTACTAAACAGTGACTTGAGAAAAGAAGTAGGCCTATGGAGATGACTTTTAGCTTGATTTATGGACAAGTCTTCAGCTTAGACGGGTCAGGCGTGGAACCCTCGTGCCACCTCCATTGTCGATACCTCCATGATTTACATAATGTATTACCTAGTCATGATTTCGGTAAATGAGGTCGCCTACTCTATACAGGAACCCTATAGTAAATCTATACCACGTGATAGAGTTTCATGGACGGCACCGAGACCAAGGAGGTTCTACAAGGTAGAACCTCCTTGCCGAGACTCTACCTTCGAATTGGCGAATGTTTTCGATAGATAAATACGGTCATTTATACAGACCGGCAGACAAAAATCATGCTGCTCACTATAGCCTATACATGTAGGACTGAAAATGGTTACGTATATAATCTAAATTCTGAATGATAAGTTATCGTGCTCGCTATCCGTCACTAGAGGGGGGGGGGGGGGGGAGGGGCGCTTTTATGGGGATGAGGAGGAGTGAATTGAGCATAGCGAGGTTATAAATTTACAGATTTATTCATCCGTCAGAGTCAGTGAAATTAACATCCTAACCATCCACATCCGATTAAGATTTTCCACAAAAGATTTATCGCCTGACTTGCACTCTTTACTGGAGGATATAGGCCTACAAGTCTTTTTCTACTATTGGATGTGTCGAAAGTAGTGCTACAGTGGTATGGGGGAAGGACCACGAGGAGGGTGGTACTTTGGAAGTTTTCTTTGGTGGTGTAGGATTATAAGGGTGCTCCTTTGGTGTTGTAGGATTATAAGAGTGCTCCTTTGATGGTACAGGATTATAAGGGTGTTCCTTTGGTGGTGTAGGATTATAAGGGTGCTCCTTTGGTGGTGTAGGATTTTAAGGGTGTTTCTTTGATGGTGTGGGATTATAAGGGTGTTCCTTTGGTGGTGTAGGATTATAAGGGTGCTCCTTTGGTGGTGTAGGATTTCTAGAGTCAAGTATCATGTTATGAAAGGGCCATATTCTTATCGTATTTGGTAGTAACTTATCCTATCGAACGGGTTACCGGTGACCCCCCCGGGAAAAATATGTGATGCTCATGTACTTTCAATTGGACACGGTGTTGCTTACAAAAAACAACTTTTGAGATCGCACATGAGACGCCCGTTGAACTTTTTGTCGCTTAAGTCATGAAGCTATCACATAAAACAAAGTCTCCTTATCATCAAATGATTTCAGCTTATATCGTGGTGGGGGGGGGGGGGGGGCTTGGATTGGTGAGGGTAAGGCTAGGGCTTTGTTAGGGCGTGCGTGACCGCTCAGGCCACCTCAGCATTTATATCATCGTTTTTACCCAGTTCGTGAAAGAACTGAATTCAGTTTCACAACTGGTGTTCGTCACCTATATTTTTTATTTTATTTTATCATCGTAGTTTGTTTCCTTCTTGACGTAAACTTCGTTCCGACTGAAATTTCATGCTGACTGCAAAGTTACCGCATGTCGCTGCAAATTGCAAAGGTCCATTGCCTAATTCTACTTTACCGCATGGCTTGCAAAAAGATCTCTTCCATAGTCAAATTAGCCGACATCTCTTATCACCGCGTTAAATAATACCAACCAGGCTTAAAAATGAAGCTAAATAACTAAACAATTTGACAGGGTGACACGTACTCTTATCTTTTTACCCGCGCACATCAACTGCCGCACCATCCAGTCTAAATAACCCATCCGTCCAAATTCATCTTGTTCTTATAAACTGTTTTCATTTTCCCTCTCTTTACTCTTTGAGTAGAAAGTGATCTTGCCCAGATGCTTGCCTCTTCTCCCTTGCCTCCCTCTCTGTCTCTCCATTTACCTTGCAGATAACGCGTCTTGTCTTTCGGTGACCCTGTCGTTTCTAGATTACTTGACCCTACGATTTGACCCCCCCCCCCCCTTATACAGGGCGGTCCTCCTTTTGGCATTCCTCCAGTTTGCAATGGAACGTAAAAATACCTATACATCTAAAAGCATGAGTAAAAATCCCGCACATTTTATCCGAAAGCGACCTGACTATCGCCTTCATTTTTTTTTATTAACAGGGCGCGCGACCTGCCTTGGCAACAATTTATCTAGGTTAGACTGATTGCCATATTTGGACATATTGTCGTGTGCCGTTAATGGCTACACACGTGGTATGCGGTGACGTGCACAAATCATTGCAGGGCTAACGATACCTACCCCTGTTTGGTGCCTCTGAAGAGGTATAAGGGAGGGTCACGAGGAGTGAAGGAATGGCATGCATTCAACCCTGTTTACCAGAGAATCTATTACCTAATCTTGTTTTACAGATAGATCTCTTCCGGACTACGGGTGGCATATGTCTGTATTTTGTTGTATAAAGAAGGAAAAAAAAGGAAAAACTTAGCACATGGTATATCTATATTTGTCAGGATGTTTCCAAAGCATTGTAAATACACGGAAATATGTTTCAAACTCATCAATGTAGTTTGTCTAAACACTACAAGTTACCCCAGAGCTGGCGAACGTACCGATCGTTTGATATTGGTAGGCTCAAAGAGTCTAGCCAGCAGCCAACTTGAACTTTGATAAACGATCGGAGCATATATCTCCTGTTTAAATGGACGTCGAACTGCTAGTTAATAATAAAAAAAACCCAGTAAGAACAATGATAAATAAAATAATGAAGACATGACAAACTTAGTGATTATTAATTAGTCTCACTTAGAACCACAGCCAGGTAGTGCCGACTCTGAAGAATATATTCGTCTATTTTGTCTTGCGACAGGACTCTGTCTATATCAGAAATGCCAAGCTAGGTTTGCCAGCCGTAGGGTACAGTAAGATTTGCCGCTATACTGGGGTTGACACTCAGTCGTAACAACGTACGGCCCTTTACATGGGTAGGAAAAACCCACGCGATGCGAAGAAGGGGGGGGGGGGTAATGGGAAGGATGGGGGATGGGTGATGAGGAGAATATTGGGTTGGTGATGAGGATGTGATGGGTGATGAAAGTATTCAAATCAAGGTAAGGTTTTCTGACTTGTTATTCATGTGATGTATCTACTGGACATCTGTATCATTGAACCAATCAGAGTGAGTCATGACGTATAGACTGCAGAACACTCAGGGCCCTGGACTGACTATACCAATGACAAGTCGTATCGGTTTTACCATCTCTCTGTCCGAGTTCGGAAGAGCAGGGTAAGGGGGACTTGGAGGTTGGTGCGAATGAGAACTTACAGAACAACTCAGAGCTATACACCTACGTTTCTCGTGAGCCAAAGCTGACACCTTACTGAATAAGCTTTGCCTTGACATAGGCAAAGGGAATTTATGTGCAAACGGGAGCCCGTGAGAAGAGTGGGCCATGTAAACTCCACAGTTGCATGCCGGTGTCGATTATGACGTCAGCCGAACTCTGTGTATAGGATAATGTGTCGATTCGAAAGGATTGTCACTTATTCTAACCCAAGCATTATCAAAAATGGCTAGAAACGGTTGCAAATGACTGATTCCAGATATACCTTCCACTTTAACAGCCTGGGTTATGCAACCAACACTGGAACCATGAATTCCTGGAAAATTGAAATGTTGTAAGCTACTGAAGAAATTAAACACGGTAACGAAGAAATAAATACATTGCTGTCTGATATTTTCATTCAGTGTGATGTAGTCTAATATCCCCTTAAATATAGCTTAATGAAATAGTAAATTACTATGCACGAATAGTTACGTAACAACCCCTCGACCTCCCTGACCCCTCCACTTTCCCTGTGGTAATTGTCATAGCCTATTGTAATCTGCAGTCGACTTAATGACATGATAGATATCGGACGTGCCTTTGAAGATGGTAGCTTATACCGACTACATATGTGCATCATTCATTTAGCACCGTCTTCAAAATTCACTGTAACAGTCGGTTGCGATACCATGGCAACGAATGTAAAATATCACACATGATAGAACCCTACATACTATCATCCAGCGGTATTTCGTGACTTGCTCAGCGGGGTCTTCTCGGTTACACAGTGATCGCTGAGAGCGAACCGCCACAGTGTATTACCCAGAAAAGCATCGAAGATAACTAACCGAACCTGCTGCTGCTAACGTTAATCAAACGACGACTTGTGGCTCTGTTGAACCACATGCAACCATCCTGTTGGTCTTCGGATATTTGTCCATATATGTACATGACAGCAGATGCGAACTCCTTGCGAGTTGTTGGTGGCCCGATAGGCCTATATACCTAGTATCCATGGGTAGAGATGGAACCTTCATGGAGTAAGTTAAATGGTAATGGGGCAACCATGTGACTTGAGGTTTGGAATTTTTAAACTGAGTCACGCATGCATAGTTATCTCAACATCAAGGTGTCCTATTCAACAGCACGAACTAATGAATGCAATAACAGTAATAAACATGATCAATAGCAACCAGCAATAGTCTATAATTGATTCACTATCATCATCATCATTATCATCATCATTGACAATCAACAACAAGGAAACCGTTGATACCAGAATAAAAAAAAAGTCACAAGGTATTACAACATCATTGATGATACACTTTGGGACAACTTGACATCAACATACCATACACAACATAAAACACGATGTTGATCAAGTACATCATCAACAATTATAATCAACAACAATCATCGATAGTAAGGTTCAACAAGAATAGAGTAATAATAGCATAATCTCCACAACATCATTAACAGCAATGCAACGTCATAATCAACGTCAATCAAGAGCGGTACCGTCGTCATGGCCAATAGCATCGATAGCACTAATCACAGCGGAGACGTCTAGCAACTACATTATGTTATGAACTATATTATGTTAAGGGCTCAAATCCATCCAACGTAAGAGATTCCCATTCGACATGGAAGATTATATGATACAGTGTAAATAGGCTCTATATCACAGTGAGAATGGCAATAATGGGTGTAAGACAATGCAGGAATTTAGACTTAAACATTTATAGCGCCATCACATGTGATCTTCGCCCAACACGGAGGACTCCATCAGGAAGATGCTAGCAACTCTCCGATTGAATGACGAAATGTGTTTGTTGTTTTATCTAAATGAATTATAAATAAAACCAGGCGATTCAATTATATTTAAGGATTTTCAACGTCTTCTCCACTTATTTGGGGTTTTTTTTTGCCATTACCTTGATTTAAAGGCTGTTTTGTATACCCTTAAATCCACGAATGAAATCGGTTGAGTGAACCTCTATTAAACTCTATCACCAGCTTGTCAAATAAAGCAACAACAAGTCTTTTCTTCTTAGTCTACAGCTAATTGAGTCGAGGTAATCTTACTCCCAAATTCAAAACTAAACAGCCTCAAATAATGCCAGTATTTCTCTCATTCTCTCTCATTTACCGTATTCTTCTTCTTGAGCTATGCCGGAAGGTTCTGATTTACCTTGCAATCAAGTCTTCTGACTTTTCAAAGGTACTTTCTTTATTTTTTTTTCCTTCAGTCGTTGATGCCATATACGTGGATATTACTGATTCTCTAGGGCTGAAAAGTTAGCTGTTTCCGTTGTTAACAGGAAAGAATACCTTTACATTGCCACTGAAACCCATAAAGCATTTTTTTCTTAACTTTTTAGCGTAAACCCAGCTTGTTAGAAATAACACGAGGAGAGATTCTGTGTCATATTAAAAGCCATCAAAGTGTGCCATATCTCAGAAACCAACTTACGCAATATGCACTCAATACAGGGCTTTCTGTGATGTTGCTCGTACGATGACTTTGCTGAACACAGTAATTCCGCGCTCAAGACTGCCCTTACAAGAATGAAGCAGGGAAGCGGGGGGAGGGGGGGGGGGAGATGGGCGGGGAGGTGTGTCGTACAGTGGTGGGTCATCGGGTGGAGAGGGACTGAACAGGGAAATTCTGCGCTCAGACTGCCCTTACAAGACTGAACGGTAATTGTGTGGGATGATCAGAACAGAGAACAGAAAAGTACGTGGATATATATTTAAAAAGCATACATATCAGTATTGCGAAATTTCTTAAGTTATGCTTGTTTTGTTTTGCTCTTTCTGCTACATCGAATGGCATTGGTTTGCGACTTCTGATACTCTTATTTAGATACACAGATATACTGGACACTAAAGTATAAGAGGCTAGGATAGCAGTCCTCTTTAGGTTTGGCATTCCTCCAGTAACACTCCACTGCGAAAGGTATGAGAAATGGAACATATGATAGTGAATAAGTGGTATAGTTTTATCTTGAATTGAAACAGGTGAATAAATAGGGGATCTGAGGGTAACAGGTACTATTGACATGTGAACCTAAATATGGATACCAACAGATAATACATAGAATCCACGGGCTTTAATCTAGATAAGGTGTTGTTTATTTGTTGGCACACGGATACTGTGACAGATAGTGTTATGTATAGTGCGTGGAATGATGAGTGATGTAGTTACTAGAGATGGTAACGATAACTGTATTGGTATGTTCAAATCGTATCTACAGTATCTACCGGGTGTTGCAAGCAATTTTCGGTTACGTAAATACAAAAGTACAGTTATTTTGTGAGAACAATTACCCTAGCACCACCATCTGTATTTTCCTTAAATAATGTAATAGTGCATTTGACCATCTGAAAGTTACTACTGAAATGTATCTTCATTCACACTGACAATGTGGACGATCAAGAATGCAATTTGTACAGATGAAAATATATATTATGAAGTAAGATAAAGATATTTTTCAGGAAGTTTGACCAGATGTTAAACCATTCAGTCTCATCAATAAACATCTGAAAAAGCTTCATCTCTTCAAAACATTATGCATGTGATGAGTAATGGAAGATGCATCATTTGAATTTTAAAAAGTTGGGTGAACAAATTACTGTTGAACAACTAATAACTAAATTTCTATCTGTGAGAAACTTATACCTAGAAGGCTACTGTCCATTCTTATTTTGAATGATCTAATATTCTATGTTCACAAACATTAATTTTAAAAATATGGTGTTTCCTGTGAAACAAACGCCTTATTTCCCTTTAAGGTCGATTTTTCCGCATTGTGACGGACGTTCGTTTTGGGCGCTGTTTGGTAGTATTTCGCTCTGATGTAAATCTATTTCAGTGAATAGCTGATCAACCTCACTTATGGTATAACTTCTACACCAGTATCAACAGTGACACACACATAGACAGATAAAAATTTCGGGGACAGTGTCTTCCATAGTCCATCTTTCAGTCTACGGATTAAAGGGGCATCTTTCAGTCTTTGGACTAAAGTAAACTTAGAATAGCAGTGATGGGAAGTCAGCCAGATGTGACATGCTACACGTATAATCTCTGCAATATCTTTATTGATCTGTAGGGAACAAAAAGTGACAAATCTTTGGTGTGAGATGCATGTCATTCAATAGGCCTACACACACACACACACAGTTACACACATACAGATATATACTCCACTGATAAATCGGATTAAAGGAGGGGATTTTCTTGACAAGCAGAAGTCTCTGATATTTATGACCAACTATACAACTTGTATCATTTGACCGACAAAGATCACTTAGTTAGTCAGCTGCCACCCACGAATCAATGAATGTGGCCTCTGTCTGGTGGTTTGTCTGGATCAGTGTGTAGTCACGTGTGTCCTCACAGGTGACGTAGTTTAACTATGGAGCGAGAAATTCTTGAGTGTGTTGCAGAGAATGTAAACAAGTAACAGAAAGAAAAAAAGTAACGGTTATTTATTTTGTTTTCTCATAAGCAGAAGTAGACTAGATGATGTTTGGAAGCCATTCGTCAAATGTATTCTTAAATTATATAAATACTTACATGACGGTGTCAGTGTAAGCCCTACACATTCTATGCTGCCCGTGTTAAGAGCTATTCGGCCACTTAGGATCATTTCATGCAATGTAGTCTTAACTTGTTAACCCTTTACTTCACCAGCTCTTCTACCCTTTATAATTTCTCTAATCGTCCATCCAACCGACATAAAGTTCCCCGCATAACCCCCACCCCTCAACGACTTACCTGTTTTCTAATTCTATCATTACCCCTGATCTGTCGGCCGCCGGACTGCCGTCCACGGGAAATCGTAGTGTGTGAATTAGAATGTACGAGACACCTGTGTTTGCGTGTGTGTGTACGGTATGCCGTGATTCGCCCCAACCGACAGGGTCTATGCGCAAGTATGCAACAATCAAATCCAGTAGAATTACAACAAAATAAACGCAATCTATGCCGTTCACCGCCCAACATTTTGTCTCCGTTGACGTTGTGGGGAAGGACATGAGAGTGAAGTGGCTCCCGCGCGGACTAATTGTGGTGCAGATGGGAGGGGTATTACTGTCGTGTGGGGAGTAAAGGTATAAAGGTAGGAGGGGTAGGGTTGGGGTGGGGGAGATGTCATGGTTCGATCATGCATATGACTTTCAAATTTATCCACTATCCATGCATACTTTAACACCACACTACAGTGCGGAATCTGGTCACGGGTGTTTCAGCAGCACTGCAGTGGTGCTTTCCGTGCTTCGGCACAACCTACGTCATATCCTGACTCTGATAGTTGCATGCAGTTGAAGAACTAGCAGGCTCAAATTATAACTACAAGTTCAGCCATGCAAGTTCCTTTAATGCCGCCGTAATATACCTTAGTGTTCCTTTCTCTGTCACCAAACCCGTATCGTCTTCCTATGCCCGACATCAGTGACAAATTCATCAGTGAATCCCCTCCCTCCCCCTCCCCCGGGGCCTGTGCCCCGACTCCCGCTATTGGGGACATATCATGAAAGTGCTGCCGTGTTGACCATGTCCGTTGTGAAGACGAAGCCTCGTTCAGCTGGATACTGTTACGAAGCAGGGCTTGACATCCTGTAAAACAATATAACTACATTAATAATACAACAACAGCAACATCCTGAACTCTGGTTTAATGTAGCAGACAAACCTTTTTCCACCCTTTTATGATCCCCTGACTGTAGTTTACCTCAATAAACTGCTTGTCATCATTAGCAGTGTTCAGTATAACATATATTATCAGCAGCCAGCCAGCCTCTCCGGATGTTTTCATTGATGTATCATGCTCTCGACACGTCTCGTTGTATAACGATGAGTTGACACAAACAGGCCATTACAGGGGACCTATTAAAATCACAACATAAGATCATACAGACGAAAAAAAAAATCATTAAAAATAATCACACACAAGAAAAAAAAAATAAAGATAAGAACATTTATCGATGTACTATTGTCGCGAGAGATGACAGTATTAAATATGATTTCTATGATTAACTGAAAAATATGAAAAATTGACACCGATGTGTGTTATACCTATGTCTGATTACCGGTGTTTGAAAACATCACGGTATGCAGTTTGCTTGATAGACTAACGAGTAGGGAAACGGTATATGAATCTGACCTACATTTCAATATTTACAGTGTGGCTGTGAGGTTATGAAGAGGATTGGTTGAAGGTATACCGGTATACCGGGCGACTGATCGTCGACATTATTATTCCATGCGTTGTGGCATCTTTTGGAGTGTATCGAAGCACATTGGCTATGTACGACGTGGATTATCGAGCCTGAATAAACTTGCACGCGATGTACATGAAATTGAAATCATGAAATTATCCCGATTCTTGTGCAGGGTTTTATATTTACCAATTAGACAAGCATTGAGTGGGCTATGATCTTGACAATATACAACAGAAGTTGATTAAAATTCTATTTTAACATTTTTGAAGATGTTTCTCATGTTAAGTTGAAATCCACCAACCGCGAAGTCTTGCACGTGTTGCATACACATTATTGAGACCGTCATCACTGAGTTGGTGGGGAAGAGGGGGGGGGGGGGTTGGGGAGGAGAGGTAACAGCAAAGAGGGTAACGGGAGTGAATATATAAATTTGATATTTGACGACAAAGTCCCAAAATATTTCACGCCAGCGAGGAGTTGTCGATTTGAGAACATGCATAATAATATGCTTTACAACATTGGGACATCTTGATAGGCTACCTATTAAGTTTTCATTATGTTATTATATATGACAAGAGGCTTTCAATCAGCTGCCGTCAAGACAAGCCTCGCAATATATTTGCCTTTGTTCATCATCTGAAGATGGCTTCAAGGTATAAAAAATAAAATTCTCTGTCACTGATTGACCGTCACTGCAAATGGTATTAAAATATATGAAAACATAATCACAGAATTGTATATTGACAATGGCAATATTTGACAACCCGTTGAGGGGTTCCATGCGGGTTAAATAGGGAGGCACTTTATGCGTATATAGGAAGGTACCCGCCGTCGAAGTTAATACCTTGTGTCTAACACATCTAATCTATCCGATGCCGTAACAGCGGTAATGACAATTACATAAACAAAAAAAGCTCCATAGGCTGAGACGGAGAGGAAGGGGCATTTCTAAAAAAAAAAAACCTATTCAGGTGAATGGACGAAAAACCCCACAAGAAGTTCCTTACTTTACTACAGAAATTTCAATTAAATGATCCCTCCATTGGCTAAAAAGATTAAGGTAACATTTTTTGAGAAGTGAATACAAAGATTTAGGACAAAAGTTATTTTATTTATTTTTTTTTGATGACCATTTTTTGCCACATCATTTTTTATGAATGTTAATGATTCATTAGGATAAAGATTGCACAGAAAGGACGTAAAGTCTTACATCTTCTATTGGAGGTTTAAATGCAGGGACATAGATTTGTAGGTCACATG
Source organism: Stichopus chloronotus (assembly GCA_021234535.1). Taxonomy (NCBI): domain Eukaryota; kingdom Metazoa; phylum Echinodermata; class Holothuroidea; order Aspidochirotida; family Stichopodidae; genus Stichopus; species Stichopus chloronotus. Next base: position 26,307,662 of record CM037831.1, read on the forward strand.
ATCACTGGCCTTTGTGTCTCTAGATTTGACTGGTATTAACGAAAGTTTTCACTGGTGTGTTCTCAAACAAATTTCGATGGCAACATTATCACAAGGTTGATTAAATTCTAGGACTCTTCGGTGAATAAATTAACAGTTGCCATACATTTGATCTGATCTCATAATGGACGTGATAAGTACTTCCCAACATTTAAACTGGGGCTGACAATATTGTTAACTACATCAGGCGTGAGAAATGGTGTCAGTTACAGCACACTACGCCTCACGCACTGACTGTGCTCTTCTCACGCAGCTTCGGTAATCCTGATTTTCTTTGGAGTGTGTTATATTCATTTTTGTAATCTGTTTTGTTATAATTTCTCGTTTAAATGCTCAATATACACCTCCGAGGGGTCGGGTACTAATTTTCGTCCGTTCTTTATGAAACCTCGAAAGCATGGCGTATGTACCGTAGATTGCAGTTCGTTCTATTCAATATGCAACTTGAACAAACAAAAGCCTGTATGCGCGTCTTGAAGTTGATATGATGACGCACAAATAAAAAGTGATGGATAAAAAGCAAACGATATGATGGTATAGAGATGCAAAACAAAGTGGAAAGATGATGATAGGTTGTCCTCTTCCTTTTACGTTTCCCTTTACCGTAGTTCATAAATGTTACTTTTGGAGAAGTAAAACTCATGTTATGACAGGTCAAAAGCCTTCCCCTGCCAAGTGTGAGACTTGTACATGTACATTTGTACATTTTATGCTAGAGGTCACCCTATTTTATATGTCTGAGTTCTTTTCTGCTAGGCGCAAGTTAGTGTTATACTCATTGAGTTATATGCAACCTACATAAGATGGCCCTGGTAAATGTCTGGGAAAAGGTTTATAGGGCAAGAACGTTTGCTAAAAACTTTAAAATCTTTACTGTAAAATGGCAAAATACTTTATGCTAATATCGCTAAACAAAGGCAAGCAATGCAGACGGTCTCAGGTAGAATATTTAGCCCTCGATTTGCCATTTTCTTTGGTTTATAGTTCGGAATTCAAAAGATTCAGTAGGGCTAATCTGTAATCACCAAGTAGCCTATAACTCGTTTTCATCAAGATCGTAATATTTACACTGAGGGAGACGCTGACCTGGACATGGGGCCTCTTCCTTCCGGAAGAGTGAGGGCCCAAAGCTCTATGGGCCGGGAGAGAGACTCAAGAAAAGAAATAAGTTAGAGATGAAAAATCATATGTCACGCAAGAAGAAAAGGTGACCTGAACAAAACACAAAGGCAAACATCGATTAATTATGATAAATTAGAAAAGACTGGTAGGGAACCAGACTAAATACAAAAACATGAGCCAATTGTGGGCAAGATAAATCATTTGGGGTCGGTAACGATTAAAGAGGTACAGGGAAAGTTACCTCAGGTTGGGAATTAAGTTCCTCTCGTCTTATATGTAAGACGGCGATATGTATAAGGGGTTATTGTTGTTGTAATATTAAAATCTCCCCCGTTTGATAAATGAGACAAATTATTGCTTATATAACATGTTTATAAGAAGGAGGTCCGTGGGCTATATTTCAAATTATAATGCTTTCACTTCTCCTATAAAGGCAGTCAATTAACTGGAACAGTCAATGTATAAAACGAGGCCAAGCGACCCTCTTGAACACTGTTGATCTAACCGAGACTTGAAAATGAACAAGAAAAATCATTTCCAGGAGGACAACGAAAGATACAAGTAAAGGAATTTTAATGTCTAATGGTTTGAATTGATGTAAGAAATAAGGCTTGGGGCTCCCTCTATATCACACGGTATTAAGTCCCCTCATCCACCTATTCGTTTCTCCCAACCAGGGAAGGATACAAAAAATATTAAAAAACAAACGAAAATACCAAGAGATCAATATTTGTAGCCGTGACTGGTTTTGTCCTGCATTTGTACAGCATCCAGCGGTACAAAAACAACTTAAGCATTACTTGAAAATATTTACTTGAAAGTATTTCCGTTCACTATCGTTAGATCTTGAAAAATGACATGTTGCAGTGTTTGTGTAGACTATAGGTGGACATAGATTGAATGATTTCATTGGCATTTATAATGGAATTTACAATACCATTACCAAAAAGAGAATAAGTATTCTGACTTCATCGTTGAGCACACTTGAAATAAAGAATTGCATTTATAAGTTCTTTGTTGCTCTCTTTGAATAAACTGAGAATAAATACAACTAAAGGGGGTGTTGATGGTCCGAGGATGAGAGAACGAAAAGATGAAGAAGAAGAAAAAGAAAGCGGCTGTTTCGTCATTATCAATATACTGCCACAGAAGCGGTTAACTGCTTTGAAATTGTATGAGATGGATTGAGAATAAAATTATGTTACATGTGTCTATGCCGACGTTTTTGCCGCTGCTACATTGCAAATTACTGGTAAAAGAAAGTGGTTAAAGAAATATGCCTGAGGCTACGATTAAAATGCACCAACATGGCATTCAAAGAAAAAAGTTTTAATCGTTGTTAAACCACTCAGTCTCAGCAACAAATATCAGTAATATCTTCCGCCCATGTATGAGTTATACAGACGATGCATCTTTTGAATATTTATAAAGTTTTGGTGAACAAATTATTCTTGAGAAACACAACTGCATAAATTTGTGAGAAATTTATTTCTTGAAAAGGAGGCTACCGTCCTGTCTTACTTTGAATGATCCAGCGTTTTGTGTCCGTAAATTTTGGTTTGGATTTTGCTTTTCTGTAAAACAAACAAAATATTTCCCTTTAATTGAAACATTTAACAGTAGAAAACTCAGTAACAAAGGAAAGTCTTGACGTAAAATTTACACAGAAAGGAAACGTTGTAGTCACCGGGTGGTTTTGTGTTAGCAATCATAACGACCGTTTGCAATTACCTTTGTTATTGGACGACGGATGGGTAATGCTGATATAAGTCAATAAATCTCCTCTGAGGACAGTTTAAAAATAATACATCTGCAGGCATACGTTATACCGTAACTATTTTGTGTTGATTATAAAGCCAAAATCTATGACTATTTCGTTATCTCTCATATTCTATGTGTGCAGCGTATGCATGAACACTTATAAGAATGAAGTATGTTAATTGTGTCTTTAAGGAACAGGTTTTGAAATCTCTGCTGCATTTCAGGGTTCTATACCGTGGGTAGAGCTGAGCAAGAGGGCTGCCCTGTAAAACAAAAATTTCCGTCACCACATAAAGCTAACTCAAATGACAATACAGTAACAATATTTGCAAAGTCAGGAGAGTGTATAGCCCTATACATGCTAATCGCGAAAGCAGCTTGGCTAAAAAGAAAATAACAAACACCTATCGCTAAGTTTACTCGCTGACGGAAAAAATATATATTACACAGCAACTTATCACAAGCCTTTCATACAATATACACTGCGTCATTGTTTAATTTTGGTCTTATATGAATTGACCGCCAGTTATAGCATGCTATGCAACGGAAGACGTATTCAATATGTCGTCACACAGAGGATGCCTGTCTGCCAGCCTGCCTAGAGTTTGCGATATCATTTGGAAAGAGAAGCATTCAAACACCCATTACCAGGCTGAGGATGCAATACATCACATTTCCCCCCCCCCCTTTTTTTTTTTTTGCTCCTCAAACTTCGCAAAGGACATATTCAGGGCAGTGAAAAATAAGTAGGCCTACCAAATATGACATTCAGAGGTAAATAGTTTGATATTTTGGTTCCTCTTTTTTGTATTTTCATTGGTTTAGGGGAAGGGGGGATTAAGATGATCATAGTGATATCGAGTGTCCAGGTTCCTCTCAAGAAAGTCGGATGATTTTAAATATTGCCATCAGTCAATTTCTACTTCGAAGGAAGATGTAGTTCCATCCCCTCGGCGAATCATCGTGGTTTAATCCCAGCCAGAATGTCTAAAGAACTAATAAGTTACAAACTCCCTCCATTTCACAGGTTCCCTCCTGACTTTTTGGGGCTGATGATGCCGTTGATGACGTCAGTCTGTCATCAAACACCGATTAGCCATCACTTTCTTCCCCAAACGAGAATGATTAGGGGCCAATTACTCTCCCCATGGCCTGTTTAATTTGTTCACCTTTCCGTATCGATGTTATTAGACATTCCCACCTTTCCCAGGTGAGAAGGTGAGGCAGCACATTTTCATTACCAGTCGCAGCTGAGCTTCCTTCATCATCTACACACCTTGAATTCCTATACGATGACTGGGCCGTCGATCAGGTCACGGCAGTTTTGCTCCCAGGGTCTCCCCTAGTATGAAAAAGATTGACTCATCCCCAGTAAATGAAGATGATGACGACGATGCTGATCACTTGAAAGAGGAGGAGGAGGAGGATTAAGTATATGACTTGCCCGGGAGATATGGTCTGAAACTGTTGTATGCATAGGAACTATTGATTGACCTTACGGTTAGAGTTATTTGTACATAGATACCGTTGAGATAACACACGCCACAGTTTATAAATACATGTGTGAAACATCAGTTGGCCAAGAAGAGATGATCACCTCTAATTAGTAGCTAGGTAAAGAGTCACAGAGGACGTTTGCGTCAGCGACTGGGTGTAGACTGCCATGCATGGTACTTACTTCACTCACTTTACGATATAAAAACATGAGAAGGTGGTGAATGGGTTACACCCAAACCCGGGGAGAGAACAATGGTGCTTCTCTATTTATTTTATGCAGTATGTGGATAAAAGATGCTACCTCATCATTAAATTGAGAAGACTCTTCCCACTTGATGCAATATGTCATAAACACACAAGCAGACACAGTGTCATGGTTAAGGATTTTATTCTCGAGAAATCCTAAACATGTGTGATATCATATTCGCTGAAGCTTGTCTTAAACATGGATGTGAGTTTTTGCGCAAAGTGTCGAGGCGATAACCAATCGAATGGTTTAAGTTTCATTCATTACAAACTAAACTCAAAGCAAATTAAATTCTTGAAATATGCAATCGATGGAGAGAGACTTCCTTACTTTAGTGCGGACCGGTAACAACATTAAGTTCAATGCAGTCAGTCTGCGGTGAAAGAGTAAGCTGATTCCAAGTAATGCGTAAACGACTGAAGCTGTCAAAGTAATAGTGATATAGCATAATACAATAAACGAATATTTACGGATAGTGTTTGGACCAAAGGAAGACCCCCTCTCCGCCACTGATGTACCGGGTGGTCAAGTTGATAAATGACAAAGAGGCTATCAATGAGTGATAGAGCCATCTCCAATGTAATGATATAGGGGAAAAAGCCAACAATGGCCATGACAACGAAGAAAAATAGAAACTGAAAAGATGAACAGGATAGTATGGTGTGTGTGTGTGTGTGTGGTGGGGGAGGGGTGGATGGGGTCAGTGGACATGATAAGTTCTCAATGATTGGGCAATGTCTCTTTAAAATATACGAAGTTTGTCAAGCTGAAGATCTTTTCTCTATATCTTGCTACCATATATTACTAAGGGAGAACCGGTTTACTATGACCGTATAGAATGTTTCTTACATGACAACCAGCAGGTATACGAACTGTAGTCTCTTTGACGCAGGTAATGTTTTCTATGACATGAAGATACCATACACAACACGCATCGTGTGATGTATGGCATTCAGTTTAGCATATATGAATATGCATGCAGGTATGCTGCCACTTCAGCATGTACACGGTAAAACGACATACACTGCAGTAACAACACTTAACACATGGGGTTGAATTAAGTATTCTAATAAAAATAATTATGAAAAATAATTAATTTTTTGAGATATTCCACTTAGCCTCTGGTAAAAAACTATATCATTATCGAGCTGAAAAAAGAACGTTCTATCCTCGCACTCAAAGAAATATCTCATTAAAAGATTATTTATCAGCTAGAATTCCCAAATTTGGTCGAAATACTTGGCCAAATTCTACTTTCCTTTTTTTCCCCTTTTCCCCCAATTAAATCAAAATCTGAATTATTGAAACACACATTGAAGTGAAAGAAGTTGAATTTATTCTACGAACTACAAAAACTTTGCGGACAATCTTTGGCGGGCAAGACAAACTTGGGACCAAGTAGATGTTGGCTGCAGTTTACGAGGTTGAGCGCTTTTGACCTTCGCAGCGATTAGGTGGCTGCAGACTGCACCGATACCGTCGGTCCTTACAGTTTTCAAACTAACTCTCAGGTTCCCAAGTTGACTTGGTATCGTTTTTTTTTTATTCAGTCGTGACAGAGCATGGTCTGGAAATCTGTGTTTAAGTTTAAAATGAGTTTGTTTGATTATAGCATTCCACTTTAAGAGTTTAAAGAAAGTTTGTGGGCGTCTTCAGTTTACTCTCTCACGACCGTAAGTAACGGACAATAATTTAACTGTTCAATCCAGTCACTGCGCAAACTTCCGATGGTTAGGTAAACACTAAATATCTGAAAACTCACACACTTGCCTTCTGTATTCTGAGTGAAGACTTTTGATATAAATAACTCCATGAATTAAAACAGGAAAGATAACCTGTGAAATATAAGATATCTCCTAGCTTCGGGCCGGCAGGTATAGTGACATTAGGATAACAGTTATGTTTCATACTTACACGACCTTTCTTCTCTTCTCTCAAACAGGGATTTACAAACACACACACACAACACTTAACCTCTTGTCATATAAGGTGTATAGAATCAAGTAAGTGCCCGGCGCCACTTGAGAATGGTACAGTTCCGCATGTTCTTTAGTTCATTGCTTCCCCATCTCAATCCAATCTCATCTCACTTCCTCTAGTTCTACCTCTATTTCTCCCCTCCTAGAAATCTTGATCGTTTCTGCACCTGTTTGTAATTTCTCAACCATAGGGCTGAAATTTGACGAATTATCACTAATTTTTGTCCCAAGTCCACAGTAAATATCAATGGAATATCAAGTTGAAGTCGGTTTGAATGCATGGTAAACAAACGCACACGCATGCGCAAAGTATAACCGGCCTGCCTCATAAAGAACTTACAGCTTGGTGAAAGTGCAGTTGACAAGTGGTAACGAAAATCACATTGACGGTTATGTTGTTACATCAGTTTTGCAATGGATAAAAAAGATGCAATGGCATGGATGCCCCGATTTTCGTCAAACGAAGTTGGAAAATAACCTATAGTTCGACACTTAAAAATAGAATGCAATGGCAAAGTACATGTTCTCTGACATTTTCTTGACATTTTGTCTTACCGTGTCCGAGTCGAAACTCGAGGACGATGAAGTAAACTTCTCATCACTCAGTAGCCAGCCTGAATTCGTTCCATATTTTCGTGCACCTGAATGATATGCAAGAATTTGAATTAAAAAGAAAGTACAAAGTTCGAACTGCACACTTTAAGTATGCTTAGACCTCTTTGCTACTTATGGAAAACGTTAGGCTTAGGGGGGGAAAGTTTTCGAAGAAAACTACGGTGATGTTATTTAGTAGCCTAGTCCTACTTCGTCGTGATCCCAGGAGTAAATTTATCATTTTGTAGTTTCAAGTGAGTGAAACATATTCAAACTTTGTGATTTTGAAGGAAAATAGTTGTGAATTAGTTACACTGTGGTGACAGGTCCTCTGCAGTTATCCGTTGCCATGTACACGTAGAGCGTACGACCTAGTTCACGAAAATATGGTATACACGAATATGAGGGAACATATTAGTACGTAGCTCTCAGCAGGTTTATATGAGCACCTCGTCTGGAGTACTTTCTATCATTCTGCCCTCTTGTTATCTATCACGACACCTACAGTGTTGAACTCTTAGTGATTTTACCATTTGTTGTGACAGTTCGTTTACCTTGTGACTCACTTTCGAGGGATTTCTCGAAAACAGTCGTCGGCAAACATCGAGAACCCACCAACGGTTGAGAATGGTCAAAGATCAACGACGGTGAAAGCAAACAGCAAATACGCCTACTTGTAAACTGACGGTTGTATGGATGACTGGACACCGTCGCCACGGCTTTATTCATACCCGCGAAGGTCGTCGTGAGAGCGTGTTGCTGCGATGTTAACAGGCTGAATTCCGTCAGAACAAGGACTGGCCGTGCAGGTAAAAATCGGTTCCATTATCTTCAGGAATGCATCCGAGTTACATACCAGGACTATCATTTATCTGTTGGTCGAAGAGTAGTAAACAATTACACACAAAAACAAATGAATAAAAGGAAAAACAAAGCTCAGAAGTAAATAAACGTGTGAATTGACAATCTCGGACAGACCACGTCCATCATCATAGTAAGGAATATGTAGTGACACTACGGAAGACGAACGGACATTACCTTTGGTTTGAATTAGTCTTCATTTCCTAAGTAAAACATCACCACCATCCTGTGAACTTACAGAAAAGATGAGATGTCCAACTAGGCCATACTTAATGTGACCCTTCGATGGCCCGAGAACCCCCCTCCCCTCCCCTCCTTTTTAACAATCCATCACCATCACAAGATACGAGAGGTTGCCGGAATGGACGCGAACTCTTTGAAAAACCAAAACGACGGTCCCACTTTTTAAACCTGACTGCTCCGCGTAAATAGGTTACATAGGTGAGAGCGTCAATGACAGAACAAGAACTTCTAAGTACAGGTTATTACACGGGTGACTTGTCATTTCTCCGAGGCTTGTACAATATCTATCATTCCTTGCAAATCGACAAATATATTCAATAAGTCGTGATTACGTTACTTAGTTACAGTCATTAAATCGTCTTACGAACGTGTGTCACATTACAGTAGGCTAAGGGAAGTGGCATATGCTAAGTTGTATAAGAAGTTGTGCTCAGCAAAGCAACCACAATACGTGCTGGTCCAATAAAAGGCAATCAGTAGTACAAGTACTGCCCCTCGATACATACTTAAACTATTTACCCAAACCAGTTTAAAGTAACAAAAAGCAATAATCATGAATGCACGAATGACAGAGGTTAATGTTTCCATTTCCACGAAAAATCAATAAAACACTTAATTTGTCACAGTAACTATTGCGTAATAATGTGACCGCAACTTGATTGTTATCTGTAATGAAGCGACACATTGATTCACGCTCAACGCCGGGGTCATTGCTCCTTGTATATATTGTTTGTTGTCAAAACTACAATACCATACCAATATGCTATATTTACAAACAATACATGGGGTAATTAAAACCCTCAGACAATGAGACTGCAAAACCAGGAAGTTGTTACAGATTCATAGCCTCTGGTTACACCGATTTCTGCCAGAAATTGGCCAAAAAAATAGGTCGTGAATTATGAGTCCTGGTGTATTTATAACAGGACACTATACTGCGTTGCAATAGTCAGATTTTGTACTCTGATATTGGTGGGCGTGTTGTCACGTGGGTTTGTCAGATTATTGCGTCATAGGGCAATGAACAGTGGATGGAAATAAATTTTCTCACAATTGAAACAGTTAAAAATTACTTATTTGGTCCCGAGGAGGGAGACAGGCTTCCTATTGGCCAATCTTACTTTTAAACAATGTTCGTATGTTTTTATACAACAACAGTGAACATTTAAGCAGCATTAAGTGGAAGGCCTAAATACTATGTGAGGTAAATATAAGGAATTGTCTTATCTGGAAACTTAAACTTAGGTCAGTCAATCCTCATAAGATATCATGCATGTGTATGTTTTCTCGAGAGTACAAACTCTAACCTTGACAATATGTTTAATCACCATCATTATAAAGGTTGTTATCCTGTTATCCTGGAAATGTCTTCTCGATAAACGCTTCTACATTAATGCAAAACGAAAACACTGTGAGAAGAAGTTGTCTGGGCTAAAGGAAGAGCTGCCTGTGCAACTCACCCAAATGTCATTAGAAAGAAATGTTCGACTTCAAAAGGAACTTTCAAATCAAAAGTGGGGGGGGGGGGGGGATCGACCTGACCGGTGTAGAGGTTACTGTGTTACTGTTGTATTATGTACTTTGTAGTGATTACGTAATCAGTCTCCTGAACCGGCCCACTCAGGTGAAACGTTGGTATTATCATCATCTTGTAATCCGGAACTGAACCAAAGAGCTGTCACTGAAGGGCTGTTTGATGTTTTCAAATAGAGTGAAAGGTAAGGCTAAGAGAGGGCTTTTTCTCCGAAGAGGAATCAGGTACAAGGTATACTAAAAGACAACCATCTTTGGAATTCTTTTTACGGTTATTATTTTTTGAATGCTAGGTCATCGCTCTTACAAGTCAATGGCCCCTCTTCGAAGTCTGAAACTGAAGTAAAGGGTTTCAAAATTCTTAATTGCCTCGTACTGCTTTTCTATGCAAGGCCATTCCCGGAGCGCAGAAAATCTTAAGATACTACATGGAGTATTAAGTAAAGAAAGTATCGGAAAAGTGAAAACTGGGGTCATATTTCACACACCATGAAATCTAGCAGAAATGTTTTTGCGCAACACAGTTGACTGAATTAATGGTCAAGAGGACCTGTAAGAAAATATCTCGTGGACAGACCGACGTTGAATGATGGGTCGCTATTTGTTTACCAAGTTTCTCTGAACACACCGACCCTCCGTCAACCATGCTACCCTGTTTGTAACAATTATAGTAAAATTCGTAATATGTGCTGTTATCGAGACATTTCACCAACAATGCTGAGAGTTGCTATCAGGAGATACTTTATACACCAAGAAACTAAATCACTGACTTGCAACGTACAGGGCGGCATCTAAAGTTGACTTCTTCACCACTCTGCAATCAATATCCAAACTTCTGTTTAGACGGAGTTCACTGAACGAATAGTCACAAACTCGTTTTTTTTTTCTTTTAGTATGTCCCCATTGGATTAAGGCCAGACGGTATACCTCCTTCTGATTCACCCTTGAAAGTATCTAGATGAAACCTTACTTCCATAGCACCACTAACTGTATATGGGGCTACTTGTACTGTTTGCGGTATCTAAGAGTAACAGAGTGCAAGCAGCGCGACCGGAAGCCGGGGTCAAATCAAGACTTCACCTTTGACCGCGCAACAGTAGTGAGTATTGTGATGACGAATTTTGCCCCAATGGGGAGTCGTTTGGTAAAACCTACAGGATAACAATAATAACGATAGTATTCCTACGTCTTTGACTTTATAGTGAAAGCAGAATATGACTTTGGAATAAAAGTTCACCAAGTTTTATTGGACAAATTACATAAACGGCCCTATTTCTCTATGTCATATATATTAGATATGAAAAAAAAGTGAGTCTTTTTTTTCTTTTTTTTGAAAGATGAATGAGTCGATCAGTCAGCGTCATATGACCTCTGAAGAGTTTAGATATCGAGCTTAAAAACTTAAAATCTTAAAATGAGGATAGACAAAGTTTGAATTTCAATGCATTTAAATTCCTTGGCCTGAGCACCGGTCTTGAGTCCCCGCATAGCTATGATACCTGTATCGAATCATGAAGCTAGGCTCTATGGGTGAATCACAGAATGGGACGCTCAGTTACTGCTCTGTGTTTCCAGATCGTCAGTTCTTACTTTCATAGCAGATTTGAGCTCAATTAGCTCATTAGAGCCACCGTCGATCATATAATTATAAGTTGAATGCTTACCTGCATCATTTTGCATCAAGTATATTCTTGCTAATCTTGAAGATATTTAAGCTCCGAACTTCCATAACTCTAATTCTATATGAGAGTTACATCCTACACTGAATGAGAACTTGGGAAAGGAAAGTTATAACACTCACGAGTTGCACAGAACTCCGCCTGTAAGAGGGGGAGTTGAGCAAAATGAGCCTGTATAAGATTATGAGTAAACACTGGATTACTTCAGGCAATTTAATTTATCCCCTCCATCAAAAAGAAACATTCAAATTTGACCTTAAGAGTGGGACACATATACGATACTTGGAAAAGACTCAGCAAGTTTGACATTTTAGTCAAAAGTTTGGCTACTTGGCCAGTTTCATTCACAATTTTTTTTCAGGATGCAAGGTCCTGGCTCATCTGAAGAAAAAAATGATGGCAGAGACAAGAAAGAAAATGTCTTTCAATTATTGCACATATCCGGTCAAAAATTGGCTTTAGTTCCATTTGACCTCATATTTGATTAGCGCCACGATTAACATGTATTGTTATTACTGTTGTGCAAGCAATAACAGTCAATAGTTACCGGATATATTTAACAACTAAAATTGATCCAGTGAGACGGGGGCCTACACTAGTACAAATTGTACGCAAAATCACTCTTTCAGTATATTTTCAAAGCAAAACCTTGAAAATTGTAAATTTATTAAAATCTATATCAGAATACAGTGGGTCTATATCGATCATGGATAAAGTACTTAACCACATCAGGCGGGCATTACAAGCAATTCAAGTGGTCTTCAGATTGTTCACAACTTTCTCACCAGATGTAGTTTATAAACAATATAGACAGAAAAAAAATAAACCCTAAGCCGCTCGTTGTTTTCTGATTTGGGAGAAGGGGGGGGGGGGGGGCTTAAAATACCACAATTTACAGATTTTAAAGAAGGACTGGTAATTTTGACAAACATTTTACAAACATTGTTGCTCTTTCTCCAAATCTGGTATAAGCGTATCTTTTCAACAGGTTGGCGGTACTGAAAATAAATGGCCTGTCAATGACAAAGTCTGTCAGGAAGGGAAAAGGTGGAGAATAAGTTTTTTTTATTTAATTTTTTATTTTGCATAACCTTATACGTCCCCAGATAATATTCATGAGTCTGTGTTTCATGCCTCGTCCTAGCTTTGCAGAAGGAATGTTTTTGGTTGAACTGTTTACCTGCAGATATGAACTCTGACCAAAAAACGTCACTTATCATAGCTTGGGAGAGGTAATAAAACACATACACATACAACTTATTTATGGGACGTTCACATACGGAAACTTTAAACAAATTAACGGTTTTTTCTCTCTTATGGGGCACTTTTTGACAAAATTTGTCATAGGAAGATAATTTTTACGGCAAATCTGCTGAGGGGATATGTTATCCTGGATTTGGAGGAGGAGAGTGCACAAGTTATGTAAGAAGTATGTCACAAATATTTCAGTGTCCTAATTTAATTGGTGCAACGTGGTGCAATTATATGTGTCACGTGCGACCTCTCCTTGGCATCAGCTTTTTAACGTTCGGTAATCAACTGGAAAAACGGGGGGGGGGGGAGGGGGTGTGAACACCAGACCCCCCTCCCTTCCCTCTGTGGCCACAGTTCACGATGACTCTGCTAATTTATCGCTCGTTCTGCTCGGTTTAGGTCCACCGAGCCCTGATATCAATGGCCCACCCATTCACAAGGGTTTTGGCAATGGTTCAACTGACATTAAAAACTCGACATTTCTCGGTACTAGATCTGCCGCAAATAGACAATTGACCGACCGACCGCCAAATAGCTCACAGGAAGAATTATATTTATTTGCGGCTATGCAGGTACACAAATACAATCGTTTCCCCTTTCCGACCGACGGTGATCTGTAGTTTTGTTGACTTTTTGACTTAGTATATCCTAGTCAAGATATTCCGCTTGCCATTAACATGTAACGTTGCATGACTTACGACTTACTTAATAACTAGACCGCAGTGTAACTGTGTGTGTAACTAGTCAGAGATTAGAACTGTTTTTCCCATCATGTGTGGTTACCATAAACACAACGATTTCCTTTAGTCCATAAAACATAAACAAAGTTTGACAGACATCTCCTTTTTGAATATACAATGATTGCTCTATATGGACTGTGAGAACTACCTCGCCTTACTTCAGTGTCAGTTAGCACTGAACTTTAGTCAGAGATCCCTCCAAAACGATTCCTCCAAAACGTAGCATGTATAGGTCAAAGATGTTTCGAACATTTTTCTGGCTTATACCCGAACAGGTGCAGGAGTTCGGGCCTTTGTCCAAGCTCGTTCGGTTACCCCGCATTCTAGGCGGCCCCGTTCGACTTCCAATGTGATTTATGTTGATAACAAATTTAAACTTATGTTGTAATGACTTAAAGAGTAACGTAGCAGCTAATATAAAGATGATATGGTCTGAATGAAGTAAATTGATCTACCGTGCACTACAAAAAGCCATTGGGGCCCTGACTTAGGCAATGGCGTCTGAACGTAGCGTTACCTATCCGCGAACTTTTTTTCTCTGTTTTTTCCTTTGCGCTGTCCTAAGTTTAGAACTCGTCTCGGAAAGTCCAAGACGTGTTTCCGAAAACTTCCCAGTAGTGACAAAGCTCTATTGATTGTCTATTTTGACAGAGTGTATTTTGAGATACGTCATCGACACAATGGTCAACCTTGGAAGAAGTAATCAGCCAAAACTACTAGTCAATAGGTCCTGTCTCCTATGCTGCGATTTTTCCGTACGATACGACACGATCCGGTATGTCTGGAAATAATAAGTCATGCCTGTGTCAGTATTATCGACTATTGAACGAAAATCGGCCTCTGACACTACTTTGGCCTATCTCATACGATAGTTATACTACTAGGACAACACCTTGACATTAAAAACGGTATCTGACGTTTTAAAGACGCTCAACATTTAGATTTCAACGGTCAACATACTGGAAATCTTTTTTTTCCTCCGTATATTTCATAAATCGGTGTTCAACATTAGTTTAAATTACAAATAGTATTATAGCATACTGGAAATCAATATCCCATCGTAAATATGGATAATGTGATCGTGTAGTGTTCAGAATTCTCATTAAAGTGAGGGGTAAATTGAACTGGAAATTGTTCTCATGACTGAATATTATCCAAAGAGGAATATTCCGTGGAAGTGGTGGACCTAACTTGACAAAGGGTACAACCATCTACTTAAGAGCGACACAAATATAAGCCCCGTATTGTCGGTCTCCTCACTTTTTTTCATGCAAGTAGCAGTGGCATAGGCAACGCAGTCTGCGTCCGCCGTAGGGACAAATCCTTCACTTATACGTTAGACGGAATCTTTTCGTTTTCATGGGTGGAGTGTACGGGGAGTGGGGTAAGGAGGAGTTTAAGTAATGGAATATTCAATTATCAACTTTCATAACGCCGAAAAGAAACAGAGGACCACAATAGAATAGAAACCACGAGATGTAACCTGAACTCAGTTTTAATGTAAGAGTGGTTAAGCTGTCCTCGTTTCCAGGAGATCATATCGCCCTAGTCGTGTCGGTAATAGTACATTAAACTATAAGCGCGGCTAGCATCCGGAAGAGTTGCATTGAATTTATTAAAAAAAAATAAGCCGCAAACTCTCACAACTTCTGATATAGGTCTGGCCCCAATCGGTATCTTCCCCTGACCTTTCAACTTACAATGGACGAACTTTGACGTTTAATAGGTCAAATTGTGTCTTACTGGCAACGATAGATTTTCATGGGAATTGCTTCTAACATGTTTTATTTTATTTTGTTTTATATTACATTTATGTGTCCGGCGAATTGAATACTCGCCGTGTTTTCAGCACGTTAAGCGGTAACCGCTGTACTTCATACGATCACAGCGTGAAGTCAAGGCCACTAGGACTTAAGTTCAATGTTTCACCCTCAAAGAAAAAAAATGAGAAAAAAATAGTGTGATTCCAAATTCTCATCTTCTATAATTTTGCTTTACAAATGCCAGACATAATCTAATCTAATGATATAGTCTCTGCTCTGTTTGAGGTGGGGATGGGGTCTCGGTTGGGGAACAAAGGGGGGTCAAAAGCAATAGGGGGACAACATGTGCAATTTAACAACGGGAACAACGCATTTGATTATAAATAATTGATAAACTAAAAGAAAAATTAGAAGTTGCGTCGAAGAAGGGGGGCCGGGATAGGGTGGAAAAGATTTACGAATGGCTTGGTCATAGGTGACCATAATTCCGAAGTCTAGCATATTTTCGATAGGTTCATGACCAGCTTGTGAGAAAATCTCAGTAACATTTTGATGATGAGTTTTGGATGGCATGTTTAGGAAGAAGAAAATTTCTTCCTCCAACATTTTCTGGAAAGGAGGTTGTAGTGAAGATCTGTCACAACTGAGGCAGGACATTTCTTTGATTGTTACTAGGTCTGTCTGTGACAGGTCCAGTTCCCTGTAGAGTTTCTCCGACCACTCATTTCATCATGTTACACATTCGTTTACTCGCTATTTCAACATACGTATCGATGGTTCTCAAACTTTTTAAAGACTACAGCCTCTTTCACCATCTTGAACTGTCAGTGGCAATGCACCAGGGCCCCTTCCCGCTCTTACGACAATATATTAAAAGTGGGCGTAGTGCAGGTGAGCTTGGTGTAACTCTGCGAAATTACGAATGTATGGTTCCATCTTCGGGGGGGGGGGGGGGGGGGCAGAGACACAGGTCACCCCTTCCACACGTTCCAAACCCCCACGGGTGGAGGCATGTAGGTAGGGACCACTTTTTGAACCAGTGATGTGTATGAACGCGCAGGCTCTTTACCGGCCTACAATGTTCTCTTAAACAACAATAGGTATCTATCATTAGCGTATATTATGCAGGGCTAGGCTATAAGATCGCGAGTGATGTATGATGGCCTACTGGTGAGTTTTGAAAACGGAGAAATACATTCAGCTAAAGAACGAAAATAATAATAATAATAATTCAAATGTCACTTAAAGAACGGTATCCTTTTAACCAAACGTTTTGTGCATGTATCCCCAGCGGTTTCAACTGTGCAAATAGGTAATGAGACTTAAAGCTCTCCGTTCCGCAGTCATACCGTTCATCGGTTTCTCAGTCGAGTTAACGATTTCCTCGAAATTAAAACACTAGCCACACACATAGATTCTGAATAGCGGATGAATAATACGACTCATTCATGACTTTGGCACAATTCAGTTACTATTTGCGACTTTCGGGTCATCCGCAAATAGAAATGTTAATGACCACCCGCGCAGCTAACAAAAACCCACAAGAATTATTATAATCCACGGGTGATGACGATAAATCTGTTTGTCTGTATCGAAAGAAAGTTAATACATCGAACCAGAGGTATTTCTATTCAGCTCCACGTGGGAAGGTTTCTGTAATTTGAGAGAATGCAACATAGCCACGATCAGCAGTATCAAACAGAAGCCTTGGGAAAATAGAATATCTAATGTGTTAATGATGACTGACAACCAATGGTTCGTTAGTTCGCGATATACCGCCAGTACCAACACATCGCATGGGCCTATCGTTAACTTTGTTGGTGTACTTCAAAACGAGTTGGTACGGTTCTACTTTTAGGCTATTAGAAGGTATTAAGTTCTAGATATCTCTAAGTATATTTAAGATATCTGCAATTGAAGATATCTGAAATTAAATTAGAGATATCAGAAATTGAATTAGAGATATCTGGAAATGCAGCACACACCATGTTTAATTTATGCATGTATGCAGTACTGTCGGCCAATTGTAGTACTGGTCGACTGGAATGGCATTATCATATACTTATCAGTTAGCTTCCTGCTGCTATATGTTGGCTAGGCCAAGTACTAACCCTTACGTACGGTGCATTCAACTACAGGATGGAAGATGATGGACTTAGGGAGTTACGTGTATAGACATCTACCCTACGTGTCCCGCATTTTATCCGATACTGGAAATGTATGATTGTTGGACGCGTTCTAGCACATTGTGCACGTGGCTGACATGTCTGCATAAGTAGTATAATACTGTACGGTACACGTATAGAGTACTCACAGTCACAGTACTTATGGTTATGCAGCTTTCCATTTCGCATTTTCATAGCTCACGAATATTTCAGATATCTCAAATTCAATTTTAGATATCTAAAATTTAATTTTGATATATAAATTTCAGTTTCAGATATCTCAAATTCTAATTCAGATATCTCTGATTCAGTTTCAGATATCTCGAATTAAACTTTAGATATCTTTAATTAAAATTAAGACATCTAAAACAGACTTTCAGATATCTCGAAGTAAATTCCAGATACCTCGAATTGAATTTAAGATATTTAAAATTCAATTTTAGATATCTGCAATAACAGGCAATTAGAGACATCTGAAATTTCTGATGAAATGTTAAATGGCTTTCCGTACGGTCGGTAGGCGAGGAAAGTCAGGAAATATAGAGTATTATATGGAGAATCATGCACTGGAGTGAAGGGTTCGGGAAAATACAGAGGAGGGGGAAGGGAGGGGGAGGGGAGGGGAGGGGAGGGGAGGGGGAGGGAGGGGAGGGGGGGGGAGAGGAGGGAGGGGGTGAAGGCAAGGAATAGAGACGAGAGATGGACAAACAGGGAAAGGAGAAGTAGGAGGAACTAACGGGGGACTGAGATGAGGATGGAGGAAATTAAAATGGAGGAATGGAGGAGTATGAGACTTGGTACATGACTTTTAAAAAGTTAACCAACTTGGATGAGAAAGAAGGAGATTACGGGTGGGGGAGGGTTCGAATTAAACAACATACCACATTACCTATTCCACGTGACCATGTAAGGTTATCTGTAGAAGTCACCGAGTCTTACCGTGTGTAGGCCTACTGTAGCCTACAGTATCACAGTTACATGGAGTCTATCAGTCTTGATACTATAGGGTAGTTAACACCTCGGGTTGACAGGTCAAGGAAGGGTCGTTTATGGCAAGGAAGTTTTATAGTTTTATGTGAATACCGATCCTTTGAAGTGAATCAGAGATCATGCCTCTGGGAACGGGCATTGTACGGAAACACCCGTAAAAGAGGGGGGGGGGGGGGATCGGTGCAAGATTGGCGTCATGATGGATATTATCCTCTCCAAGTGTAGTAGCTATATGCACTTATATCTAGCATGTGCATTAACATGTTGATTTCTGTGCATCACTGGACATGTAAAGGCATACACTGAGAAAGTTTGGAGACAATTTGAACTATCTGTATCGATAATAATTTACAAGAATTCAGAGCACGTGATCAAAGCAAACTACCAACAATCAGTTCACATGATTCAGTCGGAACATGAAGTTCGTAAATTGCGTTTGTGTTTCATCTACATGTTCAGCCGGCGACTGCGGGTGAATTTTACAAAACAGCTCAATGTACCGCTTTAACATACCGTATTTCTTTTCTCAGTCTCTATATCGGCAAGCAGTTACGATTTACGAATATTAAATACGGAAGGGAAATGGCCAGAATTGTTGAAATTTCCGAGAAGTAATATAATCAGTCCATGAACCTAATCCAGGTTTGGGAGTTATAAGACGTCAAGGGGGGGGGGGGGGGGGGGGAGTTGGTACATTTAAATAGAACGTTCTATTTTTTCCGGTGATTTATATCGCGAATTTGGCTAATGTTTAGTCACGTGATCCCACTGATTACGTGCAGGATATCCGATTCGACAGAAATCTAAATTTAGACCTCAAGTTAAAAGACGTCCGAGACAATATCTGTCTTTGTGTTAGAGAGAAGCTATGAAAAAAAGCTGTAGAATGGATTGTACTTTTAATCCATGGAAAAACCTGCAACTGAATAGCAGAAAAAATGCCAGGCAAGAGTATACGTACCAATAATGCAAAGCCTCGGCACTCCGACGCCGAAATATGTTAACGTTTGACCGCGTTATAAAAATACAAACGTCAAAAGATATTCATACTTAAGTTAACCTTGTCGCCTTATGGGGTGCTTCTAGTAACGGTGCGAGAACAACCGATGGGCGGAGCAGACTGATGTGTTGCTTGAAGTTTGATTGACTTGACTTGCGAAAAGTGTAAAGAACTGAGAAATGCCCCGCAATAGTCTCGGGATTCCAACAACTGGTTCACATGGAATCCAAACAATTAAGGAATTAATGAAATAGGGTAGGAGGGGGGTAGAGGAGGAAGTTTGAAATCCTGTTACAGACTTGTTATAAAAATAACAGCAAGCTGTAGGAAGAATTATTTGACATGTATACAATGGCACTCGGAAGCTTTAGGGAGAATTATTAGACATTTATACAATGCCACTCGGTTATCAGATGAACTTATCTCAAATGACAGGATTAAAGATATCAATTTCTAAAGGTTTCACAATTCACACTAAAAAATCGGTTACTGAGAAATGATCGGATTTGGAGATCACGGCAGAGGAAAAGAATAATCATGAGCACTCTTCATATTAAAGGCAACCCCCCCCCCCCCAAAAAAAAAACCCAATTTCAAGCAAAAGAAAAAAAAACAGTTTATTATTAGTTTTATCATCTTTCTGTTTTTTATAATGATTGGCAATTGAGTAGCAGCAAGATCAGCATAACCGTATCTCAAGATTTCACTCATAAAGGAAATCAGAAAATTTGTATCCTTCTCCAGTAAAGATAATGGACGAAACAATGATTTTCTTGACATACACACTTTACCATTTATATGTATTTGCTTACTGAACTCTGTGCGCAATTGTTCTGCTTCTTTTTCTTTGTGTTCATTTTTTTTTTACATTTTTTGTACTTTTTAGAATGGATATTTACAGATTTCATGCTTAATAATTTTTACTAGAAATAATAATAATGACACTTGTAACAGCAGAGTCTTTCAAATTCAGATCACACATACCATTCAAAGCTGGGGACTCATTGAGTTGATTCTCAATATCCACGATAAGTTAGCCACACATGTTGAATATTACTCATATGTCGATAGCAAACCTTAAAACTAAGAACGTCTGAACATCTGATCACAACAGAAGCAACAATGATAGGATAATGAAGGATTAAAATCACTCACATTGTTAATCTGTGACCAAACATTTTCTTGCCTTTCACACTAAGCAAAAAAAGCCTCTGTTCATGGAAAAGAACTTATTATTTCTCACATTTTCAGATTCTTTAGGGCTAGACACTTGATTAACAAGACTACGTTGAAGTATTAACATGCAATGATTTCGTTCAAACTTGTCAGAAATGCAACGATATCAACTAAATGAGCCTCTTTACAGGCAGTGGCTCATCACCTCAAGCTACATTTTGGCTTCCGGATAGGAGAATTCTCAACTGGTTCCAGTCTTAGATTGACAGCACGTACAAAAGATGAGTACAGTTCATATTAAACAGTGTATGCAAGGATCCATTGCTTCGATTACACATGTGGAGGAATTTTAGACAATCTGTGGGAGGGACTAGACTTAAGTGGTTGGGAGAATTGAAACCGTCCGCTGGGTGATGAGTATTCGTGTTTAGATGAAAATAGATTGTTTAGAATACACCAACATGGCATACAAAGATAATAGCTTTAATCATTGTTAACCCATTCAGTCTCATCGATAAACATCTGCAAAAACTTCATCAACTCAAAACATCATTCATGTGATGAGTAATGGAAGATGCATCATTTGAAAAGTTTGGGTGAACAAATTAGTGTTGAGTAACTTCATTTCTACCTGTGAGAAACATATTTCCTGAAAAGGAGGCTACTGCTCTCCCTTATTTTGGATAGTCTATCATTCTATGTAGACAAACATTGGTTTTAAAAACACGGTTATGTAAAACAAACGCCATATTTCCCTTTAAGGAACAATCTCGAGAAAATTTGAGGTCCTCCAGCTCCCTGTAGACGTTTCAAAAGAGTTGACTATTCAGTTTCATACACACCTTTTTTTCTACAGATACAATAAGAATATGTCGAGAACCTCGAGTATACCTGATTGTAAAATTTGCTTATTACTTTCAGCTACCAATACAACTTACAAAGCTTTGAGATCAAAATCCACGAGTTCAAGTCATCGACTCACCGTTATAGAAAAATTCGGACTGAACTTGTTTCATTTCTGTGACGTCGAATTTAAAATCCTTCGCCCATAAAACTAACAAATTGTCTTTCAACGATTTCAGTTGCTTTCCCACAAAAGGAAGTATCCAACTGCGTTTATCAAATAGCTAAAGCGTGAAATTTACAAAGCTACAAAAAAAAAAAAAAATAAACGTTAAAATTGCCAGACGTTAGCATGGTGATTTTACGTGTTTTGCAATATTTGTTATACACTTCATTGTTTCAAACACTAAGATTATAATATAACAATAACAATTATCATGGTGCCACAGGCAGTACAGTTGGCGTTTTATAATACTTGCTTAGATCATATACCACAGGCCGTATCCATCCCATAAAGTGTGGTGGAGCTAGGGTCATTGCTAAATGACGGTCGTCACCACCTGTTTGGCAGGGAATGCGTCGGAAACGGTCTAACGATTTTGATTGCCAAACGTCCTGCCGAGCTGATCCCTCCCTATAGTTGCAACAGCGAGTATAGTTCAGTCATCTTGTGAAGTGAGAATCATCACACTACCATGTAATTGTAAAGTGATACTAGAGAAGGCCGTGAAGGCAATAGTCACGTGACGCTTTACAAACAACGGACTCTGAGGGCTGTGTGGAACTTGACAAAATGTATATAGAAGAATCACTATAACATTTACGGTAGCTAAGGCTTTTAATAGTTCCCCCTTTAAAACTGAGGGTTCCATTTCCTCCATTACAGATTTCATTTCCCATAGGGAGGGTACCATTCCGGCATAGTCCAAGAACAGCTCTAAATTGCTCTTAACTTCTTAGACTACTAAGACAATTTTAGGAGACATATTCAAAGTCTATTGTATTAAGACCAGCTATTCCACGCTATGATGGCTTATTAAGTAATCCGAATGATTGCCATATCCGTAAATAACCTCCACTAGATTCTACAAAACAATCTGCCCTGCCTTATCCTTCCTTGGACACCACTGTGCGCTCGGCGCTTGAGATACAGTTAGTGTTGTTGTCCGTTCGTTAAAATGGCAGTGGGGACTATGAATTAGTTTTCTTTACAGAAAATTAGATATTCAATCTTGCATTACTTCTGTCTTACTAGATAAATGATTCCAGGTCTTTGTAAAGGTTTCAAAGTCATAATTCGTCAGCGTTAACAGGAAGTATCATAGCAATATTGACCATTGTCGCAGAACTGGTGCGTATGTGTAAGTACTATGTGAGGTGTTGCAACGAAAGACCACTTTTGTCATTTTTCACCTTATAGAAACTAATCAATAATTTTTGTTGCAAATTTATGAGTTTCCCATTTATTTGCAGATGATGCTTTATTGCATTGTGATGAGGATATCATTCTGCTGAAAAAGATTTAAACAGGCTAAGAAGACATTTAATTCCTGTTATTTAATGTGTTCAATTATGAGCCCACTGGCAGTTCACAATGTATCCTGCTCAATTTTAATTAAACCAGGGTATAAAAGACATTTAAGCATTTGTTGCGTGTCCCGTCTGAGACACTGAAGGTCTGGTACTCTAGTTATTACAATTTTTGTCATGAAAAAAGTGACTTTTCATCCGGGAACCTCCAAGAGGTCCATATATCCTTGGTTTTGCTGTGTAATAAAGATAGTCCTAGGCCTATATTTTTTTGGCCAATGGGGGGGGGGGGGGAGGGAAGACCAGTATATTTTTTCATGTGGACGAAGGCGTGGTAAAGTTCACATAGGACAAGTTTTTCTCAGTTCAGGAAGATGGGCATTTCAGCCCCCCCCCCCCCGTCCCCTTTCCTTTCTATTTCTCTTAAAAGAATAGTCCAGAACCAAATTTACCTTTGATGTGTAAGTTAAGAGAGAGATATTCTAAGCATAGCCTACTGGTGAAATTTTCACTCATTTCCCATGTTCGGTTCGGTTCTTGAGATATTATAGCAATTGAAGTTGACACATTTTCTACAAAAAGTGAACTTGAAGCAAGCATGTGTGATGTCATGGATTCATATTGATGGCTAATATTTATCACCAATTTTATGAAATTAAACTGTGAAATACAGATACCATAAGTGCGTCCTGAGCAATGGAATTTTGAAAACTTTTCATGCCTTATATAGGCAAGATAGCATCCCTAATCAGTCCAATGTCAAAACAGTAGGATGAGAAAAATAAAGAGAAAAAAACAAATAAAACATTAGCATTCATTAACATTCATAATGTGTTTACAAGCCAAGGCGTCACATACCCACACAAACCCACTCCACCCCCCCCCCCCCACACAGACAGACACACACGCACGCGCCATCATCACCACCACATTGTATGCCCTTGGCAAGGAATCACAAAAGGGGAACTTGGAATTGTAAACAAAATGGTAAAAAAGTTAATTTGCCCAACGGTTTTGAAATTTATATCAATATTCTACATTTGGCTACAGTTATTGTCCCCCGTGAAACAGAAATTGTCCTCTATCTTACACCCCTGAGGCCTGACTGACACTCAGTCGGGTTACTTAAAAACTCGGAATAAACCTCAGTCCTGGAACCCTACCACTGTATGTTGACTTGGCACTGTGGTATGGAACTTTATGACGGCTACGGTGACATTGTCACAAGGCAAGGTCACAAAATGGGTGTGATCATGACGGTATGGGTACAATTTCAAATTGATGAGGGGGGGGGGGTAGGGGTGAGTATGTGGGGTTGATGATTCTCTGAGATCGGAAAATTCAAATCTTCTGGTTGATATATGTAATATAATATATCGACGAGAAGATAGGAATTGGGTGTATTTTCACAACGCCCACCAAATATTGGTGTGTGAAAAGATAGCGCTAACCGTTCTTGACCCCTTTAACCTTTCAATAAGTTGCACAAATATTAGCGAGAGCGATTCCCATATCAGATCAATAGCATTAACAAAATGACACTATTCGAAGAAATAGCAGTACCTTGACTGAACAGAATTAAGGTATCCGGAAACTGGTCACCTTCTCAACCCAGTCAGCCCTCGAGCGACCCGCTGAGCTGGGCTTAACGGGAGTCAATAATACAAGCCACGGTATTCATGTGAGCAACCAATGGAGCTCCACGGTGCAACAGAGTAACAACGGACACTGAAAAGGCTCGTTAAAGGGACAAAGTGCATCCATGGTTTCAATTACTCCATGCAAACGACTTCCTGACCCGCACTATACCATGTTAAAAAAATTGATATTTTAACCGGAAGGTGAACAATACGACTGACAAGGTGTAAAGAAAAAATATTCAAAATGCCCCTTTGGGTACCCCACGACGGCTGCATTTAAGATGGCATGGTAACTTAATGCTTTATATAGGGAGCAAATAACCCGTGTTACGATATTTCTCCGCTATAAATGGACCATTACAGCCAAACAAGTCCCGACACGCAAGTCCGACCTAAACTCACGCCCTGGCCAAACTAACAATTTGTCCTCCGCATAGCAACAAGGAGGTTGAAAATAGATCGAAGTAGGTCAGATCTTTTGGCAATATGGAGTTACCTTTTGAAAACTCTTTCGAACCTCAGTGGTTTGTAAAGCCGCATTAAATGGAAGCAGAAAAACACCGGGGAGGAGAGCAAAACATTGCTCGCTGCTCTATTACCTTGCACATCAGACTGTACATCAGGTCATACTTTCAAACTGTCTTGTACGGATGGAACTAAATGAAAACTTAAAAAGCGATGGAAACTATAACTATTTCACAAGTCATTAATTAGAAAATTAATGCGGTAGGGTAGGTAGGCCTATTCTTGCAGTAGGTAAGCTTGGTAATGTATAGTGTGTATGACATCTGACATCTGTATTGATATACTGAATGACTTTCTGGTAAATATTCCTGTGGTTGGCACCTACTGCACGAGGCACTGCTTCGGCAAGATGGATGGTTGGCTGATATAAGGAACTGTCACCAAAGAGTAAAGTTTCGGTGATAGTTTTCTCCACGAGAAGACATCGACCAATTATAGCCACATAATCTGATTTAGCGTATCTAATAGTGGCAAACAGGCCAAGACTGCATTACCAGCAAAAAGCATGATAGAATAGGGTAACTTGCTGTCTGTTATCATATATTCATAATTCTTCCCTGCTATCTAATTTGGGTTGCTACTTTTTTTTCTCAATGAGCCATGTGATATTCTTATGTAGCCTAGTCCAATGTCTGGTTAAAGGTGAGAACCTCAGGGAAATTGCCTTTCGAATGCTGTTAGCAAAAATGCACCGTGTTGATGCGAATAACTAGTTTCCACGGTGCACACGGTCATGGAAATACCATGGTAAAGGTAACACCACACGGAGAGTCTCAGTCTTCAAGTTGGTCGATAACTTCACTTGAAGAAACGCCTGAAGTTTGCAGTCTACTTTCGTCTGGGTTCATTATTATGCATCATCTATAATTTATCGTCTTGTTTTGTTATAATGGATATGCAGTCATATTCCAGCTAAGTGATCTTAAGGTTTGTAATTTATTCTGTTTGACATCAGCTTAACTTCAAGGGTTGATGGCACATTTACCACCCCCCCCCCCCCCCCCGCACACCTTCCTAGGTACTTGTGTAATCTTTTCATGCATTGCTTTTCACCGTTAAACAACAATACCCACCAAGGAACTATACGAAGCTGCAATAGCCCCACATTGAAGGAACGGACCTGCAAAACCTTGAGAAAAACTCAAGTTTGGTTGACACGGTCCCGATGGTTTCCAACTTCCTGTTTATTGGGTACTTTTCTGTTTTGTTTCGTGTGGTTGTTTTCATAGCCGAAAAGAGGAAGAAGTACTTAAAGGTTGCTTGTAATCTTGTTACTGAATAAAAAAAAAAACGTTCGTTTGCACCCACGATGATAATAATACGAGTAAAGCGGAAACGAAACAATGTAAACTTATGTTACTGCGTTAAGGGTGCCACCATGACGAATCATTGTAGTCTACACTGTATAGACGGGTTATGACTAACTTAAAATAC
Source organism: Stichopus chloronotus (assembly GCA_021234535.1). Taxonomy (NCBI): domain Eukaryota; kingdom Metazoa; phylum Echinodermata; class Holothuroidea; order Aspidochirotida; family Stichopodidae; genus Stichopus; species Stichopus chloronotus. Next base: position 26,334,277 of record CM037831.1, read on the forward strand.
TTCACCAACTTGGAGCAAGCAACAATCGTTCTGATGTCATCAATTACAAAGAAGGGTGAAATGATCTCTGATAAAAAAAAGATGATAATAGCTGACGTGAAATGACCTCCCCGAGTGCATCATCGACTCCGAATAGGCCAACGCCAGAATCCTCGATGATGGTCACATATTGTTAAATTTAATAAGCACCGGTCATTGCATCCCCCATTCTTTCCCCCTCTCTCTCAGCCTGGGGACCGTGGTCAGTCCATATTCAACCGTCAGAGGTATTTCGACAGTTTATCTCCCAGTCTCTCTGAGGTTAAACTAGAACCTTGGGAAAAGTACGTTGAAAAGTCGAAACTACATCATTTTTAGCATACCTGATAACAAGGTAAGTAAGAATCGCGCTTTGACCATTTTTTTTTTGTTTTTCTTTTTCTCAAGTTTGCTAACACTTGATCCAATGATGCTTGAGCGGCGCCTTGCAGATATAGTCCTTAAACGCAAGGGAAGGGAGAGGGGGGTGGGTGGCGGGGTGAATATTGGTTTTTCAACTCGCATTTCATTTAACAGTATACTTACGGCTGCATGCATGATGCTTCCTAGTTCAGAACTGAAAAAGTTTCATATTTTCTTTACCACTTAGTCGTGTGGGTCAAGGTCAAAAATTTCAGCGGTTTCTATTTTATCCGATGTTCAGATATTCTATTGATTCTTGTTTTTATTTTCGTAGTATTGACGGTGCAGAACCTAGCAGAGAAAATATAACAAAAAAATCTAAATTTGAAGCCCACTACTAAACAGAAGTGCGGAACCAACTTGTTCATTTTTATATGCTGACTGTGCGATATAGTGCAGTTTATCGCTTTCGTAAGGAATGATATCACGTGACTAGCCCTTCATAGGGAGCACCGAACTTAAATAAAATGTTACTTGGGTATTTGTACATTTGGCAGACTTCTTTTTACAAGTTGTACCACAAGATATGTTTAGTGCATACAGTCGGTACCCGAACGATGACGTCAGTCGCCCGGTTCTGAGATTGTTACCGGCAGGATGGTATGTGTGGCAAAAATCAACTAATCAGTGTCATTCCCCCTACGTAAGATGTATTATGACCAGTCACGATGAAATTACATTTTCGTATACCCGGGTACCGGACCGAATATGGACTACGGGTACCCGGGTCCGACTTTTGGACCAACACCACTATCAAAGAGCCGATTTGAAAATCGAAATATACCGTATAAAATGACCTACTGTACCTTCAGGCTCTTCATCATGGTAATTTGTCCTGCATGGCTATCGTAGCATCTCTTGCCAAGCACACAAGCACAAGCATCTCCCAAGATAGGTAAACATATTAACATCAAATAAATGAGGGGAGGCTGGAGGTTAGGAAAAGTTTAAGCAGAATACAGTTCCCCTCGATATTCGAGGGGCTGTTGGTTAGTGGTTGGTTCAGTCTTATGAAATAACCAGACCGTCAAATGATTTTGTGATGCCTTGTCGATGTTTATGAAGAACTGGCAAAGGATAACCAACATACCAATTTCCAATTACCTTACCGTTCTTGAGATACCATGTCTACAAGGTTTTCAAACTATGATTTTTGCTGACCTCATGTGACCTTTAACCATCATAAAAATGACAGAGATCATCTACTCATCAAGAGCTGCAAATCTGCAAATGTTAACAGTTGGAAGTTCCAGCACAATGCCGTCGCTGAGATGTCTTCTTTCAAAGGTTTTCAAACTTCCACCTCTGGCGACCCCAAATGGTCTTTAACCTCCATGAACAACAATAGGGATCATCTACTCACAATGGACAAGCTATACACTAAGTTTGAGTTGCAGCAACTTTTCCTTCTGGTAATACAGTGTCTACAAGGATCTAAACTATGACCTCTACTCACATTGTGACCTTTGACCTTTGACCTTTGACCTCAGTGAAACATGACAGGGATTATCTAATCATCAAGAGCAACAATGGTAAGTGTTTGAAGTTTCAGCAACTTTCAGCAGCTGAGATAACTTAATAGATTTTCAGAGTTTCTCCTCTGGAAACCTCAAAAAACCTTTGACCTACCTGAAGAAAAGAAAAAAAAAAGTAGAGATCACCTCCTCTCTGTTGACAACCTACATACCAACTTTGAAGTTCAAACAACTTTCCCTCATTGATATAAAGTGTTTAAAAGGTTTTCAAACTACGTTCTCTATTGACCTCATATGACCTTTGACCTCGTCCAAACTTGACAAGATCATCTTCTTATCAATGATTTAAGTTTGCGGCGGTTCCAACAACTTTCAGTTGCTGAGATATCCTCCTTAATAGGTTTTCAGATTTCCCCCTCTGGTGACCTCAAATGACCTTTGACCTACCTGAAAAAGAATAGGGACTATCTACTCTCTATGGACTACCTACACAACAACTTCGAAATTCAAGCAACTTTCACTTCTTGCGACATCGTGTTTACAAGCCAAGGCGTCTCACGTATATGCACACACATACACTCACCGTACCCGTCGTATCACAATCGCACAGATTCCTTGCCTGCCTTTCGCGAATCAAAAATGATTTGGTGACATTATCTTACCTCCGTTCAGGGACTCAGTGACGCAAGTTCTCACTCACTCTACCAGTCGCCATGTAAGTACCCCTCTTGTTCAAATGTATGACAGAAAGCACATTAGTAAATCTGAAGAAGTGTTCAACCTATTGATACCAGTTAACTATCCTAGATTCTCATAGACCAGTACTTGATTATCAAATACTTTAAAGTGACTCATTTAGTTGATACGAGATTAGATAAATATGTAAGGATTTACAAAGGTACAACCACATCAAAATGCTTATAATCAGCATGGTTAGTCAAGTTTCACATAAAATTGTTAGGCCTATGAACACTTTCAGTTTTTCTTTTAATTTGTGACCCTTGCGTGTACTGCAGTGCATAGTAGTACTAGTGTGAAAAGTGTCTGACCACGGATTTTCAAAATCAAATTGAATCGTAAATTACTCAGTCATTAATGTTCATTTACATGTTTCGAAAATTTAGTGAATTTCACAAAACATCTAAACGGTGCCCCTTTAACTCACCAATGACGCATGCAGTTCGTAGAGAGATGTACATTAAAGTGACTTACTCTGGGCTTTTAACTATGTTGATGTTACTATTCGTTTCTATTTAAGGTTTGATAAGTGAGAAGTCATCCCTCCTTCGATATTAAATAGAGTGGATCAATCTCCAATTGATGTTGAGTCATCGTCATCGTAGAGTAATTTTGCTTTGCATATTTCACTCTAAAAGAGTGACGAAGGTGGTTACTTTGCAGGATCAACTCGTTATGAAGTCCCTGGTTAAACTCACTTCGTGATATCGAGATTCACCTCTTGTTATACAAACGGTTTTTAAAGTCGCACAAACACCATGTATATCACTTTTCTTAGATATGAATATAGCAGCTATAGTATATAAAGCTCAGTCCTGGGTTTCGTCATGACTCACCTCAGTAGCTTCATTCCTTTGACGAGGCGTAAAATGAGAACGCCTTTAGCCTGTCTCGTCCGTCAGGTTCCACAAACACTCACCCTAGTCGTAGTCAATTGTTGAAACAATTTTAATAGCTCTCTTCTTAGAGGAAAAATCGGTGGGGGGGGGGGGGGGTTCAGATGACGAAGTATTCCGTCTTTGGCCACTTCAGTGTCGGTGAAAGGTATGTTACTTACTTCCCATGAGGTTGTGAAATAAGCCCCCTCTGTATGTTTGGATTTTCCTATATCATGAAGTCGACTACTTCAAACAGTGCAAGCAAAACCATGGCGGGAAAAACGGACGTGAAGCCTAAAACTTGAATGGATGCATTCAAACTATTTTTCAGATATATCGCAGAAATGACAAAGCAGTGTTTTGTGATGTCTTTGATCAATTTAGAACATAGCAATATAGAATAACAGAGACCAGTGATACACGGACCGACTGACGCACTGACTGACACACTGACTGACTGACGTGCTGACTGAGGTGATTGATTCACTGACCTATTGAACTTGAGTGAGTAGCTTACTGACAGATGTGATTGATTGAAGCATACTGACTGAAATACTGACTGACTGATGTGACTGAATGACTGACTAACTGACTGACAAACTGACTGACTTACCCACTGACCGACTGACACATTAGCTGACTGACACAATGACTGACTGATTGATTGATTGATTAATTGACTGACTGATTGACTAACAGACTGAGCGGCTGACAGAGTGACAGACTAATAAACGGACGTACTGAAAGACTGAATGACTGCCTGACTGAGGTTCTGACTGAGGTGAACGGATTGATTGATCCACTGACCTAGTGAGACTGAGTGACTATAACTTACTGACAGATGTGACTAATTAAAGCTTACTTTCTGACACACTGACTGACTGACACACTGAATGAATGAATCACTCAGACAAAAATCTAAGCAGCCTAGTCAACTTTTCTTCGAACTTAAAAGTAGGTAAGGAAACGTCCCTTGCAATAAAAACTGTACAGCAGACCCTAAACTATCTACACCATTAATCATATATGATTCACCCCACCTTTAACGACCCTCTTACATTACCCCTTCCAAGACCCCCTTCTTTTTAAGTACCTAGCTACGCTACCACATGCCCTGAATAAACCCTTCCTTTACATAGATACGTAGCCTGAACGTCAAAGCATAACTACTATACTAGCAGAGAGTAATGGATGAACCGTTTGTAGTCCCTTGTAATTTGAACATATTTAGCCTCCGCATGCATGTGAATAGCTCAAATCATAAAATGCGCAGTATTATACTCGTGACGGTCATGTCAAATGCACAATGCATCAAAATGATATTTAGGGTATATAATTTCTTCGGAATTACAAAAAAAAAATGCAACCGCAAATATTCTCGAAAGCAAAATATCATTTCTCTTCTTCTTTTACTTTCTCGCAAGCGTTCATAAACTCTTCAAATGGAGAGAAAAAGCCCTGAGTAATCCAATAATTACTCACCCGTATAAGTAACGGAAGCTCCAACAGGCTCGACTTTTTAGAGGAAATTTATAGAATTGGGGATCTATTTTTAAGGCGATGAATGGACAGTTGAATGGAGGCATGAATAGAAAAGCAAAATAGCACATCACAAAACGCATAAACTATATTTTCTTTGCTTTATTTATGGTTGATGTTTCAATTTCATATCTTGGGACAATTATACAGTTATCTAACAAGTGTGTGGGATTACTTGGAAAAACCTTCGAACAAGTAGGTTAAGACGTTTCGAAATCCATGCGCCTGTACTGAAATAATAAGAAAATAAAACTCAGCAATGGCAGGGGTTACGTCATCGTCAAAATTTCCATTCTAGACATGAGAGAGGGTGAAAGGTTTATGATTAGGAAATTGCGAAAAAGAAATCATTAAACTTTGTTTCTTGTAGTATGATTTCGAAGAATACCGTGTGTCTATACACACCAAACCTTTCAAACTTTATGTGACCCTTACTGTACCCCATCTTCGCTGCATATCTAGTGCCACGAAAGTTGGGCGCCTCTAGTTTGTATCGACTCAAGAAGATCTTTTTATAACTTCAGTTTAGTATGGACAGGTTCATGACCAACCAAAGAAGAGAGAAGGAAAAAAAAAAAGCACTGAGACAATGGGAGAGTATATCAACCTGAAAATGGAACGTTTCCATCTGTTCTCAGGGAAGACAACTATGAGGCCAACCCGAGTAGAGGACGAGGGTTTTTTCGTTCAGTCACTCAATATGAAAAACCAACGTAGCCATACAGGGGCGGCCGCCTAAAAGGCGTCACGCAGGCGAATCCGAGGCTGGCGTCAGTATTTGTCATAGATCTGTAGATTCGCCAAGATTTTGTTTACCATACTGTACATACTGAGATATAAAGTGGTGTTGAGTACTTGAAACCTTACGGTGAGCGTTCGATACGGCATAGGTATAAGGCTGAGTAAAGAACATCGTCGAATGTAAGTAGAAATAAAAAGGAATATGATGTTGACGACTGGAAGTCTTTGAAAGTAAACTAATTGTAATAATAATAATAATAATAATAAAAATAGACAATGTACCAATTGTAACCATCCTTCTCGATGGGTTACAAATGTCACGTTAGCCCTTTTCCAATCAGTTTAACTTAACAAAGTCGCCGGTATCCTAACGATAAGATATGTTCAACATTGATGGATAGGCTGATGTACATCATCAAATGTATCCTACAATCATTGCCATGCATGATGTACAACATGCAGCATCAGGAGGCTCCGCACTCCTGGAGGCAACTCTATACAAGCTGTTTCGCACAGTCTCGTAGTAGAAAGGCCGTGTATTAATGTTGCCACTGAGTTAATGCAAATCTGTTAACAGTAGGTTCTACGGGGAAAAAATTAACTTTCACATCATGTAGGTACCCTCCTGGAAAATACACCTCCAAGCTGTCAAACAGTGCGGTGCTGCTGATGAAACCAGAACCCACAAATGCATTGTGGTTTCGATAATTTCATTATGAGGATTTCGATGACTGATATGTAACATGTCTCAACATGCACAACTGCATTACAGTGATGCAACACCTACACATTCTATATGAGATCGTCCAAGTTTCCCTCCATGACATATGTTTACAAGGTTGATCCATGTTGACACCAAATGACCTTTGACCTCCACCATAAACTATAGGATTTTTCTCCTTAATGTGGTACACCTACGTACCAAATTTGAGATATGTCCCAGCTTCCCTTCTTGAGATATCGTGTTAACAAGGTTTTCACAATGTGACCCTGTTGACTCCAAATAACCTGTTATCTCCACCACAAACAATAAAGATCTTCTACGTAATGTGGTACACCTACATACCAAATATGAGAGCTGTCAAAGCTTCCTTTCTTGGGATATCGGGCTTACAATGTAGGGACATGCACGGACATGCACACACATACACACACACGCCATGCATGATTACATGATTATCATCGAAACCAAAAATGAAGCGTTTTTCAACTTCACCTGCACGTAGCTTGCTGAAATGCGGCATCGATGCCACCATTTTGGTCCAAGCTGAATTAGCGATCCATGAAGGAAAGGCTCAAGTCACTCTCAAGTCCAAGCTTATCTTTCAAGTTGTTACGCCATTGTCCAATTTTTACTCCACTCATGTGCACCCTTGCATTAGCAGTATGCATGGAAAATGTTCGAAATCATTGGACTACCTTTTCGATATTTTTTTCATTTATTACTTTGTTGGGATGCAATGATGTTGTGACCGACATTGGGTCAAACCGCCAAATGGCGAGGACCCAACGGATAATTGGAATTTTAAAATAACTTTTAATAATTCGGGCCTTGCAGTGTAGTTATACTACGACGCCTAATGAAAGAAGGGGGTGGGAGGAGGCAAATATTGCCATACGTTAATGAAAGGACATATAGTTTGGGTACCGTCTGTTGGCGCAGAGCTTACCTGGGAATGTTTTGCCGAAAACACCCCCAGGTCACGGGAGGTGGCATTACTGCGTCCGCTTAAATTGCACCTGCATAGGCATTCTTTAATGATTTGTGTTCCTTCGGTTTATTTACATGTCACCCCACCCCTACAAATAAGTGTCAATTAATTTAATACGTTTTCAATAAAATTTATTTTTGCGGTTAAAATATAATTCCGATCGGATGCCCCACGCTCCCTCCCCCTCCCTACGTTATGGCACCACTGCTGTATTAGGTTTCATTCGCCTATACGCTTTATGTGGGTATATATGTGAGCGTTCGCTCGGCCTTGGCACTTCAGCCGCGCGTGGTTACGCACCGTACACCATACAGAAATCGCACAAGTATATGTAGTCTCCTATTACAGCTCCGTGGTAAGGCTAAAGGTCCATGTATAAACTTCCGCGACCACCTCAACGGTAACATGTAAAATTAATAAAAAAAAAAAAAGAAAGGCACGGTAACGTGAGAAATGGCACGATACCGGTACATGTTGCATGACTCATCCTATACGAATCTTGTCAATGGGCAAACTTTCACATCTGTTCCATCATTGACTCGCTTTAGGGAAGAAAATTATGGATTTTATTTTTTCAAAGGTTGATTGGAATACTTTCTCACAAACCACACGTGCATTCTCTCTTTGGAATATAATTTTATTACACAGCCGTTTGTTGTATCGAGAAAGAAAGGGAATGAAATCGATAGTATATATAAAGTTGCTCCGAAAAGTTTGATATAAATGACAGCTTACTTTACACTTAAAACTGTAAACTTTGCGGATCTATTTTAAAGTGGCGCCTGACAGCATGACGAACTCCCAGACGAGACGGTAGATTCCCCGCTGACAAACTCTTTACGAGTTGACCAATTGGGCGTAACGAGTGGCCCATCCTACACCACGGGGTATGGAACGGTAAGAAAAAGAGGGCTAGATATGATCAATGTAAACAAAATGGCGACGACTTAGCTGTCTCTTTTCTCTCATTCAATTTGCGGTCAGGCGGTGGTTAGATCACCGCCCAGGAAAACGAACAACTGTGAAGGAAAAAACAGAAATCTTATATTGTATACACTCGAAATTATATTTAGTGCGAAAATCAACAGTTGATATGGTAACAGTGACACATATAAGTTAATTGAAGCTGTCAATCGAAACAAATTTATCAAAAAGAGGTGGCAAATTGTTTGCGAAAAAATCATGTGAATTCAAAGATAGTTCTAATTCTAAGGCTGGGTGTCGTTTGCTGAAAGACCTCACTCTGTTCCCTTTTGATTATGGCAGTTGATGAGTTTGTTGTCAAAGTTGTTACTCACTTGGTGTTATACAATGTTCCCCACCGGGTTGCTTACATTCAACTGTCAATTAAGTTTCATTATCTTTAACAAGAACAGTGATACTTTTAAGTCAACCCCCACTGAAATGGTATGAGAAAAATCGCCATAACTGATGATTTTGGGTTGCATGGGAATTTTCACGCTTAAGATTCCCACCACTGAAACTGCAGTGATCATCTTGTGTTATGCTTGCTGAATAGAAGGATATTCAACACCTTTTACTTTTCGCCAATATCTGTGCCTCCATGATTTCCATATTAGGCCTATAACCGAACTCATGAAACCATTCACTTCAAAGAGATAAAAAAGCGCTAAAAACATCAAACATCAGAATAACACTGTTCCATTACCTTCTCTGGCTTCATGACGTTTCGGTCGTTTCTTTGAGTGTGTGTTCGTGAATGGGGGGGGGGGGGAGGTATGGAAAATCATATAAACCTGGAAAATTGAGAAAAAAAATTAACATTTTTTTCTTCACTTATTGCATTATTTTGGTTGCTATTATACTGTGACAAACCTGGATTTTTGGAGACCATTTGGCTTGCAATATGAGAAGCTAGGTCGTCAGATTAACATGTTAAAAGAAATATCAGTATAGCCCTACTACATATACCTTCCCAGCAAGTGCTGGTAGTACCGTTTTTTAACGTATACTGGTATTACGAATGCAGGCAAACCTGATGTTTGAGTATTACACGTCCGTTATGCGGGAGTATCCTATATGGAATAGACTGGAACTTTGGGCAAGATTCAACTTCACATGTGAGAAATGGAGACATACAGATAGACAGACAAGCGGACAAATGCACTGACTCAGTGAAAAGAACGAACTGATGCCAGCTGAGATCTAAACGATCTTTACGCTTTGGGAAAATGAAGCCAACACTTACTTCAGCATCGAAGTTCGACTATTTCTCTCGTGCGTATCTTTTTCCATGTTGACTTGTATTTTTCGTGCAACCATACATTCAGAGAGAACAATTATTATTATCAGCCATTTGCAATATTGTGGCACAATATACACCTATCAGTAAAGCCTATATAAAAGTGACGTAACACAATAGCATGAATTCAACAAATTACAATGAAAAAGAGCAAAGTATGTAACAAGTTGTGGGTAGTATGCAGTGAAAGGTAGAGCACTGGCATTAGTTATAGTCTGGGACCCTGCGACATCTTGGCTTTCCCCACTGAGCCCAGGAGGTTTGACCTCTAAAATATACTTAGACCAAGATTGTGCGTCAGGAAATAGGTTTCAATGGAACCGATAGGGTGGGAGTGGGACCACTTTCCGCACTCAAAAACGCAACTTTGGCGGGAAACTAAATTAAACCATCTGAGCCCATGGATGAAACTTAGTCAAAGTGGAAGTATTCAAGGGATATATTACAAAAATGTAAAAGTTGACATTCTAGGTGAGTGGAAAGGTGCAGTTTCCGCCCTCGAAAATACCCCTCCTGCAGGAGAATTTTTCCCGCTGAGCCCATGGACCAACATTTGCCACAAGATAGCAGTATGGGTGAACATTACAGAAATATAAAAGCTGACACCATAGTGGGTTGGAAAACATCGGCTGACACTCGTCATATATAGAGAAGTGCCCCCCCCCCACACACACACTCGCTCACTCGGCGGGAAAATTCACCCACTGAGCCTAGTATAGACCGGCAAAAATTGGAACCAGATAGTAACACAACTTGTTTTATCCCTTAGATGACTGGCAGACGTGAAAGTAAACAGAGGTCATGATATGAGAAACTGGGGCCGGCGTGTATCCCCCTCCATCGTCCCCATGACCCCAGTCGCATCATGTAGCCTCTAGTACCACGCCATGCATCGTAATCAAACATTAAACCCGAAGTAACGTGCATAACATTAATCACCTCATCAGGTCACCGGGATGACACCTAGCTGCACGTAAACAGTCACTTTTCGAATGTCACCGAGTAAATACACCCTGAACGACATCAACTCTTCAAAACAAGTTAAAACGTTTCCGTAAATACATGTCATCGGTCATAATAGAAATTATGATTGATACTCAGTGGGCCTACCGTAACACTCACACTCTCGTGCCTATGTGAACTAGGAAAAGGGGAACACACTAACCAGCTAACATAACAAAATTATTGAAAGTGTACGCACATAAACAAAATAATATTAATATTAAATGGCAACGGATGTCACTCATATCCTGGCTGTCTTGAAAATAGTAAACACGTAGAGGGTAAAAAGTTAACTCTACAGAAAAAAAAAAATACTGCAGGATTAACATGTCTGAGATGATTGAATAAAATAAATACTCGTGAGTTATTATGTTAGTGAAATGGCGGGCAGTAGAGCCAGGTAGGTGCACCTCCCTTGGAGAAAAGCGCTAGCGATTTACTCATGGACAATTTGTGATGACATAATCATACGGGTGAACTGGTTAAGAGGTAGATTTGAAAGAACTTTGATGCTTGTCATCTTCTGTTATCTGACATGAAAAAAACAACAAACTGATGTGATTTTCGTGAAGAGGAAACACATAAGGAACCTAGGAACTGGACAGTGCAGGGTAAACCCAAGTCGAGATAATGAAACGAAGGCGCCGGATGAAGATGGGGGGGATATAATAAAAACACTAATGGAAAAACAATGAGTCGAGACTCGCTAAACTAGTTTACCGGACAGACTCCAACCCTGCGGCTTTGGTAGAGACATACCCCACCATAATAAGCGGCTGTCTCGCGTTTAAAACCTAATTCAGCGGCCGAAGGATCATGGGAAGGGGGTCGTGCATGGACAGGGGTGGAGAACAGGGGGCAACGATAGGACACGGAGGTAGAAAACCAATCGGGAAGTGACTGTGATACTGATGACAAATTGCTACCCATTGCAAGATGAGGTTTCTAAACGAGTGCAAGTCTTTGTTTTTCAGAGAAAGCCAATCTTTAAATACAAAAAAAAAAAAACGTTCTGCTGAGTCAAGAGGCGAGACGTTTGTTCACTTAGAAGCATTTCATTTCCTTTGATATCTCAGAAACCGGAAATCACGTGACTTTAACTTCATCAGAACCAATCAACTTACATCTTAGACGAAAGCAACTCGAGGAAGCAACAGTTCATAGCAGAGAAGTACACGGAAGGGGCCGTACAAGGGAGTAGCGGTAACAACAGGCGTTGTGGGAATGTGGGCGTGAAGGGGAAAGATTCACTAAGTCTTGACCAAGACTAACGTGAAAATTGCTTTCAAATTATTACACCAGGTCTTGTTCCGAAAGATAAATTGCTGATCTCGTAGATGGGTATCACAACGATAAGGGAAGATCATCAATGGGCATCACAACGAGCAGGGAAGATCATCAATGCCGGGTATCACAACGAGCATGGAAGATCATCAATGGGCATCACAACGAGCAGGGAAGGTCATCAATGCCGGGTATCACAACGAGCAGGGAAGATCATCAATTTGGGATTCTGTTTTGGAGAATAGTAGACGAAAGTTTGCTCAATGATATTCTCACATAGGGTGATAATTTATAAAAGTCATATTTTGAATAATTGCGTGAGCGATTTCCTTTGTGATACGAGTATTTTTACTGGTTTCCTTCAAAGTGGCAAAAAGAAAATGGAATACCGATACATAATAGAAATTATAACCTCGGAACTCCCACCTCATCCCCTTCCACCGTTTAAAAAAACAATAGTGTTTCGTTGGTTATCGTGTACAGATACATTTTTTAAACAAGTGAAAAACATTCCAAGACCCTTAAAATAGCTTAATGTAAATTTTGTTAGAATGACACAGTACCATTATTGGTGACCGTCGTAGATTCTCAATAGATTGTTGTAATACAATAGGCCTATCATAAATCTCATATATTGTAATAGTTTTCAAAATTATAAGGATTTTAAGAAACCTTAGTCACCCCTTCAGTATCATTGTCTAACAGTTTACCTTATGAAACTGAATAAAACGCTATTCCAAAAAAAAAAAAAACGAAACTATATTTATTAGTTCTGCTTGACCTCATCTTTTTTTAAGAAAGTTTTACCCTGCCAAGCTTCCGACCTTAATCCGTATGTTCTCTTATAATATAACACACACTGTAAACTTTGGATGGACAGAAAATCAATGATTGTGGGTTCTTTTAGAAAACAGTCTGAGAAATTCAAGAGGGTCAATTTGTGTGTTTGTGCATGTGTGTGTGTGTTTGTGTGTATCCTCTTCTCTCAAATCGATAAAACTAAATCACATCAAAGGAGCATGCATAGCTTAGAGTTTACGTTTAACGACTTTCTCGTCCTCAACCAATGATAATACTGATTCAAAAATTTAGAAGGACAGTTCAATTCATTAAAAAACCACCAATCGATGGGGTCATTATGGACTTGTTTATCCTCACCAGAGGGTGAAAAGAGGGGGCGTGCTGAAGGTGAAATGGGTGCAAGGTTACGGCTTCAAATGGGACACATTCAAGAAACACTAACAAAAGAAGATGTACATGACGACAAAACACATGTTGTGGTGTCAGAAAGGAATGGATAAAAAACATATTCAGATGAGGATGGTGACGTCATCAATACCAGATTTTTTTATTAAACTATTTTTGCATAATCCAATATGAAACAGATTTTAAAGGTGACAGTCTCGAAAGCAAGAATGCTGTACAACATGAAAAAAAAACACTTTGATAATCAACTCTCTAAAAACAAAACAGTAGAATTCACTCAAAAAAGAGTGTGTAGTACATGACCACGAAGTAAGAGTGAATCTCACCCACAATGGAGCGAAAAATTCGCTCCAAAGGGAGCGATGATGGAGTGAAATATCGTTCTTTTGGAGTGAATTTTCAATCTTACTACGAGTGGGTCATGCGCACACACGTTTGTGAGTAAATGTCTCTCTTTTGTTTTTATAGAGCCCATTACTTCATGAAACATTTCTCTTTGCTCTTCGGAATTTGAGGGAGAATTAAATTTTAAAATCGGACAACAGTTCACCCTCAAGTCCTTCACAATTATGAGGATTGGTTGTTGACAGTAATTTTATCATTCATGAATATTCAAGACTATGAGGTCACAAGTCACTGTATCTTAGGGGAACAATATTTACATGTTGATATGGAAACCGGCTAATTTGCATATTTGCACGATCGCACACAAGAGGAAGGAGAGTGGGGCCCGAGTGAAAGAGCAAAAAGACAGGGGAATGATGGAGAGGCTAATAGCCTAAGATAATCTGATGTTTCTGAACTTTATATAACTTCTCCCACGACAGCATGGGAAGTATCATTAGTGTTCCGTCACAAGATCGTCGGCATTTTTGCGTTTCTCCGAATTGAGCTATTGTCGACTAGCCGATGACATCCGTTGATGGTAATCGGAATAATCCCCGCAGACGGTCAAATAGAAGCCAAGTTATTTTGTCATCATTCTTCAGATTTATTTCGGTACAACGATAATCTTTATTAGTTCACAAACATTCACTCTAAAATACCACAGCCTGCTCAGACAGTTTCCGATTGGAAACCACACAAATGTATGGCAAGTGGAGCAGAAACTATTGCATTTTCATGCGTAAAGAATACCGCAAATGTGACAGCAAAATAACTGTGATTAATCATTCACCTATCTTTAACACTTGATTAGTTGTAATAATTTTAAATGAACACGTTGACCTAAAAACAAAAAAAACAAAAATTATGTTTTGTTTTCCACCTCCTTGTCACTGCAATTAAATATGTGTTCATAATTAGTTTCTGGAGAGGATACATAAAATGGTTTCAAAAGAGGAACAAGGTAATAAATTAATGGGTGTCGAAGAAAATAAAATATGTCACAATTACCCATATTGGCCTGACGTCGCTCCATGATATCATGTATGCTGCGAACATCTTGTAAAATTAAACTATAAGGGCGTTCAACTACGGTACCTCTTAAGTGACAGTACTTGTGAAGTGTAAATGTCAATAAAGCGAACCACCGCATAGAGATAGAGAGAGAAACTATCTATATATTATGTTTAAAGCATTAACAGCATTTTCGACACTCTTTTTACGTTGTCTTTCTTTTTGCGTTGTCATTTGGTCATGAGCTGATCATTGACCGTGTCACACATCAAATTTAGTAGTGTAGGTTATGGTACCAAATCAAGCCGCAGTGAAATGAAGGGCACCAAGTTTTATAATGGTGATTATGCCCTGCAGTCTTCTTCTATATTATCCAACAGTAATACTATTTAGCACCTAATGTCTAATCCACTGATGCGACCCTGCACATATACCTCTTGGTTTTAAGAGCAATAGCACCGTGGCAATTGACTAATAATTGATACTATTTTTTTTAATGTTAACTCTGCATACTTCATTACACGTGATTTTACAACAGAAGGGGTGTGGGGGGGGGGGGGGATGAGATACGATGCGAGTAAATTAATATGTCGCACATCAATATTTTTCCTTTCACACTACGAGCGACTTTTTCTATATCGCCCGGCGATTTTTGTCTTTGTCCTATTATTCATGTGGAGCATGGAGAACAATCATCGGTCACCCTATATGCGATACAAGTTGAAGTTTTTCTCCTCCATTTTACTGGGTTGAGTTGTATCGTATCGCGCCTGTAGTGTAAAGGTCTCAGATAACAACATTATTTCCTCGCTTTATCTCGTTGTAAATAAATTTGAACAAAAAAAAAAAAACAAAAAAACAGTCATATGCTGTTGGCTGGCCATGGGCATGGCACATCCAACTTGAAAGTACAATGCCATTAATAGAAGCCCACTCTCGATTACTTGCTCTCCTAAAGTTCATCTTACCTGTTACTGCAGAATGTGTCAGTTATGTCAGATTCCTTCTCAATATTCTTTTGGGGGGGGAGGGGGGATCTCGTGCCTGGCATCATGAGACTTTTCATCACCGCTTAACCTTCAAACTAGATAATGTTCATTTTTTATAGGAAAGGAAATTGTAGATCATGTTGACACTTCTATTAATGTTCGACTCGTTGACAGTATCAATGAAAACTGTCGGGTTGTACACTTTTTCGATAGTACACAAGATAACTATACGCGATATTTACATTTTTGTATTATTATCATTAATTCACTTTCGGTAGTGATATTCATAATTATAACATATTAGTTTACTTAATTTTTATCCCTTTTTCTCGATGTTTTCAAAGTCGAGAGAATAAAAACAAAGGTTTAAATTATCGGCATATTATACTTCTGTCTTTCTTTCTGAACTCATGAGACTTACGTCACTGAGACATAACACAGCATTATTTTTATACACACAATCACGTTACAGGCAAACTTCGCGGCCGGATTAAGATCCCCTCTCTGAGCGTTTCCGGTCCACCCGCTAATTACTCATGTTATGTAGGCTATGTCTCACACGTGACGTCACGTCAGGAGCAAAGAATTACCAGACCAACAATTTCCGTTAACTGTTAGCCTTCATACACGGCTTCAAATTTGGTTTGCAAAGAGGAAAAAAACCGAAGTAAACTTTCGAAGTGAACCAGGAGAGTGCAATGAACTGCAAGTTAATAGAATTGGGGCTACTGTAGAGGGAACTCATGAAAACATATCATAGTTTTGTTTATGTGCATTTAATTATTCATTACACCAACTCTAGGCTAAAGTACCATGCACCAATTAATAATGGCTACCATATCATGCTTTAAACTGTGATTAACGTTGAACATAAGTCAACCGAAATTATATGAAAACCCTTGTCAATGTAGGTCAATAGATACTATGCCGAAAGTTTGTATGACACTTTTCATACGTATACGTCCATGGAACATTAAAACAGGAAATGACTGTGAACACCCCCCTCCCCTCGAAGTATAAATGAGACATGATCACCTACAACATGCAGGCAGCCTGAGGAGCGGCAATCCTGGGGGTATATCCCCTCATAATAATAGGTAAAGGGATATAATAGGACATATCCCCCATCCTCATGAATCTCTTGACCAGGAATCTTTTCATTCCTATTTCTACACATCAACATGCGTTTTAATACCGCCGGTCAGCTCCATTTGGATGTAATTCTGGCCTACTAATATGACATTGATCGTGCTATGCTCAAGCGAGCCTAGTTGTTGCTGTGTTATAGCCCCTTCGCATCCAAGACATACTTCATTATATTTCATCAAAATTTATCAAAGGGGCAGGAACCCCCTCCCCCTTAGAACTCTCTCAAGATGGCGTCCAGTGACCGGGTCATGCTTCTAGATTTTGCTATCATGTCTCCCCTCAATCTCAAAAACGAGTATCGGCCCATGGCAGCAGGAATTACTGATGTATTGGTATAAACATCACTTGCTCAACAAATGTAATTTTACCACAGCCCATCTGGCCTGATGGAGCTATCTGCATCATGATGGTGGGCTTGGGACGGGGTGGAGGGACTTCTTTGCAATAATTTGGACTTGACCATCAACGTCACTGTCTGCAACCATCAAAAACTATTATGGGCATGATGATCTAAGACAATAGTTCATGATAACCCAGACTCGCAGGCTGCTGCTCTATACTGAACTCATAACGTCATTAAACACACGCCGTCCCAGTAGAAATACTATTGTTTTGTATAGCCTAGCTATAATTTGCATATAGCCTATTATTCGAACGACCCTGAACTTCCTGAAGGACTGCTGCTATAGACGGTTGCATTGGCTATTTGGGGGAAACTCAAAACTATAAAATGGCCGTAAATGTAACCCATGTAATCGAAGATTACAGTCAAAATATGGGAACAAACCGGCGTCGGCGATAGTGTGGGTCATTAACTTCAGAAGAAAAGTAGTTATGTATATCCATAGAGATAAGCTAGTTTGTTCCCACTTATCATATCATAATATGACTAGTAAAGCTTTCTCTCTGATTACGTAACAGACTGACCTGAAATATTCCTTAAATAATCTCAGGACGTCAACTTTTTCGTCAGTATGTTAAAGTTTCTGTTTGTGTAATCACTTCGGGGAAGGTTATTGTTCTTGAATATAAATGTAGTTTTGGACAAAAGTTAAAGAATTATTCCCCCGACAAATTTAAAGAGATCTCAGATATAAGAAAATATTTTTCACTCCATCAAAACACCAACAGGCTTACTTGTTCACTTCTTCAAATTACTGTTGTCTGAAGACGGTCTGTTCTAGTCAGAAAAGATTTCCAGTAGTTGCCTCAGAGTCATCAAATCTTATTCAAAACTCTTTGGCGTCCTTTGAAAAGGAAGTGCAGATTTAACTTTGAAATTTGACACCAGTGACTGAAAAACGAGCACGTTGTTTATTGTAGACTGAGGCTAAACTGTTTGAGAAATAAAGTAACATTTCTTTACAATAGTCGATATTAATATAAGCAAAGATGAAGGATGCTCAATTTGCCTGTCACGTCATAACAGCCTTCCCATGTTGCAATGTATCACTGCAAATTGAAATTGTTTGAAAATCCAAAATTTTCACACAGAGCATACTATTGCTTTGGTTTTCAGCAACAAAGAGAAGCCAGTTTCTTTAACGTTACCAAGTTTCAACCTTTCCACCCCTTTTCACCACTTTAAGTGGTCTTAATTAGGACGGTAACGCTAAGCACATCACGTTGAAGATAAGTTGAGAGAAACGCCTTGACAGTGTAATGTGCAGAGTAGTGTCCAAATGTTGAGTGCCATGCAGATGAACGTAAAGCATGTGTTGGTCATGTGAATGTGAATCTCCGTAAAAAATGATGAACAGGCTACCTTATAAAACTTGTCGCACAGTAGCAAGACTGTTTTTTTTAACGTCCCACATGCCATGACCATTTACCACATATAGAAACCTTTCAGATTGATTTCTACCTTCGTGATCAGTATTTGGCAATCTTTCACACTGGCCTGAGATTAAAATAAGCAAAAATCTCAGACTGGTTACCTTTTGATGATTCGGGATTCTCCATCCCACGTGATCTTTTCTGGCTCTCTGTTTTCTTCCATATTCACTAACGATCAATAGTAAGGTGTTATTCGAAGGGTCTGAAACTTGGTTAGAAGTATCGAGGACCTTGCGTGACAGACGAAAGACATTTATTGGAAAGTTCAAGCAATTTTTCCATATGTTTTCATTTCGGGCCAATACATTGCAACCTTTGGCCTCATACTTGGAGAAGTGCCCACTTTCATACACCTTGAAGTAAATTTTAAGAAAGTCCCCCTGACGATGGCCATTTGTGTAGTGTATGACAGGCACTACATGTTGTTATGCGGCAGCCGAAATTAAAAAGGTCCTACAAATAAAAACAAAGCAATAGTAACAAGTAATCAGAAATGGGAATGACCAACGACTTGTGTTGAAATGTAGGTGAAGGCTTTTCCCTTCAAATGTAGGGCACTGATGGAGCACAGCCTACCTTCAGAATATAATAGTCCTCTTCCGGTAACGGGCGGGCTGATAGTATCTCCACCGGAAGCTTCCCGGTATATTAATGTCCTCATCCGGCGCGGCCAACTATGATAGTATATAGCTCATATTTTCACGCACCTGTGAAGATGAAGAATGGGTACCATCATGAACGTAAAAAAAGAGGTGAGATGATGAATTTAACCCGACCTTTGACTTCACCAATAACTTCTTTCCGCTTTGCGAGCATGCTCGGAAAAGAATTATGTATGCAAAGGGGAATATGCGATATCTTAATTGAAACCAATTGTTGCGTACTACGTAGTTGTATTGTCAGATTGTGAACGATTTAGTTAGATTGTTGGAGGGGACGGGGAAGGGAGGGGGTCTTTAGTATGAACATTACTAGTTGATAACATACACACACCTTGTCATAATAACTACTCCCCCCCCCCCCCCCTCTTGATTCTCTCAAATGTCGGCAAGGATGCGCGGACGTGACCAGCCTTCGAATATGGTCATCACATCGGTATCACATCGCAAAATGCAAAGCACTTTCTTGCACTGCGATGTACTTCTCAAAATGCATATATCGATGGTTGTGATGAAATTCCCATAATGCATAACGATGGCTATGACGTACCGGCTCTGAATAACAGTGCTAAATTAATTATGAGAAAATGAAATAGAATGAAGAAACAACACACACACACACACCTCCTGGTTTGGTCAGAAATAAAAAAAAAAATCAGCAATTAGGCTAATCTAGAAAAAGCGCAAACCACGATCTAGGAAACCATCCTTATATCCATATCAATCACCGAAGGATCTGCAGACCGGTAGCCTTTAATACGACTGCTGTAAACTAAAACAGATGAAAATTAATGAGTTTCATTGCCAGACACAATTGCCACACCCCAAATGAAACCCCCCCAAAAAAAAAAATGTCTCATAGAATCAGTTTTGAGTAGCAGTTTTTGGTACACTAAAATATTTCACTAATTTGACATTGGAGATGATCGTTGGTCCACATTTGTAATGTGACAATTGAGCAAGTCAAGGAAATTAAGAAAAAAAAAAAAAACTCTGTCGTAACTTCAATTGCCAGAGACAGGTTCATGGAAGTTAGTCACAGGCAGTATCATAATCCTTTGTGAAAGGCAACACAAAACTGCCGTGACTGAATCAAACACCGATACCAGCATTGGCTATAGCACTTGAAGTACATATGGGGGAGTGACGCAAGGGCTGTGTCAGACACTCAGACTTGCTACTGTGCCGCTATGGATATGGTCAGTGACGAATTAACACTGAGAAACATTATCCGAGCCACTTTACATTGTAACTTAACATCATGACGCCACTGACGCAGTGACGTCATCGTGCCAGCTCCCAGGAGTTCGATCAGCTTAAAGGCTGTATTGCATCACCCTAAGCTATATTTTTACCTCCCGGAAAGCAAAATTCTCAACTGGTCCTAAGTTACAGTACTCTTAGATTGACAGTAAATTCGAAAGATGCAGAGCAGCTCATACTACACAGCGTACACAGGGATCCATTGTTTTGATTACACATGTGGAGGAATGTAAGACAGGTCTGAGGGAGGGACTAGAGGTAGGTGGTTGGGAGAATTGAAACTGTCTGGGGTGATGCATTACAGCCTTTAAGGCAGCTACTGGTTTATTAGCTCAAAGAAATTATTATCACTTGATAACACTGCAGACTTATTAGAGGGCTATGCACGTCAGTATGTATACACTTAGGATATACTCACCAGCACTGTCATAGCTAGGCGACCAAACTTCATAATCATTGAAGAATTAGATCAATCTGAGCTCTCAAGTTGCTAATAAGCCGATATTAATTATTAAAGTCATTAATGAACGTTATTGTTAATTCTACAATCTTCATTCATTCAAGTTTTTGTAATGTCGAACAGAAGAAGTAAAGAATACGTGTGTGTGTGGGGGGGGGGGGGTCTTCCTTCTTAATTTTGGAAGACTTCTGTTTTTGGTACACATTTACGTAGTTTTGGTAAATTTTTATTACTCATATACCAATTGATGTATCGGCCCATAATTTGGTTGTGGCAATGGTGAGAGGGGAAAAGGGAATGGGGGTGGGGTGTCTCAATTTGAACGTGATCGACGCTGTAAAGTACAATATTCCCTTGCTATCTGTCACCATCTGCCTCCCTGGACGAGTGACATGTGACGCATCACTTTCAATGATAGTGATGAAATGGGAGACCGCAGAGATCCACCTTCTTGAGAAAGTCAGTGTTTTCCTCCAAACAGAAACAGGAAGTTCTCGTTCGGATAAACTCATGGATACTTGACCCTGTGTATACCCCCATGGTGACGGACTAAGGAGTATTAAAACAACAGGAAATAGAAGAAAATCGCGATTTTCTGCTCTTAGAAATAAGTTAAGAGCCGAAAATTTAAGTTAATTGATTCGAGGGTACGGTCACACGAGGTGACTTCCTCGTTGACTTCCGGTCTCTCCTTTACCATAAGTTATTGTACACCTCTGTGCGGGCTGCTTGGTCCATACACATTCATCACCACAACCCACGGAAAGAGATTAAGTGATAAAAAGTAAACTTTGATGAAAACTAAGAAACTTGATTTTCCGTTTGAGGAAGAATACCGATATTATCATTTAATGCCTTGTAATTTAAATAGTTAACAGATAAAAACCGTAGAGGATAGGCCGATAGTTGTAAAACTTCATTTTAGTTTGTCAGAGTCACTGGGGATTTGATGTGTTGGGGGTGGGGGTGTTGATCACCTTTTCAATGTGATATATTTCAACATGTAAAGTAATTAAGTTAAAAAGATACCTATTTAAAGATCAATCATTCAAACAAAACACGAAAAGCCACCGTGAAAGAGGTACTCTATTTCAATACATTTCATGATAATTCAGGGAGTACATATTGCCTTGACTTATCGCTGTCGTGTCATTTTCTCCGCACTCTTCTGTTTTTCTTTTGTAAGATTTTCTTAATTTTTTTTTTTTTTTTGTCGCCTGAAATGTTTTCCCAGGATATCTGACTGAGATGAAACAGCAATGCTACCATCATAGAATACAAACACACTTCAATACAAAATGTGTACTACGGTACTTTATATACGTCCACACCTCTTTACAAATTTCCTTTACTATGTGATTTAAATACTGGACACGTGCTATTGTCTCTTTGGCCATGGATCTTTTCTCTGGAATTCTCTTTCAGATTAATTTCCACACCGCTCTAAGGAGCACATGTAGTCTCTGTACAATTACAGGATAATCTGGAGATACAAATCTTCATTAATATCTTTTGGGCGCCCATGTTTATGTTTTTATGTAATCACAGCAAGCCAACAAAGAAAATAATACGATACCAGCATAAACACAGACCCAGTGATTAACAGTACTGAGTGCCCTCATTACAGTATACATATATGCACAGACGGTATAAGACCCTTATCATCCTATTCAACAGACTATTCCTTTTCCAAATTCTTGTAAAATACCCTCTCCCTACTTAATTTTTCCTTTCTTTACAGAAATGCCGGTAACACCCCAGAATTAGGAAAGGAACCAAATTTAACATGATAACGGTTGATACTATGAGAAAAAATAACCTTATCTTTTAAGTCCTGACTGATCGCTTGGAGTTTTATCCGTGTCCTTTGGTAATGTTCTGCAGAACACAGCAAGACATATTACACACCTGACCGTCTGGGAACTTAAGAAACTGATATTTATATGGAACAATATCCTTGTTCCTTTTTAAAATTATTTTTTTTTTTATTTGGCACCCTACTGCGTACCCATAAGGTACCGAAAGCTTGCACCACCATTTATAAAGGTGTTCATTGAATTGAAATTCACACTTCAAGCTAGGTATACGTGATATGTTTAATCGTGATTTTTCCATCAAACTTGCTGTCACGTGGTCTCGTTTAACATACAGAGCTATCTCGTCTTTCTCAAATGCCCTTTAAGGAGTACTGATGATATGATGGTCGGAGAAAAATAAGTGTTTTCACCGAGTCAAAATTTCGAACCGGGATACCTGCAGTCTAAAAGCCTGTCAGTTACCCGGGTACCCGAAAATGTAATTTAGAGGGCGAGTTCGACATTTTGCTTGGCAGGTTAATACAACACCAGGTACCATGAGTCTGACGCTGAAGAGTTCTCAAACATACCGGTACAAGTATCCGTGTCATACATGCAAAGCAGGTTAGTGAAACTTTGGATCCGGGCAGAACATAGTCGGTCGGTTACCGAGTCATCTGGTTGAACAAACACTCGAAAACATGCAAAAACTGACAAACGAAATCATGCCAACTCTATTTCGCATATTGTTATGTGGACACCATTTGCATTTGATACCAGAATTGTTTCGATGCACACCTTTTAGTTCTTATTTGGAAGCCCTGGACTTTCCACGAGAGGAGAGGGATGGATCGACAAAGTTAACTGTTGGTATTAAAACAGAAGAAAAGATCAAATATGAGAAAAACATATTATTAGACCTTGAGATAAAGAAACGGACAAACTTGCGGGCGAAGGGGTCGTGAAAGGTACCGCATGTCATGGTAATATCACAAACAAAATGTTTTCCGTGTCAGTATCTCAATCATAGAATAGAATGTTAATTTTATATGAACGTATGTCATGTCCTTCTTTAAAAAACAAACATGAATCCTTAATCTAAGTACAGAATGTTATTCGCATATCTATAGGCATATACTGCTCGTTTAGAAGTCTCTATACACTTAACACAAGAGTTGTGTGACATGCAATAAAAAGAAGAGACTGGCTTCATTTAGAAATTGAAGAGTGATCCCCGGAAGATAATTTCTTTGAAATTATTTTCAAATTTATGTATTATCATCCTTCAGATACATGCTTTTTAAAAGTCTGAAGAATTTTGACAGACTTGCAAAAATTTTGACGTAGCCTGTGCTGTGCAGTGTCGTTGTTTCTTTTGTTCTCTTTGCGGCCTCTTAACAACTTTGCCTTTTACTTCAGACATTGGTAAGTGATGTTAATATGCCGGTCAGAGAAAACAATATTCAATTCAAAAGTAAATGCCTCACTGCATATCAAATTTAAATTGACCTTGAAATGAATATAAAGAAACAAAAGGATCATACATAAGCCACATCATGTAAGTCCCCTTCTCGTCACAAATCTGCATACTTACATTCATGATGCCGGTGTAAGATGGGAATTTATAAAATGATCAGTATTTGAGTATTTTTTATTTAATTTGTGGCTCTTTTCAATATTTTGCATGATTAATACAGCAAATACTCCAAAATGTTCATGTCACAAGACCTTTACAGTATAGTTAGCGAAAAAACACAGTCCGAAGCGCACATTTAGTTTAGTCTGCTTGTTTGGCCAATTTGTCTAATTACGGTAATAAGTAATTCTATAGGCCTACTATGGTCTTAGAAACTTGGAAAGCATTATGCATGCCGGCGAACCAAATCATTGCTGATTATTCTCACCTATCTAGTGGCACTCCCAATAATCAAGTGAAACGTTGACCCCTTCGGAGGGGGAAGTTGGGGTGGGAGCAGGGAGTTGGTTGGAAGCACCGAGAGGGCTTTCATCAGCATTAGTGTGTGTTTAATGCTCAGCCAACGACTGAAAGAACAAGGACCCTCACACAGAATCAAAATGTCTTTATTGTGCCTTGAGAGTTTATTTTGTAACGTAATTTTGTTAAATGTTTATTTAGATAACAGTACTTCTGATTGCAAACTCAGGTTTATATCAAGTTGCGACACCAAGTCTAGTCCATTTTTTTAATCCCTCACCGGTAACTCGTGCTCTACAGTCTCGCCAGTCTCACGGCCATAGGGCGACTAATATCAACCTGCTAGTTTTATTCAACAGTTATAAAGTCATAAATACGGCCAAATTATGTATTTCGACAAGCGCTCACCGCGTGAAAAATAGAGAACCGAATAGAGATGGAGGCCGTGACAACTCATGTATTTTGAACAATTGTCTTGTTGAGTTCACCCTCTAGTGTAATGTCTCGACAATTATCACACACTCGCCTCTCAGGCTACCGCCTTTAATCTCCCAGAACGACTAAATATATACTCTGGCAGTTCAAATCGACCACTTTCTCACGATCGGAGCCTATTTAAAAGGAGTAGGTCTACGCTGTAGTTAATTCGGCATTCATAGGTGGCTGAGGAAATGTTCCAAACTCGAACTCCCAAGTATCCTAAAATAAAGATGAGAGCAGGGGGTAAACAGGCGTGGATGGTAAGGGTGGGGTAAGGGGATTAAAATGGGGCCGTGTGAGGGTTCAGCGGGTCGACCCAGTTACAATCTCTAGACCAGAGTTGATCATCAGAACTTCAGAAGATGGAATAAGATCAAGGAAATAAGAAAGATGGAATAAGAAAGATGGAGTAAGATCAAGCCGGAAAGTAAAACTCCCGAGAACTTTCGACGAGTTGATCATTCTCCTCAAACCTCGGTGAGATATCTACACTTCATTAACTGATGAAATGGTGGTGACCGGAAAACTCCTCTAGGACAATTTTTCCCCCATACAATTTCCCTTCAGACAAGCTTCCCCCCGCCCCGACAATTCCCCCTTGGAGATGAATTTTCTTTAGCGATCGGGCTAGGGTTGAGTTTAGGGCGGCTTGGAATTGCCTTGCCCGAGGGGGTATTTTTCGAGTTGGGATTTGATCAGGTAGGAATTGTCCGGGCTGGGGAGGGGGTTGGGGTCCAGGAGCCGAAATAACACGGTACTGATCTTATAATCACTTCAGCCAAATAGTTCGCAATGGAAAGCAGATAAGGCAGGTGGAGGGAAAGAGCCAACGACATTTAGTGTGATAGCAATATCGTTATCACTCGAATAGATACTGTCATAAACTGTTTTTATGTCGAACTCAGTGATGATACTTCCAAGACAGTTTCTTACTTTCTCTGCGGTGCAAATCTTGTCCAATGTGGGGTCTGCTCCAGTTATGTGTTTGATATATGTTTTAAAAAGAAAAAAATGAAAGAGAAAAGGGGAAAGGGGAGAAACATCTGGTTCCGAACGTTTATCTATCTATTATATACGATTGGGTCAATCTAAAGTCAAGAACTTATTTGAATAGAAAATATATACTTTGTATACTTTTTTAAAATGGACACGGTTTACACATTCGAGGAACAGAGACATTACAAACAACAAACATATACCAACTGACCGGGGTATGTTCCGTTGTTATTTATTACAACGTGTGGCGTCAAACGCGATAAAAATCAGGAGCATATTTTCCTGTCAGCGAGTTCCGGGTGAGCTTATACATTATATCATATAAACTATAACAGTGTTACCTGTAGCAACAAGATCATTAAATTGTAAACACAGCAGGCTATCCGGCAACTTGAAAAAAGAGAGATTTGTGTTCAGTTATCTTCGAAGAGGCCTAGCGTATGAGATTCGGTTTTTCACCCCACGGTCTTGGGACTCAAACCCAGAGGAAAAAGAGGGAGGTGGGATGATGGTACGGGGGGGGGGGGGGAAGAGAATGAGCGTATATATTGCAGGGTTGAATCTAGTTGATAATTTTTACATTTTTACATGTAGACTAAAATAGCCGCATTATGATACACTATTTGTGAAATTCTCCGCACCCCCTCAGTATTTGTGTTCTAAGGGCCTTGACCGTCTGTTTTCTTCTTAACTTGGCCCTATTAAGCCCATTACCTCCTACTCCTTGACTTAAACTTCACTGACATTCAACCAATTAAGGTTACATTCCCATTCGTTAATTGTGACGTACTAAGTCAGATCGGAGAGTATGAAGTGTGACATCTTTCCCTTCAACAATGGATCCTCCTCTTTACTTGAAATGACGTCATGTACTTATTTTTATGACATTAACAGATGACGTCAAACAGGCAGAAACTCACTACAAAAGAAATACATAGTATTAATGAGATGCATCGACAGTGCAGCTTAGACAAGTCAGTGCGGGGGGGGGGGGGGGGCGACGGATGCAATGGCATCACAGAAAAGTTTTCAGTTTAGTGTCCTACAAATTAAGGTTCCAAGAACAGCGAAACTTCATAGAGAGATCATCCCTACATATATTACTCTGCAGATTTGATTTCAAGTTGACTCTAACTGATTTGTAAACTAAGTTTGTTTCTACAATGTATTTAATTGTATTTTCAATTAATTTGTATTTTCGTTCTGTTTGATGAATCCATCACGTAGGCTACTGAATAGCCTATATAAAAAATCACAAGAAATTCATACTTACTACATAAACACGAACTTTCTGGGTTGTCCAATTATGACTGGATATTCTGTTATCGTTATTATTATTACTGGGGCGCGCGTCGCCAGGCTCGAATCACATTGACCTCTGACCTCAAGTTCATTAAACAATTCGCGCAGCTCGTAATTCGATATCTCCGAAACTCCTCATCATTGTCTGCGTAGTTTCCGAATGTGAAAATCGTTGGAAGTGATATTTCCATAAAACCACTTCCCCAACTTACTGCCGCTATTTTTATGCCCAAAATGAAAATGTTGTTTATCTTTCTCTATACTCGCGTACGTGCCGCTGGTAAGTCATTCATAAACTGCAGTCTTTACCGGTAAAATGTAGGCTGACATTAGGGACCTGTAAACGCAGCTCTATTTACTTCTGACATCAATGTTATTCTCGTTGTCACATCCATCATACCTATAATGGATTGGAATTTAGGCCTGAACACCCTTATTCTGAGAGTGTGAAGATACAAGGCAGACATTTAATTTTTTTTCTCTGTAAGTTCTCCCTTCTTTCAAATAAGTCATAAGCAGGCATCCTATAACGATTGCTAAAAAAAAAACGAATCTTGATGAACCAAATTCTAACCATTTTAATAGCTTTATCCGCAGGAAATTTAGACACAATTTAACAAACCAAATTTTCGGCGCACTTGATAGTTGAAAGGAAAATTTGAATTTTATTGGCATTCCCTGTCAAATGGAGAGAACATTTTGGTCAAAATATGTTCATATACTTAGCGAATACTTGTACCCATATATCTTTCCACAGATGCAATAGTGAGGATCATTGGGAAAAGTAGGCCTAAGTCTTTCTCACAACTACGCATCCATCTTAAATGATGTGTAACAGTCGTAAGCGCAATAATTATTCCCAGAAGTCCTGTTTTGCGAGGGATTCTCCATTTGCACGGCCACTAAACCATGAAAAAACCTGGCGTCACTATACTTTGTACGGAGATTTTTTCGTTATTTCTGATCATACGTACGTGGACATATTTCCTGTACCAAATCCAACAGTTTTGTTTGTTTTGTTTTCTTTCTCTTTAAAACAGAAGGTTACCAAGTGAAGACAAAACTGCACGAGCACTATTACTGTAACTGAGAGGAATGAATAAAATAGTGACTGAAACAATTATATTAAACGAAAGATCCTAAGACGCCCTCGAGTGGAGGAAGCCATTTCAATGATTATTTTGAACCGAAGTATAAATCGACACTCAAATACGGTATTTCCGGCAAGAAAGATATTGCGCTTGTTTTACCGAAACTTTTAACTTCATATTTTTATAACCAGCAAGTTTACGGGCGTAGAAAGATGGATTATTCCAAATAAGGCAATACCCTAGACTGCTTTGCGAGAAATTAACACTTTTTCACAGACACAAAAATTACTTTTGTTGTTTCCACAGAATACTTTGATCAGCCAACCTTTTCAAACAATGGAATGATGTAAATTCTATAATCCTTCTTATGTACATTTTTCGTTTGTTTGAGGAAGATAAAGCTGGTGCTGTGGGTTTCTTGTTGACACTGAATGGTTTGATATAATGACTAGTCTGCTAGAGCCAGGTATGCCATCATCATGGTGCATTTATAACTCATATTTTCCTCTTTTAATGCAAGATGTCGGACAAACCACAACACCGTCAATCGACTGACTGAAATTAAAGACGAATAGATGAAAAATGCAGAGGCTGGTGAGAATGGAGATAAGGAGGAGTGGAAGGGTCGGTTTCCTCCTCCAGGATGAAATAAGTAAAGATCATATAAAATCAGTCAAATTGTCATTAATTTTCATTACGTGTGACGACTAATGTACTAGAATATAGACTCTAGGCTGGTTTGTAACATCTTCATGGAACTCCACACCTTTCTCATTCCAAATCCGGTGTTTGGTGGACAGCTGACGATCACAATTTAACTTAGTTCTGTGGAAGGTATCTCTTTCCCATAATTTAGCTGATTAAGAAAGAGTTTGGGAACTTGAAAGAGTAGTGGGCAAGACGTGGGCATGAGTTATTATTTAGCATATATTGTGCTCACTACGACGATGTATAGGCAGACCTCTTTCGAACTTTTATGCGCATGTGGCGACGGACAGCAACATACAGGCTGTTTTGTATAGATAGACCAACAGTTTCTCCGTGTTAACTTCCCAGTTTGCTTATGGACCGAAAAGAAGATCCAAACATGACGGTCTAAAGTATAAAGTCTGATACCAAGATATAAAATAAAGCAACAAAAAGGTAACTTTCACAATTGTACCTTGTTATTTGTTTCTTTGTTGTTTTTTCCGTTTACATTTAGTTTCCACTGATGGTTATTATCATGACATCTGAACATACCCGGGCCCCGACTCGTCATCTTTTTCCTATCGTTGTTGAGGTTTGCGCATGTCAATATATATATATATATATATATATATATATATATATATATATATATATATATATATATATATATATATATCCCTCGGTGACGTACGATCATCATTGCTCATGTGATCATCATCGACAGTCACATGACTAGTGCCCTTGACAACTGGCCATCCATCACTACGGTTTGCCCCCCTTGGCGACGATTTAAACCAACTCATTACAGGACCAATTTCGTCTTTTGGAAACCAAAATAACGACAGAAAAAAAAATCGAAGTCTGATCCTACTTGGCCTCTTCTCTCCCGATTCTTGCCACAAGGTAGGACTACACTTCCTTCTTTACCCATCATGTTCAAAATAGAAATGGTTTCCAATTCCGTTCCTCAACCACAACTAGAACATAAATGATACCATTGTACCTAATACATAAAGTACATTGCCATTGATGGGGAATAACCACCGGTCTAATAGTTCTCCTCTTCACAAGAAACATAACTTTTTTTTTTCAATTTTCTTACCCATTTTAGAACCCGCTGTGAGAGAGTCACTTCACATTATCGAAAGGGGCTGCACTAGGACCCTGCCAAGCCATAACACTAGGCCACTTCCTGACCCAGATAACTCGAAAAAAAAGTTAGGAACATGACCCCACGTTTGATCATCGTTGATATTCTAGAACGATTATGTTATTAAAATTGCTTGGAAGTAATGCTGTTATAATTTGTTACAGGCAGGGTCTCCTCGTCTGAAGTTTAAACAATACAGCGTGACCGGAATCCGGTTGCCAGTTTTGGAAGGCGGTTCAGTACGTTAAAGGTGACCAAAGCAGTGACTAGCAAAACCGACACTGAATACAACATTATTATTGTAGTATGGTACACTGATACTGATACAGTATATTAGAAAGTGATAAACTTTCATAGATATGTGTGTACATACTATATTTATTTCCCTATACTAATTGCTTCTTCTTTTTTCTTATGTATTTTGTTTCCTTGCTTTTCTTTTTGGGAGTAATCAGCCCAACAAGCCTACAAAGGTTTTTTTTTCAGATTTCTTCCTTTCGCAACATCATTTGTAACAATTAATGTCACGTCTTGTATAATTACTGTAAATTTTATGTGTATGTTATGAGGAAACAAATAAATGAAATGAATACTGAATAATACTTACCAGGACGAATTCTGTAGCAACAGCAAGACATCGAATAGATGTGATTTATTTGCCTGCATACATAGTTCCGGTTCTGGTATCGAGAGAGTGGTTTCGGTCACGGAGTGCTGCTTAAGTGCACCCTGCTCCACTTCCCTCCCCCCCCCCCACTTACCCCGACCCACACACAAGGTACGCATGTGTAAGCAAATCAATTATTGTTTATTACGTTCTTAGAGACACTGATGTGAACGTTGGTAAAATATTAAAAGGAAAAAAAAGGAGCGAGAATGAAAAAGTAGAGATCAAATTCAATAATAAAACAATGGACCAATACTTCCTTTTCTTTTGTGGTAAGACAAAATACATTTACATGGCCTTTGTTGCTTACCAACTACCAACATGGTATTACTGAATTGAATGAAATATGTTTTGTGCTGTAAATATACGTTACGTGCTGTGAGCATTTTTTTTCCCTATTATATCGAATGTTCGATGAGTTCCATGTGTGCCAGTCATAACTACACAGGTCGGCGGCCATTTTGCTGCCTAAAGCGCGCACAGCACCCGAAAGGCAGGTCCAGTTATACCGTAGTACAGTTACTAGGAGATGTATTCACAGGTAACGTCTGCATATGGACTGAATCTCTTTACTAGCTCAGTATTCTGTTCTATTCTATGTAGTAACAATCAGTCTATTCAGACTTTTAACAGTCGTTTGTATTTCACTATGTGAACCGTTGGCTCCTTGTACTATATACCGTACATTGTTGAATTGTGGTTCACTCCTTCGCCGGTTTAACATAATCCGTGGCGCATTCTTCCTGATCTATGATGACTGCCTTTCACTTGATCCATGATCATTGCACCTGATCCATGCGTTAATGTTTTCAACTGATCGAACCACAGGCGAAATGTAATCATTGTAAATAACTGTCAATTGAGCGCATTACAAACCATATTATTCGTAACTTTCAACAGTCCAATTCCCTACTGCATTGGACCTATTTCAACGTTGTCTAGACAGGGTGGGGCCCCGCCAAGGAGGCCTTATCCAGAAAAATGTTCCTAAAATCATGCACATCTGTCATGGCCCTCCTCGTGGTTGTAAATGACTACACCAGTGGATTCATTAGAACTGACGGTATTATCAAGCGACCAAGTCATAGGCTTATAACCTTTGACCCCGAATTAACGTCTCCTCTCCTGCAGACCACAACGGTTATCGCAAAAGGCAAAATATCGAGCAATCACCGAAAAGTGGTAATGTCATTTTCTAGACAGAAAACTGAGATATTAATAAAGCAACATGATGTGTTTGGGCCTCTCTCTCGGTAAGGACTTCAAAGGGATCAGGTGGCAACTTTAATCACATCGTTCACGATGTGCATGTTGACGAAAATTGAGAAATATCAACCATCCTCTTACACAGTGATGAGGTTTTTTTTCTCAATACGGAGGATAGCAGATCCATTAAGCTGATTTAATCCAGATATGTGGTCAGCAAAGTTCGCGAATTTGAACCGAATTAGAGATTAAAGTGGGGTAGATCAATAGAGAAAAAAGGTTCTTAAGGCAGTGACTGAATGCGAGGCTCTTAGCGATCAAGTAGATGTGAAGTATACTCCTCCAATCAGCATTATAAAAAATAAATCGTTTTATGCAGGCAGCAATTGGGTAACTGAACCCGGTTCTGTATTTGTCAAACTTCTTTCGTATAAATCACCATATGGGATATTGATATGACATTATATACTATTAGTGAATATAAAACAAGGACTTTGCAACCTCTGCATGTCTTTTTTTTTTGGAGGGGGGTTGAAGAGAAGTTGTGGAAGGTGATACCCCCCTGGAGTGGATACAGTCCTTGACGTGAATTTCACGTGTATGAAGGACAACTCTTACTGTAAGTTTAATGCAAAACTATCGGAGTAACGATAACTTTGTGTGCAACTTCCTCAGATGAGAATTCAACTATTTTTATCGGCATTCCTTTTACAATTTATCCAATTAAAGTTAAAATAATGTCTCTTCAGTCATTCTAACGAGAACTAATTATCATAATCTCATCAATCATTGATTTTGCTGATCACAGGCTGTGAAAACATTCCACAATCATTATAAAATTTAGACTTTATGACGAGGGCCGTAAGTCCCTGCATAAAGCCCCACCACCTCATGGCCGACAAACACGTGCATTTACGCACACGCTTTGAGGAAAAAAAACAAAACAAGATTGAACATTCTCTTGCAAATATTCAGGTGTATCTCATACTTAGAGAATGCAGCACGAAACTAGCATTATCGCACGGTAGACTTTGCAAAATTTGTTATCGGTAGTGTGACATGAAAATGACATTTTGGAGTATTGGGTGCATTCATCATTCAAAACGTTTAAAGTAGCCACAAATTCCATCAAAATCCGTCAAAGATTGACAATTTCACAGCTGATGTGAATAAAAATTGGCTAAGTATGTAAATTTGTGACGTCAAGATATGGACTCCGATCATATGTCTTATGTTAATCCTTTGTTAACTTAATCTTTATTTCAAGGACATCTCAAAACCGGTAAGTAATATAAACACAATTAAAAGGGGTTTTCACTCAGGGCTTTACAACTGCTGAATGAAGGTAGCTTTTTTCTAGATGCATGTCACACAACACAGTACCACGCCCGTCCTGTACTTAAGTTTTCGCCGGCACGAATCTTGGACCATGTGACAGTATAGGCCTTAGTATTCTTTTAATACAACTGGTAATTACAGTATGTATACTACCGTGTATCCTAACATTTGGCGTCACCTTCACCCTCACTCAGAGATGATACTATCAGGCATACACCTCCAACAGTGAGCATCCACTACTGGTACTTATAAGAGAGTGTCATAACGTAAAACCAATAAAATGTTGTTTGCATATTTCGTTTTTCGACTTAATATTGATGGAGATTCCTTATGGGGAAATCTTACCCACTCCACCTCTCCCTCTTCTAGAATGTATATTACGACCCCCTTAGGAATATTGAAAAGATCACTGTTTTTCATGTTAAAGAAAACGAAGATTTTCCACGGTTTGGCCTTCCGAATGACATTTTTTTCAACCGCTTAGCTTAGCAATGATTGACCTTAACGTAACCCCACCGTTACGCGCTAAAATAAATCCCTTTGGGAAATATTAATTCTGTGAAATTATCATGATTTCTTGGTAGTGATCGTTTCCACGGCCAACCTTTTCTTTCTTCTTTTCTTGGACGGTGGGGGGGGGGTTTAGGTTGGTTAGTTAGATGTTCGATTCATGCAAAGCTTCTCACGTGGGGAAGAAAAGCATCGCAACAAAACAGTCTTTTTAAATTTGATATCATCTATTAGCTAAAGTCAGTGTCACCTTTGTAGTTCAATGACCGGGAGGTCGGCTGAATTACTAACACAGGGGGATGGTCGATCCCGAGCCAAAATATTGATAAATTACGGCGGTTCAGAAATAAAAGATGTCCGGTTCTGAGAATTTAACATTTTGCACTTATTGCGGTGGGATATGCAAATCTAATTCAATGAAAATCGCAATCTTTATTGAAGTTACTCCAAGGAGAAACGTATGCTGACGTCAACGATTCGATACATTCAAAAAAGAATGTTATAAAATATAAATCTACCCCTCTTATTATGAAAGCGACTGGACTGCATAGTCTAGAAAATGGTTTTTCGTTACAGGACTGCATGCATGTAGTGCTTAGAAGGAATGTTACAACATTAAAAAAAAGAACATCAAAGAATATTATCAAGGATTTTACTGATTAACGTGTTTTACACGTATATCTTATATTAGTTACAAGTGACATTACAATATAAGCTGGTAATGTGTGATAGCCGTGCGCTGTCCCGAAAGATGAAGCTTGTCTTTTGCTTTAGCAAATACAAATATATATTGCAGTCATTGCTATGCGTGGGGTAATATCTCTGGAAACCTTTTACCGAGATGGAAAAACATTGAGGACGTCATTTCAGTTAAAAACGTAGAATATGGAAATGGAAGGTGATTAAAGGAATAGGCCCACCCCCCACAAAAGTTCTTTCTTCGTGGCGAACGAACCTACTATAGTAGACAAGCATTAAACTTCTCAAATCAGCACACAGTTAAAGGAGATAAAAAGGAAGGGGGTATTCGAACTCCAAACTCAACAAAAGCTAACGGAATTTGACGCTGACATACAGTCAGTTGCAGTATAAAGAGCAGTAGAACGTAGGCTGATCCCATACACCCCAAAATGACAGTGCAGTCACTCCATGAAGAGAGAGAGAGGGGGGGGGGGGGAGGAGAGGGGGAGGCACCCTGACTGACTAAGTGTAAAAGAAGGGGAAGAAAGCAATACAAATCAGGCACCTCGGGGCCTGAACCTGAGCTACATGGCTTTTAGAAGGGCCAATTACGTTGGTCTATAGGCCCCATCCTTACACTGCCCTAACTCGACACTTCTCCATAATCAAAAGTGATCATGCTCCGAAAATGTTGCCGACCCCCACCCCCCCCCTTTGCCTCCCTTAAAGAAAAAAAAAGAGTCATTTATCACAATTGAGAGTCATATGTTATATCATTCGTGATGCAATTGTATGGATTTGACAATAGTTAAGTTTGGACAGTAGAAAAAGAAAGTGACCACGATTTTACGAGCAGTTGACGTTACAATATATGACACAAAAGGTGTATAAGTTGGAACAATTTCACCGGAAGACCGTAAATCTAAAATCAACTTTCTATCAGTGACTAAATTTCCTCAAGAAGTATATTCAATGCTAATCTATCGATGAATAATCAGATTAAAGATGAAAGTTTAAAGCAACAATGCTTCACCTGGCGTTGCTGCTAGACATCTCCTCAACTGGCATAAATCGATTATTAATTTACTCGTGCTTGCCTACACTCAGCTTATTGCTGCTGCTGATACAGAGCACAGATGAATAACACTGTATGGTCCATGCCACATTGTGACCCAATATTGTCACCAAACTATAAATACATCCATATACTTGGAGGTGGACACTTAGAAGACTTTTTCATGACGTCAAGCATGCGAATCCCCAATTTTCAGGTACTGAAAGGGGACACTTATCAAACAACATTTCTGGAGGCTGGGGCAGAGGAGGGGTTGGGTGGGGTACATACCCATAACGAAATATTTAGTCGGTCTAATAAAAACTGTATGAATATGTTGACAAGGGCCATTCGTGAAAATATCATCATTGGTCCTATAAGGTAGCTGTTAAAGAGTTAACGGCGGCTTGTTTGTATCAAGGGAAAAAAATACTTGCTTCAGAAATGGTTGTTAGTCTCTAACAATGAAAATGAAGGAGTAACTGTATGGACCACTTTCATCGCCAACCCTATAGTCCCCGGTCCTCATTTCCGGTGAACTGTTGTATTGTGGTAGTATCTGTCGTAGTAGCAAGACCCCACTAATTAACAGATACTGAAGGTCATGCACCTACCGTATATGTCTGTGTGTTTGCAACTTTCCGCAGATCATCATCTGTTTTTTGTTTTTTTTTTTGAGCTGTTCCACTCGTTTGACCACCCTTATCAAGTTCCCATGCCATGCCGACGATATATACCGATGTAAAATTTATATGAAAGTGTATGACATGTACACAGGAATGAAATCATTTTGGGGTCACTTGGTATTCAAGAAGAGCCTGTTCGTGACCAAAATTTAAACAGTTACTTCAAAGCAAAGATTAGTAGTCTAGAGATGACTCACATCCTTTACACTTTTTGTGTCTTATTTTTTTTACATTTTTTGTCCATATTTTATATAACCTTCGTTCAATTCCATTGTGATAGCTTATAATATTATATGATATTTTACAGCCGTTGTTTGTTTACGTGAGTGCTTATTTATTTCTTTTTGTTATTTTATGGTTACGTAACATCATCACCATGGTTACTGTCATCCCGTTTCTATTCCTATGGTAACATATCATGGGAGTAACGAATGCGTAACTCATACTTGTGAATTTTTCTGTTGATAAAGGTTCTGTTCATGATAATCTGTTAATGATGCATGTCTATGGAACCATGAACTATCGCTAACCTATGATTAATTGCATGTAATATAAATCAAATAAAGTAACTATTACAAAAATGTCACCTTTATTTTTTTTTCTTTTCATGAAACATCAACGTTTTTGCATAGATTACGAGCATTAATGTAGGTGTATGCCCCTGAACATACTTCCATGTCAAAATACCGGTGTTCCTGGTGTCTGTCATGACGTAATGTTTACATGAGTACATGAAGAAGGTTTTCGTGATATCAAATGATAACATGAATGACATCCTTTGTTTGTATGACGCACCAAAACGTAACATGATAAGTATACCCTAGAGAAATGGATACTAAATTCCTCTGTATAAAAATTTCTATATATACCGGTGTTATTAGAATCTATCGATTAAACTGACCTTGAGTTATGTCGGGGGCTGACCTTTATAGATATGAGTCTTCTTTTATTAATGATTACAGGAATGGGGGGGGGGGGACCGTACATTCTTATTGGCTACATGTGAATACTGTTGTCAATACTCGTTTGATTTTAATCTAAAATGAAACAAAACAAAAACAAAACAAAAGCAAACCTCTTCACGAGAGGCATACTTTGTGACGTATGCCTTGCGTCACACACTGTAAGCTTGCTGCACCTCGACTGAGTGTGTGTAGTTTTTTTTATTCATACCAACAAATTTGACAATTTCTTAGTCTCTCCAAATAAGGATAGTATTTTCATTTCAAATTGATGTTTAGTGAGAGTCTATTTTTTTTTTACAAAAATAGATACCGGTCAGCTTTATTTGTTTTAGTGGATGGGGTTCACTTGTAAGCGGTGACCTGTTAACTAGGGGTGAGGGTTGGTCAAAGGATAGGGCTTGGTTAGCATACAAAATCCGCCGTATTTGCAATCAAGGGATAACTGAAACGTATAGTGAATATTGTTGTAGTTGAAATGAGGGTTGCTCAGTTCTATACCAGAGAACCAAAAATAGAACTCTATTATTAAATACCTCTGAAATTAGTACGGTTGTTTGCATAAATATTTTGCCCTTAGCGAACTGAACCTGCTTAAGTTCTTGCTATTTTCGTTCCATGACGAGCAACTGTCGTGGGCTTTCAGAAATCTATGTTGAAACCTGCATCGTATAAACATCAAACTAAAACTGAAGTATGGCTGCGTATATACGCATTTATCTTTGAAGAATGACCAGGTATTTTATATGCCTTCATGAGGCATCGTCCTATCTAATTAAACAAGTCGACGAGGTGTTGGAAGGGGAGAAAAATTGCTGAAGGGGGAAGAGAGACTGCTGGGTCTCGCACTCTTAGAATATTCGTTGTCTTGCAAGTGCGTCTATGTATGTGAAACGACAGTGCCCAGAAAGTTCGACAAAAAACCATGAATAGATAACCTTATCACCAATATTTCAATATTTAACGTTTCAGACCCTATACCCCCCCCCCCCCCCGCCTTTTCATCGTCGACCCCATTCCCGCACGAAAATGGTACAGCCTAAATTAAAATGTATTTGTAAATGTTGTGCATATACTAAACTTCATGGCCTCAGTGCTCCCTCTGCCGATTCCGTCGCAAAATGTGATCCAGCACAGGCAACTGATGTTAGGAATATTAATAATAATAATAAAAAATGTGTTTATCGCTTTTTTTTTCAACCGTTAATCATGGGTTGCATGACGTCTGGGTGACTATATTCAATGGGCTGACAACACTGCTAAAGCTGACACGTCGTAACCAATGTGACACGCCGTAACCAATGCCACACATCAAATGACGAAGACTTTGAATAACCATTAAAAAGTAGGACAAGTATTTTCTCCGACGGATAATCGGAATACTGGGCCAGCAACCCCAACCTGGATTGCAAACTTATTGGTTAATAATACCGCATAAAATACATAAAAAACACACGGAGGCATTTTCATAAACTGTGGACTTCATGCATTTTTTTTTATGTCGTATTAAATGGGTCATTTAACTGGGACTCTGTACCCTCAAAGCGGACTTTGACTCGATTTCTTGTAAGTTGGTCAATGGACTCACTTTATATTGGCATAACGGCTTCAGGGGTATCGTTGGGTATAGGATTGGCAAATGGAAGGCATATAATGTATATTGCGGATACATGATACCGTAGTCTCCCACTGACTTAATAGTAGACCCTACAATATGACACATAGCGATGAGGCACTCAACTTACTCCATGCCAAACTTGATAACCGTGTGCGGCGGTAATCTACCGACAACCACCGTCTCACCTGAACGGTGATGACTCAGTCTGACGTCATAGATGGAATTCAAGTAACCAGCCTGTGATGTAGCGTCTTGCTGGGGTAAAACGAGGGGTAGAAGAGAGAAGTGAAGCGGGAAGGGGAGCGCGGGAGACATGACGGGAGGATAGGGGGAGGATTGTCCACGGAAGGAACAGAGGAACTGACGATAGTGTAGGGATAAATGTTGTGTAAAAGTTAGGTGCTGAACATAAAATTTTTAAATCCTCCGTTTTCAACGTCAAAGTTATGAACTGTACTAAATAAGATTGGTATGACTTAGATCGCATACATGTTACCTCTCAACATTCTGTTTCAAGTCCTACTTTATAATCATACTGTGCTGAACTTGCAAACCAGTAAATGTTAGAACAAAAACAAAATTGCAGTTCGATCGCAACTGCTAATGTGAACCTTCTTTCGACCTGAAAATTTTTCCTAATGATTCCTGGAACGTGCATGCATTCCATCTATGAAGGATTGTATTCACCAGGCAACAGATGAAAGCGGTCGAACTAATCCATGGTGCTCGGCCAAAATTCCGGCCATTCACCCTTATTCGTCTCTGAGCAGTCCATCCGGTAATTAAAAAAAGCTGTGAGTTCCGAGAAACGACTTTCTATATTAAGTAAATTCGCATTACCTGCAAACAATGTTACGTATATGATGCTGTCATTTTTTTTTAACTGTGGTTTTGCGTTGGGTGAACTGAAGTTCGTCTTGTTAGAAGAAATCACAAACCAAAAGCACATAATTCAGCCAAGTAGTAGGCCTTTTAGAGAGTTGCCATCCACTGTATGTATTAAAAATGCAGGTAGGTGAACTTTGTCATTCGCAACTCAGTTAAAGTAATATGATTAATTCTAACATAAATGTTGACATGTCTGGTTGAAAGGATTAAATCATGTTGCTGTGTACGAGTCGCTAGAGTATTTAAAGGTCAGAACTTTTGAACGACTGAATTTTTTTTTTTTTATGTCATCACGAAATTGTGGAGTTATGAAGCCGACAGGTTACAGGCCTATCTACTTTTTTTTATTTTCTACTACTTTTTTTTCATTCCTTATGTTACGCCAAGCCCTTGATATTCCACAGAAGCCTCTAACGTATTTTGTACACTTGTGCCGTCGTAGTTGGAACCTTCTTATTTCATGATATTGTCTAATAGTGCTGCGTAGTAGAACCATGTAGAAAGGATTAAGTGCACGATAGGCTACATGAGGCCAATAACTACACTATACAGACTAGGTCTTGATCTATGCCATATGTCTCCTGCTATAGCTTATCTGACAGAGAACAGCGTTTATTGTGACTAAAGTCAGCAATTGTTTTTATTTTCTTGATCAGGTTCAGTCCACAATCAATTAGGCTACATATTAAGGAGAGACCTTTCCACACAAACCTCTTTGACGATGAACGCTCAGCCGCCCAACCCCCCCCCCATTCTCCCCCCCCCCCTTCATCAGACAGTTCTAACGGTCTGAGTAGTGGTAATGTCTGTATTAATAATGTCAGCAATTAAGAAAATGGGGCCAGGATCTCATCTTCCTCCGTTTAGTTGGATGATATCTGCCTTTTACTTTATCGATCAAACGGGAACACATCAAACATTGACAGGGAAAACAATCAATAGAAGAAATGTTTGTCTCTATAACCTCCTTATAACAAGTGAATATTTTGAGTGGTTTGTGAGTGAATGTTTAACTACTGTTCACTTCAGGGATAATGTTCTCTGATCAAGGGGCGATCAAAGTTTTCTGAGAAGGACGCTTTTAATTGATATAAAAAAAACCAGCCTTTATTAAAGACGGTACAGAGTGCTGGGAGAAATTCCTGACAACGAATCCTATCCTGTGGTACATTGCTATGGGTAGGTCATAGTTCACCATTCAGCTTGTTGTATAATTATATAAACCATTAACAGTTTTCAGGGACGATGCATCCTACATCACGGTCTTTGAAATTAAATCGGTATCATAAAAAAAAGTTTAGCAATGACGTCATGACTTTGACAACATGATGAGGAAAATCATAAGTTAAAGCTACCTAAACATATGGTTTAATTGTGTACACGTTCGGTTTAGAATTCTGAGAAGGAAGAAACAAAAAGCGAATACAACTTGAAGTAAACAAACAGGGAAGAGAAAGATGAAACGTTCATAGGTACGCGGATTTAATAATAATAATGGTAATGATAGTGATAGTAAAAATGATAGTGATAATGAAAATGATAGTAATAATGATAGTGATAATGATAATGATGATAATAACAACTTTCACTGTAAAATCGACCATTTGGTACACTCAGTGCTATTCCGGTGTACGATTTTGTTCTGTTTCATACTTTTCAATCTTCCTTCTGGATATACCGGTTCACACCGCATTTTATCGTCACTAAGGAATGATGTAAACTGTTTCTTTTCTTCATTAAATTTCCCTTAGTTTATTAATTACGTCATTC
The DNA here is from genome assembly GCA_021234535.1 of Stichopus chloronotus. Classification (NCBI taxonomy): domain Eukaryota; kingdom Metazoa; phylum Echinodermata; class Holothuroidea; order Aspidochirotida; family Stichopodidae; genus Stichopus; species Stichopus chloronotus. The sequence continues at coordinate 26,376,131 of CM037831.1, forward strand.
ATTGGCCGAAGTTTCGGACTAATGAACCTTGAATGGTACATGTAGTCACCATACGGCCAATTGCGACACTGTGACTGTCCGAAATTACCATTACTGAATGGCGAATTCTCAACATGTTATGATTATCTGGGATATCTGATTTGTAGCAATCACACGACCGAAGTTTGTCACACTTGTAGGAAGTGTTCGATGAACGAATATCTTGGAGTCAAATGACGCCATGAACTGTACAATACTATTCACTCAAGTAACTTTCGTTTTTAGGTCCTCGGAAAATGTGAACGTTTGTTTCCTTCTCCTTAAAACTCTGACCTTAACTCTATCGAAGGCATCGTTATAGGTTGTATGTAATAGGATACTAGGATGTGTAATAACCGGAATCTGAATGTCTTTTTAATGGGACTCTGGAGCCACCTTTTTCTTTTTCTTTTTTTTTTGGGGGGCATCTTTTTTAAACACTGGTTGCCTCGAATGCTCAGCTCTCGGCGGTGAATTTTGTAAAACATATGGCTAACATGAAGGCAGATATGAAAGAAGAAACTATAGTGAAGCAAACCCCTGGAACCTGTTAAAAGTGCATCGAACGAAAGAACATCCGAAAGAATTCCTCAGAGACATTGTAATACCGTCTGATCCTACAGCCAAGCGATAAGAGATTGACGGTTATCAGAAAAGTACGTTCCGCCGACATGACCGCGAAGATGGCAAACATTTTAAAGCAAATACAATTAAAAAAAGGATATACCCAGAATACGAAAGGAATAATACACCCCTAAGAAGAAAAATAAAGCCTCGCTTGATGCTCAAATGAGTTAACTATCTTGATGGAGACTTTCGCAACTGTACGTTAGTAGTAACTCTTACTCGGACGTGGCTCAACTTGTTCAGGTGCTTGTAGCTATTCTTGGCCTGATTTCTAGAAGTTGTCCTAACTCCATCGGATGTGGTTGCAGTAATTTGTTGTAAACACCGATATCTTTCTCGACTTGTCGGGAGCAAATCCCTGAGTTTATCGAGAAGTTGGAGTCGTTTTTTAGTTTGTTGTGTAGCTCTCCCGCATGTTCGGCCGTCATTTAATTTCAATGAAGGATAGTAGCATTTGACTCGACCATATTGGCCTTTTATTGGATCACGTATAAATTGTTTTAATCTAAAGCCCGGTGCGGGTTAACAGTGACGATTGATATGAATTACATAGACCTATCTTATCATTAGGCATAATAGACTAATGCAGCCAGTCGTTTCACAAGATACTATATGTTTGGCTTCGCGGATTTCACTTACGGTAACTCTGCATAAGATATCAACATGTATTTCCAAACCACAACGCATGCCCCAAAGAGGATGCTTTCGAAGTTACAGGTGCCCATGTTTACTACGGCACTGCTTTTGATATGTTGCATATTGGAGTTCCATAATAATTATTTCTCAGTTTGTCTGATTGATAGTGATTGGTCATCATCATGCAGTTAAGTTAAAGTCACTGCATGTTCGCCTGGATCAATATGGAAGGCATGTATTACTCTAAAATTTCAAAGAGAGAAAATGCTCTCTTTCAGAGCCTTGTTTGAGTAATCAAGGGGATTATTATTCAAGGAGTGAATTGAACTCCAATCAAAGGAGTGATGTAATGACAAGTTAACTCTGATTGCATTGATAAAAATAGTCAAGATTATAGCGAAATGAAGTACACTTCACTCTCAAACAAATAAAATCAATCAATCAATAAATCAATATCACGCTTCGAGAGAGTGATCAATGATTTCTACATTTACGAAGAGTTCAAACTCACTCTTCGAAAGTTAAAAAGAGTAAAACAGAAGGTGCGTAACATAATTTTCGGATATGAACCGTCGAGTCAAATCAGGCATTGTCCTGTTCAGGCATGTTGGAGAAAACGTTCTCTTTGCGGATATTGTGAAAGTCAGACAGATAGAGTAATCTAGACTGATAGACTACAAACAGATCAAAAAGTATTTTCTGTAGTAGTACAAGGGACATCCTGAGTCACTTCAGCCTAAAGATCATCGTTGCGTGAAGGCCTAGGCGTCAAATAAATGAACGGGTACCGCCACCAAGCATTTCATAAGTACCTGTACATTGTTCAACACTGAGTGCTATGCTTGGTGTTAGCCTATATATGCCGCATCGTTTAAAGCAGAGTTACAGCCATGTGAGTTATCCACGGAGTTGTCAACTCAAGTTGTTGTGATCATTACCTAAAAAAAATATGTCGGCATTATCAACTTAGAAACTACAATGTAATTTGGTATACAATTGACCAAAAAAGTGCCGTGTACCCTTCGATGTGGCGTATAAGGGTAACTGCCGGCATGTGGAATAAACTTCGGACATGTATAGCTATTTCTGATCTTATACGGTTATCTGCGCAATTTTGTACCGTCAATACACAAGTCGACTCGTGCTTTGGCATGCTGAAAGTGATGAATAATAAGCATCTCTTCAAGATGCACAACTAATAACAGAGATGTTGTCAAATATAAATTACTTTATGTCTGTACTAATGAATGATTGTGACAAATATGATATTGAATAATGACCCGGCTAATGATCTCCACAGGTCATTAATGATGTTAATGTAACAGTTGTGACATTATTTGCAATCGTCAGATTTTATTGATTGTAAACTTTTGCATGAAAATGAAAGGAACCCCGCATTGACGCTGATGGTACGACCAATGAACTGAACATCAATATAATTCTGTAATGACAGACAGTCAACCAGACAGATAGGCAGACAGAGAGACGGACAGATAGACAGACAGACAGACAGACAGACAGACAGACAGACAGGAGAGACAGGGAGAGATCCTGGCAGACGGCGGCGACAGTCGTGAATCACATAAAGAAAACTCTTGTAATCGTTGGCAACCTTCACTGTTCAGTGCTGAGGGCCCTACGGACAGTACCGTGTTGATGCTTTGTGGACCCCCCCCCCACCCCAGTCATCGTAGCATTACGGTGGGCCATTGTCACAATACGTAGGCGACTGCTGAATAACATGATTATTTAACCGAATCATTACAAACACACAATTATAGATTAATCTGTAAACTTTTCTTGCGTATGAGGTCACAAAGGCTAGCCAAGTCTATTAACTTCTCTCAAGATGCCCATACTTTCAATTTCAAGTATTGACATATTTTATTAATATCATTTTCATTTGTTACTTTATTCCTTTTAACGTATATTTTTATAGTTTGTATTCTTGAATTGCTTTTACGTGCCACGTGAGACAATGGTACCAGCGGACTTGACCACCCAACCCACCGATATGTAGCCAGCGTATTGCACCGGCGTCATACCGTATCTTCTGTCTGTAAGTAAAACAGCAAAGGTACACGTGCACTAGTAGAAGACATACTTTTAACTTTCCTAGGTTAACTTTTTTCAAATATGTTGAGCAAACAACAGGCAAGCTATGTAGCTGTAGATTAACACTGCACCTCTATGTAGGGTCATCATTATTCTTAAGAAAAAGGAGCCTTGAGTTTTTACTAGTCCGGCAAAGGGATCACGTGGTATACAGGAAACGTCATGTTTTTACTCGACCTCTATCTGAGATACTGTTTGCTGCGGGGTTTTGTGCATAGCACTAACAACGCTCTCTTGCCGGTCGTCATTGTTTCAGCCGAAAGTCCTCAGTCTGAATTTTAACGAACATTTGAAATGACACTGTGACATTTTACTTCAACTAAATATTACCCAAAGTATAACTCAAAGTGAATTAGAAAAGCTTACGTGTTTTGGTTTCGAAGTAGAATAAAACTCCAACAAAAAAGTAAATAAATAAACAAGCAATTATTCAAGAAAAGTTGTCAGTGCCAGCTCATATTTACCACAAAAGTATCTATGGCAGCTGCAGTGCATATACATAGTTTGATGAATTCCTTGTGTTTCACGGTAATATCACTTCTTGCTATAGTTCACATGGCGTGCAGAGCAAAAAAAAAAAAAACATACATGCAGGGCCATATAACGTATTGAATACTGTGTGATATCTGCTGAACTCTAACCTGATATCCGCACAAGATTCCGCTGATGATCCGAAAGACATGCCATGGATAAGAATCTTAAACTTCCCTTGAATAATAATGAAAACATAGATTAAATGTATGTAGCTTTAGTTGAGTTGGTTTCCTTAAAATATTGGCTTGAAAATTTTAAAATTCTGCACTTTTTGAACATTATTTCTATCTCTTTGAACATGATAATGCAATTAAATGAATAGATATGTGAACAGATATAAGAGACTGGGGTCGACATGGTGCTTCAGCGTTATTCAATCGCCTTTTCTCAAAACGTTGCCGCACTATGATATTGACTCACGTGACTTCCAACTTTCCAACTATAGCAACCAAAAGGTCGTTGGAATACCAACATGATATCAATCAACAATATTTACGGGCCCTTTAACGCAACATTTAACATGGTATGTCAAAACTTCAGGAAGGTGAGGCTATGTAGCACCGTGGCTGCTACACGCCATATAAAGATACAAGGGTTTTTTTTCTGTCGTTTTGGATTCAATTTTGACTCTCTGAGTTTCAGAATATATCGAAACTAAATAGTTCGAATCATCGACAATAAACATCAAATGAAACAAACGAAAGAGAGAGCGCTGCACATTCAAAGAGTCGAGACGAAACAAAATTTCAAAATGTTCTTTCAGCGCCACGGTAACATTGCGGATTACGCCGGTAACGTTCTCGGCTTGAACTGCTGAATAACCTCGATATGATCTGGGGTGTTTTCCACAGATACTTGTTTTTTTTTTTTTAATTTATAGAAGGAGAACCTCCAACTAACTGATAGAACGGTTGAAGATCCATTGAACGGCAAGTGACCGGCAACTTAGAGCAAAGAGTATTCTATCAGCTTTGTCAATCTCGTTAACGAATAGACTAAGGTTGAACAAAGACAAATTTTACACATTTTTTTTTGTTAATTTCATTCCACACTTTTCTTATCATTTTAACTTATGAAGCTTCAACAAGCTAAAATTCTTCATCTAAAAACAGACCTTACTAGTAACAGCTAGGCCTGCAATTCGAATTTCGTCCACTTGATTTTTAAAAAAGTGTAAGGACCTAACTACTGGCAAATGTGTGAGAAATTTTGTTTCTTTGGCAAATTTTGTAAAATTGACGTAAGAGCCATTTCTTCATTTGTTCACCCACTTTATTTTAGTCTTAAAAAGGTCTTTGCGTGCCGCGTAATAATTAAGTCATTTCTACGGTTATAATGGGAGCACATAGCCATAATTGAGCTCAACCTTTCCAAAACAAGTGCACACGTTTTAGGACTTGTTTGTTTCTCGAAATTGCGTTGCTCACATTCACTGGTTGTATGTATCAGTAAACCGTTCGTCTAATTACGCCATTATATTTTCTTAAAAGGAGAATATTTAGTTGCGACTGCATTTAAATTCCAACTTCTCTGCGCTTACTGAAATCATCCTCTTAAGTCCGTGTAAAGTATATATGAGACCCCAATAAATTGCAGAATTTTGGCCTTAATGAGTTCAACAGAAAAAGTAGATTGAACGTTAAGTCTCCTAAGCGTGGGGGTTGAGGGTTGAGGGAGGGGGTGGGGGTGTGAAATTAAATTTAGACAACCTCTGTACTGTCAATTTTTTTCTCTGCTTGAAGTGGGGGCAGTTCCATAAGCCAGGACGAACAAAGGGAACATGTGTATATATTGAGAAGAGATAAACCTACACTGAAATCAGGAGTAGCAGCTGCTTTTCAACACGTGTGAGGTGTGTATGAGTTTCGTGGTGTAAACTGACAAGTTGATCTATATAGGGGAAGGGTATTTCGCAGTCATGAGTGCATGATAAACCGACTTGGGTACAACAAACGTCGCGAAAACAGGCAGAATTTTAAGACTAGCGAAAGAATCACGAAACTGATGTACGTATACTTAGCAAGCTAAACATGTACACACCGCAGTATTCTTTATAGGTCACTAGGTTAACCTATAGTAGGTGTTTTGAACAAAGTTTCTTTTTTCGACCATTCACTGTTTTATTCTATTTGGTGATTATCGTAAGTTACAAGTATTTACACAGGAAACTGTTGAGAAACAGAGTCACTGCAAAATGTGCCAAGGTTTGCTGTTCAAGGGTATTTGATTTCGCGAGGTGACATTAGCTTGAGTATAGTCCAAAGCTGTTACATCCTTTCCCTTTCATATACAATCATCGACACTTCAACAAAAAGTCACATTAAAATATTCATCAATGCTTCAGCAAATAATCAATATTTCAACAATCATCAATACTTCAGTAATATTCCACATTTCAATATTCATCAACACTTCAGCAATAATCAATACTTCAACAGTATCCAATATGGGTATCTCAGCAATCATTGATGGTAAAACTTTGGAGTAACACCCAACCTTTCAGGAACTTTTTGGTAAAAAAGTCCATTTTCTAATACCTGAAGAGTTTTTAATGAACTTTATTTACACGGCAAACATTACGAGCCGATCTTCAAAGCACCAACTACGCCAAGAAGAAAATTTCGTAGAATATTCTTTGACCTTTCATCCTCCAAGATGTGATATGTTTTTATCTTACTGAAGTAAACGAGCACTTAGCAAACCTACAAGCATCTCCATATCTTAATGTAATAGTTTCCTTGGGTATGTTGTGGGATTTATCAAACGGTAGAAATGATAGTTTCTGGGAAATACCAAGGGCGCATTATTCCTCAACATTTCCGAAGAGGAAATGGTATTTTAATTAAAATTATGGTCTTTTATGAAGATGGTCATAAAATTATGTAACGGCGGTTTCCCGCATCCCTTGACCTTCAACATAAATATCTTGTGAATAGCTCTGTAACATATGTGTGGAGTAACTTTAGAAATGTGATAGTGGAAAGGTTGACAAAAAAAGAGAACCCAATGAAGAATAAACACCTTTAAAACAGTATTTAAAGGAAAATATTGTGTTTGATTTACATGAAAAAAAAAATGATATAGGCCTATGTTAAGACAATATTTACTTATGGACACAAAATGATAGATTATTCAAAATAAGACGAGACAGATATGGTCTTCTTTTCAACAAATAGTTTCTCACAGATATAAACACAGATATTTGGTCCTCAAGAATGGTTTGTTCACCCAAAGTAAAATGCAATTTACTTAATTTTCATATGGGGTCTATCTTATCCAACATGTTTTTGAAGGGATTGCTGATGCTTATTGGTGAGACTGGTACTTTGAACAATGATTAAAGTTATTTTCTTTGCATTCGATGTTGGTGCATTTAAGAGGCAATATTTCCCTTTAAGTAATGATAATAAATATTTTCCATGGAGCGAACGATTTCCTTTTCTGGGCAAGATCGTTACAGATTGGAAGTTTCATGGGAAAATATTAAAAAAGAAAACAGGAAAACACTTTTGACACACATTTCGGAAAAAAAGCAAGTATTGTGATAAAAAGTAATAGATTAGATTTCATTATTTTCCTGTAACGAGGTTAGAGGTTTATGTTTGAACTTGTGAAAAAATGTCTTCAGCCTGCAATACGTTTAGAATTTTAACAATCTCAATAAAACGGAGAGAAGTAAGAATATAGTCACGTTTTGACTTCGAGTATTATTGAGGAACTTTAAGCAGGAGACGATGTAGCGCCATTTTGATAACTTACTATATACCACAAACTTTGAACCAATAGCCATTTTTGATACTCCTTTTCTACAAAGTTACTTTTAAGTAGGCTACAGCAGAAGTCTCACTGCTCAACAAATGTAAAAATTTTCAAATAGATATGGAAATATAAGAAAAAATGAGTACGTAAATGTTACGTTAGGAATAAAAAATTAAAAAAAGTTTGCTACTGCTTTAAGCAAAAAAAAAGAGTATTTTCTGCACATATTACGATATGTTAAGTGCAATACAGTGCTGAGATTGACACAAAAGTGTAGGCTCTACTTATGCAAGAAGAACTTAAATGAGAACGAAATTGCCCCCCCCCCCCCCCCCCCCGTTGAAAGAAACGTTCAACCAACTTAAATGTATGAACAAGAATAGACTACTTTGAGAAGTGTCAAACTAAGATTCTTACTAATCTCATCGATGCTGTTTCAACAATTAAATCAGATGGTATACCGAGGAAGGAGGTGGATAACATTTAAGTCAATTCTGGAGAAATAAACATTTGTCTTCCATAAAAATGAACTCGCTGCAAAATGTTCACCAACATTAGAATTCAACATGGTAATATGTAGAGCAGGAACTCAAAAATTTACAGAACTCATTCTATACTGACTGTTCGATGTTGACCTTGAACGCCATTTAACATCACAGTCAGTTAATCAGTAAACCATATTAGTAAAATTCCAGGCGACTTCTTAAAAAAAAAAAAGTACATGTACGTAGACGAGTATTGGAGGGAAACCCACGCATTTCATAGCCCCCACACAGAGTTCCCAAAAATTGCTTGAGTGTGTCTAGCCACCCACTGTCTACCATACTGTTTTTTCTCCGGAAAGTCTGTAGGACTGCAGGAGTATCTTTTTCTGAGGATGAGCTGTATGTTCTATATATTCACGGGCTCAGCTGGGGTGTGATAGCTGACTCCCTTACGACCTCTTTACCGGTGATACATTCTGATGATACGGTTAGTATACCACAGACTCCAAACACAGCGGGTTAATATGAGTGTTACAATACAGAATGTAAACTCAGTATACACAATGGTCACAAATTTTAGGGGGAGGGGGAAGGGTGTGGAGATCTCTTTGTACCTGTGTACCTTTAGTATGCACTCGGATATACACATGTGTTAATGGGTAAGTTTTGGCATATATAATCCTCAATCTATACACCATAAATCGATTATGTTAATTAACCTCCGTCACAGAGGTAAGTTCGTTTAAATGTGTAGGGATACTAACCTGCGAACAACCGTTGACAAGTCCACATTGAAGTATCTATTTACTTATTAAACTAATTAGCATTGCAGCGAACTATGCGTGCGGTACTATAATTACTTGTTCAATATTTCATAATGCAAACAGGGCAATAAAGAGTAATGTCCATAATAACAGGCTTTTAGCTGTCGATAATTGCTGCAACACATACCATCGTAACCTGATGAGAAGACCCCAGTCTATGTGACATTTAGGGAAAGAAAAGGGAATTCAAATTAGCCTGCATAAATACACAATTATACAAAATATAAAAACCAACGGTATGGCCAGTAGATACAATACCTCTGGTTGACAATGCAAGCAGGAATTCTGTGCTAACACAGGAACCAGACACACACTCAGCTTCCATGAGTGAGCAAAATTACTATGTTTGTCAACTAAAAGTAGGCCCATTATTACACGATGATGTTGACGAGCAACTTAGATTCATTTATCATGTTCTATATTTTTCTTAAAATATTTATTTTATGAAGAGGTGAAGGGGTAGGGGGAGGGGTTGGCAGCTGTTAGGTAATGTAGTCCCTGGACTGTGGTATTATAACCGAACAGTTACAGTACATACTGTGCTGGTTTGCAGATGGATATTATTCCTAGTACTCACATTATCTACAACCGACTCGTTAACCTCCCACTGACCGTTCAACATAATAAACTATTTGATATTCTGATACAATATTAGTCATCAACGAGCAATACGTCTTGTTTCGTACATTGATCGTCTGATAATGCTGGCCTAAATTCTCAGAAGCTCTTATTCTTGCCCTCACAATCAGTCAACTGTGGTAAGTGCCTTGTACAATCTATATAGTACGTTCTAGGGGACGTTGACACCGTTTTACCGAAGCGACCTTGAATGATGTCACGTGACCCCGCGTTACTCATGCCAAGTGAAGATTGTGTTTGTACACATGATTGCAATGTATGACTATTTGTTTTTCCGTCACTCAATTACAAACACACATTCAGGGCAGAGAGTGCACACAACGCAGGCCGTGCGTGGTGTGAGGAAGCTGTTGAACTGATGTTAATTTACGTACATGCGTGTATCGATTTAATTCTGATGAGTTTACTGTGAAACCTACGCTGTGTTTATCCATGTTTACATCAAGGAGCCACGAACATGGCGAAGATAAAAAAGGAAAAAAAGAAAGATTTCTAAAAAAGGCCGATTGACAGTTGCGTCAGGCATCTTGAACTGTAAGACCGCAATTCATCAACTGAAAATGACAATTTGGTGGAATTTTCTCAAAATTCCACTTTACCGTGGCTCACCTTATTTCTGCTTTGTTTACATGTTAACACTTATAGGTGACGGTGAAATAATAAACAAACACACTGAGAATTATTATGAGATGTGAAGATGTGAGTTCAGACGGTCAATGTCTCGGTTTTTGGTCGGTCATGACTCTTAGAAGAGTGTAAGCCAGCCGGAGTATAAAATATCATTCAGAAATACTACATGTACATGGCTGCTTCCGAACGAGCAATCCCTTGCGGTGAAACCGTACTTACCTACTTACTAAATTTGTCTTTCAGAAATAATTTACTTCAAGTACTGTGACGTTTATGTGATTGAATGACTGAATGGACAATCGCACCTGATTCACTGACCATTCAGCCTATGTCATATCATAGGAGCCAGCAGGTACTATTAAACAGGCTCTTCCATGTAGTCATAATGAGGGCGGGAGGGGGCGTGATGCGGTGGAGGACAAGTTAGGGATGTTATGACCAGGAAATGACCGAATGATGGTTAATGGTATAGTTGTCATTTTACTTTTGACAGAAGCTTACAACGCAACACCTTTAAACTTTTGGTGTAGAACTATTGTAAAATTGCACCAAGTAGGTCCAACAGTGCCTATATAAAACCGAATGGACTGTTGTGATGAAATTTTCATATTTTACAACAAATAATATAAACATGGGCATGACCAGGATTTGTGGAGTGAAAGGGGTACCAGATGGAGGGGGTGGGGAGGGGACTTTGTCGATCTGGAGTCAGCTTGTTAACTCCTGAGAGACACGACTAGAAGCGGGGAAGGGGGAGGGGGAGGATGTGTGGACATGCACACACAATGCTCTTCGAAAGTCTTAATTTGTGCATTTTGAAGATAATTCGGACCAGAATAGCAGAAAAGGTTTGTTTTCTTACAAGAAATAACATACATGCTCATGTTTCCTTTTCCTTCTTCATGGTGTCGTACCTAGTATCACTGCAGGCGTTGACCGCCCGCCCCCCCCCCCTGCCATCAGATGCTCTATGGGGAGCGACGCCCCGCGGTAAGGTACGGTACTAGAGGGTGACCTATAATGAGAAGCGTATGAAATGATAACAGAACAAAGCGGGAATATTAGTGTGTTGATCGTCCCACTGAATGATGATCACACTTTCATGATTCAGCAGTGATGATGCTCTATCATGATTGCCTTCAGGTTGCGTCTTCTGGTTTATAGTCTTCGGTCCCATTTCGCTTTTTTCTTCTTTTTTTTTAATTTTGTTTATTTATTTATCAAGGGAGTCATTAGTGTCACTGTGGACAGTATTTCTACATCCTACCTGGGCATGAATTTGAAATATTCACAACTTGCCTGTAACTTCGTAACATAAACGATCCGTCGCTTGTGCTAGAAGTCGATCCTCGCTGTGAATGTGAACGGAGACCGACTACAGTTATTCTATAGCACGCTCCTCGTGGCACAATGTCGAGGATTAAATCATACAGAAGACGACTTTTAGAAAAAAGATTGCCTCTGATGGGAAAGGATCACACCATAAACAAAGTCACTTAGACAGCAATGGCTTACCTTCCGCTGTATCAATTTCAAGGATGGCTATCAACACGATATTGAACCTGTTTCTCATCTTGTTTGTGCCTGTGGTGATTTAACTGAGATCATAACGACAGATGATTTCATGTAATTCATAAAGCTATAATCGAACAAACTGTCTTAGGTAGAAGTGACTGGTAGAGTTTGTTAAAACAAGCCCGGAGGTATGCTTCAGTTACCTGTCTGCAGTCACGGTACTAAGAGAGCCCCAATGGACTACCGGTAGTGTATTCAGGATACGAAAAGGTCCAACTATACCACAGTCCTCCTTATTAATGCTGGTACACAAATATGTGCATCGTTTAAGAACATGATGAACAGTAAGTAACAGTACCTGTCTATACACTACAGTAATATACGAATGGTCGCATTTATTTCAATATTTATCTGCATGGCGACCAGAGGCACATTACGTATCTACACCGTCACATAAGTAGCGATATACGTATCTACACCGTCACATTAGTAGCGATATGCATATATACACCGTCACAATAGTAGCGATATGCGTATCTACAACGTCACATAAGTAGCGATATGCATACATACACCGTCACATTAGTAGCGATATGCGTATCTACACCGTCACACTAGTAGCGATATGCGTATCTACACCGTCACATAAGTAGCGATATGAATACATACACCGTCACACTAGTAACAATATGCGTATCTACACCGTCAAATTACTACGTCATGATGTACACGGCCACGTTAGTAAAATAGCGGTGTGTATGTGGATGGTCACATTACTTACACTCTGAGTATCTGTACGGTCACATCAGAGTTATGTATAGTACCGGTATCACCGCAAATTGGCAGATTGTACCGTGCCTGCAGAGTCACATATATTGCAATAATTATAAACATGGGAATAGTGTGCAAATGAGAAGGCCAGTAGTGACCATATACACTCCAAACGTTGTCATCGACTCACAGATCGAACCCTGCAAACTGTTACTGCTATATAGCTGAATCCAATCATAAACTAGTACAATTTGCCTAACATGCTATTGCTGATACATATCTGACCGTAGGGGAAGGTGCGGTAGTCTCTACGTGCTATCTGACCTCCGAAACATCTTCTTTTTCTTTTTGTTGAACTTTCGTTTTAATTTTTAGGTCACGATCCAAAGACCACATCATTTGATGAAGTGTACCAGTACATCTAGCATCGAAAGACTCTTAATGAATTATTCATTACCAGTGGTTTGCATATCACTGGGAATACCTGCATGGTCACGCTGTCCATCTCCTTCTCTCCCTGTCTCTTATGTTTATTCATGCCAAGTTTATATTAACAAAGCGGCGATTGACGACCAAACATAGTGATTATACAGTCACGGTCAAGTTTATCTCAGTAATTCTATAATTAAGAATTGAAGAATGACCAAGCGCCAGTAAGGCTGTTATGACATGGTAGCTAAAACATTACATCTTTGGAAATTAAGCCTTAAACGGATTGAGGAATATGAGCGGATAAAATGAACTGTACATTCTTGCATAATAAACGACTTGACAAAGTCCACTCTAACACGGGTGGTCTATTTTTTTTTTTTTTTTGAGGCGCGGGCGTATAACTGGAAGTAAACACAGAGAACGTACGTTGGTAACCTACAAGGATTAAGGTCAATGCTGCTACAATGTTAATGATTTCAGCAAACTGTTAAAGAGACAAACAAGTAACTCAGTTTTCGATCAGACGACATCAGCAGGATGGTCTTTAATCCTTAACGGAGGTTTTAAACAGCCCTTCAAAAACAAACATATATTGGACGGAGTGTCAACAACCCGTAAAAGGGGGTTAAAGATTGGTCTCTATGTATCGTATATACGAGAATGAGAGATAGGGAGAAGGGTGAGAGTTTAGTTCACTGTTAGCACCTTGGATTAGATCATTTATTTGCCATCTGAAAACTATTTTGAAAAGCAAACCAATCCCTCTCAGTTTGACGAAGATGGCTTAAAGTAGCGCAGACAGTTTGTTTAACAGCTTCTCACTACTCGAGATGTAAAGTACCAAACAATAAAAAAAGAGAGAAATTTTTGTACCGTGTAAACAACCAGAGCAGTAACAACAGCTCAGGGCATATAGTTGGTCGTAAAGGCCGTGCACTAAAAATGTCTGTAACAAGTAAGAAGTCTTACACGCATTGGCCACTGAAGAAAATTTCTGAAAAATTAGGAATATTTTTCCCTCTTTATTGGTAAACACAATATCTCAATACCATGTTCGGTTCGAAGGTATGAATTTTTAAAGAAATATTTATTTCTAAATGGTACATTGCATAATCGGGATTTTGTGACGTCACCCAAATACAACTGCATGAATATCACCGGTCCTTCATACTTCGTTATGATCTTGACTTACAAAAGTTAAAGAGACGTGACCTTGATTGTCACAAAATTTTAATTCAAATCTATACTGCAACCAATCTACATTTTCACTCTGTGTAAAATTTCAAGGTTAACGGGGGCTTCAATTTCAAGGAAAGCACAGACGGCTTGCAATAATTGGCCCCTAGTGTTACCATGGTATTTTGGTGACCTTGAGACAACTTGAAGTCTTTGCTTGAAGGGAGAAGTCTTTCTTCAAACAGGTATATATCTTGAGTTAGCCCGGGAACAATATACTGCTATGAGGTTTAAAATGCATGCAGTGAAAAATTATTCTCTTTCATTAGGAGCCCCTGCTATTGGGAGTAAAGTGTGCCTTTAAAAATCATCTGCAGTAGTACTGACCCACTGAAAGAAAAAGCTTGTACTCCCTGCATCGCATATTCTTTCACAGACATTGTCCAACAGTCCAAAGCCACGTCAGACGACTAAAGGACTTTATTAAAAGGAAATAGGGCATTCAAAATGCACCAACATGGCATACAAAAAATAAATAAATTTAATCATTGTTAAACCATTCACTCTCACCAATCAATAAATATCAGCAACAACTTCATCTCCTCAAAAGATGGACGAGTTACGAAAGATGTATCATTTAAATGTTTGAAAGATTGGGTGAAAGAATTATTCCTGAGAAATAAATAACTGAATTTCTATCCGCGCGAGAAATTCATTTCTTGAAAAGAAGGTTACTGCCCTCCCTTCTTTTAGGTAATCTATCATTCCGTTGTCATAATCAAAGGTTTTAAAATTATCAATTTATTTTTTATGTAAAACAAACGACTTATTCCAATTTAATAAGTGAAATTTTAACTTCAAGGTATAGGAGAAGAGAAACGTCTTGTAGGATGGCCCGATGGGACCATATATGGAATATATTTTGAGCCATTAAAGGATATCTCAAAGTTACGAGAGACTGAGGCTGGTTGTTTATTGACAGACCAAACTGCGATATGGTGAACTGATTCACACAATCTACCTACCGTATACTCCTCTAGCCTATATAGAAAGAATGAAGACATTTATAGTGTGACGTAACGGTGATTCCGTGTATGGACAGTCGGAAATATGCAGCAGTTGGTATGTTGTTTTTGCATTTTGGTTGCTTCTTAATTAGAAGGACATTGTTCGTCAGTAAAACTACTAAGCTCTGTGCGTACCGTTACGTTTGTATGTATATGCTAATCAAAACCATTGCTATCTGTAACTTTCCTAACTGCACTGTATATTCAGCTCAAAAACGGTTTTTTACATGTGATCTCTATTACTTTTGCTCTAAAAGCAAGTTTGATTACTAGCCGATGCATAGCAGTCTACTGTATCAGTATTATCCAAAGAGTGTGAAAAGCGTCAGGTAGGCAGGTCAATTGAATACTCTATAGTTGGTAACATGCTAACTAAGCCTTAACTGTCTCTGTGCTGAAAGACTAGGACACGATACCATTGCCCTCCCCCCCCCCCCCCCATGCTAAATTTTGCTGACTTCCGGCGGAAGTGGTTACTATCTAACACGCAATCAATTATGAAAACATCGGCATTTTCGAGTAACTTTATTCACACTGCTTTCGGAAACATTTGCTGCAACATTCAATTCAGAAAGAAAAAAAAAAAACGGAAAAACGGAAAAATCATTTCTCTGATATTTACTTGCACATAGCACGGCCATTATATGCACGCCCAAAGAATTTAGGAAGAGGGGGGTCTCATGGGGTTAGGTAGCGGTTGATCTCAAATCGTTTCCTCACTGGCTCTGTGTCTTTTTTTTTTAACCTTTTGTCTGGCTACAACAAATGGATCATAATTGTTCTTTTTTTTACCTCAACTTTCCTTAACAAAACTATAGGCCCATGCTTTGCTGGGGGGGGGGGGTGCAAGGTTCTTTCAGTCAAGCAGACTGTGCATGGTTTTATATCGCATAGCAAAGGCAGTGGGAAGTGGGAGAGGCAGCTGTGTACAAGGGGGTTAGGCCAGACCCACTTTTCCAGAAAGCAAGAACGGCAAATTGCGTTCTCGCAAAAAAAAAAAAAAAAATGTTTGTGTATTATTATTAAAAGACATGAAAAGCGTCGGTCGAGAATTCCTTTTAATGTTACTCTTCGGTATCATCCATATAGAATCCATCGATATCTATATGATGCTTGGGTATGACGTCATATTGAGATCAATACAGTTAATATGAGGGACCATAATCAGTTTTCGCACCGTCGTCATGGTGACGGCAATGTACTCCTTTCCAACAGTAGATATTACAGTCATAGGCGGCCCTTATACGAGTCCATATCAATCAGTGTAACTGTACACCGATCCTGCTCTTTTTCCTATAGCTATCGACCATGGGAACATAAATCAACGACCACGTGGATTTGATTTTGAAATTGGCTTCAGGGAAGAAGTCTGGCCTTTGCCCAGGTCAGTGTTGCCCTAGAATGTGTAGGCACAACGAAATGAAGAGAAAGCCATGTTGTAGACACATCTACATACACACATATATATATATAAACATCCACATACCCACACAGTAGGTAAATACACGCAAAGTTGAACCCGGCAGTAGCAGTCCTGCCCTACAAGGCCTATCACGATAGGCGCAATGTTAAGATATATTGCCATACGGTACATAATAAGACATGTAGTTTTACATGTTTAAGTATACACTGACTAATTGTCAGAATTTGTACACATGTCATTCCTTGTCTGTATATAATATATGTATTATTTTTTTGATAGATTTCAGTTTTACTGCCTAGCGGATGTTTTATATAAATTTGTACCCCACCTAATCAGTGACCTCCTGACCCTTGAGTTTGCCTTGTACTACAGGTATGTAGCAATTGGTGTATCTATCATATAGTGCAATAAGGAGACGTTTCAACATGTAATGTAATAGATACTGAGAGCCCATAGTGCCGCTCTAATTTAAGTGGTTTTCTTTCTCAATGACGGGCCTAACTGCAGACAGATTAGGACAAAGTGTTTAACGAAACACTGAAATTAAAATTGATCTCATGAAAGTCCTCTATTTCAGTGCAAACAGATCTACCATTTTCAATGATGTAGGCCTTCTTCTTCCCCAAGTGATGTTTGACTTATATCCATTCACTAATATGTCCATTCACTAAGTAGGAACAAAGAAAAACATTAAAGCTTTTAATAATTTCAACGGGATCATGGGTTTGCATATTTGGCCGTAGACTACAGAAATCATGAAATAGGCCTACATCAATCCTAAAGTGGCCGTGATTCTAATTCTACAAATTGATAAGTAACTTAAAGAAACGACATAAATTCAAAGAGTGTGTTTACACATGGAGCTGCATGGTATCATTGTCAATATCATCATCTTTACCATCATCATCATCATCATCATCATCATCATCATCATCATCATCATCATCAACATTATCATCACCAAAGTCCAATAATGGACTTACATTATAAAGAACTCTCCGATGCACATTAACTTCAGAATTCAGTGTCCAGCTGTCTCAGGTTCAGTGTCCATTGTCTCAGGTTCAGTGTACAGTTATTTCAGGGTCAGTGTCCAGTTGTCCCAAGTTCAACGTCCAGCTGTATCAGGTTCAATGTTCAGTTGTCCCAAGTTCAATGTCCACTTGTCTTAGGTTCAATGTCCATTGTCTCAGGTTCAGTGTCCATTGTCTCAGGTACAGTGTCCAGTTATTTCAGGGTCAGTGTCCAGTTGTCCCAAGTTCAACGTCCAGCTGTATCAGGTTCAATGTTCAGTTGTCCCAAGTTCAATGTCCACTTGTCTTAGGTTCAATGTCCATTGTCTCAGGTTCAGTGTCCAGTTGTCTCAGGTACAGTGTCCAGTTATTTCAGTGTCAGTGTCCAGTTGTCCCAAGTTCAACGTCCAGTTGTCTCAGGTTCAATGTCCAGTTGTCCCACTTCGTTGTCCAGTTGCCTCATTTTCCCAGTCATCAAAAACTTAATAAAGTGGCAACAACACAAGAAAAAAATCTTTTAATTGCAAGGAGAAAAAGAGACTCAAGATCAAAGTAGTAGATCAGACGGTTTCACGGATATGGGGGGGGGGGGGAGTGTCGGTTGACCTTTTCTTACATAGAAATTATGCATTCCAATTTGTCAGTCGAACTGTCTTCCTAGTTGTGATTTAAAAGGTCTCCTGAATAAATTTCCACATTACCACGTTCTATGTAGAGAAAAATATCGCGTTAAAAATGCACTGACATGGATACAAAGGAAATTGCTTTAATAATTGTTAAAGCATTCAGTCTCACAAATAAACAGTATAGCACCACTATCTCCTCGAAACGTTTTGAATAAGATGACAAACTGATGATGCATCTTTTAATGTTTGAAAGTTTGGGAGAACAAATTATTCTCGACAACAAAACTGAATTTCTCTCTGTGAGAAACTTGCTTTTTGAAAAGGAAGCTACCGTTCTGCCTTATTTGCACTAATCTATCATCCTTTAATTGCAAATATGGACTTTGAAAATATGATTGTTTTCTTGTAAAACAAACACATTAGTTTCCTTTAAGGCTACCGATTTAAATCATAATTAATTGAGCTCATTCGAATGCGGTCGTCCAACTCTTGCTGGGAGCTGAGACGGACAAATCGTGGGCCCTCATGAATCATCAGCAGAAAGATTCATTTTTGTCTTTTTCATCTGTTAAAAGGTTATCAGTAACGGTTTGGTTATTAATCTGCAGTAATACACACATTGCATTGTAGTGAATAATTATGCCAGTAACCAAAAACGTAAAAAATGAACACTAAACTTCAAGCTGTTAATAATCATCTACATAACATTTCAGTCCTTGACCTTTGGTATCACGTGTCTATGTTGGGGCGTTTCCTCAAGTCCTCCTCCTTTTGCCCTCCTCCTTTCTCTCCATTTATAAAACAACATCTTTTATTTTATCAACCTTTTTATCGAATTTGAAGTGTACACATGCGTAGGTCAAGAACTTTTACTCCCTCAAACTGTGTGCATGCATTAAACACTCTTGTTTTGCATTCACAAGTGTGACACTTATCTGTAAATTTGACCAATCCTATTTACAAAACCTTTTCACGACTGCATCGATTTATTTTTTTATCCCTAACTAAGTATAAATTAAGCCGACCTTGGCCCCTTTTTGGTCATGCACCCGAAGAAGTCCGTCCTTGAAATCTGGCCAAGTGTTCTCGGTAGTCTGCAAGCAAACACGGACACCTCCACACTATCGCACACATCAGGCCGACTATACGCGTTCATCCAAATATGGACAAATGTTTGTGCAAGTGCTTCTAGCGACCATCACTATTTATGCCAATTCATTTTGAAAAACGTAGAACAGCCGAAAACGCTGACCGTGTGTCAAAGTAGGAAAAGGGAGTGGGGGGGGGGGGGGGAGACGATGATGCAATTGGTGACGTTCTTGCAATCAACTGCTGATGCGCTATCCAATGTAACTAACACCTACGTAATAAGGAAGACGAACTTGCTCTGTTTTTTTCAGACTGCAGATTAAATACGTTGACCGATGACAGGTCGCGTCCAGAACCCGGATAATTTTTTTCATATTTTGATACCATGCGTCAAGGAAGTACTTCGCTCTCATGTCTGTGTGGTAGTTTAATAGTTTGTACAAATATAATTGAAAATCGGTATCTCTGTCTTAATATGAATTACATATTCGAGTCAGCCGCTTGACGAGAGAATTAACATATCACCTTGTTATTTGTTATTACTTTCACAAATTGCATGTTTGGCTCACATTTCTTCTGGGAATTGTTTTTAATCTGTTGTAAACAAGGATATATCTTAGCTGTTACTGCTTGTCTCAGATTTGTGAGGATATCCAGTGCAAACGATGTGTATCGGACGGTCAAATGTATTGTCAACTGTATTCAGTCAAAATGTTTACTGTCAAACGTGTGGTCTCAAAATATCTATGATTATGTAAGAATGGTACTACACAAATATTGGGGTTTCTTGGAATTCAGAAAGAAATAAACAAGGATGTAATTGATTCGAAGCTTAGTTGTTCACAGTACTCGATGCAAACTGACTGAAGAATCAAAAACACACACACACACACGCGCACACAGTCTAATGTATACTGATGGATACCTTTGGGTAGGACACATCAGAAGATCAGAGCCGTGCAGTAACCTCGTCTCCGCTGACTTCAATTCGGGGGGAGGTGTATATACTTCCGGCAACGTTAGACCAAATGGGGGGGGGGGGGTGGTCAGGGCAATCCCCAGCCCCACAATCAAGTTAAGCACTACATACGCCTGCAAATGCAACCGCATTTCTACCAGTGTGACAATATTACCGTATCTGTTGTGAAACTTTAACAATTCAAGGATGTGCAGTTGTATCTGTTGTAAAGCCTATCCAATTGAAGGATATGCCACCCCCCCCCCCCCACGGCTTCATCGCAACATTAACGTTTAATCAATTGCTAAAGCCGGGAGGATACGTACTTGTCACGTACAGTGTATACGTTCTCCCTCCAAATCGGGAGTAATCATTTCTCCGTAACAGGTTTGTGTAAAATAAATTATCTACCAATGATACAATATGCATGTCATATACTGCCCAAGTAGAGAAATGAAAACGTTATTTTTTATTATTTTTCTTATCTCGACGTTCCTTAGATAATATTCATGAGTACCGGTGTATGTTTTAATGTTTCATGCCTATCCCTACCTTGAACAAGGAATGCTGCTTGGTGAAAGGCCATCAATGTTTACCTTACCTCTGCAGGAAAACACTGATGACCCTCAACCAAGAATGTTCCATTTGCAAAGCTACGGAGAGTCACAACACACTCTCTTGAATATTATCAAGGGGACGTCAAGATAAGAAAAAATAAAAAATAACGTTTTTTTTTCTCTACTCGGGCAGTTTCTGAGAGAATTTGCCATCTCTGGATCATTTTTTGAACACAAACCGGTTAGGGATATATGCTTATACTCAACTTGGAGAAAGAAAGAGGAAAAAGTTGTGCAAATTGTATGTCCTATCGTCGTTTAAATTCAATGCCTCGATTTTATTCATCTCCACTACCCTCTTCTCACACCTCAGTGCAAACGAGAATCATGTAAAATGGATACGGTAAGTTCTTTTGGGGCTCTTATAGAGCCTAATCTTCTTCCCAGCCCCTAGGATACCCCACGCCCTATACGCCATTGATCATCTCCACATACACACAAGTAAAAGAGCTGTATCATATACTGCTTGAAAAACCTTCACAGTCGGCCCTCCGCCCAACACGGCGTTTACACCACGCGTATTCTGTTACTACTGATGGAACGTCCCTGGATTGAAACAAGCTTTCCTCCAGGTCAAAGAAACAAAAACAGACAGAAAAGGAAACAGATATACTGCAAATAGGGAAATTAAGCTTGACTTTGACGTGAAAACTAATAGGAATGCTGTTACATTTTATAGCGCTAAATTGAGGAACTAAGTATTCACTTTTTAGTGTCCAGGAAGTTTGGTTGACATTCCCACAGATAATATGGTTAAAACTGATACTGCCACAGAAGCTTCAATGGCTCCTTAGTTGTATCGTGTACTCACAGATTATGGCCATCAGGAAAGTGACACGTGCACAAAACGCTCGCAATAAACAGAAATTTTCAGATCAATATAGGCTTACGCTTGTAAAAAGAAGTCAATGCAAATAAGCACAGAGAAGAACGGTTTTTTTTTAAAAAAAAATAAGAAACTAAAAGTGACGATTAACTTTCTACTTATTCGACCACTAAATTACGATAACATAAAGGTAAGTTTCATAACCTTCTATGATATACCCTATCCACAATCAACCGTCCCCTCCTCCCTCGTTATCTGGATGTGATTCATCCCCTCCCGTGGGCTCCACGTTTAGTTCCATTGTGACGTTAAATGACAGATCTGTTGCTGTGTTCAGTGTACGCGTAATATCAATTATTAATTGCACAGCTAATAGTGACCTTCGCCCTGAGTTGGGTTGCATCTTCTTAAGCTTAATTTTAGGCTTCTTGTACTTTGGGAAACATCTGACAAGATATACATTCTCAACAAAATCAGAGTGTTACCTGACCGTATGATCATACCGTGCTCCTACCTGCAGGCTACAGCGTTTATACAAGGTACTTCAACAAGGCTTACCTAATAACAAAATTGTAGAATCACCTGGAGAGGTCGCTTACAATCACATGCACTCTTGTGCCATGCGCTTATTGCTTTCCACTTTTGGGGATACCCTTATTTCCTTCTGAAGTACCCCCCCCCCCTTCCTCCCTCTCACTAACCGATGCGCCCAACCCTCAGGAGGTCAATCACGCGGGGCTGCGTAGCGAGGATCCACCTGCGGGGGATGAACGGTAGTCCACCTCTCCTACCATGATTCTTCTTTTTTTTTTCTCCCATTATCGATTTCAACTGCCTATATATCTCTGTCAGCTACCAGAGTCAACACAGCTAGCAACGACCCTGACCGGTTGAACCGGCCGAAGCACGTGTCGTAACGCACAGGTGAGTACTGTGTGGGTTTACCTGTATACAATGACTTAGAAAAATAGTCATCGACCTTAAACCGACCAAGATTGACTGGGCTGGTAAATTAAATCGAAGGAAAAGAAATGAGCTTCTATCAGTATATGTTCATTATCCGTGGAGAATCGCTTTATCTGGCAAAACTCCTTGATGCCGTTTAGTTTTGTACGTCGTATTCAGTGGTGAATTCAAGTTACTTTACGTTGCGTATCATGTTATGACCTTATGCAGAATGTTTACAGTATACAACATTCCAATAAACTTTTTCACGAGAATCATCAGGGACGGCTTTTCAACACGACTTAGGTAAAAAAAAATCACAGTGACCGAGTTACGTGAAAAGGGGTAAGGGAAACCAGGGAGGTATTGCCCTACTTCCATGGGGTCCATGGAGGGGCCAGCTCGTAACATTGGAAAGTACTGACTAGCAATTGATATGGTCTTAGGAACAGGATTTCTTGACGACCATTCTCGTTAATAACTGAAACTTATTGATGCAGAATTCTGCAATGTGCATGAAATCAGCATGTATAGCATCCTCATGCTGGAATAGGCAAGAGGTGTACATGTGTCTTTGGGGTTGGGGGGTAGTATTCTTACAATGAAATGTGCTTTTACCAATGTAGTATGCTCATATATCTATGTGGAACCTATATAGTTCTTCGGTTATTCCCTATTTTAGTTCTTTGGCTCTGTAGTTGACGGATAGCCTACCAGTGTTATAATGCATTGGTAGCAAAACAGGATGAACACGACAATAGACAGCGGACAATGTGCAGTTGGGAAGGATATAATAAAAAATAGAGAATAAAAAGACAGAACAAGGACAACCCAATTCCAAGGACAAATAAAAAGTGCAGAACATATGATAAAGATAACTCAATTGAGACTACGGTAGACAGGATAAAGACAATGAAGAGACAAATCGAGAGTGCAGAGGACAAGATAAGGACAACTGGATGAAAAGTTGAGAGTACAGAAAACAGGTAAAGACACCCAAGGCTGCAAGGACCAATCTAGAGTACACTGAAGACAGGATAGTAGAAAGACGGCAACCCAGTGCAGAGACAAACTTAAGATACAGACAGCAGGATAAGGACAAACTCAAGGACAAAATGAGAACATAGAGGACAGGAAAAAGACAACCCGATGCACGGATAAACTAACCGACTGTTCAACAGACAGAACAGAGGACTGACAGACAGGACTACGAAATCAATGTCTTCAAGGTTTGACAATACATTAAAGACAGGACACAACAGAGAAATAAGTTCTGGCGGGAACAGATTGACAGCAAAGAAGACAAGACAATACAGGGACAGGGGGCCCCGGAGAGAAGGACATCTCGAAAATGTTGGAGACAGACAGACAGACAGACAGACAGACAGACAGACAGACAGACAGACAGACAGAGTAGATGATCCACAAGATAAAGACGAACTGAATGTCTTTAGTGTTGGATAGGACAACACTGTAGTGAATCAATGGTTAGCAAACCAGAAGGCTAAGACATCAAAGTACGTAGGGGATAACTGAATTACAGATGAAGGGACAAATCGTTAACGTAACACTAAGAGAGCATGCGACGCTCATAGCATACAATGACAACAACTGCATATGCACCACAACAAAATGGAAGGGCAAGGACTCTAAACTAGTACCTACGATGACAGTACTGAAATCACGTGAAGTAAAAATAATATACTTTGGATAACAGTCAAAAAGAAGCTGAAAAAAAAACTGTTCTGTGCAATTTAATACGAGACTACCAAGTGTGCAGTTTAACAGGTGTATTTGTAAGCAACCCATTCTAGGTTACGGTCTGTTGGGTAGTGACATCGATGTATTGGGTACTTATAACTTTGCATGTAATTGGCCCGTCGATCACTGCCATATGTAACTCCAGTACAGATACATCAACGGTTTCCTTTATATTCAAGTTTCACGGTAGCGCAACTACGTTATGTTTGGCCAAAATATTATCACTCATATTATTACTCGACATGCAGCGTATCAGAAGAAGAAGAAGAAGAAGAAAAAAGCCAAACTGCGCGATGTATTGGGGAACCACATATGCATGACTGCAAGCCTTAACCAAAGGTTATTTTTTAACGAGTCTTTTGACATATTTGTGTTCCAAGAAGGTCCGTCTCCCGCAAGTAAATTTCATTTCTGTGGTTATCCAAACTCTGTGCCCTTAAGATATATGTGGCAACGAATTGCATACCGGGCACATTACGAGGAAAACGGAACCGGGGCGACCGGGAGAAGCAACAATGGAATAAGAAAACCCCTTTTTTTGGCATTATAATGAGGAATTAAAACAATCCTTTGGAAGAGGCGCTTTTCAGTTCAGTCTGTAACATGAATGCATATTTTAGTTGAGAACATTCACTTATCATTTATTGGTCATTGTGGGTTGGTTCTAAAGGACAAAGATCTTGTAATATGTGGTTGAAGTTAACAATGTTATCGGCCACGACTTCTATCAAGAACGTAATGGTTTGCAATTAAATGTAACACAGACCTGACGTCTGTCAGCAGTGTCAGTGATTTGTTTTGGTGATAAATTTTGTAGCTTTGCATGGAACGCCAAAACCCTAGAAAACTGTCTTGTTAAAAATAAAAAAAAAAGAATGGTGGGAGGGTGGGCGAAGAAAAAATCAAGTCAGCTTGATTAATCAGTAATGATCTCATCATTAATAATCAATCACGTATCTTAGCTTCGTTATTTTCAATATCGTTTTATCCATAGAATTTTTGGTACAAATACACTCTTACGAAAAATGAATACATGAGTTCTTAATTATATGTAAAAGTTATGGAGTTCTTATTTTACCGTTACGTTTTGTGAGTGTGGCAGACCACATGTCGTACTTTTACCTTCATCGTGATTGGGGTTTGCCGTCAGTGGAATGCAGAAAATGCATCTGAACCAGTTCGAATATTGTATATATTAACTCTACATTACTGAAATAAACAAAAGAACACTACAGCAAAGGACAGATATGACGTCAACATGCAGAGATCATCCAATATCTGCAGTTTTATCATATTTAGGCCAAATTTTAAAATTGTTATAAGTAGACTATGATTTCTAGAGATGTTGGTACCTTGTGACAACGGTCGGTGACCTGACCGAAGTTTTGGGCTAAGAGAACGGGAGGGGGGGGGGGAGGGGAGAAGGGCTGGGACGTTAAGTCAGATTGGCTGATCCTTGGTCAGTTTCTTCTGGTTCATTGCACACTGAAGATAACCTGTATAATATTCACACCATGTAGATCGTGGTTTCCAATCACAAATCAATTTCCCCCCTCTCAGTACAGCTTCTTACACAATTCATACTACTCTCACAGTTTTTCGTTCCACCTTACTCCAACTAACAGATAATGAGAGCACCCTTCGTAAAGTGTAACATAGGCCTACGTTAAACACGTGGGATGGTGGGGGAAGGGGGGATCATGTGAAAGGAACTGAGGGATTGTCTTCAGGGTTTCTGCAGAAACCTTGTGACCCTTTTCGATTGTTTATTAGTAACATCAACTGTTCAACCTTTCCCCGTATACCCATATCCCACAGCCTCCCCCCCCCCCAAAAAAAAAAACCTGTCCGTGTACCATTTCACGTTAAAGTGAGTGTTTGGTCAGCCGAGTATCGCCTTGAAACTGGTCATTCATATACTCATAATTTATAGCTGACACTTTCCTCAAACCATCTGGACTATAAAAGATAATGCGTAGGTATTCACCACGGAAGCAATACACCAGGTGTATTGACGGCGTTAACTATATCTTTTTGAACCTCTTGCAAACCGTAATTCTTTTTAAAAATATCATTGAAATATCCGGAGTAATGTTTCCATCAATGATAAGGGAAATCTGTGCAATTTCATAACATTTCCCATTGTTTCCTCTTTTTTTTTTCAATCTCTGCACTGTCATTGGCAGGTATTGCGTAACTCTATAGTTGAGTAGGTCAAGGGAGTAACCTATATTGTACCTCTTAAAGTTTATTACGTGATTTGAACAGATTAGAATATTCCAGATTCTTACGCGGCCTTCACATCCAAATTGGCGAAGGACCAAGTTATTTCATGACCTCACAAGACCTTAAGAAAAAGTTTCACGGTCGGATTACGTAACCGATCTCACTCAGTACCCCTGAAACACAGTGCGAAGCCTCAAACACCGTTGAAGGCCTATCATCATCATCATCATCAAGCCACTTGCCTCCACTGCTGCTGGTCTGGCATTTTACCAGCACAGGGGGAAATCGTTCAATACAGTCTCTTACCGAGTCGATAACATAACACAATCTGATTAAGAGTGGATTATTGGAAAGCCGATATCGTTGACCCAGAAAATGTTCAAAACGCTGTTTATAGAAAGGAGTGGAAGGGGGTTGGATAGGGAATTAGGAAAACATTAGTTCGACCTTGTTCCTACTTTCCCCGTGGAGGTCAAACGTGTTATGCGCTAAGTACATCGCTGCACTGAAACAGTAACACTATGCAAGAGAACAGAGTACACGGCAGGACGGAGAGACCCATCGAGATAGAAAAAGGTGAAGATAAAGCAAAGATATGACGCAATGGAGGACCGTCGGGGCCACATTAAACTTAATGTACCACAAATACATGCAAAAAATAAACTAGTGTGCTAAGGGCATATTAGAGTTTGAAACGGAAAAGGATTGGGGTAATATACACTGTCAACTGTGACGTCATGCAATGAATGAATTGATCACACTGATATAATTGCGAAATATGGACAACATGATTTAAACCATTGTACAAATAAAGCAGGTTATGTCCTAGAGTGAACTTGAATATGACGTCATAAGAGATCGGTTATGTTATTGATTAGTCAGTCCTGTGACTAGTAGTGTACGGCTGAAACTGATCAACTGAGTATGTTGAAGTGCAGATTGAGTATATAACAACACAATGGTGTAAGTACATGTAGTGTAGTTACGTAAGTCTTGCGCGCGGTCAAGAAACTTTTCTTTTTTTCGTTTACATTCATTATCACCCCTCCTTTCCCCCACCCTCACAACTGCCACATGGTAGATTGGCAAGGATAATTGAAGCAAGAGCGAATCGTTACTGAGAATAACCCATACTATGATCCTCAACATCTAGAGTGGCGAGCTTCAAGTTGGTGTATTTCAACAATAGTTTGCTCGAGAATGGTGCACTGTCTATATGTTTTTCGTCCATAGCACATATACCACATGCAATAGTTTCCCTTTCTTCATCTGTGCCGCAGGTAAAATCTGGGAAACACACCATCTGAGTACAACTCTTCATATGACTACAGAGCAAACCTATACCTCCTGCCCTCTTAAAAACTTACACGATAATCCCTTGTCCAACTGACTCGGTGACCATTGTTCGATAGTTTGCTATAGTTAGGATTCTTCAGTTCTGTTTTTTTTTTCTCTCTCTCTCTTTTTTTCTTGGTACGCTTTAGCTAACATGCTACGGATCAATCACGGACTCTTCCTTCCATGGTTCAACACGGTCAACACTGAGCTTTGCTTTACTAACCGTACTCTGCTTCTGATGTGTAATTGACCGACCGTGACCAGCTGCTCAAAGCAGCCGTCACGAAAACACTCCTTATCTTGTCAATTATCGCTCAGTGATGAAGTATTTAGCTGCGGGTACAAATAACTGGATGGTTGGAAAAAGGGCATGCAAATAAATAAGGCTGAAAATGTAGCCGGAAAACTGAAACCAACGGTACTATATCATAGGGGATACAAAAATAATTATTAGCAGTGTATTTACGGTGCGGCGTTTGTTGTATGGACCTACACTTGTCCAGATGTACTGGTACTGATCTCATACACTCCACACCACATACTGCGGATGGGGGGGGGGGGTGATTACGGAGAGCATCTCTCGATGTTCAAAACGGCAAGTCTTTGGTGAATATCAATATTAGTGAACTGAGTTAAAGTAAAATCATATGGCTCGTTTGCTGATGGTCTACACTTCCCAGCCTCTGTTTATATTTAGGTATATCGCCCCAAAACGTATCTCATTCTGCCTCACTAGCCACATCCCCCCCCCCCCCACACACACACACACACACCAAGACATTCACCGCCTGCAGTGTCCCTACAGGACCCTTGGGACGTTGATTCTCACCAGAGATATGGGCCAACTGACCCATTGTGAAATAAGAACGACTTCGTACAGCAGTGTGTTGTACGTTTCGTGGAGGCAGGATAGATAATGGTCACACGCACCCTACATATATTTTACCTTTCTTCTGCCAAGTACGGTTAGCATTTGCGTCTAAAAATGCCTACAAATGAAAAATTTAGTCACTTTAGTCAGAATCTTCCCCAGCACACACACACAAACACAAAACAGTACTTCTGAATTTTTCTCTTGTTGACGCCCCGCACATAGTATTCATGAGCATGTTTTTGTATGCCTCTCCACAGCTTTGAACATTGAATGTTGTTTGGTCAAAGGTCATCCATGTATGCTAGAGTTCAAGTAAAAAAAAAACAACTCAAAATTAAGGTGTATCTGTCAACTGGGACACATTCTGACTGAACTTGCCATCGACAGATCATTTGTACCACAGATCTGTTAAGGAGATATGCCCCTACCCGATTTTATAAAAGAAGAAAGCACAAGAAGTTATGTAAAACGTATTTCACAACTGCCTATCCTCCAGTCAATCTACACTCACCCTTCAATCATAGAAGTATTTCACTAGAGGGATTACTTCCATCCACCAACGAGATGTTATTGCTATGTGACATTTTGAAAACTGGTATCAAAGTCAAAGTGGATCGCAATTATGACACCGCTGATGGCATACGGTATACAAACGATAAGGTATAGGCCTACAACCTACTACAGTCATGCATCATGGGGTATGATTGTGATATCAAAGCTGTGATGCTCTGTATTGTGCTTCAATACACTAGAGTGACGGTAAAAGAATGCCACGTTCGTTAACACTTTTAATTAAACCACTTTGGCTACATTGTGATTTTAATTTTCCTTATAATCAATAGGCTCCCTTCTACCAATCGGTTCTTCTGCGTTTTGATTTCTAATTATATCTCGTAAAGAATTGGACAGACCAAAAAGAAAAAAAGAAAAAAAAATCAATAAAAATAAGTCAGTAGTTCTTGGCAGTTCCATTTCTTTTTTAACGAAGTCATCCGAACTCGGTGACACTAATAGTAACCTTTTAGGCAAAAGTGTTAAACTTCATTTGTTTCACCTCAAATGTGTTCACCTGAGGTCTACAATGGACTGTTCCCACGAGAGCAGAAAAATGTTACAGAGGTGTCGGGTATATCAACTGTGTACTCAATAAATCTCCCGCTGGTGAATGAGATAATCTCAATAAACCTTCACTGTATCCATTTACCACGACCATGGCTGCAGTAAGCGATAGACAAAATTAAAAAAAAAAATCCCTGTACTTTTTGACAATCATAATTTTGTCTGTGAGCAAACTCCACAAATCCGGTTGCTGTATGCAGATACGCGCGACATACAGTTCCGAATATCCTGTAAGTACATACGTGGTTTAAATCAATAATGAAAAATTGCTGATACCAATAAAGAGGAGAACAGTTAGTACCAATGGGTAACATAATTTCCATGCTCATGCGTACCCACTGGTCGTATCAGTAATGGCCACTGGTTTTCAACCGGGGAATCCCCTCCATGTGACCCCGCCGGGCTATATCAGGAATCTTGGTCACTTGTTAAGTCTCCAAATAGTTTGAGAATAATTACTGACTCTTTGTGTAATAAGGGATTATCATAATTTGTATTGCCATTAGACTTTGATAAAGTACATCTCTAATACGTATTTCAGGCCGTCATGTACATCAGTTGTATGCCTGAGTACCCGCATGTTATTGATTTCTGCACTGACTTCTTTCAATGTGATGTGCACTATAATGAAGGAGTTTGTTGCCTTGAAATGAATGGAAGTGTTCCTGTTTCTCTGTACTTGGTATATTTCTGTTTACGTATTATACCGTAGTTTTTCACATATTTGATACATTATGGTTCTCCATACGTTACAGGTACTACGGTACATCCAGTCTTTCGTAGATATCATGAACCAAACCTATTGAATACATGATCACGGCAAGGAAATTCCATTCAAAGAGATATTTGATTTACGGTTTCTTTCTTGTGGCGCCAAACGTATCGAATGTGTGAATAATCCAGGTCAGATACATTACTGTATCCCCCCCCCCCCCCCACTCCGTATAGCCAAGACTAACTACGGTGTAATGTCGACGTTAGATCTATAGCTTGGTCAATGACAGACTAACCAACTGTGTTAGATGTCCCGATGCAGTGTGTAGGATGTGTATTATGATATAGCTAGATTAACTGGTAGACGATGGTGTCCTTGGGATCTACATTTCTTGTGAGACTAGCTCCACCCCCCCCCCCCCCCCACCAACCTCCTCCCTTAGAACACCACACTGATGCACCATTTAAGGAGGTAATCAGGGTTTGAAGTTTCTTAATTACACTCTTTTTTTGTATGGAAAAGATATTGTGTTATTCCAATAAGTCTTGTTAGATATGATACATCGTCTCCACAAATCTTTAACACCATAACTCGTCCTATATTTAAGGAGAAACTAAACCGTGACTGTTGTATAGTATTGTAGTGAGGAGAAACTAAACCGTGACTGTTGTATAGTATTGTAGTGAGAAGAAACTAAACCGTGACTGTTGTATAGTATTGTAGTGAGGAGAAACTAAACCGTGACTGTTGTATAGTATTGTAGTGAGGAGAAACTAAACCGTGACTGTTGTATAGTATTGTAGTGAGGAGAAACTAAACCGTGACTGTTGTATAGTATTGTAGTGAGGAGAAACTAAATCGTGACTGTTGTATAGTATTGTAGTGAGGAGAAACTAAACCGTGACTGTTGTATAGTATTGTAGTGAGGAGAAACTAAACCGTGACTGTTGTATAGTATTGTAGTGAGGAGAAACTAAACCGTGACTGTTGTATAGTATTGTAGTGAGGAGAAACTAAACCGTGACTGTTGTATAGTATTGTAGTGAGGAGAAACTAAACCGTGACTGTTGTATAGTATTGTAGTGAGGACAAACTTTGGCAGAAATAGAAACTATGAATGTCAGACATTGTCATATTATGAATATTGCATTATGACCAGGGATTATACTGTTCACAAAGAAAGTTATAAGTAAACATACCTGCGATATATTAATAGCTCGTATACACATTGTCAACCGCAGGTGGTGGTTGGGGTGCAGTTATGATGAGTCATTCAAAATAAGGTATGATCTACAAATTAATTGACAATAGATCTCCATTTGACAAATCAATCGGTATGACACTAATTAAGAGATGTGGGCATCAAATACAAAGAAAGAAAGAAAGAAAGAAAGAAAGAAAGAAAGAAAGAAAGAAAGAAAAGAGAACCCTGAGCGAAAACACTGAAATAATGTAAGTGGTACAAACTAGAGCCCCCCCCCCTCCCCTCCACTAGCACTGTAGAATTATCTGGCCGTGATGCATCAACTCCAGGAAACTGTTAATTAAAATTGACATTTGCAGCTATGTCGGAAAGTTTCCGATGAAAATGTCGACATTTGAAAGTTAAGTGTAAATTAAAGACATTTGCGAGTGAGACAACATGAAAGAACAATCATATATTTATTTTCTATGGCGGACATAAGGTGACATGCGAGATGTAAAGTTACGCGTGTACGAATAACTTGTTAGCTCGACAAAAGTTTGCAAATTATCGAGTTACCGAGTTGTCGAGGCTAAGTAGATAACTTGACAATTGGCAAAATTTTGTCGAGATAACAAATTATTTGTAACTCGATATCTCTACAATTTGCGAAATTTTTCCAGATGTCGACTTAGCGTAAGTCGGTTACTCGACAATTTGCAAAATTTTGTAGAGATGAAATTTTGCCCTTACATGTATGCAAAATTATTTAGAACTCGGTATCTCGACAAATTGGAAAAAAAAAATTCCGAGATATTTGACTTAGCGTGAGTCGGTAACTCGACAATTTGCAAAAGTTTGTCGAGGGAACAATTTATTCGAGAAAACAAGTTACACGTACGCGATAACTTTACATCTCGAATGTTACCTTACATCCACCGTAGTTTTCACACTATTTCGCTTCGTTCATGAAGATCAGGTTCGCCATCGCTGAGGGTATTTGGGGGCCTAGACCGCACAACGACAGGTGTTACTGATTCATCAACTCTTGACTTCATTCTTACATAAGAAAAAAAAAAGAAAAAACGGTACATACAAGCCGCAACTGCTTGGAAGATTATTGAGGGCCAGGTTTCTCCTCACTCCGTGATCCTCCACCCCCCTACCCCCTCTCTCTCTCTCTCTTTCTCTCTTTATCTGTAACTCTGGTTACGAGATTGATGGAGATGAATGTTCAAAAGATCTTTTTTACACAATACATCGACAAGGTCTCACGGAGGCCGGACTGCAGCGGACAAACGGAAAAAGGCATGATGTATTGCTACTGAACCAATTAGGTCACTGAAATTGTACATATTCATAGCACAAACAATTTCCTCGAAATTGACACGCAGGGCTGTTAGAATTGTAACGCACGTCTTCTCCGTTTCGCTGTCCTCTCACTGATATGAAACATTTCAGCTATTTCGTGGTTGGTGAAGCCAATGTCTACCAGCTCTAGCAGTCTTTCGTCCAAGCATGCCATTTTCAATCTTTTCAAATGTGCCGCCCTCGCCCCTATATGTATTTGCAGCCAGTGCAGTGTACGCCAAAAATGCAAACAACACACATAACTGACGTGTCTGCAGTCCACCTCCAGACACGCCTACAAGTCTTCGTTATTTGCATATGATTACCTTAGTTACGGTCCTTAGCAACACATCATCACCTTCTGCTAACGGTAACAATTTTAGTACAATCACGTATACTGTCAGTTCAATAACATAACATTTGGATATAAAGACGTATAAATTGGATACAATGATATAACATTTCGATGTAATGACTTACGCTTTCGATATATAGTCGTATATATTTGGTATATAGAAGTATGTGTTTGGTATATACTAGACGTATAGTTTCGGTACAACAAAGTAAGAAAATGATATCACCATCATACGTTGTGGTTCTTTTGGCGTTCCATACCCTACTAGGCAACTTTAACAATATTCGTCTTTAAAGAAAATGACCAAAAAAGGTTTTACCTCTTTGAAAAAAATGTTGAACAGGGTTTGCAATGAGGAAATAAAATTTATTGTGGTTTCATAGGAATTAAGATCGGAATGAACAGCCACGTGTCATTGCTACTATGGATAGTTCAACCATAATAATATATTTCCTGTTTGTATGAATCTGATGATTACTTTCAAGGATGACAGCAGGAACCTGATTTGTAGCCACCGAGGACCGAGGAAACTCTCAGTTTGGCACAAAATTACAAACATCTCAAGTCGTCCCTTTGAGGCGATCCCAGAAATTTGTATGAATATCCAAATATATACATACTCTGACTCACTTGAAGAACAGTCACGAACATGGCAAAAGCTACACGTATAATAATCAACGATGTACAGTCAGACGGCGATTTATAAGATCATTGACCAAGTTGTGAGGAAGCTTTACGATAGTGGTTGTAGGGTGGGGGTGGATATGGGGGTCATACTTGGCACTAGCATGCATAGCGGATGTGTATCATTCATGCAGCACCCATGGGACAGCTCTAACTGCATTCGTAAGGTATACCAACACCTACTTAGAAGGTTAGTTGGCGTTACGATTTTAAGGCCTTGCAATACCGAAACATTTTTGAGAATACATGAAGTACCGTTTTCTGATACCAGGCTTTGCTTCTTATGGAGGTCTGACAGTGTGATACGGTCAACATCCAAGAGATATCCAGACATCACCGCACATAAGAATGAGAAAACTACAATGTCACCTGCACATGTATGGTATAAAGTATAATATTCCATATGTACGGGCACGTACTATAATCGCTCACATCGAGTTTTAGGGGAACCCAAATAGTATCAGCGGTGCGATTTCACACAGCTTAGGTCGTACGTTACGTGTACTGCTAACGTGGTATCTTTCCAAATTCCAAAAATAGACATGATCGTATGAATATCACGGAAATGCATGGCTCAATAAATATTAGGCCTCGGTTGTTATTTTTACAAGGATGGCAATTCAGAAAAGACCAGGTTTTTGTCTAGGGTAGGCCTATGAAACGTTTTCCCATAGGTTAATGTAACTCATTCGTAGGCTATCCGCATTTGTGGATTCACTAAGTTTCGCAACCGGACAACGCAATCGCACGCGCGGTCACCGCATTACGTATCCGCACCCGTGCTTATGGAATCCTAGTTTTAGGCTGAATAAAAGGACGGCCGGATATAGGCAGCAACTATACCGTACTTAACACATGTCTTATGTACCACACATATAGTTCTATGTACGTGGCTTTCATCTATTATATGTCTCTTCATTGAAGAGAACCGGGCCATCACTTAAAATTAGTAGAATTGCCAACGTGCCCCCAAGTCAGCTTTCACATCAATTTATTATGGTCCGCGATTTCTGGATTACTTACTTCCACCGATGAGGCCTTCTATCAAGTACCGTAGCATTTATTGGGCTAGGAGTAGTTGTCTCAAAATACGTCACCCCTCTTTGATGGATACCATCGCAAATAAACAGGAAAAAATCGATCGGATTTTGCGTTCTTTATGTCTGTAACAATAACGGCTGGTCTAACGTAATTTCCGTTGTGTGTATATATAAACAAGAGGCTTCTTCTCGTCACGGTACTGAGTGAAAGAAACACCTCGGTTTCCTTTTAATTGTTCAGTTGCAAGATGCAGGCCAAGACACACCAACCTTCTGTCTCATTTTCCTGCTGGTCTGAGGAGGAATAGTGTCAGACGAAGAGGGAGTAGATGATGCTTTAGTAAACCATCAATGGTCTGGGGAGGGAGAAGGTCGGTAGAAGAGGCAGTTTTTTTTTTTTTGATGGTTTTTTCACTGTAGGACAAAATGACTTTCGCCTGGAGATTTTATTTTTCTTGTCAGGCACCTCATCCCATCCCCTACAGAAATCTAAAGCTTAACTGCATCTACGTATAATTACAAAAAAATATCTCACTGAAAAGTGGGGGTACTACCGTATTTCCCACCTCCTCGTGGCGCTGCCATGCAGTGATGGTATGAGACAGAAAGGAAGAAGGAGAGAGGGAGGAAGCGTTCGAGGAGGAAGTTTTATCATCAACTACTACCCTGTAGTAGTAGTAGTAGCAGTAGTGGTAGTAGTAGTAGTAGAAGTAGTAGTAGTAGTAGAAGTGGTAGTAGTGGTAGCAGTAGCAGTAGTAGTGGTAGTAGTAGTGGTAGCAGTAGTAGTAGTGGTAGTAGTATTAGTAGTAGACTTCTCTACAGCAATACCATTGCGCTGCTACTGCAAGCGCGAAACAGGTTGCTCAAAGCCCTTACCATGTAGTTGCCATGACAACAACACTGCGTCGCGATAGTTATTCCAAGAACTTCCGTTTTATGCTTACAACTTGTTACTAGTAAACTTGTTCCCACCCTGATGACACCTCTGAGTTAGGCCCATACCTAGTATGAAAATACCTATAACACCTAGTATGTTTTTACTGTATTTTAAGGCCTGAACGTCTCGCCAGGAACCGCCTCCAATTTCTGTATGGACACTGTATGGTTATTATATAAGCAAAATAGTTTAGAAGTCCAAAGGGAATGCAATTAAGTGTTCAGTGTCAATCTAGGAGAGATTCAGGAACGATGGAGGCTGAATATGACAAAATATGTATACATTTGGTTGACCTCCTCCGCATAGGTCGTCGGGAAAGGTTGAAAGCCTGCGGGTTAAACAAATCAAGGAACACGAGGAGAGAACCGCGGAATGAACGGAGGATATTAACTGGGGCTGCACTGGGGTATATAAATGTTTATAGTACACGCTGATTGGTTATAGCGTTGGATCACATACGGGGAGGGACGGTATAATGTCCATGATCCAGGGTTACAATGTCTGCAGTAATTTTCTGCAGTGGGGATAAATGAAAGCAGAAAATACCGGCTACAGAAGAGACGTCTGGATAAAAAAAAAATGACCTC
This sequence comes from Stichopus chloronotus, assembly GCA_021234535.1. Taxonomy (NCBI): domain Eukaryota; kingdom Metazoa; phylum Echinodermata; class Holothuroidea; order Aspidochirotida; family Stichopodidae; genus Stichopus; species Stichopus chloronotus. The sequence goes on from CM037831.1 coordinate 26,413,025, forward strand.
AAAAAGAAAATTGATAGAAATCTGAAAGAGATGTTGCGTTATATGTATTAGATATTCTCAGCCTGTAATACTAGTTGTCGATTACTACGCTTCAATACAAATCTTGAGAGCGAGAGGGCGGATGGGTGTAACCTGGAGTTTACTGGTCCTGCGTGACTACAACGAAGTAGTTAGGCTACTCTAGTCACTTCAGTATAACATATTGCAGACGACAAAATCACATTCGACTACATAAGTCTATGTATTAATTAATCAATCTATCGCAGCTGTCTGTCTTGATTCAAATAGATGAAACTTGTGACTGATTCACCACCAGACTTAAATAAGTCAAACTTGTGCGCGATTCGCTACACCGGGATCCTTGATAACTTTGTCCATGCGGAAAACTCGATACAAGAGCAACGTACTGAATTCCTCGCTCACCGAATAACTATGAGGCAACAGCTGGTAAAAGGAAAAAAGACTGCAGAACATAGTATACCGTTTCATGTGTAGTCATGAACCGTTTTACGTGTAGACATATATCGTTTTACTGACGTGTATAGTCACCTACCGTTTTATGGTAGAATGTCATCGAAACACCCTTATAGAATATCCTGCAAAGACAAGGCTGAATAGGAACTTATTTGACAAATTCTGACCCAATAAACGATTGACTCTAGATGATAAAGGACTGAACAGTTTTAATATTAAAGCTTTAAGTTGGTGCACTGAGGCAGATTTACTCTAAAAACCATTTTTCTGTCAGCAGATAACTGTACTTAGTTATCAGACTTTCTTTCCTAAACGTTTTTAGTGAAATTTCTCATAGCAGGGTTCTGGGGTTGGCTAATCTAATAGGACAACAAAGTAAATTACATTTCACTACCAGGTATCCTGTTATGTACGATGCACTAGTCTAAATGTAGGTTCATGAGGAAGGGTTAATTTAACTACATGATAAGAGATGACCCATTTTCTTGGATCACGGAGATGTTACTTCTTCTTGGAAAGTAGCTGTGATAGTATGTAGCTATCATGATGGACGCTAACATAATAAAAGACACCCCGGTAACGAATACTTTGCATGACAGTCAATGTAACACTCTTACAGTTTGTTCACTACTACCAACTTAGAAAGGGAGACGAACATTGAGAATTCCCTCATTCATGGTGTCTTTTATAATGGAGTTACTAAGTTCTATGTCAAAGTTACAAGTGACTTCAGGTGCCTGTTGGCCTAAATAAAGCTAATAATACGAAACTTGAACATTATCAATCCCTTCAGGAGTGAAATAAGCACAGCCGATGTAAACTCGGATACAGCAGAAATCACTTTTGACCTCTTGAAGACCAAATTGACGTTACAACTGAAATGTCCTGAGAAATTAGGTAGTTGGAGGCCCCGGTTGTATCAGTTAATGCTGCACTGAGCTGGGCCGAGATGTATAGTAGTAAAGAACCACGAGTAGATCAGTATCCGGCGGATTTGGTCACTATGTTTTATAACCACCAGTACAGCGTGCATGTAGACGGGATGTGACTTCGATGTAGCCGAAGCGTGACGTGCAGTGCGTGTACATTCTTCAAACGTCAAAAACAATTTGTTGGCCTATGATCATTTTTGATGTTCAAAGCGAGTATGTCACTCTTGGCCAAATTTTGAAGTTTCGGGACTTGAGAATGAACAAGAAATTTGCAAACATTTGAAAAATTGGTGACCTACCTTTTATGAAGCTTTCAATAAAAGTTTGAAAGAAAAAATATCAACATTTTCTTTGTTTATAAACCTTAAAACTCTTTGTTTATTATTCTCCCTTGTGGTACTTGTACTTTATTGCTCTTTTTTAGTAGTGATTGACTCAACATTCTTTCATAGACCTTGTTTTATGCATTGCCAAACTCATATTAAAATCCATTTTCTATGCATCACTCAGTCAAGACAATACTAAATCATAGCTCATTGAGAAAGACACATCACAAAATACTACTGCAAAGTTTTTATCTTCAATTTTTATGATCACGATGTTCGTTAAGTGATCGACTCATAAGTCAACCCTGCATATATATAATAAAAAGCTTTCTTCAGTGTCGCAAGTCACGTGACTAACTTGTATACGTGATATATCTTATTATATTATCTTATTAGAACATGACATATGCCCCTCTCACTATTGTCGTCATAATCAAACTTGTGGTTTCAGAAGCAGAGAGTAGAACCAACGTATACTAGGACAATGTAAATATGTGGTCTGTAATTGGCTGTGTAAGTTACACATTTGTTAATGAGATGAACAAATGCGACATTCGACTGATAAAATACCCCCCCCCCCCAAAAAAAAAAAATAAAAAATCACATTTGCGACTATAACAGAAAAAAATCATTTTGGCGCTTAAGTATGAGATCAAATCTAATGGGACGTTCCATGATTTCGGAATTTTCTACAGGGTATGTAGAGTGGGGCTCGGAACTGGGAAGTGTGGCCGTTCAAAGCGAAGACAATTTTGGTCTCAAAAAGTGTAGCTGCATGCCACCGATTTTGGCTTACAAAAGTACTTTTATAACTTCTTGCACCTGCTTCGCCAGTCCATCGACGTTTCATGATAGCAACGACATGTAAAGGCCACCGTATCAGCCTAATCAACCTATCATTAAAACTCGAAGAAAGAGCTCATAGGTTTTTCACAAAATAAAGGAAAGATTCCATTTAGTCTCCGACATTGAGCAGGAAAATCATAGGAAAGTGAACATGGCGGATAACAAATTTGCACTATGCATGTGCATTTTCTTGCCTGTGGAGCACTAAGCTTTATGACCAAAGGTGACCATTCTTCAAGGTCTAACTTATTTTGGGAATTATTTTGGGAAGACACTATATCGAAGTCCTGCACATGTCAAACCAGCAGTTGCCGGTATCATCTGTGGGGCTGCTTTTATTCATTTGTTGCCGATTTTAACTTAGATTTTGCCGGTTTTTTCTTAAGGTGCTTTTCTTCTGTTCGTATCGACGGTTGCGCTTGTACCATCTACTTCATGCATGCATGCACGCACACACGCACGCACACACGCATGCACACAACCCTACAGGCGAGAGTATAGGTTGGCAGACAGGCGTAGTGCAGCCACCGACTGATTACAGTCTTTGCCCCAGCACAGATGTTCAATGTTTAATGAACACCATTTTCCTCACCCCTTGGATGCCATCCCTTTTTTTTTTTTTTTTATGGTTTTAATAATCACGATCCATTAAACACAAATTTCTGGGTTAATCATTATTTCGCAAAAGCACTTGACACGGCTTAAAACAGGAGTGAAAAAAGAAATATATTACCAAAAATGATTGAAAAGTTCTGAAAGGGTTCAAACAGACAAAAAGTTATAAATTGCTGACAGGTAAATATTGGCTTGGGATAGTTTGACTATATAGAGACCAGGTGCAAGCATGGTACGGGACAATACTTACTGCAACCGAAATGGCACCTGTCGTTAGGACAACAAAAACTTGAAAGACAAATCCAACCCTCGACATTCATGAAGAGCATTTTTTATAAGTTTTATAAACAGTTAAAATAAAATGGAGGCATCATCAACTCGGCATCTACTCTTAATATTTTACATTAGAGTTTTTTTTAAGGGACAGACATAATTAAATATGATGCCCACTTTGGTTCACAAGAAGAGCAAATTTGTCGTCAACTGATGCTACAGCGTGGGAAAATCATGATATGTGGCTCTTAGAACTAATAGGCTGGAATGCATCTATATGTTATATATGGTAACGAAACATGTTTCTGTGCTCAGATTGATCATAGATAATGTTAAAGGTTATCAGTCGCATTGTCGTATGACGTCAGACAATTGTTGGTGACACAGGTTTAAGAACTGCGAGCGTAAACCCTCGAGAGTTTATTGACCGGTAATGATATTGCACTGTAAGTCATTATTAGCTGTTGCCTATTTCTAGCCCATTATTATTGTGCGAATAACTGAAGGATTGCCTTTGTATCATACCTCACTGACTACTGTGGGCACCGAAGTGTGACTGCTGGCTCTCTACAGGTTCACATAATCTTTGCCGCGCATGGCAATGACATCATATGTGGGTATAGACGTGCAATTGTATTGTCATTATTACTTCTCCATAACGTATATAAATGGGTACGTAATTCTTTGAAAGCATATTGTCTTTAAAAAGGATTGTGTAGTGAAAAGCATGAACAATTATTGTCAGGAAGAGGTTCAGCCTCGCCCAATGAAAGGGATACACAGGGGAGACATATATTAGCCTGGGAAAGACACCCCGTGTGGCGCAAGAGTTTTTTTTTCGTTCAGCTACTCGCTACGAAAAGCCATATAGGGGGCGGCCGCCAAACAGGCGCCATACTTGGCTAGGGGGGGGGGGGGAGGGAATTAAGAAGGAGACAGGGAGTTTCGAAAAGGACGGAGTGAAGGCGGATAGGAAAGAAGGGGTTCTAATGTATTGAAGGACATGTTCTTACAATTTTAAAAGTTATGCTAAAAAGGCAAGGCTTGTCCCTGGCGAGAAAGGGAGGCTTCGAACGTTACGTAATCATGCATGTACGTAACGAAACCGAATATAAACTGGACACAGTCATATGGCTGTAACGACATCCACGCAGAATATGGAAATGTAGAGACCATAAAATATTAGGCACATATTAAGTGTTTATAATGATATATATATATTGTCGTATTCATTTGTAAAGAGCAACGTCCCTGTTTGATATGGATTGCGTGTGCGAGTGTGTGTGTGGGGGGGGGGGGGGGGGGGCGGTGAAGTAGCGTAAAGGGGGTGACAAGTATACGGTAACTGAACACTTTAAAGAGTCAGCAAATACCACTATCTGTTACACAAAGTCACACTTTCTTGTTACCGACCAATGGGACTAAGGCGTTTATCAATTAAACTGGGTGTTTAACCTTTCTGCTGTTCGTCATGGTCCCCCTCCTGGCCACGACCACCCCCCCCCCCCCCCGTTTTCAACGAGTACATTGAAACAATATTTAATGATTTAGCACCTTTTCTGGGGTTGTTTGGAGTTTCCAGGCACTTACCTTGACGTTTTGGATGTAATCAGAGGGGGATTTTATATTAATGAATGCCATTGCTCCGACAACACGATTATTTGTACACCTGCGGGTGTTGCCTGGGTAGACCACGAAAACGAGCTCTAGCGATGTTTGCTCTGTCGTATATGTGTATACTACAAACATAACTATGTACCTACCGAAACTCAGGTGTAAGATCAACACGTCAGCTGTAACGAAATGTTTGTAATAGTTGATGAGTATAAATGTGCATTGGTTGGGAAACAAGAACACCCCTGGACAAATACCACATTTCCCTTCAAACTCAGGCAACTTGGGGTCATAAGTTTGACTCAAGAAAACCCAGACGGTAACTTAACGGTATATGTCATGAGTTAGCCATGGAAGTGGTCATACGACGAATGACAAATGACGTCATTACCTATGATGAAGACGAAAGACCACTCTTCCTTTTGTGACTCAGGTGAGATGTCTAAGACTGGATGAACTCAATTTCAGATGTAAAGTTTTATCAGGTTACGACAAAATCATGCCAAGAATTTCCTGTTTATTCCCTCTTATAAAGGGAAGGGGTGGGTTGGGAGGTCGTCGTGATGCGGGGTGTAGGGCAGCCCAGGACATTTCGATCATAGCGATCAAGGTTCCAATATTTGCCGCCACACTAGCATCCATTATATCACTAGCATCCATATATCACTAGCATTCATTATATCACTATCATCCCTTATATCACTAGCATCCATTATATCACTAGCATCCCTTACATCACTAGCATCCATTATATCACTAGCATTCATTATGTCACTAGCATCCATTATATCACTAGCATCCATATATCACTAGCATCTATTATATCACTAGCATTCATTATGTTACTAGCATCCATTATATCACTAGCATCCATATATCACTAGCATCCATTATATCACTAGCATCCCTTACATCACTAGCATCCATTATATCACTAGCATTCATTATGTCACTAGCATCCATTATATCACTAGCATTCATTATGTCACTAGCATCCCTTACATCACTAGCATCCATTATATCACTAGCATCCATATGTCACTAGCAATCATTATATCACTAGCATCCCTTACATCACTAGCATACATTATATCACTAGCATACATTATATCACTAGCATACATTATATCATGCAAAAATGGATTTCTGACGAGCCCTACGCAGGAGCATGTTAATTGTCTGGCAAGAGTTCTTTGAACTCAGTAGATAATTCAAAAAATTTCAAGTGGCATTTTCAATATTTATCCCAAGTTCATACATACTTGCAAAGAATCCTAAACTCCTATTGGGTCATTTCTGTCAAGTGATCGTGCATTACCCTAAACTGGGATAAACACAGTCAATTGAAGAGCAAAATCACTGGCGGACGAATACAATTAAACGTAAATCTGCAGTGGTCTGTCGTCTGCTATATTACACAAAACAATGGTGGAACTCTGTCTATAGTGTACAAACATTGTTGACATGTTGTGAATCTTGTTTACCTTTTCTAGGGGTTGATTTTCAATAAAAATGCTGTTATGTACAAAACCTGATTTTCCTTCTAAGTTCTTTTTTTTTTATCAAATTTTTGTTCTTTTTGGTATGTAGGCTATGAAAGGTTAATCAACTTTTGGACCTGTTCATTAACCTATGGATAATGCACGGTGCGGTGTTGATTAATGGTACGGTATTGCGCCTATGGATCATGCTTGGGGGGGGGGGGCTGTCTGGTAGGACCTTTGCAGCTATTAACTTGTCTTGTATGTGTCATTCTATACACTGTCCGATGTGAATAATCATTTGCGATTGGTTTCATGTGGTACCTTGAATGTTTGATAGAGTCCAACATTTTGTCACCATTTTATGATGTCTACCAGTCCATATGTCGCAGGCAATATATCTGACAGTGGTCATTGTATGCTGCATGTCATGTAACTATTTACTTTAAATCGGTTGCCTTCGGTACCTACAATGTTTGATAAACTTCACTTCGGGACTTCTTTTTTGAGGCTCACAGGTGCCATATGCAGCAGTGGCTCTCCGACAGACATTCATATCTGCACATATGGTGGATCACATACTGTAATAAACGCCGGCGTGTGGTCACATTCTGGTGGTACCTTGTTCGTTTGCTCTGGGTTGCTAATCTAGGATTCAGTCGGGAGGGGGGAGGGCTACTTTCACCTTCAGTCAATATCTCAAAAAGGCGGAAAATTAATAAACTTTGGAGCTCCTGTTCACGTCTTAAAAAAAAAATCAGAATTCCTTCGTTTCTGTTCAAGATACTCTACACGTTACGAAAACGCTTAAGGTGTTTGGCAGAGCCCCCCCCCCCTCCACCTAAAAATAATAGAAATAGGGGGGGGGACTGAGTTTATTCTTGTAAGGTACCATATTGTAGCCAGGTAAGATACATTTGGCATGTCTGATAAATCTGTAAAATCGACATTTTTCCAGGAGGAGTTGCGCAGGCCATACAGAACGCCGCAGAATGCAAAACCCTTGAAATTTCAAAGACAACATTTTGCAAGATAAAACAATCCATTGAGTGGCCTATTCTTTCCGGTAAATGAGTCAATTGTAAATAAAGAACTACAAAACAATCCGGAAAGTAATCAGAAATCGATTGGACATTAAAAGAGCTGTATCCGAATAGTTTAAGTTTACTTTGAAGGATATATACGACCTACATGTGTACGTGTCCACTTCACAGATCTCTTTTCGGCAAAATGCGTAAGAAGGTGTTATTGTAGTTACATAACATTTCAATTCACACCATCAAAGTGAAGAAAACTTGCGTAACTCTTTTTTAGGCTATATGAGATGTGACAAATTTGCTTCAATGTGTCTCACCTTGTAAGAAGGGGAACGTTTGTGTGGTTAGGTGTATTATAACTACAACCTGTATGTATATTTAACTACAACCTGTCAACCACTGCAATATTTCTGACTGCCGGGAACAGGTCCCTCATTTCGTAATTCTATTCTTGCGTTGCTTTTTGTTGTCTGTTAAGGTGTAGAACCCCTGTTATATACATCAATGAATATATTTAAAAAGTCCTATTAATACTTCTACATCTTTTGTCCTATAATAAGGTAAACTCTGTAGTTTTGATAGTCTTTCTTACACGGGTAGACAATAGTTCTTCGTTTTACAACAATTAAACTAAAGAACAATCGATAGAATAGGTCTTTAGCCACGGTTAGTTGGACCAGTGAATGGATGTCGCGTGCAGAATATCTGTGGCAGATAACAATGAACCGATCAGCCGATTATCTTTTTTTTTATTTCATTTCCGATCGAGCACAAAAAATCTTGACATTCATTGCATTTCATAAATCGTTAAAAAAAATTTAATTCAGATTCTCACAAAAATTCACAATAGCAAGAAAAGAACCTGCTGACAAAGCCTTATAAAAAAAGAACCCAAATTTTTCTTTTGTTCTCCCCCCGATGGTATTACAAAAGAAAACAGAAAATAGAAAAGAATGGTAATCAATTGATACTGGTATCGATTGATACCATCGTCGGCTTCCATTAGAGGCTAACAAGGGTGTTTAGAACAATAGATATTCAATAATACAGTTCTAAATACATTAACAATTGAAAATAAGAAAAGGTAGATTGTATCTTCGCCTACGCGATCAAGGGGCTCCTTTCCCCTTTCTTCTTCTTGTCTTTTTCATAAGGAAAGAAAATACAAAGAAAATTAACGAGGGACAATAAAAAAGAAGGATCCTCACTGCAAATTTTTTTATTGTTACTCTGGAGAGCAGTGAAGGATTGGTTGTAACAGTTTACCTTGGTTGACTATCCAAGAAAATATAGGCTTTTCTATACACTGTGTACCCTAGATTACTGAATATTTACACCGTATTATTATTTCTATCCAAACGAATAACCACTACCGACGACAAGCGTGGAAGGGGAGAGAGGGGTTGAGCTCAAGATGAGTAAAAGTGGGATGACACACGTAACTGATTTTTTTATCAGCATAGTTGATGTACGGTTTCGTTTTCAATGTGGGATATTTGGTTGTGGATAATAATTGCTTTAATACATTTTCGTTGCTTCTTTTCAAAACCCTTGTTCATACGTCTTCAGTTTCAGTATAGCTTATTTTCATCAAATATTTTCGACTTCTAAACAAATATGGGTGGGTGGGGGTGTGTGTGGGGGGGGGGGGAGAAGGAAGTACTGTGAAGGTTGGTATAGTGTTGCTTGGCTCCTTGGCAAGGAATACTTTATGCAACGACGGTTGCCGTGGGCGACAGTTGCAGTGGGTGACTGTCAACAGTATGAAATAATTATGTTCTATGTGCATACGCCGCGGATCTTTGTGGCGCGTAAAAATTTAAAACAAATCGATGCAAAGAAATGTAAAAAACAGGGAAACGATTAAATGTTAAATGATTTTACTCGTCTTCGTCAGCAGCAATACCCCAAACTCTAACGACACAATCTCCTGTAAAAAGGGGACTTTTTCGTGCACATCACCTCGTAAGCTATTTTTTTTTTTCAAAGCATACAAGCCGACTAATAATGTAGACTAGAAAGAAGTTGAGCTGTTGCTTTTATCTGTTCAGTAGCCTGCACAACAGACATGTACAACTCATGCATGCCAGCAGCAGCTATGACTGCATTCGTAATATCAACGTCCGCTAGCTATTGCTTGGATTCCGACTCAAACTGCGCACAGTCTATAAAATTCATGTATGCGACGTAATCAACTGCAATCAGCTGCACTCAATAGTTCTTTTCTTTTGGGCTATAAATAGTTACGGTATACTTTTTTTTCAGCCAATCATCAAACGTTAAGAATGACTCCTAAATATCGAGACCCTTGACTGTAGAGTCAAATCCCTTATTGACCGCATGTGTTTCGGGGTGCCCTTTGTCATCGTGAAACATTTTATCACAAAACTCAGCCCTTAGTCACAAAACGAGCGTCATATATCAACTGATCACTGACCAAGCTTCCCTTTTCTGTAATGTCGTGTACAACCTTTTCTGACTTTGACTCCTGTCGTTGAACTCTAGAGACCATCGAACCTCTAACCAATAATATTGCGACATCTGATTAGTGCATTTGAAATTAAAAGATAACGGTCAAACGCTTTCAGCTCTTGCTACCAAAGTTTTGAAAACTTTGACCTCTGATGATCTCAAGTAAACGATTGACCTCATATTTTGTGCCAATGCAGACGGTATTCACCATTCCTGACACACCATCCCAACACATGTCTGTATTAATAGGCTGACAGTCTGACACCAGCGGTTTTTCTTTCTTTTTCTTCTACTTGTTCTTCTTTCTTTTTCTGCATGCCGATTGGACTTTCTGTAGTGCAACGATGCGAAACCCTTTACAGCCAGTACTATTAAATTTAACGCATACATCATACAATTGTGTCAAAGAAGCAAAGAACCTTATTGTCAATTGAGTATATATAGTTTGTCTTTGCTACACCAAACGGACAAAAGTAACAACAATGGGATTGTAATTAGCACCTTTTATAGTACTAAGTATAGCATAATCAATTAAAGGTGGAAACTGTTCAGAAATTCGTTCACGGTGGATCGTTCCATTGTCACGTTTGAGCTTCCCTCGATTCAAGGTGTGAGACTATTATGTTGGTTCAACCTAGCTCATCTACCTTATGACAACGAAAATAGGATTGACTTTGCAAAGTAACAATAGAAAAGTTGAAAATATCATTGCATAACCTCTTTTTTTTTTGTTCATTTAGCTCTAACTTTCGAAAACTTACAATACAATAAGAAACGTGGGAAATATATATTTAACGAAACTCCCATAATGATCTACACCCAATCATGTATAAAAGGAATACGGTATAGAAACTTCGTCAATTGCGTGCACCTAAACTTAAGGCCATCGAGATTGAACCAATATGCCATAAACCTCCTCAGCTTCTGAAAATCCTGGCAAACACTTCATTTCGGGACAAAATGGTACCATGACAAATTCTGTAGTATAGACGCACCCCATTTAACTCTAATTCTCTAATTCTCTCCTCCATTAGTTATTACATCCAGACAACTCAGTGTGTACCGTCCTTGTAATAAGGCAACAATACCCTCCTCTGCCCTTCCCCCCCCCCCCCCCCCTCGTCCCCACCTCTTCGTTTATAATGTCCATCCTTGCTGTTGGATTTTGTATGGTGGCGCTCTAATAATCATAGTTGACCTGACCATGACTTCTAGCTTTGTGCTGAGTTTTTTTTTATGATTCTTTCATTACACGAGCCTGGCAATACAAGAGCCCTGTTTTTACGGCTCTTCCATTTAACAGTAGCACAATTGATATAATTTTCGCGTGTATGTGTGTTGTATTGACCTATGCGTATGCATATGTATCAAATATGAGTCACAACAGCCTTGCAAGGAACGATGAATCCAGGAAGTACCTTGCAAGATTGGCGCTTGCAGTGAAACAGTGCACATGGTATTCATGGGCAGTGATGTTTGGCTAGCGTTGTGCAAATATGCAAATATGCGTGGCTAACAAACATAGCTGGAAGTATAGAATTTATAAATATGTATATTTGAAAGGAGTAAACGATGGTTAGAAAATGAAAGTGCAGCTGAACTTCTGTATATGTAGCCGAGTTTAATGCTTGAATAACAGATATCTCGCTCGCTCCGTGTGTGATGGTAAAACATAGATATAATATCTATTGCAAACGGGAAATCGAATAGAGTAGTATAGAGGCTATATTCGGTGATAGAGTTGATTCTTTGACTAATGCAACAGAAAAAAAAAAAACAACGTAAGATATGGTACACTCACTCAAAATATAAATTGGCGGAATATCAAACATGGGGAACATATTATTGATGGCCTTTTTTTTTATTTTTAGATATTTCTATAAATTGGTTAAGTGTATAATGCTGTGAGGGGGTTGTATGGTTAAATTGGCAATCATTAGTATAATCTTCATTACAGAATGTCAGCAGATTTTGACGGGATTTAGGCTTTCCGAAGTTATTATATTAACGGCTCAAATGCAGAATTTGACATGAATGGCTACAAATAATTATAGTGTGATTTTTCTTGGTTTCAGTAAAGGGTTACCGTTGTGTAAGTTTTGAAGCGGATTGCTTATTTAGTTGTTTTTTTTCTGTGTTTGTACATATGTTTGTACAGGAATTCCTCTTCCACCAACAAGAAATGTTATTGCATAACCTCATTACCAATTAACGATGCTCTACAAATTTATTACCTCAGAGTCAATCCTGTGTGAAATAAGATATGCTGGTTTTCACACTAACGGTCGGTTCTTTTCTGTGAGGTTAGGCTAAGATATCAGTCATATCTTCAAATTGTCCAGCATGTTCAGAGTGGACAGCTAAAAATCATTCTCTGATTGAAAGGGAATTTCTCCCCTCTCCCTCCATTATTTCCACCACATCTCGATTTCAAGGACACGGGGGGGGGGGGGGGATATGACGTTTAAATTGATTTTCATATTCTTTCTCAAATCTCAACTCCACACTCAAAGTCAACAATTGTATAAGATCCCCAGTAAAATAAACAAGAGACTAACCAGCTGTGTAACTCCAGCAGATGTGCGCGGAGGGCAGGCAGGCTAAATACCTGTGTTAGGATTACACAGCTGTTTAAGTCGAATATTCGACGTAATACAAAAAGCAATTTGTCTGTCTAACGACATTGATGGGTGGAAACCTGGAAAAAGAAGTTGCATACCGGTATTCATTCTTAAACGAAAATGAGGGTAAATCTATATTTATCATCAGCCTGTGGGATTATCGAAATTCAGGCTATATACGCCGGAATAATATATGTATTAAAACTGTGTATTAACAACCAGTATGCCAACTGAATTGCTGTAAAGCAATGTGGTCAGCGGAAGGCCTCATAGGTGTTTGGCAACCGGTGTAGAGTACGGTACTCGCGGTCGTGCGGTTCTATCTGGTGAAACAAGGACGGTTACTATAGATTCCATCGTATGGCTGCATAAAACATCCATGATTGACGATAAACAGGGGGAAGAAATACTAGAGTATTATTGCTCTGTAGACGAATACAGTTACGGATTATTCAGCTATATATACGTCAGTCACAGCCACGATCAGCATCCCCCCCCCGACTGCTCATCTGATTCGTGTGTATGGTAAAATAATACCAAGGAAGAGCAATTCTAGTTTGTCATTGCGATTGAGATTGCGTCAGACTCCATCAATCGGGGGTTTCATCGATATCAAAACAAACAATGAATAACTGATGATTAAAGTTCTCTCACAGAGGCAAGATCGAAAAATATGGGAGGGATTTTTCAGTCGATTCTTAGGCTATGTTCCATTATCTTGTTATCATGTCACGTGGTGTCTGTGCGTGTGTGTCTGTTTGTGTCTGTGTGTGAGTTGAAGGAAATGGAGGGGGAGTGGTGTGTGTGATGTGTGGCAGGGCTGACTGCATGAGAAAGTAACGTACCGAGAGTAGTCATACATGCCTCTTGAGCTTTTACTGGACCCGTCTGTAGCTGCTGCGACTTACACAATACAGGGCATCTTCTATGGGGCTTTTGCCCTCCTTTGCCCTTAAACTTATTATGTTATGTTGAGAGAATACGCAGGAATGCACGATGACAGAAACATTTGGATTACGCACAGAGTCAAGTCAGGAGGCACGACAAGCATGAGCATCGCGATATACCGTCATATCGTACATGAGGAAATATGCCGCACAGAGGGCCTGGTGACCGACTGACACAACTGTATGTGCATGACCTTATATCGTATTCGATACACAGGTACAGTACTGGCATACACACACTGGATGAGGAAATAAAAAGCCGACAGTAATGTTGCTTGCACGCACACCCTGATGTTGAGGCATGTTGAATATATATATATATATATGGTGAAGTGGTGGTGTCCAATCGAAGGTAGCCTGGGAATTGTCCAACAGTCAATGGCCTGAATTGCCGATTGAGTATACCTGCTTTATTGTTCTTAAATCTTTTGCTGACCACTGCTCCCTTAAAGGAGGATAACTAATCGTGAGAAAATCATTATATTAATCCCCTTCGTGTTGCCGATATTTTTTCTTTTTTGTTTTTGCTTCACCATGGTTTCTTCGGAGCTTTAAGACCCTGCTACATTACTATGGCAATGTAATGCCTTTCTCGCAATAACCTATTCTCATTTAAAATTTAAGAATTTTAGGATAACTTCAGAAGTTTTCCCCTCTTATTCTGCCGATCTCTTCGATACGGTTTAAAACGTACGGTACTCTCACAATTAACTTTGTGAGATCTATTCTGAGTTTTATCGTGAGGGCTGCCAAACTTACCACACCAACGGGGGGGGGGGGGGGGGGGGGAGGAGTATAACTCACTCCATATTACATTAAAAATGTTCTGTCTAGATCTCAGTTCAAAGTGACAGCTATAACTCTAGTGCCATGAACAGGGTGTCGGTAAAAGCAGGCAGCTGGTTAAAGATTGTCCTATGCAGTGAACATGACATCCTGAGCTTGGGTTCTTGGTAGTTTGCAGGCTGCCCAGCTTTTTTTTTTTTCCAAACAATTCCACTTTTGTCTTTTTTTTTCTATTTTGTATTGAGGTAATGATCTTATTGCGTGGGTCTGTGTAGTAGTTCTATATCAACATAGTTAAACCGGTCTTTATGGAATAAAGGAAAGCTCTCTATATAAAAGGGGTCGGAGGAGACCAACACCGAGGCTTAAAGAGGGATTACCATCGATCGGTAAACAAGGTACAAGATGGGATGGTGATTAAAGGGACAGGATCGATCAAACAGATGCTGGTGTTAGTGCACCGACCTGGAGTTACGAGTAGAGACTCCCTGGTTTACAACAAATCTTTGAATCCATCTGACGTTTTAAATTTCCTAAGCTACGAATGGCGCTGAATATGGAGCTGTATATAGCTGCGTGGTCATACACACGGTCAGAATACAGATGAATGCATAAGTAGCTGTTGAAGAATAATCGGAATTAAACAAAACGTTAAAAAAATCATCCGCTTGAAATCTGATGACAAAAATTCGAGGCCACATAGAACCTCGATGAAAGAAACGAGTTTATTTCTACGGATATAAATAAGACGTTATATGGCCCATTGGTGGGCGCTGGCTGTCAGGCCCGATATTGAACACTGTGAAATTTAGTGCAGAAAGAAAGAGAACGAATTTAAAGGTTTCGATGGGACTGATGATCGAGAGATAACACTTCTGCGAGACTTTTAATTGCTACACTATATATCACCTTTTGCATTTTAAATTATTCCAACGTTAAGTGACACTGTGAATTGAAAAAAAAAAAAAACACCGAGATGGATCACAATTAAATGGAAGCAAGACACCTAAAAGAAAGCATCATAACGAGAGATAGACGTGCTTAGTTAACGAAAGTTAAATTAATAAAGGAAATAAAAATTACATTCGTATCTGAGGAAGTATTTTCTACAAATTTCAAGTCTCCCTTCTAGCGGTTTGATCGTCCTAGACCGCACCAAGAGGTATGCATGAGAGGTAGCTACGCGACGGTATCTTTTAATCATGCCTTCAAAATTTTGGCCCCTTCTTGAAATGTTTGTGTACCTTGAACATGTCACTGCCTCAACTGCGCCATACTTAGTTTTGTGAGCGAGACGACGCTGTTAAGTTAGTCAGCTCTCCCATGCTACTCGGTAATATTGCAGCATGCATAACGCGACATAACACACATCTGAATTTATGTGTAATTACTTTCACCATCGCTGGGTGCTCGGTGCATTGGAATAAAGAAGTTAAGGGACGGGGAAAAGTCAGTAGGGGGTGGGGGGAGGGAGGAGTTTAACAGAAGGGCGACGACATCATAAAACGCGAAGTTGAAATCAGTCGAAGAGAACTCATATAACTACGTGTACTGCCAACAACAACATTTACAACTCGTGACCAAAATACTGTAAAAAAACAGCGAGGTAAATGATATTTTAAAAATTTTTATTGAAATGTTTTTTCTCTCCTTTTTTTGTTCGTGATACGTGTACCAAACATGAGATGCATGTCACATAAAAAATATAGTACAAATAATAATATAAATACAAAAGGTGTGATGCATTTCCTAAGTCGTCTCTCTCTCTCTCTGCCACACTCACACGCTCATCACTCTCTCTCTCCTCAGCTTCAAAAGCTCACGAAAAACTCGGAATGACCGCATACGTCACTTCCAGTCATATCTTCTTTTTTTTTTTACTTAGTCATTATCTAAAAAACATCTTAAAAAAGTTATAAAATCAAGAATGTTTCATGTGATGTGGAAGGCTGAATATGTCGTTTACGTTTTCCTTAAGCTATTTTCAAGACTTCTATACAAAATATGTTACACGATTAGAACGCAAAAGAGAATATAGTTTTTTTTTTTCTAAATAGGGAGGACAGACTCTACTCTGCAAGGATTATATAGATAGCGCTACCAAAGAAACGGCACTACACACATATATGAGCTGAAAATATGAATATATGTATACAGTGCAAACAATTTATACGCTAGGTAGACATTGTTACAAAGAGATCGTTTCAAAAATTAAGATCCAGCTTAATTAAAGATCTTTCTTCTCTAACACTTGAGGAAACTGTTGTCTGTTTCATTGTCCCTGAAAGTTTTACTGTATTTTATCATAAAAAATTATCAGGAAAAATTTAGAATAAATTCAAAACCAGGGAATTTTGAATACCGATCCAATGCCAACGTCTACCTAGCATATACAGAATGAACCAAATTTTTAAAGAAAATGGCTACATAATATTTAATAACACGTGCGAAATTGTGCAGCAACGAATAATAAAACTCTTATTTTTTATTTAACTTAATAGAATATCTTATTTACAAAATAGCATCTTATTATTTTAATCTACAAAATCAGCATACATTTTTTACACCATATTTTCAAACTCGATATCTCTCACTCTACAAAAAAAAGGTCATTGGTTTCTTGCATCCAAAATTTCATCGATTTCTTGTCATTTGTTGCAGTTCTATACCTTGGTCGACAACAGTTCCACTGGTTTATCATTTATCTTGCATGTGATTCTTTTTAAAGACGTTGAAAAAAAGACACCGATATTTTTTTTAAAAATGTTAAAACGTGTACGCAACATATTTGCAAATGAGGCTGGTCCCAGCTTGCACTTGAATCAGTAGGAAAATGTCAGTGAGGTAACGGAGAAAAAAATTATTAATTACCAAATGTACAAGAAAGTAAAAGGTTCGATAAGATTTTGCATAAATTATGGAAACGCTCATGAGCTAAAAAACAAACAAACATTTTTGTGAGATATGCATGTAGGCCATAATGAAAAAAAAATCTGAATCATTGATCAGATCCCATTATGCATTTGGGCAGAAACTTAGGAATACAAACTGATTAGTGTGTGTGTGTGGTAATTAACTATGTATGAGTATATGAAATACACACATGCCTAACAAGAAAACCTTTTTGCTCTAATTCTCCTCTGTACAGAATGGAGAAAAGAGAACCTGAAGTTTTTGATCATGTCACCATATTGTTTATTTGATGAAGACAAACTCTGTAGTGGAAAGACGCCTGTGGTTTCGGGTCACATCAAATGACTATGCTGGCTGGCCGAGAGTGATATTCAGTTCAGAGTTGTCTAAAATAAACAAGCCCAACTTGGCCAATTTGCCCTCGCATGATACGGCTCTGCCTGTATATGTGTGTGCGTGTGTGTGATGATGTATCCAGGAGTTCAACCAGAAACACAAGCTAACCATTCACACGCAGTGTGGTATACACATACCACTGAATTCTCAACTCAAATGCCGTAGGTATGATGTTACTACTAAAAAGAAAAAAAGGCATCCATATTGGTCGTGGAAGGAATACACAATGGCATATCTTATCATTAAAATCAACGTAGGAAAATATACATTCAAAATCTTACAAAATATGCATAATTTAAGAAGAGAAAAGGTTCTTTGCAAATTCAAAAGGGTGTTGAAAGCATACCTAATGGCCTGGTCGATCTAGTTTCGGAGGCCAACGAAGGGGGTAAAGACTGAACCGTGAACGAAATTACCTTGAATAGGCTTATTGGCAAGGCAACGCCGTGAGCGAGATACAACGTTTAGAATTTCACTCAGGTGGTGAAGGCCACATTGATGTGCGGTTTTTTCTTCTTTCTTTTCTTTCTGTGCAGGATTTATCCACACAAGCTTCAGTGTCAAACCGTTCCCGGTTCTTTTTTCGTATCGAGGCCGGTATTTTCGATGAAAAAAATGCTGGCCTTCGCAGTTTGTTTACATAACGCAGATAAGGAAAATGAATATTTATACTGTTGTCTTACCTCGTTAATAGCAATAATCCCATGAAACATTCTTAAGTTTTAAGTAAAAATGAAAAGAATAAGTTCGTGGAAGGCAAAAATGGTCATACAAAACAACTCTCTGTCTCCAAAATAAGTACAGTTTCAATTTTCCCCCTTGGAAAGTACAGTTAGTGTTAGTAGAAAACAACAGTACTTTTCTTCAATCTCTCGTCTTTTACAAAAATGTATCGTTCTGTTGTGAACTCCGTACAAAATATAAGTTGATCTATGGTCTGGCTAGGAAATGAACGAACACGTTGCACTTACTTGAATAACTTTGCGGGAAGTGAAAAATAAGGTCTTTGTCCATACAAATAAAAAAAAAATGATTTTCTCGCCGTGATGTCCAACATCGTTGTCTTCCCGGAAGACACGGTTGAAGAAGACAGGACGAGAAGACACTGTACTAATACTACTTCTACTAAGTACACGCCGTTACGAAGGAGTCCAATCCGGAATCTAACCAGTCACCTTCGATCATTTCGCTGACTTCTGGCGTTATGTATTCCGAAAGATCGAGGTGTGATTGTCCGTTTGGAAATCCGTTTATCGTCGAGTCCAACGACTCCAAATCCTCCAAAGTAAAACAATCCAGCGACGGCCAGCCACCGGGGAATGAAAAATCGTCCAAGGGAAAGTGGCTCTGTGAATTCGTGGATACGGATGATACTGTCGACACGGGGGAACACTGGGCGGAGAGTTCTGGGGAAGGTACGGAGAAACTTTGTGGGCTCGTGGAGCCACCGTAAGCGGGCGTCGGAATCATGGAAGTCTGTGACGTGGAGTTAGGTATCGATGTAACACAATTGTTGTTGTTGTTATTAATGTTTATATGTTGCTTGTACTCACAGTTCTGTTGGGGAGTGATTTCGTCGTACATACTGTGCTCTCCACTCGGGTAGGAATCGAGACTTGAGCCCGTCGGACTGCACGGAACTTCGGCAGGAGGGGTGAGTTGGCTGGCGGCGAGCTCTATTGCGGTGCTCGCCTTAATGCTCTCCCGGAACTTCTTGTCGATTGTGAGTTTCAATTTAGGCACTTTCTCGATGCGACCTCCTTGGACACCGTGGACGAGATTGGCGCCTGAGCGACTGGTCTTGGAAGTTGATTTGCTCTTGGATTTGGGCTTACCCCCGCTGCTGTTGCGGTTTCCACCGTCTGATTTAGCAGCTGGTTTGACTTTTTTCCGTGGCCTGTACTTGTAGTCGGGGTAGTTTTGCATGTGAAGCTGACGGAGTCGTTCCGCCTCTTCGACGTACGGTGTCTTCTGGTCATCGTTGAGCAACTTCCAACGCTTGCCTAGTTGCTTGGATATTTCAGCGTTGTGCATGTCAGGCATGGTCTCCATAATTTTTCTCCTTTCTATTTGAGACCAGACCATGAAAGCGTTCATAGGTCGTTTGATATGTCCATTGCTGCCCCTCCAATTCGTCTGGCAGATATCCTCAGAGATGTCCAGCGTTGACTGAAGTAAAGTAGGATCGATAGTGCCAGAGCTCGACCTGTCCGAATCCAGGGAAGGTGAATCTGGGTCGCTGTAAGCCATGGTTTGACCAGTGTTGTCTAAAATCGTTTGAGTCTGCGGCACCATTGCAACAAATTATAAAGATCCAAACTGGGTTTTTCTTTACTACTGGTATAAACAATTAACAAAGTTTGGAGAAACTTTTTAACAATTTTTGCAGTAACAAAAAGTTAAACGACATTAGCCGTATTGAGATGTTTTGCTCGTGAGTAATAGAGTCCATGTGATTACCAGAGTACCCGGAGCTCACACTTTATTCTTCAAAAGCCATTCAGGAGTGTTCGATGGTCATCAACCAATCAGAGGCCGTGGGGCGGAGCTTACACTCGCGTGCCGCGTCGCGTTGAACACTTAACAATTAGTACGTGGGGAATGGGAATTACATGCTTGGAGAGGGTTGAATAGCACCGATACATATGTTGATCTCTGCATCGTCAGTGAATACATGCTAGCTCCCTCATTGAAAAGATCTGCAGGAGTTTCATGAGATTTTCACACAAAATATATTACAAACGTTAGGGGCACGCTAAAGGACTGAAAGCTTGTACATGGCAAAGAATGTTGTGTGATATCTCTCCTGAATAAAGTTTGTGCCAATACTTTTCTATTTTTTTTATTTGGGGGGGGGGGGGGTTATGATAGGGTAGATTAATTCTGTCTTGATTATATTTATGATTGCATGTTAACGTTTTAATATATCTGATCTGAGTCTTTCATACCAGTTTTAAGTAATGTTGCTGTTCTTCTGACTGAGCTGTTCAATTTACTGAACTTTCAATTTCCTTTCGGTAACAGTTGACAATCGTAAGGCAGCACAGGCTTACATAGATTAAACACATCCGTGATTTTAGTCTCTTTTTTCTTGTATGTGTGTGTGTGTGTGTGTGTACTTTGAGGTAGGCTACATCAAGTACGCACTTCTTAAATATATATAATACTTGTACCTACATCGACACACTGTTCAATGTTATTTTCATACGGAGAGATGAGATAGTACGGCAACCACATGGGGGAATATTAAAAAAAAAAAACTAAGTCTACCTTGCTTTTAGTTAGTTAATTTGCGAATGTAAGTTATGAAAAAATATTGTATTCCCGGTCTACCTATACACACTGTTCAATGATAGTGTTATACGGCATAATGACATAGCACAACAACCACATTGTACATCCATGGAAAATAATAAAAATCTAGCTATCTTGCAGATATAAGTCATCATTTTTTAGTTTATTTTTACAGTTACATTTAAATGTTATGTTTACTGATTGTCTGACTGACTCGCCGTCAAACACAATTAACATACATTACTAAACGTTGATTAAAGAACTGGATTGCAGCGAAGTTGCCATTATTGCTTAGCCGGTCTGTACTAATGTGGCGTTTTACCGACCCAGCCGTTCATTCAGTCTGGAAATGACACCCCTGCAACCCCTCTCTCGGAACCGTACATGTAGTCCTCCTAACCACCCTTTCCTCTCTCCTCCTCGATGGTTGACATAAAAAACATTTTACTTGCTCCGTGGGGTAAATAATGTTCAGACGATCTTCTTTCTCTCTCTTCCTGAACCCTTCATAAAGTTTTACTACTTGCTCTAAAACTTGAAGAGTGCCATAAAATATTACTACTCTATCACACAGGTGGCGGCAGTATTCAAGATCATACCGTGTCAACAACTCAGGTCAACCCAGTACGAGTGATTTATTACGCACGGTGTAAACCAACTTCCGCACAGGAGGACGAGGTCCTTGTCTAAACGTGGTGTCAGATGGGATGACACTCCCACAAAAGTCTCGAAAATATGAAATTGTTTGGCGTATCGGTTTGCTTCAAATTACGTTGTCCTTTTTAAAAGCTTGCAGGTATAACCAATCACACTAGTGTGATATGTATTGTGTACAGAAGTTATGGCTAACTAAATACAAGCAGTGTCTTGTTACAATTATGAACAGTGCACAATACACTGTTGCATCATCATAACATTGCAAGAGAGTGCACCAGCACTAACTTATTAGTCTCTGGCAAATCTGGAGTTCTTATTATTTGACCGCATTATAGAATGAAGCTATTACGTAATAGCTCTGGCATCGCTCATGTACAAATGGCAGGACTGTAATGATTCTCCTTATTGGATTATACTGCCCCGTGAAAGCAGTATCGTGGTTATACAATGTTGACTGAGGAAGCAAAAGCAAGGACTTCATTAGTATCCTATTAATTTAGAGAGTGACGTATATTGAAACTCATTAACTTTCCAGGTACTATAAAATGTAAACGAGGCTGCACACGGCTGGCGGTGTGTGGTTTGTGTAATGCATGGTGTCTAGGTAGGAGGGGTGGGGGAAAGGGTAGTTATATACCATGAAATGAGGGAGAACATTATGAATTACATACTGTACTTCAAAGAGAGTACAAAATAGAAAATAAACTTATAAATCAGAAGTTTTCCGCAGAAGATACATCAACTTCATTACATAATTTTTAATGTCTCTGTAATATACTGCAAAGTCCTGACAAGTTTACTTTATACTAAGCGACAACCACCGGGACTAATGTAACTCATATTGTTTATATCAACAGGTGTTCAGTCCTCCCCCCTCCCATCCCCCTCCTCTATCTCTCTTGCTGATACGTCGATCATCGTTGACCCATGTTACGATATTCGCACAAAATAACTAACGCTTCTCGACTATGTTATTAGTATAGCCTATACAGACTGGTACACATATCTCTAATGCTGACGTACTCGGTATACCACAACATCTACACGTCAGTGTCAAACCTCCAACTCCTAATTTACCCCAGCCATATCTTACCCCCTCACAATCCACCCTCACCCCACATCTCCCACCCTACTCCCACCTCATACTGCACCTCCCTACAGCGTCCTACCCAATCCACCCCACAAACCCACATCACCATTCCACTTCCGACATAGCCCACCTCACAACTTCTATTCCACAAAAATAGTTAAACAAACTCTTGTTTTCTCATAATTGCTATAATAATAGATCATACAAACATGATGGCCAACTATTTTATTACAATTTCTATCTTGTATCTTCTGCTGCATTTCTGTTATTAGAAAAGGTCTCAAGTTTTGGAGAATTCTAACAAGGATATTTTGAATTGCAGATACAAAAGCTAGCTCGTACTATTTGGAGGGGGGGGGGGGGTGCGGGTTGCTTTAATGTAATTTGAAAATCAAAACATTATAGTAATGTCATATTTTTTCACAAGCAGCCCCCATAACTCACCAAAAGTA
This sequence comes from Stichopus chloronotus, assembly GCA_021234535.1. NCBI lineage: Eukaryota > Metazoa > Echinodermata > Holothuroidea > Aspidochirotida > Stichopodidae > Stichopus > Stichopus chloronotus. The sequence continues at coordinate 26,436,251 of CM037831.1, forward strand.
AAAAATATTAAAAAAAAATAAATTTTTCGAATACATGCAATCGACAATACAGTTGAAGGAAGAAGCGATGTATAGATACACGGCGATTTTATGTCAAACTAATACCTCCGTTTCACTAATTGCTGATAAAAATATTAAATATTAACCAAAAAAAAATTAATAACCATTAACATATAGGTCTAACAATATAGCCCCATTTTAATTTTTGTGGAGTCTGTACTGACCTCTGTGAAGTATGTTATGCCTTCAACGCCCTTGGGCCAATAAAAGGCAAACTTTCTGTCTGACATATGCTGTATGTATAAATACCTACGACGTATTATTGCTTTTTTTTTTTTCACATTATGCTGCTCCTTGCAAATATCATCAGAAAGTTCTTTGTTGGCCACTGGAGTAGACGGTAGCGAGACGACCTGTTCTTCATAAAGTTTTAATGCTATGGGGGTAATTCTCATCGAGTTGGGGGTTATTATTATTGTCAACCACGGTCTTACACCTGTATGCAGATTTGATCAGCGGCTGATTATCAGGGCCATTGCTATCGCATATGTAGACACTATACGTATGGTTATAGATGCCGGTGAATACGTTACCAATTTTAAGTCGCACGCAATGTTTGATTCTAAACAACGTGATAGATTAAAAACCAGGGAGGTTTAGCGAGCGCTGCCCTGTCGGCAGTCGGCCACTGGGAAGGTATACATCAATGAAAAGTTATGAAAAAAAAAATGTAAAAAAAAAATAAAAAGTACTAACTTAAGAATTGCTAAGAATTTTGAGACTGTGAGGAATATATTGATTTTGGAAGACGTATTGGTCGGAATGCTGCATGCCTCTGTAGATAGTGTTTGGTAGTAGTCAGTCAGTGGGTTGTACATGGCGAGAACACAGAAACGAGTGGTAAGAAAGTTTGATTGCCAGTACTGCAATACACGAGCTACCAAAGAGGTACGGAAACACTACACTTCAAACAAACACGGAAACACTACTTCAGTGCAGTAAAGGGATGATAGTTCAGTTAGTTTAGTATAGTAGTGAAAAAAGGGAGCAGGAGGGACAATTAAGTCCCCATCAAGGACCTTGAAAAACAAAAAAACACCCAAACAGAAAAAAGTACAAAAATCAAACCCGTTCACAAAGCTTAAAGCACTTGTCTAATGAACTCTAAAGCCAATCAGCACTTCTTGCCATCACTGCATCCCCAGGCAACCCATTCCACTCATTCACTACCCTCCGAGAAAAAGAAGTAATGACGAATATTGATCCTACTTTGAACCTTCTGGAGTTTAATAGTTAAAAGGAACAACAGTGTAGCACATATATGTAGATACATGAATAAAGGTACTTAACGTTGAAGCTTCCTACTAACAGTCAGCCTTTTAATCAATGTTTACCCCCCCCCCCCCAACAATCCGGCCGTCACATTTTTTTGTTTCGAGCCTCCAATGATGTATTCGTTTCTAATTAAACAGACTAACCATCGTCGATGAAATTCGAAACAACTGACAGAACTAGTAGAGGGCGCTAGAACGAAATCAAATAGAGTGGGCATGTGAACATCGCGGTGGAGCAAGGAAGCAGAGGGTGGGACAGGAGTGGAATTGATGGATGGAAGAGCAAGTTGGAGAGGGCTGTATCGCATTATTAAAATGATCGCTTTTACTTATGGTAGTGTCGGAGTGGGCATCAGAAGTGGTGTGTAGGTAAGAACTTTATAGAGAGCAAATAACACCAACATTATTCCGTTACAGGACCCATTCACAAGTACCAGTTAGGGGTTCCACAGGGTGCCAAGTGGTACCGTAGGCTATTTAGTTTATATCTCCGAACGCTCATACACCCAATACACAAATCGGAAATTCCGACACCCGCAAAGGTCAATCTCAGAAGTGTGACGTTGAAACTCTGGCTACGACTGACTACCAATTCATATATTACCATTTGTTTGCTGCAAGTTTCTCATCTGTATTCACTAGGCTAATACAAGACAACGATGAAAAGCATAACGACAGCAGTCATGAGTGCAAATTTGAAGATACCACCCCCCCCCCCCCACACACACACACAAAACCAGACTACCAAACAACAACTATAATAAAGTAAAAGGTGACCCAACATTTACGAAAATTTAAAAGCCCCACCGAAGCCCCACCGCAGTACCCCACATTTCTTTCCCCATATCAGTTATGTTTTATTCAAATGTAAATGCCTGAAATATCTTAAACAAGTTGTAATAGACATTTGTGTGTGAAATTGTCAATTAACAAAGTTCACTCACTGAGCGGGACGAAGTGTATAATTTTCTCGACATTGCTAACGAGCCTGTGTAAGCAATCTGTTTGCGGTAAAGCCGTACAATAAAAATAAAATGGTATGGCATTACTACACTCTACATTTCAGAAATTCACATATTGCGTCTCAAAGTAGGATGTGTTGTTAGATTTTAAAAAAAAATAGCCTCATCGTAAGTAACTCTTCGATCTTTCTCCTTCATTTGCCAGAGTACCAACCTGGAAAATAACAAGTACGCCGAGTTCCCTTCAGGAGAAATTTCACTAATTAGAGTTTTAATTACGGCAGACAGAAGATTCATTTTCTACGTAAAGACGAAACACCATACTTTCGGTACATTTACCACAAGAACCCAGGTTTGTTAAAAGTACAGTTTGATGTAAAGTTTTCAACTGCAAAGAAGTACGACCAGTTTCTTTGGTGTACTACTGAAAACGCAGGAATAACAATACATCCTGCTGTAAACATTGCCATACGAACCAGTTACCTTCATGATACGTTAAAATTGCAGAAACCTTAAAAAAAAATATCCATGCCATTTAATTTTTTCATAAGACATATGTTACTTTGATCTGAATTAGACTGGAAGCGCAAACTGTTGAATGAGACTGCACATCCACGCCACCATCTCAACCAACCACAAAACTTCAGTTCGCATTCTTTATTGGCTTCTTTTTGTTTTGTCGGCCTCATATTCAGAAAGCGTACTCTCATCGCAGCAGTTGTAAATATCACTCCTTTTGGTATTTGGCTAGAATATATTTGAGTTTTCCTCACGAAAACAAGAAATGTTATCATCTTCAGTCTCGAACGTGTGCTATCCTTCGGACTGATCGTGGTAAACATTTGAAAACATTTTCATTCTTTTTTTTTTGAAGGTATAATGAACAACGGTTGTGATGTGGGATAAGACTGCGAACAGACAAGATGGAGTAATAAAGAGGTTGGGTGACTTTAAGTCAGAGGAGGAACAACATCTATATATAAGCACGGTTTAATGAGTGGACTGACAGTATTACAGCGACAACTAACATGTGCAAGGCAAAAAAATGTCACGAGAATTGACCAAACATTAACCTACTGGAAGAGGGTCCCCGATGGAAGGGAGAGGCGGTGGGAGGGGGGTGGTGCTTACTTCAGGAGTTTTACAATGAGGTCAATAATCTTGTCCTGCAGTGACAATAAAATTACATACAAAAATATGAAGGCTAATAATAGCTCAGTCAGGGTCGACAAGTTGGTATAGAAGTTTAGTTCTTCATATGCAAACAGGTCACAAAAGAAAGACTGTACTGGAAAAAAAAATATATATGTTTTTTAAAGAATGTAGAGATGTTAGATCTTTATATGCTTGCCGCATTACATCAGTCCTGACAGATCTATTGCACATTTTTTTTTTCAAATAAGTTGGGGAGGGGGGGGGGGGGTTGTGAGGAATGTAAGTAGATACAGAGGAAACGGGTAACTGGACTGGATAGGTGAAATGGTAGTTGCAGATTTCTTTCACTGCTTCGCATCAATGTGAGCCTAATTTTTTAAAGTTAAAGGGCTCAATGAGTTGATATCGTTCAGTTTGTGAGGTTATACAGTAGAAGGGTGCAAACGTATGACAATGCTTATAATTAGCATAATTACTCTCAAAAGTCACATCCAATAGTTACGTGAAATTTTTGACCTTGACTTGTACTGGCTGTGTGCATATGACATCGTGCTTATGTAAAAAGTGTCTGGTCGCGAATTTTAAAAAACCAAAATGGATCGTTAATTACTCACTCCTTAATGTTCCTTTATATGGGACAAGTGGGGATTCTCTTAGTTTGAGGATTTGTCATTAATTTTTGAAGGAAACTTGACAGGTTTAGAAAAATTTACCGAGTTTCATGAAGCAACTCAATGATCCTCTTTTACTGGTATGACAAAAAGGCGTAAATGTTAACAGTAGAAAATACCCCAACTTTGCCCCAGTTAAGGATACCAAGTGAGCGGCGACATTGTATTTCCATGCTGAAGGTGTAGGTCCGCGCTGTGTCTATGGGTAGAAGATATGGGGAAATGTGAACAGATGTGAATTAATATCTCAACTTCGTTGAAACTTAATGAAATGTGACACTTATTTCCTTGACAGATTTCCGCTGCTATTACACAGTACAGAACTAAAATTCATATGTAAGTACGTACGGAATTCCTATTTATTGAACTATCACCTACGTTCATTTACTTGGGACTGATTATATGTGATTTTGCGTGGGAGGTGACAATTAGAAGGCATACATACACACACACACATATCCATTTAAATATTTAACTACTCTCTAAATCGCAAAGAGCGGATTAGGAATGACTCCAAAATTAAGAGTGAATATTCACTCTAGAGAAATGAGAAGCACTTTTTTTCGAAGAGGTATTCTTAAAAGAGTGAACATTCACTCTTAATTTTGTAATCATCCCTGATCTCACTTTTCTTAAAGAGTATTTAACTCTTTATCTGTTTAATATTAACTTACTACCTAGCTGCCTGTCTGTCTATCTGTCTGTCTATCTGCCGGTCTGTTTGTCTGTCTATCTGTCTGTCTTTTTGTCTTCAGAATACCGAATACATAGTATACGGAGTAACAAGTGAGTAAGCAGTAGACTCTGCCAGCTGCCAAAATAGCAATTCCATATTTTCATACACCAGAGAGAGTAATAAGGATCCAGGCTGTTTGTTTTACTATGCACGTGATATTTCTGTAACATTTCTAGTGAACATTTCTTGTACACACGTAAAGATATTGGTTAATACCATCATTTGGTCAATGGCATATCTATATATCCGTGTATAAGGGTCATGTGAAAGCCTATTGCTTGCTTATATATGTGGTAATATCCGTTTGAGGCAACCGCAGAAAGGTAAATTAAATACTTTTAATAACATATTATAGCCTACACACTGTAGTGTTAATTCTGAACATGTTAGTTTGTTCAATCAGATTCAATTGTATCTGCTACAATCAATATTAAAATGTCTTCCATTGTATACAGATATCAATGGAAACTTCAGTTAGCTTGCTTGACCGTTCACTTTTTTGACACGGTTGCATATAGACTACTGTACATCCCACAAGCACATCGTTAGCATGACCCTTGACTATCGAACACTATACATAGGTGAGTGTACAGTCGCGCAAAAACCACGTACATTGTCATTCTATGTAGTGTATATGAAAGTGTACAACGCTGCATTTTGATGCACAATCTTAACGTGCCAGAATGAACATTTTAACCAGGAGTACACTGCAGTCACCTCTGGGTACAACTGTACACCCCCATACTAGTGAGCAACCTGTGGCTTTCGGGACATATGTGACCCGCGGCCCCCATTCGTGCAACAAGTTTATTTTTCAACTTGTCCTATACTTGCAGCCCTCTCCTAAAATTGTCATTTGACACCAACCTGGCGTTTGGTTCAGAATATCATGAAAGTAAAGAAACCATCACGTCTGACGACTAAGGCGAGGGTATTCTCGACCAAAAGTTAATTTTATGTCACAGTTTGTTATGCTGTAAACAGCCTCTGTGTAATAATAATTACAATAATAATAATTTGTTTATTACTAACAGCCTATTGATAACCTCACAGTTGCGGGTATACGTCACTACTCACAGATTATCAATCGTCAGTCACAGGTCCCTCATTCACGGATTCCCAACAGAAGAATCTTAACCATTTATAGATCAAAAAATTAAAGAATTCACTCAAAGGTGAACTGTAAGATCTGAGGTACCAGTAACGTGTTCGTCGAAACAAAATAATGATGCAACCTATAACAGGCGCAAGTTTCGGAGACTGAAAAGTGTCTATATGGCGGGGTGGGCAACCTTCGGCCAGTGGGACGCACTGCGGCCAGCCAGTGATTTTTTTTTCTTTTGTGGCCCGTGAGATGTCTTAATATGAAAACGAAAATCGTCAGTCCTTGAATGCTGCCTATATTTCACCATTACTTATCAACAGTACTAAAGTGAAATTTTGTTCTTGTGAATTAATGCTTATATTGCTTCAAAGTCCCAAGAATTAAAAGTTTAAAACCAGTTGAAGATAGTTGGTCAAATGCGGCCGGGACAATATTTTATTCCTGATATCTGGCCCGTTCAGTCAAAAAGGTCGCTATGCTATGTGGATAACGGTGCCATATTTGTGCGCAAATTTAACTATTAAAATGTAGTGTCATTTCGTAATCTACGTTTTGTTATTTACACACTAAATTCAGTTTTAGTATTTATCGTGTATTCAAACAGAGGGCAAGGAGATGGAGGTGTATCCCTCTAAAAACAAACTGAAGCGGTGTGTACCCTTATCACCCATGGTATAATGGACTCGGCCAGTATCATTCCCTTTAATCTCTTTCTGTCGATGTATTGTAGTTTCTGTTCATCGTTTTAATGTATTCGATACGATATCGACCGAGGCAGAAGACAACAGCCACCCGACACCTCCAGGAACTCGAAAACTAATCAAAAGTATAAAAAACAAGGGGGGGGGGGTAAGAATTAAAACTATTTAAGAAATAAAATCATTCCCTTTGAATATTTTGAATAGTATTGAGTAAAGTTTTACATTCATACATGATTTAAAGCACCCATTTAATGCGTACTTTTGGCGGAACTGACTCCGAGAAAACGGATCTCTAATCTTGACATCATCAAGAATATAGAAATGCGTTTCCATCATCTTAACAGCTTTAAAAAAAAATGTATCACTTTTGTCGCTACTATATAAGCAGGAACGGAAATGTTACGAATTTGACAAAACAACAAGAATCACATCTCTTAGCGCTGACTTTATTTTATTTATTTATCTTTATTATTTTTTTAGAAGAAGAAAGGTGTCATGCTGTACCGAAAGTTATATAAGGATCCTTGTCATAACTATCTACCTTCATTCAAAATAAATTGCTCTCAGATAACATGTAGGGGGATTTAAATCATCGCACACGTACACAGATTACCTGCGATTCATACATATATATTTTTTCTACAACTTATCAGCTGTAAACACCCACTTTTATCTTCAAAAGAAACAAACAAGGCAGGTGCATCCGTCTGATATTTGAACATAAAACGATATGTAAATAAAGTTTGTTCGATCCTGCGCTGCCATCTTGTAATTTTAACATATGGTATAACATGGTGTATCCGTACAAACTGTTTATTGATCTGCTGTCGAATCCAGAAAATTAACATTTACGAAATCTTCACATATGGGGGGGGGGGGGGGTAATACTGCAGTATAGGGATTTTTATGTACATGTTCTTTAAGCAGGATATGAATCGTTACGGTGTAAAATACTCTTGGTTACGTAACCCATACGGCCAACCATTCGTGTGTCTATCTGTATATTTCATGTGCTTTTCAAAGTGCCACTGTCGTTGAGGGTTTTTTTAATCAAAATTTCCTAAGCTGGTGAAAGAAAAAGAAATTGCAGAGTTTATTCAAGATTTCCTCAAAACGTTCTTTAAAAGAATTCAAACGGTTGCAATTAACTTGCAGTTTTCCCATAGACGTGGTTAAATATCGAACGAACAAATTTTTTGGCCGTACGTGCATTATACCGTGTATGGCACATGCTGGAGGCAGGGCTGTTTCGCCTTACAGGCAAGGACGCCACCTATTATACGTTCGGCTTCATTTGCAGAGTGTGCGAGTAGTTGGCGTGACCTCATTCTAATTAATCTATTTCTCGGTTATCAACTTTTGTGTTAGCATGCCTCCTCATTGGTCGGATTTACGACATCAATGTGGGTACTACTGTCAGAATGATAATGAGCAGTTATCAATATGGGAGGGGGTTACCTAATTCACAATGGTGATTGGTTGATTGATTTATTTAAGTCATGTCTGTCAATGTATCAGTCAGTCAGTTCCCCCTTTCCTATAGTAATACCGAAAAGTAACTTCAATATAGACACCTGAATTTAGAAATAATGTACTCCATCTGCTTCTTACACTGATTAAGGTTAGTCGCCCTAATATTTAACCAAATGGACTTATACAACCTACCTACAACCTACCTACAACCTTCCTACTTTCTTAAATAAATAAACAAAAAAATGCACCATTTATTAATTGATCTATCTAATGCATGTATGTTTGTCTGTCTGTCTTGTTTATCTAGTAATAAAGATAGATTGAAAATTTCCGGCAGTCGTCTTAACCGATAACAGAAACTAAACTGAACTTAAAGAAAACTGTGCATGACACATGCATTTTTGTGTGTTTTGTCTTCCATAATTCATTCTCAATTCCAGATGGATAGCTTATATCGCCCACAAACCTCGACAGGTGTGCCACGGCAGTAATCAAATGTTAATAATTAACTTGATACGGCAATCGACCATACGCTACGAATCGGAGATAAGTAGGCCCATGTTGTACCCGTCGCGTTCACGGTTTGTTTCATAAGTTCTGGAACTCAAAAAGGTGAGGTGTCGTTTAGCAGATGAAACTCGTCTTTTTTCTTCTTCTTCTCTTTTTTCTTCTTCCAAATCAATGTGAGCCAAGCACATGGACAACATTAAAACTGGGATGAATGATTATTTATAACCTTCTTTTTGTTGTCAGTTTCATTCATCATCCCAAAAAATAAACATAATTATGTGGTAATGTACGACAGAGCTATCCTTGGCAACAAAGGTGACATATAAACTTTGAACAGGTGAAAACTGAAATAAGTGCTGCGTCATACTGGCGATTGTTCACAGAAATTGGTTCTGCGAAAATCTGGGATCCTTATTTACTACAACGAATTGTGAGACTTTTTTTGTAAAAAAAAAAAAGAGAGTATTTCAGAGTCCCCCTTAATCCAGTATCTCCAAAGTTGTAGTTTGGTTTAACAGATTGTACGGCAAATGTATCTTTGTTGGTGGGTAACTGAAATAAATGACATCTAAGGCATAATTAATTCCAACTGACAAGCAAACCCCTTTATGTTTGATGAAGACTTATTGAGGAAGACTATTTGTATTGTACAGTAACATGTTTACAGCCTTGGCCTTCCTCGCCAACTCCCCCCCCCCCCTTCCCCAACCTTCCGACAAAATCCTTCTTTTTGATTGCGTGTCCTTTCATTTTTGTCTGGTTTCACCCCTGCCTCGATATCTTCTTGACACTTATCGAAAAGAGTAGGCGAATCTCGCCGGTGTTCATCCACGATCAACATGGTATAGGGTCCTTCATGAGCCCATATGGGGCTTCCTGATCCTCACGTTTCAAATTCAAATTGAAAAAAAAATTCATTTTGCTAGGCTATTACATAGACGAATATAAAGTTAGTCCACATGTTAGGACTCTCCTCGACCAAATTCTTTTTTTTTCTTCTTCTTCTTGACCACAGACAACATCCAGAGCCCAATGAGAGCCAATTCATGAGAAGGATAGGGTTGTGGGGGAATAATACATGTCCATTCATTTTAGTTACTGATGAGGACATACGATAAAATGATTTTTCACCTCTCGCCTCTGTAGAAGAACTATCCACATAGTTTCAAACCTCATGGAAGTCTAATGGAAAGCGAGGTTAGAGGTTGAACCAAATGCCGGCTACGATTTGTGTGTGTAGATGGTGTGTAAATAATGTGCTTTTAGTGAATATCGAATACCTTTTGAAGACAGTTCTGTAGGTTTGATTCCCCAGTCCTGGGAGCTATCTCTGGACCTCACTGTGAGCTTCATGACCACAAATGACGCTTATTTGTCATCGCTTGACCCGGTGCCAAATGGAACTTTAGTTACAAAATCACCTCGACTCACAACTACGTCTTCCGGGCCTACAATAAGTAACATGCAGACCCCCAACCATCAGCAAACGCTCCATAAATTAAAGTGATTGCGTGTGTACTGACAAACAAGCAGGATTGAAGATTATGTTTGATCTAACCTTTTCCTTCATATTTAAATGTACACGTGAGGTTGTGTACTGACGGACTACGTCTCAACTTCTTTGAAAAATAACGGGATTGGCATAAAAAGCAGTGAACAACAGAAATCGTATTTGAAAATCAACGGTTCTCTTTATGAGCGCCTGTAGTAGGCCTATTTGGTGAGCGGTAGCTCACTGCATTTACAAATAACCTACAAACTGATCACCGTATCACTGCGACATCAGTGATCCTGAGTTGTTTGACTACATGAATATTCAGAAGGCTACTAGATATACTTCCCAATGGCATGCCCAAAGAAGCACACGATTTGATTTGAATGAAAACTGTCAACTACTACATTATCGTATTTTACACTTGCTGTCGTTATATTAGAAGAATTTGAAATCACATGGCAGAATTAAAAAGCTGAATCCTATTTATTTTCCCAAACAGTCTAAACTGTGCAATGAAAAGCCTTACCAAATTTTTGGACATGAAATAATAAAGAGATTAGACCACTGAAGAAGACTAAAATTTAATAAAAAAGTCATGGTTATTTTTACTCTTCTTTATGGATGGAAACCATAGCCTATCACAGCGCTGACATTTTTACCTCCTTTGAATGTAAAAGACTTAGATAAGTCAAATTATGATATTACATAACCCCAGGTGGCAGGAATTTGACTTATTTTTTTTTTACCTGTCATTTCCATGAATGCAAATACTCTTGTACGAATTTTGTGTTGACTTATCTATTCAATTACAAGTGCTCATTTTATGGCATAACAATCTCAGAATGACAGCTTCCTGATTGTTTTTTTTATATGAACTTTCAAATTGCAATATAACTTCCTAAGAGTAAGCAACATATTGACCTAACATTTGATGATGATGCTAATCACATACTTGTCTCCCGTTTAGGACCAATGTTTCATTCTCACAATGTTTTGTGTGGTTCTCCTTTAGCAGTATAGTCTATCTACAAAGTTTGCACGAAACGAGAAAGGTCAACCTATCCAGCAAACTTAGAGAAAAAAAAACAATAAAAACTGTTTTGTTAGTATTAACTTTCAGACATATCTTGAAAATAATACTTCCTCAATACCATTCTCAACGGAAAATTTGTCTATGGGGGTTACTGCTTGATTCATCTGTCAGTCAGTCAAGACCTTTGGGCCAGGGACTGACCTCCTTCAGGACACACACACAGCACCTGTTAATCTAGTTATCACATGGGATGACAGGACCGTGCGGCACATCATCACCGGATCCGTCGCCATCATGGTGTGACATCGTCTTGATCCTTTGTAAAACTTCCGCTAAATTTAGCATCCCTGAAGGGACCCCTCCCTTGCACCATATGGTAAGCGTGTATACACCATACCGACTCTTTCGGGGATACCACGTACAACTCTCCCGTGAAAACCCACTTGTCAAAATATACTGCCTCTTTTTTTTCTCTTCTTTTCCGATTGAGGAGAAACAAGTCGCGTGCCACGCACGTTCTACCCACGCAGTGGCTCAAACCAACCTCAAGCTGTGAATGTCGTCATTCTTAACGGTGCAAGCTGTTACGACTGAAATCTACTGCATATTTTCCTCGTTGTTTTTCCTCGAGAATCCCAACGTTCTTTCGATGTTTTTTATTTTGTGACCTCAAAACGAAACAGGGGATGGAAGACAAACATGTTGTACTTATATACACAAATATTCAGAGTTGACCTCATAAATTTAAAGAGAGTCAGGCCACGAACAAACACGCCCACGATAGGGTGTTGTGGATGAGATCTGTGCTTTTCTTGAGTTCAGGGAGATTTTTGTAGAATTGTTTGCATTCATGTAAAAATAACGGATCCAAAATATGATCCATTTACAGGCGGCAAGGTGGTCTTGCGTCCCTCTGAAGAATTAACCTTTGACCGCCCCTGTAAGTCGACCCAGTACGATGCTATTCCCCGGCGGGTCGTTTTCACCAGGAAGACGGGGAACCGATGGGGTCTGTTTTTGGTCCTTAGCTTATTATTTCAAATTCTGAGGAGAGGGAGTACAAATTGAAGACAAATGTAACGGAACGCACCCGAATGGCTTTAGTTACCTCCGGGAGCAACACGCGAACGATGCCACTTCAGGTCAAACACATCCAGATACTTCTGTACACGTTTATAAGCTATAAAGATCCAAAGCATACATGCAGTCCGAAACATATTTCCGTGAACTCGCTCTAACGAAAACAGAAAATATGGGGGAGATTGAGGAAGGTATTGGGGGAGAGAAAGTGTGTATGACCAAATTAGGTGTGTAGTCCTCAGCCCCCCCCCCCCCCCTTCTCCACACTCGATACTACCAACATGATTCACCTGGTCCAATACGATATATTGGCAAGGGATTAATACACTAATCCCTCCCTTGATTGTGACAAGGCATTCTGCAATCTACTTTATCACTGTAATCTGCTTTATCAGCTGACTTTGAAAGACATATACGTAGGACATCATAAGCCAACGTTTCGATCGGCGGGAGCGCATGCGTATTGCAAGACGCACGAACCCCCCAATCTCTGCTCTTACTCTATGGGTGGTTGTATCGTTTGTTTGACTATTAGCCTCTAATTGCCTCTATTAGCCTCTAATTTTATTTTAAAGAAAGGAATGAAAAGAATGCATGGGTGTCGCCTTTAATGCATTAAAAAAAAAAGTGGTCCAATCATCCATTTATTAACTTTCATTCGTTTTTTTTTTCATTCATTAAATAGTTCATTCACATCACTTGATAGACATGCAGACCTACATCATAAGCTATCCAAAGAAATTCCGCAAATCCCCAAATAAGCGCGACCAATTTCCATGATTTATACAGAGTAGTCAAAGGCAACACAATGGTGGACCAACATTATGTGCCTTCACCTTTACCCATCTCATCATACCCCACCCACCGTGCACCATCTCACCTCATTCCGCCCCCCCCCCCCTCCTCCTCACAGAAATGATGTCAGTCCCACCTTTCACTGAATTCGATTCCAATCAAGTCGTAATACTGTATATTTTTTTTACATAAGAATGGCTTCACTTTCAGTAAGAAAGAATCATACCTACATGTTTTTTTTCTTCATACGTTTAACATGATCCTGGTACCAAACTTGATTTTGGATTGTCTTTGCAATCGTTTTCTCTGGTTTTTCTCCTTTCTTGGGGCCACTTCTCTCTGAAAAAAAAATAGGTTACGGATTGATTAAGTAAAATTTACGACAGACATTTGATCCTCTCGACTCTACATCAACTTTAATAAAGAAAAATATATAAAAAATTTAATAAGTATTTGACTCAGGGAAAGAAACAGGAAGTGATGCGTGAAATATGTCATACTAGATCGAGAAGGGACACCATAACAACTCTAAATCTGACTTGATAATAAGCGGCTATGCCGCGTATACCGAATCGATTAAACGGGGTCATGCACCAATTACATCGGACGGACCTAACGGATAAATACATAAAAGCACTGAAAAGGCAAACATTTACAGCGATAATTTTGATGAATTATGCATGTACCACTTGTGGAAACAAAGAACCGTATTCTTAATGAGGGCGACAAATTAGTCAATTACATACTATGTAGGCCATATACCGATATGTTAGGTATATTGACCGCCAGTGTAACTGCATGCCCGAAAGGGCAAAGAGTTTTAACAAGGGCGATGGCTTTTAAGAGAGCATACGGAAGAATGGCAATTACACTAGCATTGGGGAGGTCACTCGTGTACACCCATTTGTAGCCTTGTTACTAACTTGCTAGTTTCTTTGTCCCCCGCCTGTTCCAAGGGAACGGACACAGCGGGTAACCGTCGTCAGGGGTATTTCAACGATGATGATGATGATGATGATGATGATGATGATGATGATGATGATGATGGTGATGATGATGATGATGGTGATGATGATGGTGATGATGATGATAATGGTGATAATGTGGTGAAGACGCTTGAGATGGTGACGGTATGGAGATGGTGACAATAATAGGGTGATGATGAAAATGGTAAAGATAATGCAAATGGTGATGATGGTGGTGGTGATGGCGATGATGATAACGATAACGATGGTGATGATGACGATGGTGATGATGAAATAAAGAAGGCGACGTTGATATGTATGATGATGACAATGATGATAATATGAAGATGATGATTATTACTAATGATGATGATGATACTAATGATAATAAGTGAAGATGCTGATCATGATAATGACAGATCACTTACTTTTAAAGTTTGAACCAAGTTGAATCAATCAATGGAATAGGCGAAAAGGCCTACATCTAGCCTCTGCCTGAAAAGTCCCCCCCCCCCCTTTGTTTCTCTTTAAAAATTTGACCTCCTATTCAATTTCATTATGTATTATTATCTTTCTCCCTTTGCGAGTTTCTACTTAATTTCATTCACTGTAGGTATTCGAGTTTTTCAGTACCGGTTGTTCGATTTTATCAAATATTGGATTTATGCCTTCATATGTTGAAATATACGCTTTTCAAATCACCTCACAAATATTACAGTCAACTGAAAACTTAGTAGAACAAGATATCAAGAAAACAAAAGAATAACTGACCGATCCATATAACGTTACCATAGTATCTTGCTAGATTAGTCAGTAATAGTCAAATAAACTCCAGAGGACCGCCATACGCTGAAGAGGGCCAATAATATGGACCATATAGCAAGATTAACAGCAGGTCCCAACAAACAAGGACTTAACCACATAGTCCTGGATCATCACTAACATACTGGGTTAGTAAAGACGAGAAACAGGCGTGCAGGCAATTCCACGGCTTTACATGGGAGATAGGGAATCTTTGCAGTGGGGTCGCCAGGGGTCTCGTACTAAACGCCAAGATGGATAACAGTCTAATGGCAGGAACCATAAAGTTTTATGTGTGTGCCAAAGAACAGGTCTGAACAAGTTCTGTTTATGCGATTTATTCAAGGTGACCTTATTTTTAGATGGGTTTAGAACTAGCAGATGTGTAAAACGTGGCTTGGAGGCTCATATATGTATAGATGAAGGTTTCGCTTTGAATTTATGAGTGAAAAAAAAAATCCAGGGATAAATTAGTGGATAGTTAGGGTCCATAAGTTACAATAATATTTACAGCTTAACTCATAACTGAAACATAAATTGGACGTCTCTGGCTATGTGGCCGACTTCTGTTTTATTCATTTTTTTTTAAAAGGAGAAAGGAGAAAGTGCAGTGTGTTCTAAAACCAATTTTACTAATTAACTCTGCACTTTTAAATGAACTCGTGTAAGCAAAACTGTAAACTTTAGCTAACAGAGGACCACCTTCCGGTTACCTCCCATTCGCACTGTAGTCATTCCTTTTATTGCGATACCTTTTTCTTATTGGCTTTAACTATATGGCTTCGTGAATCCTCATATATCCCTGCACAGCTATGGTTCCTGAATCCTGTACCTGTGAGGCATCTATACTGACCCTATACAGTGACTCTATACTGTATCTGTGCACTATGTACAAATAGACGGACTGTTAACATAATGGCATTTGCTCCATACTCCCTCTGTTATGTCTAAAGCCATTTATACTGACTCTATACAGTGACACTATACGGTATCTGTGCACTATCTACAAATTAACTGACAGTTAACAGTATTGGCATTTGCGCCATACTCCCTCTGTTCTGTCTAAGGACATCTATACTAACTCTGTACTATATCTGTGCACCATGCATACATACCAACTGACTGTTAACCGTATATTAGCATTCGCTCCATACTCCTGCAATCTGTCTGGGAAAATCTATATTAAATCTGTACTGTATCTAAGCACCATGTACATATAGACTGACAGTTAACAGTTTGGGCATTTGCTCTATACTCCCTCTGTTCTGTGTAAGGACATCTATACTGACTCCATACAGTGACTCTATACTCCTAATGATAATAATAAAATAAGGCTTGTAACGCGCCAAATCCACCAAAGTACTCTTGGCTGACTCTACACTGACTTTATAAGCTAATGACTCCAAGAGGTCAAGGTTGGACTATAACATCATACGTATGCTGCCATCAACATATTCGAACTTAGCTCTTACAGTGTAAAGAAATTTCCACTATATCGTCTTTTTTTTCTTATTGCAACTTGAAACGGCACCTTAAGTTGATATCCATTAATTTTTGAGGATTTTGAAGGGTTTAGTCACATGACAATGCTTGTAATGGACAAAAGGAGTCAAGTTTCACATCCAGTCGTTATGATAACTGTCACAATGTGACAAATGTGTAAATTTTTGCCTCTGGCTTCTACTGTCTATGTGCACATGTAGGCTAACGTGAAGAAAAAGTATCTGGTCTCAAATTTGCGAATACTAAATTAAATTAACTGGTTGATTTCTCACTCACTAATGTTCACTTATATGTAGCAGATGAGAATCCTCTTAGTTAGATCATTTGCCATTACTATGTGAAGGGAAACTTGACAGGTTTGAAAAAAAATAGTGATTTTCACAAAACAAGTCAAGGAGCCTCTTTAAAGAAAGACGTAGTAACCTCCAGTACCATTAATCGACGGATGTTTGTGTATTTAATGAAAACCGAAACGATCAATTATTCCTTCTTTTATATTATTGGATTCAATTCATAGTATAGGCAGTATACCCAGCAGAAATAAAGTTTGAGCAGAGTTTTGTGTATATTTTGTAGGTATTTATTTACCCCTGAATGTTATACATTTTTACGGTCATAGGATCCCGCTATATCGACAACATACTTATGTGGTATCATATCCAATATCTTTGAAGATCATATTTCATACCCGCATAACTTCACTGAGGGGACTGAAGAGGAACGATTCTCTTTTTTGTTTTTTGGAGGCGTTTGTGGCACCTATCCGATACCATATTCTTTACATCTCCAGTCACTCCACGTTTTATGCTACGTTGGATGGTGTACCTTTCACGTTACACAATAGGAAGTATGGCACACACGGCAGGACTGCCGACAATGGGAAGTATAGTTAAGACTTTCAAGCCACGTCGGTTTTGCACTAGTATTTGTTCCCCTCATAGTCTCAGGATGTACCGTATCTTTAAAGATGCGGGCAGGCTCACGTCTCCTGCAATGTAAGATGAGTACTCGCGGCAATAGGGTAGAAAACATCCATGACTCCTTGGGATTAAACCTGTAATTACTACATTACCGTAAATGCGAGGACTTTTAAAGAACTCTATGCCAGGGATAGTAGGAAAGCAAGCAGCAAGAATCACGCAGCTCAAATTCCCCTTCCCCTTATGACATTCCCCCATCTTTTTTTATTTTTCATCTGTACCTCTTTTTTTTTCATCTGTACTTCGTAAAACGTTAAGAAGGATGTGCCAGTGTTGAGGGTATAGTCTTCCTTTGAACGACAAACAATCATTATATTCAGCTGCCGTTGATGTTAAAGGGAAACCATTGTATTTTCAAAACCACTATTTATGGAAGCAGAATGATATATTATTCAAAATAAGGCAGGACATTACAGCATTGGTTCCAAGAGATAATTTTCTTACGGACGTACTATAGAAAGTCAGAAATATGTTGCTCCAGAATAATTTGTTCACCCAAACTTGAAAAAAAAAGGAAACGAGGTATCATCCGTTACTCAACTTATGTATAATTTTTTGAGAGTATGAACCTATTGCTGACATCTTTTTGTGGAACTGAATGGTCTAACGATGATAAAAGCTATTTTTTTTTACCATGTTGGTTCAGTTACGTTAAACATAATATTTCCCTAGAATAAACGATGCAGTTAACTACCCACTTTCATACAGTTACAATATAATGAAGAGGAGAACAGACAGAGATAACGAGGTAATCACAGTATGCCTTTGAATCACTGTGTATGGACATACTAAACAGATATAAAACAGAAGAAGTTACATAAACTACTCGGATTACCGATCGCCCTATTTCGCCACCACCATCACCCATTTCAAATGTTTTCGGTTTGTACCGTGCTTCTCCCCGTGGCGGCGAAATCTACCGGTACGTTTAGATTCATACATTATATGAAGAACATGGTGAAGAACCAGAGTGAAACGGAATGATAATGAAATTCTTTTAGTCGTTCTTTTTGTAATTTGGGTTTTTTTTTTACAATTTATTAATTTTTATTTAGATATTTTTTTTTTACTGATGGTGATATTTTTTGTCCCCGGCAGTTGTGTTTCTTGGTGCAATGATGGATTACCAACTGAATTTCTTGGAAAGTAAGTCGAAAGGAATCAAGTTTTATTTCATTTTTTCTTGGACTGTGGATACAATTTAGTCTAGCCACCGTATAGGTTTTTATTGACTAAAGGTGACTATGGTTGAAAATCAGTTTTTCCACTCATAATCGGTTTTACATGATACACGTTTATGGCTCAACGTCTGTAATTCGGTTTAAATGTTTATAGCCCTCCATTGCTAACATGACTAGGGACAAATTGGTATCATCCCAAATGTGAGGTCGTCTGCTATCTGAACATTTTCATGCATGGCATGGGGAAAGTGTCATACTTGTGGCCTTTGCCAAGACAAAAACTCAACTAGAGGAAGAACGAATACTCAAGAAAAGTGCTCAATTTTATTTTTTTGAATAGAACGTACCTGAATAAACATTCACCCATCAGCTTTTATTCATTATCCCATACGTGGATAGATACTGTTCACCGTTTTACATGATGTGCTACATACTATAGTTACGGCGTGGGCGTTCTGTTATCTTGACACTCAGCACTGCAGTGCATACATGGGGTTTACTCTGCACCGCGAACGGGTCATTCTGCCACGCGACCCTGCTTTGAAGAAAAATAACAAATTTACATATCAAAACCTACTGCCACGCGCTATGGCGCCGGTTGGACGGAACTCTTCCACGCGAGTTGCTTGCGTACATGCTGTGGTGGTGGTACGATAAGACTCCAGAGTTATCATGTTTAAATATCTTTCTTTTTTCAAGAGGCTAATTCTAGAAAAATATTACAGATCATTACACAAAAACGAAGGCAAAGTACAAGTAGAACGAAGATATGGTGGGTTTACTGTTGTGGTTAACACATGTGAACTGTTGATTGTATGGTTGGGTAGCAAGAGAGATTCACGCTAATTTTATGATAAGTCACTCCTAGTTCAGAATATTAAGAACGATCACTCTTTTTAAAGAGTGGGTTGAACACTACTCAAGAAGTAGTGACGTCATGACAGGTTAGCTAAAAGAACATGCAGAGTCTATTATCACTTTTTTTTTTATAAGCCAAACATGATATAAAAAAAAAATTCTCGAGAGGCTGAAGTCACTTTAAGAGAAACCGACTGTAATATCTAGGACCGACTAAACTCGACCACTTCATATACTCCAATAGAGTAATGTTTCCCACCCGTTTCAATGACAATAGCATATATACAAACATCAGCTCTAAATGTATGATGGCTTAGAATAATTGCAGGGAGGGGGGAACAGACCAGAGTAAAATGTTCTGTTTTGTTCAATGTGCGGTTCAATGTAGCTGACAGGTAAACCACGCACGTGCTAGTATCTTTTTCTTCAAATTAAATGAACTTTTTGGAGTGTGGTATACGACCAACCTCCTAGGCTACCGGTATCAGTTGTTAGAGAACATCATTGAAGTCAACAAGTTACTATGGTAAATGTAGACTACTTTCGTATACTGGTAACGCGTGATGGGATTCCTCTGAATATGTCATATTAATATTTTTACGGGACGACTGACATCATGGCTGTACTTCCCTTATAGGCTCATGTAGGCCTAATGGTTGTCAATTGCGCCCAAGGTCCCTCTGTTGTTCATGAAGGAAACTAGGATAAGGTGAAGATTTACACACAAATCCACTCAAACGGACAAAACAAAAAAGAGAAGTACATTTTGAAAGTCAGAGGCAGTAGTAAAATTTCCTACTGACGCGTTGTCTACTTGACACAAACTTCAACCTCTCCCCAGAGTTGAATACGAATACTGGGAAGTTGCAAAGTTACATTGATTATAACTGATGGTTAGAAGTAGTCTGTGTGTTCGATAAGTCAAGGAAGTACCGTATATCATAACAGCGTCACGTGATGCCTGTTTGGCTGTTTTATGCAGAGGTTTATTTTAGTTTTTTTCTACATAGAGATCTACAATCTTACAAGCATAACTCCTCAGCTATATATTTCTATCGTCTCCTTGGAAGTCTTTCGACTAGCCTTCTCCGCCCCCCCCCCCCCCTCTCTCTCTCTCTCTCTCTCCTCGAACTTATAAGAATATTGGATTCCAAATAAGTGTCTTTTAGGACTGACATGAAAGCCCATTGTGTGTAATACACACATACATAATTATGAACGAATATCCACTAACTTCAAAATTGGGCAGCTTGTAACGGATGTAAGTATATTTAAGCAACGGTAGCTTGGGTAAATCTAAGTAGACACAAAAGACAGAAAAAAGACAAACAGAAGAAGATACCTGCTTCTGATTTGGAAGAGATTACAAACAAAGATTGCATGAACGCAAATCAGATAATGTATAAACAGGGAAGATATTAACAGATTAACGTACCTCGTTGGTTTCGAGAGGCCGACAATGGTAATGATTGGGTTTAATCTGAACAGGTGTTAGTACTCTCACGCACTTGGTATACAGAGCTTGATAAATCAAAGATACTGTTTTGGTGGGTTGGTTTCCGGCCTCTCTGCAACAGTTGTAAATTTACAATAAGCTGCGGATCCTATATCTATTCTGACCTGAGATGCACCAAAATCCAACCGTTACCTAACTTCACGTCAACGGTTTATTTTTAATATACTATCATACTTACATATTAACTATTTTCAATATGCATAAACTACGGTAGCGAAATTCACTTCGAGGGCATGATGAACGGTCAATAACATAAAATGTAGAACAATTCGTAATTCGAGTATTAACGATCAAAGAAAAAAAAAACAATAAAACATCTCAGTCGGTACTTTGGTTTTCTCCTTCTTTCTCTTTGGTTTACACGTTTGGATTGATTTGATTGATTTGATTCGGATTGATTTGTAAATGACGTCATATTTTATATTAATGAACGGCTAAGGCAAGTCCTGTGTGGATCACTTCACAACCATGGGAAGGTTAAACGACTTTAGTTACTAGTTCATTTCTATACTTTGTGGAGGGCGGTGATGATACTGACGCAGTGTTGAAAGGAGAAATATGAGGAGTCACGTGCATGGTTACGAACTGTTTACAAACTTATACACAGACTTTTTATGTAAAGATGATGACAAGCACATAAAAATGATGGGTACCTCCTCCCCATACAGCTCCCATGGCAGTCTCTCTGAGCTCACATCCGACTGAAATGCTGATTAAGTAGTCGAAATACGTCAATAAAGAAAATAAACAGTATTAATAAAAGTTGGAATTTTGCCCTTCAATAACACTTTAACCTTCCAATGTTTACCGTTTTCGGTATATATGAGCTACGGTGTACACTTTTCATAGTGCAGCAGGCTATATCCTCACGTATGCTTACTATGCTGAACCAACCCTTCACTGAGTTCAGGCGAACATCACAAAGAAATTTAAAGAAATCACCGCAGGGTACACGTTGCTTCCCTAGCATTGATTGCGATTTAATCATACAGTCGTGTAATTGATTCGGATTATGGCATAGCCTACTTTTCGACGTATAATCTTGGAAATAAACTTGACTTCAGTGTTGTTTAGTGTACATACTGCAGCCTCCTATATCAAACTTAAGAATCACAGCATATACCTTCATTAAGGAATACAGGATATGTGTCCATAGTCACTTACTATCAGCCCATGGAAGGTAAGATTGATTTGACCTCCGTTTATTCATTTCTTTGTAGGCTAAAGATATTGAAATGCGGCATTAACAGTCACACTATACGTAAACTTAAAACAACATAATTAAATGAAAAAGAAAAGAAGTCACCGTATTATTTTACATTTTAAAGTTTTGAGTTAGTTGATTGCACCTTGTCTTGGGTCGTTGTATGGTAGAATGCGTCTTGTTTGCACGTATGAATATTAATGACCGGACGGTTTACTTGTGAGTTGTTGCCATTGGTAAAAATTGATGGTTTACTTTTGTTTAATTTGGTTGGCGTTCATCGGTGTATGACCAGTCTATCACATCGGTATCTGACCACACCTGCGGTCACTTAGAGTGGCATTCAGTACAGTGTTGTGACGTATTAAAAACGACAAGGTGACAAACTGTTCATCTCCTTAAAGTGAAATAGGGCGTTTGTTTTACAGAAAACATCCATATTTTTAAAACCAATGTTTGTGGATGCAGCATGATAGATTATTCAAAATAAGGAAGAACAGTAGTCTTTCTTCCTTCAAGAAATACATTTATCACGGATAGAAACTCAGTTACTTGTTGCTCAACACTAATTTGTTCACCCAAACTTTTCAAAATTCAAATGATGCATCGTCCGTTACTCATCACATGCATAATGTTTTGAGGAGATGAAGCTTTGGCAGACGTTTATTGATGAGACTGAATGGTTTAATGACTATCACTATTTCTTTAGTATGTCATGTTGGTGTATTCTGAACACCCTATTTCCCTGTTTAAAGATCCGATCGGCTAAATATCCAGATAAATAAGTCACACATCAGCAATATCAACAACTCTCAAATTATGCTCTAACAAGTCCTGTTTTAATTTAACTATGGTACTCGATACATAAAAGTAAAAGAAAAATATATAGGCCTGAATTAAAAAGAAAGGTGGGAGGCTTATGATACATTCTTACACTCTAAAAGCTATTGGGTGGGGTGGGGGGGGGATACCCAGATTGGATAACAAAGTAACTATTGGTAGCATTTACCGCAAACGAGGATAATTTTTACCAATGTGGCTGGCCCACTTTTTATCCAATAGTTTAGCAGGAGACATGCGGTGCGTTACCAATTTGGGTAAAAATTTACCCAACTATTTTAAGAGTGATTTATAAGAGTATATAGCCGTGTGTGTGGGCTTATATGACGACGGCTGTTGACACACCGCTTTACTCACACATTAATTTTGTTAAATTAATTTGTGCTTAAGCAAATGAATTTAACCACTTTAGATTAACTCAGTGAAATCTAAGTCTGTAAACGGCGGTGTCTTAATGGATTTGAAAAAAGGAATGTCACTATTAACTGATGTATAAGAACCGAAGTGTTGCTTTAAAGCACTTTAACAAAGCCTTGCTAAATTAAAGTAACTCTTGTCAGGCAGATGATGGGGAAGGGGGTAGATAGAGAATGTGGGGTATGACGTACATGATGGGGAAGGGGGAAGGTAAAGAATGTGGGGGAAGACGTAAGAGAGAAAGAAGAGGATGAGAGGAAACGACAGAGAGGAACAGCAAAACAGTTAGCTGTTAGAGACTAATCACTACTGTTCATAAAGCCTGCTAGGAACGTTATCATACTGTAAAAGGAGGCGGCAGCCCTTACCAGCTGGCGGATATTCCATACATACATGTTTACTCATCTCAAGAGTTTTCCGGAATTCCCTACAAAGTGTTTCTCTACGGTGATTAAAGCATCTCTTTTAACATTGTTTTGCCTCAAAACGTATAGTCATACTTTAGCAATGTTAAACTGGGTACCATGACGTCGTTCATTAATGGAACCTATAGGATCTCATCACACATTGTTGACATACCTTTAAAATGTAAGTCCTAACTAAAATGGCATAGCATGTGACTTTGGAAGGAGGGAGGGGAGGGGGGGGGGGAGCTGTTCACAGTTATCACTCTCACTCCTTTGATGTGGAATGGATCTGTGAAAAGTTTCTTTTTTAAGTGAAAATTAGCATATCCCAAACTTGAATTATCAGTTTCTAGTTTCGAAAGTGCAATACAACTAAACTTCCAACTGAACACGAAGGACACTCGGCGCCAAGATTAACCACCATCTTCCGCTCGCGCATGCGCAAGGCTCATGTCTCTTTGCAAGCATTGTGTGGAGAGCCCGTCACCTTCTCCTCCTATGGAGTCTTCTTATAAAAGCCTTTAAATTACAAAATACAGTGAATACATGCTTCCATCTATAAGAAGCCAATATCATGAATTGTACTTAATATTCCTGCCATACACAACGTCCTGTCTTATCGTATTTTTTAAAATGCAGTACAATGTAAGGCGAACAAGTAGGCCTATACAGTACTACTCAAACTTCAGCGATACATTAGACATACGGCATAGTATCCAATGCTATACAATTACAATTACACAAACAATGTTATATATAATACAATATATACCACACATACAATGCGATGCTGAAGAGATGTGACATTATTCCGATATTCCATGTAGAATAATGTAAACCTCAATGTTATGGAATGTCATGCTGTTCGAGAGAACTCATTGTTAAACTCAACATGAGCAACCAAACAATCAGATGAAATCGAATAACCGTTGATTAACAGCTCCCTAGATGACTGCTTTTCAAACTGTTTTCAACTTTCCACAAACAGAAACTTTTATTTAGAAGAAACATAGTACAGTAGTCTATTGCTGTACAGACTTTTTTTGCGTAACTTGGTATACTGTTTACCACACAGTCAGCCAAATGGACCAAGGGGTACGGTATATGACTCGCATGCCAACTACTACCGTATCTGTAATTGGTAGCCATAAGAAGGGACCTCCGGTATAGGGTGTATTAAGTATAGCAATAAGCTTATTGATTTTAGGAAGTTTCAAATTTTGCAAAAGACCATGGTTATTTTTTTTTTCTTACTTCTTCGAAATGAAACCACCTATATGAAATTCGTCATTCAGTGAAGAACCAACTTGTTACTCCTGAACGATTGGAACAACTATTTAAGTCTTGCTACTCCTTCCATCAACCAGCGACAAAGAAACAAAGAAACGAAAAATTCCCAAATCACATCTCAAAATAAATACTAACACACACCAACGATTGAAACGAAAATCACAATTTCATGCTACTTTTGGATTTTTTTTTGTCTCAAAACAGCGCTGTTACATTTCCTGCATAGTAACGGTTGAAAGTGGACTATGTCCTTGTGTGTTTAATCTGAACCGTGCTTTAGTATCTATCAGGTACTTACTATGGATGACTCTTGCTGTTTTCTTATCATTCTGGGTTTATGTTTTTCTACATTTTAACTGTTCATCTTGTCTCGGCCTTACATGTTATTACCTTTTGCACTAACCTACGGATATATATATTACAAACGTATACAAATAACGATAGGCCATTGAGATCAATTTAAGGTAACTCGTTTAGTTGGAACCCACGC
This sequence comes from Stichopus chloronotus, assembly GCA_021234535.1. Lineage (NCBI taxonomy): Eukaryota > Metazoa > Echinodermata > Holothuroidea > Aspidochirotida > Stichopodidae > Stichopus > Stichopus chloronotus. Next base: position 26,461,753 of record CM037831.1, read on the forward strand.
GACCCAGCTTCGTGTAAATATTTGCCCACGCGAATGGAAGCGGTACGTACAATTGGTAGGCATGGAGTGTAGATTGTAAATGGCGTTAATATATGTTAAATATTGACCTAACAAACTTCAGTCCTATTGTGGCTGTCTTCAACCACCGACGACCCTCGAATGACGGCGACAAGTTCCTCGTTGTGGAAGATAATGGTCCCGAGCTTTCTGCACGTAATGTAGAACACGTATACCTACCGGTGCTTCACATGGTATCATTGATGTAGTGGGTATGTTTCGGCAAACCATCACACTAGTTACAAGTGAAGACCTTACACCTGCACTGCAGCAGGGATGTAACCTGTACATAAAATTCACGAGGTATAGCAAATTCGCCCAAACATAAAATCATGCACATCATGAAAAATTATGACAACTAAATCTGACGCACACGAAGAAAGTTGTTTACAGAACTAACTTTCCAGTGATCGAAAATGCAGTATTTAAGGTGGATAAGCTAATATAAAGGAAGGTTTTCCAAAACTTTGTTTTCCTTAAAGGCCGTTTCTTGTATATTTGTTATCTATACATAAGAAGTCCGTTGCAAATTGTATCATAGTTACTCTCTACAAGCAAACAAATATCGAAATTTTCCAAAAGGAATTTCCGTACTGAAATATCAGTTTTCTGTCAGCAATTTTAGTTTTTTTTATAGTTAGGAACGTAGACACCCTCTCCTTCAGTTTCTTTAAAATGAATGGATTTGTACTTCGTGATGTAAATATGATAGTTTTAATATAGTACAATGACGTAAAAACATGTAGTATCAAACGGTAACAGCAACCTGTGATAGTGTTAAGCATCGTGTTCTGTATCTTTTGCCACTCTCATCATTCGGTCACCTGCATTGACTCCAAATTTATAAACAGTCACACACAACATTCCACATGTTTGCAATATCGAAACGTTTCTACAGACAGTTGTCTAAGGCGCGGGGGGGGGGGGGGGGGGGAGGGGTGGAAGCAGGTACCCTTATGGTTCCTCTGTAGCTATACGGTCTAGCCTACCCTCACAACATATTATGGTAAGACGCCCATTCCTATTTCGTTGAGATCTATCCTAGACCGCCACCACCCCCAACCCTAATGTGATAAGGTATTTACAGAAATATAAGATTTACAAAAGGTCGCTCTTATAACTAAATATTTGAAGATGCAGCAGTGTAGTATCCATCTGAATAGTGATTTAACTATATATATAGTATCTTATTTATTGATTGCTCTTCGTTTGCAACAGAAAAAGAAAGTGCCGTTGCAACAAGCGTGCTTACGTCATGTTTTACGATTGCTAATTGATAACAATGATTACTGCAAGAATCAAAAACAAAAACAAAAAAAAGGGAAAAAAATAAACGAAGACTGAAAGTTACATGCATCCAGCTGAATACCTTTGTTTTTGTGGTCTTTCGTTTTTGTTTTGTTTTATGATCCCTATATGTTTATCAATTTATTAACCTAGTGTAGTAACCTACTGAACTCATGACACTCGATAGGGGTGCATGACCGACCACCTTTTTTGGGGGGGAGGGGGGTGGAAGAGGGGGTATTTCATGCAATGGACTAAGAAATTTTCTTTACCATAAATACGCTACCACTCTATGGAAAGATGACATTTTTAGCATCCAAGGCACTTTCATTCTTTTCTTTTTCTTAGGTGGCCAAGTTTTAAGTTAGAGGTAGAGAAACTTTTAGTGAAAACACAGAGCGCATTTTTCCCCCTGACATCGTAAAAAAATTACACGATTTGACCCTCGTTACTTTGCTATAAAGAGTGACGAAAAGATGGGTGTGAGACGTTGACAGACTTTTCATGAGAACATCCTATACCTGTCTTTAAAGGGGGGGGGGGCAGGAAAAAACAAAGATAAAGAAGGGGTACAATTTTGTATAGATATCTTCTGGATGTAACAGTTCCATCTGTAAGACATGCTATTGTGATTACATAAAGGCGAGTTGTGGTCATTACGTCATGGTGTTACTTTACACTTTAAACATTAATGACCTTCGTTTATCAAGGATGGTTATGTGCATGGTTGTTCATTTTTTAATTTTAGCCATACATATCAGGGAAGCAATCGGGGAGGGGGTGGGTGTGTATGAGAAGTCTATCATTACCTTCAAGTCAAACGTGGCACTGCAGCGATACCATGTTTACTCATATCACACATTATGTATGAAAGTATACACTAAAAGTACCATGACGACTTTTTTTTTAAATTGTCTTTGTTATATTTACCATTCCAGTGTAGTGTTACCGGTAAGCTACATAATAGTTTATACATGCAAACATGATGTGAAAGTGTATAGGCTACAGGAATCTCACTGGGATTTAAAATATCAGTGCACCTCGTTCAAACAATGAAACAGAAAAGTGACTATGAAGACCAACAAAAACAATACAGATCTACACATGATTAATAGAGAAATTTAACATCTTTGTCTGACTCCGATGAAAAAAATTAGGGCTCCCTCCAGGCTCCCTCCTCTGCTAGGTAGACAGCAGGAGCTATAAAATGAATCGATAATAAATTACAGCATTAATCGACAATGGAACAATGGAAAAAATAATTAATGGATGGTGTGTGCACTGGGGTGGATGCATATCCATCGTTTTGGAGAGGTGAAACTGGTGGTACAGTTGTATGGTGGAGGGATATAAGGGGAGGGTAGGGTCCCCTTCCCATTGAAACTTTTCCCTTTCTATGGGATTTTCTGGGGGTTGGAATTATTTGTTTCAAACGAAGACAATTATATACAAAGTCTATTCTTTTGTTGATGTTTATAAATTCATCGCGGCTGATTTTAGCTACGGTACATTTTGAAATACGTCTAGTACAACCAACATAACTAGGTCCCGCTGTGCAGGGATGATTTCTCCTATGTAATTCTCACCCCGCCCCTTGCTCCCTTTGTCCCCTAGCCTACGTGATGGTTCTTCATACAATTAGTTTTTTTTTTAAGCTTATTCTTCCATTACAGACTAACGACCGGACAGAAAGGGAGGATCTCTGCTGGACATATGATAACAGAGGACTTGACAATAATGGCGCGCGTGCCCATTGCTGTGTCCATTGTCCTCGGTTGCATTCGTAAATGGGCCTGGTTACGTAACATTCGATTGGCTTTAACATTTTAATCTCATTCAGAGAAGTGTATATATAGACACGTGCGTCGAGGCCCTCCATGGAATCAAAGTCTCAATAATTGGAGGATTTTACTCAGATTGAAAAGAGCTTCTTTTGGGAATCGACTTAAACCGAAACAATAAGATGACTTCTTGAAAATGGGACAGATGGTTTGAGTTGTCGAGGGTTGGGGAATTCTATTTAAACTTTTAGTTTTCGACTTAAGCACAATTCATCTATTCAATTTCCTCATACTGTCTTTTTTCTACCCTTATTTCCTGCCAAGGTCTCATACAAGATGATTATTATTCGGTCAGTTTTACCGTAAGACCCCTGCCTCCGACCTTCCTTTCACCGACTTCTTGTTCCCTTACATTCAGAGCGACCTCTTCAAAAAAAAACAGATCAACTCACAAAATCGGCTTACTTCGTTTATCCTAAGTCGACAAAATTACTTACTGCGTCAAAAACGAAATCGAGTTATTCACTATGTAATAATCTCTTCGACCTTCTGTGGCACCCCTACTGCCAACCGAATGATTTTCTTTTAACAGTAAATGGTCCGTGTCCCTCAGAAGAGGTTGGCGCTATTTTAGGGTCTCGGTATATAATATATATATATGCATGCATGCATGCGTGCAAGTAATTACTGTTCGATAAGTTGATAGAGCTGCCAGATTGAAAGAGCACATTTAATTTAAAATATCGTAATGCTCAGCTATCCTGTGTAAATGGTGCGCCACCTTACACGATTTTCCGCCTCATGAAGAAACCTTAACTTCAAAGCAATGGTATGGTTGGCAGTTTGCTGTCACTTGTTCGTATACACGCTTTTCAATGACGCTTTACCTTGGTCTACGTGATAAATAACGGTACACCCAGTAACGTGCGTTGAACCAAAATATACCGTAACACGGGTTGACAAATATAAATGAAAAGAAACTCTGAGTGACACAACTGTCTTTGCACAGACAATCATTATAAATAAGCCGATTACAAGATGAAACTGTATGTCAACAGCAACCCATATGGTTAAGCGTAATCGAAAGCTCCCAGTTAGAATTCCAGTGTTGATAATTGATGAAACTTTAGTTACGACCACTTGAAAATCACTGATAGGCTAGTTACATCTTTTCATGATAATAAATAACAAGGGAAATGGTGGTGAGTTTGTAGTATTCTGATAATCAATGTATCGAAAATAAGGTATAGGTTAGGCAACATGTAAGTAACACGACTATACTAAATGCATATAACGCTATCTAGGTGTACGGTAGGCCTATAGGTGTGCACAATTAACTGAATGTGCGTGTGGAGTACATTACGTGGCGAGTAAGTGTAGGGGGTTGTCCTTAGTGGCTTCCCATTTGTTAAGACGCTACCCAACGGTTGAAAAAAAAACTACTTAATACTTCGCACTCAATGCAAAGTGTACAGTCAACCACAATCTCTCCCCAGCCCCTCTCTTCCTTACCTCCCCCCTCTTACAAGATGTTACCCTTCTAAGAACAGATGGTATAGTGGAAGCGTGTTCGCAAAAACAAAAGATGGCCCCAAACTCAAAAGAACAGTTCTGATCAATATTCCTCCCTTTTTATCAATTACGTAATAAGGTGACCAGACGGTGTTGTGCATACATTTTATACTGGTATACCATGAGATTTCACGTTACTCAATATGTAGACCTAATTATTCAACTCTTTATCGATCTAGTGGTGAAGAAAAGATGTTACAACAGAAAGTGGATCGTCCCTTCATTCAATAGTGGAGACCAAAAGATGGACCCGTGAAGACCGGTATTAAGGAGAACCGCAACAAAGAAGAAAATAAAAAGGTAGAGGGCCTGAAATAATAAAGCTCTGGACAAAAGAAATGGCACGCGCTGTCAATTAACACCTACAACAAAATCTAGTGTCCAAAAATCCAGACTTTGTGAGTGGACTAAACCAACAGCTTCAACTCTGAATTCTTTGCTTCTTCATCCTTTCTCATTCTCTTTATTTCGTTATTCTTTATTTCTATTTGTGCTGACTTTTAATTGTAACGAGATCAAGCCGCTAACGAGCACCCCTGGAAATAAATCCTTTCGAATGTTTCCTCTCTCTGTCCTCTTTCGCGTGCCACAGAGCGCGTGCCTTATTGTAATTTGAACAATAGTGTTTACTCTTTTTCTATTCCCGTCAAAGGAAAACCAATTCTCTTCGTAAATTCTTCTCCCTTTCTTTTCTTTTCTATTCTTTTGACTCACAATGACGATGCTTGATCTTCCCCATCGCCTTGCATCCATCAAATGGTCAAATTGATCTGGTAACCAAGAGACGATCTGTACACTTACTAACAGAAAGTCAACATGAACCTAAATAGAATGGAAGAAACAAAAGAAACGAAAGGGGTGAAGGGGGGGGGGGGGAGAGTGAGGAGGGGTAGCAAGACGACCACACATTGCATCTCAATCTCCATCACTGCAATCACCATCATCGTCATTATCCGCATCAAACTTGGATTCGTGTCATCTTTGTTCATCGTCGACATCTGGAGATACTGTTGCTATGCCGTTCGATTCCAGGCTGTCATTCACAGTTACCCGCAAATAACTTTAAATTGCTTTTGTCGAACACGGAATATCTGTGGTCGAGCGTGCTTCAACGGAAATAACCCTGTCCTCCAATATTTGAATTCCATCAAAACTTTTCAAACTTTTTCTCTTTCTTTAAGAGCTGGTCTGATTGGCTTTGTTACCTCCATTCGGGGACCAACAGGAAAACTTAGGGGAAAAAAAGAGGGGGGGGGGGGGGAGAGTTGCCTTTACGGAGCAGATTGTGTATGATCAGTGATCGAGGGAAAATTATCTAGGCCTACATATCGTATATCACATACTGCATATTGCAAGTTCAATATTACATATTGTATTTAATATATATATTGTATATACATTGTATATAATATATACATTGTATATATATATATATATATACATATACATTATATATATATATACATTATATATATATATACATTATACATTATACATACATTACATTATATTATACATTATACATTATATATTATATATACATTATATATATATATATATATATACATATACATTATATATATATATACATATATATATATATATGCGCCTATATATATATATGCGCCTATATATATATATGCGCCTATATATATATGCGCCTATATATATATATGCGCCTATATATATATATATAGGCATATGTATATATAGGCCTATATATAGGCCTATATATATACATACATACATACATATATATATATATATATATATATATATATATATATATATATATATATATATATATATATATATATATATATATATATATATATATATCACTCCGTGTCTATGTTCGGTGCAGTCGTCCACTTGTTAACTCATGCGTGTAATTGGCGGAGAGAACGCCGACACCGGAAAGTGGCAGCCCGTTTGGAACCAAGAAAAGAACAAAAAAAAAGGGTCTGCAACAGTCGAATTGTGAACATTCCAAACTTAATCCTGGCCTAGAGAATCTTTCCTGTGAAATCGTTTAGCGAACTTTTTTAATTTCCTTTCCGCGACTCTATCGTTCAGCGATGCCTTTTGTTCTGCGTTTGTAAGAGGGCTGATTTGTTTCTGGCTTGTTTTTATATTTATAAAATAGAGAAAAAGTCTCAGGAAGTGCATTTATTAAAATTGTATTGAGCTAGGTATATATAGTCAGCCGTCAGGAATCATTAATTGATGCAAAGGAGGATTACCATCTGTGGAAAGTCCCGACGGCGACCAAGGATAAATATACCAGGCAACATATTTTTAAAACATATCACCATCTGAAAACGTTCGCCATTGCCTACAAAGAAAATCTATACATACACTTGGATTGTTATTATTGTTTCACGTGAACAATTGGCGCAGTGGATCTCAGGTTATTCTTGGGAGGTTTTGTGCATGATTTAAAGCCAGATACTAATAATAGGGCTTTATCAAAGGTCTAGTGTATGGGGTGTGGGTGTACGCGTGACATCAGCACATGTTCGACATCACCAATTTATGACAACATAGTTTGTGAAACGTGATAACACCAAATTCATCAGTTTGAACTGATAGTATATATATGTCTCATCCATAATCATCTAAAAAAGTTTTATCTCCTCAAGACACTATGCATGTTATGGGTGACGGAAGATGCATCATTTGAATTTTGGAAAGTTTGGGTGAACAAATTATTGTTGAGCGACAAATAACTCACTTTTTTTTTCTTTGAGAAACTTATTTCTTGAAAAAAAAAGGCCACTGTCCTTTTTTATGTTCAATGATCTATCATTCCGTGTCCACAAACACTGGTTTAAAAAAAAATGGTTGTTTTCTATAAAACAACTTGAACGCCTTATTTTCCTTTAAAGCTGGAATATGAGTTGAAAATTTGTCAGTGAAAAACAAATTCAGCGGAATATGTCATAGCCACTACAAAAAAAAAAAACATTGTTTGACCCCCCATTTTTGAATACATGGATATTCATATCCATTCCAATTGGCCTGTTTGATTTCAAGTAATGGTGATTGACTGCTGTGCTTTCTTGGAGAGTGTGAATTTTGTAGGGCAAACAAAAATTTCGAGACAATTTCTTATTCAAATATTTGGAAGATTAGTGTATAGTTCTCTTCCAGATTTTGTGAAAGGTGATTTTTCCCCCTACTTTCTCTTCTCTGACACACTGACAAAGAACAATGGTAGATGACCAGGAGCTTGCCAGTACAACCCATATTCCAGCTTTAACTGGTCACACAACTATAGCCTTAAGACTGTTATGATCTCTCCATTCAGTTATAATGGGCGGGTCCGGTTATACCAGTGTGCCTTCGAACTATACGGCGTACATCAGCCAAACTTAGCTGAAATACCCCAACTTTGGTTTCGGTGAATATGAATAAAGCAAGCATGAACATTTCGTAAGTTATCAAAACTTACATTCTTTTTAAAAAGACAAGAATGTATGTCTTTGATTTTTTTTCTTCTTAATCTGAAATTAATCTGTCGAAGTTTCTTTGTTTCGTTTTGTTAATTGTAGTTATACCTGTAGGCCTATAGGTCTGCTTCTGGGAATGGAAGTAGAGACCTGTCTCAAAGAGCAACTACGATACTAAATTGACAAATAGAAGGAAGAGGCTTGGAGGACTCCAACATTTTTGGAGTCGAGCACTCACGGGCCAAAGTAGTTGCAACTCTGGGGTTACTCGCGACCAAAGCTCGCGACTCCCACTTTGCACTGGATCCAATAGCGACACAGGATGTGACTGTCGCCTTTGCATACGTGATTTTGACAGAGCAGGGGTAATCGTATAGACATGTAAGTAGGTGTTGGTCGTTTAGAATTGGGCTCCTCGTCAATGATCTCAGCTCTTGAAGTATGAAACTAGTGACAACTGACAATTTTGCTAGGAAAGAAAAGAAAGGACATGTTTGTCTTTACAGTTATAAGGAACATAAATTGAAACTGTTAATCAGACAAAAAAATGATCATGATTTTTTTTTTCATTCCAAGGAGTCATGACTTCAAGGAAAGTCAAGTCGGGTCACAACTCCGCCCGAAGGCCCGACTCTGAGCAGAGTCGAGTAAGTCGCTCAACCCTAATATGGAATATAGAGTTACCATCCATGGCTATAGGGGGATACCTTGCATCTTTCCGTCGAATTCAATCGGTGTAGGCCACGTAGTCAAGTACGAGGAAAGGGGCAGAGAGGTGGGGGGGGGGGGGATGTGGCACCAAAGTTATCGAGCGTCGTCCTGGGGGTGGGATAAGGAGAGGGGGTGTTCACAACATACTGTCATTGTACTTTGCTGATTTATCGACAATGAGTTTGTCGTATGTGCAATATTGCATATGGCCAGTTGTTACATCCACAAGACACATAATGTATTTATTTACGATAGTAGGTGGCAATCAATTCACCTTACCATCAGAGTGTGGTAGAACATATGGATAGAGTAAAACACAATTGATTTATATGTCGTTTGTGGGGAAGGCCCAGAGTATTACTACAAAAGGACGATTGGCTACAGTCCCATTCTGTCCATATGGTGCAATCCATTTGTATAGAGTGCCTTTTGGCAGGACCATTGTTCAAGTCATCTTAACAGGTAACGGATTAGCTTACAGAGTCCATCAGCCAATGGATATAATGAGAGTGACTAAGCTGCTGAATATTCGTTGGGTACAATGAGATTACAGCCAATTCTCACATGATATCACATGATAGAGGAACAACTGACATGCTTCTGGCTGGTATAATAGTAAAAGGTAACAGAGTAAATGTGAAAGGCATTCTTGCTAATAAACATATACATATAGGCCATTATAAATACATAATACGGTCCACAAAATTTTATTGGCAAACTCCACGGGCTTTGACTTTTACTGACAAATGTACATATAATACATATTTCAGCTTTAAACAGAGAAACAAAAAGAACTTAACAATGGATGTTTCAGAATAAGCCTGTACAATATTTTATTACACACAGTACTTTTTCATTCCATGAGGATATTCGTAGAACACGACGGGATAAATAAAGTTGTTTCTGAACAACGAAACCCAAAAATTCACGATACATTCATCTACACAGATTTTCATCACGTTAAACGTTTTCTGAAAAAAAAAAAAAGTTGCTTTTACCGTCCTCGGAAATGTCACGCAGCACAAATTAAAGTTTTTTAAGTGAGTGATATCCACAGTGCGCGACTTGCTACAAGTCGTAACTTTCTCTTTCGTTATCTGTAAGTTCAAACTTTGCATGTCATGTTAATGATTAGAAACATCCGGATAACATCCACGGACAATTCAACCTCCTCCCGTAATGAGACAAATGAACTCTTAACTGCAATGATCACGCTGCCTATCATGTATTTGTCACACTAACTTTTATTTCAAGGCGATGCACCGGGCTGTTTATTGGAATCGATTCTGTTGCAAATGAACAGAGAAAATTAACACTTCCCACCAAACAAGAAGTCATATCCCAGGAAGTGGTAGAAAATAGGCCCGGATGGATAGGATGTTTGTGACACCGTGAGCGCGATCTCCAGTTTGCCACCGGTAATTGCCAGCTCCCAAAGAAGGTCACCGACTCCCTTCTAGACACACATATGAGGGCAGGAAAAAAAAAAGAGGGTGCGAAAAAAGACGCAGGGGATAGGGTAACTTAACGGGAGAATAACTGTTAAAGTAGTCTATAAGACCTACCTTCAATAAAAGAACTAGAGAGCGGGGAGATGGGAGGGGGAAGGGCAGAGAGGAAACGGGAGAGGGGAAAGAGGAGGGGAAGTGGAGGAGGAGGGGGGAGTACACAGGTTTGGAATTACAGGTGTAGTTAATAAGATTTTAAGGGTGTAGTTTTCCTTCTGTCAAGAGGACTAATGGTGTACATGGAGCATCCTTCTTTTAAGAAGACCAATGGTGCAATTTTTTATCTTTTTGTCATAGGCCCACTGTTCATGATTAATAACATACAAGAAGGTTAAATTGCCAAAGGCCTGTTAATGCCTGTTTATACATGCAATTCTCTTTATTAGTCCCATGATAGTCATTGCAACACAAATGGATATAATTATGAAAGTGCCCAACTATTGCATAAGCTGTTTTGTACTTTTTCCGAAGACTTTTTGCTCCTAAAATAATATCTCCTACTTTATTAGTGAAAAGGCTGAAAGGTTCCTAATTAACTTTATGTTTGTACGTTGTAAAGTATTCACAGTTGTCTGTCCGCAAGGTTCCGAAGTCAATGAAATTAAATTAATTACTTACACGTTACACTGGAGTATAATTATTGATGTTCCGAGTCGCTAAGGAAATAAATTAATCATGTCAATTGAAATTTGAACCCAACAATTGGTTGTTTGCAGTTACACTCGTACCTACAGGCACTATTGTTTTTTTTTTCTGTGAAACGAATACGCTAACATGAATCTGTGATCTCATAATGTGGGCACACGGGACTAAAATATGAAATGCTTGATGTTAAAGTGGGTGTCGAGTGGAGGAGTGGTAGGGGAGGAGCAGAAGACAGTTGTAACAAAATGTACTGTCTTACATACTTAAGAAAAAAATATGCTTAACCTTCATTGAATTGACTCCATATAAACAAAGTGGACAGGCGAGTAGCCTGGCTGGGGGGCCCGACAGTTTACTTCATATGTATCTGAAATTTGTGAACCAACTCAATGAGCCTCTTTAAAGAGGCTCACTGAGTTGGTTCAAAAATATTCACACCTGTTCAGTGTAACTTATAAGTTGATGGTTAATGGTAAAACTAAGAGATTCTGAAGATCTGAAACAGAACTGAAGCAATACTGATTGGGTAATAAATGATCAAAATCACTTGACTTGTCAATCTGTGATCAGCAACATATGTTTGTAAAATATCTGCAACTTTCTCACAGTTTTAGTGCCTGCTGGAATAGATACATGGCAAATGAGACTAATCAAAAGTATTTCTATACAATAGTTTACTTCAAAGTTGCCACAAAATACTCTACTTCAACTCAGTGAGCCCCTTTAAGGGGACTTTATCCTCCCATAAATGATACTAAATAGATCTAACTACACATATCACCTTTTTTTCGGTAGTCGTAAAGATGAAACTGATGAAATGTCTCACTTGGGCCCATTAGTGCATCATTGGCTTAGCTCGGTGATTGGTTTTATTCGATCTGACTGTGGTTGACACTGATAACGAATGTAATTTGTTCATTTTCATGTGAGTCCTTAGCGGATACTATTGGCATCTGCGGGAACTTCCCTGCGTGGTTTACGCATGTTGGTACACTCACGGGGCAACGTTACATTTACTGCATTGAAATTTGATCAGTCACCGCCATGTTGTAAAAATAACGAAGGAAAACTGATACTGTATGGCCTACACGTGTATCATGTTGCCTGCAGCCACACAGACAACATCCATGTGTATCCCGCGATGTGATACAGACATAGTGTTGAAGCTCTACCCTTCAGATACCGTGTTCACACCTGAAACATGGTGTTGTCTTAGCTGTGTTGACATCATGGCCAACGTGCATGTATATGTGCTGCCTCATTCATTGCTGACGTAGGCTAATGACAAAGTATTTAAAATAGTAAATACACCGGGATTCATTCTCGTGACAACGCCTTGGTATTTACATGAGGCACCGTATACTTAGAAAGCCATGAAGACACCGCGATGTTGACAATCAATCGGTGTATAAAATCGGCCTAAATATCAGTTTCTGTTCAGAGATACAGTGCATAAGTCTTCAGTAGTACTGTACATAAAACGTAGGAAGAAAAAAAAATCTACGTAGGAAACCCTAGAGGAATGTAACTCTCAGTTGCATGTAATTAAAACATAATTTAAACTATTTGCTGTTTTTAAAGCAAATATCGTATCTAACATATTTATGAATGTATAACCTCGGTGACGTTTTCTGTGCTTGACGGTTTGAATCAATGTTCCCTTACAAGTTTAATAAAGTTAGTATAACGTTAAAGGCAACCTGTCTCTTTTTTTTTACTTGTAAATTTGTCAGTTCTTACCCACCAACACTGTTTAGATCCCTTCATTGTCTAAACGATAGTTCCTGCTCCAAATATAACGTTATAAATGTGTACGCGAAATATCTGAAACCAATACCAAGTAGGAGCAAGTTTGCGACTGGCTTTATAGATTCGCGACTGTGCAGACGGAGGCCACCCGATTTCAAAAATCGGAGTCTCCTTTATAACTGGCCTACCACTTCTCTACGCGTGCTTACAAGATATTGAAACGACGTACCGGACCGCGTCTTACTGACAATGAAGTCCATCGTGTTGGGTGACACGGAAAGGATAAAGTACCGTAGTTTTGATGCAGTAGCGATGAGTGTAAGCCTATTTCTGGACTCCCCACGTTCCCCCTCCCCGTGCCCTCTCCTCCCCCCCCCCCCGAATAATAAAGAAAATAACGGTAAAGGTTCAATGCTAGTGCCGTCCCTTATTCAAACATTTGACTTGTGCCTTACCATACGTCGAAGGCTACCCGCCGTATTTGCTGATGTGGTTGCTTTCGGGGTTTACCAAAAATGACATAAAGTTAACAGTTGTTGTTATAGTCAACTGTAATAAACAGGAACGGCACAGCCCGCTCTTCTGCCGTCTTTCATTTTGAGATATCATAAGAAAGAGGAAAAAGAAAATAAGTAGAATAGTTAGAGCGACGTTTTCATCTAACTACCCCGAAGGTTTAACGGCAGGTAAATATTTAAAGAAGACGCAGGTGGTACAGGGTACATGAGGGTTCTACATATATGGTCCCGATTGATTGGCTTAAATATCTTCAACTCTCAGGTTGCAGCGACCGTTCTACTTCTTTCTTCTTTTCTTCAACTTCGAGAGCGATGGTCAGTCTCTAAACACAGAAAGCTAAATAAAGAAACCTGAAAGGTAAATACTCGATTCTGGTGCTCACTTGCTTTCAAAAAAGAAAGAAAGAAAGAAAGGGTTTGTTAAATTAGTGTTCAGCCTACATGATTACAATGGTTATAAGCGAGGAAAGTAGGCCTGCACACCGGTGTCGATCAACAGCCCCCTGAACCACCTTTCGCACCATAGACCTTCCTAAAGTAACAATGACATAATATTACACATGCACGATTATAACATTTTGTCGTCTTATAATTTTTATAAATTATCTCGTACATGCAGGGCACTGCAACACAGTGTTCATTCCATTTTTTTTTTTTGGGGGGGGGGACTGTTTGAATTTGCATCTTTTTAAACAAATGTTTAAGTATTTGGTTGTTTATTATGACCACGCTATTAATGTGTGCCTACATTGCAATGAGATGAAATATCATGACCTATCCGCCATTGTAGTATTATCACTAACATGACGTGGATTTAATGTTCAACGCAAAATCCGGTAAACCGACAGATCCACAGACTGACATATAGACATTACACCATACATCTAGACACACTTATCGATGCAGACTACGGTACCACCCATATATATGTACATAGTCACACACGACACAAGAAAATTCATATACTGCTACCATTGTATAAATACTTTATCTTCTTCCTTACTACAGGTCATTCAAAACTTTTCAATTAATATCTTTCTTTGGAAATATTTTGGGATGAAAGTTCTATTCTATTTCTATTTTCTTCTTCATTTGCCAGCACCTGCCCAGGGAACCTAATCCTCGGGTTCAAGGGTTGTCCAAATACTAGAACCCCAAGGTGCTGAAGTGTATTACACCCCGTGAACAATACCGTGAACGGTGACGGTATGTGACTATTGTTGGCAGCTCGCGAGCGACAGGTGCTGGTAGGAGGCAAACAATAGGAACAAGCCATGTCGTGTGCCTGTGGTTTGTTGTCGACAGCAGCTGGCCTGAAGGCCTTTTTTTCTCTCTTTCTTTCATATTTTTTTTCCTTCTTCTTTGAGTTGTAAACTTGTTCCAAGTACATGTACACACCCCAGTGCACCCTCCTCGGTTGGGTGTTGTGCTTTATTTGTCCTTATACCCCCTCCTACACACCTTTGACAGGCATTACACGCACTCACACACCCAGTGATAAAAAAACCCAAATCAATAAACTGTGTCAATTATACAGTCAAAAAAAATATATATAACGAAAAAGTGGAGAAAATTTAAATAATAAAATACCCAGGGATACCGAAAATATCGACTAAGAGATAATGACGTAGAGATACTAAAGAAACATGATCAGGATAGACACACGAGAGACTTTTCGGCTTAAAATAGGATTGCAGGCAGGTGCAAATGTAACTAAATTTTGAGATTAAGATCTTTTACCTCCATTTTCATCACCCACTGCGTTACCTATATTTACATTTTCACCATTCGCATAGCGGTATACCACGGTAGTCGCGGAGAACACAGACAAACCGACCATTTCACCGACAAACTAACGGTATCGTTCTACAACATCCCTTGTTATTATTTGTGCTTTTAATGACCAGCATACATGAAAATAGGGAAAGGTTCGTTGACTGTTAGGTATTAACGAGTTTAATCAGAGAATAGCTCAGTAGATTAATTATTGATGTAAATTTGTCTATTTGTGACAAGTAGCGTATATTTCAAATATCAGATTGACAAAGACTTACAAGGATGTAACGATGGAAAATACTTTTTTGTGCAATGTTCCATGCACCAACTGAAAAATGGACGTATATTCTACAAAGATAATGAGTAAAGAAAAGTATATGTACAGCAAAAATCAGTGTTCTCAGGCAATAGAAACCCTACTTTAAATTCAAACTTAAAATGTTTTTTTTTTTACAATAACGTCAACAACATTCCTGTGTAGCCTAACAAACGAGGCATACACGATCCAGCGCAACCTACTTTTAATTATGAACAGATACGTTTTAAGTCACATGTTGTATTCTCAAGCCCCCCCCCTTCCGCCACATACATTGAACACCACAGTGTACAAACCGACCATGACATGGTTGTGTGAAAGTGTTAAGTGCGAGCCCCGTTACTTCTGATTTTATACGTTATGTTCCATTCTAATTCTGTGTATGCATGTATGCGTGTGTCCTTAGTCATGGTACCTTAACGAGAAGAAACAAAATTTGGTAGAACAGGGAAACGGCGAGATAGATTAAGATATATCTGTAATAAGATGTTAGTATTGTTCATATTTTCTCCTTTCAACTGAGTTACTCAAGAGTACCAGCGATTTTGGACTAGCCCAATTTCCCGAGACTGATAAAGACACAATTATATATATATATATATATATATATATATATATATATATATATATATATATATATATATATATATATATATATATATATATATATATATATATATATATATATATATATATATATATATACACGCACTCAGATACATTTATACCTGCACAGAGAGATAATCCGATTCGCGTGGTCTTTTTTTTTTTTTTTTTGTAGAAAGTGGCGCGTGCCCAAAGTATGCCAACTTGGACTGGGTTAAAGGCTAAATCTATTTTCATGCAAATGAGGCTTACGAACACACAGCGCTCCCAATCTATAATCCGATTTGGTGACTAAATACATAACGCTTGGTGGTTTCGATGAAGGAGGCCATTTGGGTTTAGAACCCTACCCTATGATTGAAGGCTTCTAGAATACACAATGTCATCTTAAAATCTGCCCCTAATTTGGAGGCCAAGTGAATTAGATTAGACCAAATAAACGGACCGATTATGACCTCGACTTAGGGAAAAAAGACCTCTATGAATACCAAAAACCGCGTAGGTTTTCGGATAAAGGGGCATTATTACTACCACTTATTATCATTATTATTGCAAAAAATAACCTTGTATGAAACTTCTAGTTGGATTGGAGAAAGATTTAAACAGAAGTGGGGGGGGGGGGGGGATGGGGAGGAAAACAACCACTTCTCCAGGGGTCTCTTACCTGTTGTAAGTTCGTAACTCTCCCAAACTGACAGCTGTACATAATAAGTTGGATTATTGCCGTCTGTTTTAGTTTTATTTAGAGGGCTCGTAAGACTGAAAATCTCGCTGTGTCGGTAGCAACATCATAATTAATTTCCCCAGAAAGGAAAAATACGGTACATGGCAAAAAGATACATTTATATCGAACTGATATGGTTCCACCTCTACGTGAAATGTGTCTTTAAGTCACACAATGGTTGTAAATGTTTTGAAAACAAACTCTACATGTACAATAACGAAGGAATTACTTCAAAAAAGTCTGCAAAGGGAGAGAAGGGGGGGGGGGGGGTAAAGAAAGAAATAAAATGACACTCTTAAGTTACAATTATAGACTCAAGTCTGAATATTGTTGTTAGTCTATGGTGTTACCATAGGCCTGGGCCGGGATATACCATTCTTTCATAGGTGCATTGAGGTTCTCCTGGTGGAGGTGGTCATGTTGAGCAATATATAGATCTTGATTTCGGCTATTGGTAATTGTTAACATAATAAAATGATGCCAAGGCAGGGCAATTCTTCACAGTTCTCGTAGTCTGTTTTAGACGCTGATCTTAAGAGGTCGGCCGATCTCATATACAACCCCCTTCCCCTTCCCCTCCCCCTGGTATGCTTCCATGTGAATTCATAAAGTAGGTCTGGAATATATTGAGAAGGTGTTAAAAGAAAAGTCGTTTACCTGTAAAGTTTTAAAGATGGTCACACACGTATACGCCCACAACAAATAACTGCCAGTGACACTATTGAGTCGCTCAATAAATTATTTAAGTGCAGCTCGAAAATGAGTCAATTTGTCAGGTTGTAAAAACGTCTCTACGCACTCTGTTTGCTAAAAATGACTGACTCATACCAGAATACATTACTCTCTTTTGTTTTTAAGCTTAACTCGAAATTTGGGGTAGATGGGAGAAAAATGGTGGTACAATCAAGTACCATACATGGTAGGGACTCTGTGAAGGAAAACCATTTTGTGATGTGGCGTAGAATCATTCGCATTCAGGCATTCTTACAGTCGTCTTCATTTACAGAAAAGAAACCAGCGTTGAAAATATTTTTGGACTCAAAAACTGAAGACTGTAAAAGTATAGAAATTTCACACTTTCGTCTCTTTTGGTCTCATGAACTTTGCCGACGAGATCGCCTTCACTGGACCGATCCGCAAGATGTTTTTGGGAGTCAAAAGGAAAGTCGAGAATTTGACAACGTACCTGTAACTTGATTTCATAATCTAAAGGAAAATGAATCAAAAACCGATGTTTGCACTGATATATATGTATAGGAAACATTTTTTTTAACTGGTAAATAAACGTATGACCGGGAACTTTACTTCAGCGTGAAATATATGTATAGCCTTTCACCGGTTGATTTTGAGCTGCACTGACGACTAAAATCCAACATTGTTCACGATTATCTGTCTTTACTTTTAAAACGCACTTCTCAAATAGTTAGATCACATTTCTCTTCTTTCTTTTAAATTCTTCAACTTTCACCCCAGCTGTTTACATACTGAATGAATTTCATTAAGGATCTGTACCGACTGACTAATGGTCTAACAATCGATTTCTGGATGAAACAATACTACCTCATTTTATCTTTATCTTGCTTTTTGTTTGTATGTTTGTAAGTTTTCGTAAATGCATATTTTAACTTAACTTAAACCACCCCAAAACAATACACCATGACGGGAAGGAAAATCACACCAGTGTCAAGTCAATATTTTGGTTGGATGTTGTGTGGGGGGGGGGGGGTGGAGGGAGGGGAGGATAAAGGGAGGGAAGGGGGTTAAGGTATGAAGACAGCCTTTATGTCTAAGGTTTACATCCTTGTATGGTTCTCATCATGTTCTAGCTCTCAATTCTCAGTATTGCTTAGTCTTTGTGGCAGCCACTCACTGACGTCAGAACACTGGCGTCAGAACACTGTCATTCCCTAGATGATTCTGCAACAAACATCCCCGCACATGCAGAACCACCTTACTACAGTACTGAATGTTCTATACTTATTGCTACCTCATTTTCCTTTAATTGCGTCATTAATTCTTAACCAGACAGCTGTTTCGTCGCATTTACTAAAAACAAACAATGCACGATCTTGGGCAAAAATGTTTACCATTAACAAAGGTAAACCGACCTGCTTAAAACTCATCCAAATATTGTGGCTCAGACAAGGTTATATGTTGGATGTGGATTTTATTGACTTTGTGGTACAGAAAGAATTGTCACGTGATTCTACCCACATCATTTTGACCACATCAGATGAATGGTCAAGTTCTTTGGAAATTAGGCCTAAGCCTTTCAACCGTTTAATATATCGGGTTCTACAATCCGCACGAATTATATTCGATAACCGTACTTATGACGTATACACTATTTCAGTGTGCGAACAGCTTTTATTATTGTTCTATTCCAAGTCATGCAGTTATGCTTCGAGGCCGTCTTTAAGGGGGATAAAAGTTTCTAGGTTACGTATATTGTTTACAGTGTTTAAATAAACGGTAGTTATAGATCGCAGAGAACCATTATACGGCACAGTCACAATAAAAGAAAAAGGGGGTTTTTATGGGAAAAGTCATGAGAAATGCAATGGGACAAGAAAGTTTGCTTCAGACAATGCTCGATTTGCCCTCATTCATGTTGTCTTTCGTATACAGTATGTTCAGTAACCTATAGCTTGGTCTTGGCTCATTTTCATGCTGTTTTTTTTGTGATCGTGTTGGCTTATCGTGATTTTATGCAACTTATGGTGCACATGTGGTAACGTCACACTATTATGTTGATAAGTGATATTTCATGTTTTAAACTAATGGCTCACGTTGGCACTTCATCCGTCGGTGTTACGGTGCAATAATGTTGGTTATCGTTCGATGTGTGTGTTTGCAATACTTAGTGCTTCGCCATTTCGGGTCCTACGCTGATTATTCCTAGTGATGATGTTATAGTGACGTCACTATTATGTTTAAATTCAGTAACAGGTGGATATACTTTTAATTTAATTGGCAATAGTTGTTTAATGATTTCATGTTACCGTTAAACAGCGTTGTCAACATGAAGGCCTATGCTATCGAGGCCAAGGGTAGAAGGGTAACGGCATCAATGCCTGCTCATGGCTAAAGATGTTTGCCATGGGTGTAAGGTATCACATCTTCATTACACTCCTCTCAGGTGGGACCATTGCTTATCACGATGATCGTAAGTTCACAATGTCCTAGTGTTATGCATGAATAACAGCAATAAAAATATATGTTGAAATCCCTTCTCATCGGTACTTCAGCAAGGTACGGTACGGTGTATAGTCATGTCTAGTTTATTCTTCTTCTAGTTTTCGATGGATTAATAGATTACCGAAAGCAACTTCAGTTTACTACCGTCATAGGCGTACTGGGGTCAATATTCCGGGGGGGGGGGATGACTTTTGTCCGAATTTAGAGCTCTGGACCAAGTTGCCCGACTTTTTTTAGAAGATTTTGGATAAAATAATGTAACACAGGAAATCTCCCTTCCAGGGCTCCGCAAAGGGTAGCCTAGCCATGGCCCTCCAAACTGCGAAACAGGAGTAGTTTATTCTATTAATTCTTCTAATAAATTCTCTACATTTGCCAAAACTGGGATGGCGTATGCCCCATTTTTAACCCCCCGTCTCCTACGCTTATGACCACCGTTATCTATGTTCGCGGAGTACCATACCTTATTACTCAAAAAGGGAGTATGGGTTATTTTTGGTGCTCTCTGTGTACTTTTTTCGCGTTTAGTTATCTTTAACCATCATGCAAGTGGGTGAAGCATGTGGGTTATGGTATTTAGAATTAGAAACTTGATATTGTGCCCATCTGTAATAGAAATTATTGGGATGGTTAATTTCTGAGCCGGAAAATTTAGTTGATGATGAAGAAGGATGCACACCGGAAACCTCTTGATCAAAATGTCGACAAAAAAAAAAAAGAAGGAAAAGTTCAAATCAGAGGTGACATCGTACATGAGTGCATCTTTCGGAGATGTAGGGGGGGGGGGGGAGACGAAGAAGGGCAAGGCTCAAGTCACACCCATCATCAGATAAATGCTAAGTCTATCTGGGAATGCGGGAAGACTGTCTAAGCGGAGCGCCACCATCGGTGGCGAAGAGCATAATAGAAAACATCTGAATGAACATATCCCCTGCAGATCACCGCAAGTCGCTTTCCCATGAAGAATCAAAAGATACCATTTCACTTTTGCGGCGACAACCCCCAAAACAGCTGCAGTGGGTGGGGCGGAAGGGGGGCTTCCCCTAGCCACGCCACCCTGCAAATCAGTTAACTTTATCAGTTTTGTTGACGAAAGCAACTTCGACTCATTTAAATCTGTTATTACTTTGAATTCCGCAACGTTTAAGTCAATAGACCCACGAAAACTTGGATATCTTGCAGTTGTTCTTTGGTAAATCTTGAAAGGAAAGACATTAATAAAAAGGGAAAAGAAGTAGCTTGTTAACTGGGTGGACTGGAAATAGCTTGATAACTGGCTAGACCGGAAGTAGCTTGGTTACTGGGTGGATCGGATTTTTTCTTTTGCTTACAACCGTTTAAAATTTCGACATTCCTTGAAGTCAAGTAGGATACATTTCGAGGATCAACTTAACGCTGTAAAAATAATGGGATGGATGAAACATTTCGTGAACTTATAAAACTCGACCAAATCATTGATTTAACAAAACACAATTTAGCTAGAACCTGTGCCTTCAAATCTCAAATACATCTAAAAGGTTTGGGGCATGATCACGTCCTATAATAACTCAAATCACACCTTCATAGTGAAATATATATTTTAAAAAAAGTAATAGAAGAAAATAAATGCGCCCCCCAAAAAAAAAAATGTCCTTAACCTGTACTCCCCGTGGATTCAGCATAAAGGTCACATAAAATAAAATAGAATAATAAAAATAGAATATAAAAAAAACTTCCTTTTCCATTCAAATCTCTGGAAACAACTTTACAGAGATCCAATACTGCCATGCCCTCTTTTTTTAAGACTGGAGAAATATTATAAAAGAGCCATTGGTGGAAAGCTGAATGCAAATCGATAATACAAACAGTTGCTGGCTCTGTAAAATTGCAAAGCCCCAAGGCTACAAAATCACTTACGGGAGATTTTTCTTCAGAGATGAACCCCAAACGCCAATTTGTGAGTTCGGAATTTAATTCCGAGTGAGTAACTCCAATCAACTAGAGAAAAAGGCAAAAAGAAAAAAAGGTGGGTAATTTGCATGGCACGCGACGAAAGGTGACGACAAGCCGGACGCTCGCATGCTCCCAGCCAATCAGCTATCTCAAAATTAATCGGATTGTCGAGGGTGGTTGTCGGCACGAGCCACACTAGCCAATCAGCTTCGCCAGAAATTGTTTATTTAAGGTCAACTCGATGTGCGGCGAGCCCCGATTGGCTGTTGGAAGGACGCTTTGTACGTGCCAAGATGGTGGTCTTGACAAAAATCATTCAGCAAAGTCCCCACAAAGTGACTTTGCGGTATCGAGCGGGCAATATAATAATGACTCGAAAATTAATGTATCAAAACAACACGTAACAGCATAGGTATAGGCTAACATTAAAACCTGAACTGTAACGCGTCATTTGATGGTTGAATACTATATCCTATTTACAAAATCTCATGTAAACATGGTGTCTTTGGGTTTCGATAAAGACTGATGTGGAAAGACAGTAAAGTGATATGCAGATGTCTTTCTATTTTTTTTTTGTGAGCAAACGTTTGTCCTCGTCTGCGAAAGAGTTTCGACAGATCTAACTAGTTTAACGTCTCCTGGTGCAACAAAAGTTTTGAGCTTTTGGTACAACGGCAACATGTAAACCATTAACGTCTAGGCAATTACCATCAACAACGTTCAATTTCGAAGGAGATTGAAAGCGAGGTCGGATGTGTTTACATTAAGAAAAAAAAAAAGAAGAAGAAAAACCTTGTGGTATCGTATTTTAAACAGGGGCATTAATTTTTCCAACCAGGAACATTAATGTAGATGGCAACTTTTATATCACTCACTTTGCAGATTCTAAACAGTAGTTTCTTTACTTTAAGTTGAATACATGGAGGGTAAAATAAAAATTTTTGGAAATTGGTAAAGGTTTGAGATGGAGCTGTCGATAATCTTTGGCTGTGAGAGGCGAGCATACCCATCGATCAACTTACTTTATATGATGTACAGAAAAAAAAAAAACAGTAAAAGAGTAGTTTTTCCTAAATCTACAAGTTCACTCCATCTTCCATAATGCACATATATTTTCCAGACTCGATAGATGAACCAATCACCCAGCCTGCCTCTATGATTTTAAGTTATTAACGCGGAATTTGGACATACAATAGCGAAGAAGCAAACTAGAGGAAATTTACCGACCTTTGGATTAGAGATCGGGAAAACAAAATATCCTTCACCATCGTTTCTACAGCGTTTTGCGTCGATTGCGGTGTATACTGGAAGAGTCTACATAGTATTCAGCACGCTTTAATGATGTACATTACATTTACAGCGAGGGATGGGGTACGGGTGGGGAAGGGGTAGTACCTTTTCAACTTTTTCACAAACATTCACCGACAGTCGCAATGCAGAGACGACGAGTTATTGTCTGTGAGTTCAAAAAGATGGACATGATTGTAAAGATTGTTTGGGAATTCTACAAAACTGAATGATGAAATACATGTCAGTGACAATTGCAGTTTGTGCATGGAGAAAAGAGTCGCAGGTATATATTTTTATGATTCTAGCAAATATAGAAAAGTGCAACAGGAAGTACAAAAAACCAAAGGAAAAAAATTGACTTAAGGCTATTTTCTTATCGTGTTGTTTGCAGTGTAATTTTTGCGATCCTTTTATCATAGGTCTTCTTAGGTTGCCCCTCGCACATCATAATGAAAATGAGGGCGCGCTACAGAATCACTGTGTCCGAGGCAATGTGGCGGGTTCCGGCTAATGGATATGATTTTTACAATACCCTGTCGCTACCGTGACCACGCCAATACAAAGGCTACGCATAAAGTGTGGTATAGTTTATTTTATTAGGCAGAGAAGAAATGCAAAAGTTTGGTTACAAAAAACCCGATAAGAACACGTGTTGACCTCGTATTTAGATCCTTGTCATCGTTCGTACTGTTGATATGGGAATAGTTGGGGGGGGGGGGGGACCTCTACCAATTGTTACAGATCAATTGTTCTACTCACCGACTGGCATTTCCATAAAAAGATACGCAAGATGGAGACCAAGAAATATAGCTCCCGATATAATTACTCAACAGTTATGGGAGGTTATTGTAAACCTACACTATATGAGTGTGTTCGGACAATCCCCCGAACTGTCTGTAAACTGGCAAAACAAAGAACAAGGTAAACCTAAAATCAGAGAGTTTTGAAAGAACTTAAATACTGTTAGTACAAGGTACTAAGACCCACATGATATCTTGCATATCATGCATATGTTGTAACGGATCAACATAACCCCTTACCCCCCCACCCCCAAAGCAATACGCTTAATGAATAAACACAACATGAATAAACATTATCTGATGACGTTGTGTCATGTGACACAAAAATCAAGCCTGATCAATAATTCTGCCATATCGTTACAGTTCTATTTTCTTTGTTTTATATCGTGCAAAATTACCAGGCAGGTATCCGGGGGAGGGGTCAGTGGGCTCGGACGAATCCCTTTTGGAGTTCCGCTCAGCCTATGGTAGTAGGCCTACGTTAGCAACATACAAAGTGAGTTTTAATTTGTTGGTCATAATTGTTGGGAAAAATGTTCCACTTGTGGTAAAATCGACCCCCCCCCCCACTGAAAAAGCTGCATACGGGCCTGGTTACAATTTTTTTTATGTATGTGTATTCTTCGTTCTTCCACCTTTTACAACTATACAACCCTTTTGCAGTTTTGTATATTTTTTCTTTTGTGTTTTGGCTTATTTCTTCCAACAATCTTGTTTCGGGCAATTAACATCAGCGCACTGTCCTTGCAGCGATAAACCTTTCTCTACTTTTTCTCTCTTCCTTCTGCTTTTGGTCGTTAAATCTATACTTCTCTGATATGTTTTGACGTTTTTTATAAGCACTAGTTATGAGAGAGAGAGAGAGATTATTTTGATTCGCAAGAAAAAGTGCAGAAAAATATAAAAACTTGCTTGTGTCATCTATCAAAACCCAACTACTAGACTACATAGATTTCAAAGATGTAAAAATTTATAGACTTAATCATGAATTATCACGCGAGGATGATCACGCTTTTCAACGATCGCCATGCACGTTTTTCTTCCATATTTTTTGTCTTTTTGTTTGTTTCCAAGCAAACAAAAACTATTTTGTTTTACTTTTTTCATTCTTTCTTATTTTTAACTTAAGCATAGCTTCAATTCTTTCACGAATGCTAAATAATTAATGGATTTTTTTGTCGTGCATTGAATCCGTTGCAAAATAGAACGACATAAAATATTTAGGCAAAAACATGGCAACGAACGTTTTACTGTTAATGAATTGCATTAGAAGAAGAAAAAATAAAAGGATTTTACAGACAAAACCTCTCACGTAGAGAAGTATTTAAAATTCTTTTATAATACGATCACGTTTTTGGTTTTGATGAAATCGTAACCTATGTAATCACGCGGCAGTGTATGTGTGTGGGTGTACGCGAGTTGGCTTAGGGCGCCGAACGGGCACAGATATGCGCCCTCAACATTACAGGTCAATCCAACTTCTTCCCCAATTACCTATTTTATGGCTCTATACCTGTCTATAGGGGTGTATGTGTGTAAAAAATAATACACACAATATCGTTTCTAGTGTGAATCGGGGATACATTCAAGAATAAATACCACTAAATGGGGACATCTGCAAAGTGGGGATATCCCCGTTAACGTGAGGAAAAGTTCATGTCTCCGATCGGCGCCCTAGACGGGTATGCGTGTGTCTGTATGCGTGCGTGTGTATGTATGTTTGCGACGCCTACCTTGTAAACACGATATCTCAAGAAAGGAAGCTTGGACAAATCTCATATTTGGTATGAAGGTGTACCACATCAATTACAAAATGCGTCCTGATTTTGGTGGAGGTCAAAGGTCATTTCAGGTCAACAGGGGTCAAATTTGGAAAACTTTGTAAACACGACATCTCAGCAAGAGAAGCTTGGACAAATCTCATTTTGGTATGCAGGTGAACCACATTGAGTACAAGCTCCCAATTGATTTTGGTGGAGGTCAAAGGTCATTCGACATCAACAGGGTCAAATTGGGAAAACCTTGTAAACTCAATATCTCAAGAAAGGAAACTTAGACAGGTATCATATTTAGTACATAGATGTACCACGTTGAGTACAAGAATGAATTTGTTTTTTGTGGAGGTCAAAGGTCATTTGGGGTCAACAGGGATCAAACTGTGAAAACCTTGTAAACATGATATCTCAAGAGGGGAAGCTTGGACAAATGCCACACATAGTATGTTGGTGTACCTCATTGAGTACAACATCTTTATTGATTTTGATGGAAGTCAAGGGTCATTTGAGGTCAATAGGGGTCGAACTGTGAAAACCGTGTAAACACTATATCTCAAGAAGGAAAACTTGGACAAATGTCATACGTGGTATGTAAGTGAACCATATTGATTACAAGATTAATTTTGACTGTGGTAGATGTCAAAGGTCATTTGAGGTCAACAGGCATCAAATTGTGAAAATGGTGAAAACATGATATCTCAGTAAGAAAACTTGGGCAGACCTCCCATTAAGAACGTAGATGTATCTCATTGAGGTACAAAAAATTCCATTGTCTTTGGTGAAGGTCAAAGGTCATTTGAGGTCAACATAGTCACATTATGAAATTCTTGTAAACATGATATCTCAAGAAGGGAAGATTTGGCAGATGTCGAATTCAGTATGTAGTTGTATCTCATAGAGAACACGAACCAGTTGGTCTTTAATGGAGGTTAAAGGTCATTAAATGTCAGCAAGGATCAAATTGTGAAATCCTTGTAGACATGATCTCACGAAAGGAAGCTTGTACAGATCTGATATTTCATATAAAGCATAGGTAGCCTTTGACAGATACTAACACTATAATGTCAGATTCAGACAAAAAAATGCGCATAACCAGATCATCGAAACCACAATGCATTTGTGCATTCTAGTTATACATGAAAAAGTGGACGGACGATATAACTTTAACGTTTTGTAAATATGTCTATAAACATCCAATTCACAGCAACACAGAGTATTTGACTGAGGTATCTGCGTTAGTTACGCCACCCTCCTATCATAAGACTAAGGGGTAGCGGGGTTCAAATACTGTGGACGAGTGTCTCACCCTGAGGATGTACATGAGGAACACATTAATGTTGAGTACACAAGAATGGAACAGACTGTCTAACGGAAATGGAAGGCTATAAATTTAGTTACATTGTAAACATAGTAAAAGGATTAAAAGTGATAAAAGGATGCCCTTAAGGTTAAAGTCATTTAATTCTTAAGTCTTAAGTTCTTAAGTTTAAGTCTTAAAAATACTGGGGCATAAAATACAATCTCCAGGGGGCACATTTTTTACCACAGTTTTGAGGGATCCCATTGGCACACTCGGTCATCCATCAGTTCTTTGCAGCACCGCATGGAGAAAGGGGGAGGGGACATCGAATAGACAAGGGCGTCACCCCTACCGCCCGTACCAACATCTGTTTAATATAAATGCAACATTGATTGCCCCAAAGCACATTAAAGTATAGGGGTTACCTATAATCGGGAAGGAGGACCACATCTTAGCAATTACTAACATTTGCAAAAATTTAGAGGGTGTAACATAACAAATTCAGTTTATACTTTTAAATCGCTCCCAGAGTGAACTGATAACACACGTGTCGCACATAGTACTCTTTGGCAGTGATGTTCTGTATCACTATGTTGGACACGGTACCATTCCCATTGGTAGTGATGTTCTGTATCACTAT
This sequence comes from Stichopus chloronotus, assembly GCA_021234535.1. NCBI lineage: Eukaryota > Metazoa > Echinodermata > Holothuroidea > Aspidochirotida > Stichopodidae > Stichopus > Stichopus chloronotus. The sequence continues at coordinate 26,489,390 of CM037831.1, forward strand.
GTTGGACACGGTACCATTCCCATTGGTAGTGATGTTTTGTATCACTATGTTGGACACGGTACCATTCCCATTGGTAGTGATGTTTTGTATCACTATGTTGGACACGGTACCATTCCCATTGGTAGTGATGTTTTGTATCACTATGTTGGACACGGTACCATTCCCATTGGTAGTGATGTTTTGTATCACTATGTTGGACACGGTACCATTCCCATTGGTAGTGATGTTCTGTATCACTATGTTGGACACGGTACCATTCCCATTGGTAGTGATGTATTGTATCACTATGTTGGACACGGTACCATTCCCATTGGTAGTGATGTTTTGTATCACTATGTTGGACACGGTACCATTCCCATTGGTAGTGATGTATTGTATCACTATGTTGGACACGGTGCCATTCCCATTGGTAGTGATGTTTTGTATCACTATGTTGGACACCGTACCATTCCCATTGGTAGTGATGTATTGTATCACTATGTTGGACACGGTACCATTCCTATTCATAGTGATGTATTGTATCACTATGTTGGACACCGTACCATTCCCATTGGTAGTGATGTATTGTGTCACTATGTTGCACACGGTACCGTTCCCATTCGTAGTGATGTTTTGTATCACTGTGTGGTACAAGGTACTATTCCTATTGGTAGTGATGTATTGCATCACTATGTGGTACAAGGTACTATTCCATTTTGCAGTGATGTTTTGCATCACTATGTGGTACAAGGTACTATTCCTATTGGTAGTGATGTATTGTATCACTATGTGGTACAAGGTACTATTCCATTTTGTAGTGATGTTTTGCATCACTATGTTGTATACAGCACCATTCCCATTGGAAGAGATATTTCGCATCACTATGTTGTGCACGGCATCATCCCCTTTGGTGGTGTTTTGCATCACTATGTCGTACACGATACCATTCCCTTTGGTAGTGATGCTACGCATCACTATGTTGTATGTGACACCATTCCTTTGATAGTCATAAACTGTATTGCATTCTCTTTGGTAGGTTCTCTTTGGTGGTCACGTTTTGCAGCACTATGTTGTCCATAGTACCATTCCCTTTTGTAGTGATGTTTCACTTTAATATGTTGTAACAGTACTATTCACTTTGGTAGTGATGTTTCATATCACTATGTTGTACACAGTACCATTCCTGTTGGTGATGACATTTTTGTTATTCTTTTTTGTGTGTTCTTTTCGTGTGTTATCAGTTCAAATAGGAAATGATTTGCTCAAAATGTTAATTGCACTCGCGAAATAAAAGTGTAACAAAAACCTACTAGGCAAATACAACAACACCTTGTATCCATAAATGGTAAAGACATATGACATCCCATATTCCCACCACCACTGCACCTAATTTAGGTACACAAAAACCTGTTTTAGTTTCTTCTCTAAGTCTAAAGTTCATGGAACACGAAAATGTTTGACATTTTCAGTCGGAAAATGTTCGTCAAATTTTGTGACTACCCAGCATCAGGTCCACAGATTTGTATTCCACCCACCCTAATAGGCTACCACCGTAATTGGGTCATCTTAAAATCCAAGACCGTATGATCATTAAATGTATGTATTTCCTGTTACCAGACCTTCGTTGTCATTTCTGGTCACATGATTTTCCATGACCGTCAAATAACTTTCTGTACCAGAGGCTTGCATCACCTTTGTCAGGTTCCATGACATGCAATACCTTTATTGCTTATGCACTCATTCATTCATTTATCCATCCATCCATCCATTGATTTATTTATTGCATAACTTGCATAACTGTCCAATAAACTACAAAATATTTTTGAAAATTCATTTTCTAAGCAAATATGTTGTTCTTATTGTCTGATTTTTCTCACTGTTTCATTGAAGTATTTTATGAACACAAAGTTCCAAATTTGTCACTTATCACTCTGTCCTCAAGTGTCTTACTTGTCTCTCTTTTCATTATTTAATGTTTTTGTATTAAATTGTTTAAATTTTATGTTTTCTTAATATTTTGTGGTCTTATTGTTTCAATGTTCTACTCTTTTGCCCTTTTTATTGTTTCTTTTGCTCCCTGTACATGATTCCCTATGGGGATGCTAGCACCTCTACCATCCTTTCAAATGTAATTATTCACAGTATTTTTTAATAATGGTATTACTAACAAAATAATAATAAGGTAGACACTTTTCATGATGTTCGTGTATGAACTTTGAGCCTCTAAACTGGTTTACTGTACTTTTGAAACAGTTGATAAAAAACCTTTTTATCTTTAAAACTTGACATTGTTACCATGGAAGCAGTCAAAAAGCAAAGAGCACTTTAGAGTGTCTGAGAAGGCAAGCAACACACCAGCCACAAATCAATTGTAACTCTCATTAGAAAATGCTGCCAACACATATACAAGTCTGCTTTGACTACCTTGTATTTTATTGCCAGGTATGATAATCACACCCATATGCAACTTAATAGAGTTTACTTTTATTAAAGACGAATAACAAAAATGAGATGGTCACGAGGTGAATTTAATACAGCTAATCCATAATTCTGTAAAATGACTGATATCTACTACTCATGTGCAAACAAGGGCAGACCCTGCAATTGTTTTAAAGTGGAGGGGGGATGGCAAAGGAAGTGCATAGCAGGTGCACTATGAACACAAAGAACGTTTGTTATAGTGTGGGGTTCAGTGACCCCTGGCAGGGTCCATGGTGAGATGGCCTTGGAGGATCTCACAATATGAGACAATTGCCATACAGAAAATTAGTTTAAACTTTGATCGAGCATTACATTTCTCACTATACGTCATATACTGGAACTGTCCCATGCAAAATTTAAGTTTGACCTAATGTTTTACCTTCACCTTGTGTATTTTTAATATTTTTCCTTCGTGGTTGATCTAAGAGGGTGGCAAGTGCCCCATGCCCCCCTTTGGATCTGTCAATACATACATACATACATACCTGAAGTTTTATTCAGGGCCAGCACAGTCCTATAGCAGTGGTGGAAGGGACTACTGCCTAAAATCTTGTTACATGTAATAAGGGCACTATTTTTGCCAAAAACAGAACCGTATCTAGAAATCTGGGGAGTAAATTCCCCCTCTACTACCTACCCCCCCCCCCCCTCTTACCAGCACTGGTCCTGTTTTGATATGCTTACTTGTTGTTTTGCATTAATACCTTGCAACTGTTCAATACAATGCACATATTCCCTGTATAGGTTTAGATAACTAAACCGAAACACAAATAAAATCAGAAAGCAACATGACTTGTGGTTCCGCTATGTGCAATACATCAGCACACTGATTTCAAAAAGAATTTCCATATTTGGTGCATCCACATACATAAAATGTTACTGACTTCACCCTGTGACCTTCGACCTTTATTAACATTTTTGCAATGTGGTACTTGCTGAATATCACATCTCCAGCAAAAACCTTCCTTCCTTGTTCCTGACAAAGTGTTCCCATGATTTTCACACATTTAATTCCTCTGCACCAACAAACTTTGAACAGGCATCTTATGCTCAATAAAAATTAATCATACAGGCTTGGAATGATCTCAGAAAAGCATGGAATGGTAACAAAGATCCCAAAAGTTTCATAGATTACCACAATCGTTAGCTTCCTTGTGATTTTGATGCTACATATACAACCACAAAAGTTAGTACAACTTTCTCATTTATGTTCCTCGTGGGAAAGGTGGGGGAAACATCTTCCTTGTGTGATTTACAGGTGACACATTTTGTGTTTATTGATTAATTTGTTATCAATCATCTCCTCTCTGCTTGCTTGTTATACAAGCAGAGAGGAAATCAATTCTACTAATTCAGAATTCTATATATTGTTGTATTTTTACATCATTTTGTGACTTAATTTCACATATTAGACATTTTCGTGTTTTATATATCTTCTCACTAGAAATTACATGCACAGAAAGTCCAATGAAACTAATAAATAGCATCCAAACGATTTTCCATTAGAAGACACCGTAAAGAATCATATCACATGCTTGTAATTTTGTTTTAACTGTAGTGACAATTACTCATCTAACGTAACTTTTTGTCTTCATTAAAACTAGCATCCCTCTGAGCTGTGATCATTGTTTTATTTTATGGCTACTTTTTTCTTTATCAAATGTTTACCAAAAAATTACATGATGTAGCAAATAATGACATTCTTTGTGCTTTTTTCTGTTATGAAACATTTGTTTTTTACTAAGTTCACTTCTAGATATTTTGGTATGCATACATACATACATACATACATACATACATACATACATACATACATACATACATACATACATACATACATACATACATACATACATACATACATACATACATACATACATACATACATACATACATACATACATACATACATACATACATACATACATACATACATACATACATACATACATACATACATACATACATACATACATACATACATACATAAGAATTTTATTTACTGATGCGAAGTTGTCATTAATCAAGTGATCACGAAGGATTCAGTTTTGAAGGTGTGTTAAGATGAGCGAGTTCTCTGTTTTTGAAATATTGAAAATTTTTTTCACGTGTTTGTAGGAAAGTGTATGAAGTGACTTAGATTTAAGGGATTTATTGAAGAGGTTATTATCAGTTAAAATTCACAGTTGTGCAACATCCTCTGTTTAGCATACAAGAATGTCACTTGTGTAACTACTAGAAATAAGGGGAATAAAGGACAATGCAGTTAGCATGCTAGGTAGACCTATTTATAGACCACTCTCAGCACATTGTAACAACCATGGATGCTAGATATACATACCAGTAAAACACATTCATCACACTGTGTTTAGTAGGGTAGATATCAGTACTGGTAGATCATATACAGCGCAGTTTAAGTTTGCTAGATATCCGCACTAGCAGAACATATTCATCACACTGTATTTAGCATGGTAGTCAAATATACTGAGTACCATGTATTTAGCATGGTAGATATCCACACCAGTAAAATATATTGAGTACAGTATATTTAGCATGGTAGATATCCACACCTGTAAAATATATTGAGTACAGTATATTTAGCATGGTAGACATCCACGCTTGTAAAATATATTGAGTACAGTGTATTTAGCATGGTAGATATCCACGCTTGTAAAATATATTGGTTACAGTGTATTTAGCATGGTAGATATCCACACCTGTAAAATATATTGGGAACAGTGTATTTAGCATAGTAGATATCCACACCTGTAAAATATATTGAGTACAGTGTATTTAGCATGGTAAATATCCACACCTGTAAAATACATTGAGTACAGTGTATTCAGCATGGTAGATATCCACACCGGTAAAATATTTTGAGTACAGTGTATTTAGCATGGTAGATATCCACACCGGTAAAATATATTGAGTACAGTATATTTAGCATGGTAGATATCCACACCTGTAAAATATATTGAGTACAGTGTATTTAGCATGGTAGATATCCACACTGGTAAAATACATTGAGTACAGTGTATTCAGCATGGTAGATATCCACACCTGTCAAATATATTGGGTACAGTGTATTTAGCATGGTAGATATCCACACCTGTAAAATATATTGGGAACAGTGTATTTAGCATGGTAGATATCCACACTTGCAAAATATATTGAGTACGGTGTATTCAGCATGGTAGATATCCACACCGGTAAAATATATTGAGTACGGTGTATTTAGCGTGGTAGATATCCGTACCAGTAGAACATATTCAGCACTTTATTTCCCATGACAGATATCCTAGCAGAACATATTCAGCACAGCATTGTAGATATCTACACTGGTGAACATATTCAGCACATTGTACTTTAGAATGGTAGATATTTGCACCAGTAGATCATATTCAGCACATAACTCTAGCATGCTAGATATCCATGCTAGCAGAACATATTCAATGTTGCTGAGAAGGAGATTTTCAAAATCTTAACTCAGCACTTTCTTATTTGTTGTCTACTTTGATCCTTTCTTTAAACTTCAAACAGGCTTCACAAGCAAAGTTAATCACCACAAAACACGTGGTGTCACATACCCACTGAATGGTATGTATGTATGTGGTGACTGAGTTGTTGAACATTCTAGAGTGACATACAATGTTAACAATAAACTCACTGATTACTCCTTATCATCGACGCTTCCTTGCGGGTGATGCTTGTCAAAGAGCTGGAAAGGATCGAAGCAAATATCAGTCCAACCATACTCCATCCAGTCCCCCCAAAAAAGGAAATTGATATTCTGTAGAAGAAAGTTCTGGATGTCTCACAAAAAAATGAATCAAACAATTTGGTATATGCACACACCCAAAGATACACTGCAGACCAGACCCACTGGAGATCAGATCCACTGCAGACCAGATCTGCTGCAGACCAGATCTGCTGCAGACCAGATCCACTGAAGATCAGATATTAGTTGGTTTCTCAGGTTATTATACCGTACTGCTTGATTTAATGTTTAAATTTCAGTATGAATCTGCTAGTCAAATTTATTTGTTATGGGTAGGAAAGGTAGGTCAAGTCCAGAAAGAATTGTAGTATTTTTGTTGGAGGGGGGTGAACTTGATTAATCCATTGGGAGAGGGTTAAGCCCTTAAACAGACAAAAACGCCAGCAAACATACATTCTAACAGTAGACATTATATGAATGATACAGACAATTGATTGTACACGGTCCATAAACTGTGTGTATTTTCTCAAACAAATGCCATTTGCAATTATTCTCTCTATGACATGTTTTGATACAAACGACAACTGCAAACAGGTTAATAAGTAACAGTAACAAACAAAGCCACACGAGAGTGATTTAACTTGTACAAAAACCCAACAACATTGAATCTTAACTTGAAGTGAAAGCAGTGCAGGTAATACATTAATTCAGAATGGTTATCGAGAGTGAAAATTAAATTAATTGGTTTAGTATAAAAGACACAGTGGTGTGTCGAGTAAAACACTAATTAGCAATAAAAAATATTGATGAAAATATGATAATATGAGAAACAAAATACCAAAAAAAGACAACAGACTCATACAAGAAGATAATTTTTTTTACATTTTAAATGAACGCTTTAATTGTTGGTATACCAGCTCAGTTCTCATTTACCCATGTACCTTCATTTTCCCCCATCCCGTTCTTGCCTTGTTACTTTGTAACTTCATTCAATATTCTCTGTGTAATATCTTTACTTCTCTTTTCTTTCTCTTTTTTCTTCCTCTTTACAAGTTCTTATGTTAGTTTCTTACGTGTTTAATTTATCTTAGATGTTTACTTTATTTTTTTATGTGTTTTTGTTTTCTATCATTTTTACCATTTTTGTACTTCAAGCAATACTCCTAGGAGATCCAACAAATTTTTACTTTACTTTAAGACTTCTAATTAACTTATTCCATTGAAATGCAAAACTTATTTACAATGAAAAATGGTTAAAAAAAAAAGATGCGTGTGGTTTCTGACATCATTTTGGTACAATTTCTATTCCAAAATGCTGAAACGTTACTCTTCTTGCAACCTTTGAGTGACAAAGCTGAAACAATTAATGTCTGTATCTAAGTTTGAAATGAAAATCACTGCTGGAATAAAGTACTTTGATCACCAAATTTAGGAAGGTGTGATTAATTGCATGGTAAACAGAGAAAGATAAATACTGATGACTTCTAAATAGAGGAGTACAATAGTATAAGAGTGTTTAAGAGGCATGGAAAAATATATATTGTAAGTCCCAAAGTAAGTCAGGTGTGAAGTTAAAATGGTTGGACTCAAAGGGATCTATTTCACCCGACTATGAGCAAAAGAGGCGATACTTTTAACACAAACGAAAGATGCCATCATAATGCCTGATGATCCCTTACGAGATAAAATCTGAGTCTAATTTTGGTCGAACAGTGCAATTGAAAAACTTGACCATCCAAATCTGATCATTCACTTTTAAATACGTCGTGACTATCGACGCATTGGCGATGAAGAGGACCAGTGACAAGTTACAGACATAAGGCAAGACATTTTGGGCTGAGAAGGAAAATACAGGACAATGAATCAGTAAGATTAAACTTGAATCAACAACAGAAGCATTTCTTTTTATAACTTTTCCATGACTTTCCCAGGACCAAATAGAGAATTTCCATGACCTTCCTCCTTATTTCTTACGTAGTAAAGCTTTTCAACTATAACAGCGAAAATCAAAGCAATATGAGGTGAAGAGAATAATAAAAGTTTGATACCATGAGTGCACATACATTTTGTCACTTCTTGAAAATCTCCAGGACTTTGCACAATTTCTCTGAATTTTTCCAGGTCCTGGAAGTAATTTTACAAAATGTCATGACTTTTCCAGCTTTTCCATGACTGAAGGATTCCTGCTCAATGAAATGGTCGATGCAAACACTGCCGGTTGAATGGTTGAGTAATATCTCAAACACAGAATTAGCAATAGTAATGCTTTGGTGTAACATGTCAATATCGGCTAAATCATCACACAACATGGAAATTCACAGAATCAACAAAATCTGTGAATCAACAAAAATAGAGATGTTTGCACAATGGCAACAACATCAGTTCAATGGTTAGAAGTGTATTAGATAACATTTTGAATCAAAGTTAGATTTGGTGCCATTTTGACATTAGTTATATGACAAGTGATGGTTACAAACAAAATTCAACAACTATCAACAAGTGTCATGTTTTGGTTCAATATCAACACCAGTTCAATGATTGACAGTAAACCATACTCTGAATCAACATCAGTACAGGTCATGTGACATACATCTAGAAAAGAACTAGCTTTCTTCAAAAGTTGCAGAGTGAAACCCTGAATGAAAATCAGTTGAAATTGTGTTTCCATCTATTACTGATTTGAGATATGACTTTTCAAAGCTTCATGAAAATGCGAATATGATGAGGGTGAGTGTTGCACAGAGTCAGTGTTCCATTTGTTGGGCCTATATATATTTTCTCTTTATGACTTTATTACTGGCTTTTGCATTGATAATTGATACCGATACTTGTGAAGAAGAACATATGTGCTTGCAAAAACAGCACCATCTGGACATATAAAAGTCTTAATTGTCTTTGAATCAAGATGTAAGTAAACACTGGATAACATAACACATATAATGCAATATTTTAAATTGCATACTCTGAAAATGTTTATTCATGATGCAGGTAAAAGACAGGAATTTGCCTGGAAAATTGTCAGTATTCGATGGATTTTGATGGATTCTGTGGCTAATTTCGACACTTTTAATGACTAATACTGACAATATTCCAAAATGCCATATTCATGTCACACAATGTTTAACATGTTTTGTTACAATGTCAACAAATATTTAAATAATTAACTGTAATCACACTCTAAACTAACAACAGTCATGTTTGGTGCAACATAAACATCTGTTAAATGACTAACCATGACGGCATTCTGAATCTGCAACACTGGTGCAACATCAACATCTGTTGAATGGCTATTACACTCTTAATCAACAGTTATGTTTTGGTTCAACATCAACATCAGTTGAATGATTAAGAGCAACCATCATCTGAGACAACATCAATTACATTTTGGTTCAACATCAACATCAGTTGAATGGCTATTACACTCTAAATCAACAGTTATGTTTTGGTTCAACATCAACATCAGTTGAATGACTAAGAGCAACCATCATCTGAGACAACATCAATTACATTTTGGTTCAACATCAACATCAGTTGAATGGCTATTACACTCTTAATCAACAGTTATGTTTTGGTTCAACATCAACATCAGTTGAATGATTAAGAGCAACCATCATCTGAGACAACATCAATTACATTTTGGTTCAACATCAACATCAGTTGAATGGCTATTACACTCTTAATCAACAGTTATGTTTTGGTTCAACATCAACATCAGTTGAATGATTAAGAGCAACCATCATCTGAGACAACATCAATTACATTTTGGTTCAACATCAACATCAGTTGAATGGCTATTACACTCTTAATCAACAGTTATGTTTTGGTTCAACATCAACATCAGTTGAATGATTAAGAGCAACCATCATCTGAGACAACATCAATTACATTTTGGTTCAACATCAACATCAGTTGAATGGCTATTACACTCTTAATCAACAGTTATGTTTTGGTTCAACATCAACATCAGTTGAATGATTAAGAGCAACCATCATCTGAGACAACATCAATTACATTTTGGTTCAACATCAACATCAGTTGAATGGCTATTACACTCTAAATCAACAGTTATGTTTTGGTTCAACATCAATTGAATGATTAAGAGCAACCATCATCTGAGACAACATCAATTACATTTTGGTTCAACATCAACATCAGTTGAATGGCTATTACACTCTAAATCAACAGTTATGTTTTGGTTCAACATCAACATCAGTTGAATGATTAAGAGCAACCATCATCTGAGACAACATCAATTACATTTTGGTTCAGTGTCAACATCTGATAAGTAATTAAATGTAATCAGTCTCTGAATCAACAACATTTATGTCAGGTGCAACATCAACAAATATTACATGACTATGATGATATTCTTAATCATGAGCATTTGCTGTTTCAACATTAACATCAGTTGAATGATTAACTGCGATGATACTGAATCAACAAAACTTACATAAACAAGTAATCTATAGTGAAATGTTCGACAATACAACGTGGCTGACACAACAGAACATTGCAGGTTTGAACTCCATTTAAAAGCAAAATGAAAACACAATGACGAAAAATTTCAAACTAGCAGAATATACATACCATCCAACAATTTTTTTGTTCATACAGGACACATGAAACTGCCATATCAACATCTGTTACAAAATAAACAATCAAAATTATATGATAGCAAAACAGAGATGTCTAGATAAAGAAAGCACCACAAAGTAAATCACACATTGATTTGCCAATACATGGTGCAATACACGGCCCCAATCATACCACGCTCTAGGAATAAACTTTCCTTAAGATTGTCATCAATCTTTCACCTGCAGAAAATGACATGTGACTAGTACACAAATTAATCAGGACAATTGCTTGATACAGTGAGAGGCTCTTTCTTTAAATGTTGTCTGTTAATGTGGCATTGTACATGTCCACAGTGAAAATTAAAGAGGCTGTGTGTGAAGGTGAATTCTGCAGTACTTAATCAACCTGCTGACATTTTAGGCTTGCAAATAGATACAGAATGCCTTAAGTTCAAAGCTGGTGGTTTCCACGCTGCTACTATCATTACTAAGTAGTACTATCATCAAATTATCTGCTAGTATCATTACTAAGTAGTACTACCATCAAATTGTCTTGTAGTATCATTACTAAGTAGCACTACCATCAATTATCTGCTACTATCATTACAAATAAGCAGTGCTATCATCAAATTGTCTTCTAGTATCATAAGTAAGTAGTGCTATCATCAATTTGCTCTATCAATAACACAGCGATGACAGCATCCACATAAAACAGATCAGTGCAAAAATAAACATAGAAATGTAAAAATCCATTCCCTATGATCAATTGCATGTGTTTTGTACTTCAGTTCTGTTGATTCAATTCTTTTCAACTATGTGTTTAATAAATTAATGTGAAGTTCAAGCATCAATATGGATTATACAATATGAGGTAAAAGCATCAGTGTGTGTTAATATGTCTAGAATATTCCCTGCTCCCCCGCCTCCTTTCATAACACCTATCTCCTCACCATCTTTATACCAAACCAATGAGATTCCACACAATTATACTACCAAGATACATCTCCCTCATTATTTCCCAGCAAAGTGGCGCGATACAGTCGACAGTTAATGTACTCAGATCTTGTTTTATGGTTTATATGTTCTTTGACATGGAAACATACAGATATTATCACATAACCATGAGGTGAATTTCATTTGATACTGTGCTACATGATCCATCTGTACAAAAAATGACAGCTGATTTCACTTTGCTTTACTTTTGAATTTTTTTTTCTGTGCCTTTTGTATCTTTTGAAAAGGGGTGATTCACACAAATGATTGCTGTAAATGTGGTTGTTATAACAAGTAATTTATTTTTACTGCAGTCATCATGTTACAGGTTTTGTCTCTCTAGCTTTGTGTTACAAGCTGCAGGTTCTCCGTTACCATCAAAGAAACTGAGTCGATTAATTTCATGCCCCTCCTCTCAAACAAGGGGGAAAAAGGAGAAAGTACAGAAAGATGGAAATAGTGCCAGAAAGATGAAAAAATGCTGCCGCAACGACAGCAAATGAATGGCCGTCATCATATCGCAACATCCTGACACAAAATTTTATGTAATCACTCATCGCTTTCAATTAAGAAGAGGACTTGATAAATTTAATTGCTCCCTCCGGTTTGAAACTATCGCTTCTTTTTGCACTTCAACAGGCATTCTCCTTCCTCTACTTGGTCTCCTCAACAGACTCGCGCTGGATCCTGACAGCACAGATCTAATTGTATTAACCACTAGAGGTGGGTTTCTATGCCTCCCAAATTCAGACAAGGTTCAGCTAAATCTCTGCCATTATTAACTGATAAAACCTCTAGAAAATCAATATGGCGAAAACTGAGACGTTTATGGAAATTTTACACTTTCTGGAGGAGCTGTTCTGGCACGCTGCAGAGTGAATACAAACACCGATAACCAAAACGGTTCGATGACTTTCTTCGTCAATTACTCTGACACTAAACACACTCGGCGCGGTGAAATACAATCTCTTTTCCCCCCGCATCCAGCCAAATCGGCAATCATTTGGGAGACAATAATGACCGACAGAAAATCTATCTAAAACGCGTATTTATAATCCAGAGAGCGTACTGGAGAGGCGTTATGCCTTTGATCAATGTAAGAGATGTATTAGTCGTGGTGTGATTTACAGCTACCGTAGACATTTTTTACCTGAAATCCTGATGCCTCGGGCCATGGAGGACTGCTCGAGTGGATGGCGAGATGGGGGAAAATGGCCTTTATCTTTCAGATCTGAATACGAGGGGGGGAAAGTATCTCACAAATGGTTTGTGAGTCATCCCTCATGAAAGGGTTATGGTGGGTCAGGATTGGTAGAAAAGAATGGAAGTAACCTGATTGGGGGAAGTGGATTTTCTCCCCTTCTGCAGGTAGCCATGGTATCAGTTTTACTGTAAAAGTCATTTTTTATTTCAGTTTGTTATTATAATAGAAAGATTGTTCAGCAGGGAATAGCACAAGGTCCAACTGTCAGTTTGGCATCTGGATGCTTTTAAAGTAATTCTGGAAAGCTCATCAAATTCAGAATGGTACCAGAGAAATTAGCTGCTGATGAAAATTTCCTCAAACAAATCTAGTCTAGACATGACACAGCAACACTAATTATTTCTGTAATATAAACGGCACCTGCACCATGTCTATAGCTACCTCTGGGTATAAATTATTTGCTCCTAAAATCAACCCTTCCCCTAATGGTTCCTCTCCCCCTTCTCCCCCCCCCCCCCATGATAATTCCTTCAAAGAGGGTCTTCTTCAAGATATTACCAAGGTCACAAACTGGTTTGTGAAAAAGAAATCTCAGCATCTCCATTTATCTTAATTACAGTAGTACTACATTTCTTCATTGTGAATCTGTAATCAAAGCTGGTATTAAACCATTCTTATACTAGCTGTACCAAACCAAACTTTCACATGGTGAACTCTACTGTTTTCTTCAAACCAAGATCTCAAAACTGGAAGAATTGCATTTGCTTTTCAAGTACCGTATCTGATTTGCAGGAAGTGTGACCTTAAAGCCCAGAGTGTATTTTCTTTTTCAATAACTTCATAAAATTAATCTACCAGTTTTGCCAGCAACTCCACAAAATCACACTGTGTGTAAATTTTAGCCATGTGATTCACATGGTAGCCTGCTGACAACCTACAATCTAACACAGTGAGGTTAACAGTCCCTTTATGAAGTACTCATTACCCTTATGTACACATTATCATTCCACATTTGTACTCAACATTCCCATACTTGACATCTTTTAAGTGTATGCATTGTCTATGAGTTTTGTCCTATTTTGTTGTTAATTTCTGCATAGTGTAATTGCCACACAATTCCCAAAAGTCTGTTCTGTTTTTTTTTTTTTTCTCAACAGAGTCGGCATATTTACTGCGACACTACCCTTCCTGCGGCAATGGATATCACTTGTAGCAATTTCTAATCGACGTCCTTGCCACAGCCGTTTGTTCTTTTCCACATTTGGTTTTACTCAACAGAAACTTTTGTTAGCTGCTATTGATGACCAAATGCATGCATTCAAAATGATTCAAACTTTCATATCAGGACAGCCTCATGCCTCCCCCTCCATCATGGTTGCCATAACGACCTGCTCTGCTGATCTTTTTTCTGTAACTTGAAAACAGAATGAAATACTTTGCACTCTTTCTATGTCAATAATGAGTTTTTCCATCTAAGAGATGTAATTTTTTTTTCTCTTCAGTTTCTTGATACCCATCCCTGATTTCTAAAAAAAAAAAAGGGAAGAGCTAATTACCAGAAATGAGATGCACCTGGTTCCCTCCAGAAATATAAATAGACAATTTTTGAGGAGAGTTTCATATTTGTTGTTATTGGTTATTTGGTAACGCTTGACAGGTGCCACACATCTTTTACCAGGGAGTTACTCCCACAACTTTCAAATTATTCTGGAATATCTGTCAACTAGATTCCATGGGATGACTTCTGTCAACTCCAGTTTGGACGTCTAAATCAAATTTGGTGAGCAGGCTTGCATCGTTGAGAACCATCCAGGTAATACCTTGCATTTTTTTTCTCATCATTCAAAGAATTTCACAATTTAAAACTGGGATCATCACCAGATTGTTTGACAAATTTTAGGAAAAGCATCGGAAAACTAAAGTATTAGTAAACAGAATACTACAAACAATAACGAAGAACCAGAACTTTGCTTAAAGTAATGACATTTGTCTATCCTCTCCTTTAATTTTGTTGGAACATCACGGGTTTGCCTGTAACTCTTTCACATTACATTCATTACGTTCATACCAATTCCTCTTTCCTTTTTAAATGTGTCACAGAACTTGAAAACAATTATGAACAATGCATAAACAAAAATATACAAAAAAATACAAAAGCAAAGTACAAAGTCAATGAAAACTTTACTACAAGCACATGAATGGGACAGGTTAAAGGGAGATGTGGGTTACATGCCTTAATGTGGCTCGCTGGAAGCTAAGCACTGTTAAGGCCCTTTAAAGCTTTGTTTTAGTTCGTATTGGTCATCATTTCTTAGACATTTTCCAAACACAGTTTTCTAGAATTATCTTGTCATCTCAAATGCCATTTCATGAGTTATTTTTAAAACAGAGGAAGAGGAGGGGTCAGGGGAAACATCATACTCTTCCAAAACCGTGAGGGTCTTGCATTTCCTATTCTCATCCCCACTCCGGGCCCCACCCCAGTGATTCACATCCATGCTTGAATATGATCATGTAAAATAGCAAATTCAGTCTTTTATGTTGGTATATGGAGCAGCTTTCCACAGTGAAACCGTACCTCCTACAGCAGAAGACTCTGAGTTTCTTCCCTACCAGCTCCGGTGAGAATGTGCGATGATTCGGTTCTTGATGAACCTCCAATCCGTAAAAACGCACCTACTGCCTCCTCCATCCATAACACCATCATCACTGTTTCTGGTTTGTGATAAGGATGATGAATGTAGCTGACACCTCCTTAGTCTGTGGGAACAGAAAAGAACATAGAAAATTAAACCAAGTGGTTTCACTTGTTCCATCACTGGGCAACATATCAATTGACTGGTAATAAAACACATGTTCATGAATTCCAGTCTGTGTCCTACAACCTCATTTTGACAACTCAGATAGTTTTTCATGAATATTCAGTAGATTTACAAGATATTAAATTAAACCTAAAAGGTTGGTCATTTGAAACTCTTTGTCACACAGACAAACATTGTTCAATGTATATCCGAAAGAAAGTTTTTGATAATTTATCAGAGTATTAAAATGACCTGGCTGAAGTATTGCTGATACCATACTTGACTGTCTTTAGGTAAGTACACACTTTGGTTTGACAATTGTCCCTGAAAGAGTCTTGTTTTGTATATAGCTTGAACAGGAGGAGTACAAGTCATTCACATGAAATTTCAGACACACGGTGCGGGAAAAGCTAAGTTTGTGTTTGTTGTTTGGCCTCTTGCAGTGGTTCTAAAACCTGGCATCTATGGAGCCCAGAGTGTCATACTTAGTTATATTTCAGGCAATCTACAAGGCCCACAATTACAGATGGAAAAGTAGGACAGTTGTAACATTTATGGTTAAATACAAAAACTATACAATTTAGATTGATTTGAGAAATTAAACAAGAGTTGACAATATGTATTAATTAAATCATAACATCTGCACTGAGCAGGGGCTGCACCAAGGGGGGCATGGGGGGAAAATGCCCCCCAGTCAGAGCCTTTGCCCCAGTTGCCCCTCCCCCACTCGGCTCCAGAAGTATAGTGTCCTTTCAGGAGTTTTCAAGGCAAAATAATTCACAAATAAATTTCCTCCCTGTTTGAATCATTCCCAAACTTTTCAAAGTAATTAATGCTTGCTGTAGTTGTGAACACATTCCTCTAATACATTATATACTACCTGGTATGCTCGATATATAAACTTAACGTGTTACAGATACAAATGTATAAATCTATTCCCTGTTAATATACTGTACATATTGCATTTACCTTTCTGTTTTAAGAAAAGTGTAAAAAGTGTCAAGAGATTGCTAATAAGTAGCTTTTAAACATATTGCCGCTTTCAAACTTTTCATGTTGTCAGCTAAGAAGAGTAATAGCCAAATAAGCCTAGCTTGCATTAAAATCATTTGGAATCTTTGCTTTGGATGATGCATTATGGACCAACATACACCTGTCCTGAGACTTAATTTTTTACCAAGAGATTTGCTAAAATCTCAGAGCTTCGGGGGCTTTGTCCCCTGGACCCCCACCGGGGCTTTGCCCCTGGACCCCACCAGGGGGTGGGGTAAGTCTCACATTTCATGCTCGATTTCACACGAAAAATTTTTGCCCCCCCACCATTTTCTTTTGCCCTCCATTTGCCCCCCACTTTTAAAATCCTTCTGCTGCCACTGGCACTGAGATCCAGTATGGTTAATTTTGGAGTGATGAATTACTTTTGTCAATCCACACAAAAAAATGTTAGACCCATATGATGGAAAAAAAATCAGGTCTCTATCAAACATTTTGTGAAATATGTCTGGTACATGGGGGTACTAAAGTATTCAATGACTGCATTTCAAACGGTCTGTCTGTGATGTTCAAATTGTGTCATATTGCGAGAGTTTCCGGGGCTTCATCCCCTGGATCTCAGCAAGGCTTTGTCCCTGGACCCCACTAGGGTCTCTCACATGGGTTCTTGGACCTGGACCCCACTAGGGTCTCTCACATGGGTTCTTGGACCTGGATCCCACTAGGGTCTCTAACATGGGTTCTTGGACCTGGACCCCACTAGGGTCTCTCACATGGGTTCTTGGACCTGGACCCCACTAGGGTCTCTCACATGGGTTCTTGGACCTGGACCCCACTAGGGTCTCTCACATGGGTTCTTGGACCTGGACCCCACTAGGGTCTCTCACATGGGTTCTTGGACTCTACAAGATAATGAGCTCAATTTACACTCACAGCACATCTTTGATGCACTTTATGTGCCCCTCCCACAGTAATTGCTGGATCAGCCCTTGCACACAACTAATACACTTAAACATCTACCATGAAAGAAATTACTTTTGCCCTCTATATATGCAGACCTACTATTAACCTTGTAATAAAACCACTGGAGTCTTTTAAATGTCTGTTCATTAATAAAGGACTTGACCATTTGAGCTTCAGGTACCAAAGAAACGGGTGCCTTAGTTGTGTGGGAGTAGGTAAGTGAAATAATTTTGACACAGTCTGGACCTGGGATGATGATGCCTCCACTGAATACAGTTTCCAACGGACAACTTTGAAAACTTCCATCGCTGGTCCAACCAGTCTTCTTGCAAACAAGTTTGCAACTGTTAAAGCACAAACTGGGTCGGTTTCAAGGCAATACTATCATGTTTTTGTGAAAGGGATATCTTAAACATACATTTTCTTGTTCACTACCTTTAAAAATTCCATGAATCATTTACATAGAGAGTCATCTGTGGATATGAAAAAAAAAGAAGGAAAAAAGAAGAGAGGTCATGTCTGCACCATAAATGAATTATGTTGCAGAACTTTTCAATGTTTCAATGAAATTCAAAGAAGTTGAATGTGTCAATGTTTGGCATTACTTAGCCAAAAGGTTCATGTCTCTATTTTCATATTTTGCCATACCATCTTTCTTAAGATTACTAGCAAATTATGATCTGGTATCCATGCCATACTATGTGGTTTGTGATGATACAACAAGGTTCATAAAGTTGCTACGTTAATCCTTGATATCTAAAATTCTATTCAGTTAAACCTTAGCTTTGGTGAGGAATTAGATGAACACTGATCATGAGGCTGGCTATCAAACAACATTAATCCTGAAATTCATCAAAGTAAGTCCAATTTTAAGTTTTCATTTTAAATCAATTTCTTTGACTGTGACATGGTTATTTCAGGATACTGCAGGATGGACATGAGCAGGCAATGTTGTACCACATGACAATAAAAAAAATAAAAAAAAAGGTAGTCCTTGAAAAAGAGAAAAATAATTTTGGGGGCCACTTATCTGAAAGGCTACTTTGTTGGCCTCTTTGATTTATCACATACTGTATACCTGTGCTGAATTTGCCAAATCAGCACCTCATCTTGCAGTATAGGCCTATCTGACAGTACAAAGCACACTGTGTTAGGAATGTAAACATGTTACACTATGATAGTCACAGTTTTACAACGTGTAAGGTAGGCGATAACGTTGCTGAATGTTAGGATATAAAGAATGTTTATGTTACCAACTCTAGAGAAGTGTACCCTACAACAGCATGTGTTTTATAGAATACATTCTCTACATAGTTTTTTCCCTTATTATTAAATGCATGGATAATAAGAATGAATGTAACATATGAAGTACAGCTAATAGTAATTAAAAATGATATTTTAGAGATATGTTGATCATAAATAATAATGTGTAAACATACCCAATATTTCCCAGTACAATTCAAGTTACAGATAACATTGTCTGTGTACAAGTCCAGTACAATAAATGTCAGTTCAGTTACTGCCCAACAGGGTGTATTCCAACACCACTATGTTCCAACACCACTATGTTCCAACACCCCTATGCTCTGACAGCAGGGGCTTAGTATGAACCTCTGGGGCCCATGGGTAAGGAGCAGTGTAGAGCCCTATAATCCCCAAAACTCCCTGGTTTGGGAATACACTAGCGACAAACCCACCTCATATAACCTATGCATTACTATATTGACCATGGTCTAGCATCTGGCTATCTTTTGTGTGTGTGTATCTGGTCACCACCCTTTCATAATTGCCAGCCTTCTGGTCTTACAAAGAAGTTTGACAGAATCATCACCCACATGCACTGCACAAGTTACCGATGTAGGCCTATTTTCATGTACATAGCAGGTACATGTACGCCCTTCTGTATGTACAGTTCATTAACTAATGACTTACAAAGCAACCTGCTGTTGGTGTAATTATACTAATCTACGTTATAACAGTTGAAAATTTTGTAAACAACAATCTGATTTTCAATGCACTATAGGTTAGCTTGTGACCAGTTACTCAAACAAGCCTTGTGCTTACTGTTTTGGCTATTTTCAGAAAATGTCGCATATCAATGGGAGATTAGAATATGAAACCGAGAGGGCGGGAGAGCTGTATCAAGACCGGGAGTCCCCCTTCAAAATATTACCAACGTATCATAACTGGGCCGAGGATCATAGCCGGGCTCCAAAGGGGTGTCAGAATGCAATGGATGAGTAGTAACATAGGCGTGCCCAAACATAGAGGTGTCTCAAAATAGGGCTGTGACCGTCAGTTCATGTTTAATGTCACATCACATGGTGTATGGAGTACATATATTACCACATAACTTTCAGTACATTCTGAATTTTTCCATACTAGGCAGACCATAACTATATGTATAAGTGTGTGCACTTTAGAAGACTGTTTGTAAATCTTGTGTTTCACCTACATGTGCACTTCCGGGTTAATTGAAACTTTTCCAGGTTAATAGAAACTGTATAAGATTTCCTATAGTGCCAGTACCGTTGACATGCTTACAGTGTGAGAGTCTTTCATTTGTCCAACTACACATGCTCTGTGTTACGGCATCAATGACCACGATTCATGCTTGGTATTATGGAGAGTTGGAGACAAATGAACACCATTCGATGTTCTTTATTGAACCAATGACCACTGTTCATGCTCTGTATTAACCACAGAAAACCATTCATGCTGTTACAAATCTATGGCCACCATTCATGCTCTGTATTAACCACTGACCACGGTTTATGCTTTGTATTAAACTAATGACCACAACTAAAGGCTGCATTAAACAGATATTCACCATTCATACACTACGTTAAACAAGGACCACTGTTTATTCTCTGTATTAAACCAATGACCACCATTCATGCTCTGCATTAAATCATAAACACCATTCATGCTCTTTATTAAGCAATAAACACAACTCATGCTCTGTAACAAACCAATGAATACGACTCATCCTCTGTATTAACCAATGACCACTGTTTTATACTCTCCATTAACTTAAACCAATGACCACCATTCATGCTCTGTAATAAACCAATGAATGCCATTTATGCCCTGTATTAATACAATGACCACTGCTTATACACTGCATTAACCAATAGCCACCATTCATGCTCTGTAATAAACCAATGAATGAAATTTATATCCTGTATTAACCAGTGAACACTGCTTACAATCTGCATTAACTTGAACCAATGACCACCATTCATACTCTGTAATAAACCAATGAATGAAATTTATGCCCTGTCTTAACCAATAACCACTGCTTATACTCTGCATTAACCACTGGCCACCATTTCTGCTTTGTATTAATACAATGACCACCGTGAATCCCCCACAGTGTATTAATTACCAATGAACACCGTTAATGCTCTGCATTTAAGCCAGTGAACACCATTCATGATCTGTATCAAGCAATGAACACCAACAAAAGTCTGTCAAATGGTTCAGCTAAGTGAGAACTACTTACACCAAGAAGACATTCACACACGGACAACCTTTACAGATTAGTTTTAAGCCAGAGGGTGTTTTACTGCTACCTATGGAGCCTGACAACATGTCGCAGAAAAGTTGCTTTGCATAAAGTTTGCTCAATGTTTGGGTCAATACAGCACAACCACAGACAGAACTACAATGGAGCTAACATATATTCTACTCCAAGACCATCATGGTCATCATCAGTTATGAATCATCACCAAGCAATGCTTCCCACGAGCAGCCTCCATTTTCTTTCCAAATACGATACACTTTCATGAGTCAATGTTTGCCTTTTTAAAACCGACAGTATACATCACCCCTGAACCAGAGTACGATACCAACTGAACACACTACAGACATTGAATGAAATAAAATTAATTAATACTAATACAACCAAACTTACTCGCTAAATGAAATTTTGTTCTTTCCTTGGTTACAAAATAAACAGATGGAAAAATTAACAGCCAATAAAAAAGAAAAACCTGACTTTGTGAGAAATTTTTGCAGTAACTATCCACATACAGCATAACATTTAATTGGACCAGGAATTTTCTGTCAATTAGTTGCTTTGCAGTCATGACTGACATAGAGCGGTTAACTGGGTATGGCGTGGCAAACTGCCAAGACCAATCCATTAATAGAGGCAGGGTGTACCGTTGGGCGTAAACAGAGAGGGGTATTAATTAAAAGTAGGTACGGTGTCATGGGATGGTGCTAACGTTGGTGTTTTGATACCAGCTGTATCAACAGAAGCTATGTAATTTTACTTTCCTTGTCTCTCCTGTAGAGCCTTTTGTGAGAAAAACAAAAATTTCGACAAGCATGCACTTGAAGGATGTCAACTGACTGCAGCGCGATGCAGCGAACCAAATATGCACTGATCAGTTTAATGTCTGCATCTTTGGCTCTTACGTATATTTGCTGCCTGGATTTGTGGGTGTGTCTCTATGTGTTTGCTTTTACATACACAGCTAATGTGTGATTCATGTAATAAAGTCACATTGGATTTATGTCGGACAGATGACTCCATGTGATTAATCTAATTTGGCTATAATCAGCAATGACATGGAAAAGCTTTATGGCTAGTCACCAAACCAAAAACAGGCTTTCCAAAGTTAGACACACTGCAGTGTTTTTGCCTTCCCTTAAAAAAGAAACAAAAATTCAAATTGATGTACTGTAATTTGGCAGTAATCAGCTTATAATGTTAACAGAGGAATTAGTGTTTTATTGATTTTTTTTTCAGCAGAATACCTAATCACAATGCAATACACAATGTGGCAATGTATGACGTAATGTAATCACAATGCTATACATAATGTGGCAATACGACATCTTTGCAGATTTATGCGTAACTTGAAAAAAAAAGAAAAAAGGTGCATATATGAAAACCATATTACTGAATGATATGGTAGACTACAACCAGAGAGATAAATAATAGATTGATAATCTTGTCAACATTTGATCAACTTATGACATACGTTGTAATTAAGGAGAAATTATTTTCTACCGCGTACATGTTACATATGATTCACAAGTACACTGAGGACACTTCTTTTTACTTTTAGAAAATATCCTTTCCTTTTTTTTTTCATCCAACACTGTAAATGTAAAATACGATTAGTGTTGTGAAGACAAATCAAGTAACACACTTTCAGAGCAATTTAAATTTGCATTTTAAATTGAAATGCCTTCGGGCAGGACAAAGAAAACCTATGCTTCAGAATTGCCAACTATCAGAGCCACGTTGTGAGTTGAAAGTGCTGGATCTGCTTTATCCAGATAGAAGGAAATCAATGGCCTATATGAACCACCTCAAGTCAGTGACCCACAATTCTTGACAGTTTCATCAAGCCAAGTGTGAAGTTTGAACATGTACTTTTCCATTGTAGCTGCATGAACATGATGCTTTTTTTCAGAACCACATTTTGTTCTGCAGACGGCAGTAAAATTGATCAGTATATCCAGTATATCCATCTAAAAATCCGCAACTTGCATATGTAGGCCATATTTTCAATGCACTAGCCAGAAGCAAATGGGAAAAAAAAATAAAGTATTGAATAGAACTGAAAAACTAGTCTTGAGACAGTTGATAAATCAGATGGAAAGAAAGAAGATTATAGAGGAAAGTTTAAAAGTTGTTTCAAAGCATGTCAACGAGTTTTATGTTTGCAAAGTATTAAATCAAATATGGAAGTATAGTCTTCTTGGACTTAAAAGCTCTGGTTTATGGATATTTTTTCTGGTCAAACTGATAATGCATATTGTAAAATAATAGGCAGATTATAGTACAACATGAACTGAGTTAAAAATATGCACCAAGGATGCATAGTGCCAGACTCCACACATGGTTGGATGCATAACAGTTCACACATGTTAGGCTAAATGTTTTTCTGACTGTACAGTTTTTTCTGACATTGACTGTAACGTTAGATGACACTAATAATTAAACTAATGCACAAGTAACATAAATTTCAGACATAATTGAACACAGTTTGAAGGTACGGTATAAGATGTGGTAAGATTTAGTTAATGCAAAAACCTGACATAACATGTTCTGTGAGATAGCGGTTCTCTCTGTTGACCTATCATGGACGAGGTCCACCTTCATCTTTCAATTAAACTGGTCTACAGAACTACAGGTATTAATGAGCCTCCACATGGCATGACATCTCAACACAAAGTAATCCTAATGACTGCAGCACAAAGTGCCAATAAACTATCCAAATACATGTCTGGAAGTTCAGATGATAAAATTTAATGTGGTAATACAACAGCTCCCTCTAAACTCAGTTTACCTTCACTTCGGGGCACTGAGCAAGACTGCTCTGTTTCCTATATTTTAGTAAATTCTTACAACATCCCAGGACAGTGTGATTCTATGATGCCAAGGGTTCCAGCTTGGCCAACTGGGTGATTAAGAAAACTGAGAAAAAATCAAGACGAATCAACTTGACATGATGACCATTGGAGTGAATCATTGGAAAAGGCACTATGAACCTTAATAAAAACTTTGTGCTAAACAGTATGCACTAGGAGGCGCACAACAATAATAATGTCTTGATATTAGTGCAAAGATAATACAAACATCAGTGGTCCTAGGTGATGTTGATACCACTAGGGGCTAACAGAACAGATCATCATGCATCTTATACAGACATCAGTGGTCTTATGTGATGTTGATACCACTGGGAGCTAGCATAACTGGTCATCATGCATCTTACACAGACATCAGTGGTCTTACGTGATGTTGACACAACTAGGGACTGTCAGGTATGATCATCATGCATCTTGTACAGATATCAGTGGTCTTAGGTGATGTTGATACAACTAGGGACTGTCAGGTCTGATCATCATGCATCTTATACAGACATCAGTGGTCTTAGGTGATGTTGATACAACTAGGGACTGTCAGGTCTGATCATCATGCATCTTGTACAGACATCAGTGGTCTTAGGTGATGTTGATACCACTACGAACTGTCAGGTCTGATCATCATGCATCTTGTACAGACATCAGTTATCGTACGTGATGTTCATACCACTAGGGACTAACAACTGATCATCATGCATCTTATGCAGACTTTGTTTCAATGACTCACGTTACTCTTTTTATTTGTACTTCATCCCATCATGGCAGTATTTACTGCAATCACCTTTAGCAGCTGTAAAAGATTTGACTTTGGCCACAATGTCTGGGTATATATCCATGCAATAATTTCTAAACTGCCCATACCATATAGCAAAGACAAAAAACAAAAAAACAGATGGTAACATGATGAGCAATATGAAGAGAGAATTATACTCTTCAACTCTTGAGTTACTGTAGTTAATATAATGTTAAATGCATGTGTGATCATCATATCTGAGAAAGCGTTACCATTGAATATGTTCTGTACAAGGCACATACTTAAATCATGTTTGCACTGGGTACTCAGCTACCCGGGTACCCGAACGGTAACATCAGGACCCGATTTTGAAATTCTATGTGAAACCAAAGTTTCATAATTAACGTACACTGCATGTGTGACAACCAAAAAAAAAAAATGTCAAATGTTATTCTTTCCAAACTAAGAACACGTCAATGTCACGCCCATACATAAAATACATGATGTAAGTAGAAAATGTTGTACTGACTTCACAACAAACTGATAACCAAATGGAAGTTATAATTTTGGGTTACTCGGGCACCTGGCCAACTTCAGTCTTTGGGTGACTGGGTCGAAATTTTGGACCTGGCGCAAAAATGAGTAGATAGCCCACAACTTATGTGCTTCACATGAGAGTGAAAGATAACGGAGGCCAATTTAGAGCATAAAGGGCTTAGTGTGAGAACAGTCTATTTAAGGTGCCATGGAGCATTATCAAACAATGCATAAGTGAGAATACTTCACCATGAATGACCCAGACTGACTTAACTTGGAAGAAAAAAATAAAATAGTTTGGGAGAAAAGCATCAAACTCTTGATCTGGCGCAAAGTGGCAGAATGGAAAAAAAGAGTTGTTCTACGAAGTAGCTTACTTGAAGTGCAATCCCAAATGACCAGCCAACCTTGTCTGGATATACCTTAATCCTTCTTTTGCATAAATTTTTATCACTTTCAACACCACGAGAATCGATCTCCCTACCTAAAAGTGAGGCCCACAGGTGGACACTTCAAGAATAGATACTTTACTGAACTTTTAAACACTTGAACCTCTTTCAAACAACTTTAAAAATTTTCCCCCTGATCTTTCTCTGTTCCCTTATATTTTTTGTGATTTATCAGCTGTCTCAACAATTCTTCAGTTATATATAGTGCTAACATTTCTCCCTGCTTCAGGCTAGTGAATGGGAAATAAGGCTTAAATATGCAAGTAGGGATTGTTATCTGGGAGCAGATCAATAATTACTATTATTTGCAGGAGGAAGCTGTAAAAAGATATTTAGCTAGGATCCATCCTATGGTGATGGAAAAGTGCATGTTCAAACAGGATTTGATGAAACTGTAAGGGAATTGTGGGTCACTGACTTGGGGTGGTTCAGATGCTGGTTTTCTTTCAATCTGGATAAACTTAAGCAGATCAAGCACCCTCTCCTGGCAACATGGCTCTGATCTTTGGCAATTTGAAGCATAAGTTTTGTCCAGCCTGAAGGCATTTCAATTTAAAATGCAAATTTTTTAGTCTTGGAAAATGTGTTAAATCAAAATTTACCTTCACCAAAATGATTGCATTTTTTTTTATAGAAATGCAATGTTCAATCAAAATTTTGTGGCTTCGATTGTTTACTTTCATTTCTTGTGCAACATGTTCAGTTTTTATGACTGATGTGTTCAGATTGAGCTGTGGGCAATTTGAGGAGATTTTCTTATAAAGTCTGCATTTATTTGGTAGCTTTCTGCCACAAGGGAGGAATGCCTATAACATGTGGGTGACAAGCAAAGAATGTTTTACTGTGTTCATACTCACAAGTTAATTATGATGTTCAGTGTCAACTTTTCAGCACATGCTTTTGAAGCCTAAGAAAAAAAAAAATCACGAACAGCAAAGACACAGGAATGTTCCAAACAATGAGAAACTAAATACGCCTGTCACTACATTATACTGTAACACTACCACTGAATCTGTTGGCTTGTTACAGAGAACAAACTTAAAGAGGAATACAGCTGAGGAGGAAGACTGGACTCCTTGAGAACTTTACTTTGATAATTTTCTCATCACGTTGTCCACTTTATCTTGCAAGGTTACTTTTGTACCTTGGTACATGACCGTCAACCTCTGTCTATTTTCATGACCTTACACTTCAAATCAACCACGGGTATACCAGAAGTTCAGTAAGTAGAGAAATACCGGTAACACTGACGGGTACTCTTAATGTTTACCATCATCATGTATGCTGCTGAGGGATAAAATACCCAGAGGGTTCTAGCTACAGTACAGGATTCTTGAATGTTGGCTGTATAGTGCTTTTGTCAGTGTAACATGAACACCACACTGGGAGAGGGGTCAAAGGGAACGTGTATACCTCTTGCCTTTTAACCTTTTTTTGTACATAGAGTATGCTAATATGGCAAATGACACAATCCTTTTCCCTATGTCTGAGGTAAATTTGTGTCAAGAATTGAACATGACCTTGCTGTTTGTACAGGAATTTCTAGCAAGATTGATCTCTGCAAAAGGTTTTTTTTTAATATTGTCTATATTTGAGTACTCTAGAAAAGTACCTACGACTGAATTTGTAGTTTTTAACATTCTGTTAACTTTTTGCAGGCCTGTATTCTGGCACTTTGCCCTTCACGGTGGTCGGCAAGCCTCAGTGTCAGCGATGGCAGCTAGGTGTCACTGATCGGCAACGACATAGTGATAAAATGTATAGATCTCTGCGTGAGTAAGGCTGTTGCAAGCAGTTAGTGAACAAGCAAAGTAAACTACAGCAAATCCATTCCAAATGACATGCGCGCACGTGTGATGTAAAGACATTACGTTGCTCTCAATGAGATTGTGATACTTTTTCTGACCCCTTTATTGATATTAATTTGAATTACTGAAATTCATTCACTGGCTACTTAGTCATCTTTTGAAAAATGAAATCATGAAGAAGGTAATTGACTGTGCCAATTGATGACAGCTGCAGACAAGAGGGATGGATTAATACAGAAGTGTTATAGCTTGTGATAACAAGTGCTGCATATTAGCTGTATTTTTACAAGTAACTCCAAATGAGATTATAACCTAGCCAAGTTCAATCAATATTTGACACTCATCTAGTGTTATTAACAGATCTCATAAATCCCACTAAATTCTTCATTTTGTTTCATACAAATGTTAAATAATCATGTAAACACCAGTTTTCAAATTATTAAACTGTAATACTCCAGGCAGTATACACACACTTTTCTGTCCAGGTAGATCTCTTGATTCTTCTTCCTCCCAAAATATGCACTCGTTTTATTTGTTTTTTGCTTTCTACTCCTTTTCTTTAATTTGTGCCACCGTTACTAATTCTCCTTCCCTGACGACGTTGCCTGTGATGCAGAATGGACGGGATAACTTTACGGAGCGACTACCCCAATTAAAACACGTTTTGTTGTAATGGAGTCAACCGGCTGGCTTACTGACATCTTCATATGACCAAATTGTGTGATTTGGAGAGACAGGCATCGCAGCAGGCGGCTGGCCGTGACAAGAAAAAAAAAAAAAACTGACTCACCAGACGAAGTGAGGCCAGGGTTCTCAAAATCTGATGGGAGTCATTAACTCAATGTAACGTCTGGTTAAAATGATGACGAGTTTGATACGAGCACGTGTTACTGTTGCTGAATCATCATCGTGGTCTCTTGGTTTTGGAATCACACTTCGTCGTCTTCCTCGGGAAGAATCCCCGATCTGTTTTTGGAAGAAGAGTAATTGTTAGTCACTTAAAGAATGACAGACTACAACGACCCAATATAATGCCTTGAAGTGGCTGGGGTACATCGATAATGCTTGTCATTGTCCATAATTTAAAACCCGGTGGAGAGCCTCCTCTGTACCAACTGATGAAGTGGGAGAAGGGCGGGTGGGTGCACAGATGTCATATATTGGTAATGGGTGACATGAAGTCCTTTGAAATGGCTGGTACATTAGTTGAAGTACATATACATCCTGGACAGCTAAGTACATTCTTTTAGAGCAGAGAGTTTGGTCATCATACATAATGGTTTACAGGTTCTATTGCCGATGTTTTAGAATACAAATTGAAGAAGACTGCAGATCAAAGACTCTGAGCTCTACAAACTTGGGTCAACAGGATGAGAATAGCTGGATACTGTTCACAATGTGTTGAATGTACTAGTTGCTACAGAGAATACCACAAATTTGTGCATGCTAGGTGAAGTTGTCCTGATGGGACGAGTTGTGTAAAGCATTTTAAAGTATAGTTCATATTACGGTTGCTAACGATCCAGTGAGGACATCCTTCTTATTAGGGTTGGCTGCCAGACTGGGACTAAAATGATCTTCCAGACCACGGAGTTACTTGAAACCTATCATTAACTTTTAATCAGACAAACCTGAAGGTGGAATAGTCATGAGAGGTACAAAAGCAGCAGGTCCTTCATAAAAGGACGAATGAAAGTTGGATCCACTAGAAAATTATCCAAAAACAAAGATTTATCCAAATTAACTATAATTTGAAAGAGAAGAATCCCAGTTGTGGGTGGTAATTTGATAACAAGGCACTAATCCAGATTAGGCTTAGTGCTAAAAGGTTACAAAACTCAACTAGCAAAAACATGAGGAGTGGGAGAGTTGTGTGGTAACAGGTCAGTAAGGAATGAATCAAGTAAATACCCAGTTTATTGTTTCCACTCAAAGTGAGCAAAACTTTGATGGGTGATGTCCAGAGATTTCCTAAACAAACTACACTGCAGCTAAAAATCACCTTTTCACAAGTTGTGGGACATACACTAACTATGAAAAATGTTATTCAAATGAAAAGATGTTTTGGTCAAAGTTTTTGGTCATTTCGTTTGTAATCATGAGAGCAGTGGTTTTCAAAGAGGTCCCTACCTATCCAGAGGGGCATTGCAAAGTCTCAGTGGGTGCTACAGAGTAAACGGTGGAAACAGGTGGGCTTTGGCACTGATTTGAGTCGCTGACAACAACCACACATGACTGTAGCAATTTGTCAGTCTGTTAGTTCTTCCCTTGTTACTTCTTGCCTTGACATTACTTGAAGAGGTAATCTGCATTTCTTTCTCATTAAAATGGAACCACAATCTGGCAGTGTTACACTATGATAATCAATATCCTGTTGATTAAACTCAATTTGGGCAATCTATATGAGTTTCACAGTATGTCTGCCTTCTGTAGGCTTGCGTTGTTCATCCAGTAGGAAAGAAAGTTAACTGAGAAAAAGAAAAATGTTGACTTGTACGACTTTGAATGATAGGAGAAGGGGGCAGTAGGGAAGGATACATTGGGACAGGTCAAGATGGTGAAAGGGGGGCTTAGTCTAAAACTTACCGTGCAAAGCTACATTTTGTAAAGTCTTTCTCATAAATAGATGGTTTAAAGAACCACAGAGACACACCCATCTTTGTGGGTCTAAATTTGTTTCCAAGTTTGCAAAATGAAAACATTTTCAGATGTGAGTCACTGTAGTACACATTAAATGAGAGAGAATATATTGTAGCCTGTCCAAGATCAACAGCAAAAGCAAAAGGTTTCTAAGAAGTTTGTTCAATACATGACACATGTAAACTGCATTTTGTATTTCTAATCGAATTCATGTCTATGCACAAGCCACAAAACTTCTCACAAATTCAAACTTGCCTAAAGGTCAAACCCCTTCTGCTAATAAACAAAAATGCACTTTCAAAACAAATTTTGTATAATTCTTACAAAAACAATGAAAAGATATTAAAGTAATGATTCTTTCTGTTTACAAGCAAAAAGTGAGTGGATGTTTAGAGCCTTGAAGAAAGTATTGGCTTTACAAAATTACTACAACATTCTTTGGGCAAAAATAGATACAGGAAATGACTGCAAGATTATTTTTTTATAGTCTGACTTCATTAATTTGCATAATTTACGCAAACTTTGTCAACAGTCAAAGTTTTGGAAAAGAGACACAGATGAAGTGTTTGCAGGTGGATGCAGTTAGAGAACACCCCATCAACAAAGGAATGGTATCCATGACGACTGACCTTCATTTCTTTGCCCGCACCAAAATGTTGTGCTGGCAACACTACAGGAGGAAGGACCACGCCTTCAGACAGAGCTGAGGGGTGTGCATCCTGCCCTGTCTGTTGATGTAAGCCACAACAGTGGAGTTGTTCGAGAAGACCTGTTAGGGTTGTGCCCCGCGCATGATCTTGAAGGGCCTTGATGGCCTTCATGACAGCTTCAAGCTCCAAAATGTTTATGCGGAGTTCCGTTTCATCTGCTGATCAAACTCCTGTGGGGGTTCTGCTTTCACAGAAAGCCCCCCAAACACTAAGTGAGGTCTCTGTAGTGATGCTCAAGCTGGGGTGCTGGGTCCCAAAGGACACCCCCTCCAGGGGACTGTCGTCCTCCAGCCACCACAGGTGAGGTTAGGGCAGGCATGGGGTTACATTGGCAACGGGACTTGGAGGTCCCTAGAAAACAAGTCTCCAAAAGGACAGTAGATGAAACTGCAGCAGTCTCATGCACAGGTGGCACAAGGGAACGACATCTACTGGGCTGGGCTTAGTAGACGTAAGGCTCCCAGCCAACTTCCGGAGGGGCTCCAAGGAGTCTCCAGAAGTTGCAAAACTGCTCCTCCGAGAGCTTCGTGCCTTTCTTCAGACGGAAAAGCGTAAAGCTGAGTAAGTGCAGTTACGCCCCTAATAGACCAGTGATGACCGATAGATGACCCAACCCGATTGTTCAAGAAAGGAGATCATCGCCCCAACCTTGGCTTCTGCTTGAGCAAGTGTATCTTTGAGGATTTGACAGTCTTCTAGGTACGCAAAGAGCAACACGCCACAGCGTCGCAGATCTGTGAAAACTGCCACCTGGGTGAACACCCTCAGGGATGTGGAGAGCCCAAAGGGAATTTGTACTTCTTTCCCTGGTACTTGAATGCCAGAAACTGTTGTGACACTGTGGCTATTGAGACAAGCAAGTATGCATCCCTCAAGTCAAAAGATGTCGCCCACATCCCCCTCCAAAGAATGGGGATGATGAAGGCCAGGGTTTCCGTACAGAACCTCTGTGGCCTTACGTAGTTGACTTCCAGTCACCTGAGATCGAGGAATGGTCTCCAAGTGCCGTTCTTTTTCGTTGCCATGAAGAAGAACGACCAGAAGAGAGTTTTTACCTCTTTGGTCACCCTCACAATGGCCTTTTTTAGGTCATTGTGCTCCTTCTCCAGTATTTCTGGGTGGAGCAGATATTCTGGGGTGGGTGTTGACTGCCCCAGAAGAGGGGCAGCACAACCATGATCTTAATGTGGTATCCTTGGGAAACTACTTTAAACACCCACCCATCTTGACAGAACTAATTACAGAGACTGGTAAATTTCCTCAATCTCTCCCCTTAATGCCAGGAGCACAGGTCACACTGTGCAGCCTTTCCTGCAGTGCAGGCAAAATTTATGGTATTTCCAGGCCTATAGGATGTGTAGATAGAATTTTGTATTTTTTTTTAGACTTTTCCAGACCATAGGAACCCCCCCAAAAAAAATTACTTCATCCTACAATGACTTGCAGCATCTAAATATCGTGCTGTTACATGTTACAGTGAAATGTGGGCCTACCAAATACTACTAAAACATTAAAACATGTCCACAATAAAATTACGGTGCAACATAACAATGGTCAAAGCCATTTTTCATTCCAATTCCAGATACATTAACTGTTCATTAAGTGACATCTGAAACAAGGGTATGACATGAATGTCCACACTTGCATGGCTGGAGTCATTGTTAAGTCCATTCATGACGGGGACTGGTTTGCTAACACAACTGATTAGTTAAAGGGAAATAGGGTATTTAAAATACACCAACATGGCATACAAAAGAAAATAGTGGTAATCATTGTTCAACCATTCACTCTCATCACTAAACATCTGCCAAAACTTCATCTCCTCAAAACATTATGCATGTGATGAGTAACAGAAAGGTGCATCATTTGAATTTCGAAAAGTTTGGGTAAACAAATTAGTGTTGAGCAACAAATAACTGAGTCTCTATATAAGAGAAACTAATTTCTTGAAAAGAAGGCTACTGTCTGTCCTTAATTTCAATAATCTATCATTCTGCCTCCACAAACATTGGTTTTAAGAATATGAATGTTTCCTGTAAAAAAAATATCCCATTTCCCTTTAATTTTCTAGCACACAAAGAAGGTCACGGACAGAAATTCCTTTTGTTTGTAATAGGTTAGGACGACTCTGGTATTTCTGCAGTCAAATACTCACGTCCTAAATGGTCACAATTGGGTCTCTCGCTAATAACGGAAACAAGAAATGTAAAAAAATGTACTAGATTTCAATTATTGCAATCTATTCAACTCTCAAAAAGCATTAATTTAAACTTTCAGGGACACAAAGAAAATTTTTATGAATGTTTTTTTTAAAATTTACAAAATTCCACAAGAGTCACAACTCCAAAGAAAGTGGAGCTGAGTCGCAAAAAGTTGCAGCTCAGACGTCAAGTATTACGTGCAAAAACCTAGTTTGTATCCTGTTATACTGCCCTAAGCTTGTTGCATAAGTTTCATTGACTAGTCATGTTCCAGTCAGTTTTCTCTTTCTTTATAATTTTATTAACACTGCAATTAGTATGATTCATAATATCTATAAATATTACAATCACAAGTTGATTCACCATACAACCTCATCTGGTTAACAATACATCAATCTGACAAAATAAAAAGGACAGCAAATCATCATGTTCTCAAAAAAAGAAAAAGAAAAAAGAACAGCTTTAAATTAAAATCTAAGATGTAAGGTGACTGGAAGATGACTAATAATTACGTAATCCTATACTGATGATGAATTTAATATTATTATCTGAGAGTCCACTAATTTTGAATACCAACTATTTGCTAATGAAAACACAGCTTTGTTAACATGGAGGACTAATTGTTACTCATTCTGCTTCTTCCATACCTCCTCCTCGTCATCGCAACAGAGTCATCGGCTTAGGACTACGATGCTTTACCAGATAGACGGACGAGGCGGCAAAAAACCTCCCCCCCCATGTTGCTGTGACTGTGCTACACCAGCTGTAACAAGTTAAAATACGTCCCAGCTATGAATCACCAGAGCAGTAAACGACCGACCACTCAGCGGAGATCACACGGCCAGTGTCTGTCTTTTATTTGTTGTAAAGAGAGAGTAAAATAGAAAGGAAAAAATTTTGCTCATATTTTGGAGGAAACCAAAATTAGAGAAACGACTCCAACCTATCTGATGAGAGATAGGCCAAAGCGTTTTTAAGTAAACCATAGTCCCTATTCAACAGAATTACAGCTTAATTGCAATATGCCCTTTGGGTTTTCCTCTGATTTTAGCGCATTTTTGGTGTTTCACGGGAGGGAACAAAATTTAATTTAAGGTTTCAAAAACATTTTATTTCTTTTTTCTCATCCACATAATGGTAATTCCTCCAAATGGAACTATGGAAGTTGGTTAAAAAAGAAAGAAAATAAGGAAAAAAGAAAAGAAAAAGAAGAAACATACAACTCCCTTTATCACCAGATGAAGCAAAATGGGCGATATGAGATGATTTGCTCATAAACAAGGATTAGAGGCAGCTGCAGGGCTTTAGGGGATAAGTGTTTTCATTAGCCAGAGACTTTCCATGGTGACTATTAATTGCAGCAAGTTTTAATAGATCCCCTTTGATCCGTTGGACCAGTGGGAGAAGAAACCGTAGTTTCAAAACTACCCAGTAGGTGGTACATTGAAATTAGAGAAAGCAATCACACAATCCCTGGATGTAAATGAGAAAAAAGAACTAGAGAGGAAGACCATTTCAAAGACACAGTATTGGTTTCTCCATCCAAAAATGTTTGATTTACAGTATTTACTGGCAAAATCTTCCTGGTGAACTGTTCAATGAAAAGAAGACTACATAGCTGATGTGTCATGTAGAGCATCTACTGTATCATGTAGAGCATCTACTGTGTCATGTAGAGCATCTACTGTGTCATGTAGAGCATCTACTGTGCCACGTAGAGCATTCACTGTGTCATGTAGAGCATCTACTGTGTCATGTAGAGCATCTACTGTGTTGTGTAGAGCATCCACTGTGTCGTGTAGAGCATCCACTGTGTCATGTAGAGCATCTACTGTGTCATGTAGAGCATCTACTGTGCCATGTAGAGTATCTACTGTGCCATGTAAAGCATTCACTGTGTCATGTAGAGCATCTACTGTGTCATGTAGAGCATCCACTGTGTCGTGTACAGCATTCACTGTGCCATGTAAAGCATCTACTGTGCCATGAAGAGCATTCGCTGTGTCATGTAGAGCATCTACTGTGTTGTGTAGAGCATCCACTGTGTCGTGTACAGCATCCACTGTATCATGTAGAGCATCTACTGTGTCATGTAGAGCATCTACTGTGTCATGTAGAGCATCTACTGTGCCATGTAGAGTATCTACTGTGCCATGTAAAGCATTCACTGTGTCATGTAGAGCATCTACTGTGTCATGTAGAGCATCTACTGTGTCATGTAAAGCATCTACTGTGTCATGTAGAGTATCTACTGTGCCATGAAGAGCATTCGCTGTGTCATGTAGAGCATCTACTGTGTCATGTAGAGCATCTACTGTGCCATGTAGAGTATCTACTGTGCCATGTAAAGCATTCACTGTGTCATGTAGAGCATCTACTGTGTCATGTAGAGCATCTACTGTGTCATGTAAAGCATCTACTGTGTCATGTAGAGTATCTACTGTGCCATGAAGAGCATTCGCTGTGTCATGTAGAGCATCTACTGTGTTGTGTAGAGCATCCACTGTGTCGTGTAGAGCATTCACTGTGCCGTGTAGAGCATCTACTGTGTCATGTAGAGCATCTACTGTGCCATGTAGAGTATCTACTGTGCCATGTAAAGCATTCACTGTGTCATGTAGAGCATCTACTGTGTCATGTACAGCATCTACTGTGTCATGTAAAGCATCTACTGTGTCATGTAGAGTATCTACTGTGTCATGTGGAGCATCTACTGTCTTCTAATGTTGGACTGGAGATAATAATTACACAAAAGAGAAATAAAACCCTGGTCACTGCTTTTCATGCTGGGACATTTGGTTGGTCTCCTTCAGCTACATTGTATCAAAATGACTTTTTCCTTCCAAACTATGAACACAGTCCCAACGACAAGCACCTTGGTCTCCATGAATTCACAGTTCCCTATTTAGTCTGAAAAAGCATTCAGTGTGAGGTATCAATGGATTGCCTTTAATGTGCCTTCTGCATTGGTTCACAGCCTTCTATCAGATGTACATTACAGGGAGAAACGTTCTGTTTTGAATCTATCTCACGAAATACAAAAGACATGATATTCATGATATCACTAAATCTCTCCTCCCATCAAGAGGTATACCCGGAAAACTTAAATGAATATTTAGCACATTTTGTACACACTCAGAACCATAGCATTAATTGTTAGCTACACACAAAAGAACATTAGTAAGTGGAGCACTAAGTGCTCTGTATTTTGTCATGGGGATATTAGGGGGAGGTCTGCCCCAAGTGAAAACTACTACTCTACTGAAGTATTGAACAGGCCTTAAAAAAATCCTGCTCCTCTACGAAAGCTTTGCATGCTCGGCCAAAAAATGTTGACAACTGGTTACTGCCTTTTCAAATAGAGGAAGACACTCTCCAGGGGCACCATTTTGCATCATTTACAGTAGCATTTCAGATACCACTAATTTCTGGAAGTGAGGTTAAGCCCCCACCCCTCAAACCTCCCTCCCCTCAAACCTCCCTCCAGGGATGAGGTTCAAGTCTCATGCGTGGCTGCGCTGGCTCCCTAAAAAATCAGAGAACACTGAGTAACCTAATATGTATATCACTTTGTGATAAAACAACATCCATAAAGCAACATGAACAACAGCAAATACAGTACATTCTTGAAGTCATACTAAGTTGAACAATAATTTCTATTGTCTGTTGTTAACTTGCATCATTTTAATGTTTTGATGAATTGTTACATTTCGAGAATGTCATATCTATACAAAAAAATCAAGATTTTCAACAATTCATTCATCAAAAGTTGTGAAGATCAAGTAATAATCCCAACTAAGGTATGAGACTCAATTAATCTGGTAAAAACTTGGAGCTTCAGCAAGAAAAGAAAGAATCAAAACAACAGTAATGATCGTTTCCCAAAAAGGATATTCTGTTCACTTTTACTTGTTTTGACAAATATTTGAGATTATGGAAGGAAAGATTAATAATTAGTGGTTGTGGCTTACTTGTTTATGTTTTACACTTTACTGCTTTGTGGAATTATTTCTAAAATTAAATGCATTTAAAGTGAAGTTCAATTGGGATCTTGTCAAATCATACTCATCATGCACGGGATTGTGCTGCTTTCAGTACATGTATCTGGAAACTTCGGTGATATATACTATCACATTTCAGAGCCAAGAAATTCCAGCAACCGGATTACTGATGCAAACAAACTACAATGACAACCGACAAGGACTACAGTTAGGTAAACTGTTGGCTGAACGATGTACAAAGCAGTTTTAGGATTTACAAGAATATTCAATGAAGAACCCACAGAGCTATTTCATAATAACTACACAGAAACAAACAGCGCAATGACGAATACTTGGCCAAATGCTCTCATGTAATACATGATCAGAATGATTGGCAAAAAAAAAACAGCTTGTAATCAAAAATAATTCATCAGTCCCCCTTTATGTCAGGCTACTCTGTTACTTTTTATTTGTGTCAGGTCAGTCACATGTATGACTGACCTGACACAACAAAAAAGTAACCTGAGGCTGACCTAAACATCAAATGACCGCAACAAAATATGAGATTCCCCTGACCAAGATATAAGTAGACTGTATTGACCCACCCTTAGGTAAGACTGTACTGACCCACATCTAGGTAAGACTGTACTGACCCACCTATAGGTAAGAATGTCCTGATCCAGACATCAAGACTGTCTTTAACCAGATATTAGCTGGTCCTGACCTGGACATAGTTTGGTATTCAATTTACAGAATGTTTGAAGAATGTCTTTGAGAGTACTTTGATTTTTTTCTTTTTGACAATTTTAGGAGTAAAAGTTATTTAAGCTCATATTTGTGCAAAGAGTTTTTACAGTTAGTCCTAAAATACTTTAGTGGAATCCCCACAACTCACTGGTGTGGTTATTCACGAGTGACTACACTTACCCCTTGCTTACAAGCCTATCGGGGCAGAGCTAAGGCACACTGGGCAGGGTGCAAGAATATTTTCGAGCGTGTGTCTTAGCTTGTTTGTCTATATGCATTACTTTAAGCAAGGGGTAAGTATATGTCTACTATGTGAATACAAGATTTACATACTAACAGCATCACTTAAATTCTGTCACCTACAAATGCAACTTGTTCAGGTTTTCCTCTCTTTTGTCATGTCAGTGCTTGCAGCTTACATACTTCAGAGCCATCGGTGATTTACTCAACACACTATAAATGATGCACTGCCTTTCCTGATGTCTTGCTTCTAATATTTTGAACGTCTCCTTATTCTTACAACATCTTAGGATGTATTTCTCACACAAGCTCTTTCAACCGCTTCCAACAAAGTGCAACTCTAATGCCATGCCCTTAGGAATTCTCTGACAACATCTGAACTACGGCTGACAAAATCCATACTTTCTACAATTTCTGTGACAATTACCGGAGAAATTTGAAAGTTGTCACTGCTAAATTATTGAAAATAAACTAAAGCTAGAAATAAATTTTTAATTCCTTCCAAAGCCGATATGTTAATCTCCACAGAGATGTAAAGAGAATTGCATTTCTTAAAGAACGCGACTCTCCACGCATCACAGATGAACAAAGTTGGCACTCTGCCCAAGTACAGCATCATTCTCTATGTATTTGTACTTGAAGGAAACAGTGGTATCTGGAGTTTGCATTACAAATGTGTCCCTAGAATTGACCTGACGAAGATCATTTCAAGATGAGCAAAGATCCAGAACTTGCTCTCTCGATGCACACCATCATAACTGTTGAATTCATCCTCCTACTCTACAAACAGTCAAGCCAGCCAACTGTTAATGTAACCACAGTGTTGCTTGCTTGCATGCCTGCCCTGATCCTAATCAATCAACCTCAACTAAAACAATTGCTGCAAAACCAGCCAATTAACGAGTCCTAATCGGTCACTCAGCCAGCACTTGTAACACAATCAATTCCCCTCATGTTATCTGGTAACGAAACACTGCATCGTTTAGGAAAACATCGACGGGAAGACGAATAGAGGGCTCTCGTTTTGAAAGAGGTGGAGGATTCAACAAACTACAGATATTTGATTAGTATAAGTAAGGATTAACCAGTTGTAGCAGGTAGCTTCTCTCTCGTGAAGTGAGAAGCAAATTACACACAGTTAATCTGCCTCTGATTATTTTAAGAGAGAAAAGCACAAAGTAAAGAAAAAAAAAAGAATTTAAGTGAAGGGTGAATACGGATT
Organism: Stichopus chloronotus; assembly: GCA_021234535.1. NCBI lineage: Eukaryota > Metazoa > Echinodermata > Holothuroidea > Aspidochirotida > Stichopodidae > Stichopus > Stichopus chloronotus. The sequence continues at coordinate 26,528,750 of CM037831.1, forward strand.
AAATGCAAAATGTGAGATCTCAGTTTCTAAAATATCAGTGATTCTTACTTTTGAGCTCCTAAGTAATAAGATACTTTAGCATTCATATTAGTTCCGCCTTATGATGAGCAAACCACATAGCATCCATGAAAAGGGGAAAGGTGGCCGAGATAGGGGAATTTTATTTTATCTGGAATGAAAGTATCAAAGTTTTGTGTCTTGAAACAATTAGGAGTTAAACAATCAAAAGAAAAGACACAACATGAGTATGACAGTTCCTTTGAAACTCAGGTACAGCATTAAACCACATGCCTGTCGAGTCAAGGATTTCGACTGGGATCAAAGAACGGAATCGATGTCACCAATAGCCATTAAAGTCAACGGTCTTCCAGATCCCTTGTGGGAGAAATTAGGGGATTACCCGGGACTACTGCTTTGGACTGTGCTTCTATGCGGGATGTGTGGTTTGAACTTTTCGGCCAAATGAAATGCAACAGTTGAGTGAGAACATGAATCAACAAAGATTTCCAAATTATCTCAGTGTATTAGGAGTACTGCGCCACACCTGAACATTTGTTATTAATAGAAAATTAGACCAATTTAGAAAATATGTGCAAATTATTAGTTGCAGTTGATTTGTAAAACTTTGATAATAGACTGCCATATGTGATATCAATTTGGCATAATTAAATACTAAATGGTGATATGTACTTCAAACATTACCTTAATATTAAAAACAATCTCTTGAGGCTCAGTGCAAAGTCTACAAGTGGAATCACTTATGCTTGCATTTTAACAATATTACAACATATGAATAGGGTACCTCGATACTGAGAGTACAAAATTAGTTTAAATGCTTTTCATTAAAATATCTCCCATTTATTTGACCTATTCAATCAAACTGGGAATTTTGTTTCTGTGTCTATCCAGCACACTTTTCAATTTACTGTGTAAATAAATAGATATGAGATAATTTGATAGAAAATAAAACTTTCTATGCAGGTATTCATGTATAAAAACTTCCAAATTCAAGGAGAAAACATGTCTGTAAGATTTACCAAATTACAAAAGATTACACCAAGGGTCTGGATTACCTTGTGTAATTTTCTGATAATCCTAACTTATGGATATCAAAAATGAAAGGAAAATGTGATGTCTTATGCTTTAACTTAAAAATTCAATGTAACAAACTGTTTACTTCAGTCTGAGGTGTGTGAACTGTTTCTCATGACTACTGTACATCTTAGTAACCCAAATAATGCATGCAAACTCAGTGTCAAGTTGTTTGCTACTAATACTGTATACATGCGCATGTTTTGTACATTCAAGTTTACATAGTACCACACTTAAATCAAGGATTTACACGTTCAGTTTCTGTTTCACGTGCTTCCAATGAAAACTGCTGATGAAACACTACAAAAATATTTGCTGCTTTCTATGTTAATCACAGGCATGTCAATTGAGATTACCCTAAAATTTATAAAAATCAGTGCAATCATAGCTAGGGCATGAATATGTAAATGTTTTCACTGCAAATGTGAGGTTGGCAGATCCAAAGATCACATCACAGTATATGAGATGAAAATTAGACCTAGTTCCAGATCAGGTCACAGAGTCACCTGACTTAAGATGAATGGAACATTTGAAGATAATTTACATTTAACACGTACAATGTAATTTGATATTTCTTCTAAACATCCACTCACATAAAGCAAATGAAATTACAGAATGTGTTGTTATAATAATGCACTTTCTATAAGTGAGATAGCTTACAGTACAGTACATTTTGAGCAGGTGGTAGTTGGCCATTAATCAAGTTAGACAGACTTCCTTATCTTAGGTACAACAAGAAATTGGATCTTTTTAAGGCTACAAGACATCTTGTGACGTAGGGCTTTATGGCTTTTAGTAATGAAATGTCTATGCACCAAAGCTGGCCACACAACTTAAGTTTTAGATTTAAATCACACTTCTCATGAATAAGGCGTGTCATAGGTGTGTTTTTTTTTTTATTAAACTTGAAATACTGATTCATCTGAGTTCCCATTCTATAATATTTAGGTGTGCAAATACCTCACTTCTAACATGTGATTTGGGTCCAGTGGCGTTTTGCAATTGCACTTGCATGCCACGGCTCGTGCCAAGGCGCGGGATTGCATAAATCTCGCTATGTCTTCCCAATCTAGCACATGTAGATAAATCTAAAGCAGGAAAATCTTGCACACTTCTCCATGACTGCACATAAATAAAGCTAATGTGAGCAGCCAAGATTCTAAATCCCACACATACAAAAACTAATATTGGAAAATCCCACAGTTTTCCTCACCTGAGATCATAGTACACAAGAAATTGCAATAGCATCTTTACCAAGCCACAACTCTGCAGCAAAGCTAACTTCTAACAGAACATAAGTACTAATATTGTAGCGACAAAATCATCTCAATCTAGCAAGTCACAGTGCAGCTCTTATGTTATGGTTCTGCCTCTGGAAGAGCAATTTTGATTGAATCGATTATCAAACCACTGTCCCAGTGTCACAAACAAGACGTTGAGTATGTGTTTGTTTGCCCACCTGTAGTACTATATGCTGTGGTACTATATGCTGTGGTACTATATGCTGTGGTACTATATGCTGTGGTACTATATGCTGTGGTACTATATGCTGTGGTACTATATGCTGTGGTACTATATGCTGTGGTACTATATGCTGTGGTACTATATGCTGTGGTACTATATGCTGTGGTACTATATGCTGTGGTACTATATGCTGTGGTACTATATGCTGTGGTACTATATGCTGTGGTACTATATGCTGTGGTACTATATGCTGTGGTACTATATGCTGTGGTACTATATGCTGTGGTACTATATGCTGTGGTACTATATGCTGTGGTACTATATGCTGTGGTACTATATGCTGTGGTACTATATGCTGTGGTATTATATGCTGTATACTGTGCATGTGGAGTCTTGATCTATCACTCATACACACACACACATACTGTCAATGGGGAACACTTTCTTCAATATTAATTACTTTGTACCCAAATCTAGTCTCATTAATTTGCAGATCTTACCAACATCTTCATGACAGTTACAACTTGAAAGATTACCGACCACCGAGGAACAGCACCCCCAACATGCGGAACAGCTCTGTCACAACCATGCTTCTTTCAGGAGAAATTTCACTTATCAGAGTGCTAATCACTGCAGAAAGAAGAGTGATTTACTTTTTTTGCTAAAAAGTTAGTGGAACCGTGCCCCCCTCCCCCTTGTAAATGTGCCGCAGTTCCCTTCGAATACTATGACAACAAAATTCCCACGCATGTGCATTTCTTTTGGAAATTAGGTCATATTTGCATGGACAAAGAGACCATGGCCTAGAAGTTTTTAATGCTTTCACAATTGTATGAAGTACAGCCAGTCCTTGGGTGTACTTTGGAGTATGCAGAAATAACAACATATTCTGCTTTAACCATTATGAGGGTAATAGTAAGAGGCCACACAAATTCCACACAAAGTTATAGGAACAATGAGGTGCCTACCAGATTTTGAAAATCCCTCCCAAAAAATTGTAGGGAGAGAATTCCCCACCAGCTTTAATTCCTTAAGTGCTAACACTGTCACTTGTCTCGAAAATAAACCAGCAGTAAACTGAGAAATGCTTCCTGCTAGGAGTAGGGGTGAGGACGGGTTTAGGGAGCTCAAAGTACCTTTCTGTAGTTTCAGTAATGCTAGTAGTATTAGTAAAGTAAATAATACTTCAGTAAACCAAAATGGCTATATCGCAAGTTTATACAAAAAAAAAAAGATAACTACAATGTGCAATTTTCTTGAAGTCATAATTGCATTTAATGAAATGTTTAAACTTTCCAATCCCTACCACAATATCTGTACCACCCTATCTATGTTGTATTTACAGTATGCTATCACTGACAAGGTTTGAAACATGACACAACATGTTTTCCTTCAAACTATGCATAATACATTTCTTGCCACACCTACCAAACAAAACAATAGTAAAGGGAAGAAGTGTTAGAAGTGGTCAATGTTCATCATAGCAGTTTGTGGTACTAAAAATTAAAAAAAAACCTAGTAAACACAAACATATGAAGTTTTGTATTTAAAAGCAAAATGAAATTGAATTGAAACATGAAAACAATGCCAGTCACAGATAGATTAATTGGCTACTGCATCCAAATTCTATTTCAGCAAAACTGCAATTTTGGGAAGATCCCCTTTGCTCTTTGTACGGTGTAGGATGGGAGAGGATACAGGAGGGGGGGAGAATGGGTGGATGTTAAGAAAAGTAAAAAAGAGAGAGATATTCAATGTTTTTCGACATTTACAGGAAAAACCAGCAACTATCTGGATAACCTTGATTTCCCTACACACAGCCCTTTGTCTCTTCAATGAAACTAAGAGGGCTGTCTTGTATTACATCACATGACACTATATTTCACATTCACATAATAGAGCTGGGAGTCTTTCTGTTGACTGTTTATGACTTCTTCAGGACTCCATCTGAGAGTAATTCTCTACTCCTTGCACTGATCACCAATCTCAGTTTAAGAACAAACTGTAAACATATGAAACACTTAAAGAGGAAAGAAATGTAAAATGCATCATGGAACCTTAAAAGCTGAGATGCTGGGAAGAGTGGAGGGGACCAGGAGAATTTGTCATATCTTTTAATTTTTCCAACACACTCAAAATTTTTGGTGTGAACAGGGAGGAGCTCATATGGGAAAATGGAGGCTCCCAAACATCCTAGAGGAAGAGAACTTGGGGATCCAATGACAGGAAAATCCATTGGGATTCCAACCAAAAGTCCCAAAAGTTGGTTATAATTACTCAAAAATCTGTTTCACTGAACTGAGTGGTGAAATTAGCCAACCACCATTTGCGAGTGGTAATTAGAGTAGGAGGCAATATTCCAGGTAGTATTCAGGGAAAGTTTCAGGTCAAAGGTTACCAGTCAACTTAAGCATGGACAGATTCCGGGTGCAATGTTAGAGATCTATAGGTAAGTGATGGTACAAAGTAATTTTTTACAATACTTCCCCTCGCCTATAAGCGTCTCCATTTTATGGTCCCTCCTGTTTGACTGAGCCAATCTCTAGACCTCCACCGACCCTTGCTATACTGTGAGATATCCAGATGAAGTATCTCTCATGATCCCAAGACTTGAGACTGAAAATGCATGGTGATCGCAAATTTACAGGACTTACCCTCTGGAATCCTTTGCCAGGATCAATTAAGGGACCAGTACAGTTTAAATCTAGTCTTAAACTCATTATTTTTTTTTCTATTTATCCCACTGAGTACATTTACACACTGGTCAGCATACTGTATCTGTTTAGCTAAATGAATCTTCAAAAACAGTGCTAAGAAAATTCATTTCTAAACTTGAATAAACCTGGTAAGTTTTGGCAGATATCATATAACCTAGCTACTTTAAACCAGTCAAAAAACTTAAACGAACCAACACCCAAATTAACCTAGAAACTAAAATACATTTACAACAATCCTTAATTTAACAAAATATTGCTCATCTGGCAAAATATGCAAGATGTTCATCAATTCATATTATTGCATAATGGTCGATAAAACTCAGAAACCTCAAATCAGAATAAAAAAAAAAGCCCAAAAAGCCAGTTTGTTGGATCGACGACAATAACGAGACAAAGAGGCGTGCAAAGTTTTACCTATCGATCTGATTAATTTCTCGGTATCCATCCACGGGTTTCTCACAGTGTTGTACTTCGACGTCCCTTAAAAGTATCAGTCAGAAGGTCTACTCTGCGCAACATCACACCGCTGTCACGGTTTCTCCTCAATTGTCAATATCATCCTCCTGGAATAATTTTCTCCCATCGTCTCATGCAGCAGGAGTGCCGCATCCATCTGTGTACACACACACAAACCTGGGATGAAAAACAATAACAACAGAGAAATTGAAAAACTGAAAAAAAAAAAAAAGGCAGGTTGCTTTATGGATATTTTTAAGCTAATTATTCAGAACATCTGGACGGTTCGTTACAGTCAGTTTTAATTGGTTTGGATCATGTGGTGAGGAGTGATAGTAATACTTCATATAGTTAAACATATGTCTGTTGTCTCAATGTTAACTGGAACATACAGTACTGTGAATGCTGGGAAACGACACTTTCATATATATTAAGACTACCCTGCTGAACGGATCTCAAAGGAACATAACCTTCCGCCGGGTTTTTGCACAAAGTCACAATTTACTTTTGGAGAATGGTGATTAATACTTAAAACAATTGCACAGCAATTGTTAATTACACCGAGCAGATCGAAAACAGATGGATATATACAGCTAGGTCAGGGGGAGAGCGGAGTCATGAGAAGCAATGCCGGTGACATTTTAACCGATTGCAATCATCAGAGTGTGGACGTCCTCTTCGGCAATCAATTTGACACCGTCTGCCACATGTGCCCTGACACAATGTAGGAGTGCAGTGTAAAACACACTGGTGTTTCATCCTGGTACTTATAATCATACAGCAACAGAGTGTACAGTGTCTGGCATTCAAGTTTATGATACAGTTCTAACTTACCACTGTAACCAGAGAATCCAGAATTTGGCTAATTGTGCCAACAATTACCAAACATAACAATCAGGCCAATTTATCAAAGGCTACTTTTGTTTTATTTGCGGCAACTGGCATTTCTGCTATAAAGGAGAAAAAGTTGTAATAAATGAGCTGCCTGACAAGAAAAGGGATCCCATACTTTGCAAGTCCAATTTTGTTCACGACGACCTGTCCTGCGGTGACCATATTTTGGTATCAAACAAGTGATATTTTGGTCAAGGATATGGTTTGTGAAATATTAAAGCAGAGGATTTCCAGGGAGAATCCAGAGTCCATCAGACTGGGAAAGAAGATTAAAGTGGTTTTAGCTAAAGTAATGGCCTTTTTACCTGCAATGTTTGGTAATTACAATGAAATGATTCAGGCCAAATTACACTGACGTTTCTCTAGAAAATCAAAGCATTTTTTGTAGTATTATTATTTTTATTAATTTATTATTTACATACGTATAATACAATACCATATAATATTACTTTTATTAGTAGTGTAAGCATGGATTTTAACCAAAGTGTACCGGTATGTTAATTTAATTTTGCTAGGTTTGAATATCTGCATGACAGCTTCCTAACTCACCTGGTATGAAACCACTAACAGAAATTTGATATTGTGTTAAAATGTGAACTATTGTTCATAAATATACAATTTCACCATATTTTTAAAGTCAGGATCAACTCCATTGATGTCGAAGATATCTGTATTTCATTTAAATCTATCCAACAAAATAAAGTACACTTATTTCGATATATACAATAGTTTTGCATAATAATTTAAATTTATGTATTTCCTTAATGATCGAAGTCTTTTATAGTGAACTTTCCAGGACATTACAAAATTGGTCCCCAACGAGGAGCATTGCATCGTTCGAGAGTAGTTTAAATGTCACCAGAGGATATGTGACACTTCTGAAGTGACTGTGTGCTGTGTTGTAAGGCAGGTAAGTGATCAGAGAAGTAAATCGTTAAAAACGAGTAATTGATGATTATATGTAAAAAAAAAAGGAATATTTTCATAAATGACTACATTAATGTACTTGTAACTACATGAGGTGTTTGAAGAATATCCTTCATAATTACATTTCTTGATCTTATCTCAAAACAGCTGTACATTCTACTGGAATATCTAAGCAGTTAGTGCCTCTCCCCTCCCCCCCCTCCCCCCCGCTGGTCACAATGTCAAGTCAGAGCTGAATACGCTCTATACCTTTCATTCTGTTCTTTGAAAGGGAAATGAGGCATTTGTTTTACAGAAAACAATCATATTTTAAAACCAATGTTTGTGGACACAGAATGATAGAATTAACCACAATAAGGAAGGACGATGGTCTCCGTTATAACCAAAAAGTTTCTCACAGACAGAAATTCAGTTACTAATTGTTGCCCAAGAATAATTTGTTCACCCAAAATTTCTAAAATTCAAATGAGGCATCGTCTGTCTTTCATCACATTTTGAAAATTCACTGTTTGTTGTCTTTTGTTTCAAATGTTCAAACACTCAATTAAAAATATCCCCCACTCAAAGTTTCACAGTTTTAAAACTTTTCAATACTTTTCCTCTCTTTATTTGGGATGAGGGCAGGGTGGGTAGAGGGGGTGAATGAGAATTAAGAGGAGTGCCCCATTGTCACACTGCACTACTTTATTTAACACAGCATATACATAAAACAGTTCAAGATATATGCAGACAAAAACACAGAAGCCAATACTGGCAGGGAAAGGTTACTGCGCCAGTATCGAAGTAGATTTGAAGGTACAAAGTGCCAATACAATAACCAAAGATTCTCAAAAATTCATCATAGCATTATGTTGAGTCGCATTCTAACTGCACACATTTGTGATATTCCATAAATACAGGGGGGAGACCAAACAGAAGCAGTTTGGAATTTATTGATAGTGACACCAGAAAAAAAAAAAAATAATGGCCCTCTGAGTTCATTTACAGAGTGAATGAAAAGTGTGACAGCTGGCTGTTCTATTACACTGTCATATAGTACTATGTACTATTTATTGCATTCAATGTAGAAAAAATGGGAAAAAAATCCATCCCCTCATTGCTACCTTCTCAATGGCTGCTTTCCCTCAAATTTTGAAAAAAAAAAACAAGCTTGAGATTGCATTCCATTCTCCAAGGGTAAATGTTTCTACAAGTAAAGGTCTAAAGTGTTGCAAAAACAAAAAGAAAAAAAAAATCTGCATACCTAACTGGTATACCCAACAAATATATGTTACATTAGATTATCAAATTACGACTGTTACATATCCCAAACACCTCATTGTTCACAATAGGGTTGTAACCATTAGCAAATTTTCAAAATTATTTTCCTTTCTTTGATTTACCGTATAAAACAAATACAGTAGTACCTTGATATCAATATATGACTGTAGTTCATGTCTGTAAGGAAAAGTTTAAAATATATTGGGGGGAAAAAAAAATTGCAAATTAAACATTTGAGCCAAAAAATTCATCAACCAGACCAAGGAAGGTCAGACTCGTCACCAGACCACATACTACGCACATATGTACACGCATGTGTTACTAAATCATGCACCCTTTCACACACAGTTGAGCGTGTGTTTATCGTTACAGTGAAACCTATGTGTTGCCTTCACAGTCAGTTCACAATGTCTCTCTCACTGCCACCATCTGCATATCAGTCTTCTAAAAGCATTAAAAAAAAAATATACTATCATGATGAATTTTTTTCTTCCTCATTAATAAAGAGTTGCTAGGGTTCTAAAAAAAAAAGGAATATAAAATGAGGCTTGCACATATTTTTGCTGGCATCTGCTGCAATAAACATTGATAGCACACATGTGCCAGTTGCCCGCAAGTGGGTATTTATTCGACTTTGAAAGAACGCTCGCACGATAAAGAAACAGAGAGAGAGAAAAAAAAAAGCAAGAGCTTAGCAATGATGGCGACCGTCTATTCTGCATGCGTAAAATAGGATACATCGTTGGGGGCTGCTGGCTGCTGCATGCAGCAGCCAGCAGTATAGTTAATATGTACCTGGAGGCAGATTCAACACCTGCTGCCCCTCGACACACCCCAAAATAAACACCAGAGGACCGTTTTCAAGTTGACTAAAGTCCAACTGTTAACTGTCTTCCTTTCTTTATCATTAATATTTTTTTTCTATTTATGAATTGGTGGTGGAGGAACACCTGCCTTTGAGGTATGTGCACCTTTTGGAACCATAAAATAATTAGACCAAAAGTCATCCCATTTACAAATCATACTGAAATCAAACTTCCAGCAAAGAGCTGATTCTCAGAAAACTTTTACAAACAAGAGCCTCTTTATATATTTGCTAAAACTTTTATGAGCATAAGAATGAGGGTTCTTGGTTAAAGACAATTTCGAAATAAAAAACCAAGACATTCTATCAAATATAAAAACTAAGATACTTCTTACATTACTTCACAAAGTTTCATTTATGAGATGTAAACTGGACCGTTTTAATTCAAAATATGCTTTTTTATAGTTCTTTAGTATGATTTGATTACCAAGAAATCCAAGACATTCTATCAAATATAAAACTATACTTGTTCCATTACTTCACAAAGTTTCATTTGTAAAATGTAAAGTGGACAGTTTTTATTCAAAATGTGTCTTTCTTCTCATCGTTATAATTTGAGCCAGATTTATTCTTAACTTACACTTTAAAGATTCTATTCATTACCAGCTTCTAAATATCTGTACCATACATTTTGTTTTTCTTTAAGTGGAATAAAGCGTTAGTTTTGCAGAAAAAAGAATCATTTTTGAAACCGATGTTTATGGACACTGAATGATAGTAGTCATCTTTTCCAGAAGTTAAGTTTCTTAGAGAGACAAACTCACCTATTTAATGCTCAAGAACAACTTGTTCACCTAAACTATTCAATAATTGCTAATGATGTATCTTATGTAACTCATCTAATGTATTGTTTTGAGGAGATGATTGGCTTATGGAGCTGTTCATTGATGAATCTGAATGGTTAACAATGATTAATACAACTTTCTTTGCATTATAAACACTGCATAATAAGCAAAAACTAAGTAAAAAAAAGTGGCAAGCGTTGACATTAAGGTGATACATGATAGTTTACAACACTATCATACATTGTTAGTCTTTTAACTTTTTTAACCTGTTTAAACATAAAGTAGAGCAGACAACATTTGACACTTTTCCTAATTTTTGTGGAGATGAAGATATATTTTGTACACATATGTATACAAACTTGCAATGTACGTCCAGTACAGATATTTTGTTAAAATCTCATTTTACTGTTATTAAGAGTTGATATCACCTTCTTGTAAGCTTAGGCTTACAAAGCCTGTATCTTCTAAATATGGCTGGAAACATTTCTATTTACTTCTTATTTATCTAATTATTTGTTTACTTTTTGAAATGGGTGGAAGGTGGTTGATGAACTGTTAGTAGGTTTACTTGTCTTGTTCTTTCAAAGAACAGTCTGTCAAATGGGAAAGAAACAAAAATCAACAAAGAATCAACTCCTTAGTCTGAGATATATTCCATTCTTCTTGAATCACTTTAATCATCATAGATGTTTGACATATAATATTTGCTTTGATTTGATATTTTTTTAACTCTACAAATCTCTGCCAAAGACACTGATTTTCTTTTCAAACCTTCCACTAAGCTAGATGACTAAGGAAATTCTTACAACACTGTTTGTTTTGCAAGCTTCCATGTCCTTTCAAGCATTTTATGACTTTTAAGACTTTTATAACTCTTCTTCCATGATACTTCATTGTTTTTTTTTTTCATATTTTTGTCATTTTAAGGTCTCCAAGCCTTTGTGGGGTCTTTTCAAGCATTTTGTGTCTTTTCAATTTTTTTCTTAACCATTTTATGACTTCATGTTTTTCATGTCTCCTGTATTCTTTCAAGCCTCCAATATCTTTTCAAGCTTTTTGTATACTTTTAAACATTTCAATATCTTTTCAAACCAACAATAAACATCTGAAGTCATGATAGAATAATGGATAACTCTACCTTTTTGTAAGTCTTCAGTGAACTTGAATTAACTTATCCAAAATTTGTTCAATTGGCCACACACTTAATTTCATTTAATGTTTAAATGCTGAACTGGAGAAGCAAAATTAAAAAAAGATATACTGCATGCGCAGAAAAAAAAAAAAAAGATGCAAAAAGTGATTTACAGGATACTAACATTGGAAGCAAATGTGACTCATAATTCAGAGAAGAAACAAATCACATGAAATTATTGTCACATACGGTAACATCTCTCCATCTAGAAATTTAGTATTTTTGCAGAAGAATTCATCAACAGGGTCACTGCCCTGATTTCTGAACTGAAATTAATCAGAGTAAGTTTTGCAACCAATTGCATTTTTGTTTCTCTCTTTGTAAAAATGCAGTATCAATATTGTGAAAATGTTTATTAAATAAAACAATAAATAAAACAACATAAACAAGGGCAACAAGAAGGACAAAAACTTTTCTTTTTCTTTTTGTGGTAAAACAGAAAAACATATATGGGGGAGAAAAAAAGTCCCCAACCTAAACATAATTTGGTGTTGAGTCATTACTTGATAACTGGATAAATCCATTCCCCAAGGAGACTTAAAATATTCCAACCTATCCAGTTACTCCAGTCTGAACCATGAGTTGCTCCAGCGAGACCAATCCATCTTCCTGAAAAAACTCAAAAACATTAAAAAAAAGAAGAAGAAGAAGAAGAAAAAGAAAGGAGACAAAATTTCAAAGAGCCAATGAGGCCTAATTGATAGTTAGTAAAGATTGCTTCTGGCAATCCTCCATATTCACCATTTCTTTGGTCTATCAGTGGGTTTAATTTCCTGAAAGGCTTCTTCAGACTTAAGCCTGTAAAAACATGTGGGAGAGAAAGAGCGAACAACTCGCGCAGAGAAAAAGAGAGAAAAAGTGAGGGAGAAGTGGTGGGGGGGGTTAAAAACATTTAAGATCCCCCACTCTGTTGATATCATTAAGTTAGACCTGCATGAATTTTGATACTTCCACTCTATGAACGAATCTAGTTTATGTCTCTACACTTCCACCCTTTTCCTTCTTCTGTATTTTTATTTATTATTTTTTTTTATAGCAATCTTCTTTTCCAAAGTGATCAGCTCTCAGTATGATGAATGGCATCCTTCATGCTTGGATGGTGTTTGCCAGCCGCTCTCCTCGCTTCCCTAATTTACATATGAATAACCTTCCCTCTGAAGTGAGGTTTGTGTTACTTTGGGCTGGTAGACACCAATCTTAACGAGATTTAGCTTTTTCTTTTTCCTTTTTTCCCTTTTCGAGGGTAAAATAAGAGACGAAAACGATGAAATCTTTGGTGTGTTTCTCCTTCAGGCTGTTAATCATCTTCAATTCGGGTGTTCGCACATGGTTTTGGTCAGGGGGACGACTTTTCTTTCTTTTTCTGGTTTATTTTGTAGGATTCACAGTGTTTTCCCAAGGGAAACTTTCTCTCGTTTATTACAGCAAAGGGAAAAATAAAGGAATCACTTCTTTTTTATCTTCTTTGGCATATGCAAGTTTTAAATACAAAGAAGAAAAAGAAACGAAATGAACCAAAAATTTACAGAGTGAATTTTGGAGAGGAAATGATGGTTGGGGGCAGATGAACTGTACTTTAGGGGACAGGCAGAAAGATTGCTATTCTTCCATTTAATGTGGTGGAATAGGTGCCAATTTTCAGGGGAAACTGTCGTTTTCTTTACTATTTTTTTTTTTTTTTTGAGAAAAGCAACTGCAGTCGCTCATTAGAGTAAGAGATATAAATAAACTTTCCTCGTGGCTGACAGACCTAATCAAATCATGAGAAGTGAATAATGCATGATGTGGGCGAGAGTGACGACGACGACTACGCAGTTGTTGCTTAACTACTGTGACAATCCTGGAGGTACATAACACATGATCATGATGGTTGAAAATGATGGCTCAGTGTGTAAATTTGTCATACCCCCAAAAAAAACTCAAGACAGAAACTTGTTCTTGGCATCAAAATCTGGGAAATAAAAAATTTGGCAGTGTCTTCATTACAAGAATTCGGTTGGCCACAGCCGGAACACACATGACCGACCTCAAACATTTGGCAAGTTTTATCACTTTCATAGATGCATCGATATTTGTTCATGGATTTCTAATCATTAACTTTTATCCCAACTCGACTGTTCTCCAAAGCAAGAAAGAAAATTATGGTATCACCATTGTAACATGAACAATAAAATCAAAACTACATTCAAGGACAGCTTATTGGCTAAACCCAGATGCCGCTACAAATGTCCAATCCCAATTATGCCAGCACGAGAAAAATTTGGCAAAAAAAAGAATCATTTGAGGAGGGAGATAATCATTCTGATTCAAGACATTGTTTACTCAAATTTTCTGTTAAAAGGAATCTGTTAAAAAAAAAAAATCTGTTAAAAGGCTTGACATCTTAAAAGAAACAAAACTTAGATGACTAAATAAGGATATTCAGTTTTTACGATAAAGTGAATTTATAGACAACTTTTAAATTGCTTCTTGTCACTTTTGAAATGTAAGCGAGACATTGCACTTTATCCGTAGGTCAAAAATTAAACATTTAAATGAATTAAAAAAAAACCTTATTATAGTATCATGCAGAAGGCCTTGTCAATAAAACAAAACCATACTTAAGCCTTTGGAGAAATAAGTATAGGAGACTATAAGAGGAATAATGATGAAAAAATGTTTTGTGGTACAAATTAAAAGTCAGAGAAAAACCCAAATCATCAACCAAATATAGAAAAATGTGATGTAGTAATGACTGAATATTTGAAAACTGTGATCGCTATGCAGTATTGGGTATACATATGGGAAGATCACTTTGTATTGACAGTTATTATTGTTTTAAAATGAATAAATTTATAGGCAATGACCAACTTTCCTTCTTGATCTGTCCAAGTCATTCTCATCCATGTGAGCAGTATGGGCATCACAGGATGAGGACACCAAACAATGGGCATCACAGGATGAGGCTACCAAATAATGGGCATCACAGGATTAGGATACCAAATAATGGGCATCAAAGGATGAGGATACCAAATAATGGGCATCACAGGATGAGGATACCAAATAATGGGCACCAAAGGATGAGGATACAAAATAGTGGGCATCACAGGATGAGGCTACCAAATAGTGGGCATCACAGGATAAGGCTACCAAATAATGGGCATCACAGGATGAGGCTACCAAATAATGGGCATCACAGATAAGGCTACCAAATAGTGGGCATCACAGGATGAGGCTACCAAATAGTGGGCATCACAGGATAAGGCTACCAAATAATGGGCATCACAGGATGAGGCTACCAAATAATGGGCACCACAGATAAGGCTACCAAATAGTGGGCATCACAGGATGAGGCTACCATATAATGGGCATCACAGGATGAGGATACCAAGTAATGGGCATCACAGGATGAGGCTACCAAATGATGGGTATCACAGGATAAGGATACCAAATAATGGGCATCGCAGGATAAGGCTACAAATAATGGGAGTCACAGGATGAGGCTACCAAATAATGGGCATCACAGGATGAGGATACCAAATAATGGGCATCACAGGATAAGGCTACCAAATATTTGACAGCAAGGCGGTACTTCCAAGACTGTCTCATACTGCTTGCTTCATACTTGAAATAAAGGGGTGCCTTAATAATCTATTTAAAAATGGAAAGGTTTAAAAAAAGTGAGAAACCTTTTCAATGACTATCACAGTGGAATAGGCCTTCTTCAATCCGTATCTGGTAAAATCCTTGTGACACTTCTGGCAAATGTACTCCTTGACTTCACTAACAGTTATAAAATGTTATGCTTTTACACATTATTGTTAATCATAAGCTAACTTTCGACAAAGATTTTTGCATTTTGTGAGGAATCATGAATGACAGTTTTACAGTAGTAGTTGTCCTTTGGATTCAACCATGTACTTCAATGAGACTTATACTGTCATCTTCTGTGTCCTTTATTAATTGTCAAAAAAGTAAAGGCAAAAGACCTCATGGTCCATCCAATTTCAAAACTTTGCACAAATTGATAAAAAAAAAAAATTAGATCCATCAACTTATCCAACAACTAGGGAATGTATCAATAATTGGATCGGACATCGGATCAGGCCAGCATCGAAAAACATCAGATCAGCAAAATTTAGATGCTGATGTTTGTGAACATTCAGCAGTCTGCAATAATTTGCAGCGGGGTGGTCTGAGAAGGATCAGAATTGAGAAATTCCCCATGAAGGCAGGATAAAAGTATATACATGTATATATCTGCAGAATCGTTAAAAAAGCAAAGCACTCAAAAGACTATATCATACATAAAATGAAAACTTATCAGGGGAAGAACATGCTTGATAGATAAAATATCGGATCAGATATCGGCTGGCATTGTGATGAAAATGTCGACCACTGGATCGGCAGAGGAAAACCACATCGGTTAACCCCATACTACAAACAGATCACCTGCTCAACCCACTGTGAAAGTGAAGTCAGCAATTTTAATTTTAAACTACAAATAATATTTCACAAGTGGCTATAATTCTAGCTCTCTCACTCTTCCACCAAAGTCTGACCTTTTTGGAGAGGATATATTGATTCTTCATTGCAAGCCATTTTCTGGGGATTCCGACTTTGTTTTCTTTCTGAAAGTGTCGGCAAACCTCACATAAGAATTCCTGCTCAATGAGAGACTGTGTTCAATCTGCCCTAGGGCTCCTACTTCCAAAGGACTTTAAACTTATAGTTTCTTGGTTCAAATTAACTGCTTTCATAATTTTCATAAATTTATGTTTTCATCCTCATGGAGCAACAAAACTCCTTGAATACAGGTCGCTTGAAACAGATTGGATAAGTGATAGGTATGAAATGACACTGTAATGTTGAGTGCTACTTGGCACCTGCCTGCATATGGAAACTTAAAGCATTTATAAAAACTTTTCTTTTTTTTAAAGGAAACACATAAGTCATCATGACAATACTTTCTGATTTTTATTTTGTTCTGCACATTTCAAACTACCATGTTACCATGGCAACTTCAGTCTCTATAATTTGAGTCCAGAGTATCTAGGAAAGTGAAGGTGGTCAGTAGTTGGAATGAAAATTTTAATAACTATACGAGAGTTCAACACAACTATAAACAGAAAACAAATGAGTTTTGCACTCCATGCAGTTTCAATCAAATCTCAAAAGAATTGTCGAGGTGATTTAAGTCATCTAACAGGATTTGTCATATTAAATCTCATTACTACTATTTTGCAGCAATTTACCCATTTCAACTGAATTCCATTTTCTTTCTGTTTTCTGTTTTGTGTTTTACTTTTTTTTTTCTTGTTCTGTCATGCCAAGTATGTAATATTTCATCCAAATCTAGCATACCGAGCTCAATTTAATGTTTCCACATGATGACAAAAAGTTTCAATTTCCACTCAAGACACATATATTTTGAGGGTATATGTTTGGCATATGTTTTGAGGGTCTGAAAAAAAGAAAAAATCAATCTTTGTAAACAAGTATCTAACATTACGACACCCACTACACAAAATACATTCGAGTAGAATATGCAGTTGCATAAATAGTGCTGAGAAGGCTTATCGTCTGCCTTTAAATTAGGACTAGCTGAAGAAGAATGAAATGGACGGTGCACAATCAGGGCAACATTTAGTGCCACAGGTGTATAATGAAATGAACAAAATCTATCTTCCTCCTCCGATGGACATGATGCTTTTGAGACAATAATTGTAAACTTCACACTGTAGACTGGTCTACACATGAATTATGCAACATTGCACCTGCACTGGCTAAGAATATAGCAAAGATACTGCATGCAGAAAGATGCTTGAATATTGTAACCCAATTCAATTTGCAAAGAAAGAAAACCCAGTTACTGGTCTAGTGTATCTTCAACCAGGGAGTTGCATTAACAAAGTTGACAGACCTGTGAAAGATTTACCGAACCAATTCATTCAGTGTTTGCTGAATTACAAGTACCAGCCAGTTATAGAACAAAAGGTAACAAAGACAATTTGAAGAAATCTATCTTCTGAGACTTTCTAAACCAAGAAGCAAGAAATGGAAAAACTGCACAGATTATTAACATGATGCATTCTTATCTATATACATAAATTTGCAAACGAATCATAATTTTTTTAAATTAGGCACAAACTGAACTTCATCGTCATTTGTCATGGATGATATTAAGTTTGACTGAATGTGTTGCATTCAGTAATCACATTTCAAATGCCATACATGTTGTTGTAACATAAAATGAGCAACTAACGGCAAAGAACATTAATATCCTACATGTGACATGGAAATATTTGAAAACAAACTAATAAATAACAGAAATATATAAGACATGAAAATGGTGCAAACTGTATACAAAATGTTCAGGTCCCCCCATTGATGTACATTTTGTTCAATAACACACATACTTTATTCCATCTTTGATGATGATGTAATTGCAGTTAGTGTCACACACTTAACACATCCACAGTAAAAATAGGTATTTTGCAGTGCTTGTACCTGAAGGGTGAGAGAAGTTACAACAAAAGATTGAGAGAGATGAGGGGACCAGCGGAAACTTGGTGGTCCTTTTGTAAATGGTCCACTGTGTCCACGATCACCAAATATTTCAAACCTGTAAATGCTTTCATGAGGTTAGATCACCACTAAAATATTTCATTAATATGCTTTTTTTGACAGATTAATTCTCATTGGAGGGGGCTAACAACAAACGTATTTATCAATCCCTCAATGCTCACTCAGTTAACTTGCTTATGACCATTTGCAACACACCAAATGGCATTTTTTTTTATTATTTTGGTTAATTTTGCAGATGGAAAAAAAAATGTCAAACTGAACACCTGCCAAAGGTAACTCCAACAAATCATTCAAAGTTTGAAAAAAAAAGAAAGAGAGTGAAGCATATATGTTTTGCTGTAATCCTCTGTGGGAAAGTAGGAAATAAATAAAAAAGATAAAAGATAAATCAAATTTCTTCCTAAGAATTTCTTTTGCCAAGTAAACCAATTAACATGCATAATCCATAATAGCCAAATGACAGGACAAATGAAAAAAAAATATTTTTCCCACAGTCTGCTAGCTGACAGCTGTTAGAAATTATGCAACCATCCCACAATGCAACAGTCCTTCCTTTGTTGACATCAACTAATACTGAACAGAAGTACAATGGCTAAAAATATGGTGAAGATGAAAGACAGTACAAATGTATTTTATATTTAGACCATGCATGCACACTTTGCCCTAATCTTTTCCATTCTCACGGCCAGCCATTCGGGGCAGAACTTAATTACAAAAGCTGCTACGAACTACGCTGCAGCTTGCCGTCAAAGAAACACGAGCACCCTTTCTGCCACATGCACTAGCTTAATTAGATGAGATACCCTGTATGGACTTTGAGCAGGGACACGTTTCTCACACAGTCCCAGGTTTTATAATCACCCTGGGACAAGCTCCTAGGCTCACCACCTTGCTTTGTCATGTAAATGAACCTCATGCTAGGCACACGCCAAGTTTCGCTTGACTGCCATGACTGAAAAAACTACTTTGTGTATACAGCCACAGCCACGCTTACCATCTGCCAGCTAATTTCTTTCAACTTGTTTGTTCACGGGGAAAAGAATTTGGAGAACCTCACGCAAAGCTGGCAGAACTGAGGTCGAAAAGATATGGCTGGCAGAGTGGTGTTATATGACAACAAGATGGGAAGACCATAGAGTTGGTTGCAAAGAATTCTGAGGGGGAGTTGTGGTCCTCTCTATTTTATCTTTCACTCTGTTCTTGAAAAAAAAAAAAGGAATTTTTGTTTAGAGCATATTTTTCCATATGATGTGAAACTGACAGTGGTAGGTTAAGCATGTTAAGCATTTTGAAAAGATGTACCGAGAAAAACTGAGATAGGTGATAAAGGATCCACCCTTTAGTCATAATAATGAAGACGACTCTGGAATTGGTTATCATCACTTCTAAAAGTATGGAGAAGATGATACTGCATTTATCAGGGGCAAGGGAAATAAAACATAATCAGAGGTGGGAAATAAAACATCTGCCAGCCTTTCCCTAGCAGATCTTGTCACCAGGACAATGATTCTACCTGGATGACAAAGTAAACTAGAATAAAACTAGAAGTGTTTGGAGTTGTTCTGGGTACATCCTACACACACCTCCAGAAAAAAACATCCTCTGCATTAACATCCCTGCATTGACTGAATCCATACCATTTTCTCTTTCAACGCACTCACCCCCTCCCTTCGACCCCCCACAAAAAAACTACGCTAGATGATTCTGAAATTGGAAAAACAAAATGCACTAACTGATTGAGCTAGAGATGGATAGGTAGGAGGGATGGAGGAGGGAGAGAAGTGGGTTATGAAAAAGGACAGTTTGTGAGAAATGGGATATGGAGGACAGGTCATGAAACAGGTTTAACAAAAGGTACAGTGCGATTAATTTAGGTTTAGTTATCAACCAGAAAGAGAAATATCACATTAGAGGACAATGAAAGAAATACACATTTGGGTGGGAGGAGGGGGGGGGGGGGGGAGAGGGAGACTGAATAAGCTGGAAACTAGTACAGTTAGTCAGAATGCCAAAGGGGACAGAACACTAGGTAGAAAATATTGATCATCAGATGTGTCTGTTTAATTACAGGATTAATAGACTACCAATATGGTCTACACTGTAATGATCGCATTACAAATTAAGCGAAATGGTCATGAAATCATATATCTGTACAAAAGCTCGGAGAGAACTCATCGAAAGATGATATGAGGATCAGCAGCCAGCAGATGCAGATGACTTGGGTTCATCCTGGGAGCTTTTTAAATCCCAAGGTGTCTGGCTGGAATCAGTTTCCATAAAGCTAGTCATTGCTTTGCTGTCTCCCTTTCAACTATCACAAGGAAGGGGGGTCAACAAATGAAAAGGTCAATATACTTCTAGTTTTTTCTTTTTTTTTCCTTTCAATGGGTTAAAAGTTTGATAAAGTGGCCATCGATCAAGTATATATGACCAAATCAAGTATTTGTCGTCTCCTTTTGTTTACATGCTTTCGATCAAAATGAAAGTTGGATTTTAATCCTGTCTGGCACTGAGAAATTAAGCTCACAATGAACAGTGGGTCAAAAACAAGGGAGGAGTACAACTGCCCTTAAAAGGTTATAGTTGTAACTAAAAAAAATTAGACTGTCAATAATTCTGGGTGATTGGAATTAGATATGAAAGTGGTGACTCTACAAACAAGCTAAGGATGAAGTATTTTACAAACTTAAACTGACACAATCTTATTTGCAAGAAAGAAAAAAAAAACAGTTCTGGCTTTTAATTTAGTCATGAAGGGTACAATAGATATTGGGATGCTAGGACAATAAAATGGTAACAACAACCATAATATGTGTTACAAATCAGCCATTATTCCATTGCAGCATAAATCTGGATTACTATAGATGGTGGCACTAATACATCTCCTAACAAAGAAAAAAAAATTGTCTGAAAATGTACATGTCAATTTTTGTCATAATTGGCAACAAGATTATGAATATTTAACTTGCTTTCCATATATATGGCTGAAGGCTAATTCACATGCAACCGGTGGAAAAATTTATGTTACAGAACACGAGGATGATACACACGCCATGTTTCATGTTTTGGTAAGTGCGATGATTTATGATGTAAGAGGTGATTTGGAGAATTAATCGTAATTAGGTAATCAAATGGTTAGAAAGAAATTCATAAAACCACAAACATTTTGTACGTATGGTTAAATAAAGCTAAAAATAAACTAACAGGAAAGATAAGGCTACATTGACAATGGAAGTTTACTAACATGTTATTGACTAATACTTGCTGAATAAATGTTTTGGCATAATCACATACTATGGTAGAGAAGGTGTATGGCTGCTGAGAAAAAGTGCTGAACAGAGAAAAAAATACAAGAAGAAAAACCTTCACCACTATCTGTTTCCATCTGATCCCTATATGATGCAACCACCCTTTCCAAATTTGGCCTGCAGTATTTCATGTGCCTTTTGAACCTACAGCTGTAGTAATTAGTTTGTCTACCAATCAAGTGGATGAAAAAAAAAACTGTCATGTTAAACATAAATGTTTCCCAACTCAACTTGACATCACCAAATGGAGGAAAACTGGCAGAAATGCTTACATCTTATTATGGCAATGTTGCAAAATCTCAGGGTGAAAATTTATGTGCCTGAGGCAGCTTTTACCTGAAATTTCAGCAGGGCAAATATAGCTAGATCTCTGATTTGGAAGGAATTTTAGAAAGGAAGTTGAACAAAATGGTTCTTATTTTTTGGGATCACATTGTTCAACTTTTCAGGGACCTTCTTGTACATAATTCTGGAGGCATTGTCTATCCAAACAGAAAAAAAAAAATGATGAAAGAAATCATGTACTGTATATGCCACTAATTAGTAAGAATTAGATGAGGTTTATTAATTGTTTACTATTAAAATAACAAGTCATCTGTGTGACACAGGGGGACTGATTTAAGGTTTTGTCCAATGCTGTTGTCAGGGGGCTCAAATGTGATTTGCTGTCAAATTAGTTTGGCATGCCATGTACATTTAAATTGTCTCCAGGTTGTCTGGTTGTCTCCAGGCATTGTACAGCATACTCATGAATATCACAAGTCCCTAGGCATTACAAGTGCACTGTACAGCATATTCCTGAACATCACACACACACTCAATTTTCATGGAACACATGAAAAACGGAAGTTTCTATCTAGTTACAAACAAAACAGAACATATCAGTTTCTCTGAAAACTTTGGTGAAAAGTTGACGACCAACTTGTCGAAATATCTGGATCAGAATAATTCTAAAAGGATTGTGTCAGAACACTATAAAATTCAACACTAAATAAACTCTTTGGACAAAGACTGAACCATAAAATGATTCTCTATATGTTTGTAACATTTGGAATGTTTGTAACACTTGAAATGTTTGTACCTTTTGGAATATTTTAAACAAGGTTGCTTTTTAGTCAAGCATCTCTACGACATTAAGAAACTAACAGCAGGATCAGGGATAGGGTTCACTTTGAGGAACCCAAAAGCAATGAAGCAAGTTGTTTTTGAGTTGAACCATATCATATCAAGTTGTGAAATCTACAGCTGTCAAGTTGTGCAAACACATTGTAATCATTATCAGCAAATACACAGGGGGGGCTCAGGAATATCACAGGGATTCAGTGAGTAGAACATCTGATTCTGACCAAAGCAAACCATGTATTGATGGCATGTGATCGTGCAACAAAGATATGTTAGGTCATGACATTGTATCAAACAATTAGGCAAGTGTACTGCTAATGTCTGCATAATTTGGTGATTTTGTCTCAATAATATCATACAAAAAAAAACTCCCCAAACTATACTACAACCAGGAATGATGTACTTAATTGAGTACTATGAGGCGTTACTTTATTGTACAATCAACCTTCATTCAGATTAACGCTCAGCTATGATTCATGTACTGCTCTTTGATGCAATGATGCTTGCAATGGTCCAAAACTATATTTCAACCAAATGTTTCATTATCAAGCCTCCTTGGCTCCCATCAACATTTTCAACCAGCTCTCAAAATTACATTCATCAGCAACCTGCCAAAATTAATGTTTCAAACCTGTGAATGTGGTTTTACATACTAAGTGACAAAAGTGACTCAAAATCACATGATCAACAAACAAGCACATTGATGTTGGAAATAGAGTCACGGATAGCAGCTTAAAATAGGTGATAATTCTGAACAAAATGGATGTCTTTTTTAACCAGTTAACAAACCATGATATTTTTGGATATGAAAAGCTATATCAAACAATCAAAACATGTAACTGACAAAACTTTATTTCCTTAAAAAATCTGTCATATTTTTAATACTAAAAAAAAAAAAAAAACAGTTTTGGAGTTGGCTTATACAGTAGTTTGATCAACTGTGACCAACCATGTAGTAGGACAGGGGGGTGTTTGGGAGTCTCCTTGGAATTTGTGAAAAGAAATAAATTGTATGTTTGCCAAATTTTCAACAAAATATAGAGAATCTAGTTATAGTCACAATGTGTATAAGTTCAATGTCATGCAGATGCAATGAAAGCATTGTTTTTATTGTCATGCAGATGTGATGACAGCATTGTTTTTAATGTCACGCACATGTGATAAAAGTTTTAATGCGCACATCTGTGATAAGAGCATTGTTTTTCATTTTATGCATGTGATGAAAGCATTGTTTACAGGTACATACTATACCACCTTCAATGAGAGCATTGCATTTTATATCATGCACAGGTAATGAGGGCATTGTTTTTAATGCCATACACAAGTGATGAAAGCATTGTTTTTAATATCATGCACATGTGATGAAAGCACTAATTTTAATGTCATGCACATGTGATAAAACCAATGTCTTTAATGCCATGCACATGATGAAATCATTGTTTTACTGCACAAACCTGTGATAACAGCATTTTTTTTCTTTATATGGCATGCACATGTGATAAAAGCATTGTTTTTAATGCACACATCTGCAATAAAAGCAGTTTTCCAAGAAACTTCTCTAAACATCTGCTTTTCTAAAGGCAAACTCCTCCTATTATATCTAGATATGTTTACATTTTGTTGCAAAGGTTTTGTTTTCTTAATGCAGCCTTGAAAAATCAATTTAGCAGATACCAGAGAGATATCTTTGTGATGTATGTGACAATGTAAACATTCATGGTTTATTTAACGCCACCTGTCTAGCAGTAGAATCTATAATAGGTGCCACAATTCAATGGAGTGCTATGAACTCTTGAACAATATATTGCTCACGTGAATTTCGTTGCAAACTTTTGTTTCCCTCAAAGTGGCTGCATTTGCTGCTGACTGGCTGTCTAAAATAGATGTTGCTCATTCCTACTACAAATGAATGTAAGCAAATGTAATGCCTTGTTTACATCGTTTTAGAGTTTGTCCACTTTTGTGGGTTTCTGTGATTTGTTTAACTGAATTTTGATACTTCAGAGTAGGGTTCCTCAAATGATAGAGTGCATATGACACTCGTGGTGCATGACATGATCTAAACCTATTTCAAAAGTTTCCCTCAAAAATGAGATTATTTCAAAAAACGTCTCCCCTTTTGTAAGAATAAGGATTAGAAAAGTGGACAACCTGTCTACCATTTGCATCTGAGCCCCTTCTGAAACAAAAAAAAAAAATATTCAAAAGGTATAAGAGGACCCCTCCACATAACAGTAACAGCTGTAGTGCATTTATGTCCACATAATTTCACCATGTGGCACTTCATCAAAGTAAAGGTTACTTAAGACATTAAAAAAGATATTGAAATATGCAAACAAACATAGTTAATGTCTCATGTGTGCAACTAAAACAACTGTAATGTGTTTATTAAATTTCTGGAATGCCCAAAAAAAAAAAATTCAAAAATATTCACGTCTACAGAGTTACAGTAGTACAGAATAGAAAGATAGAAAGGAAGACATTTCAGTTATCAAATAGTGGAAACTAATTTGCAGATGTACCCTCAAGGCTAATTTCCAATACAATTACATGAAAGCATGCAATTTGGGCCTTATTGCATTGTGGACAGATTTTATCTTTCCATACCTTGAAAAGAAAGGAATAAGTGAAAACTGAAGGACCAGCAATTGAGCTCATGTTACAATTCTCCAAAAAGTTACATTCATTTTTCCGCAATTACATGAATTCTTACATTATGCTCCCTAAACGGTTAATCTTTTACTCAACCCTCCAACATTACATTGTGCAAGTAATAGCAAAGGTTTCCCACAACATGAAATATTGCCAAAAGATTTGGTGTTCACTACTACTTAGAAAGAATTCTCAACTCTTATTTGTCCATTACAGTCAGGTATACTGTGTTTTATCCTTGGATAAAAACACGGTAACTCAGGAGCAAAATTACCCGCGGATGAATAAAATAAAGCCATAGATCGACAGTGTTTTGTCATCTGCTGTCTAATGTCATGATAACAAAACAATGGTGGTGCTTTGTCTATCACGCAGGAACATGGTTGACATGTTGTTAATCATGTTATCTGTTTTGGGGGCTTGTTCTTTATTTAAAAATCCAAATTTTCTTTGTTTTCATAAAAATTTTCCTGTGCATGAATGAACATAGTTACTCAATGCTGGACCTGTGCATAAACTAGAGGATAATGCGTGGTCAGGGGGTTAGTGTTGTCACTGGGTGCACTTGGGCTGCGTCCTCATGCAGTGCTTGCGATAACCTCTGATCTTGCATTATCCTCCGCTGAATGCACAGTCCAGCGATCATTATGCAACGATTGAATGATTAAATGTGGCTTCACCTCATATTACACGGTAATTACACCGGTATCTTCTTCACACGATTGCAAGATGCATACACCCTGATTCACAAAAGCATTGAAGCGATGTTTGTTCGCCTACCAGAGCCCCACTCCTCCTCTCAAACCATACAATTCTTAGCATACAATATCAAAGATGCTACAGTATTAGTTACTACTTAATAAAACTAATTCAATTCATTATTCCCTCCCAAAAGACAAAGCCATACTTAGCCAAACTAAAGCAAAACAGACCAATAGGTGACTCATCCACCCTTTGTAACAATCAATGTTCATAAATTGAACAAACCAGAATTTAGTATAAATACACATTTTTGTTTTCTGATATTCTATCTCTGTTTTGATACCTTCTTTCTTCTCTATTTCAATTTGTTTCCCTTTTCAAATTGCAGATTGCTTGTTCAAATTCCAAAGATTTCAATCGATGATAACCGTCAGACTTAACCACCGAGATGTAGCAGCTCAAATAAGCAGATAGATCAATAGCTAAGCGTGTTGTATTTACTGAGAGATATTGTAATAAAACATTTGCAATAGTTGGTTAACAACAGTAAAAACAAGTAGAATTGACTTTGCCAGGTTTTGATTTCCACCCATTTGGGTAAGTCTAAACTTCCCTTTGTATGTAAACGTTCAACCGAGAACAGCCACGGTTATTGACGGGTAAAGCGCTCCCTTTTGAATTAATATAAAGGGCTTATACCTGGCAGGTGTGCTCCAAATACAATTTAAGTTGCGACTTATATTTTTTTTGGGGGGTGATGGAATAGCCCTCTAGCCATAAATTGGGACAAATGATCTGATAAAAGATAACTTCCAAAGTGCAATACAAAGAAAAAAACAGAAAAGAAAGAATAAAATTATACAAAAAAGGAACTAAATTGTCAATTAAAGTAATAAAAGTACTACGTTACTCTCATTTTAATGACATATGGTTGTAAATAGTGTCTGTCAGTCAGTCACACATTTGAATAGAACTAACCATTTGATAAAACAGCTTTTTGCATACTTTTGCACAGCAACTACCAAAGTATGTTCCCTTTTCATCTCATCCCCCCTCCACCCCTCCCTAGACTTTCAACTATATTTGGGAGGTGTCTTTTTTTTTTGAAAGGGAGGGAGATTCCTCTGGAAGTATTTTCCTTGATAGCACCTAAACACTCTCCTCAAAGGCTCCCTGCCTTGATCCTTTCAAAAAAAGTTCTAAAAACCTCAAGCCATTTTTTCTCAAAGCAATCACATCTGAAGGATGTGAAATTGATATAAGCCCATCCAATTCAGATCACTTGCTAAGTAATTATTCTCCTCTTGTAAACTCCCTGCATAATGTTTAACAGAAATGTAGCAGAAACCAACTGATGTTTATGTGGATGTAAATAACCATTTCAAATTGCCTTTGGCATTTGACAACATTTTCACTAAATGGCTCAATACATCCTTTCTGTCTTAAAACTTAAAAGTAATCCACTTGGCTTAGCTACACCATGTATGTGTGTCCCAGTCTTCCCAGATACTCAGTATAATACAGCGGCATCAACCCCCCCTCCCCCCCACCAATAATAGATCGGTTAAGTCACAGCGGTAAACTGAAAATGCTCTGCCAGTCTCTGACACTGCTGCAGCAGACCACGACCATTAGAGCCAACTAAGTTAGTTTTGACTGACATCCGAACATTGGCAAATCAGGTATTAACATCATCCAATTTTCACTTTCCGTTTTGGTTTTATTATATGGCCTTTAATCAAATTTGACAAGGTGGCAAGATAGATCTTCCCAGGATATTGAACCTACATCGTGTCGAATACACTAGTAAAACCCAGCGGAAGTGCCTACGCGAGACTCCAGTTTTCTCCCCCCCCCACCCCCTCATGTTAAATATTAAAGGGAACTAACAAGTACTGCATGTTGTAGAACAATACATGTAAACATCAACAACAGGAAAAATATTCCATTACTGTCGCTGAAAACGTAGTAAACATAGTATTCCAACAACAACAACAAAATTTCAACAACAACAACAAAAATCCATCAAATCATACACTAGTAAAACCCAGTGGAAGTGACTAAAGTCATAGTACACTGAAACCCTAAACATTTTCCTTTCACTTCAAAAGTACATTCAGAAACAACCACCTCCCTACAAAGCTGAATACAGGCAGGTCAGCAATCGTCTTTGCACAACATCTTACGGATACTTTCAATTGCAGTTGTTTTCTGGTCTTACTACCACACGAACTGACCCTTCCTTTCAACTTCATGACCTCACAAATCACCGTCACACATGCCAGCTTTGTAGAACTAAGAGTCTACTTTTGACGGAGGTAACTTGCAACCAGAAAAAGCATGCTGTATCCCATTACAACATGTATCTCCATCACATCTGTAGCCTTGGAAATTTATCGTTTTTGTTGCTACTCACTGAGAATGAAGTGGTGCAAACTGGTGGTTGCACATCACTCGGTTCAGTTCAATTAAAAAATTTGTTTCTCATAAGTTTGAACACAAGCAACAATATCACACTGAGCATATGCTAGAAAACAGGTTAAGACTGAAAGTATGAATATTCATATCTTTAACATACCTTCAAAGACATTCATCTACTCTCCTCTGATAGTTAAGTGTCCTGTTCCAGCCATGCTTTTCACTCAACTGACTTAATCCACGGTCATGATTTCTGTAATAAAACAGAATTATATAAAAATAAAAATATATATCTAAAATGCTGCTATAGATCCTGTACTCTTTAAATATAAATCTCTGGTTTTTTCTCTATTTTTAAGTGAGCAAAATCGTGTAGTCATGGTTGAAAATATCGCCCTCTACGAGGAAAAAAGATAGACAAGAGCCACTTTTTTTTTAAACTATTAATGTAGAAAGATTATTCGAAATGCTATCTCTCTTATAAACTTAAACATGCAAAACCATGGCACAATTCATAGAAAATTGAAAAGTGGCATAACCAGAATATTTTCATTTGGGGGGAGGGGGTGAGGGGAAGGGTCGAAGAGAGGGGCAAGTAGTAATGACGTTGAGTGAAGTACCACCGTTGATTGTTGGATATATATCGCACAGAGAAAATTTTGGATAAATTGCCTCTCGTTCTGCAGGAAATGGCACTTCCCAGTTTCAGCTTAATATGTTAGGTGAAACTCCCAGAAGTCTCCCAACCCCTCCCGTGTCCCTCCCCCCTCCCCGACTGGGTATAGTACTGGCTTTGAATCAGCTATCTCTGTAAATTAACTTGAAAAGTAGTATTTGTTTCTTATGAAATGTTTACAAAATTGCTGTTATTATATAATATCATACACAATACATTCAGAAGAAAGGATAGGTATATATGAAAGGTATAATCTAACATTATTTTCCATCCAAAAGTGTTTCTTGATGAACTAAAAGGTGTTTGAGACTATGTTCATCCAACTTTTGTGAAAAGTGAATGACAAATTTTACCCTTTTTGGAATCTCCAAAACTTGTCAAAAACAATGGAAAGATCTCCAACAATTGCTTTTGACAATAATGAAAATGTCTCTAAGTTAATAATTTTGCTTGCATTTTATAGGTTGCATTGACCCAAAAAGTTTTCTTCTTGTCCTCACAGTTAAATACCTCAAATTGTAATCCATGAAATTTTTTTACCACTACCACTTTAAGGTGATTTTGTGTTTTTTGAACTTTGACCTGTGGGAGGAGTGACATAATGAATATTCATTGCATTTGGAGCAGCAGATCTGATATCCACAAATAACCTCATCTCTGATTCTTTTGAATTACTAAACTTGCTTGATACTGAAATAATAACTGCCTCTACTTCTTTTAATCATTCACAGTGAAGGCTGTTACTAATCATGGACATGCAAACACTAGTAAGTAAATTTTCCTCTTTTTTTTTTTTTTCCTTTTCTTTTTTCTCCAAAGTTCCATCTGAACAGTTTTCTTGTTGAATAGTGGCTGCTATGTAAACACTTCACTTCACTGCAATCACACAACAATCTAACAAATTAATGATGGAGAGACTGCCTCGTGGTATGATATCATTTCTATCGTCCGTCCTCAGCGTCATCGCAGACGGTTAATTCTGTCATTAAAAATCTGTTTGAGGGAAAGTCTCCACAGTGGCATTGATCGATAAAAAAAAAAAAAGACTCCTTGATTGGCTTTCATGAAAACATTCATATTTTTTTCTCACATTACCCGCAACTTATTTTCCTTTTTTGTCCTTTTTTCTCCCTTTGCTTTGGTTCTTGTGAAACATGCAGCTGTTGCAACCCAGAGATAGAAAATCAATACCAGAGAGGATTTGGCTAATATTTGCGGTAGCTCAAACACAGAATAATAGTTATTAAAGTTTCAAATGGAATATTTTGGTGCTCGAGAAACTTGCATCGGAAGCATAAAGAGGTTTGCATCATGTGGAATAAAATTAAAGAGGTCAAACAAAACAACAATAGGCATATCGGAAAATACATTTGAAGTCTGCGAAGAAACTCTAACTTTAACATTTTTTAGACTTCGAACAGGGCTTAAAATGACTGATGGAAGCAACGGAATGGCAAAAAGCCATTGTGCCCGAGGCATCTACCAAGATGCCCATAAAAATGCAACGTAACAACAGCAGTAACTTGCTGTTGTTTTGCCTTTTCTTCAATGCTAATCGTTGAGTTACGTTTCACAGAGCCACTATTTTTCTGTTTCCAAAGAACTAAATTCCACTTAAATTTGTTGTTAATTTCTTTCTGTACGAGAAATCTCTATTTTCATAAAATTCTGTAGCATGTTTGAGGATTTGCACATGTGGTAAAGTCTATCATAGAGACTTTGTGGGTCAAAAATGCTGTCCCTTTTTGAAGCGTGTTTTCAAGGATTTTACTACCATGGGGGCTATCAATGACAATTAACATCAGTCTCAATACATGCAATCCATGGTGACTTTCATTATGTTCCAATAGGCAAATCATAAAATAGCAATAACATCATCAGTCTGTGAGAGGATGTGCTGTGAATATTCCTGGGTTTTTAAAAGCACACCAAAGCACTGGCTGTACTACTTACATTTAACTTTGCAAAAAGCTATCAAACTATTGACAGTGGTCTATTTGTCCCCCCAAAAAAGTAAAAAAAATGCAGACTTTTGAAAAGATTCCAATGCTTTTTGTTTTAATGGGTGTAAATTAGTGTGGCAGCCTTGTAAATTGTGTCTCTGCTCCTGTGCCGATGTAACCCTAACCTGACCCCTCACCTGATGTCAAACACTAACACGACATATCACTGGTCCTGTCACTTTTTAGGCCAATAAGTTTAGCAGAACCAGGTTCCTTGGGAAATGTACAGAACTTCCAACTGCATAACCACAATGTTTCGTCTTTAAATAAGAATTAAGCTGTGAACCAGGGAGGTGCAATTTAGAAGGAGTTACAATTAAACGTTATTCTAATCCTGTTCAATTTTCTTGGTTGTGAAGAGTTCCAATTCATAAGTAATGAGTATGGTTTAAAGCACCCTCTTACTTTTGAGTGATATGTCCAAGCTCTAGTTGGACATCCAAGTAACGTAAGTAACGTAAAATAGACCAGAAAGCCAAAAGGCTTTGTGATGCCTTGCCACATGGTTATATTACAACAAGCATGAATTATTCACATGACAAGTATGAGATCAACTGCAGTTACTGGTCTTGAAACACCACATTAATAAGCCTTTAACCCAAATAACCTTTATTTTGGTGACCTCAAATGACATTTGACGTCCACTAAAAGCAATAGGGATCACCTACCCAATATGGGGAACCTACACATCAAGTATGACATCAGTCAACATTACTTTTCTGGAGATAATGTGCTAGAAAATTTTCACCTCAGGGGACCTCAAACGACCTTTGACCTCCACAAAAACAATAGGAGTCATCTACTCAATATGACTAACCCACACACCAAGTATGACATCAGTCACACTTACCCTTCTAGAGATACTGTGTTAACAATGTGTTTACAGTTTGACTCAGGGTGACCTCAAGTGACCTTTATCTCCACCAAAAACAATAGGGATCATCTACTCAATATGACCAACAAACACATCACGTATGGCATCAGTCGCAGTTACCGTTCTTGAGATATCATGTTTACAAGGTTTTCACATTTTGACCTCTGGTGACCTCAAATGACCTTTGACCTCCACCAAAAGCAATAGGGATCATCTTCTTAATATGACCAACCCACACAGTAAGTATGACATCAGTCACAGTTACTCCTCTGCAGATACTGTGTTTACAAGGTTTTTCCAGTTTGACCTCCATTGACCTCAAATGACCTTTGACCGCCACCAAAAACGATAGGGATCATCTACTCAATATGTCTAACCCACACACCATGTATACAATCAGACACTGTTACCGTTCTTGAGATATCGTGTTTACAAGGTTTTCACATTTTGACCTCCGTCGACCTCAAATGACCTTTGACCGCCACCAAAAACAATAGGGATCATCTACTCAATATGACTAACCCACACACCAGGTATGACATCAGACACAGTTACCGTTCTTGAGATATCGTGTTTGCAAGGTTTTCACATTTTGACCTCTGGTGACCTCAAATGACCTTTGACCTCCACTAAAAACAATAGGGATCATCTACTCAATATGACCAACCCACACACCAAGTATGACATCAGTCATGGTTACCCTTCTTGAGATATCGTGTTTACAAGAAGTGTCACATACACACACACGCACACACGCAACACACACACACACGACATCACCATCGCATAGATTCCTTCTGCCTTCGGCAAGGAATCAAAAATGATTGACAATAAAGGCCAATTTTTTTCCATCAAACAGCACATCCTGCTTCAAATGCTTCTATCCACAATGACAAAAACCTGTGCCTTTCAAAAAATGTCCAAACTGAAAGAATGCTGAGAGAATTATGTATTACTGCTCTTCCAAACTATGACACAGCAATGTGATAAAAATGTTGCACAGTGATATTTTTGCTTCCACACTACAGGCGCCTGTTTCTTCATAACTCTGCGATTTTTCATTGCCTTGCTCATCAATTGACTGTATGGAGGACAAAGACTGGTGACACTACTCTCGAGAAAAATATTGACACGATAAGCAATAAAAGTTAAACATTTTTTACTTCATTTTATCCTTTTGCATTGTATCGTGTCATATCATATCACATCGTGCCTGGTGTGAAAATGGCCTCGACATTTTTTGCCATAAATTTCCCTATCCCCTTTAGTCTACCATGGATTACTAATATGGTATGGCTGTCTCTCTCATTGCATCCTAGATAACATTATGTTCATTATTTCCAAACAACTAATTTGTTGAATGTTTATGTTTAAACAATAATGGGTTCATCCATTCATTTACAAATACATTGTCATTCTTCTCCACATTCATGTTCAAACAGTCCCCCACGAAACAGCTGCCGTCGAGTTCGGCCTAATTAAACGACGCTGCACATCAAAATACACCCATCGGCTCATCTCCAACTATTCATAGTTTCATGTTTCGTTTATCCTTGGTTTAATAAGATATCGATTGCTTCCATCACCTAATTAGATGAGCTAAGACTGACATTTACCTCCACCACTAACCTAAATCTTTGGCATGTTACAAATCATGGAGATGTATTACAACTGAAACATTCCAGTATCAGCACCAAAGAAATTAAACTCATTGTTTTATAGTACAAGCATGCAGAGACCATATTTCCTGTGTTCCTAACAGTTTTACCTAGTTAAACTGCTCATCCATATTTGTCGATGCTGTGATCTGTTGCAGCATGTTTATCAGCTAATCTCTTTGACATGCTGATAACAATTTAATCAGTCTCATGCTTTATAATGTAATCAGTAGCGGTCCAATAGAAAGTTTGACTTAATAAGTCACTTGTATGTCATTTTAAATGCAAAATATCAAATCAATGTCAATTTCATTAATCCCTGCTTGAAATTTACTCTGGGTACAATTATAAATAGATAATCCTACACTAAAAAAAAAAAACAATCATAATAAGGCAGTGCTGATGTACTTTGTGAAATACAAGAATGCTGTCTGTTACAATATCTTTGGTTTGCTTTGTTAAAGTACATTCCTTTCAAGGCGTGTGCTTTCATCGTAATAACTGAGTATGAGTAAAAACTTATCAAATATACAGTCATTATGCAATGAAGATAGTTGAGCATTTGACACGTTTCTCGAAACATCTTTCTCCAAAACTGACAGTAGCTGTTTGTTCCTCTGATAACTTTACAAAGGTGTGAAACATAATTTAGGCCACAGATCGAGATTTTTCCTTTGACTAAAAACCTTCCCCAGTCGAAAAAACCGACTACTTCGGCAGATAATACTGAAGATGCATGTTGGCAAAAGAAACAGAAATCAACCAGGAGGGACAAAAATCTTGCAAAGGAACCTCAAACCTAGGTGAAATTTGAATGATTGATGTTCAAAAGAAAGAGCCGCCAAATGAGAGGTAGGAAACAAGGTGTCAAAAGTGCCCATTAAATGATTCTCAAACAAATTGGTAGTAAAGAGTATTTGATTACGAGTCAGCTGGATACACGTTCTCCGATGATTTAACCATGTATGACAACTGAAAAAGACTTTACGACCAACTTTGACTCATTGATTAGGGTGTACCTTATCAGCAGCCACACAAGCACAGTGAGGCCATTTTTATTCCTGTCAAAAATGTTTCCATCACATCTGAGTTTTTTTAAACACAACATCATCGACTAACACAAGCTTTACGACTGTTTTGTAAAGTGTCTCTCTCTCTGCCTGAAACGTATATAAACACTTTAAAGGACTTTGATAAATTACGTACATCCGCAGCCAGTCGACCGATAGCAAACAAGAAAAACGTAAAGCGAAAAGAGGAATAAGGAGTAAAAGGGA
This sequence comes from Stichopus chloronotus, assembly GCA_021234535.1. Lineage (NCBI taxonomy): Eukaryota > Metazoa > Echinodermata > Holothuroidea > Aspidochirotida > Stichopodidae > Stichopus > Stichopus chloronotus. The sequence continues at coordinate 26,563,659 of CM037831.1, forward strand.
AAAAAAATCCTCCTATCATAATTACCTAAAACCATCGTTACTCCTGGGTCAAGTCAGAAAAATTTACGCCAAGTTTGATTCTCTGACGGCGGCGATTACCACTGTACAGTGGCAGATTAATTTGAGACCCTTGGGAAGTGGCAATGATCAATATCGGCCTGTGTCAACATGTGCGTGTCAACTGCGACATACAAGAGCGGCATCACGCCGAAGGGCTTGTGCTTCACGGGGAAAAACTTCTCCTGTAATTGATGTCGGATAATTGGATGGAATATGGTCTGTGAAGATGAAGGATAATTGGGTGTAGTGATGAGAAAAATACAAAAATACAATTGAGTTACAAGGCAAGGCTAAGAGATGAATCAATAACCAAAGATTCCTATTTTGAAATCCACCAATGAGGTAAAAAGAAGGATGAATTAAAAGAAAAGAGAAGCAAGAAAACGCACAAAGCGTGGGTATTTAGCGTGATCGAGACTCGACTAACAACTTTAAAAGATTGAATTTGCAAATTGGTTTTTTATGTTTGAAATGCAGAGCTGACCAATATTTAAACTTAATTTTGTCAAGATTATTAGAACGAGTTCAAAAACGCGGTGGAACTGCATTTTCCAAGCGAGCATGAGGAAGTCAATATTGTTGAAGAGATTTCGCCCTTCGTGTAAAATCTAATTTTTGGTTCACGATTGAGCGAGCTGATTTTATTACTTTACTAACTCCGACCTCACTGACGATCAGTGTCTAATTCGGCTCCGGTAACATTTCAAGAAATTGTTGCATAAAAAGTTTGTTTTCATTTTATCTATTATGTTGCTAAACAAACTGCAAGTATAACGTTCTTTATACGGATCGACAACTGGATAGTTCATTCTAAAACACAAATTTCAGCCGGCACAAATTTGAATGCAACAACCTTCCACTCTATGGAGATTTGCATCAACTTGAAAATTTTCTTCTCCCTCCTTTCTAAACATATGACATAAGAATAAATAACTAATACTTAGACCAAGTGATAATATAAGAATCAATGTTTTTAAATTGAACCCTGCTGGAATTGGGGTGAATTTGCATGTCGTGAAGCAGTTATTGGTTGGACTATGAGTTACCTTGTTTGTTCAAATACACACTCTACTAAGCACAGTTCAGTAAAAGAGGATATATAATAGTAAAGCTTTTGAGTCATTCTCAAAGATGCAGGTACTTACACTTAGATGGTAATAAACAGAATCAATATGATAAGAGTGGGAAAAAATACAGGTACACTGTCCTGACTTAATAGTACATACAACTCCATGCAAACATAGCCATCTGCACTCACACAATTTGCATAACAATTTAGCAAATGTTTACTACTAAAATCCTCACGTAGGATTGGTCTGTGCATCAGGTTAAAGAGAAGTAACTGCATCTATTCTCTCTGTAGAATCTAGCTCAATGCTGGTATGATGAACTCTCCACCTAATCCCAGATTACACTGATTTTAATTTGGGTTGCTGTCATCGAATTCAGGAGTTGTTAGGTTGAAACTGCATGTTGCTCAGTACATGACTTTTACTTATTTTTTAGGCCGATAGCTGAGCTAGGCCCCCCCCCACCTTACAGCCTTTGGGAAAGTGGTTTTGGACTAAAGGATGTGGACGTTAAATGGCACTTCCAGGAGGAGCATCCAGGTTTGGGCTTTCATTGGGACAGATTTGTCAAGCCAAGCATGCCTTGTTACCCTCTGGACACTTATCGAAAGGAGGAGAATCTCAGTGTCCATCCACCATGATCAACATGGTATAGGCTAGGTCTACGTCTTAACACAAATCATAGCAATTACAATGCATGATGGGACTGAAAACAGATTAGTTGCATACGAACTTAGCATAGCCTACACTCACTTTTCAATCCCACAATACTTTGCACAGGACATATTTCAGTTATCTGCAATATGGTCTACAGATATCTTGACGAGCCCAAGAGGCTTACTGACCCTGAATTTGATAACACCTATTAGCCTAAGCCTACTAAGTCATGCCCGCCTGCTTTATGTTTGTATAGCAAGGGCAAACACCCCCAAGTTTAGTGAGAAAAGGGTCCATCAGAATGGATAATGTCCTCATAAATAGACCCTGAAATTGATCGGACATACCCAAACCCAAATCAATCAGAATCTTCCACACTACTGAAAATATTTATCAGGTGAATTCTTCAAGACAATAACACTCCTAGACATGACCACACTCTGGCAAACAATTCCATTCATCCACAACTCTGTGAGTACCTTCTAACATCCAGCCTACAGCGCATCTATTGGAGCTTAAGTCTGTAACCACAAGAACCTGATTTAGACCACTGAAAAAAAAAAAAAAAAATCATTGAAAACTAAATTATCAACACCACGAACAATTTTAACACTTGAAGCAGATCACCTGGCGAAGACGTCTAACAAACAAAGCTCAAGGGATGTAAGATTATTTTTAATCTGTGATCATAAACAATACTCCTCATATAAGTAATCAGCCTAGGAGCTCTTTTCTGAACTTTTTCGAAATTGTGTTTAATTGAAATACCACCACCCTCCAGTCATTACTGAAGGTGGACTACTTCTGCCAATCTAACGTATTTTATTGAGAGCAAAGTGACATAACTCGTGGAAATTAGTCCATTACAGGTGTGTGCCTGTCACACCTGTGGTTCTTTGGTAAGGTTTTCGCACTCTGGCCTATAGGGTAGGATTATTGTTCTAGGACCTAGGCTCATTTGAAATGACACTTCAACAAGACAACCCAAAATACATCTCAAAATAACATACAAAATAATGATCAACCTGCTAGACAAGGTTACATGATACATGCAACTAAGAACGTCTTTACAATCCTCGCCTACTGTAGTTGCCATTCCACTTAACTTATGATTACATCAAAAGATCAATACCATTTAGGATAGGTACCTAAAATGTTTACACACCTATGTTCTGACACCCCTATGTTCCAACACATTCATTACATCAGCCACCAATTGCATGATGCATGGAGTAGTTATGATGCATTGATCACATTATGCTGGGCTTAAAGGAAGTAACTCATCACCCTAAGCTATATTTTTGGCTTCTGTAAGGCAAAATTCTCAACTGGTTCTAAGTTTTGATTGACAGCAAATTCATAAGCTGCAGAGTTGCTCAGTGTACACAAGGATCCATTGTTTGATTATGCAAGTGGAGGAATTCTAGACAGGCTGGGGGCGGAACTAGACGTAAGTGGTTGGGAGATTGAAACTGTCTGGGGTGATGAGTTTTTAGTTTCAACACATCTGTCGTTAATATGATTAAAGTATTAACTGCGTCACTAAACAGCAAGAAATATTACAGCATATGTAGTAACAACTACATGATACATAATTTCCTAATTTGTGAATGTGTGTGCTAATGGCCAGAGAGAGCTTGTACGACTGAGATTACAATACCATAAGCTATATTGCTAATCGTCACGTCAGACCGACGGCTTCCCTTTGCTGGCTACCACTGATGCATTCTGGGATATAAAAAGTAAAAAAAAGGTCCCTCCGTCGTTTGGATGTGTACACTATATGCCTTAAAAATAAGAATGGAAATACAAGTTTTCAGTACATTTACCATCCTTAATTGGTCAATGTTGTGCATTACAGGTGTTCTGTCAGCACTTTTCCTCCCCATAATGCACTGCCCTGGTGATTAATACAGCTAATTGGCTTTGGAACCAAACACTTACCAAGCTGCTGCTATTAGAATATAACTCACAAGCCTGTATCAGAACATGCTAGGGTAGGCTAGTCACCCCTAAAATAATTTAAACAGCAGAAAGAGACAGCACAGTAATTATTTTTATACCATACATTTCTGGGGTACTGCTTGTAGTTGTACTGAATGAGCGTTTTGGATTTTTACCTCTTGGCTTGAATTTAGAATCCGTGACCACATCCCAGCCAGCGTATACAGGGCTAAGGGATCTGGTCACGGATTCTAAATTCGTACCTACCTCTTTCCTAATCATTGATCAAATCCTTACTCCTTAGGTGTCATGCATCAACGTTAGTCAGAAGGCCTAGGCTAGGCCACCGTGTGCTAGCGAAGGGGCCTTGCGCTGTTGGTAATGCATTAGAAATAAAATTAAGCCTGCGTGAGGCATAGTAAAGTACGCCTAACTGTTAATGTTACTGCAAAGCCTGGTTCGACCCATACAACTTTGGTTTGAGCACCTTTAACTCAAGTATTTAAAAAGGAAACGAAAAAAGAAACATTTTTGTCTAGCTAATATTAAGAGAACAGTCTATACGGGTTTGACATACGTCGGTTTCATCTCTCTTTTGATCGCTCTGTCACCTACTTCATGGATACAGACCCGTATATTGTCGTCTGCTACTTTTATGAATATGATGGCGCTGTAGCTGTTATCGTACTAAAGGAACCCTATATCGTACTAAGAGTATTTCGTACCAGGGCACGGCTCTGTAAAGTACTAAGAGTATTAGTTATCGTATAAATTCACGACACGAACAAGCGCGGGGTTTTCTTGGGCAAGGAAACCTCCAACACTAGCAACATTGAAAATTATAATAAAACTTGTGATAACAAACGTAAAATTATCACAAAGGGAGAGTCCAAATTGGTGCTTTTCCAGTTTAAAATTTGAAGCGATGAAAAAATTAGATTTCAGCTCTTCATGCTAACTCTTTGTGTTTTGAAATTTTAATTGACGGTTACGGGTTTAATTAACATTGTCCTATCAAAAGGAAATGCTCCAACATCGCCTTCAAACAAAGTCGCTTTCATCATTGCTAATCCATTTATTGTCATCAATAGGCTAAACATATACAAAAGCCTCATCTTCTCAAAACAATCATGCACAAGATGAGTAAGGAAAGATGCATAATTTGAATTTATGAAAGTCTGGGTGAACAAATTAGACTGGGGCAACAAATAACTGAAATTTCTTCCGTTAGAAATGTATTTCTTGAAAAGAAGGACACTGTCCTGACTTACTTCGAATAATCTATCATTATATTAACCACAAATATCGGTTTTGATAACGTGATTTTCTTTCTGTAAAAAGGGGCCTATTTACAGTATAATTTTAAATGGCGCCAAATTTACCACACAAGTAGATTCAGTTATGGCATGTAGACATAATAAGCTTAAAAATCCTGGCAATCACTTTTGAAGGTTTAAAGACAGATTTACTGAAACAATCAGTGCACCGAAAGTTTTTCTCTGATATCGAATGCTGCCAATCAGCGTCACAGGAAATCTTAACGGGCCCTGTCGCATATAATACACAAGGGTTCCGTACCTCACCCCCAATCATCATGATAGCTTCATTCTTCTCACACGTACACAAGTTAACTTGCGTTGTACACTAAGTTTATCACGTTGTAAAGTAGATTACAAGTGACTATCAGATATTGTTTAATATTGCTTACTTTGCACGTACTGACACCTACATAGCAAAATATATTTAAATAAGAAATTAAATAAATATCCAAAATACATTCAGTCAGAGGAATATAATAACAGTTACATGAAACAAAAAGTAGGTTAAAAATCCTACTTATAGCCAATATCCGCTCAACGTGTTGACAGTCAGTCTCACGGCATTTTTATTAAAAGGCAGAGAAGCATTCTCGAGTCAGCCATTAATTGCACATGATTACTCAAGTTTATGTACTGTACTTTTATCTATATAGCAAGTTTACAGCCATCTCCAGGTGAAGATATTCGATTAGCTTCTGTTCTTCGAGGCTTCATCATGCAAACGACATTGAACGAAATAGCATAAGCCTCCATTATACATATGTAAACTATATGAATGACTCAGAAAATGGGTGATCGCGTCCCGCCTGAAATTTGCCCAAAATTCTTCTTCAACAAATTGCCTGCAACGAGACAATCACAGACGACTTGAACGGTGTCGTCCATACAATTGTTTTTTTTTTTTTTTGTCAAATTGGAGCAAAGGTACCGTAAATACATCTACTTCATTTGTTAAGTAGACGTAGTAGCTTAATCCTACAGTGGGGACGAGAAATAAAACAAAACAAAGAAAAATGTGTAGAGGGCGCCATGTCAAATTATGCCCTCCACTGTTCAACAAAGGAAAAATTCTCGCGTATACAAGACGATGGCGCTGTATCAGAAAGGTGCAAAAACGTTCCAAATAATCGTATAACCTTGCATGTGCACAAGGTCACAGTGAAAGGTGGAAAGCAAGCAATATGATGAACAGGGATTGGGAACCTAATGGCCCCGATCATAAAGTCCACGATACATTATAGCTAAATGTGTACATGTACAATCAACATACATTAAGAAAGTGTGTACTTCAGTGTTAATGGCAAATGAAGGCCTAGAGTGCGCGATCTGGTAACTGAATGTGTAAGGATGTACCACATGGATTAATGCAGACACTGCAGTCACTCTTTATTGCTAGCCACATACACAGAACAAATACAGAAATATTTACATTATTTACACTTGTAAATGTTTACAAATTACAAGTTCTTTGCGCTTTTGCTTTCACCAAGGTTACCTGTTTTGCTTTCCGATGATGTAAGTTTCCAAATGAACTGAATTAAAACTAGACAAAATTCGACGAACGTCGTTTGAAGTAAATATTTTGACCTTTTTTTTTTTCTCGTGAAAATGAAAATAACCCAAGAAAATCAAACCATGGCGCTCTTCAAAAACAACGATTCTAAAAATCACGCAGTTGCCAGTTGCAGGTGATCTGAGCGGACAAGTCCGTCCAAAACATCTTTACGGTGAGTGATGAGGTAAGACTAATGGGGAGAGGTTTATCGAATCTCCAGATCTTGGAAGGGAACGATCTAGGAACTCGGAATTGTGATGAGTATTTTCTTACATGAGATTTAAAGTTGCTCCTTTACCAACCTTGACCCTCCTCACACATTCATCTCTAAATGACAGGCAAATAAACGCAATGTTTGGGATATAAAAAATGTCTATGTTGACTTGGCCTCTGCCTTATGTCCAAATTAAACACATTGTCCTTTGAAACTATTTCGAACTTCTGTCACATACGCCTTCTATTTTGTCAATCCTTTTTCAGTTTAACAAGTTTACTTTTGTGGATTATTTCAGCTGTGACAGGATATAAATTTGAAAGTATTACAATAAGGTACATCAGTAGCGGACATTATACCGTTCTCGTTTGGCCTGAATAATTATAGAGAACTGATAAATGTAAATGTAAGGAAGCGCAATGCAGAAAGTTGAATTTCTTCCTAATTCAATGATTTGGAAAAGTCGCATAAAGTTCGGCTGGGTACTATTGCAGTTGTGTGATTCTTAAAACCTTGTGTTGGTTAAGCAATACCAAACGGATATGTTGTAATTGGAAATTAATATTCATTACTAAACCCTCAAAAGTGATTCAAATGCTGACGTTGATTAAACATTTGTCATATGTTTTCTGATTATGAAGTTGCCTTTTGCTGATCTAGTAATTTAGGACCTTACTTATAATGTTTTTTTTTAAAGTTTAAAATAATCTGTCTATAATTATATATTTGTGTAGAGCGATGCAATATAGCATTTAGATTTAGTTACTATTATTATGACTTTCATTGCTTATTACGACTTGCAATCTTTTTCTTGCGAATAGGAATAAAATGTCACACAGAAGCATTAATTTCTTTACAGATTCCTCATAAGTTGCAAGCATATATAATCATGCTAAATCCGAGATATCAATGCTTACACAGAGGAGGCATCCCAGTTAATAACGCTATACGTTAGACGTTAATCCCAGTTAGTGACGTTATTATGCATATAAGTAACAGTAGTAATAACTTTACTATACTAGTAGCACTTATTAATAGCAATAAAATAACTCCGTATAATAAATGTAACTAGAAGTTCCACAAAAGCTTAGGTAGAATTAGCAGAACTTGAATGGTATAGTAGCAACTAGTGTAATAATATCATTAACATAAATCAAAATAATATAATATTCTTTAGAATACAAATGTACGAGGTAAAACCTTAAGAGTTTCTCCATAGTCTATGTTGATTAGTTCTGCTACTTGGACTATAACACTATTGAAAAGAAGTATTGAAACCTAACACCCAAAGACCACACATGACGAACACAGGACAAAATTCTGTACTTTTGAGGTGGCGCCATGACGTCACTTTCCAGGCGTCCTCCTTTTGTAAATTGGGTAACTGAATTGCAGAATACACAGTATCAGCAACTAAATAATTTCAAAATTGCTTAAAGTTCGGGGAAAGGACACAATGGGATTTGCTAAGTTACGTCACTATGAAGGGTGTAAGATGAGGTTACTGCAACCTCGGGGTTTGTGTCCTTTAAGGATTATCAAAAAGTCATGTAAATGTGAGTAAAAAATCACTTGCATGAATATGCATATCGGAAGCGAAAACCCCACCTACTTCTCCAGGTTAGGGGTTATACGAAATGAAGAAGAAAATACATTGCCACTCGCCGAATTGCATAAAATGTTTTGTTGTATCCCAGCTGTTTAACGTCAAAAAGTGCATGGTGCTTTATCCTGACTGATGGCTGAAAAAAAATCTTGATTTTTATAAGGCCGATAGTTTCACATTTTGTTCATATCGAGACGTACGACTACGAAAATTCAAATTACACGTTATGAAGAGTACCAATGTGATCTTTCCCCCCACCCCCTTCCAAAAAAAATAATAATTTCTTAAATAGAAAAATATTAATAAAGAAAGGGAAATGCGTATCCATGCAATGCTAAGATAACAACCATGATCCTCTTAAACCTGAAGATCAATTCGTTTAGTTATTTTGCAATAATGAAATTACTTTTTTTCTTGTAGCTTTATAATAACAACAAGTTCAACTGAAGATATCAGCGGAGTAGTACTATCTCTGATATGTTTCAATTAAGCAATTTATGATGTGACTTGGCATGGTAACGAGGAACTCTTTCTTCCACTCCGTAATGTGCAATGTGACGTTCAAATCATTTTCTGAATCAAATTACCATTCATGTAGTTTTTTGGCACATTTCGGTAGAGAAAGTATTCGAAGTATGTATAAAGTATGTGTAATGGAGCTTGCCCTTGCAAGAACTTGGAGAAAGGTAAAAAATAAAATGAATATCTCAAGGAATAAATATATTTAACTGTCCAGTCCATTGCCTACGATTGCACCCTTAATTGCATTTTGGCGAATCTTGACGTATAATGATAATGGTTATGGTCGCATTTCAAGTTACTTTTCCTAAGACACAAAGCTAAACAAAGCGATCTACATAAAGGTCTGCAACTAATAAGTTTGCTAACTTCAATTTATAGTTCCAAATTTTCGGCGACAGTCCCATGATTCAAATTTCTGGCAACTGAATCTTCCATTTAATTAGAATGAGATCCGAAATGGTGGTCAGCTTCAACTCTCTATTTTCAGTAAAGGTTCCATATATCAAAAGCAATATTTGTTCATGTAAAATTTTTGTGAAAATCACGAATGAAATTGACATGGAAAGGACAGCCTGACAAACCCACTACAGTGTATCGTGTACTCAACCTACAGGGTGTGAAATCATAGTACTGACTTTCAATCTACTTCACTTAAACTTCTCAAACCTAATCACAGACATATCTGGTGTGGTTGTTTAGCCCATACAGGTTGATAAGGTGTAAATACAGACTCAAATTAACATATTTTAACTGATGCGTTAGCAGAATTTTAATATTAAGGTTAAAAACTGCCACCAACTGAGAAACTGAAATCATAAATGCTAAATGTAAAGAAGCTGTTCAGATGATGTTAAGTTATTTAAACTGATTGCGAAGGTGAATATCTCAGAAATCGGAAAAAAAAAACAACATAAAAGCACTCTCTATTTTAAACTGCTTTATTTACACCAGAAAACAATTAAAGTCAACAATTATCCGTTTAATTACATACATTTTCATTTGTTTTTGTTGTTTTCATCTTCACTATCTGTAATTATTTCCTTCTGACCTCCCAACCCCACTGTTTGACCCTCTCCAACTCAGCATCCTTCCTCTACCCCCCTAATGGTTCTCCAATTGTCAGATTATGCAGAGAAAAGCAATCCCAAGTTTGTTGTCAAGATTGACCTTAAGTCACTTATCCAATTAAAGCTTGTCATTGATTATCGTTTCAAATAAAATCAATTTATGAACATTTCAACATATTGCTTTTGTTAATTTTTGACTAAAACAACATTTTTCATTCCATAATACTATGAATAATGTCTAATATTTTATTCCAAACTGTCAATTTATAATTTAATGTAAGTATAATACTAACAATGAGACCTCATTTTAATGTACCCCTACCCAGTAAACTTATTGCAAACAAAACTGAGTACCCTTTATGCTACAAAATATTTTCATCTGGAATTCTTCTGTTTTAGCAAGGTTCACATCGTTATCTGCAGTTTCAACATACACGAACTATATATATTTATTTAAAAAAAAATGATACTAAGTAATTAAAAACACATCAACAAGCACCGCACTTTTTTGTAAACACTTTTGTCGAATAATCCTAAATGTGTTTTTCTTACAATATTTTACCTACGTAGGTTTCCATTATCATTTCATGGTTTTGCTTCACCAAGTGTTCTGTAATATTGTTAATATATCACGTTAAATATTCACTTTGAGAAACAAAATAGGCATTCTAGCAATTGAAATAGTCGGCAAAACGTCTGAAAACTTTTCATCCTCAAAACATATGTGCTTCAGGATATAAACCCTTACATACTTAAGAGTAAATGTGCAGTTTTCTTGAGTCGCTTGACATTGTTCGTGTCTTCCTAACAATAATACCATGAACTCTTTAAATATAGTCCTACGTTGTTTTTCATTTCAAAAGTGACTTTACAGAGTAGTGTCAACCCAAAAATCTTGAAACGTTATGCTATGACACCCAACAAAAGCTCCAGGCTCGGAGGAAAAAAAAATGTCTCGACAAAGAAAAACAGATTTGCTTTATTTTTTCCAATCTGTACTTTGAATCAACGAAAGTTGTCGCGGGCGTGCCGGCCAACACAAAGCGATCTCTGACTTGATATGGTTACTAAACAAAGGCCCAACGCGGGAAATTACTAACTGAAGAAAAACATTAATGCGTATCTTAATAATGAACACAAAGGGTAGCTTCAAACAAAAGAGGAAAGAGGGAAAATACCCGAACAAAAACATGAAAAACAGAAATAAAAAAATATTTAAAATTCAAATCATCTTAAATGCTAAAACGCAGAAGAAAAAATAAAATTGCTTCAATTTGACCATTATTACCAAGAGCGGGATATCTTCTATATTTAGTCTAAGGTCGTGGGTGAAATATCCCAGGGTTGCAAAGAAAGGTACTTCCCCTGCTGTGTTGCTGGGTTATTATTAGCCTCAGTGTATGTGGCTTTAGACCATTGAGGCCTTTCAGGGACGCATGTGTGTGTATATGTAAATACTCGATCAAAGGCCAATTACACTATGTAATATGATTTTGGTTTTCTGTTGATTCGAAATGTAGACACAAATTGCATTGTTATGTACCCACAGAAGTCTATTTCTTTCAAGACACAGGAATCGAGGGAAATGAAACAATACAAGGAAAAAAAAACACCCTCAAAGTAAGAGAAGTCACTAATAGCAGAAGTCGACCTTCCAAAATCAATTTCTGCGGACGTTATGTTTCTTGTGAACTTCTTCACTTTTCAGGAAAATTACTCGATGAAGAACTGAAATCGAATTATTTTATGAATGAATAAAGTATAAGGGCACTTTAAGGAGTTAAAGCACAGTTTTTTGAATAGCAGGCTGAACAATAGCAGACACTTATTGTAAACAAAACACTTTTCAAATGACGAAATTGTTAATTACCTTTTTAGCAGATTTTCATAGCCGTTCCTGACGGTACAAGTTACTTATAATCCAAAATAAATCCTTTAAAAATCCAGATTCTTGCACGAGACATTTCCGAAAGACCAATTCTTAAGATATTCCTTGCGTATAATCCAATCGTTCCATTCCCTGTTGTACCGCAGTTGCAAGTGAAGTTGAAACATGTGGTCGCTCGTAGTAAAAAAAAATAAATGAATGAATGAGTGACACAAAGAACTTTTCTCAATCTCCCGCCATTTGACATAACTTCTTTGTTTGGAAACAAGGGATGCACAACACGGATTGCTTTCTTTCGAGTAAATCTGGGGGCTCGTCAAGTTTCTTTTCTCTGATTGGTTGTTCTTCTGCTAATGCATAGTAAACACTATCAACAATAACAAAACAGCTGGCTGGCGTCACTGTGATCACCTGACATGTCATATGGTACGTGTGTGACGGTCACCAAACAGAAAACGTGTTATTTCAATATATATGCACACTGTATGTGCAGCATAATATGCAGCCGTCACATGTACCTGTACTAAGCTGTGCATTGATGCCACTGAAGATTTTGAAGATTTTGTGCTCTTTGGGCAAGGTAATAGAAAGGAAGACGACAAGTTTTGTAAACCGTTAAGTTGTGGTTATTGGCAGGTCTAAATTAGTTGAGCAAGTGAGCGGGGTTAACTTAATTGGTCTTCAGGGCGATAGTCTCGTGCAATGTTGCCGTGACTCATGACTAGCTTACCGCATAGCCCGACCCCGATTAATACGTACCTGCACTAAGTTCATTGCCTGGCTAACGAAGGAATTTTCAACATGATGACTCTTGCTCGTTTTGAAGTAAACCTACTGCCCCTACAATTTCTGCGGTATGACAATATACCCAAATGTCTTTGGCAGTGTGAGAATTTAAGCTAAACTAAACTCGTAACCAGATCTTGGATACAAGTAGCATGGAGGGCTCGTATTTGCCGCACTTAACAAGTTTTAATGAACACTGACTTTACCAGTTAACCAAAATCCGTATTGAGTGTTACCAAAATAATCTCCACTTCTTTCTCTTCAAGTTGATGTAAAATATGTGCGAAATGGTCGAAAAATTCTGCAGTTATATCATAATAAACGAGGAGTGTTTTTATTCTTCAACTTCTACTTTGTCGCCGTTATTGACGCACATGTAATTAAACCAGAACTGCAAAGAAATTTGTCACGTCATATAGCCTAATGTTATATGAAAATGTACACAACACTTTGGTGAACAGACGACAACAGCTGATTGAAGCAGCTTCCCTAGCAGGACCTGGAAATATTCATCAATGAACAACACTCACTTTGAAATTTTAAAAAGGCCAAAACAGAAGAAAAACAGTTGATATATTGTAAGTTTTATAATAAATTCGGGTTTAAATCATACCTAGAATGGGTTCATTGTGACGGCAAACAAGGTGAGCTTTCATTCTGATGTTCGAAAGTGAAGGCTATTGCGTTGCTACGGTGATATGGAATGATAAATGTTAGGATAGTTAAACAAGATGTGCAGCAATTTGGGGTCCTTGATGATACATTAAGTTAGCTAGGATTGTGTCATTATAAAGTAATTCAACTAATTCTACAGATGCGTCAGTAGGCCTTAGCATCCCTAAACACATACATAGGCCTAGCCTGCAGCAGGGGCTTAGCAACCTAGGGTTCGCAGGTCACATGCAGCCCACCAGTGATGTTTTTGCAGCCTGCGAGATGTCTCAAAAAGAGAAAAAATCATCAGCGCGAGATATCTCAGTGAATGCTGCCAAGAAGGCCTATGTTTTGCCATTATTTTCAAAAATACTAGCCTATATTGAGATGATTTGATTATGAATTAAGATTTGTATTCCTTGCAAGTCCTCAGAATTGAAGGTTTGAAATCAGCAGTAGTGTTGTATGTAGTGGATGCTACATGTCACCGTACTCATAGGTCATACAAAGTTCAGTTTCTGGTGTTTACCAGAGTTTATTAACCTTTTCTGTATTCCCTTCCATCAACTCAGTGTAGACAATATAACACATTAAAAATTGAAAAATCAGACACTGTTCGTGGAAAGATTCCATAACGCTACATGACCGGTCAATTTCTTGTTGAACCGTCAACATGGTTCTCTCTGTACACTATGCAGGCCAGGTCATCTTATCTCTCCTCACTTTCCTCCTTTTTTGTCATCGTCATGTAACTTAAATGCATACGCTTGATTTTAATCATCTCCGTCAATGTTATTCGTCAAATTAATGTGCCAGTCGAATTGAAAAATAAAATGGAGCTCTGATTGCAAAATCTAAATCCAACTCCCACATTCTGGATTGTTCTATTCTGATGTCTCTCTGTCTACTGTAACGGGAATGTCTGTGTTGTTTACGTCTAAACACCCGTCACTGGGGTAGTCAAACCACGACTGTAAAACCCCCTAAACCCCCCCATACATAACAGTAGGTCATCGGTCAAGTGCATCCTGGACAATCTTTCATTCCTAGTGTCTGGCCCGTTCAATCAAAAAGGTTGCTCACCCCGGCCAACAGGGTTACGGTAACTGTATAGAGTGAGTAATGATGAGTCGATCAGAATCATGGCTTGATATGATGACTGCATTCACCAGTACAGCAGGGTGTAGATGAAATTTAAATGTCAATGTAAGCATAACCTCCAATGTATATTCTTCACACAACACCAATAACAATTATTTATATCCTCATTGTAATGTTCAAAGGATGTATATGTCACTCACAGCCAAAGTTTCAAGTTTTGGCAGAAGCATGAACTGAAAATTTGAAAACATTACCAAAACTGGTGACCATAAAGCCTCTGATGAAACTCTCAATATAAATTTGAAAGAAAGGGCAATATTATTTTTGTTCAACATTATTTTTCTCAATTGTGGTAATTATATGCTCTTTTTTGGTAGAGATTGACTCAAGATGCCTTTATATTGTGTTATATACTGCCATTTCAAAACTCATTGTGTATGAATTACCAAATCAATACAATAGATAAAGACACATAGCAAAATATTACTACGGAGTTTAATCGATTTTCTTGTAATACTTTATGGGTACGATGTTCCTTAGAACTAAGGTATATCCACTCATAATATGCCAAGGCCATAGTATGTTACAGTGCACAGGAGAGCCAAAGACCCATAAAATACACTTAGGTTACTGGCCTAAATAAAACAAAGAAAAAGAGAAAAAGCCCATCCAAAACATTCAAGGAAGGACACCCAGAGACAATGAAATTATTGTAGAATCAGTAAAAATCTTGTCAATTTTTACCTTGCAACTGTACAGAAATTTAAGCACCCACCCAGGCAGACAATATTTCATTCACCGACAACCCTGCCAGAGAAGTAAAACCTCTTATATCAAGTCCAGAAAGAGAACTAATCAGCTGTGTATTATGTCTGACTCAACTCAGGGAAAAGGAACTGCACCAAACTCTTAGAGAGCAACAAGTTGTGAGAGTAACTGAGAGGAATCTCAAATCTTGAATCATGTCACCCCTTGGCCTTCTCAGGTCTATTCTTGTGAGTCAAAGGATCTTTGGCCTCATGTGATAAGGAAAACCGCAATCCTCTGGAGAAGGTCCGGTCGCTCTTCTTTCAACTTACGCTATCAGAAACTTATCTTTTTCATAAAAGAGAATCAATTGCTGTATAGTATTCATCAAGATGTGGCTCACACAACTGTTTACATAATTCAGCACAATGTCTCTGCTAAACAATCAACAAATTAAAGTTTCATTTTAGTCGGTTTCTTTACTACAGATAACATCCAGAAAGACGCTCAGCTCGTCTCTTCAACATGAGTAGCGACAGTGACGACGACACTCCTCGGTTGTCTGCCCATGCTCTCTCGGCTCTTCATGAGTTCTTGGCAGAGCAGCAACAGGAACAGAGTGAAAGCAAAGTTGAAAAGGCTGCCAAAGTCGGAGGAATTCAGGAAGATTGGGTAATGGGTTCATTTTTTATTTCATTTGACAGATGTTATGGTAAACTTTATCATGCCCAAGAAAGAAGATAAATTTATGTAACATTTTATAATTTTCAAGTATAGAATTAAAATTGACAAATGTGTGATCAGTATATGTGTGTACATCTATTGTAGCTGTGTTTTACTCCAATAGGTTTTGATGGAATGAAATGAAATGGACAAATGATACAAAAATTAATACCACTCCTCCACTGAACAAAAAGTAAGAGGAAAATTACTGTCTCTGCTGCCCTAAACTCGCTCATATGCAAAAAGTTGAGATTCATTATTCACTGTGTGTTTAATCTTTGTTTTGTGATATCAGCAACTTTCCCAATTTTGGTACGACGAAGAAACCGCTGAAATTCTTGCGAAAGAAGCTATTGATGTTGCAGGGCCAGCAGGAAGGTACTGTAGTAAAATAAGTCAATTAATAGATTTGTAAATGTTGACAATGTCGGACCAATATTCATAGGCATACAGAAACATTTTTGTTTCTCTTAATTCCAAAAATACAATTTTCGCATTTGAGTAAGACCAGTATACTTGGCAATTTTCAATCAGTGCTTGAAAAACACTAACAATTATCCCCCTAACACCTCCCCTTCAATTATCCCCTAATACCCCCCAGTTATCCCCTAACACCTCCCCTCCAATTATCCCCCTAACAATTCCCCTCCAATTGTCATCCTAACACCTCCTCCAGTTATCCCCAAAACTTCTCCCTGAAATTATCCCCCTAACACCTCCCCCTCCCATCTCCTATGCCAGTTTTAAGGTACAGTAAATAAGCTGATCAATTGATTTGTGACAAGAAAAAAAAAATGTTAGATCAACAATAAGTCAGGTCATCAATTCATAACTATCACAAATTTCTTTTTGTTGAAAATTATACAAAAATGTGGAGGAGCATTCAAAAAACATTGGATTTGGTTGAATGAAATCATAGATGAACTAGGAATATGTGTATTTGTGAGAAGTGATGTTGCAATTAGGGGTTAATCAATGCTGGACCTATGCGTTAACTAGAGGATAATGTACGATCCGTGGTTACTATCTCAGGATGCAATCAGACTCCACCCCACCTCCTCTGTCCCCCCCTGTCACTGCAAACCAAACCCAATGCTGAAAAGACCCTGATCTAAAAGTGCAGAGGTGGGATTGCCAAGCACAAGCATCGTCTGACACCAGACAAATGTACGATGTTTTTGACTGTAACCTAAAGTGATGTCTTTCATGTCATATTGTTCTCTTCTGGTAATTCCTATCTGTCCCTCTGTCATGGATTCTGAAATTTGTCTTTCAATTCCAAAGGGAGGGGGCAATTTCCCAGTGGCATAGTCATTCACCCCCTCTGGAAAAATTTTGAGGAAAATTTGAGAAATTTGTGGAAATAGTATATCCTTACCATTTCTCAAAATTTTTACTATGTTGTGAAATTACTAGACACATGCATTATTAATATTTTAACAACATAGTTTCCCAGATTTTGTGTGTTATTGACAAACAAAATCCTGAAGCATCGTGAAGCATGCCTGAGTCGCGTTCCACAGAAATGCCCCCTCGCTACAGCAGGCCGAAAGTGAATGCACAGATCATAATAAAGGGTGGAACCTTACACTTAAGTGAGTGGAAATAAACAACCATAGAACTATGTACAGCTAACACTGGCAGACGCTTTTTTGTGACCTAAACAAAAAGGCAAAGGAACCCCAAAACTACATTTAGGTCGCAGAAGAGCGGGAATACTAGTTCAACACCATTCAGTTTAGTCTGAAGTAATCCACAGGCATGAAGAAATTAGAATCTGAATTAGACATACTCAGAAAAGATCTACAAATGAATATCTCATCTGCAGTGTAAAGTAAAATGAGAAAAAAAAAATAAAGTCATTGCTTAAAAACCAGGAATTCCTGGAGATATAGTTCAAATCTACGATCACATATAGCACCATTTTGCATCTAGTCCACCCTACAAAATTAAAGTTTCCAAAGGGCCATTCCTAGACCTTCAGTCATCAGATCCATCATATCACAATGTCACGCTTATGTTCAGGCTCAGACAGTGGCATACGTGGGTGAGAGGGTGGGGGCATAACCCAACTCACATTGCCCACTCTAATAAAAAATTACAAAAAAAAAATGTTTTTTAGGCATGGATCAGTCCGTTGGCAATCTCACTTGGTATAATATTAACTGCAACTTTAAGTTTTGAATTAAAAGCAGTGATGTCGATACAGGGGCTGTGAAGTGCTATTTTCGACGACCTGAGTGGTTTGTTACACCAAAATTGTTTATGTTGCACACCAAAAGATGGTGGCGCTCTGCTTAGTCTCCTGGATAAGTCTCACTCCAGGTACACACTCAAACTTAACAACTCTGAGATTGCCCCATCCCCTTGCTAAAACTATGTAGCCTGCAGTGCTTTGGACCAAAAATTCTGGAAAAAAATATAAAGTAAATAAAAATTAAGAAGAAAATCTGCAAGGCTTTTTGTTCAATTTCATTTTGTAGAATCCAATGATTAGCTTAGTACTTTACATTACTCACTCACATTTACTCACTCACATTAAGCAACCCTGTTGATTATTCCCCTACAGAAAATCATGCATGCACCACTGGACTTAGGCCAGCTTATATCCCCATCCATGCCACACTCACCTCACACATCAAGCAAAACCCATGTAACCTTGAAAACCTTGGGGGAAATTCCATATCTTTCCCCCCTGGAAAAAATCCTTGCTATGCCACTGAAATTTCCCCTTGGCCCCCCCCCACCCGTAAATATGCCACAACTGGTACAATATGTAACTAACCACTCGCAGACTTTCCATCATGAAAAGAATTTGTAAGTGTGTGAACATTGTCCTGTGGGGGGGGGGGGGGGCAGAGGTGAAAAATTGGTTTGTGCAAGCAATTGTTTTATGAAATTAAGCAACGTATGTGCAGTGTCATTTTAATGTTGGTATCATTTACCACCTTGTCTGTCAGTTAGGTGTAATTGTGCGTTGTGTATTTGCCCATATTCACCTCACAGTATTGTGAGTTTGTCAGTGAAAATTCTTTTATGAGATGATTGTGGTATCTGTGATCAGGCTTGTTATTGACTAAGCAAGTTAAGTTGAGGCTGTTATGCATGTGATAAATAATGAGCAGCGTGTGAGAAGCATGAAAGGTGTGTTGACACCACCTGACATGCTTGTGAATTTGTAGGTCTGCATTCTTCTCTTTCTTCTTTCCATCTGGTAGAATTGCCTGTCTCTCAACCCCGACACTCTTTCAGAAGCTCCGCCAGATGGACACAAATTGCACTGTCGTGATATTTGAATACGACAAGAGATTTGACGTGTATGGCGAGAACTTTGTGTTCTACGACTGTAACGAACCCCTGAAGTTGCCCAGACATGTGGCAGAACATTCTTTTGATGTAGTTGTGGCTGACCCACCTTTCCTGGAGGAGAACACTCTAGAACGTTTCTCTCAGACGATGAAGATGTTAGCTAAAGATAAAATGATCATCTGTACTGGTAGGTTTATCTTTGTGGTTCATCTTTTTGGTTTATCTTTTTAACTTTGTGAGTCCACATGGCATATAATGTAGACTAAATTATACACTTCACCTCTCCTTTAAAGGCAAATATTGTTTTAAATAATGTGTGAACCTGGCATACAAAGAAAATAACTTAATCATTTTGAAACCAATTTCACTAATTAACATCAGCAATAACTTCATCTCCTCAAAAATTATGCATGAGCTACAGAAGGTGCATTATCTGAATTTTGGAAAGTTTGGGTGAACACAATTTTCCTGAGCAACAAACAAAGTTTATATCTGCAAGAATTGAAAAGAACATTACCATCCTTGCTTATGTTAGTTGAATCATTTATCATTCTGTCTCCATAACACTTAAAAAGTATTTTTATTTCCTGTAAAATACAAGTATAATATTTGAAGTTGAAGTCACCAAATATTTCAGAGCATGTGGTCAAAAGTTGCCCAAAGTTGAATTTCCTTATGGGTACTATTCTGAAAAAAACCTTACACAGTAATTTACAACAACAAAGGGCAAGTCACCTCAAAGTGTATGCCCTGATAATGATACAATGTTCTTTTGGCAACTACTTCTTTTGTCAGATTGCTTGGTTAAATATTTTCAAAAAGAAGGATTTTATAATTACAAAATTTTCTAACGACAAAAAGCAGAAACCTATCTTGACGTCAAGCATTATTGTTTTTTGATTCCTTGCCGTAGGCAGGGGAATCTATGCAGTCCTGATGTCGTGTGTGTGTATGTATGTGTGTGTGTGTGTGTGACGGTTGCTCGTAAACACTCTATCTCAAGAAGGGTAACTCTGAGTAATTTCATTTTTGGCATGTGGGTTGCCCATATTGAGTAGATGATCCCTATTGATTTTGGTGTCCAAATCCTGCATATTAATGAGGTTATGGGGTAAAACATAAAAAATGTTAAAACTGCCATAGTTCCTTATCTGTGGGTCAGATTTGTTTTAAACTTGATAAGGTTGTCTGTTATTAACAGGTTCACGACCCTGTGAAATTTAATGCTTATCAATAGAGAGGAAGGGATAATTTTTCACTATAAAACAATAATAATAGCCTAAACACCATTATTGTGGTTATTATAAACTACCGTACAAATTCATATGGGTCTTCATTGTGCAATTTCAGTTTTGGTTCTGTCGCACACAGTTAACTCAATGGGATTGCTCCCTACAGTACTGCATTTGTAACTTAGTGAGTAACTTCTAGTGTGAGGGGCCTCGATGATAAGTTGTCCAGAGAGATAGTCTTGGTATGGGGGGGGTCATGGGGTCAGATAGATGGAATGTTAATGGGTTTATAAAAAAAATGAGGAAAATAAAATACCACCTGTTCTGTCATTTATTTGGATAATATCAGTATCCAGAGGAACAGCTGGTAGCAGAACAAGGTTTCTTAACAATCAAATTGGAGTGCTTTCAATCATATTTCACAATGTCGGAAAGGATGGGGGAAGCAAAAATGTTGAGGAGGAATCATAACTTAGGGTCAGCTTACGAGGACTTTGAGTGTGTTAAAAGCTACTTGTAACAAGGAAGAAATTATCGCAGAGTCGATAAAGGAAAATTTGCAAAAGGCAGAGTGCCAATTCGAGGCAATGGAAGAGGTTCATGCTGATCTGGCTGGGTTGTTGTCTGATGAAGCATTTGAGCAAGCAGAAAGCTGGATGTAGGAATGCCAAAAGCATTAAACTGAGGAGAGGGAGGAAGCACTGAAAAAGTTGAAGGAGGAAATTGAGTTTCAAATTAGCGCTGGAATTACCTAAGGCAGAAATTCCACCATACGATGGAGACCCAAGAACATTCTGATCCTTTATGAAGAATTTTGAGGTAAATATGGCAGACAAGCTGAGTTCAGATGAGGTAAGGTTGAGTTATTTGATTCAACTAACAACAGGCAAGACTAGAAGCAGCATTGATTACTGTGTGTTTCTTGGAGCTCAGAGATAATGTTGACTGATGTCATACTCATACTGTACTTGATGTGTGGGTTGTATGGCCTGGGTAGGTGATCCCTATTGCTTTTGGTGGACGTCAAATGTTGCGGTAATTTTAGGTCACCAAAATAAAGGTCATTTTGGGTTAAAGGCTTGTGGTGTATCAAGAAAAATAACTGCAGTTGATCTTATACTTGTCATGTGAATAATTCATGTTTGTTGTAACAGAACCATGTAGCAAGGAATCACAAAGCCTTTTGGCTTTCTGGTTTTTTTTTATCATAGGTGCTGTTATGGAAGCTGCAGTAAGGAAGTTCCTTGATATGGAGATGTGTGCATTTAAACCAACACATGCCAGGAATTTGGCAAACGAATTCTGCTGCTATTCAAATTATCCCACAAAGTATTTGAACAAAGATAGGTAACCCTACTACCAAGACGTCTTAGCCATTGCAGATTGGTTGACCAGAAAAGAGTTTGTTTTTGCCTCATTTTCAGAGAGGAATACAAAAATCCTAAAAATTGTGGATTTTCTGATGTGAGGTTCGCCCTCAAAGAAATATAAGGTTTGCTGACAGCAAGGGTGAACAATTCTTGGAATCACACCAAACCATTTGATCACTCAGTGGGTGTTCTAGAGTAAATAACCGTCATTGTGGATTTGTCATTAGCATTGTGTGCAGTCTGTGTCATGTGATGTCAGGTTAAGAAATGGGCCTGCAATCTAATATAGCTCTTTTTCTGGATTGTTTTTCAGGTGTGTAAATGGTCACCTGTAAGGTCTCTACTATGGATGGGGGGTAGGCAGAGGTGTGGGGGAAGCCGGGGTTGGTGGAGTTCACACAGCAGTACAGTGACTTATGATGAAGTGGTACATGAATTATTGTTTAATAATATTAGCACTAGAGACAAGTGGTCAGTGAGGGTTTAATTCAAGAGGTTATGTATTGTACGGTTTCGTTTTAAGGTATTATGAAGCAGAATGATCCTGTCTCAAAGTCTGGGCTAATGGCAATTGGTTTTGTCAAGGAGGGTAAGTGCTGGAGTGAAGTTATCCTGGTAGAATGTCACAAAATGGGCATAGTAATCTACCGTTCTGCACGACTATTCTCAATGTCGATTATGTTAGTAGTAATTGTGAAGCATTCATAAACTATTCATCATGGATTGAAGAATACTTTTGAAGTTTGAACTATGATGTGTTTGATATCATCTCGCAAATAACAAAATTCTTTTCCATCGCAAAATCCCTTGCAACTTTTTTTGCCCTCCTTCAGGGCAAAATTTACCATGTGTACATTATGTCTCAACAATTTGATCTGTAAGCGCCTAGCACAACCTCAGGTAATGTTCCTTTGTTTGCCGTCAGGGAGGGCACATTTTTTTTTATTATGTGACATCAATGCAAGTATGAGTAGACAAAGGTTCATATAATGACACAAAAAATCTTCGAAAAAAATTGAGCATATTTGCCTTTCAATATCTATTTACTTACTATGAATGCACTTTTAATTTGGCAGCAGAATTACATTTTATGAGATTACAATAAAGGAATGATATCAAAAAAACTAATTTGAATTACAAAAGGCAGTATAAATTGAAAGTATCAACTGAGTGTATCAAATACGTACATTAAAACCTGGATGAAAGTACTGCAAGCAAACAAAGTAGCTGGAAGCTACCTACAAAATATCAACTGTGCTACATAGATCTCAATAACATGCATAATGTGAGAGGTGGAATGGGGGGGGGGTGCTAATTCCAGTATCATGATGATCCATTGTATAAGAAATGATCAGAGATAACTACATAAAATGGTATAAAAAAAAAGAAAAGATCAAGGAAAACTGAATGGAAAAGTACAGCTCTCCTGGAGGTCCCTCACCTTCTCCTCCGAAAAAAAAAAACACTCTGTCACTAATGCGCAATCTTCTTGTTCTTCAGACCTTCAAAATAACAATCAACAAATTCTTTATTTTTTATTCTTTTGGGTTGATCCTACAAGAGGTAGACGGTGCTCATACTGTTTGCAGCAGAGCCAATTTTAACATCTACATCATAGATAACCTGAATGGGCGATGTCAAGACCTATTTCCTGAAATCAATCTACAGCCAGAGCACCAAATGCTGCACCTATCTGTTAAGACTGGCCTCTCCTCCCTCTGACAGTCTTAGCTTCAAAGTTAAACTTATGCAAATCGTGCCGGTAGGTGATTTCACTTGAAACTGGCATAATACTGTACTTTATGGGTACTCAAACCAAGTTACTTATAGTCAACAATGGAATCTAATAGTTCTTAAAATATGCTATCTTGTCCAAACATAAACCCAAAGAGGAACCTTGTCTTTAAATACATCAAGGTTTCTGCATCTTAATGAACAGAAAAATTTCATGAATTTTCCATCAAGACCTTCACATGACCATTATCATTTTAATGATTAAATTGATAATAGATTCATTTATTAACCATATATGGGCAATGCACATGCTAAGTATGAAATCCTGCACAGTTACCCTTCTTGAAGTTATGCTCGACCTTTGACTTCAGGCAAAAACAATTGGGCACAACCACTGAATATGAGCATTAGACATGGAAAGTATGGAATTTCTCACCATTTCTCTCTCTAGGATAATACTTTATGTAATTTTGACTCTTTGACCTAATCATGACTTTAATGACTTTTCCATGACTTACGTCACTATTCCAACTTTCACAACTTTTCCATGTCTGGAAAGTAGAAGCAAAATTCCATGTCTTTTCCAGGCCATGGGATTCCTGATACACATAATCAAAACTGGCACAACTTACTTAATACAGAAATGAATTAGCAAAAGCAGTTTTAAATGGCTTAACAAACACCTTCATATGTTAATGAAATATATGTAACCATTTCCAACCAATGGAACAATGCACACAGTTTAATATTACGATGCAACACCAACAATATCATCTTAATCCACAAACTCCTGGTCTGCAGCAAGTAAAGCATAAACACCACTGTTAGGGTGCCAGAAAATGCTTCACCACTAGCCTAACACTCATAGTATCAAATTGAAATCACTCCACAACCACATTATAACAGATGAACAGATTACATGAGTTGGCACTAGCCTAACACTCATAGTATCAAATTGAAATCACTCCACACCACATTATTACTTATAATAGATGAACAGATTACATGAGTTGGCACAAAATTATACATTGCTCTCAAGAATGAGTACTTACATTGCACAAAAACTCTTCGGCAGGATTGAAAGCTGCTAATGGTTCTTACTATTAATATCTTCAGAAACTGATACAACCACTACTGGTACATCTTGTTAAAGTGATTTTATTTTCAGTGTTACTACCGATGTGTTTTCCCTCTCATCTTGTTTCTCTGGGTCATGTTTTTGCATTCTGCATCCCCAACACCATGGACGATGGCAGCAATCCTGATTAGAGGAACATTTCATATCAAAACCTGTAACGTTCTTCGCTCACGGATTGCAGCCTAAATCCTTCTGAAGCCAGGAAACTACACTGCTAGGACATAACAAGGCTGAATAACATGACAAAACAAGTCAATTTGAGTTCCACTCTCACAGTACTTAATTTCAAGTGGCAAACAAATTCTTATTTATACGTCTAGTGAGCTCAGAGCAACAAAATCTCATATCCAGCACTTTTGAAAGTTAAGTTTGTGAGATCCAGTTTGACAATTTAAGTTTTAAAAATGACAGTTTCACCACATTCTGAGATAACAAACATAACTTGTGAGTTGTTGTACTTTGTGCATTGCTACGTTCTCGCTACTGACAGCAGTCAAATGGAAATATCCATGGTCTAATAGAACCAAAGATACATATGCAATATGATGGTCAAACAGAACATCGCAGGCAACGCTAGGAGGAGGGAACCACCTCCAATCTCTGGTTCTGAAATAAAAAGAAAAAAAGCAACAATGACATTTCCAGGTCGTGCACATAGGAGAAAGATAAACCAGTTTGGGCACTCAAAAATGAAAGAAAAAAAACAAGAGCCTGAGGGCACTGTGGTTTCTTGGGCAGATGTATAGATAGCACTGTAAATTATGAAGTAAAAGCAGTATTTTAAGTTATTTTGTACAATAGCCCATATGGTCCATTTCTGACCATGAACCTTCTCTTTTGCAACAAAAAATCTCTAGAAAAAGAAACATATTTCATGATTTTGTAAAATGACCCATTTTGGACACTGGACCACAGACATGAAAAACAGCCAGATGGAACTACTTCCATAGAACTAATGTGACCAACCATCAACAGTGTTACATACAATCTGTAAGAATAGGAAGTATTTTGCATGATTGCACGACAACAGAACAGAGGCACTATGGTTCCTTGCACTGGGGATATGTAAAGTGATGGTGGAGTTCATAAATATCACAGAAGCCATTTCAATTAATGCAATTAATTGAAGATGCTGAGTTCTACAATATAAAGCAATAGGGTTTTAAACTACAAAATACAGAAAAACAGTGGGCTATGCAATATGGTATACAGTATTTATTTATCCCATTCATATTATCCCATTCATATTTACCCCATTACAAAGCACGAACAGCTGTGAATCTTTCATTCAAAGCCCTAAAGAAGGGATTCTGCAAATTGCAATGAGGCTTATTGCATCTATGCCCCTTTAAAGTCCACCCAAGACTGACAGCCTGCCCAGGAGGGGACTGTTCGAGTCTAGTTTCCACTGGTAAGAATACCAACTGACTTATTTTCTTTTACTGTGTGTTGCCAACCTTAAATTAAAAGCCATTTACATCAATGCCTACATCAGCACTGAAGCACAAGGACATAAACTGACCAAGCCAGACTTGTCTGGTATGACCACTGACCTACAGTATTTCCCATAGTACTGCTGCCTCTTTGTTTGATCATGAAACTACTACCTCAAGCAGTACTTCCATGATTTGCTGGAGGGGGACTGATGGACCATATAAGCATCCATAGCATGAAAATGGAACAAAAGTCAATTGCCCACAGCATGCACAAAAATTCTGAATTTTTTGGTGCACTCTTACACACACTGATGCAAAACCCCCACCCTTTGCCAAAAATGCTAATGACATTGAAAATAAAAATGCCATGGTCATGTAGCTAATACCTAACAACACCTTGCTACTACATTTGAAGCAAATTAGATAAGGCACTGCAAAGATATTGCCATATCATCGAAAAAACAATAGGGCACATCGACCCAATATGATACACGTAGACACCAAGTTTGAGAAAAATTGAGCACCCGATTATTGGGTCATCATGCCACAAACCTCACACTCCAATGGCATAACGTACATACACACGCTGACTTGGCTCCATAGGCTCGATGTTAATTTATTCGTGTCAGTTATGAAAGTATTTATGAAAACTCAGAAACAAGCATGCAATAAATGTGAAACGAGATCTGGTAGCAGGAATTGTGCACTTAAATGCTTCATGTCCTCAGATCAGACGATGTCTGGAATTTGGGTGAAAACAACAAATGGATACAGACCAATAACTTGTTTTGACCTAAATTGTTTGGAACTAAAATGGTTTTGACACTTCTTCTGTGATAATTCATCCATTGTGTGCACTGGTGCTGTGGCTGAGTGGATAAAGTTGATGGCATTTGAAGCAATGAAACTTACTTTTGGAGACTTGGCTCCAAAGGTTCTATGTTAACACAATGAACCAAAAATGCAAGGAGCTTGCAAGTCCTTTAGAATTTACTGCTGTTATGACAAGGCATGTTGTGGTTCATTTCTAGGCCTTAACCTTTATTAACCATAGCAACACATAACCACACATATTCTGTACTTGAGCAAGGAAAAAACCACATCATATGCTGCTAATAACCTTCACTGGTGACCTTGCTTTCCACTTCATCAACTTCTCCCCCAAGGCTAGAAGTACAACAACAGATACACCACTGGCTTGTGGAGTAAACTATATGTTCAATGCCTTTGTATTACCTAAGATAGGACACGGACTATGTGTATCTTGGTGTTTGTAGTTTTGAATTGAGAAGTCCCTTGTGATTATATTGGCTTGGGATATCTTCTGGACTCATTAGTCAAATCTTTAGTGGATCAGTATTGCAGTATTGAATGATATGTGTTTCAGTTGATCACTGACAAACATTGACACACACACACAGAATCTCATATTAATATCTGAAAAGCAATTTCACACTGAAAAAGAAAATCTGAGAGGAAGTGATGAACACAAAAACGATCGCCGACGGTCCAAAATATAATTACTATCACAACGACGAAGACAATACACCGTCTCATTCTCACCTTGCACGGTAAAGGTGGTCTCCATACCTCCAAGGATGTGATCATTTACATGACAATGGAGTAGCCATTGTCCAGGATCATCCGGTATCATTCTCACAGCTGCTGTGATTCCTGAAGGGACAATAGAAAAACATTAAAAATACAACTCTGTCATTTCTACAACTGTGTCAACTTTACCACTCTCATCATCCCGTGACAGACATTGTCTTCCAAGGAGATAGATAAAAGATTAAAGATAAAAGCTGTCAGACTAACTTGATGTTAATAAATTTCCCACAATTTCCTTCACAGGCTTCATAGACAAAAAAGCAATTTGCTTACATTTTTGTCTTTTTTTGTCTTTATTTTTCAGGCACAATTTGCCCACTTCACAACCATCATTGTGTTTCACTGATGATATACATACATCCCTTTACCCTTTGATACTTTTGAAGCTGTGCACCTAGATGACATCCACATCGTGAATAGAAATGAGGAAGAAACTACACTCTACACTCAAAAATATAAAGCAAACTTGATATTTTCTAGCTGTCCTTGAAGTGAGCAGGAAACCTACTGAGCATCATTTAGATTAACTAGAAAGCCAAAAGGCTTAGTGATTCCTTGCCTCATGATATATATTGTAACAAACATGAATCGCCCACATGACAAGCATGAGATCCCACACAGTTATCCTACTTGAGATACCATCTTAGTAAGGTCAAAACCTTTTGAAATCTCGTGACTCAAAATGACCTTTCACGTCCACTTACAACAATAGGGATCACCTACCCTATATGGCCATCAACATGCTAAATATGAACAATTCACAATTTAAGTATAACATCCCTCACATTTATCACCCTTAAAATATCATGTATACAAGGTTTTGACCTTTTGTCACCCCAAATAACCTTTGACCTACACAAACATGAGAAAACTCCCAAACGGATAAGATGCTGCAGGGGAACAAATTACATTTTGTCGTGTCTAATAACTTGATAAAAAGGTAAACATGTTTATTTAATCAAAATTATAGCACTTTATTTTGTCGAGTTACAGCTATTGGTGGCAGCTCTTCCGTATTTGATTTTTTGGCGTGATGCCCTTCCCAATGGCTATGAGGTCCTTGAAAATTAGCAAAAACGGATAACCCTATTAAACCAGAATCTAGCATGACTTGCAATTTTGCCTTTAGTCTACTTAAAGACACAACACACAGTACAAGTTTCCCTTGTTTGATACACAGTAGTCATTTGTTTAAAGCTTACCTGAACTACTGTAAAGTGAAATAGGGCGTTTAGAATACACCAACATGGCGTACAAAGAAATTCGCTTCAACCATTGTTAAACCATTCAGTCTCATCAATAAATATCTCTCAAAGCTTCATCTCCTCAAGCATTATGCATGTGATAAGTAACGGATGCATCATTTGAATTTTAAAAAGTTTGGGTGAACAAATTATTGTTGAGCAACAAATAACTAAATTTCTGATCTGTGAGAATCTTATTCCTTGAAAATCAGGCTACTGTAATTCGTTATTTTGAATAATCTATCATTCTATGTCCACAAATAATGGTTTTAAAAATATGGTTGTTTTCTGTAAAACAAACGCCCTATTTCCCTTTAAGGGCTAAACAGAGACACTGTTTATAAAGTAAATGGTTAAGTCCATTAAGCACCTGGCTCAACAGACTGTATGATTTATTCTGGACAGTGTCGTTTCTACTGGCAGTCAACTGTGATAAATTATGTCAGATAACAGAGACCAATTTGAACAGAGGTGGGTCAGTTACAATTTGATTCATTCAATTAAGCAATCACACTTCATGCACGCTCAAGGGTATTTGATCCAAATGATCAGTAATTTAGTTCTTTTTATGAAGGTAATATCCCGTGGTATATTTAATCAATTCCAATTTACAATTCATGAATGCTCACATGTCCTTATGAGGACAGTGGCAGGTTTGCCAAATAATAATCTTTGATACCAAATTTAATGTTGTCTTCATCTTTTCTTTATGGTTATCAAAGAGACTATATTGGTATGTCCTAAAAGAAGTTCTCAAATCAACAACAGGATTCTACATTGCAAGTATAAAATTCACTAGGAGTTCTTTCAATATTGTAGATTCAAGTTTTGCACATTTTGACCTCCCATGACCCCAAATGACCTTTCACCTCTGCCAAAAAAAAATAGGGATCATATACTCGATATGGGCAAACCACACGCTAACTATGAGATCTCTCACATTTATTGTTCTGAAGATATCGTGTTTACAAGCAATTTTCAAGGTATTTACCTTCTGACCTCTGGTGACCCTTGCACTCAATAAGATACACCTACACACTTCGTATGACATCTGCTCAAGCTTCTCTTCTTGAGATATCGTGTTTACATGGTTTTCACAATTTGACCCCTGTTGACCCCAAATGACCTTTGACCTCCACTGAAAACAATAGGGTTCCTCTACTCAACATGGTACAACTACATACTAGACATGCGATTTCTACAAGCTTCCTTTCTTGAGATATCATGTTTACAAGGTTTTCACAATCTGACCCATGTTGACCCCAAATGACCTTTGACCTCCACCAAAAACAATAGGGATCATCTACTCAATAAGGGCAACCTTCATGCCAAGTATGAGATCACTCAGAGTTACGATTCTGGAGATATCGTGTTTACAAGCAATTTTCAAGGTATTTACCTTTTGACCTCTAGTGACCCCAAATGACCTTTGACCTCCACCAAAAACAATAGGGATCATCTACTCAATAAGGGCAATCTACATGCCAAGTATGAGATCACTCAGAGTTACGCTTCTTGAGATATCGTGTTTACAAGCAGGCGTCACACACGCACATACATACACACACACACACGCACACACGACATCACCATCGCATAGATTCCTCTGCCTTCGGCAAGGAATCAAAAAGTGATTCTTTGCCAGCGGCTGGTATGAGGATGCAACTTGGATTTTGGGGGGTTGACTGTTTACCTCTGAAACCTGACCAGAGAGACTTTGTACCTCCAGAAACCAATGGAATTCTGAGCACCACAATCAACAAATTGATGCAAAGGTGTAGTGTGTGGATGTTATGAAATATTTACAATGATTACAACTATCTATGTCAAAGGTTGTCTCATGCAAGGTTGCCTGCCAACAATCAGTTCTACCACTACCAGGCAAGGTGTATCCCTGTCAGCTAAAGGCCACTTTACCACTTAGGTTGTCGATCCCAAGATTTAGGTATCAACTGTTTCAGGTGAAAAGTTTTGGTTTCACACAACTTGGATTCACAGTGATAAACCAGACAGTGGGTAAAAGTGGCTTCAAAAATATTAATTGCCATGACAACCAGCTGCTATACTTGCAATGTATCTTCTGTCACACAGATTCACAGTTTTTACACACCCTAATCTGATCAGCTTCACAACATCTCATTTTACACCCATCGATGGATCAACATTTTGAGATCTGATGACGACACAAGATGATTTACAGAAGTTATTATCAGATCTCTACCTGCTCACAAGGTTAATGGGTGGGTAATCTATGGGTGTGTCTCTCAACCAGATAACATGTTAATGGGTAAGAATAGGTGTGTGTCTGCATGAAATCCTGTGTCATTAGGTGGTTACTCCATGGGTGTATGTCTGTGTGACATTGCATATTAGTGGATAGGTAAGGTTGGATGGGTAATCCATGGGTATGTGTCTGAACCAGATAGCATGTAAGAATGGGTGTGTGTCTGCTTAAGATTGCATGCTAATTGGTGGAGAATGAGTGTGTGTCTGTACAAGGTAACATGTCATATGGGTGTGCACATGTCAGTGTGAGATTGCGTGTTAATGGTGGAGGTGGGGGTTGCATGGTGAATTTGAATGTTACCTGGTCCCAACTCATAGACATCTGCTACATGTTCTCTCTCGTGGCGATAGAGGATGGTTTGTCCGTGGAAGTGAACGGTGTGTAGATCCACTTCATCACCTAGTCCCATCAGGTACCATTCTGTTGTGTGGTTCAGATTCACCCGCAGACCCTTCAGGTTGTTGTAAAGTAGGCCATTTATTCCTGCCAGTTATGAAAGTATTTATGAAAACTCAGAAGTGAGCATGCAACAAATATGAAACTGGATCTAACAGCAGGAATTGTGCGCTTCAATGCTTCATGTCCTCAGATAAAACATGAAGAATGGTTTGGACACTTCTTCTGTGATAATTCATCCATTGTGTGCACTGGTGCCGTGGCTGAGTGGATAAAGTTGATGGCATTTGAAGCAATGAAACTTGGCAACAAAATTTTGAGATTGATCCCTGGCCAGGAAAGCTTTTACATCCAAGAGCAATCCAATGTTTTCCTAACTAAATTGACTTTGTGAAAAAAAATCAGCAATTTTGGCTTGAGAAATTTAAAAAAAAACTTCAAAGGTGATTCAGAGGAAGTAACTAGATGTAGAGAGTTGTGGTATAGATTGGAAAAATGCAAACTTAACATCTTACTGCCAGTGGTAGCCATGATTCACTGGCCATTAGTTGGGGCGAGGGACCTTTTTCACATTTTACCATCTGAATGGAGTGCCATCATTGCTTGTTCGTGGCATACCAAGGAATTTTTGCCAAAAAGTCTTCCAGACTGCAGAAAATGGCAATTCTAAATTCTCCTCAAAGATGTTCTTTCATTTTAAGATCTTGTGTTTCAAAAGCATATTCTTCCAAAAAACAAAGGTGAATGATAGTCAAGATAATCATCAATTAATAAATCAATCAGTTATTTTTTTTAGGGGAAAGACAGGCTGGCCAATTTTTTAGAGGTAAAGCCTCCAGTCCCCTGAAGAACCACCCCTGACCAGGAGAGGGTACTTCCAAACAACTCATTTGAATGGATTGTGATAATGTGTGCAAAAAGTGGTATAAAAAATATAACAAAGTACAACTTGTCTGTAAATGTGGGAGAGAAAACCTTAGAAAAAAAAACTTATTATGTCTAATGAAGGGGGTATTTAGAGGCCTCAGGGGGCACTTAAAGGTTTCTGTATCTGATGATGAAGGGGGGCATTTAGAGGCTTCAAAATCACAACTAACTCCTCTCCCAGTCCTAGACACAAAACTAACAGAAATCAATTGCAGTACACTGATAACCTTTCAGGCTTCAAGTAGGAAGTCACCGTAATGATGATACGTGCTGATGAGCTTTAGCTAATGTATGATAAAGACAATCTCAGTTGGAGGTTGGCTTACAGTATCTACCTTAAAGAGGAACCATAGTAGATGTTTCAATTTCAACTTTCAGTTAATATACATCTATTCACGAAAAGTCACGACTGTAAATAGTTTTATTTATGGGAGGACTTCTTTGTAAATTAAACTCTAAATTTCCTGCCTGCCATGCTCTAAAAGTACGACACGGCACATGCACTCCGATACTATGTGACATGTGGCAGTACATGCGCAAAGTCACGAATCACTTGGTTTCGCAACAACATGGTGGCCTCCGTGTGAGTAAAATAGTACATTCATAACATCTTTGAATTTTGAACCTGGATTTGTACTACTAAAAAACAGTGTCTTCTTGTTTGAAAACCTGTATTTGAAGTATCGGGACTGCTTGAAAGGCTGTATAATGGTTTTCCTGTAAAAAAGGCCACAAAACTATCTTCCTCCCAGCGTAGTCTGGCTTAATCCACAATAAGAAAGATGGGAAATGCAAATCAAGAGAAGTTAACATGGACATCATGGGGTAATGTTCCTCTTCGTTGAATGCTGTGGCAAAACCGAAGATCATGAGATGTACAATTCTAGAGAGAGAGAAAAATTAACAACGCACACACTGAAGTACACTTACCATGCATCAGGTTGCTCTCCTCAAACTCAGGGTCCGATGTGTCTACTTCACTTGGCTTTCCAGCGTACGTCTGGATATTTTCATCCAGATACCAGCTTTTGTTCTCATCTAACACCATGAAGAACAGGTACAGCTCCTGGGAAACATCCAGCCTTTTTCCGTTTTCCAGGATGCCCTCTCGGCAGACGATGAGGGGTCCCACCAGCCCCGAGGCAGTGTCCTTGACTAAGTTAACCATCGAGGTGTAGAGGAAAGGAGCACATGCTGCCTCTGTATTGGATGGTCCCTCCATGGCGACGAAATCATATCTGAAGGTGTCACCGGGGGCAACGCCATTCTCGAATACATCCTGATTGAAATTGATCCACTGCACCCCGTGTGCATAAAATCCGTAGTGCCTGGATGCTAGGTTTCTGAAGACCACTTGGAAGATTTCTCCAACTTCAACATGGATGGGGTTCCCGAGGATGCCCCAGCTCTCCTCCCTCAGAGATGGCTCTGAAAAACTTAGATCCGTATACTGGAGGAAGATGGCCTTGCCGTAAGTGGAGCCAAGAAGATGGTCATCCCTTCGGACAAACACGTTGCCCGGACTGTGGTAGGAAGAAAGATTAAATGGTCCGGTGATCAACGTTTTCATTTGTTCAACTATAAGGACTTATATTATACAATAACAGACTGCTGAACTATGAACTCCTAAAAAGGCTACAAATGAACGAGTAGGTTGAATTATTGTGTCACACTGAATCAACCACATTGCAGCGATGTGATAATTTAAAATGATATAATGCACTACCAGCACCTAACATGCAAAGTATTATACTTTATCATGAGTTATGATACTTTTGACCTCTGACCTTGAATTTTGATGTGAGACACACTTTCAGACCATGTTGCACTTATCTACCAACTCTGACCTTCAACGACACTGCCATCTAAGAGGAGTTGTGGATCCAAACTTTTCAAGGTCAAATTTGACTTCAAAACACATAAAACATGATTTTCAGATTAAATCTTTCATACCAGTGATGTATTTGAAGATTTCATGAAAATAGTCATTTTGGATCAAGAAATACAACTGAAATAATATTTTCACTAATTTGACTGTTGATCTCTGACCATAACTTTTGACTGGACATGTAACTTCAGACCATGGGTCACCAATCCACTGACTATGACCTTCACCCATATTGCGGTGTTATGAATGGAAAATTCTAAAATTGGAATTTTCTTTTGAACAC
The DNA here is from genome assembly GCA_021234535.1 of Stichopus chloronotus. NCBI lineage: Eukaryota > Metazoa > Echinodermata > Holothuroidea > Aspidochirotida > Stichopodidae > Stichopus > Stichopus chloronotus. Next base: position 26,598,427 of record CM037831.1, read on the forward strand.
GTATCCCTACACACCTTTTTGGCTCTTGCCTGTGAGGTGAGTGTTACAGGTCACCTTAGGTATCACACAAGGTTAGACCCCCATGTATCAAAACTCAGCCATACATGTTTCCATGGGAACTGTTGCTATAGCAACTGAAAGAGCAATAGCAATGTTCAACCTTCAAGGAACTACAATATATGTCATACCATACATTACATGTACTGGAATGAAAAAACAAAAACTTGAATTTTAAAATTTCTCACTGTATTTCAAATTTTACAAGTACTTTGATGTAAGTACCCAGAACATTTTGGTTCATTATTCGTAGACCTCGAGTCAGTAATAATTACCTTTCAGGGTCATCTAAAGACTGGCTCCTGACTGGATCATATCTGATTGGGGCATAATCCCACAGAGTCTCCTGAGCAGCTATGTAGAATACACTCTCTGCAGATCCCTCGATAGGGATGTACTCACCGCAGTCCTGGTCTACGTTTATAGTAGCTCGGGTCCCACCGTCAAAGTGTGTGGCTACATAACAGTATATGGTCCACTCTCCTGAAAAGAGAACATCATCAGGTGTCAAGGTACAGCAGCATAGTCGATGACATGTTGAGGTGATCAGAAGGAAGGACCAACACTAGGATAAGATGGGGCATAGTTCTATAGGAGAAGGGCATTTGCAATATTTTAACATGGAAACTGTGGGTAAATAAATGATATTCATTTCATAAGAACAGGATCAAACCATGATGGACTGGTATGGTTATGGGAAGGGGGGGAGAAGAAAATGATGAGGACAAGCTCATCCTCCTGAGAAACAGTGTTCTCCCCGGGAAGTTTTTGGGGGAAGTCCACCCCTGAAATGAAACCCCCTGGAAATAGTGACAGGCATCTTAAAAGGGGATCATGCGCCCTAGAAAAACTGCTTGGTGGGAAAAAGAAGTTGACAATAGGCTACTGTCATTTCAAATAGAGCAAGAAATCATCTCTAAGTGGCACCATTTGGCATCTTTTAGCAGTTCAGTTATCAACTTGGGGGGTGCAGGGAAATTCCCTCCGATAAAACCTCTCCATGGGTATTCCTTCTTGATCGTGTGCTAATTTCACGAGTGCTCCCCCCATCTCTTCAAAACCTGCAAAAAACACTGGTATTAAATGTATACAGTTCATTGACTATCTCAATGTTTTTTGGTTGCTGGTGAATTCATTCCAGATGAACATCTATAGGCTGGTAATCCTATACTTAAACAGATTATTTTTAAACACAGATGACTAAACACATCACCCGCTCAACAAACCTGCCCACCAAACTTCCACATTTGGGAAGGGAGGGAGGGGGGAGAGCAGACAAATTGATGTACTTTTTTTGGCAGAGATTATTTTTGTAGAGGAATTCCTGAAATCATTCACACAGAAGAATGCAGACTATGACAATAAAGATAAGACAACAATCGTGAAAACTGCAGTTCCTTGCTTATAAACTGCAGGTATAAAGATAGTCCACTTTCGGCAAAATGCATTTTCACGTTTTCCCTATTGAGTGGAAATCTTAAATGTCATATTTGTGAGATTCACATGTACCATGATGGCCAGTCCACCAACAATCCCATGGTAGGGTAGTGCAGTGTCCTCCACAGATTTTAAAGAGTGGGGTGGACACCCGTGAAGCATGTATGCAAAGCACGTTTGTGACTGCCAAGTGATTGCTAGGGGAGAAGTTTGAGGGGAGAAGACAGAAATTTTTTACAATTTGAAAGGCCAATGATGCAAACATAACCACTAAAAGACAATTTCAAGCTCCATTTGAAATGGTGGTAGTCAACTTTTCTGAGGCTGAGTGGAGCTTTTGTAGAAGGTGGATCTTTTAAGGGATGATAGCTATCTCAGGGGGGGGAGGGCAGCAATTTTTACTCAGGGGTGGGATGCCCCCCTGGTGGAGAACACTGGTAGCACATGAATCAGATGAGAATGTTTATCTGTTTCAAAGACCTCTTGAAAACTAACAAGCAAAGTAACTAAAGTTTAACTTTATCAGGTGTACTTTGTGCTCTGACTACCATCAGCTTGTAAAAATGGCCACACCAATGAGATCTCACCTTTTAAAAAGGATAAATGTTCTTATAAGATGCAGATGATGGTAAGAGTTCTGAACCCACTGACTGTCTGCCAGGTAATCTCTTTTTATGGCAGTTGAACTTTTATGTGCTGGTCTCTGAGATTTGTCCTAAACGGTGACAAATCCAACGTTTGCCAGTTCTGGTGTCTTGACCCAAAATGAGACCGACTAAATCTCTTAAATGTGGTGGATAGTAAAAGAAGAGACTTAAAGGGGAATTCCGGGCAAGTAACATGTCTTCTGACTTATTTAAGCAATTTCAAACCATTTTCCTTCATATTCTTGACGTTTTGAAATGATATTCTCATAGACGACAGGATACGTACAAACTTCCCGCAATACAGAGTTTCTAACACTATACATAGAAACGAAGGGTGTGGCCATTATTATGTAATTGACCGTGCTCTCTGTGATTTGTGACAATGCCCAGCTCTGATTCAAGACTACTAACTTGATTGTCCAACATAATGAGTAATTAGATGACTTATTGCCCTGTCTTTGGAAAGGATTTTTCTGAATCCTTTGTACTTATTACAGATCACGTTTTCCAGTTTTCCTTATCTTCGAGCTATTGTTACCAGCGGCCTCAGTGGCGTAATGTGGTCTTTTTATGAGAAATTCTTCTCCCTATTTGTTCAATTGAGCCATTCAATCTCGTGGCAGCCATAGTATGTTCTTTACTAATTACTTAGGGCAATCAAGTTGATCGCCATGAATCAGAGCTGGACGTTCATTTCAAAATGTCAAGAATATGAAAGAAAATGGTTTGAAATTGCTTAAATAAGAAGACATGTTACTTGCCCAGAATTCCCCTTTAATGTTATGAAATCTACAAGATTCATCTCACCAGGAGTGACTTCACTGATTTCAAAGGACCTTGAGGTCCCCGGGAAGAGGGGGACCTCATCTCGTCTCAGTCCACCAGAGATCAAAGACTGCTGCTCAAAGACGGCCATGTGCATATCGTTCTCCTTACCGAAGGATGCAATGTGCCATGCGACCGAGTCTCCTACACACACATCTAACCCGGGTAGGTTGGAGTAGAGGTACCCATTGATACCTGTTGATAAATGCCAGGATACAGGATTTGCTGAATGACAGGATATGTATTGAATAATAGGATATATTGAAACTATGGGTACATTAAATCATACTGGAGGAATGCTTACTTGTAAATAATTATACTTTTTAAAGTTTGCTAAGTTTTACTATTCCATCTATCAGGTGACTTGTCCAAACTACATGAAAAATCAAATATTTCCCTTCATAATGCAGACAGTTGCCAAGTATTAACAACATTGTATCACAATCTAGGGACACATAAATACAAGGATTGCTATGGAGAAGAAAATTATAGTAAAATGAAAGACAGACAATATGTTAACATCTTAAAACTATCCACTATTATACCATTAATGGATGAGTTTTGTAAGAAAACAAAACCCACACATCAAACACTCTTTTCAGTCATGGACACAAATAACGAGAAAGATAATCTTCTTAGAAGTGTGCCATATAACTTCCTTTTCGAAGAAGGTGATCATAAAGTCTGCCAGGAAAATGCAACACTTAGTTGGAGTCACTTGAAGAAGAAACAAAAAGCATCATTTTAAAGCAGCTTTGCGAGACAGTGGGATAAGGTTTGTCTTATTTTCTGCTCACAGAAAGTGTGAATTCATTGGTTGCAGAAATCCACCCATGACAAGGATATAAGTTTGAAGTCCTAACTTCTTGCAGATGCCCCCAAAGTATTTATTGAACCTGAAAACATATTATAAACAGACTGAAATACTGATGATATTTGGTATTTCAGGAAAGGGGTGACCTCTTTTTTTGTTTTTGACGACATGAGTGGATTAGCTCCTGCATTGCCTGCTAAAAAAGGATAGGCAGCTGTGAGATTGCATATACTTTTCTGCATTGTTGACTTAAAGAACAACTTCTGAAATTACAACAGTTTAACTTCAATGGGGAACTCCTTGGAACAGGTTTCTGTGGATACAGACCACTGTAAGAATCATTTCTATCCTTTTTGCTCAAAGCAAGTAACTTTAGTTTGCTTTGTGTTTCATGGGTCTCAAACAGATGTGTCACAGTGGCAAACCACCACATTGACGACCTACCCCTCATGGTATTGGACTCTATAAAGTCACCGTCCTCAATATCAACTTCGCTTGGCTCATCGGTATACAACTCTATATTCCTTGACAAGTAATGACTCAGGTTCTCATCAATATTCATAAACAGCAGAGAAAACTCCTTGTCGACACCTCTCTGTTTCAACAAGAAGAAACGGTTAAATACAGCATTTAAGGTATCTTGAGGGGAAAGCCAGTTGACCTCTTAAAACCTTACTTGCAACCTCAAGTGGGATAATTATAGGAAGTGATATTGAAATTTACAACAATATGAAAACATGAGAATGACTTATACTTGTAAGCAACTTTAAAAATGTCAAATATAATTGCAATAGCGCAACTCGTAATGTGACTTAAATGCATTACTCAGTATACCTAAACAAGATTTTGACTTACTGCACACATGAACTCCACAAAGCAACTGGAAAGAATTTCTATAAATTAATATTTAACTATATCCTTTTAGAATTTGAAACACATGCAGATCAGGCCTTATGCAGCTGGTTTCTTAATTTAGTTACAAAATAAAATTCCATGCACAAACTTGAAGATGCCAAGATCAAATGACCTTTTTTAGGTCTTTTAATACCATGTCAACATAGAGCTACCATAACTGGGGCAGAGCGTACCGGACATTTCGACAAACTGTACCTCTCACGACACCAGAATGCAAAGCCCCCAAACATGGTGAACACTATATAATTATCATGCGTGTGCGCATGTGTCAGTTGGTGTCATGTGCAGCCTTTTTCACAGACAGTATAGGTCATGTTGCTCACAAAAGAAACTCTCTAGTTATTTCTTGGAACTAATGGCAATGATGGGTAGTACCACAACAGGCCAGGACAGAGTGATAAGCAAGGGGCAGGTCTGGGGTTCAGCAACAGTAAGAACACATACCTCTTTATTTCCTTCCAGTGAGCCATTCTTGCAAACCAGAAGTGGCCCGATAAGGCCAGAGTATGGGTCTCTTACAGGATCCACATGAGAATGATAGATGTTCATCACACAACTACGGTCCACATGGGTTGGTGCCAGGTATGGAGGGACCGTCCATGTATAGTTGTACATGGATCCTGGAGCTATAAGGTCATCACTGTGGTCTAAATATATCGGATGATCGTGGAAAGGTACATGCAAAGAGAGAAGCATAAATCCATCATTAGCTCTCAGGCTACTTAGTGCTTGAAACATGGTCACCCGATGTCAAACGGGGACATCGGGCATATCAAATATTTTTGCAATTTCTTGTTCAAACATTCTCAATTACAGCCTAGCAAGAAACTTGTTTCACAACTGACTACACAAGAGGTAAACTACAGACTGTGTGCAAAAGCTGCAAACACTACTGTGCACACCTGCTGTACACACCCACACTGACATATGCAGTAGTAGTCTGCAGCACAGAGGATCTTTCTTTAGATTTAGAGGTAATGACCTATGTGTTCAGAGCAAGCAGTAGGCAGCTCAGATGCCCTCTGGGTTTTCCCAGTGAAGTGAAATTGGTAACATTATACCACTCCATCTCAGTTTCCACCTCAAAGCAGAAGAATCCCTGATGATCAACTTTGCAAAAACAAGAGATCTGCTACAAAGCTGCAACCGCACCGGCACCACTAATGTGGACTTTTACGATTCCTTTACCAAAAAGAAAATTATCTATGTAGTCATATGTGAAACCTATATAATATTTTGAGAACCAATATATGCATGAAATTCAAACTTAGTATGTTCCTAGCACTTAGTGAGTATAGATAATTTATATTGATTCATATAGGCAAAAGTCGTATGAGGTCAAATTATGGGAACATCATTAGCTAGCCACAATCTCAATAATTAAATGCTGACTGACCAAATGTAACATTAACAACACAAATCATTTCTGTTGCACTTTGTGGAAGTCAAAGGTGACCTGAGGTCAACATAGGTCAGAGTTTGAAAACACAGTATCTCTACAGGTAACAGATGTTTGAACTTCAATTTGCTATGCAGATCCCTTTGATTAAGTAGATGATATTCATTGCTTTTCTGGAGGTCAAATGTCACTTCAGTTCAGTTACTTGTAAGTCTGACATACATTATAAACACAGTGTCCCTTTAGTTCAAGAGTGCCTTAACACTTGGCATATGAGTAACCTCAGGCAGATGAATTTTTTGTTGTGTGCCTTTAACATTAAGCTGCCTTTATGATTGACGTTTGCCAAAGTCAGAAAACAATGTAAGGACTGCATCTTTAAAGGTCCCCAGCACACAGTAGGTAAATGATCCCCATCAGTTACTATGAAGGGTAACAGTCAACAAAGGCCATGTGTCTGAATACATTGTTTCCACAGCAGCTCCAAGAAACTTCAGCTCTGGCAAACTTCCATGAGCTTCAAAACTTGCATACAGAAAGTCCTTAATCAGTTATTTTCAGAGACATGAAGGTCAAGTGGGGTCAACAGAGGTCAAAGTCTCAAGTAATTACAAACACAGTATCTCTACAGCAGGGAGTATGAGTATAGTCCATCAGTGCCTTATGTATAGTGTACACTTCAAAACACTCTTCTGTAAGTCTTTATGGTCTCAATCTTCCTCAGGCATTGACATTGGTATTAAACTGAAAGACCTTACGTATCAGTCTTCCAACCAATTAGTTGGCTCTATGAGTAATGTTAGGGTCTTGTCCAAAGGTATTCCATACTGGACATATAGTTCACTGACATGAAAGATTTTTAAACAAAGTGTGGACAACATGGCCTGGTCCTTGAGCTGCATCTGGCACCTTTGATACTTCAATTTTGGGACATCCCCTGGCATTTGTGAGGTTTGGTTGACTTCATTGAACAGATATTTTGAACATGCTGTGAAAATTGCTTATACATCGAGCAGAAAACGAAAGTTTGATTACAATTTTCAACATGGCCCATATATATCAAATAAATCTTTCTTCCCCCAACAAATTCCCATATCCAACCCAAACATTTTTACTACCCTAACCTAAGTTTGTACCTGTGGATCCATCATTGTACACAGCACCCTCATTGGCCTTGTCATAATGAACACCACTTGGATGAATACTGTATGGTTGGGAGGCATTGTTCAAAAAGACAACTTCAATGGTATCACCAACTTCAGCCCTGATAACAGGTCCTAGGAAACCAAGGTGTTCCTCAATCTCAGTTCCTGCTTTCATGACCTTGAATGAATTGTCTTCAAATTCTCTGTAGAGAGCCTTAAGGTATGTTCCGCCGATGCGGTTTCCGGTCTTCGAAAAATATGTAGACTCTGGTCTGGAGGGAGTTAAGATTAGCAAATATGGGAGCAATAGTCCATCAGTGTCATCATAAATACGATTTAGTCCAGAATACCAATGTCTCTCAGTGATAAGAAATTTCAGATTGGAGTATTGCATAGTTACCATTGTAAAATAATACACACTGTACCTATACCTGATGTAGGAGAAAACACGCTGTGTTGGAGCATAGCATAGTTACCATTGTAAAACAATACACACTGTACCTATACCTGATGTGGGAGAAAACACGCTGTGTTGGAGCATAGCATAGTTACCATTGTAAAACAATACACACTGTACCTATACCTGATGTGGGAGAAAACACGCTGTGTTGGAGCATAGCATAGTTACCATTGTAAAACAATACACACTGTACCTATACCTGATGTGGGAGAAAACACGCTGTGTTGGAGCATAGCACAGTTACCATTGTAAAACAATACACACTGTACCTATACCTGATGTAGGAGAAAACACGCTGTGTTGGAGCATAGCATGCAGCTGGATTATGAAGCAATACACGATGTTCATCAAGTAGGAAAGAACAGCAGAACTGAAGCATTGCGTAGCTAGAACTACACAGAGTAATGCATACCCTACCTACACTATAAAAGATAGAACAGCTAGACTCTACACAGCACAGCTAGGTTATGGAGCAAATGTCTACTATACACCTGCCAATGTGGAACAGAACAATAGGACTAGAGCGTACCATAGATTCTAAACGAACGCATGGCTAAAGAAGAAGATAGTGTAGCAAAGACTGGACGACAGCGACTGGAGCATAGCATAGCCAGAGGATACCAGATCTGAACAACTTGGCTATATCACAAAACGTGAGACTGGAGGAGCTAGCAGATGACCAAATGAGGGGATAGTATACTCGTATAAAAAAGTCTGGACAATAGCATATAGCACGACTGGATAATAAAGCTAGGCTGAAGAATAGCACAGCCTTACCTGTTGTCATCAGTTAAGGAATATTCTCCGTTCATACCAGTGGGAGCATAGTTCCATTCCATCTCCACGGCTGCTATGTAATACCGTCTCACTGTTCCGGTCAAACCATCTGGCTTGGAAGGAGACCAATTACAGGAATCGACAGTGTACAGGGCTTGCATCCCAGCTGTGTCAAATGACGGAGGTTTGTCAAGAAAATTGAACCGTAAAACCCATAATGGTCTTCCTAAGCAAGGGAATATTCATTTTACTGCTACAGCATATTGCATTTGCAAGTTACGGCACTTTAAAGAGGAGTGTGTATACTTGGCAATTGGCACTAAGAATCCTTATATCAGTCTACTTTGACATATGGAATGATAGGTTCACAATAAAGGTTGTGTGACATGAAAATGATATTTTCGAATATTAGGTGCATTAAGGATTGAAAATGTTAAAAATAGCAACAAATTCCATCAAAATCTGTCAAAGATTGACAAATGCACAGGAAAATAAGTGACTCACAGCTGTATCATGAACAAACATTAGCAAAGAGTGCAAATACGTGATGTAAAGAATTGATATGTCTTACATTAATCTTTTGTTTACTTAACCTTTATTTCAAGGGCATTTGAGAATTTTGTATGCTCAAAGGGTTAATCTTTGGTAGCATGTATTTTCTTCTTCAAAACTAGGTATTCACTTACCAATGTGAAACTCAGTAACTGAGTATTTAAGAGGCAAAATATACAGGCTTAACAAAAGAAATACTGACACTGTGCAACACTCCACGTCATCTGTTTTGCATTTTGCTCAAATTTTGAAAAGCCATATCTCAAATATGCTTAAAGATATAAACAAAATTCCAATGGATTTTCACTCAGGGTTTCACTCTTCAACTTCAGTATGAAGAGGTGCTCTTTTCTAGAAGCATGTCCCAAAACCTTTAAATGCTGCCGGACAGTACCATGCAAGCAATGTTCATGTCTGCAATTTCAGTTTGGCTTTCCCATCAAATTTAGAGACACATGTACTATCCTAACCAATGTGAGTTACATGCTGATACACAAGATCACTGTTAGGGCAAAGTTGTGAACTCTGTCCTCCAATTATGTCACTCAAAACTAAGAACTTTGAGTATGTTGGTTGGAAACAACATGGCAACTCTGACAGACATGTGTGGTATACCATATCACAACAGTCACGGTCATAATAAGAGTTATTTCCCTTGTATTGGTTCCATGTGTAACAGACTACACAGCTCTATTGAAACCACTTTCCCTCCAAGATTTATCTACTGAACAATATTTACCATTAAAGCACATACACCTTATAGCTTGGTTCTAAATCAGAAGGGTATTAACACCCCTTGGGAATGCCGACAAACAGAACAGGGTTTACCTGAGAAGTCTCTTAGACAATTTAAAAAGTAAAAGTATCCTTACATAGTAACGAAACAAGTGTGTATGTTAGGGAAGGGGCATTTTTTATGGTACTTATGGTGTATGGGTTGGTTCATCTTTCTTACGGTAGACAAAGGGGTATCAGGATATAGTGTTTACAAGTTAGGGGTATGATGAGTCAAAAGGTTGGAAACCACTGACCTGATTTACTACTCAGGAATGTCATGCTCTTTCACACAGAAGCAATTTACACTACAACAGATGCTCAGGCATCAAGGAACCTCTACAGGCAAACTCATAAGCCTGAGGGTCTGGCATCAAGACACTAGTACAGCCACGATCATAGAGTGTGGGGGTCAATTAGTAATCCATATCAGGTCTATTATGTAATCTGAAAGTAGACTTCTATCTTTTGACAGCGAGTATCTTTGAAGGAATAATCCAGTGACAATTCATTCAAGATCTTAAATGAAATAGCATATTTTTCTTTGGTGGCTCTTCAAAGCATCGCACCAATACCAGTGGTAGCAACAAGAGGGGGGGGAGGGGAGGGGGAGACTAACACCTTTTGCCCCAATTGTCCCAAACCCCCCCACTCAGGTAATGTGACCTGAAAAATACTTGTATATGTCTATTCCCTTCTAGGAAGTCAATGAGACTTGATTTTCAGTCAGAGATAGGCTAAAACCTGTGCACACTCCATGGACTCCTAAAGCATTTTGCCTCTAAACCCCACAAGGAGTGAGCTCTGGTCAAATGTCATATAAAACTGGCACATTACTGCAATAAGTTCTTGTTGTTCTTTGAAATCAAAGTGCTCATGTAACCTTGAAATTTGCTCACGACCTACAACATCCTCAGGCAATGACGTTATCTCCACAGAAGGAAACTCCTTTGGTTGGTGTTTCTAGACAGATATGTGAAAGTCCTGCATCATCCCACACAGGTTCTTCTCATTCTTTAATACCTGAGATAACTTGTTCTGCAAGGTATATCCTGCATATCCCTCTAGACTGGAAAAGTTTTTCTCCCACATTCTGGCTTTCTGGTTTCCTGCTTACATACATGATTCTACAGGTGATTCCCCAGTATAAGGAAGAAGGTGTGATTTTCCCATGTCTGTTTCTTCATTTTCTTCATTTTATGGTGGTTTCACCAAAACTTGTGGGAAAAGGGAATATTTTTTCAACTCTAATGAAAACCTGGAACTACCAAGGGACTTTACTGCTTTAAAATGGACAGTAATCACTTTTACTTTGTATACTGACCCCAAAAGTGAGTAACTACATCAGAAGTCAGCAACCAGGTGCCCTGGTTCCGAGTCAACATGAGCGCATTGAGAGTGACTGCTGGTGTAATGGCGATAGTCTTTTCAGTGTGACCACGGAAATTCTGGAGAAGAAAATCATTGAGATATTGAGCTAAACCATTCACGCTCATGGCTTCATGTTTTAATGACATTTTTAAGACCTAAAAAAAGGCATACCTCTAATTCTGGTTTTGTCAAAAACACAATAGTTAGGAATAAAAAATCCAATGTTGTACTTTGCAAAAGTTTTGTTTCAGTAATAAATACAGAGAATACCATATGTTATAATGCTGCTAAAACTTGAAGAGAGCTGGGAATCCTACAGTTGGTGCTTGATTGGAAAAAATTTAATCGATGGTTTCCAGATTTAAAGTGGACCTAAAGTCAAAATTGTCAAAAATATATGTTACAAAACATGAGAAATGCATCAAAATGTTCCAACTCCCATCTGTGTTGGACATTCCTGAGCTGAGATATAAAATGTTGAAATTTATTCACTAAATTTGGAATCACTGATTGCATAATAGCCTGTGATGGCCTTCTTGTACAACTCACATTACCTGCTTTTGTTTCCTTTTGAAATTAAAATGTTTGTTTGACCTTGACACAATTAGTGTTTCTTTGTTAGCATGTTGTAAGGAGAGGGCTATTATAGCCCAGTCACCCTATAACCATTAAACAATGATCGCATTTTGGAACAATGTGTGATGGCGTTTGAAGAAACAAAGTGAAACAAAGATGGCAATTTGAGTAGTACAAGAATGACATCACAAATTATTGTGCAATCTACCATTTTGAATTTAGTGAATTGGCTTCAACATTTTATATCTCAGCTCAGGAATGCCCTGCGAAGATGGGGGTTGGAACATTTTAATGCTTTTTTCAAGCTTTATAAAATATATTTTTGAAATTTTTGACTTTAGGTCCACTTTAAACTTCCTTGCTGACATGGGCATATAATTCTACAGGTATATAAGGTTCACCAAACCACCTCATGGCAACCCTTTGAACACATTAAGTGTGCTTAATCACACCTCAAATATAAGCAGAAGGCAATAAGAACATACCCTTAAATACCCTATTTATTACAATAATTGGGATAAAGTAACCAGGAGATGGCTAATTTCCAATTTATCAAATTTCCAATATATTTCTGTATTGTCATAATCTTAGTTATGGACACTTAGCAGTACAGAATATGCAGGCATATTTGCAGAATGTTTACAACATATCATAAATTAGTCACATGCTACAACATGTAAATTGCTGAAAACAAAGGGAAGACGCTGTATGCTGTTTCTTGCCTAGAAGAGAGAGAAAAAGATGTGGAATGAGATCTGACGAAGTTCACTCAAAAGATTTAAAACGTATCACTGCCGTTACTATCACTGCAGTGTTTGGTAGAGGTGGAAATACAGGCCTTCATTCAAAGCTTTATTTCCATTTATTACACAGAGTGCATTGCCTTTACATCAGAAAATGCTTGTACCCAAGCAAGTTTGCATGTTGCCAGGTTACAACACCTGTAGCGCCAACTATAATTATCAATACATGTGATATCACATGCCAAACATTTGTCAGGATGAAATGCTTTCAAGGCAACTATAAAAAAAAAAAAAAAAAATGCAACAAAATCTGGAATCATTGCATTTGCTCAAAACCTCACCACAAAATTTCCATAGAATGTCACTGAATGCACATCGACTTCTGTTCCGGTGGAGAATATGTTCCACTCCACACGCTCTCCCATGCACATGTCTAACCCCGGCAGGTTACCATACATGTACCCATTAATAGATCGCATGAGATTGCTCTCTAAAAATCCTTCATCCTCTTAAATGAAGAAAAGAAGAAAACAGAAAAAAAGTAACCAAAATTACGTGTGTGATTGATATATTGTAAGAGAAGCAAATTGTACAGTTTGCAAATTTTGCTGACCATGACCTTTCACCTCCATGGCTGCAAGGTTAGATTTCCTTCTTTCCTTCACACAGGGGAATAGACATTGTGTTCACACTCTACAGTTACCGTTATTTCCTGTAATATGATCTGCTACTTGCCATCCAGAGACATTTTGTATCCATTATTTATGCCTTGTTATACGTTCATGAATCATCATTACCTCCATTGCATAACCTTAGGCCTTAATGGCAAAACAATTGACAGAGAACCACTAACAAACTGAAGAGAGACCACCAGCATTTACAAAACAATCTGAAAATTTTCTTCAGGTGGCAAACAGCCACATACAGTCCAACTTGGCTTCAACATGGTTGAGGCTGAGATGAGAAATGTCTCATTCCTAGTTACCACACAGATAGTGGGAAATCAACTCTAAAATACAAATATGACCGCAATCAAGAAGGTATCAGCTACCCCATCTGTACATTCATTGCTTACACAACAAAAAAAAGAGAGAGTATTGAACATTACAACATGAACAAGACTTTAATCTTTACTGTGGAGTAAAAAATTCACACCAGACATAGATCTACCCATCACAAGAAGTGTTTTCTGAAGCCCTAGAAGAATCACAGTTCACACAATCAGATTTCCAACTAAAAGCAGAAAAGTGGCATTTCTGAAACTGTCAGCACGGCTGTTCATTTCTTACCTTATTCCTACTAGTCTTAGAATGACCAGTCAGACAGCCATAAACAACACAACACACTCACTACATAACAGGCACACTCAATACAATTTACGAATCCAAGCTTTCTTAAATTGGATCAACTTTGGTATCAATTTAGTTATAACATGCTCAAAAAGTTCACTCCGTAAAGATTATAAACACAAGTGCAGGCTGCTCTGCCGATTCTCCCTTTTCCTTTTTTATTAAGTTAGATAATATATTCTTGCTTTAAATTGAACTGTTGGTTCAAAGTTAAAGAATGCTCTTCTAAGAGTTATATTTGTTCTATGTGGTATCTGTGTATAGCTGAACTAAATTATTTTTGTAGACCTATTCTGCAGATTCAAATCTGCTTTGCATTTTCAGCCATTTATCACTGAATTTGAGAATGATGGTATTCAAAAATTAATCAAACATAACACAGATTTGTTAAATGTTGCAACTGAAAAAAGCTCTTTTGTAACATATCAGAATTAATATCTCTATCAACTATCACCTTTATTTACAGTAGGAGGTCAAAACCTAAAATCTGCTCGGCAACTCAACACACACACATTCACACACTAACATTCACACACACACACTTACCCAGATCAATGTCAGGATCATCAGGTATGTATGTCCGCACATTCTCTTCGATGTAATGGCTTGAGTTTTCATCGATTACAGTCATCATGAGGAAGAAAACTTTATCGACATCTCGTCTTGACCCATCAGGCCGGAGAAATCCTGACACGGAAAAATTGATTCATTTAGTGAGTTGGTAGTCAATTTAAAATTAAATAATCTGTTGCATCTGTTATTTGAAGGGAACTCCTCATGTAATCCATGCAGGTTAAACTCTACAGCCATGCCCATGGTAGAACCCTCATGGCATATACAGATATAGCTTGATGGTGTGATGGAGCATATCTTCCCAAAACATGACAAATTTATACATTTTGTAAATTTTGCAGTCATAATAACTAAACCGTTAACACTCTATATGCACATACACAGGACAACTGGTTGCACATAATGGGAATAATGTCCTAGTACCAAGTAGCCCAATAACAATAAATACAGCCCTGGCCAGTCTAAGATCCAGATGAGATGAGACTATCTGGGAGAAGGCAAGAGTTGAGGAGATGAAGATCTAACCCTATATGTGAGAGTACCTCATGTCAAACATCATGAAGATATGTTGTGGTGGAAATCATTACTTCCAGAATTCTCATCCATCATCTCCTTGTGATTAGTTGATGCCTTCCAACCACAATCTGTTCCTTCAAGATTACTTAGTTTACATCTCACTGGTATGCAAAAACTATTTACAACAAATTGCTCGACACTGTATTTGGTCACTGGGGAAAACCTAGTCCCAAATCATAAGTCAACAGAGAGATCAGTTCAGAAAAATCAAATGGTCACAATATATGGGGAGGGGTGGTCTCTCATTGGGCAAAGGAAATAAATTTAGCCAAATTATTGACTACTTGCATTTTTAAAAATTTTGGGTTGAAACAGTACGTGAGCTTGTAATATGGCTGATTAACCTTCTCTGCCCTATGTATGTCAAATACATAATGAATTGGACTCTTGCCTCATCTGTTAAATTCAGGGTCTTGATGGTTTAGTTGCAACTAAGAGCTTTCATTTATTTCACATACACAATATCCAGACCTGTGGTACTTTAAAGTACAGAGTATCTTAAACTGCTACCGGAATTGGCCTCAACAAGAGATAAGGATAAGGCCAACAGTCCTAATTATGCATTACATGTAAGATGTAATCATTCCTTGCTGATACCCCTCCCTAACCTCACGACCCCTCACTGGCTGCAACCAACATATAGCAAACAAAATATTTAATTTGCCAAACAAGCCTTTATCAATGAAAATTGATTTTTAACAGCTACTGTACGTTTGCTCTGGTAGGTATTACAGCTTTACAAAACAATAATACGTTCCTGTAAAATCTCTCCATTTGGTGATATGAAAAAAAAAAGAAAACCTGTATGTACTACGATCCTCAAAGTCCAAAATGAAGCTATGCCTAAAATCATGTGATATTGATAAGGCTCACCTCTTCTGCATATCAGCATAGGTCCAAGCAGTCCAGTATTTGTTCCAATGGTGCTTTCAATATGAGAATGGTACAGCCAATGAGCACAGCCGTCTTCATCCTTGGTTGGTCCAGCTCTTTCCTTCGCGACCCAAATGTAGGTGTGACTGTCTCCAGGTTTTACCCCATCGTCAGCTTTGTCGCTCCCATCCGTATTATCCTCATATATAGCACCTGAAATTGCCAAGAAGAAAATGTTGACAATATTAAGAAAACTGAAGGGCTATTAAATTTAATAACAGGTTAAGCAATATATTTTAAAATACCGGGTATGATAGGGTCTAGTATATATATTTGATTGATTAGTTTATGTAGGAGAAACGGTTTTCAAGGAGAAGTCAAGTCTTCCTAAAAAATATTGTCTTTAAGACAATTTAACTTAAAGAAAATGACAATAAGAGACCAAGTAAATAAAAAAATATGAGAGCTCCTCTATAGAACCAGAAGTAGCTTAGTAACAAATATGATTTCCGGTGACTAACACTGAAGCCATATATAGCAGTTTTATGGCAAGAGAGTGACAGCCTGTGCACGTGGCTTGTGTAATACTAATTCCACTGACTCATATTATAAAATATCCCTTTCTCAAATGGAATATTCCTGTCTGAAGTGAAACTAGATAGTGCCCATTTTCAAGTCTCATGACCAGAAATGTTTTTCTAATTACAGACCAGTCTCTATTGTGAGTTAGTCTTGCATATGATCGACTCTTATAATTTCATATCTTTATGAACACCAGTATGTTGCAATGATCATTCTACGTATATGGCAGCTTTCAAGCCTCATTGATAAAATTCCAAGGTTTGGATAATTAACTATTACTTCCAGTATTTTTATTGACCTTTCTAAAGCATTGGACACAACTAATCATCAAATTCTTCTAAATAAACTGTTTTGTTGCGGTATTTGAGGTATTGCCTGTAACTGGTTCAGAAGCTATATTCAGAATCGATGCAATTATGTTCATTTTAATAAGTCCTCTTCATTTATAAGTCTTTGGTCAAATCAAACTTTACTTTATTTGCTGACGATACTACAGTCTTTCTGCCCACCCCATCTACCTACTTGCCACATACCTGTCCTGTGTAGCAGCCAAGTAGATGGTATTTTCACATCCCATGTTACGAGTTGAAAGTAGAAACTATGTGCACTACATCACAGTTTTAATTCATTTTTGGGTTGATTCTACAATGTAGTGGGCGTGCACAGACACGTTTTCTTATCTCTTGTCTTAAATCAAGCGACGCTTAAATTTTTCAAAGCTTCGATTGATAAACGCAGATCGTAACAAAGCCGATCAATAATTTTCTTGGCAGTCTTTTTCTATTGCTATGGACTGTAGTTGTTGTTCAAGGTTGTTGCAATTGTAAAGGCAAGTTTTCACAGACTGGTATGTGGAAGGGTGATAATGGGGGGGCACACTGCCACAAGTACTAGAAATGTTTCAACTTTAAACAGTTTTTCAAGTTTAACACAGAACAGATTTGCAACTGTTACAAGCAGGTGGACAGAGGAACCGCTCCTCCTCCCTTTATACAATGTGAATGTGAGTAAAGAATGTTAGTTATGATCTTTGTATGGATATGCAGTCAGAAACTATGAAGATTTTACCAACAAAACTAAATTTGCAAATGCTTGGTTTGACTGTGACCAATGTCAGTCTGCATTTCCCTCACTAAGTTTTAAACACGATATGAGAAAAGTTGAGTACAATTAATGCATGTTCATTTCTTAACAGTTGACTAATCTTCAATAACTGAACAATGTGAAGTCAGGAAGTGAGTTAACTAACTGTTCACTATTTTGATTAAGATTGCGGCCTAGAGCTGTAACTTCTGAGAAAATCTTGCAAAGTGCTACAAGTTAAAAAATACAAGTCCATTTAATATTCATTTGAAATATATGACCCTGTATGGATGAAACAGAAATTTAAAGCAAGTTGGTTAAATACAAATTAAGCTGACAACTGAATTCCAGCACTAAGATGAACGTACATAAAAAAAGGGGGGGGGGGACTTTGTCCTCCAGTGAGGTAGAAAATATTGACACAGTCCAATGTTTGCAGTACAACTGAAGATGATCAAAGGGAGGGTCTTACCTGTGTCTCTCACACAATAACTTTTTTTTTTACTTGGAGGGGGGAAGGGGCAGTAGATACTGGGTCGAATATTCAGACACTATACCCACCTACTATTGGAAACCGCAGTTTGACAGTATATGACACACTACGGTAACATGGACGATACCACTTCACCAATATTTCAAATTCTATATACCACTTGATAGCATAGCTGTAACCTGACAGATGGGGTAGATCTGTTTAGATGCTATTCTCAATTAAAAAGTTAAACAGAGACATAGATCTTAAAATGGATGGCAGAGCCAAGTCATTGCACACGGAAGAATGGGAAGGCAGCTGACCGTGAAATCTTTGTTTGAATTGTAACAGTTCAGCAAGTTTACACTACACAGATATTGTGTCAAATCTTTTCACCAACCAACTGACATGTGTAGACATCCAGAATACAGTTTGTTCAATGTCAAAGACATATCTACCAATGAACTATACAGTACCACTGAGTGGATGATATCAACTGACTATATTCAATTACACCAAAAGTGGCAAACTACAGACAGTAAGGGTGGTCGCAGAACTGAGGGGAGATTGGGGCTCAGTCCCTCCATCCAATAAAAAAAAAGTGAGGGGGCTTAAGGTATGTTAAGCCCTCCCGATATTTGCCAAGTGCTCCAAGAATCAATGAAAAAGGATGCATAAGTCAATTGCATACATGAGATCCCTACTTCAAGGGCTGGGTAAATGCAGCTTAGAACCCTCTGGAAATGCCATTTTCGGCCATCTGAGGGGGGGGGGGGGGGGTGGCTTGTGGAGCCAAACATTTCTTGTAACCTCCGCATCAACCACTGGTTGCACTCTGCTTACATAGTCCTGTCAGCATTAAATTTGTTGGTTCCATCATGCCTGACAGCACATTTCTACAATATACACTGGGCATTAAATTTGGTAATCTTTCTGGATTTATAAAAAGTTTTTGATCTTGAATGCATTATTTCAATAAAAAGCTCTATATATTCTAAATTGAAACTACTTAGGTATGACATACTGTACAGTGAAGGGTGTGACCAGCAATATTCTGTAATGTCAGAACAATTACTTGAAACACTGAGGTAGCTTAAAGGGGAAATATTGTGCTTGCTTTGATCAAAACTTACTCTTATTTTTTAAATCAATATTTATGGACACAGAATGAGAGTTTATTCAAAAGAAGGTACGGTAGTGGGAATCTTTTCGAAAAATTCTTTTCAAGAAATAAGTTTTTCACAGAAAAAAAATCAGTCATTCGTTGCTCAAGAATAATTTGTCCACTCAAACTTTCAGAAGTCCAAATGATAAAAGCATCAAGGCAAGGGACAAGAGGAAAGTCCCAGGATTTGACACCCTCCCTCTGTGCAAAAAGGAGGAGACCTAAATTTCCACTGCTTGCCCCTAGTAATCTCCTGATAACTGCAAGTGTGAGGCAAAACTATTAAGTGGGATGGATGATAAAAACTATGACAGTAAAACGATGACTCATAATTCTTTATGCGTAATAAAACATTAATAATCACCACCGTGTTTGCCTTCAAACTGAAACCCTGCATTCAAATATTGCAACATTTGCAATCTACGACTCTCTGAAATTACAAGTACTGTTTTGCCACACCTTGGACCCCTCCCCCAGGCCACATTAATCAGTATAATGTCCCAGCTTTGTCCTCCCCCAGTCAAATATGTCTAAGTACTGCCTTGTGCATCTTCGATGAAACCATATTTATCTGTAAGGAAGAGATAAAACTATTGCTGATGTTTATTGATAAATCTGAAAAGTTAAACAATGATAAAAGTGAGTTAAATCAACTCACTGCCATCTGCAGGCAATACCGTATTGGTTACCAATAACAACTGAGCTATCAGTCGATCTATAAATCGTGATATCACTCACCCTCTGAGTTCTTATTGTAAAAGACACCGTGAGGATGCATGGTGGCAGGATAAGATCCGGTGTTCTTGAAATGAAGGACCAGCCTGTCACCGACCTCTGCCATCAGTACAGGTCCCAGAATGCCAAGATGCTCTGGGTGTTCAACCTTTTCGGTATAAGTGTTGTCTGTGTACTGTCTATATACCGCCTTTTTGTAAGTAGAACCGATTCTCCCAGGACCCTGTATTACATAATCTGCTTCATAGCTGTAACCATGGTAAAAAATATCATAACAAAATATGGGTGGAAGATTTTCATCCTGGCATTTCAGTTAATATGAATGTGGTCGGGAGTTGGGCATTTTGACAACTGATAAATTTTGTCACACATTTGACTAGCTTTCATGAAATATTAAAAGCACTGCAGAAAAGTAATTACCATTGTCTTGCTACGAGGATTTTTCTTTTTAACTAGTTGGCTGAAATGTACTGTTAAAATGGCTTCCCTCCCCAATACAAACTATAAGGCTAACACCATCCTTGTGACCCCAGTTTTGAAAGCTGTTTCTTAACTGCGCTAATCGCCCAGAGTCCTTGCATTATTTCTGCCCTGCAGCATGGATGTGTAGGGTGCATGGCTACCATATCAATATTCCATGGGAGGTGTCATCAGGTCATCAGGCTCAGCTTATCCTTTTCCCTGTCTCAATGTTTTGCACAAGTTGCCTGATTCTGACGAGCTGATCATCCAAGTCGTCCTTGAGTCTCAAGACAATTAACAAGCACAATTAAAACAGGAAGTCTCTTTGAAACCAGCTACAGTTGTAGCTGTTGCATTAAAAGAAAAAAACAAAGTGACGAGGAGATAACGATACATTCGCTGATTCACAGAACTTTTGCTTGTATTTCAAATTAATGCAGTATCTCATATTTTGGTGAGTTTTCTTCCAAAAATGCAATGTTGTTGATGAATGCTATTCACGATTATAAGTGGTAATTTCTGGTGATTATTATTGAATAAAAATGTACATCAAGAGACAAAAGCAAAAACAGCGGATTTAGGCTACCTGTTGGGCACATTCATTTAATCCCAAACCATGATCGAGTAGGAAATTGGAATCAGTGAGCAGCAGTTATTGGAGAAATCATAAATAGCAAATATCTATATCCTTGCACCAAAGTTGTACTAATGTATTTGTATTGTAGCATTTCTACATGCAACGATGTCTTCTCTTTTTCTTTGTAATTTTTTCCTCTTATCCTGTTTCTCTGTTTTGTTTTTGTATGATTACTAAAGTCTTGATAAACTAACCTGTTTCTTTTGTCGTCCTGCATACAGTACGTCGTAAGTCTTAATATGTTTTGCACACAATTCAGCTTGAACACATCCAAAACAAAGTTGCATTAGATTCTTATTAGTTTGCAAAAAAGTTTGAAAAAAAAAAACATTCAAAACAAACTTGCATTAAATTCTTATTAGTTTGAAAAAGAGTTCGAAAAAAAAAAAAAAGTTTCCTTGAAGCCCAACTTTGTAGAGAAGTTGACCAAGGAACAGGTTTAAGTCATATTGAGGATCTATGTGTACCAACTATTTTATTTTGATGATATTACTTTAGTGACACCTCCTCCCCCTTCTTCCCACTTAGCAATAATTCGACCAAAATTGTAAACAAGATAATATTTTCTTTTGTAGCACTAATGATTGAATCAATAAAGTGCATGTACATGTAATCAATTTACCCTTTGCTATGGAATGCAGCATCCCTAATAACATACTGTAACTGCACAATCAATTTACCCACTGATATCTAATGCATCATCCTAATAACGTAAGTGCAAAGTCAAGTTACCCATTGCTATCGAATGCAGCATCGGTGATAACATTTTTCATTGATGGTGTATAATTCCAGTCGATTTCTTCGACTCCGATGTAGTAGACACGATCCCTATCTGCAAGGGCTCTTATCATGACCAGATCTAAGACTAAAATCAGCTGTAAAATATGCCAGGGATCCATTCTCTCATGTGCATCTGTAAATGTAAAACATCAAAAGAAACAAATAATTATGATAAATATACATACATGAATATGTTGAAAATAACATGACTCTCCCAATAACCACTTGAAGGTTCATATTATTTAATAACATCATTTTGTGCTGTAAGCTATAGAGCAGATACCTGAAAGAGCTCCAAAACAATGGCTACAGTATGCTGGTTTGCTGTGGAAACTACACTCTAATCAAAGTTGAAAAAGCAGACTTTGTGTGTACAGTATGTTTACATGGATTACCTGTTAGTTCACTGGGATAAAATACAGACTGAAGGGGTAAGGTATACACCACTGTATCGCTATCAAAGTGTAAACTTGTTCAGTTCTTAGTCTAGTAGTACAAGTTGACCTACCAAATGTACAATGATGACTATGCTGAAGTACTTCAATGTTAGCTAGAGTAGTCGTTGTTCAATGAAAGGGCAGTCAACAGCTGTTAACTCCTCCAATGGTTTGAAAAGTTCAAAATGCGAAGTTTTGTTCAAGACAGCAAAAGCTCTCTGCAAGGGAAGATAGGAAACAAAAAAGAAAAAAAAACTGAGGCCAAAAAGGTTTTGTAGTTCTAGTCCTGATGAACTGATTTTAACAACAGAGAGTGTGTGTGTATGCGTGTGTGCGTGTGTGTAGGGGCAAAAGTGGGTTCAATGTCGTTAACTCAGCATGTGCATGGACTTAGCTATCATGAAGGACAGAAAAATGCAGTGTACAAGATTTGGAAGCCCAAAACCAAACACTGAGCAAATGATGAACCACTGCCAGTGCTTGAAATGTTCCAACATCTGTACATAATAGTCCACTTATCCACTGTTTGGTCACAGGTACAGGCACATACGTCATTGTTTGAGTTATGGCTCCAGCTTGGGAGTGCTTGATTATCTCAATGTGTAACACAAATAGGAAGTAAAACCAAGAACACACTGAATGTGTGCACAAGGTGTACTACCATCGACAGCATACATTCTACGACGTACTTTATTACACATGTACAGAGGGTAGTTTCTAAGACGTACTTTATTACACATGTACAGAGGGTAGTAGAAGGAAAAGAAATTTTTATCCAAAGGAGCACAAGTTGAGGCAAGGTGGGGGGGGGGGGGCAGGATTAAGTTCTATGAAGCAATGTTCCTGCTGAGGTGAGCAATTGCACCATTAATCCCAATCATGGCTTCTAAAAGGTGGGTGTCTATTGACCAGGATTCTGGCCCTATTATTCAAGCTCTTCTTGTTCCTGACATGGACAAAATTTTGGTACTGACTGAAAAATAATGACTCTGTAATTAGTGTAACAATAGCCAAACCTTGGATACAACACTGATGGGAATCAAGTTGAAGTTAGCAAGCCTATTCATATATTGTGTCGTAACCTAATTTTCTAGTCCGGCTCCATAGAAAGATTTTAGACAATACCCCGAACGCCCACTATATTATCAAATTTCTCCAGTTTTGGCCAGGACGCAACTTTTGTTATCGGACGACACACCTTACTACTAGTGAGACTTGAGCCAATTGACTCAGAATTCAAAGCCAGCTTTGATGTGGGCTGGCTACATGCATTGATTTCTTCAAGTTTATTAATATAGAGAGTGATCAGTGAGCTAAATTTGGCTTTCCTTTTTCCGTTCAATGTTCCCTGTTATACTATATGTATTATATCATCTGAGTCCGGCTGAATGTTTCTTGATACTGGATGTGTTTTTCAACTGGCGTCCAGGTCAATAGACACAATGCTTAGGTACAATTTCTGTGAGGGAAATTCTTGCATCATTTTTCCTTCCTACTGTGTTCAGGTTGTCTTCTAAATGGGCCTTTTCTTGCAAAATGAGTAGGAAAAATGCATTGTTGTTTGTTGTGATTTGTTGTGATTGGCTAAACAGCTCTCTGGTCAGGAAATATTAGTATATGCAACGTGATGGATTGAGGTTCCATGGTTGTACAGTACGTAGGTCTACATTTTGGTTTCTTTGAAACATTCATCGCAAAATTTCAAGTCTCATCAAGTACAAATTTTGAAGTCTCATCACCAACTACATTGCAAGCAACTGTACATCTACTTTTATTAAAGGTGGGGCCTATTCACACGGACATTTCCGTACGAATAAGGACACGTGAAAGCACTATTCACACGGACATTTCCGTACGAATAAGGAAACTTGGAAGCACTATTCACACGGACATTTTCATACGAATAAGGATACTTGGAAGCGCTATTCACATGGAAATGTTCGTAGGGAGAAAGGCACCTGGAAGGGGGGTCACTATTCACACAGAATATTTTGTAGGCCGACTCTATATGAGGGCACTCACAAGCACCGTGTTTTTCACATGAAATTTCTGTATCAGTTGAGGGCAGTAGGCTTACCCACATTTTCGTATCAGTAAAGGGCAATGGGGGGGGAGGGGACTAATTCCTATGATAATTTCAATCAGTAAAGTGTCAATAAAAGTCAAGTCATGTGGTATGGTAGCCTATCAATAAAGACTGCTGGGAGCTACTGCAAGGTAATTAGAGAGCTGTCTGCAATGTGGAGTGTATAGCAGACAACCTACACGTGCATTGCTCTAGTTCCAAGGGACTAATTGCAGGCCCACCTGTGTTCGTTGGTGGACGGGGTTAAACTATAAGACGAATATCTCCATCTAAGGAAGGACAGCACTTAGAGGATCTCTGTTTAAGAGGATATAAACCACTAATTAGTTAGGGGAACCCTAAAAGTTAAATAATTTATGTCTTCATGAGTCATGTCATGTTTGCAGTAGAGCCATAACCCGGCATGCATAATAACCCACTGGATCGAACATTGATATTGGAAATTGCTGGCATGGGGGAGGAACTTACAGTAGGCCTAACAGGGAGTCCCAATCCATTTTGACTATTTTTTATGCTAATGTGAAAGTGGGGGTGGGCGCTGGTTCACTATCTAACGCAGCAGTACGACCAAGAACCTGATGAGCATTCTTTATATGCCCTGAGGTATTCGTGTCTTTATGCATGTCTTTCTTAGAAGCATTTTCACCTTTTAGGTGAAGTAACCTTACTTTTGATGTAGTATTGCGACAAGAACGGTTCTTATGACCAAACTAGACCGGTTTCTGCTCTCAAATTTTAGATTAGGAGCGTTATCAGTAGAAAGCCATCGATGAAGGTACAGTAATGAGGGCCGGGCTGTATATCAAAGAACTCTTTGGCCTGTACAAACGAACGCAGCGCCCCCAATTAGTTTTCGTCGTGTGAATTGTGACTACAGGTGCCCTTATTTACACGAAAATTTCCGTGTAAATAGTCACAACGTTATTCAATGAGTCGGGACCCAAGGCACAACATGACTAGAAATTAAATGGCCTTACTGTTAACCTTAGTAACTGACAGTGATGGGCCTACACAATTCATGGGTAATGTGCACACGCAAAAACTTTTCAAATTGTCGTTGGATACAGCTGTGCAATACTACAATATGATGCTTCCATTACCACACATCTTACACCAAGGCTTTAGTTCTACACCACGTTGCTAAGAACATCAACACTATATGATTTCTCATCAATATTACAAAACTGAAGCCCTAACCACCATACTTACCGAACTATTTCGACAACTGCGAGATGGTTCTGTAGTAGTACCCTAACCATGAACTGAAAAGATGAGTGGTACCGTAACCAAGCAGAGCTGGCCTAACCTGAGAAACAATGTCGCAATCCTACATGTACACACTTGAAATTACTAAAGCCAAAAGAACGTGATAAATGAAACGTACCTCTAGAGTACCAGCGACTACAGCAAGTTCTCATGTAACAGGAAGTGGTTATGTGAATGCTCGCCCGTGGGGAACCACCGGTTTGTACCGCAATCAGACTCAGTAGAGGCTATAGCGCTTACACACGTTAATCCCAGACTTGTGACAGTCAATTCTGTTCAAAAATTTCGAAAAAAAATTTAAGTCCCAGCTCCGTGAGGGGTGCCCGCTTTCCCATCAAATATCACAAAATGTAACCAGGGAATAGCCCCTTCTCTTAATTAAGTCTTAAAGAGGGTGTATACGAGAATGTCCACAAGCCAGTTTTAAGCCAAGTTCCACAAGCCACCTCTTTGCAATGAAGTCCGACGGCAAGACCTTATTCCCTTAGTCAAATGATATATCATCAAGAAATCAGTGATATCAATGTTTCAATCAGTGTTTCAATCAGTGTTTCAATCACTGTTTCAATCACTGTTTCAATCACTGTTTCAATCACTGTTTCAATCACTGTTTCAATCACTGTTTCAATATACACACACTATTCATGACCATGGCCTACGGTCAACGTCCTCGCAAACGTTATACATATCAGGAGGCAGAACTGATTTTAATAACAAAAGGTTCTCTTGTATTGCTGCAAAAGAATGGAACAATCTTCCTAGTATTATTGAGAGTGCTACTAATTTAAATCGTTTTAAAGCTCTTATAAAGGAAATTTATTGATAGGCTATTCTTACTGACTGTTTACTGTCTTAGTCTTATGTACCTTTTATGATTCACGTAATTCTTATTATATGTATGGAAGTCCTCTCTTATCAATTCTTGTGTTTTTTTTTTCCTTGTCTTATGCTGTTGTATATACTTGCCTTCTTTAGTTTCTTTTACGTTTCATATAACTGGTTTATATTTATTTGTCTTAAGAATGAATTGTTTTGCGATTTCCTTTTATTTTTATGATAACCTTTTACAGTTTACATGGCTTCCTTTCATTTGCTTGGAAGTCCCCCCCCCCCCTTTTTTTTTCACCTTTCGTGTACTTTAACCTTTTTCCATGTCCCATGCTGTTGTATATATTGGCCCTTTTTTGTTTTTCTTACGTTTCATTTAATTTTCCTTCTACAACGGGTTTGTATTTATATGTCATAATTATGAATTGTTTTACATTTCTTTTATTTCTTTTCTAACTTTTAAAGTCTCTTACATTGTACAGAGGGCCTCGGGAAGATTAGCTTTGGCTAACCGAGTCTTACCCTCTTTTATAAAGTTTAAATAAATAAATAATAAATAAATAAATATCATTGTAACAAATTTCAGATCATAGCATCAAAGCAGTTCAATAGCATGATATCATTAATTAAACGATATGATATTAGGAAAATCTGAATTACTGATATCACTTATGGAATTAATGATAGACTATAAATTCATACATATATCTGTAAACATATATTAACGATACCAATAAACATGACGTCACATATCCCTAATTCCACCTTAATTGCATATATCGATTTTTTTAGCAGCAACTGTAACGTCACATATCGTCAGTAAGAAATTTGGGGTCATTGGAATTTAATGATATCATTATCTGGCAACCTCAGTCTTAAATTCAAGGGTAACTTTCCCCTTTTTTTGCTTTTGTTGTTGCTGTTTTGGTGTAAATGAGTTTAATATTGAAGATGGCGGGATCGAACAACAAAAGCATAATGTGAAGAGACCGACTGATTGGAATTTGTGCAGTGGGTCCTGCATCGATGCAGATACAGCATATCACGAAAATTATGAAGAGAACAGAGAACTATAGAAAGATGAAAAGGCACTGAGCCGTGACACATAAAAATATCTCTTCCAGCCTGGTGTGGCCACCCGTAGTGAAATTCCACTATTTGTAGTGAAATTCAGACTTTCGTAGTGATGTAGGAAATGCGGTTTCGAAATATAGTGAAATTTAGTACCAAATTTTATTCGAATATATTCCACGTGATCTTTTGTGACAAACCGTGAATGTTATAGGGCCAGCCTACTCTATTTACGCAGAAAAGTCACTGACAGTGCTCTCTACTCGTTATTAGCTCTCAGTAGAGTCATATAGGCGAAATGATCTTTAAGCCAAATTTAAATGTGAATTCATGCAAATCATGACCTGGCAACCCAACTGTTCATGAACCAGCCACAACTGATTGTGTTCGTGCACCAACCCATACAACAATACAATGAATCAATAAATGGCCGACAAGTACATTGTACGCATGACTTATTTCGGATCTATACAGAAGTCTAATTCCTTTTTCACCTTTCAAATTGGTTTAGGGGTGGTAATTGGGGTCAGTTACTTTAAGAGGCATGGGTGTCGATTGAGGAATGTTTTGAAAAAGTCCCTTCTCTGTTTGAGAGGGAAGGACATTAACACACACACACATTTTGTAATATGAAACAAAGGGAAGAACAGTTGGCCCTCCTACATTTTGTACAAACATCAAAATGTGGCAATTCTCTTCTCATTTCTCTTACATTTCATGATCTTGCTTAATATCAATGCTGCATAAGCAAGGTATTATGCAGCAAAATGAAACAATTCAACAACAAAGAGGATATAACATAATGAAAAGAGCCATGCATGAAATCCATGCCACGTCTGTCCTTCTGGTGAAATATTCTACATAGCCTAGATATCTCACAACATCAAAGGCGGTGTGGGAATGGTCAGATATCAAACTTGCTTAACAGTGACGGAGTGTTTTGATATTCGTACCGCTAACAATGCAATAACAAATAACTACATTTAGCAGGAACTCCTGAAATAGTTGTGTTGGATGTTAAGGCCGAAGTGTGAATTATGTTTTCTCCCTGAAGTGTTAATACGTAATCAAGCAAAGAATGAACATGTAACAGACTTAAAGAGGGACAGTTTCATCATGTAGCATATGGGATGTAGATATTAATTCAGTTGGAGAAAATGAAAAACAATGATGGGTGTTAGAGTGAGGTACTCTGTAGATCGTCATGTAGTGAAATCTCATGTTAAAAAGTGGAATTTCGACCACCCACGTAGTGAAATTTGAAAACGCCAAGTGGCAACCCTGACAAAACTCTTCTTAGGTAGGCTTTGCATGAGACTGATAAGGTACAGTGTTCTCATGCGGGGTCAATGTGCAATGCGCCCCGGTATTCCAAGAAAAAGATTATCTTTTCTTTTCATGTCCTCGTTGCAAACCCCACAACAAATACCAGATAGATTATAATTAACCCAATGCAAGAGTAATGTCAATATTAGATTGTTCGTAAGAGACATGAGTAGCAAACAACGGTATACGAAGAATGGCATCATATGTCTATGTCGTAGGCCTATGTCATTTTGACCTATAGGGATGGAGTTTTCAAAAACAAGTTGCGGTCACCGTGACCCCGTACCAAGTGGTTATACAACGTGTTTTCGGTGGCATCTCTGATTAGTGGGCTGGTTGCATCCCATCGTTCCAAACTCACAGGGCCGTTTCGACGGGGGTGGGGGTGTCTCCACCTCACCCCCCCCAAAAAAAATGTCAGAGCGTAATGTCATAGCGCCGATATCAGTCCAGATAGTGTCTAAGGTTAACTGGTAATTGAATTTTTTTCAATAAATCTGAAATACCATGTGAATTTCTCATACTGCAGTCTAGAAATGACGATAGTACGAACACACCAGTTGAAATTTTCGTATCTCAGTGTAGTACATTTTATGACATGGCTAGAAAGTTGCCAAATATTCCACTAGATTGTATTTAAGGTTACTTGGTTAGAGAAAAAATCTGACGAAATTCTGACATACTTTTTAAATTTCTTTATATTTCAGTCAGTCTAACAGTGTTGATAGTCGAAAAATCTGACATACCATTTGGAACTTTTCAAATCTCAGTCTAATACATTTTATGACTTCAATATGGTAGGCCACAAGGTCAAAATTTTTTGAATACGTTCCGAGCCAATGTGGTGGTGCTCCACTTAGACCGTTAGCAGAGCCATATTTTAGATTGTCCTGCCCTCTTGGTGCTAGCAAAAGAGCTACACCCTAAGGACACACCCCTTGCTAAAACCCTGGATACAGCCGCCATGATCACATCAATAACTTATAGACAATATGTGCTCCCAGTCGTTAGACCCTTTCGGTGCTCGGGTAATTTCTGTTTACAGTCTATTTATGTTCGTTCGCTCAATCTGTGCAACGAAAGTTGTTTTTTTTTTTTAAATTTCATATTAGGGAGGACATCCCTCCTTAAACTCTGGCTGTACATGCAACCTAGAAATTTCGGGAAATGAGTTTCCGACTATCTGGGAAGTTTGTAAAACCGAAAATGTTCTTGTGCGCGACGCGCCTATCAATGGTGGCGCTCGGTTTAATAATCCACTAAGATAATTATCTTACGTAATCCCTCTAATTATTGACAAGCAAATTCAGGCTAAAGACCTCTGCCCCCAAAATTTCTAGGCCCCATCATTACGCCTATGTGTTAAATCTCAAATATTTGCCAAGTAGGCCTACTTAAAATAAGCGTGAAGGCGGATGCTTACATAATTCTTGTATCTTCTCAAAAGCACATATGTATTAGAATTTTTCATAGGTTTATTTATATTTTTTTTAACGAATTGAGGAATTTGCAGGCATGATATTCCTATTTCAAGGAATGGTACATACAACTCAAGTACACCAGGGAATTGCTGTTTTGTGCCTTCTGGAAGGTGCGACAAGCCAAAATTTTCTCGTACGCTGCGCGAAAACCAATGGCGGTGCTCCGCTAAGATAGCAATCCCGCTAATTAGTGACAAACTTTGTTCCGAAGATCTCATCCTTCAATTTCCAGAGGAGGTATTCCTGGTGATGTCCATGACTGTCTGGGTGGTGTCGCCACTCAGTTGAAAAAAAAAAAAAACACTTCCAGCCAGTCTGAATTTTTGACCTTCACACCTCCCTAAAGATAAGATAGCAATTAATGGCTCAACCAACTGGTATCTATAGCGTCTATCCACCCTTAACATATTAAAGATACAGAAATAAGACTCTCAGTGTATACCATTTGTAATTCCATTTGTCTTCAGATTTTACCCTTTTCTCCGTGTTTGTGTCTGTAGTTATAAGAAACTGAAGACAGCAATACGGTCATATAAATCAGATGTTGGACATTTTTTTCTCATGGTCCTTGAAGTCATTGCGTCAAATGGAATTGTCTTCAGTGTTTTGCGTGACCCGAGAAGTTGAAGTATATGAACGGCATAACATACGGCGTTCCACAGTCGAATGATTGACGCTGTAGCATGGAAAGGTTCGAACATCATATAAAATGGGGGGGGGGGGGGGGTGCATGCTGTTTGCAGCTGAGTGATGATACTCTTTGCAGTGCTTGTCTTATCTCTCTCGCTAATGATAGTGGTACAAGACATCGGAAATGAATTACCTGAAGTGCAAACTAATTCCACCTTTCCATTAAGCGGGTTAACTGACTTTCCCTTAAAAACAAAAGTTGCTGTGAAATGGTAGATGGCATCGGACTCGATAAAAACAGAAAAATTGAGAATAAATTCAGTTTCATCTCAAAATTGGAAACAAGTCATAAAATTTATCAGTTGGAACCGACAAAAAACGTCGTGAAACGAAGGGATGGGGCTTAGTAAGTAAAGTGTGATTAAATATACAAACACAATAAAAGTTTAAAACGTGTAAAGTTGTGCTAGTAGCACGTTTCAGAACCCAACTTTCACAAACCCCAAGCTTCGGAGACTTACGTCTCCGAGGCTTCTGTTTTTATTTAGACCTTTTTTATCAAATGCTAATTACATGGAATATAAAATCAGTTTCATCTCAAAATGGGAAGTAAATCTCAAAACTTATCAATTGCAACCGGGCAAAAAAATTGTGGTAAAACTAAAAGGTAGGGCTGAGTTAGCGGAGGACTTGATTATGTATAATAACACAATACCTGTTTAAAACGTGTTAAGTTGAGCTGTATCAAACGTTTCAAAACCCAACTTTCGAAATTTTTAATACAATTTGTGTTAGCGCTCACTTGCAATAGCTTCTTGTGACGTGATTTGAAAACTAACAAAAGAATATGATGAAAAATTGAGCTTAATTTTTAAGAAAGGAAACAAAAGTTTAGGCCCTTCCTTTGTGGTCACGGTATATGCTCAATTGAAAGTACAATGAAGAAGTCAACCTGTCCACAATATCGTAAAGGGTGGTTACCACGGTTTGCAAAAGCAGTAAAACCTTTGACAAGGAATTACATGTTAACTTATTTGCAGCAATTAATAAATATTGATCATTGTAGAAAGTAGAAGTTGGGGAATGGGAAGTCGCTAAATACCAACTCACAAGTCGACTGTACTATAATTTTTGCTACGTTTAGCTTTGTGTGCTATAAAACTTTTTTTTTAACTAACAGGTCTTTTTCAATACTGGGGTAAGTTATATACGTTTATCTGTTTCATTTTAGTGTCATTTGGTGTGACAGAAGGATATAATGCAAAGTAGCTATAGTTTTCCTCCTAGGTTATTACAAAAGTGGTCCCTTGGGTTATTATTTGCTGCTATGTTCGCCAGCTTCTACGAGGTCTGTCAGACTACCAACGCTGGCCGTCTTTTTAACAAATTGGCCTTATTGCACGAAATGAGCTCCATAAAAAACAATAGGTGTTTGTGGTCAATATGGTACAGAACTACACCTGCATAATACAGATGAGATGTATAAGCTTCCCTTTTTAAGATATCGTATTGACAAGGTTTTCAATTTTTGGCCAATGTTGACCCCAAATGACCTTTGATTTTCACTTACAACAAAAGAGGTCTTGTATTTGATGTGGCACACCTACATACTCACATACAACATATGTCCAAGCTTCCCTTTTTGAGATATCATGTTTACAAGGTTTTCACCCGCTGACCCCTGTCGACCCCAAATGACCTTTAGCCTCTACCAGTAACGATCAGGGTATTGTACTCAACTTATGTGGTACACATATACCAAATATCAAGTCTGTACAAGCTTCCATCCTTGAGATATTGTTTACGTGGTTTTTATAGTAAGATTCCTCGACCCGACCCAAATTTACTTTTTGACTTCCACTAATTACAACTTCCACTATCTACAACAGAGTTCTTGCATCCAATGTGGCACACCTAGTCCGCACCAAATGTCGGATCTGTCAGAGCATTCCTTCCTTAGATTTTACAAGGTTTTCACAATTTGACTCCTGTTGACCTCAAATGGCCATTGGTCTCTACAAAAAAAACAGTAGGGTTCTTGGACTCAGTGTGGTTCACCTACACCCTAAATATGACATTTGTCCAAGCTCTTGAGATACCGCGTTTACAATGTATAGGTGTCACCGATATGCACACTTACACACCCACACGTGATTACAGTGGTTATGACTATGTCACACTCACTGAGCTTAGATACAATGGTTTGATGAAGATTTAAACAAGGAGTTTTAACTCCCTGGTTTAATGAGTGCCAATAGTGTGTCAAAAGATTTGGGGTTCAATCTAGGGTCGAGTCAGAGGGTAAAAACAGAGTTTCATTTGTAACGGATGTTTGAACAAGGTATCAAACCAAAAATGAACCATTCAAACCCCACTGTGTACGGGCCTGCAAATTATATTTTGTTCAGATAAAACTCAGTAGATAGGATAGTAATTTCAGAACTGGGTCAAATATAAAATCCTTCCCAAGCTGTATATGGACTGAAAAACATATTGACTTGAGATAATAAAGCCAAATATAATAAATTCGATACTGTGGTGGATACATACTTTATGCAATTGGAAATCTTGATTAATTAAAAGTTGATTTTTTGTAAAGAACCAAAAAACAGGCATGCATTTGCTAGAAATTATATGTAACATATACAATCATATGTAAGCTTGTAGCATAGAGATGTCTTAATGAAAATGTGCCTGCAGGTAAAGGTCATAAACAATTAATATTAATCCATATAGCGGTTACTGTATTGAATTGTATGAAAATACCTTCACAAACAATTGAGAAACCAGCCCACAATCACTGGCACAGCAACTATCAATACGTAAAGCGATACCACCATGCTGAAACAGTAACTAGCCATGAGCATAGCATTGTATCATCTCCGTACGATGGGTACTAGAGTGTTACTACGTACCTTATTCAGTCAATAGAAATTCTAAAACTATGCCTGGTTTGACCATGACCATTATTCAACGATTACACCAGCTAGCAGCTCAAAAAATACAAAAGACATCTGAAATTGTGAATGCCTTCCCTTAAAAAATTCAGTGACTGAAGAACTTTAATGCACAGAGCTGCTGTCTCTGGAAAACTTGCTGGGGACAGCCGGCTGTCAATGTTGGCTACAGGATTTTCTGAGACTGTCTGTGGCGTACATTCACCCTTTGTGGCCGACAGAAGAAAAGCGAGATTTCATGTTATCCGCCGAATTGAGAGTAACAAATATTATTACAGTGTCCTAATAGTGTTATCCAAAGATTACAGATACTTTGGTGAATTTGATCAAGATGAAATACAATACACAGTGAAAGTACAGCACATCCGCCCTACTGGATCTTTACGTATTGTACCTAACTTTCGAAATCAACGGCATCGAACTTTGAAATATACGAAGAGTAATACGATAGGCATATAGCGACGACAAAAGAGAGTTTATCGACTTGATCAATAAACAAACTTGGCTCTGAATTCTCTCTATCTTTACAGAAGGAAATATGGAAGGACTTTGAGTCACCATTATCCTTCCTACTGAGAATCATTTCCTCCATGAAAGTTAAAGGGATGTAGGACATTTACAATGCACCAACATGAAATACAAAGGAAAAAGCTTTAATCATTGTTAAAGCATTCCAGCTCATCAATGAACTTCTGCAAAAGCTTCATCTCCTCAAAACATTATGCACATGATGAGTTATGGAAGATGCATCATTTGAATGTTTGAAAATTTAGGTGAACAACAATTAAACTGAATTTCTATCTGTAAAAAAAATTACTCTTGAGAAGAAGGACACCATCCTTACTTATTTTGAATAATCTATTATTCTGTTTCCACAAACATTGGTTTTAAAAATATGAATTTTTTTTGTAAAACAAATTTCTATATTTCTCTTAAATGTGATTTTTTTTTTTGTTTTTTTTAAGGGAGAATTTTCCTTCACAGTGCTCATATCTGTGTGCCTGCTGTGACTATTCCTGATAGTATGGTCTCCAATAAAACTAATTTGCAGTGATGTAACAGTAGCTGCAATGATACATCCTAACCATGAAGTACATTACCATTATCACATAGCTCTTGCAAGGTGGCAGTATTAAGGTATGCACTGCCATGTCTCGCTGCGGTGGGATTTCTTTGCTGTGATTTCTTTTGGACATAGTGATGAAGTGTCTTTATCGTAAGTAAAATGACGTACCTCACACTGAGGGACTTAGAGTATTGATGAGTGGTACTATATGTCTCTGAGTGACTCAAGAAAATGAACTGAATGATAACATACATGGGCACTAAATGACTTGAGAAACCTGAGTGGTATCACATGTAGCAACTTGAGGACTAAAAGTATGGTATGGAAGAACCATGATACAATGCTGCAAGCTGCTCTTGATTTGCATAAACATCATGGGCCAGAGGCATACTGAGCATCATTGGCAGCATGACTGCCAAGCTCTTTATGCTTTTACATCACCAGTGCGTAACAAACTGAACATATGATAGTCCATGATATCACTTTAAGTGACCCATGTTACCACCTTTAAACCTGGTGAAATGGTTCCACTAGTTTATACCACAATGCCATAGGTGTAATATACCATCACTTTGTCTTTAAAGATTGGCATATATATATATAAAAGACATCACCAGCATGAAACTACAACTGTGACTTGGAAAAGAGCAGATCTCACACATACATTCTTCATTAACATAGTCTACACTTTGATGCAGTATTTTCAAAGTACACATTGAACGTCAACATTTTGAAGTTTGTGGTACAACTAAGACAAAAAAAAAAACTGTATATATATAATTGAAATGATGTGAATCATTTTATTACTTTGGGTAAAGGAAAACAAAGAAGCTGTTTGACGAGACTATGTCACCCAGAAGATTGGTTTTCACGAAATATTCAAACAAATGATTTACAAAAGGGAGATTTGGACAGGATAACTAGCAAACTTTAGGGTCAATACAGCAAAACTCATCACACCAAACTTTGCAAGCGGTCCTATCCTTGTACTTCGCCACGTCCCTGTCCTCGGCCAAGCCCTTGTCCTCGGTCACGTCCCTGTCCTTGGCCATCCCCCTGTCCTCTGCCATGTCCCTGTCGTTTGCCATGCCCCTGTCCTCGGCCACGTTCATGACTCTTGCTGCTGTCTTCATTACCTTTCATTTCACGTTCACCTTAAAACATGAAAGAAAATTCATTTGTGAGCAGAAGTTACTAGGAAATACTGCAAAGCATGGTTATTGGATAAAATAATACCTCAAACAAGAGGAATTGGAAGGAGACGATGCAAACACGTCATGGATTACAGGTTACTTGTATATACATGGAGGAAGGGGGGGTGTAGTATGCACAAGGGGGTGAGCCAGGGCATAGGCAGGATTATGACTAAGGATTATGGACCTGCCCCATCACTTTTCCCTGGTCTACTGTAACTTTTTCCTACTGGTTCTGCTTTTGCTCCAGCAATACAGTGGTAATTGTAAGGACTGAGCCACTGAGTGAAGTGAATATACTCTAATGAATGAACAAAGGCATGTAGCTAGCCTCTTAATATTGCAATCAGGGGTGTACATCATCTCTGAGAGGTAGATCCTCTTCGATACCACCTGACAAGGTCGACTTTGTAACCATTTCTGCCTCCTCCAAAGCTAAATTCCCCTGAATTCCTCGACCACAATATCCATTAGGACTATACATAGTATAAATCTATGCAACGTTTTCACTCTGCAACGTGTTAATTTTCACATTTTACTTTGATTAGAAGTCTACCTAGCCTTTTCTACAAACTTGGTAGCCTACTTTTAATGGTAAAGATTAAATATTTAATATTTTCTGTGTTGTGAAAAATATGTTAGCACCAGTTTTTACACCAGTAATATCTACATTTTTCAAATAAACAAAAGGGCACCGTATGAAATAACATGTAAATATTTTATCATATTCCATCTACAGGTCTTACAAAAATACTCACTTCACAATTTCCAATGCCCAGTGAATCCCTCTACATAACCAATTCCCCTTTCTCTGCATTATCAATCCAGGCTGACTCTTAGTCACACAGAGTAAGAATATAATTGAAAAGTATGTCTTACTGTAGTTTCGTGTCTACCTTATATGATTTTAAGTAAAGTCTAAAATATGTAATTTTAAGGTATACAATATGGTAAACACCTCTCAGTTTCCGGGACTTCTCCCCAGAGGACTCTCAGTGGGTCCTGGACCCAGTAATGAGAGGTGGGGGTTGGTTGCTTAGCCCCGATGAAAATGAAGGGGGCTTAAGCTTTGTTCACACTACCCATCTATCCATGTCTTATCATAATCTATTGCATCTACTGTATGATAAACAAACAATCAAGTCCATTTCACTGGTAGGGGAGTATCTTGTATGGTTTTATGCTTGCTTTGTTCATATTGCAAACTATGGCTAAATTAAACTATTTAGTTCTAGCTTGATGTGGATTCCATGACCCTCACCTCACTATAGCCAGTCAAGACAGCTGCTTGACCTGGACATCCATTTAGTAATAATAGAAACAATAAAGTGCATCTCATCAAATTCCAGTACAATTGCAGTCACGTAATAGAATGCAGCAGTCATTGCATTGTGGGTGTTGATGATTCCCAGTAACATGGCAGAAGAGCTTATTGATGAAACTCATCCACCAAAACACAAATACTGATTCCCATTGAGCTTAGATGGCAATTTGGAGGGGAATTGGTATCTTCTACTTCTTTTTACATCTCTAGTGGTTCAAACAACTATTTTTTCATTTTGTTTATAAGTTTGGTGCAACTGAAAAAATTACATTGACGAACCGCAACCGAAAAAATTACATTAACCAACCGCAACTGAAAAAATTACATTAACGAGCTGCTTTCAGGGAATTGTTGCTATATACAAACACATACAAAGTTTGTGTTGGTAACTACATGAAAAGCAAACACAGCATGTTTCTTTACCTATTTACAGGAACAAGAAGTTTACATTTCCTTCAGTGTCTTGTAACATACACCTGCCAATCTTCTTGTTATTTTGCAAGTTCACATAGCACTATTTTCTGTTGCTGAATAATTTGTGAAATATTCAACCTGGAAAAGTTGTGTAGTATATAGGATTGTTACTTTTTATTAACTGCATAGCTATCAGCAATAAAAAAAAAGGTGAAGTTGGTTTTGTTAACCATTACTGCTGTCTGCTATTTTCACAGACATTAAATAGAGACAAAGGAATTGACAGGATAATGGATGATATATTCTGTCACCATGGCAACAGAGGACAACTGAATACTTTGAGACCTTACCTTTGCATGTATTTGTAAGTAAGTGTTGCAATGAATGAATCAATCAATGAATGGATGGATCAATCAATCAATCAAAAGTCTGATTTAAGTCACGTACCTCTGCTGGATGGATCTGATACGGTGAAGAACGTCTCCATTCCACCCAAAATATGATCATTTACATGACAATGGAGAAGCCACTCCCCTGGATTGTCCGGCAGCATCCTCACAGAACTGTACATTCCTATGCAGTGAGAAAATATGGATATTCATTTCAACAGAATTTCCCTCCACCCTATCCTCACAGAGTTTTTGTTATGTGGTAAAATCATGGCTTCAGAAAACCTTTCTGCATGATAGCACATGACGTAATATCCAGACATACCATCATGGTCAGAGTGTGTCCTCTCGAGAAGGCATAAACATGTATGATATCACATGAGGGCTGGCTGGTTCTCTTTTATGGTAACTTGCTTTCTCATGGATGTACAATTAACAGCTGAACAAGACTTTTCTCTGACATCAGAGTTTGCAATAAAATATTTCAGAAGTAACTTTAGGAGAACTTTAGGAGAGTCATTTCCAATTGAAGATTGGGGCTTATTGAACAGAAATAATCAGACAAAAAGGCCATTTGTGATATATATCGTGTATGCTATTTCACAGAACAATAAAACTCCCAAGAAATTTGACAAATGTAAGAGAGGACTATGAAGATGATGGTATTCAAAGCAAAGAAATAGATGACATTGATAAGATTCAGATACCTGGAAATAGCTCAAAGACGTCGGCTCTGTGAGGTTCTTCTGTTTTGTAGACGATGGTCT
The DNA here is from genome assembly GCA_021234535.1 of Stichopus chloronotus. NCBI lineage: Eukaryota > Metazoa > Echinodermata > Holothuroidea > Aspidochirotida > Stichopodidae > Stichopus > Stichopus chloronotus. Next base: position 26,637,441 of record CM037831.1, read on the forward strand.
GTCCGTGGAAATGCACAGAGTGTAAATCCACCTCGTTACCCATACCAAACAGGTACCACTCTACTTTTTCACCTTTCTCCATGGTCAGACCTTTAAGGTTTGCATAGAGGTAACCGTTAATACCTGAAATTGGGAAGAAACCAAAACTTACAAAGTGGTGGATAATTATAAAATAGTACCTTTATATATATACAGGTCGCCAACAAAGCAGCAAGTCAGGTTAATTGTAGGTATGGAATAAGTTCTTTATCATACAGACCACAAATTTTCCTCTTTTAAATAAAAAAATTCCATTTTCAGTTTTTCAAATACTGCTAAGTACCATTTTATTTGTAGCAAATTATTGGGATTTACCATATTTTCAGGTGGCGTGTGGTGATGTTACATCAAAGTGTGTGCTTGCACAAGAATCACATAAGAGAGATCTAGCTGTCACAATGTATAAAATTATTAGTTTGATTCTTTGTCATGGGTGTGGTACATTTGATTTCATTTTCTACCAGGACATCTGATTCACTGATGTACATTTAGTTGAAAACAAAACATGACTTACACAAAGAATATATATGATAAAAAGGACAGGCATTGAGATCTTATACAAAGAGACAGGTTTGGAGAAACTTGCTATCAATTATGCAGATTTTCTAGAATTGCTAAAACATCAGTGGCTCTGAGTATCAGTGGCAAGAAAACATGCAACAACTTTTCTTTTACAATGAAAGGACCGGAAAATTGGTATGAATATCTGCAAAGGTAGTCAAAGCTTCTTGAAATGGATTCAGTTCTTTCTCACAGTGATCAAACTTATGATTCTAATAGATCTTACCGTGCATTAAGTTGCTCTCTTCAAAGCCTGGATCAGATACATCTACTGAACATGGATCCAGACAATATCTGTCAATGTTCTCCTGGAGATACCAACTTCTGTTCTCATCTGACACAATGAAGAAGAGGAACAACTCTGTCTCAACATCATTTCTTGAACCATTTTCCTCAAGTGTCCCTTTTCTGCAGGTCAACACCGGTCCTGCCAAACCTGAAAACAGGTCGTGTTCATAATCGACCGTGGAGTGGTAGACGAAGGGCACGCACTTACTACCAGTCGAGGATGGAGCTTTCCACGGTGGGAGTGTCCACAGATAAGTTCCGATTTCCCCTGGTGGCACACCTGTATGAGTCCTGTCTCCGGGAGGGACACCTTCCAACGTCAATGAGTAATCCACGCCATGGGCATGGATGGAGAAGGGTCTCGAAGCCATGTTCTTGAAGACGATCCGAACAGTTTCACCGACCTCGATGTAGACTGGTGGTCCTAAAAATCCCCAGTGTTCCGGTCGGTCTTTCTCTACTGTGAAAGTTTCGTCAGTGAATTCTCTGTACAAGGCCTTTTTGTAACGGCTCCCGATGGAACTGTCGCCCCTAGCGACAAACACATATCCGTGGCTGATTGAAGGAGTAAATACATCAAAAAAAGAAGAGAAATCAATACGATTGCAGTAAATAATGTTAAAAATGGGGTCAGGGATCTAGCCATGCCAGTCACCAACAGCTGGTTGGATGATGCACTGACACACATGAAGAGATTATTGCCATACAACCAGCCCACACAAAATTCAATAAAACCTTTATGGAAAATGTCTGAAAATTTATGGAAATATTTACTATTGCAATATAATACAACAAGCCACATTTTCATCTGGCCATTTGATACAACACAAGGCATTTTATCCTGAGTCCAACACCGTCACTAATATTGCAAGCAGAACTTTCTGCAAGACACCCACTCCCCTTAGGCAACCCCCCCTGGACAGCAATTGACACTACATAGCACTACAGCCACCATGTGTAATCCTCGGAGTTCCATTGATAGCTAAAATGTAGGTGATAACTTCTCTAGGCTGACACAAGTCACAGTTCACATTAAAGCTTTCATTGACTGCAGATCCTAGTCTGAAGGGATGAACTTTGATTAACAAATGTAAATTGAAATAACTAAAGTCAGGTCAAGTTTCATCTTTTTGTTTTGTATCTCAACATGTGATCTTTGTGAGATGCAAGTCTATGATCTGTCTGAAGTAAGAATGTACAAAGAAGGAAAGGGGTAAATAAAGTACACCATTACAATATCCCATTAACCCCCCCCCCCCTTTGTTCGTACATGTTCGCACATGTTTTGCCTCAGAAGAAACCGCAATTGTGTTTTGTTATTCCCTCTGAATATTCAAAAAGACTGTACTGAGATGTGAATTAATGCTTCACGACTCATCTACCTTTTTAAGTTGATGTTATCAAATGTTTCTGAAAAACAGACAAACAAGATATGTCACCTATCTGGGTCATCTAACGATTGGTTGCGGACGGGGTCAAAGTGGACCGGTGTGTAGTCCCATTCCATTTCCACGGCAGCGATGTAGTAAGTCCTGGTGTAATTTGGTTCTGCATCGTTAGTATTTCCTGTCCTCCTGCTACACCTGCTGACATTGTAACGACCCATTTGACCATTCTCGTGGTGGTCAACGGTTAGACAAGCAAATGGCCACACTCCTACGAACGAAATGAGTATGAATGTAAAATGCGTTTGATCAGGAATTCCTTAACACCAAGATGATAAATTCATAGACACCTACTATTAACTTTTACCTTAATGAAAGAAAAGAGATTAAAAAAAAGATGAAAAGGGGGATGAGACTATAAGTTCAGAATACTTTTCCATCTTTAAATATTACATTTAGCAAAGATTTGGAGACTATCAATGCAGATAAACTCATATGGATGTTTGACTTTTAATAATAATTGATAAGGTGGAGAGTGGGGGATTTAAACATCGAAAAGAAACGGACAAGACAAACCCATTCAATGATTTGCAGCTGGTCATGTCAAAAATCTACACCTTAAACATAGCACATGCTTCTTTTGTAACACTTGCGATACGTGAACCCTTAAAAAAAATTAGGATTGAAATAAACATTAGCTGACCACCAAACCTTGCAATTATCCAGGCTGTCCTCCAGTTTTTCAAAACAGCTGATTATCCAGGGACCCAGCAGATAAACACAGTACATTTCAGTGTTTTGAGAGGATTTGTCAACTTCACTTTTTCAACATCTGTCATTGATGTCACCACCAGTTTATCCATTTTTGTTTGGGAGGGGCTAAACTAGCGGTACAGTGAGAAGTGGGAGGAGTCATTGTTCCTCCAGTGAATGATGTCATTTTGGTGCACCAAAAGTCTAAAATTGAAAAGTTCATTTTCTCTACAAATAATGTTGTTTTACTAGATGTAAATACTGTAACCATTTTTGGGGCCCCTTGGTGAGGCCATGGCTCCCACTGACCCCTTTTCCTTGAACCTGCCAGTGAAGGAAGCTAGTGTCATTAATTAAATGAATAGATCTTTCTGTATGTTGGAAAATGTCAATCAACTCAATACCAATTACTAGGAAATATTTTATATTAACAGTAATAGAAGTACAAGCACTTTTGCATCAGTGGCAAGCATTTTATTTGTGAATATCTTCATTGCTTTTAGACTATAATCCTGAGACGGATCTATACTGTAACTCTGAGGGACCCTGTTGGGATCAAGTAATCAATATGAGAAACTATTGCTGACCAACAGTTCTTGGTCTCATGTCTACTGTTACGGATATCCCGGGCAGCAGGTTTATCGCATCTTGTGTTCTTCCTTCATTAATGATGCTGCCTCTGTTGAAATAGATGGAGTGATGGTCCGTCTCTGCCCCAAAACCAGTAAGGTGGAAGCTGACAGTGTCACCCTTGCAGATGTCCAAGACAGGGATGTTGGCATAACTCCATCCATTGACCGCTGTGGAGAAAGGAAATTTGTCATTGTCAAGGACCTTTTCATGTAAAAAAAAATGTTTTAGGCATTATTTTGTTTTTGAAATGTTTGGTCTAAAAAGAATCTCCATCGAACTTGGCAAACAAAAAAAGAAATAAAAAAACCGAAAGACGTATGTATGTGCATTTTTGATAACAGTGTAAGTCTATATTGAAAATTTCCACTTTCAAGAAAATAAGTGAAATATGGTTGCACCTGAAAATCTCCAAAATTCTTGGAACATGCACTTTTTGAAAAAGGAAGTACTTACCTGTTTGAGAAATACATGTAAATTTCCAGAAGTTCACTGTAATTGTAGGCAGACTATGAGGTTGCTCTTGTTGAATGCAGATTCTGGAGTGCTATTATTTTGTGGGAGTAGTGCAATTTCCATACACAGGAGATGACTGCAACCTCTGCCTGCATTGCTTTTAGAATCTGTTCATCTTTATACACATTACAAAAAAAAAACCTTGACCACTAGTGTACTCCAATCCAGGGTTGCAGCTACAGTGGGCAGTGGTGGGCACTACTCAGAATGCCTGCCCACCCTCAGGACTCAATGATACAGTACCCCTCACCACAAATTTTTCCATATGAAAGTCACAAACTTACTAAAAATATGTACCTTCTGTAGCATAGCTTTGAAAGGTGTCATTAAAAATAAACCCACAATTTTATTTCCCATGAAAGAAAACTTCAAAATATTGCTGATAAAATAATTACTGTTATTATCATAACTAGCCCTAGATGCAACAGAATTTAGAGACAATGTAAAAACTTTCAAAGTTCCAAAAAAGGCTAGAACCAGAATGCAAGAATGCATTGAGGTTTTGATGAATTTACTACATATCATTTAGACTAATATTTACCAGAAATGGCTCTTGTAGGTTAAATGTTCTGCACTACTACTGTATGGTAAAGACAAGTCATACTGTAGCAGAAGGGTCCCCAGACAGAGTTTAATGGTGGTGACCCCAGATGGCCTCTCACCTCAAGTAAAATTATAGCCCTCATCTACACACCAAGTATGAAAGCTACTGCATCTATGCTTCCTATCTTGACGTATGTGGTGATCAGATGATTTTCAGTTTTTTAAACTCTGCCACAGTACCACCAAAATTAAGACGATTTGTGTGTATAATACGCCACATCATCAACAAACCCAAATATGGAGAGTATGTAAGTTTCCTACCTTAAAAAAGTGACCACCACCAAAAACAAAAAAGGTCCTCTACTTGACGTAAAACATTACAATGCTAAGTATCTAAAGTTACCATGATTGCTACCTTGACATATCATGTTTACAAAGTGTCAGTTTTTTACCTCTGGTGATCTCAGATGACCTTTGATCTCCATCAAAAAGAATACTGTTCTTCTGCTTGATATAGTGAATATACATGATAAGTATCAAAAGTTACCATGAATCCTACCTTAAGATACAGTGTTTAGTTTTTAATATTTGACCTCTGATGACTTTAGTGACCTTTGACCTCCAACAAAAACAACACGCTCCTTGCATTTGAATTAACACATCCACCTACCAGTGTGAGATTTTTCATGATTCCCATCTTGAGATATCAAACAAAAATAGCTTTCAGTGTTTGACCTCTGATGACCTAAGATAACCTTTGACCTCCACCCAAAATTATAAACTTCTTACACTTGATATAATGCATCCACAAACTAAGTTTTCATGATTCCTACCTTGAGACATTGTGTAAACAAAGCTTTCAGAGTTTGACCTTTGGTGACCTCACATAACCTTTAACCTCCACCAACAGTGATATAATTTTTTTAATGAATATAATGTATCCACACTCTTAGTATCAAAAGTCTTCACGATTGCTATCTTGAAATGTTGTAAAACCAAAGTTTTAAGTGTTTGACCTCTGACTACTTCAGATGACCTTTGACCTCCACCAAAAACAATAAGATTATTTTACTGGATATAATGCATACACATAGTAAGTATTATAAGTTGTCATGATTTCAATCTAACGATATTGTATAAACAAAGTTTTCAGTGTTTGACCTCTGGTGACCTCAGATGACATTTCACCTCCACTAAAAACAATAGGGTCCTTCTACTTGATATGGCACATCTGTGTACCAAGTATGAGAACTTTAGGAATTACTTATTTCAAAATATTGTGTAAACTAAGCACCACAAACACCCACACATATACATACACGCCATTATGTCTGCACAGGTTTCTCATATCATTGAAGCCTTGTGCTTTGACCCCGGGACCCCTACCAGGGGCCCTTAAGCAGCCCCCTGGACCCCAGTTACAAAGTGCAAGACTCCAGTCAGTCCGCTCCCCCCATTCCCAATAGGTAATTTGCCACCACTAATTCGTCTGCTCCAATTAAATTGAGATCTTGATAACTTCTTCAACAGAAGGAATGTTTATTCTCCGGTATACCTGAATCTTCATCTGTCTCATCATTATTAGGTCATTTTTAACATCATGACACACAAGACCTACTCACCTTGCATCTGGTTTGAGGCAATGAACCCTTCATCTTCACGATCTGCATCAGGAGCAAACTCTTGAATGTTGTCTTCCAGAAGCCAGCTCTCGCTCTCATCATAGCGTGCAAACAGAAGAGAAAACTCCAGGTCAACGTTGCTCTGCGATGAAAAAACAGGTCAGAGGAAAGAGGTAGAAGGAAAAATTGATAGGTGTGAAGAAAAGTTGCAGAAAATGCAGAAAAGATGACTGCTGTAAGGTTAAAGTTTATATTTTGAATCATTTAAGCAAGGTAAAATCCTGGAGCGGTAATGTATAAATATATATTCTATTATTTGTTTCAGCATTGCATGCACAATATCACCATCAGTCAGATGAATGAGTGAATCGTAACAGTCTGAGACACAAATTCCCTGCTGGACCAGCTCAATTGAGTGCTACTATCGGTTGGCATGTAGTGTGCAAGAAGATTTTTATTCAAAGTCTCCCAGAATGAAAGCGATGTCCCTCCCAAGAGATTTTATCCATCTTTAAAGCATCCTATTATTCAGTAATTATTATCATTTAATTGTTATTGTTTTATCTTAGTATCGATATTATGCACTAGAAAATGTAAGCAATAATGTACTGACAGATATTGATGACGACTTATGGAATAAATCTGAGAAAGTGGGACATTCTTTTTTTCATAGAGGTCAGAAGGATTTCCTGTTAATGCTAGTGCAGAATAGAAAAAGCAATAAATGTGGGTGGGCTACCTCTGAACCTTGCCGACTCATGTACGTTACAAAACACTGGCAGAAAAGCGGCCACTCTTTCTTTCTGAGTAAAATGGGAAGGGTAATTCAATTAGAATACAAGGAGGTAAAGTACACAAAAGATGTGTCAGCTATGAAAGAACATACAACCAAACAACACATATCTCAACCTAGACTAAAAGCTAATCAAATATTAAACTTTTCACACCCTCCTGAATGAACTGTTTGGAGATGGGCCTGTGACTGTTGTGAATATTTTACCTGTTGGCCATTTGCATCCAAAGTTCCCTGACGACAAATCACGAGTGGGCCAACAAGTCCAGAATTAAAATCCTTGACATGATTAACAGTTGATCTGTAGAAGCTCGTTAAGCACTGATGATCTCTTTCCGCGGGGCCGACGTGTTCTGGAACGGTCCATTCGTAAACGTAGGTGTGTCCCGGAGATATTTCATCATCCTCTTTGTCTAGTCCTACAAAAATTCAACCATCCGTAAGGATACCAGTTGGGTGTATTCTGGAACTTTACAGAAGGTAAGTCTTTTCAATTGTTTCCTATCAAATTGCATCATCAAAAGATGAATCTTTATCTAAAATAGCTCATGACAATATTAGGGGTGGGGGAAGGGTTCGGTGTGCAATATTAGCAATATAAGGGTGGGGGAGGGGTTGGGTGTGCAATATTAGTGGTGAGGAAGGGGCTGGGATAGTGGATTATGTCCAAATAGTTATTGCACAGCTTTAAAGACTTCTGCCCAGAGCTGCAATCATGCAAGGATTGTATGCTTTTCATATCAAGGTATTCCAATACCAGAAGTACTGAGAGAACATCTGGTAGGTCTCTATCTGAATTAAACACCCTTTAATAGTAACCACTCGTAAATTTGAAAGATGTTCATCACATTTGCATATAAAACCTGTGGAAAGCTGACCAGACATATCGAGGTCCTTTTTGGGATACAACCTGCAGATAAAGTAGTGGACCATATATTACAATGCTGACACATTTCGGGCTACAAATTGCTGAAACACATGCCAGAGACCAAATGATTCACGATGCTTATTTATTACATTTTGTGTACAGCCCTACTGCTATGACACTGACACACAGAGGCCCATACATCATGGACTTGAGACATGCATCTTTCCCTCATACATATTCATATCAAGGTACAATAAATAAACCTGTTATAGGTATACTACCTGTCGTTCCATCATTGTACTTGATCCCCTCGTTGCTCTTATTATAAGCCACGCCCCCTCCAGCGTGTATGCTCAGAGGATGGGAGACCATATTTTTGAAGTGGACCCTGATGGTGTCACCAACCTCTGCTCTGATGAGGGGTCCTAACAGTCCCAGGTACTCTTCACTAGCTCTTCGCTTTCTCCTACGGATGAAAGTGTCGTCGCTGTACTCCACGAACCGATATTTCAGATACGTGCCGCCGATTCTCTCCGAATTACTGGCAAAAAATGTTGACTGATGCCTGAACAAACCATGTAAAACAAATACAGACGGTGTTAGGTACGTTTCCACATGTTGATCAGCAAAGTACTACACAAACACTTCTGCAATTACTGCACTTTCAAAGTGTTGAGAAAAACTAAGCAATCACAGTAGCTGATCAAATTGACACTTTAAAAGTTAGCAAATTTCATGCCGCCAATTTCCCATGATTACTATTATGCTGCACCATCTGAAAAGTGAAAATCCCGCCATGTGCCGGTACATCTCCGGCAGGTTTTTTGGATTTGATTTATCATGAGTCATCCTCTCCCAACTTACTCTTCTTTACGGTGGTTCATGTCTCATCTCGAACAATAAAATGAGTACAGCAAGCAGTGTTTGCGTTTCGCTGAAAAAGTTGTTGTAAAGTTGCCAAAATTTCACGTCGTAATTTTTAAAAGTTCTGGCGTAAATGAATAAATAGCTATGCAATGCCATTCGCAATAAGCTGTATATACAACAACATTAGGCCTAGCCCATAGGCTACAGCCTACAAAAACGTTAGCGCAGCTCATCCATAAATTCAAGTGTGAATGAAGTTTAAAACTGTACGACTGATTCGCATGGACCTGAAAATCCAGGGCATGCAGTGTATGCTAGCGCTGTATCCAAGGCAGTCCAGTATTACAGACCGCACACATGTTATGAAGAATTTGTTGTGGGTGAGCACTTGGCTCATCATTTTAACGTTAGTCTACTGTACTATATAGCACTAAGTATAGAATAAAACATAAACAGCGATGCAGTAGATCATACTCTCGATTTGACCTATGTTGCAGAGAATGGAAACTGGTAACGTGAGGCCTACCGGTTTTAAAGTTTTTTTTATCGTTATGGTAAACTAGTGGAATGAGTAGTGTGAACAATATTAAAATTCAGCAGGTGGATGTTTGGTGAGTTGAATTTTCTGTCGTAAAGATGGGCAAGTTAAAATTCATATTTACGACTGAATTATATTTTTGGTCGTAACGAAAATTTCCGTTGGCGTAAAAAACGCCCGCTTCAGCATAAACGCAAACAGTGATAGCAAGTAGTTCCAACAACTTGCTGTAATGGAAGTTGTGGTCTATAGTGCCTTGGGAGCTTGTTTGCTCAAGAGATTAAATTAGAGATAATAAATCTCGGGAGAGGTCTCTGAAGCTGCAGCATATTGCTAATGGGCTTTCTGATGACATGTTCCTTCCCTTCTCAGTAACACATCAGTGTATATATGTTCATGACCACTAATATCCCTTACTATGAAATGAAGTACAGTTTAAAGTTTTGATATGACATACACTGTAACACTTTTTTACTGGTTCCTTGTGATAACAAAGAAACCTATGCAGTTAAGTCGATGTATGTGTGTGTGTGTCTGCATGTATGTATGTGATGCCATTGGAATGCCAGGTATGTGGCACGATGACTCAATAATGGAGGGCTCAAGTTTTCTCAAACCTGTTGCACACATGTATCATATTAAGTAGATGTGCCCTCTTGTTTTTGATGCCTGTATCTTGCATATTAATGAGTCAGAGGTACCTAATGTAAAATTCCTGATATGGCAATACCTTTGCAGTGTTCTATGTCTGATTTGCTTCAAATGAGGTAAGAAGGTGTTTTTAGATATTACTGTAGGTATATGACCATGGCATTTTTATTTTCAATGTCACTAGCATTTTTGGCAAAGGGTGGGCGCTTTTGCTTCAGTGTGTGTAACAGTGTACAGAAAATTTGGATTTATTTTGCATGCTGTGGGCAATTGACTTTTGGTTAAATGAAGTACTGCTTGAGGTAGTGGTTTCATGATCAAATGGAGAGGCAGCAGTGCTATAGGGAGCACTGTAGATGGTCATACCTGACAAGTCTGGCCGGATCAGTTTACATTCATGTCCTTCAGTGGTGGTGTGTGCATTGATGTAAATGGCTTTTAAGGTGAGCAACACGTAATAAAAGAAAATAAGTTAGTTGGTGTTCCTACCAGTGGAAACTAGACTCTGGAAGTCTCCTCACAGGCATGCTGTCAGAGTTGAGGGGTATACTTTAAAGGGGCATAGATGTAATAAGCCTTATTGCAATTTGTAGAATCCTTTTTAAGCATTAAATGAAAGATTCACATTATAAAATCATGAACTATGTTGTCTACAGATTTTATGTTATAAAATTGAGGGTTCTTAATCAGAAGTGGGCCATATAGGCTATATTGTACAAAAGAATGCAAAATGCTCCTTTACTTCATAATTTACACTGTAAATCTGCACAACCACAGTGCCCTTGGACTCTGTTTTTTCTTACAGAGTGCTCTAGCTACTTGACAAGCTCTGCTGGGATTTTTAGAGTGTTTCCTGTCGCATTTTCCTTGCACACATCCATTTGTTATTGTAACAAATCCTATACATATCCATTTGTTATTGTAACATCTCCTATCTTGTATTTGATTTTTGTGAAGCGAGACCGTGTTATTGTCCGCTACCTGAGTGGGATAAAATCACCACAAGGTGAGAAAAATGACCTAAGGTGATGAGGTTGGTAACAATATACAGAAAGACAAAACAAAATTGTGGTATGAAAAACATTATTTTGTCAGAGTCAATTCAGCATGGAATAACCAACCTGAGCATCTTACAGATGGTGTATGTCTCAAAAGGAAATAGCATGCACACAGAGAAATTTTTCAAGAGCAGTTGGGTATAGTATAGTCAAATGGCGTAAATATGGAAAATACACAAAGATACTATCACAGGGTAAAACAGGAACCTGTCCCAAAGGGAGAAGCCACTGGAGATACACTTGCTGCTGCTGCTTTTATGTGTATATTGTAACTACTATGTCTTCATTCTTACGAACGCTATGTGTTGGACTGTGAATCCATCCACTGATCTCTAGTAGTTCAGATTATATCTAAGAATTTTACAAGGAAGCAGAATTTCAAATATATTTCATGATATTCACCCAAGTGTGAGTCCTACAGAATTTTGTATTGCTGTGATATAACTTTTTGATCGATCTGTGGTCTCACAAAGAAAATTGAACTTTCACTTCATTAACAATGCTGCACTCACATTCACATATATAAATGACTTCACCAAATTCTTGAATAGTAAATTGCAACCAATGACTTTCAAAATGTGTGGATGCATAGACAGACAGACAGACAGACAGACAGACAGACAGACAGACAGACAGACAGACAGACAGACAGACAGACAGACAGACAGAAACACACTCCAGCCACAATGAGAACAACAGAATATGATACCATGTATGAGTTTTGCTGAGTTTGTAAATTACAAGACTCTTAAAAACTAAACCTTCATAGCCAGGATGAAAAGTGTTAAAAGTTCTACAAAATTTGATAAGCTGTACGTGCCAGGATAATGGCCTTTTATGAGTGATCTCTTGAGAGTCACTGTAAGGAAATTCTTTTCATGATTATTACAGACTCACGTAGTAGGATCTGTCAGAGATGTGTTGTAAATATTATTCATTCCTGATGGTGCGTAATTCCAGAGCGTCTTCACGGCTCCGATGAAATACTCTCTTAGCTGTCCGTCGAGGGGGCGCTCCACCGCCATCCATCCGCAGTCACTGCGTACTGTGTACAGTGCCTGCATGCCCGCTGTAAGATGTGCACAAACATTGAAGAAGGATCATTGTCTGAATGAAAATGGCTGACTCTCTGCCAAATTCTGAAGTGTGGAACGTGAATTTACTTTCGAACTATTAATCTTCTGGGTAATTTTATACTTAATGTGCATTTTCCAGAGAAATTCTGCTGAGTACTGATAATAAGTTTGGTCTCCAGGATTATGAATTCATACCTTTTTACTGTTAAATTGTTCTGTAAATCTGCTAAAGGGGTCGAAAGTCAGACCAGAAATTTTATCCTGTGGACAGCGCATGGTCATCATGTGAAAGACTGGGGAAAAGCATAACTTTAAGAATGCAAATTACTTTATGACCTCTTGAAAAGACTTTGTCCTGGGAATATGGAGGAAGGAGGAGGGGACATTCCTACAGTCTCATCTTTAAGGCTAGCTCACAGTTAGCATGTATAGTATGTGTTTCCTTCAACTAAAGACATTAAAACTGCCATTGCTATAGTTACCTTCAATATGTGTGATGACATTAGAAGAAACAAGCCAGGTGCCCGTGTTTCTTGGCCTCATCACTGCGTTGAAGATAGCTGCTGGTGACATGCCAAAAACATACCTCCTGTGATTATTTTGCACCTGGCAAATAATGAAAGGAATACTTCTGCATTAATACAGACTTTTGCTGAAGAAAAGTAAATTATGATAAACATTACAAGAGATGATCATCACTTGAAAAGATTCAAAGTAAATCACCCGAACAGCTCAGGGTCTACCGAGGTGTCTAAGGCTACAACTTTCCAATCCATCAGGATATTAATACTCGTCGTCAAACCCCATCTCAGTTGTCACTGTCCATTGTTCAACACAAACAATGAATCCTTTGTTTACATACCAGCACCAGTCTGAATGTACCATGGTTAATATGTTAACATTTCAGTGGCATCAAGTGGTCATTCAACTGGATTAAATAAGGTCAATTTAGGACCATTACAAGCTGACTTCATACTTAGTGGATCTTCCATCTTTAAAGGATACTATCATTATGAAAAACTCTACAGGTTTTCCCCCACAGTATGTATGACTATAAAATATTGATATAATTACAGCAGATGAAAAGATCACAGCTTAAAAGAGACACAAGCCAGATGTAATGGCAGTCAGTGGCATTGAGTAAATACAATGTAGAGAAAGGAAGAGCTAGATTTCTACCAATTCATTTCCAGTAAAGGTGATGGTATGTACATCTACTTCAGTCCCCATTCCAAAGATATGCCAGGCAATCTTTTCCCCGACGCAGACTTCCAGTCCTGGCAGATTACCGTAAATATAACCATTGATGCTCCTCATGCGGTTGCTCTCCAAAAAATCTTCGTCCTCTAAGAAATGAACATAATAAAAGTTTTGGGGCTGTATTTACCTGACTGCATTTGCATACTTGAAAAAAAAAAAAAAACAGTATTTAACAGCCATCCCTTTACAGATGTCCTTCTGTTGATATATGACCGCACATGTATGGGTTGCTACAGCAAAGTCAGCCAATTAATATATAAGCAAGCATAAGCCATCATGTTAAGTCTACTTCACCAGCTATACTATCCTGAAAAGATGTTTGTTCAGCTTAAAGTAACTGGCTACCAAGCAGGGCACATTTGCAAAGCTAATGCACATATCTGTATAGTACCCTAGCAATAATTACACTTTGCATAATACAGGTGTGGGCAACCTTTTTGACTGAAAAGACTATACATGAGGAGTGAAATATTGTCCAGGTCGCTCTTGGGCAACGATCTGGTACTGATTTTAGACTTTTAATTCTAAGGACTTTCAAGCAATACAAATTTCAATTCACAAAAAAATATAATCTCAGTTCTTGGTGATAAGTAATTAGAAAATATAGTTATAGGCCTATTTGGCAGCTTTTAATGAGCCATCCGGCACTGCTGATTTTTTTTTTCTTGAAACATCTCACAAGCTGCAAAAAAAGCACTGCCAGGCTGCATGCTGCCCAAGGGCTGTAGGTTGCCCACCCCTGACATAATAGATGCACACAGCTTTGCTATTTTCACAGACTACTAAAACTTAATGACGCTGAAAATTTATTTCTATGTTTGCTATAAAGCAAATGTTGGAATAGAACAACAACACTAGCTAAATAGAGCAACATTACACATTAATGTCAACACTGTGACTCTTGCACGGTTTCATGTGTGAGTACCTCACCTTCGCTTTAAATAACATTTATAGTAAAATACTTCTCCACTGATGTATCCTGGCATATATATTCATTTTGATGGTACTTCTGGTAAAGTATATTTGCTTTTGGGTTAAAATCACACAACAATGTTACAAACTTTGTGCATCTTCATAAGAGCAACCTGAAAATATCTAGTACTATCAGTATCACTTCCCAGGTTATTTGTTTCTTTCTGTATGAGTGTGAGTGAGATTCATTAAGTTTATAATGTTACCAAATCTGAAACATTTAAAAGTCTTTACAATTTTTTAACAAATGCATTTAGAAGTGCAAACCCACGAAAAATATAGGCCTAAATGAAGACACTTTCTAAGTAAAAGCGTTTAGAAGTGCTAAAGGTAAAGGCTGTGTGACATGAAAATGATATTTTGGGGGTACTGGGTGTATTAATCATTGAAAAACTGAAATAGCCACAAATTTCTTTAAATTCTATCAAATATTGGGAATTTTACGGACAACTTGATCTCAAGAGATGGACTCCTAAGATATATCTCAGCTTACCTTTGAATACTGAACCTTAATTTCGAGGACAATTGAAAATTTTATATGCCCGGAGGAAAATATCAATACCTCTCACCAATGTGAAACCCAGTAATTAAGCAAATAAGAAGCAAAATATAAATAAATACTGACCACATTGTACTAAAAATACTACAGTAACACACAATACTGTGCAACATTCCACATCATTATTTTGCATTTTCATCAAACCTCCCAGAAATGGCAATAGATAAAAATACAATTCCAAAGGATTGTTATTTAGGGTCTCATCCTTCAAGCTCTGAACTAAGCTTGCTCTTTTCTAGGTGCATGTCACACCACCTTTAATGTTTCCATGGAAACAGCGCATCATACCTAAGTCGACGGAGTCAGCATCGCAATATTTGTTGACGTTTTCTTCGAAGTAATAACTGAGGTTTTCATCTTCAGTTGTGACCATTAAGAAAAACTCCTTATCGACATCCACTCTGGACCCATCTCGATTCAAGAACCCTGTAAAAATAATGAAAAAAATGCAGTATATAGGCTCTCAATTTTTTAAGAAGAGACACATGTTTCTGGGTCATTTGTGTCATTGTACTGTATTGATGACAGAAATGAATTGGAAAACAGAGAGGATATCAACAAACAAAATCACCGAGAAAAATCCCCCAATTTAGGATGAAGCTAAAAGCAACCTTTTGCTATCAAATTAACCATTACAGATTATAGGAATGGTTACAATGGTTCAAAGCCAAACCATCTGATGTGCTGTCTATCGTGACTTGTGTTCTCCGACACCTTACTATCAGTTCTGTTTCGAGACTGTGTTTGATCACCACAGCCTACGGTATTATGCCAACTCTCTGCCTCACATAATCTTTAGTATTGTCGTCTTCCAGATAGCCTAACTACCATATTAACACAAGGGCCCAGCCCAAGGCTGAGCTGAAGGCCAGTCCAGAGCTGTTTCCAGTTACCAGCTACCACACTAGCAGTACTAAGTCTGACTGTTAACCTTTAGTTAACTGAACATCATAATCATTTTAGTCTAATCAAGAAATAGTTTGGACATTGTAATTTGAATCTGTCTGTCTATGTTTGCCCAATGTAGTCACACAATTTCCTAGGCCCACATGAATAATACCGTAGCATGAAAATTGCTTTCAACTTGTACATTTTGTTGATTGGCATTTAACTATTTTAGCTCATTCTCAAAGGATAATGTAAAGGTGTACCTTGTCGGCATATGACCATCGGGCCCACTAGTCCAGTATTGGTGCCAGATGGGCTATCAATGTGAGAATGATACTGCCAAGACACACAGCCAGAATCCCCTTGGTTGGGTCCCGCTCTGTATGGGACCTTCCATACGTATGTATGATTGCCCATTGATGGTACACCATCATCCTCTTTGTCAGCCCCTGATGTACCATCCTGGTACAAGGCCCCTGGAAGAAGAATGGACCATGAACAAATAGTTGTACATTTCAGGTTGAAAAACAGCAATGTTATTATTGTCATAGATAGTTTACTCTACTCTTATGGAACTGTAGTTACATTGCACACTTAAGACAGAGGTGAAATAAGCGAAACAGTAAGATGAATTCTGCCAATACTCTTGCAGAGTACACCTAACAGTAAAACCAAATAAAATCAGCCAAGTTTAACAAGCAAAGCTTTAAGTTGAGATGGAAGTTACAAACTCATGTGCCTGGAAAGTTTCAGGTAAAAGTATTGGAGTAAACATACACCATAGAACAATTCCTCCAAAGCAAAAAGTGCATTGGCTTAGCTAGCGTGGTAAGTTAAGTAAGATCAGCATGTCATGCGGAACTTTGCCACAACTGGGCCTCAATGTATCAAATGAATGATCATCCAACACTTTAGAACATTTCTTAATGAAACAAAATCTAAAATTTTTCAAATGTTTAAAAGGTAAATCATTTTGTGCTTTCTGTTATATTTCTTACCAAAAAATACTGTTTGCGGTGACTCCACAGTGAATTTATGGCAAACAAGTCACTCCCCAGCAAGACTTCATCTGATTCCACTTTTTGCCATGTCGTCATTGCAATTTCAAAACAGGAACATTGTACTTCATCAAAATTTTTTAATTTATTATGTCAAACAAGGGTACAACTAACATGTCAGTATGTCTTTGTCAAGGCAGGGTAAGCCTGACAATGCCATGTTCTATATGTCACCATGAGAATCTGAGGCACTGATGTGGCTGTGCCATATCAATAGCCCTTCAAAGAGTTGTGTTCCTTTCCTAACATTGACGTACCTTCGCTGTCTTTGTTGTAGAACACACCGTGGGGATGCACCGTATATGGTCTCGAAGCCAGGTTCTTGAAATGAATGTATAGTACATCCTTCACTTCAGCTCTCAACACCGGACCTAGAATGCCGAGATGTTCGGGGTGAGGTTTCTGAACGGTGAAAGTCCCATCGGTGAATTCTCTGTAGACGGCTTTCTTATACACTGACCCTACTCTATCTGGTCCATTAAGAACATATTCAGCAGCAGCGCTAGAGAGAATAAAACAATGGCACTGACTGTGTAAGACACATGAGATTGAAAACTGTATCAAATGAATCTTGAAGTAACAACAGAGGAGCAGTATTCACATCCAGTCATTGATCACAATTACTCAGACCCACATGTGATCACCTTTCACATGGCAATTGATTTAAATGGTATCCCAAACTTTGCTATACATTTCGAAACATTCTCGAAAACAATTGCAAAGAAGCCGATTTCAGTTATGATAAATATGGGTGTCATTTATTACCAAAAACATGAGAGGTCATTGACCCCGTGGTTCTTATGACGGACTGAAAAATCAAGTTCCCACCCACCACATGACCTTACTTTTGTGGTGAATATTTGAGATGTATTCCTACCATAATCAGTCGAAATCAGATTCTATGCAATATTTTTTTTCCAAATGAACCCTAATCTAGGGGAACTTAAATCAGAGAGTAAGACCATGCAGCTGCACAGTTGATCATTAAACAGGAACATTATCAGTTACTATGGCAACTATAGATCCTTCTTGACCTGCTATTAGCTCAGGGCTCATGGATCACCCTCATTGACCCAGTTTCACAAACGGAATTTTGGTCAATGGCACAAATTTGGTTATCTCTCATTGGTTGATCCACATTGTAAGATCTGCATGATAATAGCTGAGGGAGCTTTCACTAAGATTTTATCAGTTATGATCAGGTATGGATCTGATCCATCTCTCTTGATCACGTCTTACAGCACCACACAGAAATGCTTAGATGGGTCAATGGTTATATTTGCAAGAGAGATTAAAAGAGGTAGGGGAAGGGATGGGATTGAAGTGCAGTTTTTTTTTTTTTTTTTCAAGCCTGGAAGGAGTGTAGTCACATAGATTAATGTATGCTGAGGGTGTGATAGGGGTCACATGTCGAGACTGATGTACAACTGTAAAGCTTATTCCATATATTAGTATCAAATTTTTTTGGTAAAGGACCTTAACACTGCAAATCAATGGGATAGTTGGGGCAAATGTCCATGGACTGATTTACTTGCAATCCTTGGTTAACATTCCAAGATACCACAGACACATTTTCACACCAACCTGCTGCGTTGAGGCCAATAAAAATCCTGTTTTTCACACCACACTATTAACACAAGGATAAGTAGGTACATCTTGTTACCAATCTCATCACCATGGTGATTCTATCCAGTGCCAAATATCAACACGGTCAATTAGATATTAACAACCTACCAAATGGTTTTAACAGTTCTTAAAACTATTCTCTTTGTATGCCATGTTGGTGTACTTTACATGCGACATTTTTCTTTAAATATCCATTTAAGTCACTCCTACACTTTTCTCTTTGTAAAGCTGCTATCAAAAAAGCATTATGGCACTTTTAAGAGTTTTGACCTTTTCTTAAAATCCAAACCAAATCCAATTTTAAAATTGGTGAATGTCAAATTTCATGGTCAAATACACCTAGTAATTTTAAATATCAGAGATTTTGCTGCAATTTGCTAGTATTACATAACACTTTGTAACCCTGAGGCACCTGAAACTGATCTTTTTCAGTCAAATCTGTCTCTCTCTTAATTCTAAGAGCAACATCTTGAATTATATCAGCAAGATATTGGTGTGGGGATTACATACTTTTACCTTGTCTTCTCTGAATTGTACAAGCTACCAATCAAAACCAGTTAGGAGATCATAATATGATCAACTGCATCCCCTTTCAATCATATCTGCTGAATGCATCACGAACAACAGGAAACAACTGAAGGTTAACCTTGCCCTTCTTGATAACTGACAATGATGACAGGATGAATACCTCCACAATTATCCATCAACTGCATGGGGAGATTCCCATAAAAATTTCCCTCTTTAAATTGGCCCTCGAACGGAAACATGTAGATTTATTCAAGATGTGCAGGTGGTCTTGATACATAAGCCAATCGTGAGTGACGATTGCACATGGCCGTGTTGAAATCAGTAAATAAGGGACTAAAACCAGCTATCAATGACCATCTAAGTCCACAGAGAAACTAACATTTTGTACCTGTCTAGAGAAAAGTCCTCCCCTTTAATTTCGTTTCTTCCAGAGGGGGCGTAGTCCCAGTCAAGTTCCACTGCAGCAATGTAGTGGTGCACATCAGCCTGATGACTCAGTCCGACAGATAATATGAATATTAGTAATGGTAACATCTCTAATTAGCTGATAATTGGTTACCCCTTAAAGAAAAAGAAGATGTTTTGTGGTCAAATTAATTTAATTTGGAGAGAAAAGTTTTTGTGTAACCTATGTGAAAAGGATTTACTGGATTTGAATTTATTACATTTTTAGTCAGTATGAGTTAAGGGTAAACTATTACTACAGTATTACCATGAACAATCTACAATCTTGATTTCAGTTGCTATGGTTTCATATCCTTCTACATTTATTTAAAAATACGTAAGGCCATATTACATAAACTTACTGAGAAACCTCTCTTATAATTTTTTTATGAGTTGGGTAATTCTTGTCTCCAGTCACAGTTTGTTCTCCACTCACAACACATCCAAATTCTATTTTCTGTTTTCATAAAGACAAAATAGTAGAGCAGCGTCTGAATGAATGGGGTAATTAAGTATCTCATGTATTCTATCATGTCCTTTATACATGAGGTCTTAGCGTACATTCTCAAACTTTGATGAATTACCACTGGCCACAAAGTAATTGAAATGAAATTAGGTATGATGGAATTACATAAAGTTTGCAAACTTACTTGCATAAAACAGAAGTTTACCGTATACTGCAGAATAAAACTAAAGTATTCCCTCACCTTCTCAAACTTCTCTCTGTTGCCACTTAAAGAGGTCAGGTCTATTTGAGAGTGATGCTGTCACTTACTTCTACACCAATGAACTCCAAGACACTCACTGCCAAGCAGTTACATGTTTCTTCTATATACCTTACAATCATCCAGCAATCTCCGAAGCCAGGTTCGGCCGGAAATACTTAAGGTACAGTAACTGGGACGCAGCGTGCACCGTTGACTACACTCGTCGATCCACTCATCATATGTCAAAGGAAGTAATAAGGCAACAAAGATTTTGGGATTAGGTAGAACACATCACCACAAGGTCAAATTGCTGAATACTGTAAGTCACATTTAAAATCTAGGTTGAGGATTCAATAAATCCATACAGACAGGAATATTTTTCGTTACAAAGGCTTTTTTTTCCGTCACGAGGGCATTTTTAACCCCAAAGTCACATGCTGCATGTTACTATGACAGTGAAACCTAAGTGGTTATTGGCAAAGACCCAATTACCGCCCTGCAACCAAAACCTGTCACAATTATGAATATCTGGGAGACCAGTTGGTTACCAAAGTATCTCTAAAATCGCTCAAAAATGTTGCCATAAATTGAAATGGAAACAAAAAGCAATAACAATAGGAGAATAAATAAAATCATATACATTTTCTCTGCGAGGAACTACCAAATTAGTACCTAGACTGTGTTTCAGACTTTTGTTTCTCACATAAGTAGGACAAAGGTGGGATGTTTATTATAAGGTTAGGCAGAGACATCAAGAGAAGTCTAGGAATGCACCAGATTGAGTCCCTTGATCCAAACTCAAGGTGTATCTACTCTATGGGGTCTGGCGACCACACCCTTCTATTAATTCACTGCCCCGTGTTCTAACCAAAATGAGACTTTTGAGCTCACTCTTACTCTCCTCATCAAAAGTTATACTAAACCCTATTGAAAGCTTTCAACCCCCAACCAGTGCTCCCCCCCCCCTATGAAAAGAAGATCTAGCTTTGGTT
Source organism: Stichopus chloronotus (assembly GCA_021234535.1). Lineage (NCBI taxonomy): Eukaryota > Metazoa > Echinodermata > Holothuroidea > Aspidochirotida > Stichopodidae > Stichopus > Stichopus chloronotus. The sequence goes on from CM037831.1 coordinate 26,658,663, forward strand.
TAGGTCCAGTGCAAGTGCCTTCAAATAGTAGACTATTTAGTTTCTTTTAATTCAGCCAAGTCCAGACTTGATCATGCGTGTTAGCTCTGAATGTAACTTACCCAACAAGAGAAATGATTGCTATGAAATATGAAGATTTTACTTAGTTTAGCTAGCTTTATATTAATTACTTATTATCATTATGTGAAACTGCTTCTCATCTTGAAATATTAATTTGTGATACTGTATGTAAAACTGTTGTTACATTAAACCCTAAAAGGGAAATGTACACACATATGAAGAACAAAAACCCTCTAAGTTGTATGATGTATTCTAAAATCAATTCATTTCATCACTATAACAAGTCACTTAAATGGCCAAAATGTTAAATTGTGTTCCACAGTGTTGTTGTTCCTTATAGTTCACACTCTGTCTTATAATTCTTTGAGAGATCTGTGCTCTGACATTTCATACCAATATTTGAAAATTGCAACAAAACGGAGAAAAATTCAGACTGGACTTTGAAAAAAATCCGGCTGGAAACAGATGTTATTTCACAACAGTACCTGGCCGGATAGTCCAGGCAGTCCATATATCCGGTGCACCCTCTAGAAAAGTCTTGCTATTCATGTTCTATCTTTTTGCAGACTTTGGCAGCAGGACACACCAAAAGTCAGCCCGAATGACATCCAAATCTTGGATAGTTGGTTTTCCAACAGGAAACCATGGTAACTTATTGAATTTACACATTCCACCCACACACATATGTGCATACATCACATACACACACAGGCAATTAACAATACTGCTCTGCAAACTAAACCTGCAAGTTTAGCTGATCCACAAAAGTTGCAAATTTGCTGTTTCATTTTCAAAAACTAGTTGCTTAACACTTGTTGCAATTGCAAAGTGCTAGTTGCTTCACATACCTTGCAAATTTTATTCTTGGGCAGCATTTTAGCAACATCTGTTGATTAACAAATACTGCACTCTCTTGCACCTTTGACATAGGAATTAAAATGACAGTCAAAAACAGTTTCTTTCCCAGAACAATAAGCAACTAAAACATAACCCAATTAAAACACTCACAATTGGTTCTAAGTGATGCCAAGTCATTTTATTACAAAATTCCAAATTAAGAAATGTAACTATGTGACAATTAAGAATGTTTCTCACACAGATCATCATCTGTAAAGCAGGTCCAAGGTATGTAGATGTAATCACACATTTGCTCTCAGTGCAATAGCAATAAAGTGCTCTAAAAAACATTACATTGCATACATTACAGTACATTGCATCATTACATTACAGTACTTGAATGTGACATCCTGACAAACATAATGAAGGCTACAGTAGCTTATGAAAGAGCTGTAACTTACTACTGTAACAAATATCTTAAGGAAATGCTGCTACAATTTATCATTCGCACAAGATCATATTGTAATATGATGAGCAAACGTCTACCATAGCTGGATAATACAAGTGTTTGATTTAATGGTATCAACAAATAATCATTTTACTGTGTAATTTTCTCATTATTAATAATTGAAATCATCAAATTTTACGCCACTTTCCCATCCTGGATTTGTCTCCCACCTTCCCCACTGCCATGACCATGCCCCTGGCCATGTCCTATACCCTTGACCAGTTGTAAGTTCGAGTCCATCACCAATCCTTGGGTGTGTACCTACCACTGCCGTTATCTCCACAATTATCTCCATCATTTCAACCTGACAAAATATGAAAGATATTTGAATGAGTTATTAATAATTCAAATCAAGCAAACAGGATACACGAGATTACAACTTATTTTGCACCGAAATACCCTGTTCTGGTTTTTCAAGCTGTTTCCTGATTATTTCACACCTTTGCTGCAAATTAACTAATCAATACAGGGGTAAACAAAGTCTGCTATTACAAATATAAGGATTCTCAATATTCTAAACTGGTCATGGGTTGTAGAGGGTTAGGGTTTAGGGTTAGAATTATACCCTCAAATACTCCAAGGTTGCAGGAATCCAATGCTAAATTTAGCGCAGGAAATTCTTCGTTTAATGCGTTTTTTAACAAACATGTCGCTCTACAAAAGAAAACAGATTTGCGAGATATTCATGGAGCGCAACATCCTGTTGCATCAATGCATACCATTGTTCTACAGTGTCTCACTAATTGTATGAACTAATACTGGAAGTGTCACTTTCACTGTGGTCATTACGGATGTAAATTTGGAGCAAGCTCTTGTGAAATATCTCAGAGGTTTTCACTATTAAATTTAAGGACTTGACTTGTGCACTTCCAAGTCACAAAGGTCTAGCACACTGCTCCCTGTCAAGAATAATGTAGCTGACAACACTTTAAGTGTGACCACAGACTGACAAACATCAATAGAAGTGTAATACTTGCTAGAATGACGACAGACAATGAACAGCAATAAGAAATCTGTGGACAACATTGAGAATTCCGAAACAGATTATTGCTTGCCATGCAGACATTGATAATATTAATTAGCTTACTGTCTCTCTGACGGATTCAAGATGGTGAAAAAAGTCTCCATTCCACCCAAGATATGATCATTTACATGACAATGGAGAAGCCACTCCCCTGGATTGTCCGGACGCATCCTCACAGAACTGTAAAGTCCTATATCATAGACAAAAACAGAACAAAGTTTTGTTAGGAAGGGACCAAAAATAAAAAGTGACAAATCATTAAAAAAGCACAACATACACTCCATGACTGATAAAATTTAACTTCACCTGAATTAACCATCAACAATTGAATGAGTTTATCTTACTTCAGAAAGATGGTCAGAACCTGTTTTCAGTGGGGACCCAGGGAGGATCTTATCCTGAAAATGATTAAAACTGAGTGACACAAAACGGGTGGGACGAACTGTGAGCCCTGAGCTAACACAAAGTGCATCACTCCCAACATACTAATAAGCAATTCTTACGTCAGAGGTAAACAATTTAAACCAAACAGATGAATGGCATGTAAAATGAGAGAATGCATGACAAGAAACCTGGGAACAGTTCAAAGACATCGGCCCTGTGAGCTTGCTCCGTTCGGTAGACGATGGTCTGTCCGTGGAAATGTACAGAGTGTAAGTCAACCTCATTGCCCATGCCAAACAGGTACCACTCTACCCTATCATTCTGCTCCATGGTTAAACCTTTAAGGTTTCCATAAAGGTAACCATTAATACCTGAAATAGGAAAAGTAGAAACTTTAAAGTATTGCCCACTGAAGACAACTGATATTCCATAAAATATAGAAATATTTTTCTCTCTTTATCAATGAAAGTATACCTCAATAGCATGTTCCAATTGGATTGATTTTTAAATAAATATTTATTTCAAAATGATTCATTGTTTTTTGGGAAATTTGTGATGCAACCCATGCAAACCTTCTTGAATATCCTTCGCATTTCTTTATAACCTTGACTGTCCTAAAAAAACATTACAATAGTTTAAGAGATGCAACCTTCATTTTTATTATAATGTAATGTTAACCTACAATATGAGCAATGTACATGTTCACTAGTGTTAAATATCAACTTTAAATGAGGGTTTTTAACACTTTCAAAGAAAAACAAAGACTTCTTGCAATAATTAGCAACTGTTACATGACATGTTGGTAACCTTGAGGCAACTGGAAGTCTTTTCTTGAACAGAGAAGTCTTTCTTCAAACAGCTATATCTTGAGTTAGCCCGGGAACAATATGTTGCTATGAGGTTTAAAATGTCTGCAGTGAAAAATTATTCTCTTTCATTTAAAGCTGGAATATGAGCTGAAAATTTATTGCTGAAAGTCAGATCCAGCAGAATATATCATAGTCACTACATAACAACATTAAGATGCCCCATTTTTGCCTACATGAATACTCATTGGCACGGGTCTATATAATTTCAAGTAAAGGTGACTGACTGCTATGATTTCAATTCTTTCAGAGTCTGAATTTTGTAGGGCCAACAAAAATGTCAAGACAATTTTCACATTCAAATATCTGGAAGATAGTGAAAGAGTGAATAGTTCTCTTTCAGATTTTATGACAGGTGATCTTTTCCCGTACTTCATCCTTCCTGAGACAATGAAGAAGAAGAAAGGTAGATGACCAGGCGATTGTCAGTCCAACTCACATTCCAGCTTTAAGAGCCCCTTCCACTGTAAGTAAAACATGCTTTGAAAATGGAAGTAAGCAGAGTGGATGTCAATGATAACCAAAGAGAATGCATGGCAAACATGCTCATAGTATAGTACTAACAGACATAACATACTGAAAATAAAATCAGTCATAGGCATAGGAATTTATTTTTTTAAAGGGGGCACTGAGCAGGACGGATAGTGAACACTCCCCTGGGAGGGGTCTGAGGGCTGCCCCTGTGGTAGGGGTCATACCCACGTATACCAGGTATATCGACGCAGCTTATTTACAAGATTTTCACAGTGTGACTCCTATTGACCCCAAATGACCTTTGACCTCCACCAAAAACAATACGGTTCTCTTACTCATTAAGGTACACTTATGTACTAAGTATCAGATCTGTCCAAGCTTCCCTCCTTGAGATATGTTGTCAAGTAAGAATCACAAACTCACACATACACCCGCACGCATAGTTCACAGTTACTTTTCAGTATTCCTGCAACAATCAAGATATATGACATATGTCACACCCCTGCTGATTGGTGCAACGAGACATTGCCATATGAGATCTTACCATGCATTAAGTTACTCTCTTCAAAGCCTGGATCAGATACATCTACTGAAGATGGATCCAGACAGTATGTGTCAATGTTCTCCTGGAGATACCAACTTCTGTTCTCATCTGACACAATGAAGAAGAGGAAAAATTCCTTCTCCAAATTGTATCTCTCACCATCTTGAAGTGTGTACTTTTTGCAAGTAATCACTGGTCCCACCAGACCGGAAAACAGGTCGTGTTCGTAGTTGACTGTGGAGTGGTAGATGAATGGCACGCACGGGATCCCTGTTGTTGTAGAGGCTCTCCACTGTGGGAGTGTCCACAGATAAATTTCAGTTCCTCCAGGTGGTACACCTGCTTGGGTTGCATCTGAGTGAGAGATGCTTTCTAAGGACACACTGTGATCAACTCCGTGAGCCTCTATTGAGAAATGTCTGGAGGCCATGTTCTTGAAGACAATCCGTACAGTTTCACCAACCTCAATGTAGACTGGTGGTCCTAAAAATCCCCAGTGTTCCGGTCGGTCTTTCTCCTCCGTGAAAGTTTCGTCAGTGAATTCTCTGTACAAGGCCTTTTTGTAACGGCTTCCAATGGAACTGTCACCCCTGGCGACAAACACGTACCCGTGGCTGATCAGGGCCATGGGGCATAAAAATGGAAAAAAAATTACAACTTTCACTGGATATTGCAAGAAATAATAGTGATGGTACATTGCTCTGCTTTGAGGGAAGTGAAGATAGAGCTATCATTTTCTGGATTATGACTTGAGTATTAGTTAAAGGCTTTACGAGGGACTCTTCATGAACTCTTGGAAATAAATACGCTATAAATGTAAAATTAATTTTATTCGTATCCAATGCTAAAAGGGAAGCACTCATAATTGACATAATCATTTTACACAAGGCTTCATTAGTTACCACAAATTGCAAGTTTTATTTCATAATTGCTTTCCTTTGAACCCTTATTCTTCTCACTTCTAAAAGTTTGCACTGTGCTATTTTTCCATCACTGATTTTTCTAACTCTGGCTTATTTGGGTTCTCCTAAATTTTACAGTTTGTGATATATGGATCTCTATACGTTTGGCATCTGTTACATAGCTTTTACAGATTTTTTCATCCAACTGTTTGTCATACCTAATGTTACAATTTGTGGTACACTATTTCTATTTATATTCTTCCATGTCACTGAAAAAGAGACACAAAGACAAGACAGAAATGTCACCTGTCTGGGTCATCTAATGATTGGTTGCGGACGGGGTCAAAGTGGACCGGTGTGTAGTCCCATTCCATTTCCACCGCAGCGATGTAATGCGTTCTGATGTAATCTGGTTCCCTGTTGTTGTTGGTGCTACCACCATCATTGGCTTTACAATCAAGGACATTGTAACGACCCATTTGACCATTCTCGTGGTGGTTGACAGTCAGGCAAGCAAATGGCCACAATCCTACAAATGGATTGAGTATGAATATACATTAATCCTACCTATGAAATGAATATGAATATACATGAGTCCTACATATGAAATGAGTATGAATAATACATGAATCCTACATATGAAATGAGTATGAATATACATGAATCCTACATATGAAATGGGTATAAATATACATGAGGAACTAATCCTGTTAACAAAGTCTTCTAAACCTTCTCTTGTCAATTACACATTTTTGCCTATAGACATGACATATTCCCTGCAATGTTATACAGCTCAAGACAAACCTAAACCTTTTGAAGTCTTATTCATTATTCCACCCGAATGGGATAGAATCACTGTTGAGGTGATCAAAAGAACAAAGAAACCTTAGACAATGAGGTTGGCAACAAGTTATACCACACTTTGCTTTTGTCTGTATGGAGTATAAAAACCAGGATTTTTAGTGGTTTTGTTTATTGAAATCACAAGGTCAATCACTGCTCAAAAACCAAAGTAATTAATTGTAAATTATGATTACATGGGTAGGCAACTGTGATCGAAGTTACACCGATTCAATTGTTTTTGACATTCTCCACATTTTTTTTTTTTTTTTTGTGGCTCTTTGAAATCATCAAGATGATGATGATCTCACCTATAGTTCTTGGTTCCATGTGGATAGTTACAGACATCCCTGGCAGCAGAGCGATCGTATCCTGGATTCTTCTCTCATATTTGAGGCTGACTTTGTTGAAGTAGACGGCATGATGGTCTGTCTCGGCCCCAAAACCTGCTAAGTGAAGACTCACCGTGTCACCCTTGCAGATATCCAAGACTGGGATGTTGGCATAACTCCATCCGTTCACTGCTGTGGAGACAGTTAATTTTTTTTTTTTTCTCTCCTCAATAACATAGTTTCATTGATGATGACCCTCCAAGAATGTGCCTTGGAAGTTTATGTATACCTTTGGAAAGCTTTTTATCAGGTTTTATGGTTTTCTGGACTAAATACAGAGTAATGACTAATCAGACTACACATGGCAAGCACAGGAATTGGAAGTCACATGAAGCAGTACACATGTGATTATTAACTCGAGATCTAATGAAGTGAACATTTTTGCAAAGGAACATGTAGAGTTTAATCACAAGGTGAAAATTCCCAAACCTTTCAGACAAGCTAGTCATTTGCCCTTTTCAAGTTCAGATAAATTGACTTTACAATAAAGATACATAATGCACCTTAATTGAGAGTATGAGACTATGGACATCCCATCTATCGTCAAGTCTATCCGGTAAAGCCATATTGATAATCTCCTAACGAAAGGGCAACTTTTGCATTTAAGGGTTACCAATTGCTCCTCTTTGACAAATTAAAGTTGTAATATTGCCCTGAACTATAAAACAACTAATACGTCTATGTGAAAGCTAATATTGATCAATTTCTGAGACCCTCTGCCTTCGTTACAATAAACTTGTGGTTATAATACTGTGAATGAATCATCCTTACCCTTCCATCAAACATGCAATCACAACTTACTGCAAGTAATATCGCTTATCATGTTACAGAAGACCTATCATACTCACCTTGCATCTGGTTTGAGGCAATGAAGCCTTCATCTTCACGATCTGCATCAGGAGCAAACTCTTGGATGTTGTCTTCCAGAAGCCAGCTCTCACTCTCATCAAAATGTGCAAACAGAAGAGAAAACTCCCGGTCTATGTTGCTCTGCGATGAAAAAACAGGGCAGAAGAGAGGGGCAGAATGGGAAGAAAATTGGATGATAGAGGAGGGATAAAAAAAATTGCAGAAAATGCAGAAAAGATGACTGCTATAAAGACAAATGTTAACTTTCAATTTTTTTTAATTACATAAAAATTCTGGAAATTTCTCAAATGTTTGCTTCACTTTTGCCCTGAAATATGTAACAGCTATAGTTCCACTACTTAATTCTCATACTAGACTAAAAAGTAATATCAATAATCTCCAAGTATCCCTCAACTTACGTTAAAAATGTCTAACAACAGCTTTAACAATGTCTAACAACAGCTTTAACAATCTAACAACAGCTTTAACAATGTCTTAATGTGTCACATATGTGACTTTGTTACCTGCCCGTAATGTCGCTCAAGAGGGGTAAGAATATAAAAAGGCAGAAGGTACAAAAAGAAGGGAGAAAAGGGGGAACGAAGGGAGAAAAGGGGGAAAGACAGGTAAAAGACAGCTATTAAAAGGAAGGTCACTTTTAACAGAAATATTGTAATATCAACTACTAGTCATTGGAGGCTACATACAATCTCTTTATCTTTGTGACCTAGCTCTTTCACCACTGCATGCATAGTATTACCAAAGAGATTAGCGAAAGAAGAGTAACAGTCTAAAAGCCAAAATTTATACCTTACAGACAGCTACCTCTCTGTCAGAATAATATCTCCAAATGTAGAAGGGGACACAATGAGTGGGGTTGTGGGTAATTCAAGCATGAGCACAGAAAGGCACACTTAAACGCAGACCTGTTAAAGTTCAAAAAAATCTAAACAAATCCTTAACTAATATTACTGGACTAGAACCACCCCATTCATCACACCTTTTTAGAACCTAATTCCTGCCTCATAATACTTCTCTCAGTGTCAATGTAGATATTTTACCTGCCGACCCTCTGCATTCAAGGTTCCCTGTCGGCAAACAACCAGCGGGCCAAAAAGACCTGAGTTAAAGTCCTTGACGGGATCAACGGCTGATCTGTAGAAGCTAGTTAAGCACGGATGGTCTCGTTCCGCAGGGCCGACGTGTTCTGGGACAGTCCATTCGTAAACGTAGGTGTGTCCCGGAGATACTTCATCGTCTTCTTTGTCTTGTCCTAACAAATACCAACAAATCAATTTTATAGGAGAAAAATAAAAATGTAAAAATCAACGGCGCAGGTGTAATCAGGGAATTGTTGCCAGTCTAGTTTGAGATTCAGCCAATTGCTTGAACTGGCAAATGAGCCTCACCTTAGCCCTTACAGTGTCTTACCCATTTTTTAGCCATTCATTTTTTTCATTTCAGTTTTTTCAGTCATCCATGCTAAATACTTGTCCAATACATAAGGCTACTTTATGTGCATTAGTACCATGACTAGGCCCGCGGTAGGATATACTTCTACGGTACTCATGTGTATGTTATGATTTCAATCCATTTTGTAACAAGATGCTAAAAGTCAGATTCAGATAATAATTTTTGGGCATAATTTATGGTCAAATGGTATATTATGCATTGCAATTTTTATTACACTATTTTTTTATTTCTTTTTTTAATTGAAATGATAGTTCCAGTCAGAATCTAGCAACTTCAGCCTCTGTGTCGGTTAGCAAGAACCTGTGTAGATTATGTCCTTCCAGCAAGGAGACCTTGGATGTACATGTATTGTCAAAACTTGCAGATAACCTTGTGACTAAAGTAACCAATTACATTGGCGGCAGTAAAAATGCAGTGAGAGAGGCGTTAGATCAAAGAGTGATTCTCCTTGTTGACTTTTACTTACTACAGTGAAAGTTATTTTTGTTCACTTTCTCCAAACTGCATTTATACTGGAACACTGAAACATCACAATATATCCATGAACAAAGGAAGTTACCACAGTTGTGAGTATCAGAACCAGAACTCCATACTTTCAAGTATCAGCCTGATCTTTAAATGAACAACATTTCATTTGCAGTGGCTCAAACATAATGACCATAATGTGCTGGTTGTGTTTACAAGGAATGCCCTTAAACAGAAATTTATAAAGAAATTGTGCATTGTGCAATGTGTAATGTTAACTTCTGAATATTCTTACCAATTATTCTTATATATCTTCCCTGCAGTTCAAAAACCTAATCAAAGGCCAGTATATCAGGAATTTACAAGTGTGCGTGTCTGTAAGGGACCATTCAATGGCATGAAAATAAGAACCACGTATATGGGCACTCTTTGCTGATAAATGCCCCAATTATGACTCAGAGAAGTTCATCTTCTCCTAACGGTCTATATCAGTCCAATTATTTAATAACAGTACCTGTCGTTCCATCATTGTACTTGATCCCCTCGTTGCTCTTATTATAAGCCACGCCCCCTCCAGCGTGTATGCTCAGAGGATGGGAGACCATATTTTTGAAGTGGACCCTGATGGTGTCACCAACCTCTGCTCTGATGAGGGGTCCTAACAATCCCAGGTACTCTTCATCAGCTCTTCGCTTTCTCCTACGGATGAAAGTGTCGTTGCTGTACTCTACAAATTGATATTTATGGTACGTGCCGCCGATTCTCTCCGAGTTATTGGCGAAAAACGTTGACTGGTGCCTATAAGTAAACAAACCATTGGTAAGATTGGTAAGATTGTACGCTGCACTATCTGTAGATGCTGATCAGTGAGATGCTAAACTACTTTTAACTCAAAGGTCTCACAGGGAAGCATTTGTTACTCTACATTTATAAAGGAAGGGATCATTAAGCCTGAATCTCAACAAAACATTCGAAGGCAATGAAAAATTGGATGAAATGTAACAAACTTTTTTAAGTACAATCAGTGTTAAGACATGTTTATATAAATTACCACAACAATACACTATAATAAAAGAGTATTGTGCTTAAATACTTTTTTCTCCAATCCAAGTGAATGAAAGAGTTACCAGAGTCCAACCGTATTAAATTAGTTATCACCAGAACTGCTTGCTTCATGAGGGTTCCAGTCTCACACCGTGATTAAAGACACACACAGTACATACAAGGTAGCTATGTGATTATTGAAACCTGACAAGGAAGTTTCCTGTAACTGATGTAATTCCAAAAGAGAATATACAAGTTACATGACCTTTCTTTTAATTAGAATGATACTCCGTAAGATAATGAGATTGATCATCCCCCTCATGTGGATCTTTAACCTTAAAATACAATAGCATGCACAGACAATAAGGGAGGCCTCCCAAATCTAACCTAAGATCATCTCCAATCAAGCTGTTGCTAACCATTGTAATGAGGATAGCAGCCAAAGACTAATGAGTCATGCTCTAGTGCACATATCTCCTGGCCTCACAGAGACCATACACAGTCTGTGTGCACTCAAGCACATAGCGTGATTCTGTCCCCAGTAGTCATGGGGCAAGATTTTTTTTTCACTCCAACCTACCTTCACTGTGATAACATCTTTCCAGTTCATGGACAATTAGGCAATAACCATCATTGCTAGCCTTCTCCCGACAGGGGTAAAAGGGTGTGAAACATTATCTTCTAAGCTCTAAGCTAACTGTAATTGTGTGCCTAGTCAACACTTACTTAAGCTGGGCCATGTATTTTCTTTGTTTTAACAAATTCCTTGTTCTGCTTCTCTTATCAGTTTGTTGTCTTATTTCTGCACAGAAAGTGAGGAAAGTTTACCAAGATTAATTAAAAAGCATGCAGAACACAAAATAGGATGTAGTCTATAACCATCCTAGAAACAGACCTACTTCTGTGTTGATGGAGTAACCAATATCCCAGCTAAGATTGCAAAGGTAATTGACCAAAGTTACTGGGCCAGCCCAAGCGTGTAATTTCTACCTGAGGCAGTCAATCTCTGTGTGAATAGTGAAAAATCCACAACCCGGAAATTCCCATACATAGGTCGGGTTCTCCACACAAAAATTCTGCCCCATCATTACACGGACCAAAATCACCCTATGCATGTGGGATATGTAGGTAGCATAATTAGCAGCAGTGTGGAGCAGTGTCAAGCAGTTTGATCATTGTGACATGTAAAGATAAAAAAGAGGTAACCTATCCAAAGTTTGTCTAAAGAACATATACTGTGACCACTGTTTCAACTTCAGTAAAAGTTAATCTTGAATTTGGATGAAGCCTGAGCATTTTGAAAAAAAAAATTATATTTTACCAGAGAATGAAGAAAAATAACAAAAAATCATCAAATTCACATATGTATCCCAGATAAATCTGTAAGTTCAGCCTTTGACCTCCCTGCGGAGTCAACACTGATCAAGCTTTTGTCTAATTCTGATTTACTGGGCCTGTCCCCCTCCCCCCTTATGATGTTACAGCTTCACTATGTTTGAATGCAAAGCCTCTAACCTATGGCCTTTCAGTCTCTGTTGAAGGAATAACTGGCAGAATAACTAACAAAAAACAGACAGACAAAAAGCTTCCCCCAGAAAACAGTTAACAAGGAAATATGACAATCGAATGTGTAAGCTCTCCAAATTTAATTTGCATGGGTCTTTACAAATCTCTCAAACTCTTTATCACTGCACACAGGAAGTTTCAACAAAGTTCGTGAGAAGGCAGGAGGAAACAGTCTCGTCTCAATCCATGGTCTACCTTTTATTGACTTACAACGTAGGATCTGTCAGAGATGTGTTGTAAATATTATTCATTCCTGATGGAGCATAATTCCAGAGTGTCTTCACAGCTCCGATGAAATACTCTCTCAGCTGCCCGTCGAGGGGGCGCTCCACCGCCATCCATCCACAGTCGCTACGAACTGTGTACAGTGCCTGCAAGCCGGCTGCAAGATTTGAGAATAGTAACATGATCAGCTTAAATTTCACCCTTCACTTAACTGACAGACAGCCACTGTATTCTGTGACAAGGGTGCTCCCCCTATGCAATTGGAGAAGGGCTCTTACCTTTCATGAAAAAATATTTCAGAAAAAACCCACTTCTGAATGACCTCACCTGATTGCTATTATTGTACACCATGGCTCCAGTGCAGATTTTACCTCATGTGAGCTGAAAAACGTTACCTTACCTCTTGTAATGTTTTACCTGCAGCCGATTGTTCAGCTAGATACATGTGATAGCATGTAAATTAAATGCTTTTCAGTGTGAAGGACGCTGACCACTACTTTCAGGTGACCATGCTGACCAAAAGGTTTGATGAGACTGACCAGCTATTACCAAGTAATCTATTTAATTTCTTTCATAAATATCCACAGAAGATTGCAGTTCATTATTTTGGAGAGTTTTTATTTTGAAGGGTCATTACTCTGAAGGATTATTATTCTGAATCAAACATCCGGGGCATTATTCCAAATCAAACATAAGGGTCAATATTCCCACAGTTTATTACTCCAAATTGAAGATAAAAGTCAATTTTCCGAAAGGTTGTTATTCTGAAGGTCATTAGTCCAAGGGGTTATTATTTTGAATAGGACATTAGGGTCATTATTCCAAAGGGTCATTCCTCTAAATCATGAGGTTCATGAACATGAGGTTCAATATTCTGAAAGGTCATTATTTTGAGTCAATCATATCAGTTAATCAAAACCAAATCTGGCTTTGAATTGAACCAGATGGGGATGTAAATAGGCAGTGAATCTACTGGTGTCCTGTCCTCTTCAAGGACAGAGAAATATAAACTGGTATACAATGTACTAATCAAAAAGAACAGATGAAATCTCATGTTTTTGGAAATTTTCAATTCATTAATTTAGGATTTGAAAGAGGGCAACTCTCTCCCTACCCTAAATCAACCTGCTTGCTTCCACACGAATTTCATTTAATGTTCAACACCTGTTGCACATAAATACGAGTAATTTTCCATCAAAGAAATTGTTTGTCATGTCTGCAAACATGTGAATTAGAAAAAGGAAGACTTTCACATAGTTATGAACTTGAAGTACCAGTAATTTAACTCATTTCCCAAATAAAGGACTTTTCTGTGGTTTACAATAATGACCTTTTGGAATAATGATCCGTATGTTTGATTAAGAATAACAATGCTTTTGAATAACAAGCCTTTGAAATAATGACCCTTATGTTTAACTTGGAACAAAAACCTCTTGGAATAACAATCCTTAGTAATAGTTACCTTTATGTTTGATTCCATATGACAACCCTTCAGAATAATGACCACTGTGATCGATTCGGAATAATGACCTTTCGGAACAATGACCCTGACAATTAATTTGGAGTAACATCCCTGCAGAGTAATCACACTTGTGTTTGATTCAGAATAACAACCCTTTGGAATAATTAACGACCCTTCAGAATGATTTGCATGTTGAATTTGGAATGAAGACCCTTTTTAAAAATGACCCTTACCAATAATCAGCGGACCCTCAAAGAAAAGATCTCCATGACACACCCTTGTATTTCCATACATAGGCTGGGTGTATAACATGTTGGGGAAGACACTGGAACACTGGCTCACCGTGATGAACAAATGCAAGATTTGAAGGATTTAAAGGTAAAAACTGATAAAATGTGAACTAAAAGCTCAGTCGAGGGTTTAATGTCAGATGAGAAGACTATAGATTTAAACTCTTGCAAGACGACCCTTCATAGTTATCACATTGAAAAAGTAAGAATCCTTGACAGAGTCTTTACAAAGGTCTTTATTTGACTGGTAGATTTTGCAGGCAGCTGTGACTCCCATGCACACTCTGTTACATACAGTATTGGTTCAACATAATTGGGACTTAACACTGTTATTATTTCAACTTTGGTTATCACAAACAAGTGGTTACCTTCAATATGTGTAATGACATTAGAAGATACAAGCCAGGTGCCTGCATTTCTTGGTCTCATCACTGCATTAAAGATAGCTGCTGGTGACAGGCCAAAGACGAACCTCCTATGATTATTTTGCACCTGGCAAATAATGAATGGAAGGAATACCTCTTGAAAAATAAAGATTGCATGCAGAAATTTCTGAATAGGATTGCGAATTACAAAATGCAGAGAACATACAAACATATAGTTTTCTTTCTTTCACATGTGTTAATGCCACTTTTGTTAAAACTGTCTGTCTATGGTTGGACTTCATGATGTTTCTAGGCCTGTGAAGTCAAACATACCACAGCAATGTGTGCTGTAGACTGTGACCTCATGTGCACTTTTTAACAGTAAATAATTCAGACAGTCAAACAAATATGGTGGCCTTGATACTTTACTGGAACAGCTTATTGTGTGTCAAAGTATTTGAAAGTCATCATATCTATTATATTACATTCACTGGTGGTATTGTGAGAGTTTGATATTTTGGGTGAGTAAGCATGTTGACAACAAAAGCCCCATGCCAAGGGCACTATGGTTCCTTGCACTTGGAATATACATAGTAACTGTAAAATGATATGCTGGACTCTCATAGATATCACAGAAGCCATTTTCAATTAATGCAACGACTTGAAGATGTTGAGTCCTACGATATAAAGCAATAGGGGTTCAAACTACAAAAAACAGAAAAATAGTGTGCTATGCGATGTGTTAGCCTTACAGTATTTGTTTGATCCAACTGGTAATGTAAACTTCATTCATGCCATTCATTTTACAAAGCAAAACAGCTGTATTTAAAGCCCTAAAGAAGGGATTCTGCAAAATGGAATAAGGCTTATCACATCTATGCCCCTTTAAAGTCCATCACCCAACACTGACAGCATTACCCATAGGGTCTGCTAGAGTTTAATTTCCACTGGTGGGAAAACCAACTGACTTCTTTTATTGTTAGCTGCCCACCTTACTAATTACAAGCCATTTACATCAACGCACACATCACCACTGAATCAAGAGGATGTAAACTGATCCAGCCGGACTTGCCTGGTATGACCACCTACAATATAGCACCGCTGCCTCTTCATTTGATCATGAACAAAAATTCTAAATTTTCTGTACACTCTTACACTGTAGCAAAAGACCATCTTTGCCAAAAATGCTAATGGCATTGAAAATAAAAATGCTATGGTCATGTACCTAACATCTAACAACACCTTTCTACTACATTTGAAGCAAATCAGAAAAGGCACTGCAAAGATATTGACATATCAGGCATTTTACATTAAGTCCCACCCACTCATTAATGTGCATGATATAGGCATCAAAAACAATACACATCCATTCATACATATACACACCAACTTTGAGAAAAACTGACTTCTCAGTTATTGAGTTATCAAGTCACATACCTCACATTCCAATTGTGACATTATGCCCAATTACTCATTAATATGCATGATATGAGCCCCAAAAATGATAGGGCATAACTACTCAACATGATACTCATACCTTAATTTAGTTTAGAGAAAATTAAGCGCTCGATTACTGAGTTATCAAGCAACATATCTCGCATTCAGATGGCTCCACATACACATACACACACCGACTTGACTGCATAGGTACCTTTGCTAACGCAATGAACCAAAAACATGTAAGACTATGTAATGAATGATGCAATGAACTTGCAATAACACAATATGGAAGCACACTTTGTATATATCACACAATGAATATTAAACAGTTACTTGTTTCTTTACCTTTATGCACACACTATTTCCACTACAACAGTGCTGAAAATTTTAGCAAATTCTACCATTGGACCAAGGAACAACTATCGAAGGTGTAGAAAGTGATTGCCCTTTCAAAAATTTAGTTGTCCAACCAAAAGTTACATCATTATTTACTTCTAGGTTGCTATTCCATGAACACATTTGCATTGTGCCGTCAGTGTAAGCAGATTTATTGCCTCTTCTTATGACATTGTTTCAGATAGTGTGAATAAAATTCGAGATAATCTTTCAAACCTTTATAGAGGATAACATTATCGGTAAACATTCCCTGCTGCAGCATGCTTTTACTGTGCACACTGTGCGGATCTTTTGCCTTATCCTTAATTCCAGTTACATACAAATTTTACAAATTTATGGGTAAGTGATAATTTGGTTATAGACACATTTTGTTGAAAGAAAGTAACCCACCAATTCATTTCCAGTAAAGGTGATGGTATGTACATCTACTTCAGTCCCCATTCCAAAGATATGCCAGGCAATCTTTTCCCCGACGCAGACTTCCAGTCCCGGCAGATTACCGTAAATATAACCATTGATGCTCCTCATGCGGTTGCTCTCCAAGAAATCTTCATCATCTGTGAGAAGACGAAGAAGACTTTAGTGGCTAAGAGCTGGAAGAATAACTCTGTGAAAAGTCAAAAATTCAGTAGCAATATAGCAACACCATGTTTAGATGGCATACTTCTTTACATAGCAATACGAACTAGTGGCCCTAGTAAAGTTAAGGATGAATTGTCTTCAAGAAGCACTATGTCCAACTCATTCATCGTATTGCCATAGCAAGCCGGCAAAGGCAAACGAAAGGTACTCGCAAGGCATCTTCATATGAGAACCGTACATGCAGCGACTGTGCAGCCAGACTGACGCTACTGCTACACATCAATATGCATTTAATGCTACCACCACTACAGTATATGCCCAATGAATAATCGCTGTGGAACCACTCTACAAGATGATGGATACAGCTTGTCAATTGTTACAGTGAACGTGCTCTAATCTTGTGGCACCCCTACCTCCTGTCAATCGTGGGATATGTCCTGGGGCAACAAAGAGGACACAGCAGATTCTTTGCAGCCACTGCAGGTATCTCTTAATGGGGGGGGGGCTATGGTCTTCGTATCGTTGCAGTACAGCGAATGTGATTTAGACATTAACAGATGCACAAGAGCTTATCACATCTATAGGGTGCATATCTGAAATTTTGAAATAGCTGGGCATAAATTACTACTGTCACTGACTGCTGAAAGCTTAATGATTGCAAAATGCTTACACCTTTTCAGCTGAAAATGAAAACGTTTGATGCTTGCAAAGTTAGACACGGCGAACTACAACTTGAGTGAATAAGATTGGAAGTGCAAACTGTCTTGAATGATACTGAAAATACTACCTGAAAGAAACCATCTAGAAGAAGTTGCACATCATACCTAAGTCAACGGAGTCACCTTCACAATATTTGTTGACGTTTTCTTCGAAGTAATAACTGAGGGTTTCATCTTCAGTTGTAACCATTAAGAAAAACTCCTTGTCGACATCGACCCTGGATCCATCTCGATTCAAAAACCCTGTAAAAGTGATAAGAACTAGGTTGAAAGACATACTGATTTAAGGATTAGATAAAATTGAAAACATAATGTGGAACACACCTCTAGAGAATCACATTTTCCAAATCTTCAAGAGTGTCATAGCACTAGGCCTTCTTGACACAAAGGCTCAATCAACAGTCAGTACTTATGTAAATTAGAGGGTAATAGAACTGCACTCTTAAAAATGCATCAACTTTAGCTTTTAATCTCCTTTGCCTTTTGTAACTTAAGCTCATCATCATCTTTACCTCTTGTAATCTCTCTTCATTTTGTTCAAGTTCAGTTATTATCTTACATTTTTGCTTCTACACTCATTATACATCAAACTCAACACTGAAGAAGGACAATCGACCGAAACCTTTGTTTTTTCATAAAATTCTGGAGTGGCAGAAGTTGTGTCTTTCTTTTCATGTCTTTTTGTTTTCTTCATCTCTCTACTTATCTCTCTACTTATGAAAGATACTGCTTTGCATCCCTGGTGGATCCTTCTGTGAGGAACACATTGTTTGGAACTGTTGCTATTTACTATTCCGAATGTTTGATGAAGAGGAGGGAGTTCTTTTGAGGCAGGTAATAATACCAGGAGATGATCATTGCGTCTTGTTACTTGTATGTGATAATTTCTCCTAAATAATGTAATACAACAACAAAATAGAAAAAGAATGTAAGGTGTGTATAATGTCTGGCGGCCAGCCAGGTTGGAAGAGAACGAACAAGTGGAATGCCTTCCCTTATATCCCGCGCCTTGTCTGCTTGTGTAATTTAAGTTAAAGCTCCGTGCCATTCACATACTCGTAATAATATTTACTGCTCATGACATTGTTATCAGGTTGTAGCTAGACAAAATTTAGCGTCGGGCTCCAAGCAAGGGGTGTAACCACTTCTGGGAGTCCAGAGGTCTGCACAAGGGCACCTGGTTAGGTCCAGGGCAATACCCCTGGTAGGGTCCTGGAGCAGTGCCACTAGAGCACTCTACATCTTGTAAGCAATGTTATGGCAAAGTAGCTTATTTGCAAACTCTTTGAATGTTACAGTATCTCTCAAAAGATCACTTATTTTGTCATATTTACTACATTTTGTGAAGTTAGTACAATGGTACTAACTGGTGATTGCAAATACTAGACAGGAATTACAGGTCCCAGGCGGGACTGTCAGGCACCACCCACCGCATCTCCCATTTTTCTTGTTAGTTAAAGGATATCACATGTACCTCGTCGGCAGATGACTATTGGACCAACTAGTCCGGTATTGGTACCGGAGGGGCTGTCAATATGAGAATGGTACTGCCAAGAAATGCAGCTAGAGTCACCCTGACTTGGTGCAGCTCTTGGAGGAACATTCCAATGGTAGGTATGGGTACCACCTGCTGGTACACCATCATCCACTTTGTCATCACCTGATGTACCATCCAGGTACAAGGCCCCTGTAAAAACAAAAGAGCAGTCACCTTCACTGAAATGTGTATTTTGATGGGTGGTTGAATTAATTGAGCCATGTGGTGAAGTGATATTTGAACAAAAACATCAGCAAATATGAACAAAGGCGACCATCGTAGAATTTGCCAATAATATTTTACAATATATAGCAACAAAACAAGACCATCCCCCCCAAAACAGCCATGTCACGAATGTCATTGGTTATGTAATGTTTTGTAAGGATTACATAGAATTCCTTAATTTCCTACAGATGGGTTACATGTAATGTAAATCATGAAATGTGCAGATCTAGAGTTGTTGGCATGCACTATTGTTTTAATTTAACTGCTGTCTCCTTAGTCGTGAGTTGAACAATGACATGCGCCATGCCAGTAAAATTAAAGAGGCTCACTTTGCCAAAGTTCCCAGGAAAACCCTGAATTGTTGGGTGAAATCCATCTACCTGTATGTCATATCATAATCTATTGCACCCATTGTGTGATTAACAAACCTTCTAGCCAGTTACGCATGTAGAAAAGTACCATCCACAGAGTACTGTATGCGTACAGTAGTTTGTATACATTAGTACATTGTGTTTACTAAAAAGCATGTGTGTGATAGATCTCCGTAATACATGAATGTGAGGGTTGCAATGAAGAACTTATGGCCAAATCAAACTATACAATTCTAGCTTCCAATGTGTTTCATCAGTCAGACAGCAAATGTATGATGCACTGCCTGTGATGGTATCTTTGGCAGCTAGCAGTAAATACCCTCTGGTAACAGTAACAAATTTGGCTTGACATCTACTGCAATACTTACGAAATGTGACATTATGTTAACTTTATGACCTAAAAACCTGAAATGGCATTTTTTTTTTATCAAAGACAAAGTATTAATGCATCTATGGCTATTCTAGTTATATTGTTAAAAATTGTTACTGTGGTTATTCTCATAATATGTTATTTAAAATCGCTACTATGGTTATTCTAACAGTATTATTAAAAATTGTTACTACAGTTACTTTAATTATATAACTAAGAATTGATAGTACTGGTACTTTAATCATTCAATTAAGAATTGTTACTATTGGCATTTTAATTATCTAATTAAGAATTGTTACTATTGATATTCTAATTATATTACTTAGAATTGTTACTATGGTTATTTTAATAATATTATCACAAATTGTAACTATGGTTATTTCAATTATATAATTAAGAATTGTTACTACAGGGATTCTAATTACATTATTAAGGATTGTTACTTTTCCTTGCAGCTATGTTTAATGTTTGAAAAACATTGACCGAACTTTCCCAAGTATACACAGACTAAGAATCAGCTGTTACAGCAATTATGTCGTCTGAGCTAACTTTCAAAAGGATCGATGGCCATGTCTGATATTATTGACGTACCTTCGCTGTCTTTGTTGTAGAATACACCATGGGGATGCACCGTATATGGTCTCGAAGCCAAGTTCTTGAAGTGAACCAGGAGTACATCTCCAACTTCAGCTCTCAGAACCGGACCTAGAATGCCGAGATGTTCGGGGTGAGATTTCTGAACGGTGAAAGTCCCATCGGTGAATTCTCTGTAGACGGCTTTCTTATACACTGACCCTATTCTATCTGGTCCATTAAGAACATATTCAGCAGCAGTACTGCAAAGATAAGCAAAATGGGCCATATTTAAACTTGGTCACGGACCATATGTACAGTGCGTACTCCCAAATCTGACATAATCCCTCAAGCTTAAGGTCAAGGGTTGTGCTTGCATCGATACAAACAAGATGAAAGCTGCTTGGCAAACATCATAATTGTTATGACTACTAGCTCATATTTGCAACTTGAATGCATGTATACACAGGCCAGATATTAACCCACAGGCATTGTACTCTCTCTAGTCAGCAATGGTGATTGAAATAGGTCCAGGAGTCATTACTGATATTGCACAACTTTAAGAAACACCGCACATTCATAAGTGTGCAGCGTGCAGACATGTATAAAATACATTCTTTACTTCTTTCTAGGGAAATATTCTTGAGATAAAATTGTTTGTAGAAACATACCCGATTATTTGCTACCAAATGCGGTCATTGGTGAAGATTTTGTAGGTTGTGCATGCATGTGCAATTTCGAGTTGCCAGGTTGCATAAATGACTACAGTATCGGCTCAAGAACAAATGTATGGAATAACAATATTGTCTTGATACCTTCACAAATTTTGACCTCTACCCAAATGGGGGGAGGTCCAAGTCAACTTAAGAACCATACCAGGATAGACCCCCCATATATCAAATATCAACCATACATCATGCTACCATAGCAACTGTTGCTATGGCAACTGAGAGTGCCATAATATCCTCCAACCGCAAAGCAACTACAATATCTCATTCCGTACATTACATGTATACAAAGGGTTGAGATAACCACATGAGAAGAGTGTGCAGGTTTAAATCAAGCTAGTGTTACCACAATCACTGTTTCTTGAAAATGAGGAGACTTCATTCATCGCAAGCACCATTCCTCTGTCAGGGTGCAGACATTGTCCTCGCATTCAAATAATTAACGCTAAAATGCTTGTGATTACCTGAAACTTCTGCAAAATTAATGCTCTTAAAAGTGTCTCAGTCAAAACATAAACTGCATCAATTTAAGATAACTTGAAAAAATAATGCTACGTATTGAAATTATTTCAGTGCAAGTGTTTGGAATAAGCGATAATGTATGCAGATTTTAGTTCCGAAAGCAGGGTGCAATCTCACAAGTTGCATTGCTCTCTAGGTGCATATATCCCTTTGCACTGTAAAAACAGTTCAAAAGGTAGGCCTACATTGTTGTATAAGGTGAACGTTACCCTCAACCATACTCAGAGGTTATACAAAGTTCAGTTTCCGGTGTTTACAGTACCTGAGTTTATTAACTTTTTTTTCAGTCCCTTCAGTCAGTCAGTACAACATTAAAAATGAAAATGGCAAGCACTGGAAAGATATTGCAATATTACAGGATTCCTCAATTCATAGGTAGCAACAATTTACATACGATGATGTATACAATTACGTGATTTTGATTGGTCAACATCATCACCTCGTAACTTTCAACGCCAAAAGCATAAAAAACCACCAGGCACGCGGACTGGTAATTTTGCGGCCGAACTGTAAATGTTTCTCTCTGTAACGATGTAGGCCTGTGTCACCGACTGTACTGTCTCCGTTTCTTGTCAACCTCAGGTAAACTATCTCAACTTTCAATCATCTTCAACTTGATTGATCAGATTTATGTGAGTCAGTTGAATCAATCAATAAATGGAACACTCTGACTGATTAAATTAAATCAAACATCTCTCTCTGGATTTTTGCTCTGACGTCTCTCTCGATCTGTATTGTACTGGGGAACTCTCTGTGTTGTTAACATCCGTCGCTGGGACAGTCATACCACCACTGTAAACCCCTCAAAAAGTCAACCCACCCATAGATAACAATATCTCCGGCTCATGGAAGTAAGATCAATCTTCGAAAGTATCTAAAGTACCTCAGTCAAAAGCATGAACATGACATGTGCCAAAACCCTACACTAGCAATACACAATTTATACCTAAAATTTTAAGAAGGCCAAATCAGTTTTTTTGCCAGAGAATTTTCAGGCATTTGCTGGACTACACAGTAAGCATGGCTACTAGAGCTCAGAAACCTCTAAAAAGTGAGAAATTTGCGACAAAAATTACCAATATCCTCCCAAAAATGATGAAAAAAGATGAAGAGGAACAAAGCATTTTTCAGGAAATATTTTTAACATGTTAGAATCGAGAGTTGAAAGCACCAAGGTTTACCTCCTGTCGAGGTAAATTTCTCAACAGAGGCTTGGAATGTTTGCTGTTGTCTAACATGTAAATTAACATATATACTTCCAGAACCTAACCTACACAACATGTGTTACTGATGTAAAAGTAGCATCCTTACTGTACATGTGACTTTTTGGGGAGTAAGATTTTCAGCTAAATTTTTTATCCATAACATTTATGTCTTATATTTTGTCTAATACATTGCTAAGCTTACAATGAGTCGCATTTCCGACAGGATGCCTCTTTTATGCCAAAAAATCACACATGCTATGGGGCTATGTAAAAATTTTCACCCTATGAAAATCGTCCAACCTTGACATCACTGCTAAGACAGGGGAAAAATTGATCTTTCATCTGCGAAGGGGAGGGGGACAACCTTAGACCTCTTCACCCCACTGCTTTCTGTATCTATGGGACTCCCTGGTATGAGATCCTGGCTTAGACATTCTACTGTCTCCCTATACTATTGCTGCTAGCGCTCCATGTGTCTTAGCTGCAAGCAGGGTTGTAGCCACAATGGACAGCACCAGGCAGTCCCACCCGGAACTAGTAATTCCCACGTGGTATTCGTGATCAACTTACGCTTTACCGCTCAGCACAAACTTAACAAAATGTAGTAAAATGAGGGTAAAAGCCTTTTGAGTTACATTGGTAGATTTTGTGTGTACTTTCCCATATATAGTGCTTCCAAGACATAGAGCACTTTGGAGGCATGGTTCCCGCGACCCCACAAGTGAACGTCTGGTCTGGACCCTTCTAGAAGTGGCTGTTCCCCTTCCTTGTAGCCATGCACTAAAATTTGTCTAGTTGCAACCCTGGCCGTATGACTGCGTTAAAGGTTACCAGTACTTTTAGCGTGGTAGATGGGGGTGCAGTTGTTGTGTTGAGACAGGTAAGTGAGGAGCGAAGTAAATACAATGTTTCTACACTGTTTTGTGTGTCTACGAGTGACATTGCATATCATTAGAAACGAATGTATCAAGGATCATAGTTGTGAGATATTGAAGCCAACTTGGAAAAATTATAACGGTAAACAATAAAGTCTCTCGTCTTCTTCCTTTTGCAAAAACCGAGCACAAAACAGGCCTAAACAGACAACTTGTAAAAAATGATCATTTCATAGACAGTAAGGTATGATTAAAGCTATGACATAAAGTGTGTTCAAGCTAGCTAGTTGCTGGTCATCACCAGTTTAGTATTTCTAAAGCCAAAGAGTAGGATATCCTGCTTGACAGAGTAATGCTGAATTAAAAAAGCTCCCTTGGTAGAATTTTTAGGTCTGCTGCTACACCTCACTATTTTGGAGGGCATTCCAAGTATTTCTGTGCCTCAAGTCCAGTATGTTCCAGTAAGTATTCGCAGTAATGCCCCAGTCACAGATTTCAAAATCATAATTTTGAGCATTCAGTCCATTGACTTGTTTTGTTGTTTATGAATATTTTTGTTGCAAAACTTCTTGTCAGATAATTGCTTTAGGTTTACAAAAAGAATTTGTTTGCAAAGGAAATTCTTCATGTAAAAATTGTCATGCCAATGTTGTGAGGTGCAGGAAAGTTGGCACTTTTAGGCTAGGCCTACAATGTATTGGACAATAACTCCAGCCCTCAAGCAGGGCTGTGCATTTCATTACATTTCTTGTATAAAGGGGTGAACGTCAAACGCGCGATTAAGGAAATTTATCACTCCAAGTTTGTGACAGTCCCACCTACAAAAGTCGGAATGTTTTCTTATGAATCAGTATTGTCTCAAATGAATATGTATTCATTGCAACAAAATGTGTCACAGAAGGTGTAATTATCCCACCTTCTTTACAACAATCCAAAACAAAATTAACTTTCCCCGAGGTGGTCGAGTGCGCCTGCTGGCATTGACTTAATGTAGAAACAACAAAAAATGGTGGCATGCTTCACTCGTTCAATCTGCAGAACCTAAGCTTTTAAAAGTTGTGATTTGTAAATGACAGGCTAGAGGCGCGTTCTAACAGGCCCGCGCAGTAGCTGGCTACCTTATAATACTGTTGGTGTGGAGTGCATAAGCTCCACACAAATAACCGATGTTAGCGCTCCGATTAGATAGTAGTGGCAGCACTCATCTTCCACTATATTGTTTTTGTTCCACCAACTTAAGCCATAGCTTGCACGAAATTGGAAAAAAACATTTTGGCCAGATGTCACCACTAATTTTATTATTAAATCAAAGCCTAGGTTACCTGCACACAAATGACTGAGAAAATCCAAAAGATATGCAAAAGATATTAGCGCAGATCTTGAGCCGGGTAGTAAAAATTATGCTACAGTACTACTAGGCTAGAAGTTGTTACAACGTATTTCTGCATTCAATTTTGACAGTGTAGTTTTGGGATGAAACAAAACACCTGGTAGTCGGTAGCCTATTCAAAACTTAACCCCCCAAAACTTGACTACTCTTCAGTGACAATTCGTTTGTTAAATAGCTACATTTAGCTACAGGCAATTTACATGTCCAATAACTACAAGCCTGCTGTAGGCTGTGGGGCACAGACAGTAAGGCCACAGGCAGACAGGTCGTTTTTTTAGGCCTTGCTAGGCCTATGTCTGGTGTCTATACTTAACGCTAGGACGACCTGTGAGTTAGGCCTAACGTAATGTTTGACTAAGTAATGCGAGAAGATTATGCTACCGATTCTTTCAACGGCTGCTTTCGTCCTTGCATTGATAGACGGTTAGTCCCGATTCCACACAGATATATGACGTTTTCTTGGACAATGCTGCTTCTATTTGCTGCCAAGCAAAGGTATATCTGCGGATAACATACAAATACAGAAGTTTTATTTTGATGCGACGGTTGAACGAGCGTTTCAATATCCCATCACGGGAAGTGATAAACTAGGACCGAGGTCTCTCGCTAGCTCGCAACGTGCCGCTTCAATTCATATCACATTAATGACGTGTTACGTCACTTTTAGATATTGATGAAGATATCACAGTGTACATACATGCATGGTAACTGAAACTTAGGACAAGTCATGTGTGTGTTAATATCAAAGAACTAGTTTTATCTGGTTCTTTGGTTAATATTACTGTACTCGTCAACTGCAACGTAATCCCAGTGGCAATAGCCCATGTCGTGTGTGTTGACTTTTGGGTGAGACAGTACGCATATGGTGTACGGTAGGTGTTGCATTCCATTGATTTTGGAGCGAATGATCAAAATTTATCAGGGGAAACTGCTGTTTATTCTTGTAGTGGTACACTACAATTTCAAGAGAGATTTAATTTTGTATGCAACTTGCCTTTCCATATTGATCTGAATTTACGTTTAATCTTTCAGTTGACAAAAATATCAATCATAGGCTCACTATTGTTCAAATAAAAAATATTGTTTGTAAATCACAAAATAAATTTTAGTCTCATTATTTTCATGTTGGTATATTTAGATGGACCAGGACTAAGTCAACCATGCTACCAACACGTCATGCAGTAGTAGTGTGGGTACATTTCCTGAGTTGGGGCAAAGGCCCACACTGGGTCTGTAATATATACATGTAGTTTATTTCATTGATATATCTTTATCTAGGACAATATAGGTTTACCAACCAATAGCAGTATTGATTATTAATCGTAAGTCTAACCCATAGTGTGACATGTATTACCATGGGCTGACTTTGTGGCACGGGAGTATACATACCTAATTATTATGCATGGTAGACCTAGTTCATCACTTAGTTAAGATCAAACTGTTAAAACAGTTGGATCTTTCTTTAATTTTTTTTTTTGTATTTTGTCATAGCCTGATCAATTGTTGAATAGAAAAAGGACATGTCATACAACTGGGAATTGGTTACTGACTATGTTCCAACTCTAGCTAGCTGCATAACCAATAGACAAATTCCAGTTGATTAAATAATTTTCTTTAACCCTAGCACCTTATACAGCCTTTCCCCTTCTCTCATTTCTGCATGGAAGCTGGCAATTAGCCAAGCAAGTCAGTGGTGATATTAACTTCAGATCTTTGGACATCATATTAAAATCAGAAAGTCACTAAAGAGACGAGAAATGGTATGTGAATATACAGTACTGCATCCCAATCCACAGGATCAACGAGTTACACACTATTCACTTTGGTAAGCAAAATTTAATTTTCACATTTATCTTTACAGTTATTTCTTCTCTGAATCAATTTAAAATGCTGTAACATTAAAAACAATATGAATATAAAATAGAGATGATCAAAGGAAAGTCCTCAGTTTATGTTCTTCATTTGATTTAGATCAGATTTGGCCTATTGCAGTTGTGTATGTGATATCCCCCATCTTCCTATTGGGATAGGGCACTCTGTGGGGAAGGGGGGACATTACATGTCCCCTTTGAAAAAATTTAGCCTTTTTTACAGGTTCTAGATACAAAATGGTGGGAGATTTCCATCTTTCCTCCCTGTATCTGTATTCCGATATGATCTTTTACTGAATATCGTTTTAAGGCCCCCCCCCCCTCCGTGGCAGCGTGCCTGGTAATAGCCGTCCTGTATCCGTTTCCATCCTTCGCCGCAGATTGTGATTTTCCTTCTTAACTCTACCCATGGGGGTATAGCTATGTACCTTCACTTTTTTCAGTTGTCAACCTATATTTTGTACCTTTTACAATGAATGAATGAATCATCAAGTCATCAAGCAAGCCGAGGAAAAGCCAACTTAATCTCTGAAAAAAAAAAAAAATTCTGGAGATATGTTCAAAATCTACCATTAAATGTAGCATTATTTTGTATCTAGATTACCCTACGTAAGAAATTATTTTGCATAGGGTAGGTGGACACCCCTAGCTCAGACATCCCCCCCCCCCCCCAACGAGCATAACCCATCCACAAGACATCATCAACCAATCCTGGTTCTCTTCTCAAAACAAATGTTTTATTCTAAAGGTAGATGAATTCGGTCTCAATAAAAACAGAAGCCTCGGAGACTTACGTCTCCGAGGCTTCTGTTTTTATTGAGACCTTTCCTATCAAATGATGTTTACATGAAATATAGAAACGGATTCATCGCATAATGGGAAACTATTCATTTCAAAAACACAAATTACAGCCACGAAAAAAATTCCTTCGTTGAAGGGGGTGGGGTTTAGTCGTCTTGATCATGTAAACTAAGAAAACGTCTAGAAAACAGTTCAAAGTAGCGTTATGCATCTTTTAAAATATTTTGTGTTATCACTTGCCTGCAATAACGTCTCGTGACCTGATTTGGGAATTTATAGAAGGACATGATGATTACAAAATAAGGGCACAAAAAATTGACTTCTTCCAATTAAAGTTAAGACTTCATGGTAAGGGTATGGTAACTTGGAAGTGACATAAATAGCCACCTCAATCGTCAGCTATATCCTGAGTGGTAGTGATTACAATTCCTACTGGTCGTGAAAACTTATTTATGGATTTACAAATCACTTCCCTTAGAGATGGGTGTATTGGAATATGTTTAAAATATTGGAAGAACAAAGGGTTTGGGTGGTTGAGGTACGCGACTTCTACAAGACACCATACATATTGGAAAGCTAACACGTATAGTAACGGTGCATCATAGTCGTTGAACCTTTGGGCTACGAGCTAGGACTTTAATGTAGGTTATTGCAGATTTCTTTTCTTTTACTCCATCCATCACCTAGACTAGAATCATTACTCAGAATTATCAGGTTTACACAACAGTATTTGTAGTTTTCTGTCTGTTTAAGTTCATTGTTTCCAGAAAAGGCTACCGTTAGTGTGTGCTGCTATTGTTCGCCAGCGTCTATTGCTTCTGCCATCATATAACAATCAGTTCACCATGAAACGAGGACAATAGTCACCTATAGTTCGTAGCTGATAGCCCCTCCCCCCTAACATTGTTCACTTCCTAGGATCAATTTCAGAAAAAAAACTTTTGGAAGAAAAAATAACTGATGAATATTCATTGGAAACTGGTTCTCTTCTCAAAACAAATGTTTTATTCTAAAGGTAGATGAATTCGGTCTCAATAAAAACAGAAGCCTCGGAGACTTACGTCTCCGAGGCTTCTGTTTTTATTGAGACCTTTCCTATCAAATGATGTTTACATGAAATATAGAAACGGATTCATCGCATAATGGGAAACTATTCATTTCAAAAACACAAATTACAGCCACGAAAAAAATTCCTTCGTTGAAGGGGGTGGGGTTTAGTCGTCTTGATCATGTAAACTAAGAAAACGTCTAGAAAACAGTTCAAAGTAGCGTTATGCATCTTTTAAAATATTTTGTGTTATCACTTGCCTGCAATAACGTCTCGTGACCTGATTTGGGAATTTATAGAAGGACATGATGATTACAAAATAAGGGCACAAAAAATTGACTTCTTCCAATTAAAGTTAAGACTTCATGGTAAGGGTATGGTAACTTGGAAGTGACATAAATAGCCACCTCAATCGTCAGCTTTATCGTGAGTGGTAGTGATTACAATTCCTACTGGTCGTGAAAACTTATTTATGGATTTACAAATCACTTCCCTTAGAGATGGGTGTATTGGAATATGTTTAAAATATTGGAAGAACAAAGGGTTTGGGTGGTTGAGGTACGCGACTTCTACAAGACACCATACATATTGGAAAGCTAACACGTATAGTAACGGTGCATCATAGTCGTTGAACCTTTGGGCTACGAGCTAGGACTTTAATGTAGGTTATTGCAGATTTCTTTTCTTTTACTCCATCCATCACCTAGACTAGAATCATTACTCAGAATTATCAGGTTTACACAACAGTATTTGTAGTTTTCTGTCTGTTTAAGTTCATTGTTTCCAGAAAAGGCTACCGTTAGTGTGTGCTGCTATTGTTCGCCAGCGTCTATTGCTTCTGCCATCATATAACAATCAGTTCACCATGAAACGAGGACAATAGTCACCTATAGTTCGTAGCTGATAGCCCCTCCCCCTAACATTGTTCACTTCCTAGGATCAATTTCAGAAAAAAAAACTTTTGGAAGAAAAAATAACTGATGAATATTCATTGGAAACTGGTTCTCTTCTCAAAACAAATGTTTTATTCTAAAGGTAGATGAATTCGGTCTCAATAAAAACAGAAGCCTCGGAGACTTACGTCTCCGAGGCTTCTGTTTTTATTGAGACCTTTCCTATCAAATGATGTTTACATGAAATATAGAAACGGATTCATCGCATAATGGGAAACTATTCATTTCGCACCAAAAAATGAAGAAAGAACACTACACCGAAATTATCATAAAAATTCTTACCTTGAAAGCTGGTGCTTCAAGAAACTGACGTTTCGAAATTGATATTTTTTAATATAGTCTTTCTTATCCTCTTTAGTCTTTCTTATCTTCTCTATACACTCTTCCTTTTCTAAAGGCAAAACACCATGTCTTTGCCTCCAAAATCTGTGTAATGCTTTTAGTAGAGCTTGTTCAGTGTGCAGCTTTCCTTGCTCAATGGGCACAGCTGCCATATCTCCATTGCCTCTCTTATAACTCCGATGTTCAGTCAGATATCCTCGTCAAGATTGACAACACCAAAACGAAAAAACATCGTCCCGTCCTTTACTATGGGAGAATTTCTCTTACCAGTACAGCTGACTCTGAGTAGCAAATTCTGAATTACCATTCGCACTAGTTGTAACCCATATCGACTTGCTCTTAAAATCCCTGGTTCCATTAGTACCTCTCATTCCTTTAATTCTGACGTCGCAATAAACGATTTTTACATTTTTTTCAGGGACTTTAACATGAAACTTTACAATGTTAACAACTCGGTTGTAGGTAGTAGATCTGAACGCCAGCTGGTAAAATGCCAAGCCTCTACAACGCATTCCACAAAACGTCGTAATTATGCAGAAACTCTTCTCCTCCTAATCCGGATCCCTTTCTAGCCTCACTTCCATTATCTTACAGGTGAATTGTTACAGCTTTTTTTTAACAATGCAGTGAGATTGTAGACAATCCTCGTTGAAAAGGATAATCCAAAGGATAGTTTTGCTTTAAAAAGAAAAGGAGGAGATGGTCGCACGTAGCTCATCCACACTCCCTTGCAGGACCTTTCGTGAGGGTGATCAGGGGTGAATCTCTATCATTATACATACGTATCTATAGCGATATGTCCTCTGTTCTTAAAGTCCATCTGATATGCATCTAGAAAAGGGCTGCCTTTATTCAAAATTTGCAGAATGACACTCAGAAAAAAGTCAAGTAGAATTTTGCTGACATTTGTTACCTTTTTTGACATACCCTTTTTCAAAGTTTTGAAATTTTTTGGCTTAAAATATGTAAATGGCAATGTACATATTGTTTCCATTTGACGATGATGTTTTAATGCTAAAATACTTCATAAAAAATGACATACAATAGTATCTGCGTCGTGACTAATATTTTACGTAGATTGTCTTGAATCGTTTTCTGTCTAGTAAAAGGACCCACCGTCTCATACAAAGAGATGCCATGTGGACGGTGCATCACTTTAGCCTTTAGTTCAGATTTGTGTAGGCCTACCACCGTGGACGCTCCGTAACAGTGATGTCACAGTGAGGTCCTTTTAAGGCAGTTCATATTTAAATTGACAGTGGAAGAGGCTAATCGTATTCATCCCTGGAATGCAGGAGGTCTCTTGCTTAGTGCATTGTTAGCCATTGCTTGCTAGATCAGCTGCATGGGGTCACTTGACCATTACACTTCGCATGAGCCAACACAGTCATACCTCTACCCAAACAGCCATGGGCGTAGCAGCCGGCATTTCATAACTATGCACTTGAGAGATTAACCCTTTGCGAAACTTAACCTTGCTATGACAATGAGATAGACCAAAAATGTATATTTTTTTTGTTGTAAATTTATCGAAAAATGAAACTGCAATATCAAATATCTGCAATATTAAATATCAAACTTGGTAATGAGGTGTACGTTTTAATGTTGTCTTGTTATTATTTGTATGTTACATGGTCGGTGGACGTAGTAACTTCAGTATATATTAGTATAGTAGTTTATATAGTATATATATTATATATTTATATATAGTAGTGTATAGTAGGATATATAGCAGTATATATTATTGTGTATTAGTATTTTTGTACTGCTAGTATGTTTCGTATATTACTTAATTTCACATGGTTTTGTTTATTTTTACAGTTTTCATCGATTTCAAAGGACCACAAAGCAGAATAAAAGAGGACATACTCTAGTCGAGACACTTGGGTCATTCTTTGTGTCAACTTCAGGCCACTTTAGTAATCTGAACACATCACCCACTGTTACAATGGCTGTTGACGTTATGAGCTAAGAGACATTTTTATGGCATGAGGTTTGTTTCATTCTCTTATCTTTATTCAACTTACCGTCATTTTGCACAACCTGAATTAAGGAGACTATAATGCATAGAGCAGTGATTTTGATTATACCGTCTGTTTGCTCTTTTTGTTCGATCCTGCTGTCTTCCTTTTAAAATCAGTGCGCCATGACACAAGGACAATACTCATCTATTGGTGGAAGCTTGTAACCTCTCCAGCAAAGACACTTGATTAAGAGTTTGAAAAAAAAACCTTTTTGAAATTTGACATCGATTAGGTTTGAATATTCATTGCAAACACACTCAGGGCGGCCAATCGTCACATGATATCACACATGGTATGGTTTCATGGAAGGAACAAACCCTAACCATGATGGTATGACTCGATAATATCACCTCCTGTTCTATCATGCCGAAAAAGGTTTTCTCGAGACATGATTTTAGCACATAAAGAAAATTCTGTGTGGACTAGGTGCTCAGGAGTTGCTTTAGAACGGCAGTTGAATTTGATCTCAATCACTACAGGAGCCGCGGAGACATTGTGATTTTGAGTAATCTAGTCTGTCATTTTGTCTGTAGTCAACACTGCGCCGAGCTAGTATTTGGTGCTATTTACACAATGCCAGACTTACCCTCTCCATACAGCTCACATGCTCTGTTCCTCTCTGTCAAACAAAGATGGCTGTGAGCAGGCAGAAAGAACTTTGCATGCCAAAAGAAAGACTCCGGGGGGGGGGGGGGGGGGGGGAGATAGTAGTGTATAAGACCAACAGCACGATATACAGCAAGGTATAGGGTCTACCATATAGGATGCAGTATGATATTAAGTTAAGCTCTGTTGGTTTACACAGAAACCAACAAGTCCCAGTAATAGAAAGAATGACAGTAAATGAACATTCCGCACATGTGCCCATGCATCTCCTCAACCCTGTGTAAGTAATCTTTTGGAAAACAGCATTTGGAATGGCCCAATGATGGGGAGGCCCACGTGTGGCCTTGGATAATAAAAAGATTCCTGAACCACTGCCTGACTGTAAAAAGAATCCAAGTACTATGACCGACTCTGAGTATAGAATTTGTGGTAGAAAGGAGTTTTGTGATTTTATAAAATGGCCCGTCGAGCCTGTGTGGGGTTATGATGCACCCAAGTTTACCACCACTCAAGTACAATTATGGCAGACTATCATTACGGTAGGATATAATCCTCAGTAAAATGGAACATATGGTCCTTGACTCCTTGCAGGACCTTGGACACAAAATTTCTGAGTGCACTCAAAAGTCCATTATTCAAGGACCATTGCCTTCAAGTTTCGGGAGAGTCCATTGAAGCATGAGGAAGGAGAATTGAAAAAAGTGGATAAAAATTGTATTTTTATTCCCGCAGATAGAATACTCTTATTTCTTACATGATAAAACATAACTTGATATCTTTTTTTTACGTTGGATATTTTCATCCAGAGATATTGAAATGTAGTGTTTTATCCTACCGCGGGTAGAAATACACTGGTCATCCAGGATTTTTATGCCCCCCAACCCAGATAAAATATCAAGGGGATAAAAATCCCTGAGACACCGGTAGGGTATCTAAGGAGCGTCACCATTAGATGGTGCGTAACGTGCAAAAACATTTCCCGCCTTACAAACCCCTTACATGAACGGGAAGGCACTTTCTGATTTTCTGTTAAAGCTACAATTTTCCAACCTTGAAGTAAGCACTTAACGTCTGAAATTTCTCAATTAATGAGAAAATTAGTTTTTGAAACATGGTACTGCATATCAGATGGGTTGAGATGATATTGATAATGAATAAGTATGCCTCCTCTTTCTATTATTCTTGGAGCACTTTTCCAAATATTTGATAAAGGTGAACATACCTTTAGTCGAACCCGCACTTTTTTCATTCAGGAGGCTAATGTTCCCAACTCCTCGCGCCTCTGGGGTCACCATGATTCACAGGGATTTCGACGAACACACTACAATGGTCAACCGTGTGAGATTTGATCACCTCGATCAACATTGGATCAAGGTCTCGAGATCATACTATGGCAACGGTAGGGGGGGCAGCTTTCACACACAGATATATATTGAGAGTGGTTAAACAGACCGACCCTGTTCAACAAGGGAATTACCGTGGTTCATCCGAGACGGATCAACTTGTGTGGAAGCACACCAAGTGATTTGTATGGATATATGTAGAAAACTATTGGAAGGCCGGAAGCATCCAGTCAGCAAATATTGCACTACGTAAGCAGGGGAGGGGTGGGAGGGGGGAGTAGAGGGATCGTGGAATTCAGTGCGTGGGACATAAGAACATACAGAACACTCAAAATAAGACTGGCACATGAAAGAGTTTTTCTTCAGTAACTGGGGACTGCAAGGTGAGTGTAACGAATCCTATCTCTCCTTTGGTCAGTGAAAGTTACATTATGACGTGGCAGCCCCATAGTTATGGACAGGTTACGTAGTTCTGAATCTATCCTTTGTCATTTCAGTAAATTGTAAATTGATATCCTGACTTTCCGTCTGCATCCTCCTCTGCCTCCTTTCCGGTTCCACTTATCATTCATGACTCATCATCATGAACCGATGAACGAACACCTGCCAGCCATTGGGTCAAAATAAACATTATAGACTACTAATCTCTTTTACAACAATGACGGGACCAAAATGTTTCTACTGATATCAGACCATTGACGACTAGAAATTTTGCCCAGACCAGTCACAAATCAGGTTCAAAAAGCCCGGTTGTATTATATCACACAAAGTAAGTTAATTGTATATCATGTTTCACGTGAAATGAGTAATTTATGAAACCGTACATGATCGGGGCAAAACACGAAGATATGGTAAAAACTTGATTTTTCTAGAGTTATTCCATCAAGAGGGAAATCATAGACAGACTCTTTTAGGTATTGAGCAAATGTAGGCCTACGTATCAACTTCCAGTCATACCTCTGGTTAATACATTACCACCAGCAGGAACCAATTGAAGATATATGATTGCCCTGATTATCAAGTGACCGTGTGTAAATAGATAAAGCTTAAATACGTGAACGGCAAGCCACTGCCGGGGGATTCCCAAAGCGTTCCCCGTAAAACAACAAGACACCTGAACGGAAATATGTTGTTTTCAGGGAACAAGTGGAAGGCCTTTTGGATGAGCTGTGAAGTGTTTAGATATAGATGGCTACTGAGATAAGAACAAAGATCACTATGGCTTATCCGAATAACCTAACATGAAATTTTAAAATGAACACGAGAAAATTTTACTCTCATAAACAGATCTAAAAGGGAAATTTAACACCCTTCTAATCAGGACTTTTCGTTTGCTACATCTATGACCTCTGATTTCCACTGCTAAAAAGTAGATTGTGTCAGTTCAATGGCAGCTCCCTAGAGCAACTGAACCTGCTTACCACACACAAAGTGAGTCAAACTTTTTGCTAATGTAGATACTTCATTTACAAGGTTCTCAACGTATGACATAAATTGAAAGATGAATGAATTTTTCTTAACTGAAAACGACAATACCTGTACGTTCGTATGGTCAGTACACTGTGAATACTATTGATGATCTCAGTTGAATATTCATGTTCTTGAGATATTTCGTATACAATGATTTTGCAATTTGGCCCCTGTTGTATACGATCATGACTACGTGCCCCTCTAAAAAAAAAAAAAAAAACCTCTTAAAAAAAAGTTTCTGATGCAATATGCTAGAACACAAATATGGGAAACTTTAGTATATTTAGTTACAAAGTTGATTATGATAGCCCCATTTTGCATTAGAGTCCCTCTGCAGAAGGACCTGGGGGCACTCTTACCCTATAACCCTCCCCACGATGAAGTTCAATAACTTCGGTGTCCGATCGTGCATTTGAACAAAAATATACCTACCCTGAGATTTAATTCTCATCCAGAGATATGTTAAAGCCTCACAGTCTCCGGGGACCTCTCTCCCTGGACCCCCACCAGGGTTTATCCCCCTGGTCCCACCAAGGTCGCTAAGCTCGTGCTTTGTGCTTGATTTTGCTGTATGCGTAAAGCACTCCCCCCCCCCCCCTCCTCCCACAGCAGTTTCTTTTACCTTCCATTAGCCCAACGAAATCTAAAATCCTGGTGCCCCTCTGAAATTACAAAAAAGCTCTAGAGTGAGTGATGAGAGTTGGTATACACTCCTGGAAAAAAAAATACCTCCATGTACCAAACACATATCACATTGAATATGACTTATTACCACTTGCAACGCATCAGGCACATGGAAAACAAATTTCAAATCGATAACTGTAGCAATAAGAACATCAATTATGTGGAAGACACTGATAACGGCAGTGTTGGAGAGGTATTGAGCTATGCCGTGCAACATCAATGCTAGTGCCCATGGGTAACTGTTCAGAAATTCAATACATTACTGTAAAACTGAATCTTCAGGAACTACGAGAGATGTTAGGCATTACCTGTTTGATGAAAAAGTTTCCCCTGTAATCCCGTTTCTACCAGAGGGGGCGTAGTCCCAATCTGTTTCCACAGCAGCAATGTAGTAATGCAGTAATGTTTGGTGGCTAGATCCAACAGACAGCAGGAACAGAAAGATGGCTAACATCTTGAACCTAGAAAATTTTACCAACCATGGAACAATATCATACTTTACATACATGACAAAATCATGAAAATTAGGGAATGAGGAACAAAAGTTAATAATCGCATGCATGTTGCCAGAAACGGACAATAAAAAAACAATGGTTATATAATAACTCGTTGCATTTCACAACCTGATAGACACCACTTGCCTCAACTTAAGAAAGAAGAGGAGTAAAAAGAAAACAAAACGCTCAGAAAACATTTTTATGGGCAGTAATTTTAACGAGGGCGGCGGCCAGTTTCAACCATAACCTAAGTCACGGTAGCCACACACTCATGCCTTCTATAAAAGAATAACAGTGGGAAATCTTAAACTTACCTTTATAGATACGCCTTGAAGCTAACCCAAAACCAAATTCAGATTTCCATAACCTCACTGACTGCCATCAGTCACATTTGAGTGTGCTAACTCCAACTTCACGTCCCTTTTATGCACATCAAGACCGAGTGGTTCCTAGGACAACCTATACTTCGGTGGTAAGTCAAATTGAATGCATATGTATAGGAAGCAATAATGTGATTGATATACCCCCAAACAAACCGCTGAATATTATAGCGTAGAATTCATCTGTCTACATAATAATATTGTTAGATCATTTATTTCTACTACTGAAATCATAAATGTTGTGCTACTTAACGAAACTTAGAGATCTTTGGTTTGACCTCCTCCAAAAGACGATAAAGTTCTTAAACGCAGTTTTTCATACATCTACAATTTGAGTAAGAGATCTTTCAAAGTTCCAACCTTGAGATATCGTCTTTACAAGGTTTTCGCTATTTGACCCATGTTGACCCAAATGACCACATGCCAGAAACCGTCGTTTAGTTGCACTGCCGCGGTAGTCACTACTCCGCGTTGCGGGCGAGTTTTTTTCGTGCAGCTTATCGCTACAGAAAGAAAAAAAAAACCGGGCGGCAGGGACGGCAGCCAGAGATTAGAGACGCTTCGCAGGCTAGTAAGTCACAGGCTTTGGAATCACCTTAAGTTGAAGGTCAAATATCTTTCCGGTCAAGTGGCCATTACGTAACCGTAAGGTCCTCAGTGAACCGAGCCATGCACCAAAAGGTCGCTGTGATTGATAATTGTGGAGTGTTTCGTGAATCATTTATACCGTATTTAGTGTTCAAATTGATGCAAAATTGATTAAAATAAGTTATTTTGAGGGTCTCCATCTTTAAGTGACTTTTTTGTTATGTAGCAAAGGAATGGTATGTCATGAGTGGTATTGAATTTCTCACCAATTGAAACAGTCGTACGTCAATGCAGTGTCACACTTTACCTGATCGAGTTAGAGGTTGTGTGACATGAAATTGACATTCTGTGATAGTAACTGTGCCATAGTCATTAAAAAGGTTGAAATTAGCCAAAAATTCCTTCAAAATCCTTCGACTATTGACGATGTTACATTCAAATTGCTGTCTTATACCTCCATCATGAATAAAAAAATTAGCTAATTATGTAAATGTATGACGTCATATAGGGACTCGCATGATATGCCTTATGTTATCCTTTGTTTACTTAACCTGTATTTCAGGGACAATTGAGAATTTTATATGCCTCGAGGGTATGATTTGAGGGCGTTTGTTATCCTTTTTACAAATATTTTATCATTTATACTAATGTGAAACCGAGTAATTAAGCAATTAAGAGGTAACAAGGCCTAACAAAAAGCTTACTAGTTAAAAAAACACTGTGTAAAACTCCACCTCATCATATCTGCATTTTCATTAAATTATAAAAGTCATATCTAAAAAGCGGTAATAGATGGAAACACAATTTAAGCGAAGTTTCATACAGGGTTTCATTCGAGAACTGTTGAGACTGCTAGCTCTTTTCTCGGAAAGCATGTCACACGTTCTTAATCGAACACCACCGTACGACTTAGGTTTTTGTAAGGTAAAAAAATAGCAGGTCCCATCTAGAAATCAGAAATGTGGGCCTACAGGAAAGTTTTTGCCAAATGGCCTTTCCCTGACACGTGATCTGGCCTTATAGTAATCAATCAGTGAACAGCATCAAAGGACACCAGAGAAAACTTATGTAGAAGTGAAACATTATAAACGGGTGAATAACGGATAAATGTAGGACACGTATACGAACATACGCACCGGACATAAATCGAGCTATTTTTCCTTGCAATCTTCGTTACAATTCCGTTACGAGTTTTATGCATGCACTGAGCACATTTTTTCACCAGACTAAGGGTCTCCTACCGGATATAGTAGGACCTGCGATAGAGTTGCAGAACATGCACAGGACATTAAGTGAACATTGAACGTACATCTGCCGGGCATTGACTGATCTAAAAATCGCAATCCGTTGTATATCCGTGAGGGTCGATCCTACAGGGCATTTGGTAGGTGCTTCATGCAATAAAAATCGAAATGACAGGAGGATTACAGTGGGTTTTGTGATATGATCGCCAGAGGAATATGTTTCTTGTACTCAAAGTGGTATAGCTACATACAAAATATAACATCGGCCAAAGTCAGTGTCCGTTTCTGAGATATCCGCTTTACATTTTTTTAATATTTTGACTCAAGTTAATGTCATATGACCTTTGACCTCCAGCGACAATAGTAGGCTTCTTGTATATAAAATTGTACAGGAAAACAACAAATATTAGATCTAGTCTTGCTACCCTTCTTGAGATAACGTGTTTACAAGGGTTTTACTATTTGACACTATTGACCCAAAATTACCTTTGACCTCGACCGAAAACTATGAAGTTCTTGTAATTTATGAGGTATACCTGCATATTAAATACCTGTCCAATTAAGCTTCCCTTCTTATATCGCATTTACAAGGTACTTGTACACATGCACATACACCCACACACGGTTACATACTAAAACTGTACGGTCTTCTTTCCTAAGGGGAGTAAAGTCATTTTATTTACACCATAGAATGGGATCGTATTTTGGATGTTGCACTTGTTTTGATGAGAAATATCTGAAATTATTTAAGAAAACATAATTAATTGGTATTATTCAAGATTTTCTAGGTAAATTATGTTTTAAACTTTCTTGCCTTGTCATATAATCCTAGAATGAAAACAACTTAAAAAGTCAACTTTGATTATGATTCATAGAGTCGTATGTGCGGAATAAAGAGTTTAAGTTCTCGTGTGAGCATCTCCGGGTTATTTCTAAGATCTTTTCCCTTTAATTCGTTTCTCTCGATGCATATATTTGTTATCACCATTTGCGGATGAGTGGCTGCTTCCTTCTATTAAATATTAAGTGACGTTTAGCTTGATGCACTCAGCTGCTAACTAGTATTCGACAATTGAAATCCTTCAAATTAAACGGATGTGACAGTGTGCCTCGGTCAAGCTGTGTTATTAATTCATCACGTGCCAACTCATCTAAAAGGACACAACAACATCCAATTAAAAGGGTTACCCATCTGTTGATCAAACTTGACTGAGTCGATAATTTTTTTTTTTCTGTATGATTGTACGAAAATCACATGTTATGTACGAAACGTCGTCGTTGTTTTGAATGGACCTAGCGGCAGTTATACAAACTTGATGTAACCTGCAGGAAATTCTTAGATGGCTTTGCTATAAACCATACATGGAACTATTCACACATCCCCATGGTGGTCTAATATGTACTGGGTGATCAAACTCATCCCGCTGTTGTTACTAACACTGAAATCAAGTTATTTCGATAACTCAAGATCGCCTCCGGTATGTAGTGTAGAAGCAAGTTTTGAATATTCTGAACACTATACAGAATACACTAGCTATGACAATATATATATTTTTGCAACAGCTTTATTAACGCGTTAAATGAAGCAATGCTCACAGAAGAGTTGGCAAATTGATAACATGTGCCATTTACGTACGATACATAACAACATATAACAACTTTTGGGTTTGTAATCATACATCACTGTTTATTATGTTGTCGATTGAATATATACAGAGAATTTAATCGGCAAATCTGTTTGAGTTATAAGAGATACCTGGTAACAGCTGAAATGAAACATTGAAGTAAAGGTTGAGGCTTCCGATGTTTACTCTTCGGTATACATTCTCATGACGCAGTTAAGTGATCGAATGCCTAAGATATTTGGAGAAAAGTCAATGAACCGAGCTAAGTGTTTGACCACAAAACACCAATCGAAAGCTTAACATCATCAGGCACCAATTAACACAGAGATCATAAGTTACAGTGACCTTATTTTACCACAGTGACTCTATGTGTTTAAAGTATTCTTATGTTTCCACGGGGATATTGTGTTACCATCTTGTGTTACCACAGTGATCCTATGTTACGAAGTGATCCCATGTTGCCATAATGATCATGTGGTGCCATAGTAACCCTATGTTACTTCAGTGATCTTGCGTTACCATAGTGATTCTTTGTTACCACAGTAATCTTATTTTCCACAGTGATACTGTGCTACTTTAGTGATCCTGTATCACCACAGTGACCTTTGTTACTACAGTGATCCTATGTTACCACATTGACCCTAGGTTACCACAATGATGCTATGTGACCACAGTGATCTTACGCTTCCCATGTGAATCTGCGAGACAAGAGACGATATATGTTACCACAGTGATTCTATGTTACCA
This sequence comes from Stichopus chloronotus, assembly GCA_021234535.1. Taxonomy (NCBI): domain Eukaryota; kingdom Metazoa; phylum Echinodermata; class Holothuroidea; order Aspidochirotida; family Stichopodidae; genus Stichopus; species Stichopus chloronotus. Next base: position 26,700,389 of record CM037831.1, read on the forward strand.
CGGTGATCTTATGTTACTGCAATTATCATGTGTTACCTCATATTAGGAAGTGATCCTGTGTTACCACAGTGACCCCATATTACGAAGTGATCCTACGTTGCCACAGTGATCCTGTGTTACCCATCGTGATCCTCTACCACGATGTGATCCTATGTTACCATATTGATCCCATGTTACGAAAGTGATTCTATTTCACCGTAGTGACCTTATGTTACCACAGTGGTCCCAAATTACCACAATGACCCCATATTACCATAGTGATATTTTTCATGCAGTCTAGAACACTTATGGCATAGAGAGATGCCAAATATTTCACCCAAGTTGTGATTAAGGTTATCTGGTAATTGAAAACATTGTCAATACCAGCTGGAACTTTTCATATTTCAGCCTTGGGTGCGACGATAGCCGGAAAAGCTGAAGTGCCAATCGTATTTTTTTCATATCTCAGTCTAGCACATTTTATGACATCAAAAGACGCCAAATATTGCACCAGATTGCATCCAAGGTTACCTAGAAGTTGAAAAATTTCTCAAAAGGGGATGGCGGAACACCTCGTCCCTTACAACCCTGTCCAAGACCAACCATCACTTATCTCATGCTTTCCCCACCTATCAATTTTTTATTTTCCGGTTACAAAGTAAGTACAAGGGTGGCCTTTAAACTTGACATTTTACAGGGAGTAATAACCTAGAACAGAGTCGACAATTTCTGAAGGAATAGAGGGCGCACTCATGAGATTTTCAAATGTTGCACTAAGTAGTAATAGGGTCTTGACCAAGACTAGAAGCAACGTGGAAATGAGAGATCATGCCTGACGTTCTGATGATCCTGGCAGAATCTCGACTTCAGAGGCGAGGATTCTGTTAGGATGTGACCGTCAGGCCATTGGTACTATAACAATCAAGTGGATGTACAGTAGATATCGATCAATTGCATATACTCGAAATCTGCAAAACATTACGTGACAAAATGCAAATGTTCTACCCGATTTTAAGTAGTATCTAACACAACATGTGTACCGTTGACAAGAGTTGCTGGCTTTACAAGACATATGAGAAGCTTTCATAACTTAGCACTGTTGTATTTATGATTATGCACACTGCACCGTACTCTACATTTTGTGGCCGTGAATATTTATGGTCCAGATAAAACAATCATTCCATTCGCTGCGTTGATTTGTTTAACTGTAACGGCAGGCCACGCCCCTTGACAACTAGCGCTAAACAGAGTGTTGTATCGTAGATCGCTTGTACTGCTTGATTGGTTCCTTTTCTTTGAAATGGCGTTGTTCCTATCCTTGTCCAATGTGAAAGGGTTCCATCTATTTAGATTATCATACCCGTGATTCTCCTCAGTAACCATGGTTACGTTAGAGTCTGTGACGTCATTCAAGTAATCGTAGGCACATGATGAAGCCTTAGTATCAACTTCACTCTTTTTTTGTCTTTCCTGTTTCGAGGTAGTTTTCCCGATTTGTTGCATCCACTTAGTTAAAGCATTCTTAAACCGTTCTCTGCTGCCGAGGTTTTCATTTTGTTTAGTTGACATCAATACTGACTCATGAGAAATAGAGTCAACTCTGCAGAAATTCTTCTTCGAGTTCACCTTTCCCGCCTTTGATGATTGTACAACAGATTCGGCACTGCTAGACAAACCGACTTTTCTCAAGTTTTTCCTGGCTTCTTTGATGTCCCTTTTCATTCTTAGAATTGGAAACAAGTCCACGTACATATACGCCTGGCATTGTCTTCGTCCATCTTTCTTTGGTTTAGCTTCTTTCTTTTTAGCTCCTGTACCCTGATCCGAAGTTTGACCATTTTGACCTCTGACATCAGGACGACAATGAATATTTGTGATTTCTATTTGATGGTACATAGTGGCATGGATACCTCACTGTTTGATATGCTGTGATAAGCAAACCGCTATTGTCCTCTAAAGGAAATGAAAAAAAAAACTAGATAGCGAGAAAACAATGTCATGAACAAAATAAAGTGGTAGTAGATAAAATGACATATACTCCCCCAAAATAAATTTGACATATTTGCTTAGTTCTACGCGTACCTTGTACTAGGTCAGGGCGTCCTCTCTTTGACAATCGATGCCGTCTCTAATTAGTACTTAACCACATGCAAGTCTATCCTCACTCCCATCTACCAGTTATTGATAGATATGTGACGGAACCGATAAGAATTGGCTCGTCACCACTTTCAGTGCAGGGGTATAATGGCCCGGCCCAACTCTCACCTGGCTCCGAAAAAGTCTATTTCCTAAACGATCAGTTGCAGGTTGTGCCATATATCTCCTATTTATGTTCTTGACATGTCTACATTATAGGTGCCGCGTGATGTCTACTGAGCCACGTGACCACTTGAAGCAACGTCGTATGCTTCACTGATCACCTAAAGAACACTCGATTCTGTGTTTAGATTTCTCTCTCTAGTTGATATCATAGATATATGAAGCTGGTTTATCGCGGTAGAGAGAATCTTTCGAGTCTCAACAATCATCTTTTTCAGTTTTGTTTTTGATAAAAGTCAAATCTAAAAGACTATTATTCCTCAGCAAAATTTACAGTGGCTGATTGAGAACAATCACTAGAATAAATATGATGACAAACGCGTAAAGTATAATATAATTTTAAAATATCGTGCAAAATATTAATGTAAATTCAGTGTTTTCATGGGCGCTTAAGAGGAAGCCCCCAGATCAGAGATAATAAAGTCAAATGGAGATTGACAATTTAAGGTCAGCATTGACATATTTTACGTTGGATATGTCAGAAACTTTCATTCTACATTAACTTTTTAATTTTTTTTTTCGATTATCGACTTCACTAACACATGTCTCATCCGTAGGATTTAGTTCATTATCACATGTCCTCGGCAAATTTTAATGTTTCTTGTCAAGGTCATTAAGGTCTTTTGTTTTTCCTTTGCATTATTTGATGCTTCCGATGATGAACTGCAAATAGCAGAGGGTATGTGTTCGTGTATCCTGCAACAGATACATTACAGCAATATTAAATACACAATGACACAACATGGATGGATACAATACCTCCACCCTAACTGGCAGTAGTTACATCAAATGCATGACTGAAGTCAAAGATTTCAAAAATATACGTAACAACAAAAAAATAAAAATATAAAAAATGAGTTCAAACGGTCAAACTCCCGTCTTCACTGAGAAGAGATTTAAAAAGTTGAAGCTAATTGTGCTCAATTGAAAATGGTCGATTACGCAGTTATTCGTGAGGTCATTCTTGTACCAATCAAATTATATTCTTTTTTCTCCTTTTTGTTTTGAAAGTCATTGCCCTGGTCACGACATGTGATCACTGTCTCACTGTTGCCAGGTGACTTGACTATACAAGCCCACTCGATACAAGATGTTACGCAAGAAAACAGTGAATTTTTCAAGATTACATGATCATTCTAATTTGAAAAGAAACACAAGCAGACAGTATGAGTTGTACAAGAAGGACACCACAAATTATTGCTAAATTGAGTATTTCATATGTAGTGCATATATTTCAACATTTTGTATCCCAAAAATGCTTAGAGGACTAGTGGAATGATAAGCATTTATTTCCAGTATTTAAAATATGTCATCTTGCAATTCTGCAAGATAATTATATCTTCCCTCTTAACCTGAGGGGTTGAAACTGGAGTAGAGCCCTGGAAGCTCAGAGTACACAAGCTCCGTTACTCAATAAACTATCGCCTACTCAACGTTAAGTTTAATAAATAGGTAAGTAAAGTGTCTATAATACTTGCCGTGACTTCAGAGATCCTTCCAGGAAAAACACAAAGCAAATTATTGTGATTAAAAAAATTATCACGGAAGCGAATATTGTTCGTTCTCCAAATGGAGAGCTTCCAGCTGATAATGTAAAGTGCACTGTACAATGAGTAACGGGGTACACCACGGTACATTACCCAGACGAAAAGTAACTTCTTAAAACCCAAGACTGACGGAGGAGCGCTTTGTGAGTTGAACAGCTTGAAGCCCGGCAAGTTCGTGTAACCCTTCTCAAAAGTTGATTGACTTTAATGCCATTTTCCGTTATTAATTACCTGGATTAAGATTTGTTAATTGACGGTTAAATCACAAGCTGAGGAAGTTTAATAGGAGATGACATCGCAAGACTACGGTACAAGTTGTTATGCAGGAAAACATGGAAGCATAATGACTTACTTTACAAAATCCTGATGTCTAGGCCTGAATCATCACAGAATAAAACAAACCTATGGGACAATATAACAACGCCAATACGCCATAGAGTACAATACAACATTAAGGATCATGTCTTGCAACGATGCGTAACGTTAAGAAGTGTATTTTAATTTTACCCTCACGAAACCCTCTAACGTTGAAATCTAAAAGTGATTACATGTTAACTGAAAAACCATAGTCATGAGATTTTAAAGCTATTCTATTTGCCATATAGACACCTACTTAATTTTTCATTTGCTTGCAAGGGGGTCACCCCATCCCCATAGACTCCTCCTCTAGGACAGTCATTCGCAAATTGTGAAAAGTCATGTTCCCCTCAATTTGGAGATGGATCCACGCTCATGTGGAATTGCATTATCTGGGTGAAACGAAAGCCTTGTATTTATATGCAAACTACAAAGCGACTAAGAAGTGATCCCCTAATTATGGCGTTAGCAATCAGCTGCTTTGACTAACTGAATATTCATAGCTAGTAAGTTTCCATTGGCTTGTTCAAAAAAAAAAAAAAAAAAGCGCACGGCTAAGTGGAATGGAAACTGTTGACTGTAACGCTTGTGGACAGTTTCCATTCAACTTAACCGTGCGCATTGTTTTTGAACAAGCCAATGGACACTTACTAGCTATGAATGTTACCGGTGAGTTAAGGAGGCCACCTGTTCTTGCTTTGGCTGTTTTTGTAATCTGTAATGAACATAACTATTCCCTTGTTCCCTTTCCTTCTGAGGTTATACTTCATTTCAAGCTTTTGCGCAGCTGTCTAGTATAGTTATCCTACCTCTTTATGTTAAAATTTTGTACTTCTTTCTCTTTGATATTTTTGCTTCTGAAATGCAAAGCAAAAGGAAACAAGCAAGTATGGAAAAGAAGAACTTTTTCCTGCAGTTCACTATCATAACCGTTACACTAGACACTGCTTTAAGCTGTCTGTTGATTAATGCTTGGTCGTAATTTGTCTTAGGGTAAAAAAATAGAAAATGATCACTCAAATGACTAAACAAAGGAAAGAACAGATTAAGGAGTACTCAACAACAACTAACGATCAGGTCAATGTACTTTATGGTCGAATAATTTGTCAGCTAGAGGGAGAAAGACGACGAAAAAGATGAAGAAGGAAAAGAGGAAGGGGGGAGAAATGGGGTCAAATGAGCCTAGAGGGAAACAGAAACTTGGCATCAATTATTTTACAGGAAGAGGTAGAAAGAGATTCATTGCAAGGTACGAAAGGTACTCAGCTCTCAAGTCGAGTTTAAATCTACCAGACCAACATTTGGAAACTGAGAGGGGAAGAGTAATGGAGGTGTGTTGGAGACAGTTGCTGAGCACAGCTACAATGTAGCATATCCTGTTGAACGATGTAAATGTTTTATTTGGCACTGCTACAGCTCCGCGTGGACTAACAGGGAACCACAAAACACTATGTTCACATTACGAACACATAATATACTCAGGATTAGCTGTTATGTTTGTAAAATATCCCCGGACTTTCATGAGACCTTATTATCTGATCTATACTCAGCTACCAAGAAATGTGGGAATCCTTTGTTAGTTGTTTCCAGGAGGTCCCTCTAATTTCAATGTCTCGTGATTTTAACCTTTGCTCCTTTAGATTACCCCCCCCCCCCACCCTCCCTTGAATAGCACTGATTTACCGCTATATTGAACCCATTTCATCCCCGTCCGCTTAATAAAAGCGACAAATTTTTGGCAAGTAACCCACTGGTAGTAAATTTTGCTTTGGTTTCATAAACCAGGTGAGGACTTCTTCGGTTGAGAAACTTTTCTCTGTATATGTTCCAAAATTAAAAAGTCCAATTGTATTGATTTTCGTATACCTGTTAGAAGTATGAATAAATCTACACTCCATTGATTCCATTCAAATTGAAATGAAACTTACTACAAAAATGTCATAAAAACATGGCGTTACCTGCTATATTAATACTAAATTGGCAACTTAGTGGATGAGACATACAGATAGGAAATTATTACCAGAGGTCATGCATGGAAAACCTGGAAAGGTCACGAAATGTGGGAGAGGACTGGAAAAGTTTTGAAATTAGTGCAAATTGTGCATAGCCGTGGAAAAGTCAGGCAAATTGCCGCACAGTGACGTCACTCTCTCACTTAAAATATCAAAATGTATTCTCACTTGTAATGTCAAAATTTATCATATTCTCGTTATATTTCTGTCGGGTTGCTATAATCGTGAAAACTTCATGTAATATATCATGACAAAGGTCATAAAAACGATATGTGATTCTGGAAAATTCATGAAAAAGACATGAACGTTGATTCCCTAGAGAGTGCAGAAACCTTGTATTTTATTTTTACAGGTTTGGATGCGATTTTCGTTTGGTGTACTCAAAGTAGCCTTTCCTTAATTCATTTTGCTGAAATAAAAATTACGTTTAACAATGTAAGCGGCTGACATATATTGGTCTATGGGGTTGATTGCTTCTTGACAACCCTAAAAATAAAAAAAAAAAACAATCTCTTTTAATAAAAATGATGAATATTCATTACAGATGAAATGCTGAAACATGTTGATGATACATATTTCTTGGTGATAAAGTTGTCAAGTAAATCATGAAATTGTTTTACCTTGGATAAATCCTCCACAGGCTTATTCTGGTGGTTGCGTTCGTCGACGGCAGCAATTGCTAAACCATCACTGATCATGCTTGATTTAAAAATGAGAACGTTTAATTCAGAGTATGAGGATAATATCTTTCATTTGCAGTATTGTTTATAGTAAATAATTTAACTCATTAGTTTTACCGTCCAGTCGTTTTCATTATAGATTGATATATCTTTGAACGATACTTGTTTTTACATTTTCCACGCTGTTAACGCTTTGCTACTTTTCCTTCCCATTGTCTCTTTCATATTGTTTTTATTTAATTTTCTTTTTACATTTGACTATATATTTTTGGGATAACCTTGTCTTACATTTTATTTTATTAGTTTTACGTTTTCCTATTTATTGCATGGTACTTTTAACATGTGTTTCATATCTTGCGAATCACGTGATTGCATAAGGTGAATCGAATCAACGTTGTCTCCTTTGTTGAAATCTATACGTGAATGAACCAGTGAGCAAAGATGAATTTTAAACGCTTGAAGCAGATCACCGTGAAGACGTCTAAGCTCATGGACACATTTAAACATTAAAACGGTTTTTACGTGTGATCATAAGCGACCCCTCTCATGGAACTAATCAGCCTAGAAGCTCTTTTCTTAACTTTTTCCAAAATATGTTTGCAGCTAGATCCTCACAAAAATATCCTTTTGAAGACATTAAAACTTCTAATTCATAAATTCTAATCATGCCTAGCATTTGGTTCCCTTTCCTTTTCTGCTTCTGCACACTGAGTGTTTTACAGAAGAATCTACGAAAGTACCAAGATCTTTCTCTACTTGAACTTTTTGGATATTAGGCCTATAACTGCAAAACGTGGAACTTACAATGATGACAAATGTGGCGCTATTTGTCATGGGGAATCCTAAGTTTATAGTTCATTGTTGCTTGCAAGTAACGATGGGGGTTTCGGGGTGTCATGACTGCTCTTTCGTTGTTTCTGTTATGTGACGTATGCTTCAGTCTTATACATGCTCGTGATATGCATGGTGATAACACAACTCCTCACTTCTGCGCCAACGTTGAATTAACTTTGTGCTTTTCTGACTCGAAATATCACTTCTAAATGGTGATTGTTGCAATTGGACAGCAAAATAGCAACAAACTATGCATATGCTCAGGTACTGTATATGTTGAAACAATTTACCTGATAAACAGATCATAAATGTGTGTATTAATGGGAGCAGGTGTGGAGTAGGGGAGTAGATTTTAAAATTTTCAAATGATTAAAAAACCCCTAGGGTCAGAGTTGACTCGAGAAGCTAAAATGATAGCTGCAGCAATAATGCTAGTTCGAGGATACCCGCGTTGAGATGTATTAAACAGGTAACTGACCTTCCTACCAGAAGTTCGGTTACATAATGCCTGGGCTTGGTTGCTCCAGAGACGGGTCTACGGACTCAAATGAAAACATTCCTAGGATTGGAAAGTTGTGAAAAAGTACGGGGAGAATAGTATTAGAGGCAGAGCCGTGTATGGTTCTGATTAGAGGTACCATTAAGAGATGGCGCTGTACTGGAAATGAAACTAGGGTTGCTCTATAGAGAGGGTTCCAACAACTGGTTATTACACATCATTTGGCCTCTAACTGCGCGAGCATTGTACATACGGGGATGCAGGTTGGTCAAACAGTGATGCATGATCTGAACTTACTGAAAACAAATATGTACAACTGCGATATTGCTGGTTAAATATGTCTCGCGAAGAATCCATAAGTATTTCAAAGGATCATTGAGGGGTTGGAAAAGGAGGACTGGGGGTGATAAAGCGGAGGGGGCGGACTGGGACAATGATGTCAGACTTCACATGCGATTTATTTGGGACGAATAACAATGGAAATCATAGTTCTCAACATATAATTAGAGACTGCACTGGTATTAATTTCCATACTGTGGCGTTGGCATCGCTGGCAGAGCGGTCGACTGGGGTTGAGGAAGTGGTTGTGGGGGGAAAAAGTGTCAATAGACCTATAGATTTTGAAAAAGCGGGATGATATTTTTGGGTTGCTCAGGATATTGCGACAACCACAGACACATAATATTAATTCCCCATTTTTTCATAGTGAGTATTTTTTGGGAAAATATTGACATCACATGCCCTGGAGGGCCTGCCCCTTTCTTCCTCCCACCGTAGGATTCTGAAATGGCTATAACACCTGAATAGCACAGGAGCAGCATAGCTAAAAAGTTACTAGTGTAAAAAAAAAAAAAAACTTAAAAAAAGAGTAGAACTCTATGACGACCTTTACAAATTACAGTAGATCGAACTTATTTAACAAAAAGAAGCCTTTCGTTAAGGAAACAAAAGTTTGAGCTCATTTAACTAGAGCTCATTTAACTAGACATGAATCTTTACGCTCATATGTCTCTGAGGCTTCTGTTTTTATTGAAACCTTTCAAATCGAATGCTAATTACTTTTTAAGCGTCTTTTTGAGTTTTGAGTTGAGTCCACTTTTTGAGCTAAGAGGGCTTTGATAATAGGGTCTTAGATGTTATTCTTTCACTGCATTCATCTTAGTGTCATTTTTAATGGCAGAGGGATGTAATGTTAAGAAGAAGTCTTCATATCTTCTCACTGTTTGCCTTTATTTTGCCCCTGTCAAACTGCTTTATTGTTCACTATTCGCGGTTATTGTTCGTTCTTTACTTTTCCCATTATTAGCAGTGAATAATGTAATAGTACTCCTACTTCCTTTTTTCCCTTATAGGTGCTTTTTATAAGTTGGCAAGAATACATCATCATTAGCGAAGTGGCTAATGCCTTCTTTCTCTAAAGTTGAGGTAAGGAAAGGTTTGAAAGGCTGTTTCACCGGAAGAAATTTGATTAAAGGTTTGTGATGTGAACACTCGAGAATCCATCTATCCTATACATGAGAAACTGTGGACACTATCAGAGTAATATTTACCAAGAGAGTAACTTACAAGCAGTTGCCTTTTGATTGTATTGATCGGCATTAAGATAGTGCTGTTCAATGTGATGTAAAGACCACTAGCATAGACATCTGACGGCATTCTAACTCAGTCACAATGGAAGACTTCGTAAGATAAACGATAGGTTGAAAAGTGTCTTACATGCTAACCATAACTAAGAACATAAAGGTTCCTCCCATTTCTTTGCATTTTTGTGACATAAAACATGGCTTTGATTCATTTCTGAAAAATGGAATAACTATACCTAGTTTTTCACAGGTGGAGGGAGAGCAGAGGGGGAGGGGGCAGAAGGTGGGGGACAAGTAGTAATGACACTGAGCCGAGCGTCACCATCTACTGACCAGTGGCGTGCATAGAAAGGTTTGGATGTAACTGCCTCTCTGTCACAGATTCTTTCAGGCGATAGAGGACGAGAACGAGCTATCGCAGTTTTGCACATTCTATTTAAACCAAACTAAAAACCGGCAATTCCAATTCCTGAAATTCGGGTCTCCAGTATATCGGCTAATAGGTTTGACACACGTAGAACAAGGGAACACGTAGTATCCCTTACTTACTGACGTATCTGCCGGTCTCCCCAAACTGGCATACACATACTAAGCTTCGACTTCTACTATGTCAATATGGAACACAAAGTTGTCGTATCCAAACTGTGCCGAAAAACTCGGCACAAAGTAACTCGACGTCACTTTAAGTAGAACTAAACCTTTTTCCAATTTCCATCCCACTCATTCCCCATCCAATATTTTCCCTACATCCTCAACATAGTTTCAACGATAGAAAACACCACAAATCGCAGTCGGGGTTACGTCTACTGTACACCTTCCAAAAATTCCCTCTTTCAAAACACACATTATCGCCTGAATAACTTGAAATAAGTAACCTGGTCAGAGGAAATTTCCGCAACACGACAGGTAGTCCGCTCTGACCCAAGAATAACTGACCTGTGTTACTCTCTCATATTGCAAGAAATGGCACTCTGTAGTTTAGCTAACACCACTAGTGCCTCTGAGAGGAATTACTTTACAACATCTGTGTATGAATTTCACAGGGGCATTTACAGAGCTCGGAAACAGTCATTGCACAACACCTATCTAAACAAAAAATAAAGTAAAGGTATGTTCCTTGGTATTTATGAACAACATAAAAGTATTTGTAATGTTTGAATTCAAAATGTTTCTTTATGACTGCCTCTGCAGTCATAAAGAAACATTTCGAACATTATGTGTGTGTGCGTGTGTGTGATTTGCTCTTTCATTTAGTTTGATAACTGTGCAAGACTTCTGAAACTGTATCTGAGGATCTATGCCTCACTGATATGATTTATACCAGAAGGTATGTTACACCATATAGAAATAATTTCACAAGAGAGGGTATCTTAATACCACGTAGTGATGATTATGAAAACACTATTATTCAACAGAATCATTTAAAAAATGACGTAGGAAACTACCTCTGCAAAATAAAAATAGTTACATTGTGAAGAAAATCAGAAATGTTTATGATACAAAATACCTGCAAGTTATCACTACAAACATCCATCAATAAACATAATACACGTTGCAAGGAAAAAGCCTTTCCTCATTACATATGTGTATTAAAAATAAATTGATAATTTAAAACTTTCCGTGTGTTTTACCGTATTCAAGCTTTCAAGAAGTTGACCACTTGGGAAACCTTTGTACATCTATTTAAAAGATATGTTATTGTAATATCTGTCCCCTTAACATCGTCTAAATAGTCTTATGATTGACTAACTATTATTGCGTGGGTTCTTCAAGTGCAGGCCGAATCATCATCTTCGTTCGTATGATCCCGCATTCATTCTTAGCGAGACCGTCCCAGAAGATACCGCGATAGTCGGTATACCGGTAGTCACCGTTGAGGTTGGACAGAGTACAAGTATCGTTGAGTCCTTCTCTTTCCTCACGCCAGGTAAAACAGTCAGATGAAAGAGAAATGTTACCTCTATGATACCACCAGGCTCCTCGGTGAATCATTGAGCAGTTAGTGTCGTTCCTACCGTCGTTGTCTCTGTCGTAGGTACTGAAAGGTTGGTCTGAGTTCATACCTAGGGCATCCCTCACTTATAGAAAGGAAAAAAACAGCAATTACTGAACAATACATATCAAGAATTCACACCTTCTATAGTATGGAGTTTTTCCATCTTGATGAAATATTTTATCCTTCATTTTTACTGAAAACTTGCAACATGAATGTCAGTCAAAATAACGTTTGAATTTTTTTGTCACATTCTCGAGTTTTGTGTACTACTTATTCTTTCGTTTATTGATGTAATGATGTTACGACCCATTAACCCATTAACCAAACACACAGGGATAAGGAGAATCACGGATTTGACTTGTTCAAATTGTATATATTTGTCATACATTTTTGAGCCACAAATTAGTTACTCTTAATTATCATATGTCATCAGCTGAAGCGGAAGATACACTTTTCCCAAATAATAACGAACCAGTTTAAATACCAGTTTCTTTGTCAAATTTGAATCATCAATCAATAGTAAAGTTATAGTTTTGGACTCTACCACACGTGCAGCTTTTAATGTCAACGTTATTATACCTTAACTTCATTGATAAATTGCACACGTTTTGCACACTTTTTAATGTAGGCCCACTCACCAGATCGTCTACTGTAGTTTCCCAGCGATAGTTTATACTGTTCGCTCTCATCGTCAATGCTGAATGAATCATAGAAGGAAGTAAATGTTTTATTGTGTGAGTTCGTCGCGTCTATTCTGAGCTGGTATATTTTCTGATTTGTCAGATTGTGTATCTTATCGTTACCGAGCCAATGGTCACCACTCGGACTCTCAAAGCCGCTTTTGTACTCAGTCCATCCACGATAGAAGTTGACGCTACTTGAGCTCCTTCGTTGCAACACCTGATAATTGAGTCATCATGTAAAATAAGTTAATACAATTTAATACATTACTTGAATACGGCTAATATACGTCGTCTGGAGACGAATTAATGTCATAATTACAATATCCTTTGAAATCATTAACACCGATGATAAGTCACTTTGAGAAATGTTTTAGACGTATGCTAACTATATGTCTACTGCAATTCTTAAAAATATATGTTTACCAAAAAGTAAAGAAAAGGTCATTCTGATATCTAGAATTTTGGTATGAACCTCAGTCAATAGTCCTCAAAATTAATAGACTATTATAAGAATCCTCACATCAATCCATTTTTTATTCTTCGTGATCACTCACCGTCCAACCTCCTCCTTCTGTGGACATCTCACAGTATACTGGAAAACCGGAATCCTCCCAGCCAGAAGGAGAAATGGTGTAAACACCGTCATTTTGTATCCCAACCACAAAGAGTTCATAGCAATCCTTTACTTTTACACATGTGACCCCATCTCCTTCAAAGCCGTTTTTGCAATAACATTTGCGTTCACCACCTTTCTCCTCACAGGTTGCGTTATCACTACATTGGTCGTTCTCTTCAAATGTAAGATGGTTGTAACTACAGTTATACCGTCTGGTACAGTTAGAATTGACAAATGAAGCCCCATCCTAAGGAGAATAGAAAATGGTTGTACTGAACAATTATAAAATTCTCGCCATGCATGCAGTATAATGGCAATATGTAAAAATGAAAATAACAACAGAAAAAAAAAATGTTCTTGCTCATTTAGCGAATCACGTGACGTTCTCACTGATGAGAAGTAAGTAAACATCAAATAATAGTCAATATTTAGATTTTCCAGAAATCACATCAAAAGTTGTTTTCATAGTTTAAGAACAAACCTCATTCCCCCCCCCCCCCCCATCATCATGTTGGAGATTTCGGTGAGGCATTGTAAAGTACATACGGTACCACTTCAGCCGCTTCAGTCACTTTTTTTTTTATTTAAACAATATTCCATACCTCAATGATTCCAATTTCGTGCAGGTAACAGCCGCACTCTTCTTCTTTAATACAGTGGGTTCCATTCATGTAGTAATTACCGGCACAAACACACGTGTTGTGAGTGGTTGGCTCATCTGAGCAGCCAGTTCTGTTCTTTGGGTCATGACATGTTAACGAACATGAGCCATGACCAGGAACCATGTTAGATGGGCACACTTGAACAGTACTCAAGCCTACAGAAGAAAAACAGCTCCATACCTTGAATGACTTGTGTTGAAACTCTTTTGTGTGTACAGGTGTAAACGTGTGATTGAATTGAATAAATTACTGCAGCAATTAACCTAATTCTCTAATGAGTTTAGTACAGTAACCAATTTTGCCTTTTCTGTTATACCAAGTGACATGGGATCGTGTGACTCAGTAGCGGTGTACTGTATTTCCTGAGTTGACAGATCTTTAATATTTTCATGGTTGAATCTAAGAAACCAGAGGAAAGGGACATCGGTACTTCTAGCTTCTGACTAATCTTGTTGAGGAATATTAATACTGCTTCACAACGTAGAGATAATTTAATCAATATAGCTATTAACATCATATTTACTATTTAAAGTGAAGGCTTACATCTCAGTAATCTTGGGTTTGTGCTAGTAACATCCCTATACAGTGGAGGAAACATATTCATGATTATTACAACAAAAACTTAATTCTTTGGGACACATTTGAGAAATTCTGATGTCAACGAATTCAGACAGTTTAGGACAGTCAGACACTACATTTCCAAACTGGACAGTGTGTGTATTATTGAAATATATGAAAAATTTCTGTGTTCATTTTCAAGTTTCTTTACTTAAAGATGGAAGGTTTGTCTAATCTACATTAAAGTAGCACCAAATAAACTGGTGGTTTGAACTTTGGTGCTAGGGTGATTTTTATTTTCGTAAGTGGAATGTAGGAAGTAAAAATATTAAAAACACTTTTAATGGCTTGGATCCAAGCACCCCCCCCCCTTCTCGATCCCTGCACCGATTATTATCATTATTATTTTAACCATAATGAACAAACAGATTTGAAATATATGCTTCCCAGATGTTGGGATGGTATGTCACATCTAAGCCCATCTAGAAGAATTCAAATCTTCTTGGGCGAGGACCGATAAACCCCCCACCATGGCGTCACGCCTTCGACACTCGCTTGTCGGCTTTCCACCGACGGTGTCTTCGCCTCCCAGCGCCCCCCCCCCCCCAACCTTATTTCAAAATCCTGGACCTTTTCCTGGGGAATCTCATCTCATACTTGATAATCTGGTGGTTTCTACTTTGACACTAGAGAGCCCTTTCTTTTCGTCAGTGAAATCTTGAAAATACAAAATGTTAAAAACACCACCTGTAATAAAGGGGCGTCACCAATCTCGGAGTAACGAGATGTTACCCCACACTTAGGAAATGAGCTGGTGGCTTTTACTTTGGTTCTTAAAGTAGAGTGGAGTATACTTTATTTCAGTGGAATTTGTTCAATACAAAATATTAAAAACATCACTAGCTGTAATGGGAATGGAATCCTTTAATGTCAAGAACAACAAGAAATTATTTCATAGTTACCATGTGACCTCGTGGTTTGTACTTCTGTCGAATAATGTCCATTATTTTTGTCAGTGGAAACTGAAAATTACAAAAGACTAAAACACCTTAAATGAAGCCTAATGACGAATTGACACTACAAATAAATCATTCACCAGGCATTCCCAAAATACATTTTCAAGGAATTAGTATAAACTAGACAAAAATTACTTGTGTAAAGGTCAATATAGTGGTTAAGTCGTACTTGCATACGTGTTGCCTTGATCCCAGTGTATTTGTTTCAGGTATGTAACCTAAAGATGTACGGCATGCACGTTATTCACCTATACATTTCAATTTGTGTAGTTTAATAACATCAGTCCATGATTGTTATTTTTCTCATCCCCTTCCCTGTCCACCAAAAGCAATAATCGAGACACATGACCGAATCTTCATAAGTTCATCTTGCATAAGTACCTTCTACTTGTAAGTTTCGATATACTTTGTTAATAATAAAATATTAATGAAGCATACAGTTTAGACAGAATAAATTGACATGTCGAATGATCTGTTTAAGGGATGCTCCGATTCGTAACTTAGCATATGTTTCCAATTACAAACTTTAGTAAAGAATATATACATATATATATATATATATATATATATATATATATATATATATATATATATAAAGCAATAATAACAAAAGATAACACTAAACTCCAACAAGTAGTAGTTGCATAAACGTGTATTTAACGTTTCAACCTGCCCTGAGGTCTTCGTCAGAATGATACGTAAACTTACAGTGTAGAAGGGACTTGCTTAGTGACAGAGTAGTGGGATAAGAAAGCCATATCTTTGTTAAGACCAGTTACATGGGAATTAAGCTTTAAAATCAACTGTTGTTCGTGTAGCTTTCTGCTTTCAGAATCGGGGGAACGATAAGACAACGGAGATCTCCGGGGGAATGATTGTTGGCATTGAAGTGAGATGCGACTGGAAAGCCTGGAGGATTATTTCTGATACTATGCTTATGGTTGTTGAATCAGGTTCTGAACCGATTGGCGGTCTCACCGACATAAATAGCCTCTGGGCACTTAGAGCAATACAGTATATACACAACATTGGGCGTGTTACAGCCTGCTTTGACCGGATAAAGTTTGGCTCGGTTTTGGAATTCAACTAATGGATTTATGTCAAAATGGTCGCAGATTTGGCATGGGAGTCTACGGCAGGGTATATTCCCTGGGGGAGGACTGGGTGTGGTACATACAAGCAACCGATGTAAATTAGGCGGTTGTTTCTTGGCTAGAACAGGGGGGCATGAGAAGGATAGAGGAAGGGATGGGTTGTTTTTTAGGAGCTTCCAATCGCATTTCACTTTCTGTAGGAAAGTGGTGGTAGAAGGGTTAAAACGGGTTACGAATGGAATGGGTTCGGTCTGTGTCGCTGAGTCCATCCTTCTCTGGCTTAACGCTGAATCGCGGAATATGCGGGAGGCTCGATTGATTTCTCTAGAAATTAGCTTGTAGGGGTACCCGCAGTCCAGTAGTGACTGAACGAAGTGTCTTACAGCTTTCTCGTAATCGGCATCGTCAGAACAGATACGCTTAAACCTGAGCAATTGACTTGAAAACTATAGATCTTTTAATGTGGGGAGGGTGGAAGCTGTTGTAGTTGAGGTAGGTGGGCCTATCTGTGGGCTTCCTGTACAGGGAGGTTTTAAGGCCTGATTGCGTAAGGCTTACCATAACATCCAGGAATGGAACTTTCTCGGTTGAAATTTCAACTGTGAACTTGATAGAAGGATGGGTGGAGTTTGCTTCATGTATGAAGTTGTCGAGAGTGGGGCGGCTATGGGGGGCCCCACTATATATATATATATATATATATATATATATATATATATATATATATATATATATATATATATATATATATATATATATATATATATATATATATATATATATATATATATATATATATATATATATATATATACATGATAACGAAACCCTGTGAATGTCGCAACCGACGGTTTCTCCCTGAGGTTCTTCAGGCGACTAAACGTAAATCAGGATTTGTACTCTGTACAGACCTAGTGTTTTTGGCTTGTATGGCTGAGTGGTTTTCTACCATGACGGCAAGTGGACACAATCTCAGATCTCTTATTGAGAAGGTTTTTAAGCCTTGTGTTTATAATGGCCAACTTCTCAGCCTTGCACAGATTGCATTGACCCGAGGAGTTAGGATGTGTGTTGGATTGTGTGATGATCCACCAAGATATAGTGTGTTGTTGTTTCCTATCTTTGAGTGACCAAATGTGCTTTGAGAGTTCAGTCTCATTTGCGTATGCCCTGTGTTTGAAAGATTTCGTGTGGTTGTAATACCGTTGCTTGAAGGGGCCTGCTGACATGCCAATGTATGAATGGGCGGTTCCGTTACTCATGACGTCGGCCCAGTAAACAATAGACTTGACCAAGCATTTCCCACTGAGGGGGCATTCATCTTTTACACGGCAGTTGCATGGTCTGTCTAGCGATGGTTGGTTTGACCTTGTATTGAGCCCTCTCGGCCGGTAAAGCTGGTAGTTATCTATATTTATATATATAGACATATATATATACATATATATATACATATATGTATACATATATACATATACAAGAAAGGAGATGCTACAATAATAGTATTGTCCGATGTACTTTCTTAATAATAGAATATCAATGAATTTAGCATACAACCTTGCATATGTTTTCAATTACAGGCTTATAGTAAAGGATATAAAAGAACTTCATGTAAGAGATTATATATCTGTCATATCATGATTATCAAGTGAGGTTGTGGTTTGTTCTGCGTAAGTAGTGCGTTGCTGAGCTTCCGAATCTGATAATTGAAAACATGCACATTTAAAATACGCAATAAAGAAAATGTTACAATAACAGTATTGTTCGATGTACTTTCTGAGTAATAAAATATCAATGTTTAGCAGACAACCTGGCATATGTTTTCAATTACAAGCTAATAGTAAAGGATTTAAAAGAAATTTAGGTATGAGATAATATCATGATTACCAATGTAATTGTCTCTTGTTCTGCGTAAATAGTAAAAGTTGCTGAGCTTCCGCAGAAGATATTTCTTTCTTTCTTTTTTTTTGGGGGGGGGGAGGTAGCGGGGCTGGGGTGGCGAGGAGTAATGACACTATCTAAGAGGAGCCCAACCATTGGATGGGGGGTAGCGTACATGGAAAACCTTTGGATGCAAATGCCCCTTAGATTGCAGAATATGGCACTTCCCAGACTCTTTGGACTTTCAGTGAGTTTCAGCTAACATTTTCTTTATTTAAATTTCGTTCTTTATTTCAAATACGTCATTTTGGAGGTTCAAGCAGGGGAGACAAGACACCTTAAAGGGGACTCCTAGTTCGATAATTGCGGAACCAAATTGAGGACGTCTCATATCAGTGGAATCACACAAACACATTTAAGAAATCATATTTATGGCACCACCTTATATTTTGGGATTACCATATTTTGTGGAACCTCACGAAACACACTTTGGAAAATTATTGTGCAGGGACCAAATATAAAATGGAGGACCACATTGACGTACTGGCAAGTTCGTGTCTTTGCACTCTTGTTTTTACACGAATTGTGGGCCAAATTGCAAGACACGATAAACAATCTTGCAAATATTGAAATACATAAAAAACAAGTATTCTGCAAATAAAATGAATGTCGGAAGACTCCTTTCTTACAGTGTAAGAAGCTGACCAAAAGTAATAAACACAGTGTATTTATCATTGTGTGTAGGGGTGTAAGAGGGTGGACGGGAGTGTGTGTGCGTGTGATATGCAGACAACTTTTGTGATTCTTTTTAGTTCTATGCATATATACGGATTATATTATGAATATATATTCAAATCCAGAAAAAAACGGTAGAAAGCCGTAAAGAAAGGTATCTGGAAGATATATCGAAATCTGTCAATTGCACTTTACTTCTAAAGCATCATATTTTTTTCTTTCTTCCTGAGGATCCAATAGAATGACTAGTCTCTATTACGATGTCTTTGCAAGCAAAGGAACCCTCGTAATTCAAGTAGTGATGATACTGTTGCATTTACTGCATACTAATTATTAATCATCTCATCTACTTTCTTATCATTCCAAAGATGAGGTCTGACCTGCGTTGCATTGATATACTCATAATGATATTTTAAGTTCTTCTGGACTTTTCATAATGAAGGAAAGGAAGCTCATCTTATCAAGAAAGGTGAATATTACATTGAGAAACAACTGATAGACTATACCTAACTGGCGGACTTACACAGTTAGGTACAAACTAATTTCCTGTGTTTTCTAAATGTGTTTTAAAACACATGTTGCTATAACAATATACCTGAATTATCTTTGTGGATGGATACTTTTGGAGTGGTATTTGGCAACATCCTAAATTATCCAATGTTTTTCCACTCTAATCGATTCCTGCTTATAAAGGGCCATTGGTGTGAACGATTATTAGACGTACCAAAGTTTCGAGGGAAACTACCGTTTGACAATCACGATTCATACGAACATGTCTTAATTAAAATCGTCTGCACTCTGCAAGTTACAGTCAAATCATTTTGTCTGCACTGTAAATCATGATTCTGAAGATTAATGAAGGCACCCAAGACAGAGTAATCATTAATGTAAAATATTCAAAGGCATACTACCGATCAACACTATTTCATATTAGAGTGTGAACCAAGAAATATGACAAGTTGGGGAAAATCTTAGGTCACTTTATTACACAACAATTAAATTATTTCATTTCACACTGTAATAGAGGATCAAGCCATAATCGGGTCGTACGTTGGATCTGGCAGATGTTCACCAATTATCGGTAAAACTCGAATAGATGCCGATGTTTGCAGATGTACAATTGCCTGAAAAACGTAACTGCACAGGGTGGGAGTGGGGGGGGGGGGCGTATTAATCCGTGAACAAGGATAGGAATTGAGAAATGCCCCATTCAGGGTATTACCTTGATACCTGTTCCTCGTTTATGAGATAAGGTCATCTCTAAGACATTCAAGTACAATGCAATTTTGTGACCTTTAACTTTGAACTTATGGCATAATTGCTGAATCTACCTATTACCCCAGGTATGTTTGAAGTTTATCCACAGATCGTCTGGGAGGGTATCGCACACATATTACCATGTATCAGCCAACAATCCAACCAAATTCACAGGAACGCTCACCCCTGATTCACCCGTATATATTCCATTCCCGTGGTACCTACCTGTCTCTTCCTGGTGATAGCAATGTTTTCCTTTACATGGAAACTTCTCAGCAAAGTCACATAATTCTGCAAGGTAAAATTAAATAAAGCAAAATTAAACAAAAGATTTCTGTTAAAAATATTATGATGTTAACTACCTCTTACACCAGGACCTATTGCCAGTACTAGTTATCTTTATTACTGGAGAGTACTACAACTCAATAAAAGTCAATTAACTTGCTGAATATGAAGAAAATTGAAGAAAATGGAACAAATAATTTAAGTATGGGCTTAATATGTCAAAATTTTTATTTTTAATATTCATTCAACATTTGCAGTAGAACCTTTGAAACAGGAAAATTTACTTTGCGCCATATATTTTTATTAAGTAACGGTTTTAAAGGCTCCACAATTCAAAATGAACAAATATGTGCCTCCTTTCAATTACATATCACCAAAAGAGCCAAAGAAAGAAATCACGTGATTCCGTCACTGCATACGACACGTAGTGCAGAATTCTTCATAACTGAAAAAAAAATATCTTTTTAAGTCATTATTGTTTGATATGTAAGTACTGGAAAAGTCTCTGCAGTGCTCATATTTTCATATAACAAACACTTCAGCTAACCAACACCCCGATGTCATAGTTTTAAATACACGTCGGTTTTCTACACGGAGGGGGGGGGGGGGGCGTGCTGTTAGGGGATCTCCTCCCCTCAAGTGAAAATTCCCTCCCCGTCCTTTCTGAAATACTGACCGTCCCTAAAAACACTATCCCACCCACTACAAAAGCCTAAAAACTCCTACCGGAGACACTGCTGATATAGGCTATACTGGCATTTCAAATAAAGCAAGAAAACGTCTCTAACTGGCGCCATTTTGTATCATTTAGCATGCATGTCAATTGTCAACATTTCTGAAGGTGAGGTTGAACAAATCCCTCAAACCTCTCCTTGGGCGTAGACGCTTCTCATGTCCCCGTCCCCCTCCCCTTGGAAACCTGTGGAAAACACTGCGTGTGTAACATGATATCCTCGGCATGTTTTGACTATGATCTGAAAAATAGTGCAAAAACTTAATTTAAAAGATACATTTGAACACCAATCTGATAATGGAAGGAAAGTCAGACCTCCTGTGATGAATTTCCTTGTATGATATTTGAGATAAAGTATACACAACTTTCAGAAGTAGATATCTGGAAAATGAAATGCGGTACTTCAAGCAGCAAATAAAACATTGTTATTATATTCCTCTGGAGGTGGAATCTGTCTGTATAACTGTAATATTTACAAAACTATAAGCGTGAAATAAGATTTTTTTATTGCTTTGTCATGATTGAGAAAGACAATACACTGTAAAATATGTCTGTAAATTTACAGAAAATAAAACAAAGCAAATTTACAGAAAATAAAACAAAGCAATAAATAAGAATTGCAGAAATTGTCTGGAAACTAATTACCAGAACATTTCTGTATTCCATTTGTATTTCTTTATTTTCCGTAAATTTACATTTTACAATTTACATTTTTAACAGTGTAGAAAGTACTCTCATATAGTTCCCAGCATTAACTCCTCAAAGTTACTATGGACATTTGGAAACTGTGCTTAACTATACAGATGGCCCTGTTGTTTGTAGAAGTTACAAAACTGATTAAGGTTAAGATTGTAAATAGGTACCAAAAGTAACACCATAGTAATGAATTTCAACGAGAGGACAAGGGTTATCTTGAAACAATCTCCTTTAAACGATTAGACAATTTTCAAAGAACTGAAAAAGCAGAATATTTAAACAACTAGTCATAACAACGAAAGGATATAGTAAAGAAAAAATCAATTGGTACGAGAATACCATTGCTTTCGTAGTTATATTAATTAATTTCATTTCATAATAAAACTATTAATTTGAATTAGACTTACTTCCGGCATCCGTGAAACCAAGAAAGATTAGATTGATTAGCACTAATTCAAAACTTTTCTTTTTCTTCATGCTTCTGGTATGTCTGTACAGTTGTATCGTCCTTGAGGTTGAGTTTAATATTATTTCCTTTTTCTCGAAAACAAAAATAGGTGTAACTAATGCTTGAAAAATAACTAGACAGGACTCAAGGTTGCGGTGTGAGATTCAAGGTTTGCTCATCTTATGCTATGGATTTGACATGGAGAAACATGTAAATTTACTATTGCATAAAGTCTTGATGAATAGCTCCGCCTTAAATTCAATGTTTTCAGAATTTCTCTCACCTGCTAGCGTAGATGATTGGTCGACCAAGGTGGATGTACTTTCATGCAGTTTTAAACAAGATAATGGTACATCTAATGTAGATGACATGGTTATTGTTAAATGGATATATTCGAAGGCCATCATAGCTGTTGTTATGATAAAATGGTAAAACCGAATTTCTTATCCATGGCTATCGCTTGGTCGGTTTCAATTGAAATAAAAAAAGAAAAAATACTTTGAAAGTTTTGTAGATGGCAAAATAAAATAATCATAAGTGAAATGTTACAATTTTGCGATGATGATAATACGTAGAGTAAACGGTTTTTACAACCTTTACTTGCATTTTTTTAAGTAGATATGTAATTCTTTCACTAATAACTTTGTGTTAAATTTTTCACCAACATTTGCTACATCGGATAATTCTATACGTTTTGTTTTGTATGTTCTTTGGTCTTCGAACCTTCAAATAAGGGATGATATCGCTAATATTCAATGTAAGTAAGAGGCTCATGCTACTTTGGTTCAACGACACATGCCGTGGTACTTAGAACTGTCATTGTACATAAAACCATCGTCTGTTCATTTTGTACCCACAAATTTAAATTATTTCCATTAAATTAAGGTAAGCTTAATCGGTTTTGTTTTGAAATGATATGTCTAGGAGTAATACACGAAATACATGATTTTGTACCATTTCCAAATGTTGTAACGTCATAATTTGTGGAATTTCCTCAATATAATGCTCCAAGCCATGCCCACACCCACGCGGTTTACGACAAAGCTATAGATCCTAAGAAAACCAATTTCTCTCTACGTAGCTACCTATAACACGCAGCTCCTATAAACGTGTGTAGCCGTGTAAACATATCTGTGACTTCAAGTACTAATGCTCTAAATTACGTAATTTTGGGGTGCAATGCACTTTTTTGCCGATAAGAATCAGTCTCATAAATTGATGATTTATGTCAAAAGTAAGGGAAGCATTAAATCAAACAAGTACTCAATTGGTGTGTAATATTATGAACATCACAAATCCAATTTAGCCAAATCTTCAAACACAACCCCAAATACTGCATAAAACGAAAACCCTACTGATACACAATGCGCCCACACACTGTAAGGTGCGCGATCGCACTGTGAGGTTTATGATCGCAACTTTTCGATATGAGGACAATTACAATCGGAAAGTGAGGCTAGAGGTAAATACATGCACAGATGCAATGAGATTGCACAGCTAGAATTGTTCTTTAATCAACAGTTTAACCTCCCTCCTTCCACCAACACCTTAATTAACAGTAAAGGTAATATTAATATTTTTTTGGTTGATGATTTATGGTCTGATCCTTTTTTTTCTTTCTACTTAAAGTTATATAAAAGAGCTACCATGAATTTGTGTTGTAAATGTTGGTAATCCCCTCCCCTGTAACTCATGCGTTGAACCGCCTTATCCCCTTATTATTTGATAATTTATTACACAATTGTATATTAACTATTCAGGCTTTAATATTTGCTGGATGAAAATAACATCTCAATAGTGACTCTCTTACGACCCTTACTAACACTGCAGAAACTCGAGACGGATTTAATGTTTAATGAGCTAACTGCATGCTGTCCTTGAAAGCCTATACCTGCACCTAATGCAGAATATCATTAACTGTTATTAATTTTTGCTTTTTTCTACTATTGTTTAGATTTTAACCTTTTTTTTCCTAAGCAGGATCCTCGGTTTTCATGGATTTACAGGCCGCACTTTTACGTCCTTTCTCAGTATTATTTTGTTTAATGCTGTTGCATGTTTTAATAGAAGTGTGATTAAAATGTAGTGTCCGCTTTGTGCATAGATAAAAATATTATGACCATGATTTATTCAGTTGGTTGGTTCTTGGTTTATTGTCTACAAAGACGTACTTTACCAGTTCTGCTGATCGCAAACGTTTACAAAGGCAAATTTATTCTCTTGTAGTCATGACAACATTAAATCAATAATGACTTAAACCGGTTGAAGCGCATGAGTACAAGAGAATAATAGCATGCGTTAGGTGAGGATAAGTCAGACTAAAAGCCAAACTTGATAAAGTAAATAAAATAAAAATTATAAATGCTGCATCCGCAACGTTTAAATCTCTCACACTATATAACCACAAGAGTGAAATTCACCCCAGAGTGCGCTCATTGCTCACTTTTAGTAAGAACGAATTTCACTCACAGTGGGAGTGAATATTCACTCCAAAGAAAGCTACATATGTACGAAGTATCGCTCTGTTGTGCTCTGTACCGCTCTATTTTTAGTGAATTTTCACTCCATTCCTTCTAAAGTTTACTCTTACTACAAGTGACTTCGCTTTTGTTTTTTAAAGTGAACGAGGTTGTCACTTTCATATAATGGAATCGGTGTAGTTCTAACTTCATAAAGCAATTCATTGGTTTTAAGGGCACACTGGGTAACGATGGAACAAAATGTGATTGTACAGGCTAAAGGTACTGGATAATATGTTTAGTTATTATACCAGGGAGCTGCTTTTTGTTTAGATGAGGGATGAAGGGATAAGGCTCTTCGAAGGTACGTTTGCACCTTCAAGGTCACACAGTAACCTGTCTTTTGTGTTGTTCTTGACAGTTCTACATAGGGCTCATACCGGATTAAAGACTAAATACATTATGGTATATATTTTCGTCTGCTTCAGTTACATTGGGTCGGGTAACAGGGAATCCGTTGCCAGTGATTGGGGGCCAATAATTATTCTGCCTCGGTGTCGCTCGGTGTCGCATATCACAGTATAACACTGTTTGCAGTATGTCAAAAGATGAAAAAGAACATAAATCTGGCTATTTCAGGAAACCTCAGGAAACTTCATAGATGTCAAATAATTAGGCTCCCGCCTTCTTCAGCTCATTTGCATATGATCTCTCATTGAGATAGAGACTAAATGCATTCATTTGTTTTTCAATGAAACAGCCGTTGTCGAGTTTTATGCCACTCACTTTTAAAATGTTGGCTGCTGCAAACCTACACATCAAAGCCAAACCTACACATCAAAGCTTATTCTGAACCAGTTACTTGTTTAAGGATTAGGTTACTTAAATGATGTTGATCTGTGAATGATATTGAAATGGAACCTCCGAATAAAGGATGAAAATACATTTGAGCCAACTGCAAGGCCGATCTTTGTTGATTTGGTAGGTCTTGAAGAATTAACAGTGATTAAATTTTCCGTTCTAGCTACTGTCTAAAAAACAGCTCCCTGATTATACAAACCATGATGCTTCACTGTGATTGGCTAAAACCTACAATCTTTTTATAAAATGAAAATTTGATTGGTCATGCCATCCTACCGTCATAGAGCAATGAATGTAAGAAACAATTCTACAACAACTTTAATTTCAGTCTTTCTTTCCTCAATTTTGTTGTCTAATTATGTAATTTTTGGTTGAGAACCAATAAACGGAGGAAACGACCACCCCCCAAAAAAGAAAAAGAAAAAATATACAACAACCTGTTGAGTTTTCTTATATGTACATAAATACGTAAACTTTAGCATCTTTATTGAAGGATTACAATCAATAGACTCAATTTCTCATTCGTTTTAGAAGCTCACAAGAGACCACAACTGCCTCTTAGATAGTCCGCTTTGTAATTTTAACTAATATTCTATTCACCTTCGCTATTGATCCTCTAAACGGAGGAGAATAAATTCACGTGTTCAACAGTTATGTTCCAGTCACTTATAGCTGTTATTTAAAAAACAACAACATTTACGTGAATAACAACAGCTATTGGAATGCCATTATGCAGCTCTCTCTATTGATGTCATGAACAATAAACATCTAAGTCTGACTGCTGCGTTGAGCTAAAACAATAATTGATCTCACTTTGCAATGGTTTAGATCATTCTTTCACAAATCACGTTTGTAATAATTGTATGCATCAAAGGTGTTGTTTCTATGAATATGCATATTATTCGGACACGTGTGCATAGTATACGGTGTTCGTCAAAAATGTATGAGGTTATGAACTTTCGATAGCTTATCATAAGCTGGTGTGATTAATTGGTTTTCTATTTTACATTTAATGGAGAAATTATATGATGCCGTCTGTGACTCTAACAGAACTAATTAAGCTTCTGTCAGACTAATTAAGTTTTATAATATATACCTATATGTATATATATATATTTTATTCATGATAGCCACTTTGTAAAGGTCATCAATACGTAATGGTGCCACGCTGTCAAAGAGATATTTGCTTTTCT
The DNA here is from genome assembly GCA_021234535.1 of Stichopus chloronotus. Lineage (NCBI taxonomy): Eukaryota > Metazoa > Echinodermata > Holothuroidea > Aspidochirotida > Stichopodidae > Stichopus > Stichopus chloronotus. The sequence goes on from CM037831.1 coordinate 26,727,372, forward strand.
TTTTGTTTTCTGCTCATTCGTTATGATCTTATGAAATACAAGATCACTCAGACCTGTTTAACCATGCATGGCTTAATGAAAATAATAACCCAAACTAACGATGTAAGAATCAAACACAAGCAGTGCTTGTTGGCAACACAGGCAATGCAGACAATAGTAAATATAACAAACAATATTAAATGTTAAAATAACTATTTACCCAAAATATGGTTTTCTGTGGAAAATACAAAAACAACTTCTTTCAACAATCTGTCTATCTATAAAGCTTGCAAAATATACTGACGTGAGGCTGAGATCAAGGAGTGCATGCGTTTTTAAGTTCACACTATGCCAGAAGCAATCTTTAAATGCGAACCATCTATTGTTATTTTTTAACTAATGCATGTGAGAACGAAGAATTCATAGCAGATTACAATATGCAATTTGCATATCAGTAATAGATCCAAAGGGGGCATAGGGCAATTCTCCCCCCCCCCCCCCTCCCTCGGCACGCCGTGAGAGATAGTCGTGTGTATTTTAATGATGAAAATCATTGTTTACATGTAAACAAAGATTCTAAAGTTTTAGGTTATGTGGTCATTACATGGTTAAGTTTCACATCTTAACAGTGTCATTTTAAAAAAAATCAATGGCGACATGAGAAACAATCCCACTTTACATGTAGTGAGTTTTCTCTGCCCCCTAATTTACATGTAGTGAGTTTTCTCTACCCCCTAATTTACATGTAGTGATTTTTCTCTACCCCCTAATTTAAACTTACATCTATCTTTGCCCCAAAGAATCCCGTTTTATCGGTCCCCTTTTTTTAAGTCACTCTCACTTGATAGTCAACGTTGTCAATATTTACGCTCTTTTCTGATAAATAGACGATTTTTCTTCTTTTTATTTTTATTTTGTTTTTTATTTTCTTGTTTCTTTGTATATCTTTGTATTTTCTGTTATAATAAATCCTGTTTAATGTAGATGCTCTTTGTGTAACCTCCATGAAGTTTTTTTTTGTGCCTGTTCCTGATTACTTTTCCATTTAAAATCTTTGTCATGCCTTTCCTTTATAGTGTTCCCCATCAGTGTTTAAGCCCCCCCCCCCCCAGTAAAAAATGACGGAAACCTGAAATAGCGACAGCCCCTAAAAAAAGTCTCTCACACTTCCACATAGAAGCCCTTTCCGCACAATTCCTACCACTGTACTACAATACCAACGTCAGCGAAGTCTTGCTAAAATTTCGACTTTGCATGCAGACTGTAAGCTATTAAAATTCATGTTTGCCAACGTAATCGACTAAACTCAATAACACGTAATATTTTTTCTTTGTTATACAAATATGCATATTTGTTAAGCCAGTCATCAAACGTTAAGTAAGACTCATAAATAGAGAGACCTTTGAACTTTGATGACACAAATATGCAGTTGTTTGCAGGTGTCAGGGTAGTCAGGGTATGTGTGTTAGGTACATACCAACACCTGCTTCGAAGGTTAAAAAAACCACGGAGATATTACAGCTGCATGGATAAGTTCAGCTGGGTCGAAAAAAAAACGGCAGTAGGAAACGGCCGCCATTTACAACAAAGCAATAAATCGTCATTAAGTAAAAATGAGTTTACATCATTTAGCGTCTCAATTATCTGGATATATCTCAATATTACTAGATTTGTTTTGAGCCTCTCCTCGAGATTGCGTGCCCCTTGTCTCTCTTCCTCTTAAAAGTCTGTGGTCAACATTGCTTTGTTTCCCATGGTTGCTGCTGTTTAATTAATTAAATCAACCTTTATCCTGTCGGTAGATACAACAAGAGAAAGTGTACTACAGGTGAAAGCCATCCACTTTCTTTTGAAAATTCCCGTGTCTCTATCCTTATGAAACACTCGTTGACCGTTGAGGAGGTTTTACTCGCAATCCAATGACACCTGAGCAAAATGGATGAAATTTGCTTCATCCCACTCTTGAATTTGATTTGATAATTATTTCAGAAGTTGGAGGAGACATGACTTTAACGTCTGAAAAGATGAAATTTCTCACAACCGTTTGTTTGAACAGGGAGGTGTCATTTAGACAGAAACGTAACGCGCTTTGAAGTAATCTTCGAAGCCGCCAATTATCACACAGTAGTCTGTCGTTTGTATCGTTGTTCCTGACATTTCTATAGAACTTATACAAGAAACAATATGTCCCTGGTTTGACCGCCATGATCAGCTTTTCCATAAATTTGAGCAAGTTATATTGAGTAACAGACTGAGAACTGTCGTGTAGTTTAAAAAAAAACTACAAGGTAATTACCCATTCTGTTTAAAGAGGCTCATTGAGTTGTTTTGTGAAATTCACTAAATTTGTTTAACCTATCAAGTTCCCTTCACACACTAACGACAAATGGTCGAACTAAGAGGATCCCAACTTTTACTTACAGGAGCAAATAAATGAGTGAGAAATTAACTATTTCCTTTGGTTTTAGAAAATTCATGACCAGACACTTTTCATATCAGTGCTATATTCATGTGCAGACAACAAGTGCAAGTAACAGTCGAAATTTGAGAATATAAACAGTTTTCATAACTATTAAATGTGAAACTTGACTAATTATGCAAATTGTAAGTATTGTCATGTGTTTGTACCCTTCAGAATCACCACAATCTTTATTGATGTCAACTCAATGAGCCCCTTTCAGGAGACTGATTTTCATGAAATTTAATGATTCCATCAAAAGTTAAAGCTGCCTGATGGGGATCTCTCTACCATTGTGGTATTGTGTCTTCCTTAACCAATTGTCATGGCTTAGAGTCACAGTTTTGTTTTGTTTTTTTTTGTCAGATAGCGGTCACTTATAAAAATTATTTCTGACGTAGAGCCACATTTCGTTTTACAGGATGGCTTGTCTTGTTTTTATGTATTTGTATGCTATGGTAGATCTGGTGAATTCTGTAAATGGATTTTGTCTTCCTCCTACCGTTACTGGTTTAACGTTTCCCTTGAATTAGTTTAAGTGTTCCCTCTGACGTCTATACTCGCATGCAGTGATGTTCTTAGTCATTAATGGAATCTTGAAAAAGCCAATTGGAAATAGTCTGGTTGATGGTTCTTTTCAAGTATTCATCAATTATGAAATGTAAAATTTTTAAGTCATTTGTCGTTTTTCTGTGCGTTTTCATCGTTCACCGTTAAGTGACATTTGCAGGTACATAGTATATTTGTGCGTCACCGTATTTGTATATATTATTCTTTGATAAACAAGTCTCTTTGAATGTATATTGCTTTGAAAAGTGAAGGATAACTTGGTGACAATTTAAAATTGGACATTGCAGCAACCGTAGTTACACGCAGCTTCTTCTCTTTCTCTTCAACTTCCTCTTTCTCCTTCAACATCAATTGTAAATGGTGCCTGCCCACTGAATACTTGTGTTAACCGAGAAAATGCTAAAACCCCTTTTCTCACGTGGCATGTTCTGCGAGACCTTTAGGCTACCAGCTTGTTTCTATTTGTCCACATATGGAGAGGACTACTTTTAACAATGGTGATTTATGTATTAATATTCCCCCCTGTGTCGAAGAATTTGAGAACGATTAGTCAAATAAGTCAAACTTCTGAAGTTTCTCGAGAACAATATCAATAGACCTTGAACGTCTGTTTCCGTTCATTTCAAGGACAAGATAGTGTCATTGACGTACTGTGTAAAAGGATCGAAGAAATATGTTGCCTCTATAAGTGGGTAACGTTACGTCGGTAACTTATACTTGAAAACATCCTCTGAAACAGGCTCACAGAAAAGTGCAGGTATTTTACCAAATTTCGTCATATAGACACAAATAGCTTGGAGTGTCATGTAAAGATATTATTTTGAAAAGATTTTTACCTGCTATGATTGCCCTACATCAATGAAGAAAAATTCTGCAGTAATTATCGCAAGGTGACGATAAAACGCCGCGCTGCCGATCGGCTTTCATATATACAGCTATTTTTCAATTGATATTGCACATAGGTTTACGGTAGGAGGTGATAGAACCTCCTATAGAACCTTCGGGAAACAAATGTTAGAATGTTTTCTCCATAACTTAAAAGTATGGAGCATGAGTAAGAAGCATGGGCAGACTGAGCAAAACGAGTAATTTGTTTTAACTTTTGCAAAAGAAAGAATCTGAAATTGAGTATTTGGAATACATGTTTGAATGGATGTATTAACTAGTTACTGTCTAACAGAATCATTCAGAAAGCCACATGTTGTTTTTTTTTTTAGTGAATAAACTCCATTGTTTATCGATCGGCGATACGGATGACGTACCGTCATCTATTCTGTTATATTATCTGAGGGGTAGAACTCGTCAAAGTATTGACCCCACCACCACCACCTTGATGTCCCTCAGAAGCCCCCCCCCCCCAGGCTTCGTAGTCATCCCCCAGCTGGAATCCACATGTTGTGGACGTTAAGTTTCAATTATCTGTAATTGGCGCCTTAAGTTAATTGATCTAACAACCTATTTTAACTAATATTCATATACATATATTTGACCTAATGTTGTCTCAATTCACCTCTCTGTAAGTTCATCAGTTCTGTACCAGATACTTGTTGTTGTGCCATTTGAACGTAATCTCCACCTTCTACAAACTTCCAGACTTTACAGATTTCCAGTCCTGTCTTGAAACCTAGGTTCTGTTCCCCCACTTTAAGTTTTGTAGCAAACTGTTAAAATTAGTAGACTGAAAGAAAGCTACATTTACTTAAAATTTACTTTAAGGGCAATTGAATTTTGTATGGTTTTGTTTTGCAAGGAAGCATTTTTTGATAATTATTCCAGAAGTTGGAGGAGACATGACTTTAACGTCTGAAAAGATGAAATTTCTCACAACCGTTTGTTTGAACAGGGAGGTGTCATTTAGACAGAAACGTAACGCGCTTTGAAGTAATCTTCGAAGCCGCCAATTATCACACAGTAGTCTGTCGTTTGTATCGTTGTTCCTGACATTTCTATAGAACTTATACAAGAAACAATACGTCCCTGGTTTGACCGCCATGATCAGCTTTTCTATAAATTTGAGCAAGTTATATTGAGTAACAGACTGAGAACTGTCGTGTAGTTTAAAAAACTACAAGGTAATTACCCATTCTGTTTAAAGAGGCTCATTGAGTTGTTTTGTGAAATTCATTAAATTTGTTTAACCTATCAAGTTTCAAATTTTGTATGGTTTTGTTTTGCAAGGAAGCATTTTATTTTTCATCTTTGCAATCATTGATATCACTTACCGACGTGAAAACCAGTAATTACGTAATAAATAATGAAGACCCAACAAGAGAAACAACGACACTGCGCAACACACTACGTCATCGTGTTTCATTTACATCATCAACATCAAGTTTTGAAAAAGCCATTATCTCAAAAACAGAAATGGATAGAAATACAACGGATTTTCATTCAGGCTTTCACTCTGCGACATTTTTGTGAAGACAGCTCTTTTCTCGATGCACGTGAAACTACCTTCTTAATAAACTCTTGAACGAACCAACTCGAAACTTTGCTGGCTAATTGAGCTATTCAAGTATCCATCAATCAACTACAACAAAACAAAGTAAAATTTGTAAGTTATCATTTATAATATTTTATTCATTGAACGTGACATTTGCCGCTGTTGGTGAGTGCGGTATCTTTTCGTAATACACTTGTGATCTTTCCCTCAACGTGTCCAGTCACTTTTCATACTTCTTTAAAAATTTAAGGATAACTTGGTGTCATTACAAAATTTTACCTATCAGCAAACATATAAAAACCAGCCATAGTAGTTACACGCAAGCTCATCAAATGCAACTTTCTGTTAGTCTCATATTGTACAACTCTGTTAATCCTTGAAGTCATCGTGAAAGTGGTGTATTTTGAAATTGAAACATAATCAACTACGCGGATGATGGGATTTCGCTGTGTGAAATTAAACCAAATACTCACATCTTTCAAGTAAACACGCCTGGATCGCAGAGGTCGGACATCTCCTCTCGGTGACAATATAATCGTTTTGAAGAGAACCATAATCAGTCAACTGTCCCTGGTCTTGGTCATGGAGTCAGTTTACAATTCCACCGCCATTTCTCTTCGAGTCACAACACTGGGTGCTTTTGTGTACATAACAGTGTATACATTCATCAGTGTTATGAGTGTTTTGGGGAATTCGATTGTTATTTACTCCTTTCTGAAATATAAAGCTGTGCGAAAAGTGATGAATAACTACTTTTTGTTTGGACTGGCAATAGTGGATCTCTTGATTGGTTTAGTAGCGATACCTCCAGCTGTCTATAACCGTTTGGTGATTAGCGATCTGACATGTCGCGCCTTTACACGGTCATTACTTTTCACTCCTGTGTACATATTAGGTACAGCTACCACATATCATGTCATGGCGTTGACGGCGGATCGATATATAGCGATTACCCAACCGTTTAAATACACTACCTTAATGACACAGAAGAAAATCATTGTAACTTTTATTTTTATATGGTGTTTGGCGGTTGTATACGGTTGCCTGCCGGTATTAAATGTCGGTGGAGACGCTGACCAGTGGGTATGTGAGCTTCAACAGTACAAAGCACACACTGTTACGATCCACGTGTTAATTGCGGCTTCTTCTGTACCTATATTCTTAACTTTAATGATATGTATATACATTAGAATCTATTACATAGCATTCATAAAATCTTCCTTGGCGAGGAATGAGACCATAGGTTCAAACGGGATTAGTCTTGCTCAGAGGGCTGGACGTAAACGAGCAACAGTAACTTCAGGAATTGTACTGATCACTCACGCAGTATGTTGGCTTCCAGCGTGTGCTAAATTTATCCTTGAGACTTATTACGCGACTGACGTCAAGAGATTACTAATTTTACAAACTGCCACCGAAATGTTGGCCTACTCTAATTCTTTTATCAATCCTATCATCTATGCATGGAGAAATCCTCATTTTCGGCGTTCATACGGTGCGATCTTGAAGAGCGTGCTCTGTTGTAACAATGGAGACAGTTCCAAAAAGAAAACCGATTTATCGACCATTTCATCAACGACAAGAGAAACAAGAATATAATTGGCAGTATCGCGGTTTAACATCAGGTATTCAACCTAGACATATGTGTATGTCACATTATAAATTTGTATTACATTGTATTCGAACACATGACGACAAAGTAATTTCTCTGACGATGAGTAATTTCAAATTACATTAAGTTCACAATGTAGTCGTTTTCTTACCTCTTGTGTTTCCTTGGAAAGAATTGACCACTGAAGAAAATTGATATTTCATAACAATTAGGAATATTTTTCGCTGTTTATCGGTAAAAATCAAATCTCACTCGCATGTTCGGTTTGATGCTATGAATTTTTAAAAAAATTACTTATTTCAAAAATGGTACATTGTGCAATTGGGAACATGTGTTGTCACCGATGCGCAACTCCATGAATGTCCATTGTATTCTTTGTAATTTTGCGCTGTCTTAGAAACATGTCAATAGTTTAAGATTTGTGACCTTAATTTCTACAATATTTCAAGTTAAATCTACGATATACCCAATCTGCATTTTACCGGATGTCAAATTCAAAGGTTAAATAATGACTTCAAAGAAGACAGCTTGCAATAATTTGCCGCGGACTGTTACATGTCACTTTGACAACCTTGAGGCAATTGGAAATCGTTCTAACCCAGAGAAGTCTTTCTTCAAACAGTAATATCTTGAATTAGGAACAAGATATTGACAAGGGGTTTGGAACGACTGTGGTTTAAAATTGCTTTCTTTCATTTAAGAATTTACTCAATTGTCAGTAAAATATGTCTTTAAGTTTCCCAGTTTCCAATTCCCGAAACACTATCCGCTCAAAAGTGAATCACTCATTACAAAACTGCATTACTAACAACTAATAAAAATATATATCATTCATCAAACTATGTCAGTGATCAAAGTGATAAAATGTAATATATCGTCATTAAAGTTATTTTAAAGGCAGTAGCTCATCATCCAAAGCTATATTTTTGGCTTCCGGAAAGCAAAGTTCTCAACTGGTTCTAAGTTACAGTGCTCTCTGATTGAAATCAAATTCAAAAGATGCAGAGTAGCTCATATTACACAGCGTGCACAGGGATCCATTGTTTTGATTACACATGTGGAGGAATTTAAGACAGGCTGAGGAAAGAACTAGATACAAGTGGTTTTGAGAATTGAAACCGTCTGGGCTGATGAGTTTTTGTCTTAAATGTCCTTAATGTTTTTAGATGCCAATCATGTTTCAACTACACCGGGTAATACGGGTATGAATATACTAAACTTAAAAATCACATAACAATGTAACATCGACAACTTGGTATAGATTGCACAGCGATTGCTATTCATCAAGTTACGGTTTATCGTTCACATGTGTCAATGTGCTATGATAAAATATTCCGTGTGTTGGTGTATAAATATAGGTAGCAAAGACTAAATCACATGTGTCCATTAAATGGGTGAGAGTGCCTTTGATACGAACCTAATATATAAAAGAAACGTGGTCCGATATTTCGAGGCCATACCTTTTCCTCAGAGACTTGCAGTAATAGAGCAAGCGGTATACGTCTCCTACAACGTGAACTTAGAGAGACATATCAATATAAATTGTTGTCTAGAGATGATCATTCTACGCCACCGTACTCAAACAGGTCATACAAAGTTCAGTCTTCCGGTGTTTACCAGAGTTTATTGACCTTTTCTTTATTCCTTTAGACGGTCAGATTAGACAAGGTAATGCATTAAAAATAGAAAACTCAGACACTGCTCCGTGGAAAGATTTCGTAATGCTTAGCTGGTTGGTAGATCATGGATAGCAACGATTTACATATAATGGCGTAGACAATCGTTTGCTCTATGAAAGGTCAACGCTGTTTTTCTTTGGCAAAAACTTTCTTGGTACGCAACGCCCCAAAGGTGGCGTTTCGCGCTGAGATAGTAAAACGTGAACTAATTCATCTCCCTAGAAGCCTGCTGCTCATTGAAGAATCCGTATATGGGTAAATTTTGTTGAGTTTTAGATTTAAATCATGTGGAGGAAGTGTATGTGTGTGTTGGGGCCGTAAGGGCACTTGTACACCCGTATAACTAGCATAGATACATTGCAAACATTTCTCCCTCCTTCTATTGGCGATTCGGAATATGTTACTTCTATTAAACGAAACATCCGGCGTCGGATATATATCCTATGACATCACCTTTGATAACAATCAACATGTCAACAAAACTATGCTGTAATATTTTCTTGACAAAATGATTCTTTTTATGGTCTCGGTTAAAATATCACTTCATAAACTCTATAGAAAACAAGAAAGCCCAAAGGCATTGTAGTTTCGATTATGAAGATTTTGAATATTTCATAAGGTGAAGATATGTTGACTACAAATGATCTTCGACCGCTGCAAAAATCAATAGGTTTCTTGCACTCTGTAAGGTGTATCTATAAATCAAATATGAGATCTATGCAAGCTTCTCTTTTTGAGATACTGCATTCCCATGGTTTTCCAAATTAACGAAAGTTAACCCAGAATGACCTTTGGCCTCCACAGTAAGCAGTAGGCGACTTAATAAGACACAGCTACATGAGAGATATCGGATCTGTGCACACTTTCTTTCCTGAGATGTCAATGCTTCAACAATTTGACGCCTTGATCCGAAATCACCTTTGGCCTCCTCCAAAAGCAATACACTCCTTGTACTCAATAGGATACACACATATATACCAAGTATGACATTTGTCCATACTACTCTTCCTGAGATACTGTACTTCAAAGTTTCCATAATTTGACACCTGTTGACCACAAATACCTTTAAACCCCACCAATAACCATAGGCTACTTGTAATCAATAAGATCCACTACATATCACATATTAGATCTGTCCAAAGTTCCACTCTTGAAATATTGTATTTACAAAGTTTCCCTGTTTGACCCCAGTTGACCTTTGACTTCCTTCTTAAACAAAAACTTATTGTACTTATTAGGGTGCACCTACTTATCAGATATGAGATCCATCCAAGCTTCTCTTCTTCTTTACAAGGTTTTCACAATTTTCACGGACGGTTGACTACAAATGACCTTTTAGCCCCACCAAGAACAATAGGCTTCTTCCACTTATAGTCAGGCAGCATAGCGACATATTTTCATCAGATGCGGACACGCCGGACAAAAGCGCCAAAATTGGCATGTGACATCCTTGGAGCACTACTATTCAGAATGGAAGGGTTGCCAAAATTTTGTGGAACATCTATGGCCAATAGAGGGCGTTTTTCAAAATGGCCGACATTTACCCCAGTATGTGTGTTTTTACGAACGAAAATAGCTCAGAATACTGACAAGGCACATCTTGGATCCAACATGCATGCCACAATCATCAGCATTACTCTGAGGGAGGGGGATGTTTGGGTCTGGGTAATGTACCTGGTGGCAGGAAGGTCCCCAGGGCTAGGGAGGGTAAGAGAGGGTCGGAAGGATAACACACCTGTCCATACTTCCCTTTTACATTAAGGGTGACTATATTCACTTCATTAAAAATAAAAGATGAAGTATAGCATCTTAAATTACCAGACTGTTTCCTCCTGCAAGGAAGATAACTTTTAAAGGCAATGTTTTAGATGCTATAGCGCCCTCTATTTATATTACTTTGACCAAATCATATGGCATCATCATATTTTACATGAAAGTTACTTCATTCAAGGCAAGCACAAGAAAATTCACCTAGATTCTGGAGAAAAGCATCTGATTCACCACACGAGTAAGGTAATTTTGTTTTTTGTATTATGCTAAGCCTAAAGTTTAAGTGATTGTTCCAATGTTACCAATAAAGATGATCTCCTTTGGATCAGTAAACCTAGCCTAACACTAACCTAACACTAGTCCAACACTAGCCTAGCATTAGCCTAGTCTTTGCCTAGCCATGTTCCTCAGAAACCGCAAACCAGGAGGCACAAAATAAAGAGAAAATGTGGTTGGAACATGGTCAATGTTTATTTGGGAAAGTCAAAATTGGACAAATGGGACTTTGCGGCATGGGCAGCATTTCATGCGTCTCTGCAAGAAAACTCTCCTGATGAGAAGAAGGCGCTTACCCAGCTTCTACCTCTTTTCTACGAGAAGGCAGCTACAGCCACCATGATCAAGCACGGAATGGATGTGATTCTTCAAGCTACACAGTTTCTCAACCCTGGTCAGATTCCTGTTATTGCAGTGGATGCACCACTATTTGCTCTAGGAAAGTATGTTCAGTGGCAGTGGCCTAATACCCATGGTGAAAATAGTTACACGTTGATGTTCGGGGGCCTTCATATTGAGATGACGATATGGAATACATTGGGTGACTATTTAGAAGAGTCTGGATGGACCACTGCACTAACAAATGCTGGTATTGCTTCTTCGGGTAGGGCTAATTCATTTCTCAAAGTCTCCCATCTCACTAGGACTAGACACGCTCATCAGGTCAGTGCGCTTGCTCTAGCTAAGCTCCAACAGGATGCATTCATGCAGAATGGGGGGTCTTACAGTGAAAAAGACAAATTAGCCTGGAAACAGGACATGATTGAGAAGAGTCCAACATTTCAGTATTGGGATACAATTCTAAATACAGAGATTATGGGCCTCATTTTTATCAGAACTCATCGGGAACGCGGCTTTCGTCTCTATGTAGAAGCTCTCAAAGCTGTTACCCCGTGGTTTTTCGCATTAGACCACCAGAACTATGCCAGATGGATGCCAATTCTTATCCGTGATATGGAGAACCTTCCCTATCCATTCACAAAGAATTTGAAGAGCATGGAAACTGGGTTGTCAATTAGACTAATAATCGATTCTCAGCAATGCCAATAGATCAAGCGCATGAACAAAACAACGAACTCGTTAAGGGTTTAGGTGGAGCAATTCGCTTAACTGAGGACCCATCAGCTTTCCAGAAGTGGATGGTATCAGGGCCCGAGCAAGCACGACTTCTCGAAGAATTCGAGAGAGAGTATATCTGTCCATCTGAAGAACAGAACTTACACTATGAAGAAGGATTTCAAGCACAACAAACCTTCACAGAACAAGTACAAACTCTCGTGCAAACTATCTCTGATATGGGGAATCCATTCTTGGATAACATTCCTGAACTCCTTGCCTTGGATACACGTAATATAATGGATGAGTCTGTAGTAAACACAGTGCGGACGATCAAGACCCTAGGCGAAGATCAGTAAAATGACTACTACAAAACTGTTGTCAAAAATTGTACACATTCTATACATGATCCAATTAAGAAGAATTCTCTTGCCCTCTTCAGATGTCCGTCATCAAAAAAGCAGTCCAAACAGGCGGGGAAGATTGCAATGCTGAAGGATGATGTTGCATTATTTTCAAGGTTGTATGTTGTGATGCAACATAGAGAAGGTGATATGAATCAGTTTTTCCAACACGAGAATCACCCTTTTTCACCTTCTCTCTCAGACAATGGGAAACTGCGCTTTGCCAAGAAATCTGATTTACTATCTAAGTTGGAACAGACAAATCAGAATGACCAACCGAGTTCTTTCGATGTGAAAGTTCTTGATGGTGCTGCTGTCATGCACTTACTCTCCACCAATAACGTTTCCACATTCGATGAATATGCGGACAAAGTATTTGTGCCCTACATAAAGGCGCAGTTAGATAACTCCAAGAGAGTGGATGTTGTATGGGATACTTACGTCAACACGAGTATTAAAGAGTCTACACGGGAGAAGCGTGGCAAAGGCACACGACGGAAAGTAGAGGGCAAAAATGCGATCCCAGGCAATTGGAAAGAATTTCTACGTGACTCTAAAAATAAACAGGGACTATTTGCATTCCTCACTGATAAGATTGCTATGACAACCTGCCCAGATGATAGGGAAATTTTCATTACCTCTGGAAGAAGTGTCATTGGTGCAGACTGCATACACGGCATGTCGGAATGCGACCACGAGGAGGCAGATAACCGAATAATGGTTCACCTACAAGATGCTCTGGAAAGTGGATCCATTGTCTGCCAGGTACGCACTGTGGATACTGATGTTATTGTAATTTTCATCGACAAGTTTCATCACCTGCTGACCTTGAACCCAGATGCTGACATTTGGGTTGCGTTCGGTACAGGCAAACATTTTTCCTACTTCCATGTCAACCAAATCTGTATGGCAATTGGGGAAGACACATCTAGAGCACTTCCTGTTTTCCACAGTTTCACTGGATGTGATACCACATCGGCTTTCTACTGTAAGGGTAAAAACGTGGCATGGGATGCCTGGAAATGCTACCCTGCTGTGACTCAAGCGTTTTCCTACATGGCAATGAATCCATATGCCAGGCTGGAGACAGAAACCCAGCACTTCAAACTCCTGGAACGCTTTGTTGTTGTTCTTTATGACAAGACCAGTAATCTTGAGTCCATTAATGAGGCGAGAAGAGAGCTGTTCTGCCAAAAGAACAGACCCATGGAGAACACACCTCCCACACAGGACGCTCTTTTACAACATTCAAAACGTGCCGCGTTTCAAGCAGGTATATGGACCACCAGCGACTTGGCTACACAGGGGAGTCCTACTCCAGAGTGGTGGGGATGGACTCGGTGTGGAGACAATCAGCCATGGGTTCCAGTGTGGATTACTCAACCGATAACATCCAAGGCATGCAGTGAACTTGTAAAGCGTGGATGTAAGAGCAACCGGACGCGTGGATGTGGTGGTAGGTGTGCATGCAAACGAGCTCACTGGAGGTGCACTGAGTTGTGTAGCTACAACTGTGACAAGCGAGTATCCAGGGAATAATACTTAGGTAAAGAGGTCAAATCATCTATATTGTTAAATAGATGCTCTTGATCAGTTAGAGTTCCTAGCACAATCTATAGAATCTATGTGTTGTCAGGAGTCTCCTATGCATATATGTTTAGTACCGGTGTAGTGAATTTTTCTATGGGAGGGTGAGGGTAGTTTTCTGCCATAAAAGCAGACATACTATCTATGTACTATTTTGCAGGACTATACATGGAGATGAGCTACTTTTGTTATTAAATTGTGTAGTGAGTTAGTTGTGTAGTAAGTTGTGTAGTTATATGCATACTTTTCAAAATTCACCTCAACAGGAAATCGTTTCACCAATTTTCGCTATTGGCTGAGTTTTTAAGAGGCTGTACCCTCTAGATCCACTCTTCTACCGCCCTTGTTGTAGGTCACGTTCCAGTTCACCTTCACAGGGAGTAACAATATATATATCAGACAATATGTACAATAGTTACCATCTCAATGAGTTTGGACCGGTCATTAGAAGAGCGCCCTCACTTTGAAATGAACTGCATATGTGACAATATTCTGTGGTTGTACACTCCTGACAATGGACACATCCTATTTTGACCAGCAACATTACTTAAGTGACTTCGTTAAGTCAAAATCCTAAAATTTCATTATTTCAGCGGCCATTTTGAAAAAACGCCCTCTATTTTCTAAAACATACATCCAAATTTTGGCAACCCTTCCAAAATGTATTTTGTATGACCCAAGGAGCTACCAAAATAAATTTGGTGCTTTTGTCCAGAGTGTCCACATTAAGTCGCTAAGCTGCCTGACTATTAACAAGGTTCACCTACATACCACTTATCAGCTCTGTCCAAGCTTCCTTCGTAAGGTATCGTGTTTACAAAGATTTCACAATTTGATCCTTGTTGACCACAAATGACCTTTGGCCTCCAGGAAAAACAATAGGCTTCTTGTACTCAATAAGGTGCACCTACATTACAAATATGAGATCTGTCCAAGCTTCTCTTCTGGTGATGTTGTGTTTACAAGGTATAGGCGTTACAAGCATACACACACACACAGGCACACAAAGATACCATCACACACGCACACACACATACCATCACACACGCACACCATCATGAATGCAAATGTTACAATGATCATCGAAATCAGTGATGTAATGTAACATGGCATCATCTTCTTCTTGTTTTGTTGTTGTAGTTATTATTGTTACTATTATCATAATTATTATTATTATCATTATTATTATAATACTGCCTGGTAAACTCATCCTCCAACATCAATCTTAAATGGTGCCTGCCTTCTGAAAACTTTTGTTAACCGAGAAAATGCTAAAACCCCTTTTCTCACGTGACATGTTCTGCGAGACCTTTAGGCTACCAGCATGTTTCTGTTTGTCCACATTTGGAGAGGACTACTTCTAACAATGGTGATTTATGTTTTAATATTACCCTCTGTCGCGGAATTTGAGAACAATTAAAAGCAAGTCACACTTCTGAAGTTTCTCGAGAGCAATATCAATAGACCTTGAACGTGTGTTTCCGTTCATTTCAAGTGTCAAATAGTGCCATTGACATACTGTAGGAAAGGATCGAAGAAGAAAGTTGCCTCGATAAGTAGGTACCGTTACGTCGGTAACTTGAATACTTGAAAACATCCTCTGAAACAGGCTCACAGAAAAGTGCAGGTATTTTACCAAATTTCGTCATATAGACTCAAATAGCTTGGAGTGTCATGTAAAGATATTATTTCTAAAAGGTTTTACCTGCTTTGATTGCCCTACATCAATGAAGAAAAATTCTGCAATACTTTTCGCAAGGTGACGATAAAATGCCACCCTGCAGACCGCTTTTCATACATACAGGCTAAAGCTATTTTTCGATTGATATTGCACATACGATATGAGGTACATAGAACCTTCAGTACACAAATGTTAAGAATGTTTTCTCCATAACTTATAAAAGTATGGAGCTGGAGTAAGAAGCATGGGCAGACTGAGCAAAACGAGTAATTTGTTTTAACTTTTGCAAGAGATTGAATCTGGAATCGAGTATTTGGAATACATGTTTGAATGGATGTATTAACTAGTTACTGTCTAACAGAATCATTCAGAAAGCCACATGTTTTTTTTTTTTTATGTGAATAAGTTCCATTATTTATTGATTGGGGTTCGGCTGACGTACCGTCATCTATTCTGTTATATTATCTGAGGGGTAGAACTCGTCAAAGTATTGACCCCACCACCACCACCTTGATGTCCCTCAGAAGCCCCCCCCCCCAGGCTTCGTAGTCATCCCCCAGCTGGAATCCACATGTTGTGGACGTTAAGTTTCAATTATCTGTAATTGGCGCCTTAAGTTAATTGATCTAACAACCTATTTTAACTAATATTCATATACATATATTTGACCTAATGTTGTCTCAATTCACCTCTCTGTAAGTTCATCAGTTCTATACCAGATACTTGTTGTTGTGCCATTTGAATGTAATCTCCACCTTCTACAAACTTCCAGACTTTACAGATTTCCAGTCCTGTCTTGAAACCTAGGTTCTATTACCCCACTTTAAGTTTTGTAGCAACCTGTTAAAATTAGCAGACTAAACGAAGGCTACATATTTATTATTATTTATTACTGTTACAGTATTATTTCAAATTTACTTCAAGGACAATCGAGAATTTTATATGCCCCGGGGCTTTTGTGTCGGAAGGAAGCATTTTATTTTTCATCTTTACAATCACTGATATCACTTACCGACTTGAAAACCAGTAATTAATATAAATAATAAAGATCCAACAAGAGAAATACCGACACTGCGCAACACTCTACGTCATCGTGTTGCATTTACATCATCAACATCAAGTTTTGAAAAAGCCATTATCTCAAAAACAGAAATGGATAGAAACACAACGGATTTTCATTCAGGCTTTCACTCAGCGACCTTTTTGTGGAGCCAGCCCTTTTCTCGATGCACGTGAAACTACCTTCTTAATAAACTCTTGAACGAACCAACTCGAAACTTGCTGGCTAATTGAGCTATTCAAGTATCCATCAATCAACTACAAAAACACAAAGTAAAATTTGCAAATTATCATTTACAATATTTTTATTCATCCTACTTGACATTTGCCGCTGTTGGTGAGTACGGTATCTTTTCGTAATACACTTGTGATCTCTCCCTGAACTTGTCCACTCACTTTGAATATTTCTTTGAAAATTTAAGGATAACTTGTTATCATTGAAAAATTTTACCTATCAGCAGCATATAAAAACCAGCCATAGTAGTTACGCGCAATTTAACCAAATGTAACTTCTTGTGAGTCTCACATTGAACAACTCTGTTAGGATAATCCATGAATCCATCGGAGTAGTGGTGTATTTTGGAATTGAAACATAATCAACTACGCGGATGCTGGGATTTCGCTGTGTGAAATTAAACCAAATACTCACATCTTTCAAGTAAACACGCCTGGATCGCAGAGGTCGGACATCTCCTCTCGGTGACAATATAATTGTTTTGAAGAGAACCAAAATCAGTCAACTGTCCCTGGTCTTGGTCATGGAGTCAGTTTACAATTCCACCGCCATTACTCTACGAGTCACAACACTGGGTGCTTTTGTGTACATAACATTGTATACATTCATCAGTGATATGAGTGTTTTCGGGAATTCGATTGTTATATATTCCTTTATGAAATATAAAGCTGTACGAAAAGTGATGAATAACTACTTTTTGTTTGGACTGGCAATAATGGATCTCTTGATTGGTTTAGTAGCGATACCTCCAGCTGTCTATAACCGTTTGGTGATTAGCAATCTGACATGTCGCGCCTTTACACGGTCATTACTTTTCACTCCTGTGTACATATTAGGTACAGCTACCACATTTCATATCATGATGTTGACGGCGGATCGATATATAGCGATTACCCAACCGTTGAAATACACTACCATAATGACACAGAGGAAAATCATCGTAATTTTTATCTGTATGTGGTGTGTGGCCGTTGTATACGGTTGCCTGCCGGTATTAAATGTCGGTGGAGATGCTGACCAGTGGGTTTGTGAGCTTCAACAGTACGAAGCACACAGCGTAACAATCCATGTGTTATTTGCGGCTTCTTTTATACCTATATTCTTAACTTTAATGATATGTATATACATTAGAATCTATTACATAGCATTCATAAAATCTTCCTTGGCGAGGAATGAGACCATAGGGTCAAACGGGATTAGTCTTGCTCAGAGGGCTGGACGTAAACGAGCAACAGTAACTTCAGGAATTGTACTGATCACTCACGCAGTATGTTGGCTTCCAGCGTGTGCTAAATTTATCCTTGAGACTTATTACGTAACTGACCTTAAGCGATTACTAATATTACAAACTACCACCGAAGTGTTGGCCTACTCTAATTCTTTTATCAATCCTATCATCTATGCATGGAGAAATCCTCATTTTCGGCGTTCATACGGTGCGATCTTGAAGAGCGTGCTCTGTTGTAACAATGGAGACAGTTCCAAAAAGAAAACCGAATTATCGACCATTTCATCAACAACAAGAGAAACAAGAATATAATCGGAAGTATCGCGGTTTAACATCAGGTATTCAACCTAGACATATGCGTTTGTCACATCATAAATTTGTATTACATTGTATTCGAACATATGACGACAAAGTAATTTATCTGACTATATCAAGTTCACCATATAGTCATTTTCTCACCTCTGGTGTTTTCTTTGGAAAGGATTGACAGCTGAAGAAAATTGATATTTCGTAACAATTTGGGATATTTTTCTATGTTATCTCCCTTTCTCTCGTAAAACCCGTTTCCTCTTGTTAGCGAAAAGTGAGCTTGTGGTACATTGCAAACATGTCATGGTCAGTGAATTGCAATGAGGAACTGTTACATCTTTGATACGAAACACCAAGCGTATACAATTCTCAATCGCACCACCAACGAGAGCAAGTCATCATGTCAACAAAACCAAGCTGTAACATATTTTCTTGCCGAAATTATTCTTTTAGTAATCTCGCTTACAATGTAAGTACAAAAACTCTAAAAAAAGTGATGTAACTACACGGTGCCAATGGTCCATGGTGTAATAGAGCCTTTGAAAGTAATATGAGATCTGAATGTTACGCAATATTTGCTACATACGAGTATATAACATATGATACAATGCATAACCTTATAAATACAATATGAATGAATGTAGCTGTCTGTAGTAATGTCCTATGAAACAACGATTTCGTTCATTTACCTCAATTTTCCTTTCAGGTTTTTGCCTATTTCTATCCATTTGTCTTTGCTTTAATTAGTTGTCACATATGAGATTACAAAGACTAGCTTTATCGGTCAGGGATGGATGTCCATTACTACATTTGCTATTGGCTAGTTCTAAAGTAGTGGCGAGCGATTTTACTACAAAAGCCGATGATTTTTTTCCCTACATTATCGGTTAGTTTACTGCATAGCTGGTCGATTGTGCTACATTAGCCGTTGATATACATTTCCTCCGATATGCTTCACCTGGGATTGTAACAACACATAAATATTGTTCTTCGGTTAAATTTTAAATCAACGATGTTAATATGTAGCGTGCTATTGTTACTTTTAAATAGACTAACATGACATACAAATAAAATATTTTTAATCATTGTTAAACTGTCTCAGTCACCGGTAATCATCACGAATGGCGGCATCTCCTCAAAACAAGTCATGCGTGAAAGGAGTTAAGACATATGCATCATTTGAATTTTTGAAAGTTGCGGTGAAAAAAAATAACGAGCTACAAATAATTGAATATATTTCTTTAAGATTTTTTTTTTCTTGAAAAGAAGACTGCACCTCTGCCTTATTAGGATTGATCTTTCATTTTGCGTCCAGAGAATATTGGTTTGAAAAATATGACTGAGCTCTGTAAAACAAACACAATATTTCCTTTAAGCAAGCAGACTCACTTTTTATGAGTGGTAATTATCCAAGAAAGTATATCACTTCAAGTAAAACCCGATCAAAGATTGGTGAACATTTTGAGTTCTTGTTTTGTGTCTGTTTATTATTTACACACGTCCTAAAGGAGTTGAAATATACAAAGAAAATTGCAAACAATGCCAAAAATAAATTTAAAAAAATAAAGACTCTGAATGTAATAGATGCACAGTCGCAATCTTGAAAAGAACACAGACAGACAAACCAATGAAAATACAAAATAAGAATATAAACGAAATTAATATAAAAGGAAATCATAAAGAAACAGTAAAATCAAAAATAGACGCAGAACTACCGATTGCTAAATAGCAGTTAATTGTCGATATACTAGTGCGAACAACCTTGTTGAACTTAAATTAGAATGTTTTATTGAAGTAACACAATTTTGATAAGGAAATATTTATCTCTGACAGATCTGATATTTTTTAAATATTCTTTTATCTAAAGATGAAGATGAAAGAACAATAAAATATTGGAGGTAAATCCCAAATTGTGAAAGTCATCAGACATTGTTTTATATGGAAATCAAAAGACAACACAGAATAGCACCTATGTTCACATGTAGTTCCCGGCTATTAAAGTCATATCAATGATATGGACGGACAAAGAAGTCTGTTGTTTGTTGCGCATGGCCATGTAAATTAGGTTATGTATATGACACTCATTCTTGCAATTGCATATACTTTCAACGGAACCTTATGGAACTGCAAGTCTGTAATTAAATTGTGACACTTATATCATGCAACGTTATTTTCTTGTATTAATTAAATGTTATAAAGAGCCTTGGTATCGTCAGTGTAAAATACACAGAATACTGTAAATATAAAAACGAATCATTATTCTTATGAATCAATATCATCGTACACGTCAGTCTCTCTCGTAAAATCAGAGCTGTTTTCCTTCTTGATATTATTATCAATATCTGTGGACTCGTAGGCATCATTGTACACCATCTCCGTGGTTGGACCACTGCTATCGTATAAATCGTTGTAAACCATCTCCATCGGATGTGATTGGTCGTCACCGATAGTGACGTCATCCTCATAATTCCCTCTCGCATTTATTACGTCATAATCCCTGTTTCTGATTTCGAAGTAGTTTTGATTTTGTTCGACTGTGAACTCGTCTGTCGACGAGGTGTGCGATTCCGGTTTCGGCAAAGCGCTCCATTTGTTGCTAGTTTCAGGTTTATTCGGTAATTTACGGGATTGTATAGATTCCGACCTTGCGACTGGTGAGGGTATCAGTTTGGTCTTCTCCAAGAGACCGTTTGTTAATGTTCTTTCGTTTTTGTCGCTCAGTGAATCTACATCTTCATATTTCGCTTGATTTCCTTCATAGACGTTCATTCCTTGAGCTAAACCAGAACCACGGTTGCGACCGCCATTAGACAGTGATACGCTGTCTTCGTATAAATGGTTGTTTATTTCTATATCTGGCACTGGACGGCTTCCGTGATTAGTACCTACAGAGTCCTGAGGAGCACCAAGTGATGGGTGGTAGGTTCCTTCGAGAAACATGATATCTGTGTTAGTTTGATACGCTATTCCTCCATCTCCAATCGTTCCGCCATTTTGAGACTCCATTGATAAACTGAAACGATAGGAAATATTTTCTTGAGGCAAACTTTCAAAGCAACTCATTCCTGTGCTTACACAAAATGAACCATGTACAGTTTTATGCAAGATCCATCTGTTTAATTTATTTGAGCATTACTGAAACTCAACACAAAAGTTTGACAAATAAAAATTTTGGTCAGTAAACTCATGCCCATGCTTGGCCTAAAAAGAGTATTGGTGTTTGAAAACAGTTGACCTTTGAAACTATAGCCACAAGTCTTCTACTATTTATTATCCATCGACCGTACAACGTAAATCTCTCTCGGTAAAAGACATTGTTTTATCTTGTTTTGCTTTTCTTGTTTTCTTTATTTGGTCATCGAGTTTGATGACATACACAGGTCAAAAATGGGTTCTGGAGAACAAATGTTGATTTTTGTCGTCACATCTGTCTTATTTGTCAGTTTCACTACGGTACTATAATGCCTCTTATCTTTCGATAAATGTTCAAAACCAATTATTGAGAGATTTAAGCTGGTCTCATCACAGTATATTCTTGTTAGTGGTGGTAATGCAATGATTTTTTTTTGTTGCTTTACTGATAGTGTTACATTAAATATTGAGTTTCTCATGTCTCTTCCCCACCCCCCCCCCCAACCCCCAGAAAAAAAAATAAGAGCAACGATGTTTCAATTTTCACTGACACTTGACAAATAATTTCAGAAACGAAATTATTTGTCTATTGAATCGAATTCTATCGAATCGAATTATAGACCATTTAAAGCCTAACTGGACTTACCGCTTAGATTGTCGTTTGTGGTACCAACAAAAGATGACGACAACAACGATGACAATAGCAGATACTGCTGACGACACGATCAAACCAGTAATCAATGTTGAGGGCGTCCCAACTGTTTCAAAAGTGGAAATGAAGCAGAGAAATAAAAAAAAAAAGTTTCAAGTTTTGTATATCAACGCTTACGCGTCGATGAATGACGTCACGTCAGACAGCAGTCAGAACGTTTCACGGTACAGAACGACCGTGCATGCATAAAGTGTACTTGTTGAATGAAATGTACCAACCGTAAGTAAAATCTCCATTGTTTTAAGCAATATTTGATGGACAAGCTATCATATTGACAGGCAGTGGATGGATGAACGAATAAATGGATGAATGGATGACGGATGAAGGAATGCACGAACGGATGTATGCATTTATATGTGAGTGTAAATAATGCTGTTAGATTTATTTTATTTCCGCCACAGGAGGGTATACAAAGAAATTATTTATATCGCTGCTCTTACGTTATCGTTGTGAATGTGCGCTAATTTAGGACACGTTACAAGGGCGGATGCAGGGAGGAATCCAAGGGGACTCCCCCCCCCCCCCTTTACAATACGACTTGCAAATGCGTCCGTACCCATCTTTCAGGATCATTTTCTTTCAGAGAGAAACTATACGCAGTCGTAGTTGCTATTCCGTATTTACCAGAAGCAGCAGTCTGCTGAAATGGCGTAATAATCAGAAATTCATGAAAAAACTTTGGCAAGTTTTTGGAGAGAATAGCCTCTTTCCAAGACACCTTATTACTATCTCTATGATGTCAGCAATTTATCGTCTGCTTATCAACCAATTGGTCTGCCGTTAGATTTGTGTAGGTGATGCGAGAGTATTATAGTTTGTGGTTCGCGGACACGTATTTCGAAAGTTTCAGCAATCATGAACCAGAGATTTTTTGCATGAATTGAGAGGACAGCTTTTCCCAGCAAATTGAACTAACCATGCTAGTGGGAGAAACGTTACTCCAAACGTTTATGACAACCTACCAATATAGGAGAGTAGGTAAGTAACTGGACTGATATGCATGCAAAATGGGTTTTTAACAACTGCTTCCATACCTTCACTCAGATGAGTTGAAGTAGCACTAGCATCTAGTCGTTGAGAAGGAGATATCAAATCACCTGTCAGTTGAATTATAATACTTGATATTATTAATAAAAAGGGTTTTCAAATACATTTTCAGACAAAGTTTTATGACAACCTAACAAGACGAGAGTAGGTAAGTAACTGGATTGATATGTATGCAAAATGGGTTTTTAACAACTGCTTCCATACCTTCACTCAGAGGAGTTGAAGTAGCAATAGCATCTAGTCGTTGAGAAGGAGATATCAAATCACCTGTCAGTTGAATTATAATACTTGTTATTATTAATAAGAAGGGTTTTCAAATACATTTTCAGACAAAGTTTTATGACAACCTAACAAGACGAGAGTAGGTAAGTAACTGGATTGATATGTATGCAAAATGGGTTTTTAACAACTGCTTCCATACCTTCACTCAGAGGAGTTGAAGTAGCAATAGCATCTAGTCGTTGAGAAGGAGATATCAAATCACCTGTCAGTTGAATTAAAATACTTGTTAGTATTAATATTAGATTAATGCTGTTATGGATTAAAAGGAGGAGTATATGAAAATGATAGCAAGCACTGAGGGCAATTGTGAGCCTGACAATGTATGGAATACGTTAGTGTTGATGCAAATAGTGTGATGGCATGTCATGTGAAAACAACAGTGGAACCGTGGAAAGCAAAAAAAGAAAAAAAAAACATTAAGAATGTACAAGCCCTAGTACGACAGTATAACATGTACGAGCTATATATGCATGAGTAATGAATAAGAAGGGAGACACGCACATGTCTCGCGCAAAAGCCTTCACTAGTAGTTACCTCTCTGTTCCTAAGGTTACTTTATAGAAGCGCTAATTTTACAGAGGCAGTGCATGAAGACAATAACCGGGAGTATTACGGGAGGGACAAACCATTCAAAACTCTGTGAGAGTGGGGGGGGGGGGGGGGGGTGGGGGAAATATAGGCTGGGACGGATAAGTGTTTATTAATGTTTGTAAAAGAAGCGCCAGTATAACAATGACAACATAATTTATTATGTTTGTAATTTAATTGAGACTTCTGAAAGAAAATTGCAAATACCTTGTATTCAACTGAAATTCTTAAACTTATTTTAGATATTTTTCATACATTTGAAAGTTGTATAAAAATTGAATTTTCGGATTTCATTTAATTTCAATATCGTAAGGTAAGATAAAACAATTACAAATACATTTCGAATTTGGATTGTATCCGAAATATCGTAAATTGCTCTTAGGGTATTTTAAATTGAATTATCAATTCCTATATTTCTTATCTTCTATGAAACAAGAGGGAGCCCTTACAATCCAGTTTTCATAGTGATCTTCACATTTACGCAGCTTCGCATGGGCGGTAGTTTCTCGGAAATGGCGGTAAGGATGCCATCCACGCGGTCATTTGGGTTGATACTTACCTGAAAATGTCACATGTACCTATTTCGGATATCTCTGATTTGAATTCTGGATGTCTTCAGTTTGAATTTTGTATATTAGTAATTCTGCTCTGAGTATCTACTTTGGGTTTCTCTGAGTTAATTTTAGATATTTCTCATTTAATTTTGGATGTTTCAAAAGTTTTAGATGATGTCCCTATAATCAGTTTTGAATAGACCCATAATCTCTAACTCAAATTTGGATGTTTGTTACTTAATTTTAGACATTTCGAAATTAAGATATATTTATTTTATTTTGGATATCGCTAATTCGATAATTGTTGTTCCTAAATTATTCTTGAATATCATAATAATCCTCTACTTGGGGGTAGCTTGAAAAGTATTAAATACATCCAGAAATTGAATGAGCTAACTTAAATACAGTAATAAATGATAAAATGGCGTTCCATAAGTTCATGTTTTACTCTTATCAAGCTATCTTCATACCTGTGCCTCTCTCAGCTGACGTCAAAGTACCATCTATTGGTTCGGTCGTTGATATGAACTCGTCTGTCAGATGAAGAGATTTCGCACTATCTAATTTTTTGAAAAATACTTTCTATTCTCAAAATTGAAAGCTTTCGTGAATTAAAACGATGCCGATGGATGGTCGTTGAAAAGCGCATGGCAAAGTCATCGAGTGAAAAATACAATTGTTGGGGAGAAGATAGCAGGCCAAGGGAAGATTACGTCATGCCGCATCATGAAAGAGTCTATTTTTATTTTGTCAGTTTGCAAAGAGTCTAATGAGATATGGAATGACGACCGTTTCATGCAAAATCAACAAAGAATTCGTTGATTGCGAAAAGAAAAGAAATTTGATGATGCGCGTATAATAGGTGGTTCTACATGACCGTTTAATATACATCACAACAATTAAATGCTTATATAAGGAGGTTCTACAAGTGGTCCTTGTAGAACTTCCTTGCTTATACACTCCTCTGGAAACAACGTTGTCTCCAGAGAGAATGAGGACATTGTGCTATACACTAAGTAGTTTAGTATATGCATAATACTAACGGTTAAAATCGTAACTTTTCTTTGTGAAACATTAACATGATGATGGTTTACCTTTTCTTAGAAGCAAATGACCCGTCGGTATACGTATGGATGTTATGGATGAAAACAAATTCAGTCTTTAGGACAACCATTGCCACCTCAAACTGTCCCCTTACCAATTTCTTCCACGATTCATCTTACCTGATTGACAGATGAATGGCCGTAACTGAGAACAGTCTTCATAATCCAAAAGACCAGTTTGCGGGTTTATGACAACACAATCCAATATCTCCGTGTTGGCAGCGTTAAAATCGACAAAACTAGAACGTGAAAACAAAGGAAATATCCAAGAAAAATTTCTAACAAATAAAAAAGAGAACCTGTTACCTTACCAGAGAAAAAAAACATGATAATTTCTTACAGACTTTTATCCCCATTTCTCCCACCACATGCCCTCCACGCCACACCACCAGTGTACGGAAAGTTGTGTATAGACTGCCTCGGTCCAAGTATTACTTGATACGACTTTACATGTATAAACTCCCAAGTTACGTCCAGGTATTATTAGATCATTCTAACACCATTGGTGCAGATTAGTTACAGATTATCCAAAGTAAGTAAGCTGGTTCAAGTCCTCGTTTATGTCTTATCACTTAATGACTGTCCACTCAAACCCTCTTTCCAGCCTCTTAAAGAAGAAAGATGGAAATACTTTACCTATCAGGATTCGGTGAGTTGGTTTCGTTTGATGTGAACGTGATCTTCCCCTCCGTTTCTCTGTCACTTAGTCCTATCCAAGTAAATTGAAGTTTTGCTTGACTGTTTTTTGACCGAATTTGGTTCAAGACGAGTTTCTGTGGTTGCAGTGTACAAAGCAACGACTCATATATAATTTGTGAACATAGTGCGCTTGTGCTTATAATAACATATCACCTACATTATCACTTGCCTTTCCCGTTGAGACGAGAATTGTCACAACAGGGTAGCCGTTGTTGATTTTTCAAAGAGGAAAAGAGATCAAGAAGTGTCCAGGTACAAAGTCACATTCGTGTAATGTCCACAAATAAGCCTCATGTGAGCGGGGTCACATAAGGGCTGGGTGAAATATGATTGATCTTGAAAGAATTCTCCCTACAAAGGAGAGATGGTCATATCTGGTCTCTAATAGACCCTTTAATCTTACATACATTTTACATGACTTTTTGCTGTTTGATTCTCCAAGTCGGGTGTAACTGTATATCCTTAACAGGCCTAGTGTGGTGAAAAATGACCGTCAACGACAGTAATTGCTCCAATCATAATTTTCAAAGTATGTTAAAAAACCAAAGTTTGGAACAAAACTGGCTTTTTTTTTCAAAGGTCAGCAAATTTCACTAAATTTAGCGTTAAAGTGATATGCTGTGAACTGACATTGACTCTTCTCAGGTAAGAGGTAACAAAGTTTTAGGAAATTGCTCAAACAGCTCTCAAGATATGCTGGAAATACAAAGTTCGGAGAAATTTTTTGATAAGGTACCTTAAAACCACACACGTACGCACAAACCCGTATAACGGCCCGATCAGGGATATGGGTTTTCAATTACGTAATCGGGGATATCCCGGTTTTGCAACTGGTTCGGCTGTTGCTTAGTGTTGTACATACACATACACACACATGCACACAGGTATAAATCGACATTGTCGTAGTCAGGATTTTTCAACAGGAGAGTTCAAACATGAATTATCCATAAGTAGGGGTGTTCGGACCGAAGCGGACAAAGAGTCCGAGGATGTAAGGAAACATTTCATTCAACAGGATTTTAAAGGGGACAGAACCGTATTTGATTATGAAAATAGGCTTTCTCATTGTCTCAGAGGAGTGCCACCGTAAGTTGAGACGTAGATAATAATATACTTGTTATAATAAACCTAAAGATCCACCAAAAGGATGTTTTAGAACTCCTTCGGTGACTGTGTCGCTTGTGAAATCTTAAAGGAAACAACCACTTTTAACAGTTTTCCTACTAAAGAGAAATTTACAATTGAAAGCTCTGCCACATATACAACATACCAAATCCGTTATCTGTTTAATCAATTGCTTGTCTTGTGGGAAACAATATGTTGGGGAAGCAGAAGGGGAATTGGCACAGAGGGCATAGGCAAGACTTTAAAAAGGGTCACATTCCAAAAGGAAAGCATTTCAATCGGTCGTTCATTGATTTTCAATTTATTGGGATACAACATATACCACACTACGGCAGCCTTGTAATGACATGAACAGAAGGAACTCTTAGTTGGATTTATTAGTTAGACAGTTTTCATCCTACAGGTATTTACGTTATAAAATCACTCCAGCTGTGCTAAGCTTTTTCTTTCCTTTTTGCTTTTCTTTTTTCTCTTTCCTTTCTTTTCCCCCTTTTCTTACGTAGGTGTGTGTGTCACGTGGATGTTTCTGTATGTTAGTCACCTTGGCTCCGTTACGTTCGATGATCACCGCCTTTTCTACTTTTTGTGTGTATTAGTGAGCAGTGTAACTTGCTTTATTTCATTTGCTTGTGTACAGAGACCTGATGAAGCCAGATAGATCCTGTCGAAACGGTGTCATTCATTACATTATTCACTCGCTAATATTCATTTGTATGTGACACACGTGGATACCCTTAGTTTGACCATTTGGTATGTGAAGGAAATGCGACAGGTTTGGAAAGTTAAGCGATTGTCACAAAGCCAATCAGTGAGCCCTGAAAAACAAAGTCTCGTTTTTCTTGTGGATATGTACCGTTACCGACTCTAGGAATAAGGCTGTAACAAGTCATCGTTAACTGTATCACTCCGAAGCACTCTTGCGATAGGTATTGTTTGAAAGCAACTACACATTTGGAGGACAAGTAGTTTGTAGATCACGAAAGTATACGGAAGGAGCATTCTACGGGATTGAAACCTACGCATTATTGTATTTCCGGTAATATGTTCTTGTGTTTTAAATAGCCCATCAAGCAATAAAGCCCCATGTGAATCGACTGCAGTACCCGATCTGAACCCATAAGGGGACTTGAGATCATAAAATGATAGCGAGATGAACACAGCAATAAAAATTGACGATGATGCCGGTGTGAATATAAACTTACGGTACCTTAGTTTGATTCCAAGGGTGTAGCTGGATAGCTCCTCTTGGTAAATTAGAAGAGTTTCTTAGTCCAGTTTCGTACAGCCTTCCACAAAAAATGTCTTGTTCTGTAAAGTTTCCCTCCTTAACTATGCTTAAAACGCATCTGCTATTGGAAAGGACTGCTGCCAGTCCGGTGTAACAATCACAAGTACCTAGAATGGAATAAAATGGCTTTTAATAATGGCTCAAAACAAGATGAAAGACTTTTGGAATATACATTTTAGTTCCTTCATTACTGTTCGTAATAAGAAAGTCGTTGCAACCTTTTTTTTGAACAGATACCTTTTCTGATCAAGATGGCAACGGTGTAACCGAGGGAATTGAAATTGGATCTTCTTTAAATATCGTACATCGAATTGCTGCAGTAAGTAAATATTGAACAATCTTAACCATAAACATACAACCGTTGCCAGCAGTTGTTTTCGGTATTCAATCATAGTGATTTCATTAGATAATTAGTAATTATCCTTACTGTACTGATCATGTGTTAGTGGCACTATTTACCCTTTAAGGAGGTCCATACATACCGTTATTGTTACCTTCGGCGCAAAGATCAAGTTGGCAAGTTACGCTATGCTCAGCATTGCAATCTGTCAGTTTGAAGTTACCCTGGGAGTCTAAAACAACACAATCATTGGTCTCATTGTTGACTGATCGAAACCATCTAAAATAAAAAATGAAAAGAAAAAATTGTTTTCTTTTTTCTTGTGTGGATGTGTTCAGTAGCACAACAGCAATGACAGAAATATACTTTTAACCCATCACGTGTATAATCTTTACGGCTGCATATGAAAGGTATACCTATATGAAGCTGCCATTACAACCAACTCTAGTCCCCCCCCCCCCCCTTGTTTAATTTAATTCTGCTTGCCGTCGACCATCACAATGACATACTTACGATGATGCATTGGATGGTAACTCTGTATGGTCTCTGCTCCATCGATATTTTCCTTCTTCTTCTATATCGTCGAGTCCAATCCATAATTCAGTCATATTTCCAGCTATATTTCTCACGGTCTCCTTGACAAGAGCAAAATATATAAATTAAAACCTGCGAAATCCTAAAGGGTAATTCTGCAGTTGCGCAAGGGGGGTCTCGGGGAAGGGCGTGACATTCTCATCTTTAAATAATGAAGGTATAAAAGACATGTCCCAACAATCTTCTTGCTTTAAAGAATACCCTTAAATGTCTTGTAACTTTCAACAAACGTTTTTCGAGAAACCTGCTAAATAAATTGTTCAGTAGCTCCTCTGGATGCTTACTTTCAGTGATTTTTATTCAAGACTTACATGTTTTAATTTTTCTCCTTTCTAACGTATTGATGCATCTTTGTCCTGCAACACATGGGATCTTTGACATAGGCTGCACTACCAAGACCTCAGCAGAGCTCACATATATTGAACACAACCCTGATCATATCAGATTATCCTTGCTCCACTTATAGCAACATCTCTTATTTCATTATGGAGATGGGAAGAGATCGCCAGATAAATAAGAGTGACTGAAGTTTCTTCTTTGGCAATTACAACAATTATTGAAAGAGGTTTGCACCTCATCAATCAATATTTTCAGGTGATTTTCATCCCGAGACCCCTCTTCTCAGTACCGGCCAAGGTTGAAAGATGATTCGTCCCGATATGCAAGATAAAGCCACTATGTAGCTTACTGGATTTAAGATTTACATTACTGCAATGGGCTAATTTGACTATATTAACACCATACTGCAATTGCTAGCTAAAAAAGGTCATATTGATGAAAAAAAAGTCATAAAGGTCAAATTGCGTCCTATTATTGATTAAAATTAAAACCTTTCTATTATAACAAAAAAAAAATGAATTAAAGACTTCAGAGAAAACATAGAACAACGCAAATCAAGTCACTAAATTAAATATTTTTAACTGTTGTATCTTTTAAAATGGGTGACCGACTGTTTCTGGGCATGATTTTAAACAAATTACGTAACGGAACTATTTGTATATATCAGCATGTGTGTGCATTCTACGGCTCATCGGGTCATATAAAAATGTGATCAAATTTAATATCACGTTATTTTGTACCCCTGATAGAGAGTAAATTACACCTCGATATTCAAGTGCACCCGTGACATTTATTTTACTTTTGGGTTTTGGTAACTTATGAAGATAAGAGTGTCATTGTGATGAACGAGGGTCTCATCTCTGATTTAAAATGGTAACATTCATTTCAAATACTGTTAATTCAAATTACTTGATCAACACCTATTCTGCATGCCACCAAGCCGCAAGCCACTTTAAAGGGGAATAAGGCGTTAGTTCTACAGAAAACAACCATATTTCTAAAACCAATGTTTGTGGACGTATAGAACGAATGCTTATTCAAAATAAGGAAGGTCGGTAGCCTTCATTTCAAGAAATATGTTTCTCTCAGATAGAAATTCAGTTATGTGTTTTTCAACAATAATTTGTTCACCCAAACTTTTCAAAATTCAAATGATGCATCTTCCTTTACTCATCACAAGCATAATGTTTTGGGGAGATGAAGCTTTTGCAGATGTTTATTGGTGAAACTGAATGGTTTAACAATGATTAAAGCTATTTTCTTTCTATGCCCATATTGGTGTATTCTGAACGCCCTATTTCCCTGTAACTCTTATGTGATTCAAACGGTTTTCCTCCACTATAGAGGAGATCTAAGAGCTTACCGTGATGTGTTCGAACGGTTCCAGTTTAAGGAGAGTGCCGAATCCAGATTGACGGCAATAATTTTTTGCATCTTCATAGGACATCGATTGGTATCCTATGACGTAACAGGTTTCTTCGTCTCCGCCGTATATAGAGGGAGTGCATTCTTGACCTATAAAGTAAAATGAAGTACGGTAACGTTTTATACAAGAACTCAATAAGAACGCAACACTTGAAATTTCTATTGTGAACAGGCCGTTGCCCGGAAACCGATTATATTTTTTGTCCTAACGAAATAACGAAACACATACACGAGACATTCCCATTTATGGCAGTGATAATGGAGCAGTTAAACAACTTTCTATGTAAGAAGCTGTCATGAAAGAGAAACTGTAAATGGGGGTCTCTCAGGTTTCATTGATAAATACATATAGGCATGAATGTTTACAATAAAACACAAACTATCAAAAGCAGAAATATCATTTGTGTGTAATCAGTAATTCTAAGGAGAGTATGTGAGGCCCAAAAAATTAAGACAGACGGTGAATAATTCTGTGAAACGATAAGTTTAGAAATATTACAGCTGAGAATTTAATTTTTAAGGGACATTCCATGTGCACATGGAACGACAATCTTACAAACCTCTTTGGACTACCCCGCTCCAGTTTCAGTATTTATTACTGTTCACACTATACATTCACATATGTAGCAAAGAGTTGTAAATGGGGGCGCTATGTCACGTTATCCACCGAACTACGGTTTAGAATTGTCATCAGCAATGTATGGTATTGTGTCTCAGCCCTCGGATTATCCAATGGGCAAATAGGACACTAGCCTTGTGGACCAGACGAACATTATGGGCCACCAAAAGTTGGGATGCGGTATCATTTACACTCTATTTTCCGATATTAGGCCAGAAGACTCGGAGACATCTTGTGACAGACGATTCAATTTATATTGTCGGGCCATTTCAAAAACGTGCCTTGAGGCCAGACGATGCTTAATCCGACACTGTCGTGTCGGGCCAACAGATTTGTCCAAGATTGTGGGTGTGTTTGGACTGAGTCAAACTGTTCACGTCTTGTGAAAGAAAAGCACGACACATCTTGTTTCTTCACTGCCAGTCAGTAGGCTGCATGTGTGTACAGCGTGTAAATACTCAGACATTTGTAAACAGTATTTTGACAATGTGCGCCACCAGAACCGAGGCATTCATCGTACTATGTCAAGTTCTAAAGCAGGTGACAACGCATACAGTTCTTTGTGAAAAGGTGGCAAACATACCAAAAGTTCCACCGTTTTAGCTCCAAAAAGATATTCCAAATCCCAATACTGAAGAAAGAAAATGTCTTCAACCTCTATACAGAACAGAACACTAATTTTTGCATGTGAGTTCATAGGGAGATGGTAGTTCTCATTAATGTAACTAGAAAGGTTCCTCTGTTTTAACATACTCCCGTTCTAAATAAAAACAGGGTAATTGTGAATATTACTTTTTTTCCCCTGTTTGTTTCGTTTGGTTCGTTTCCTTCTTTTTTTTTTTTTTGAGGGATCGGGGTGGGTGGGTTGGTGTTTTGTATTCCTTTCTGCTTATTAACTCTGATTTATGGCTTTCCCCGCTTACTCTATCAATTTATATTACGTAATCATGTGCTTCCCCTCGTTAAGTAGGCCTATGTTTATTTGATCACACCTAAAATAACTATATGCTGCCATGATAACGTGTACTGATAGAGTCACTGAGAACGAGACTGGATATCGTGCTGAATTTATCTTTTACTTTTTATTTGATCATCAGAATTTTTGTTTTGTATTGCACAACTATGAATTACTTGATTTCTGTCTCATGCGTGACTAACTTTTACTGCTAACCCTCTCCACCACACTCCGCCCCACGCCAATGGCGGAGCTACCATACAGTTGGGGTGCGATCACCCCCTCCCCTCCTCCTCATGACAAACTCAAATTGATTACAGGCGCCTTTTCAGTGTCACCAAAATATATTTACCCTTACCAGCAGAGTTTCCTTTCTTAACAATGAATAAATCACGCTATTTTTGAAGCATTGATAAAAACTGCGGTCATTGTCGGCACGTTATCATGGGCAGTGCTAAACCAAGTCTCGCAAGGCTTTTTAGACAAAACGTTAACATACGTGCTGCGGCAACACCCATTCGGTTTCTGTGGCATGTGGGTTAATACATTAATGGGGGAATTTGCAGACATCAAGTCTTTATTCTAGGATTGAGTACAGCCGCGAACACCCCGTCAATACCGTTTCACTAGAGAACCCCGTGTAAAGAAAAGTGGTAGACTCTCCAGAACTCAGTGACGTGACCAAAGTGATGATCTGTCTGAGTAAACAGTATAAATAGTAAAACCTGTCAAATGACTCTTGGGTATTAAAGGGTAGAGGGAACAGGAAACCAGGGGTGAGTCTGGTTTTTAGGATGTGTGACTTAACTTGGTGGTAAACCATAGCTGGTTGGCTATTGCTAGACACGTTTCGACCCTGGAAAGATGATTACCGGGTTTCATAAGTAACAGTATGGATAAAAATGGCGGTGTTCGCCATTGGAAATATAGTGTCACAGAAGGATATGTTGTGTAAGAAAAAATCTCTAGTAAGGGTAAGCCGGTCCATAGCTTGAGACAGACAATTTTCTTTTTTGTAGGTGTGTCTGGATGAAACCAGGATCCATCTCCAAAACAGACTTTGCAAAGTCTTTCTCGGAGAATGGTTTCTCATCCTTTGATACATTCCTCTCTATTTGAGCTGCAGCCTACTTATACCCAACCGAGGATATGTACTCATCTAGTAATCGCCTTTCCATATGATCGCCGTCCGCCGGAAAGGCAGCAATCAATGAGGGGAGTAAACACTCTTCCGGAAGAGCAGTACAGTAAATATATAGATGTTCCTTCAGAGGTGGCGGGACCAAGATTAGGAACAGAAACTTTCCAGCCCCACTTCTCCAAAAGTGAGGAGGACTTTTTACGATTTTCGAATCGCCGTCCTGGGGAGGGGTTTAAGGTACCCCTCCAGTTCGAAACTGGACGGTACCTACATGGCAAATGGTGTAATATCTGGTCAAAATTTACCTTTTAAAATGTGTCAGTTTACGGTATATTGTTTACATATTTTACGTAAAAAGTTGGAATCCTCCTATCGTCATGTCCCAATCCAAAATCAGAGACTGTATCGACTGAGGTTCAGTAGGTATCCTGAAAACGTACGATCATTGAGAAACTCCATAAAAATCATCTTGTTCTGCATGTGTCCAACTTATATTGTCATTTGCGCTCAGATAGTTCTCTGGCTCAGAAAAACAGCAAATACTATGATCAAAATTACAAAATGTAAGCTGTTGACAATATTAATTAGTGAGATCATAGAACTGTACTATGCGCTCTATTAATAGTGGGCCACTACATATTCATATAAGAGGTTTACAGATACTATACTGCAGGCACAGACAATGAAATATGGCATATGGCGTGTGCGAACATACGTACACACCGGTGAATGGTATGACTTCCGTTACAAAGAACGCTCTAGGCAACAAACGTCATAGTCCATTCGTCATTCAATTCGTCAACGCCTAAGGCATCTTTTGCGGCCACACTTATATGTGGCTGCAACCCTGAACTATTTCGTAGCGAGTAGGCTGAACGAAAAAAAGCTAGTTCGCTATACGCGCGGGTTCCCTTAAATTTTAACCCAGTAAAATGGACGATTTGGCCGATGTGGACGTTTGAAGTCAAGAGGTTATTCAGGCCCATACCGCCAACCGATGTTGGCCGTCTGCCTACTTCTGCTACCCATCCCCTTTCCATCCAATCTTTTCTTTCATTCTGTCGACCCTGTTGTATCATGGAGCTATTACGGAATAGCTCCATCGTAGTATGAAGGTTGAAAAGCATCAACTACTAGCTGAGCCACTGCGCTAGCCCTACGCACTCTTTCTAGTGAAGTATGTAAAGTTTGGTAAGACATGAACTCGTTAAGTACTTTCAACCCTCGTTAGAGTTCAATTGCAAAAGGAAAGCGTTTGAGAATTGCGGAACTAAGAAAACGCCATTTGGGAACCAGCCATCTTCAGGTGTACATACGCCTTGTAGTAGCCTATGTACTCTTGCATTTTCTAATGAACCCACAATAGGATGTGACGTTACTCGGTCACGTGGTGTAAGCGTGAGTTTGGCTACCTGTTCAGATAAAACTCGAAGAAACATACCGTTATCTATGTCAAAGGTACATATCATTCATGAACATTGTGTAGCTTCAACAATTGCTTTACAATGTGTAGCTCGAACAACCATGATACTGTTGTAGGTCTCACGCACTGAACGAAATACCTCTATAACATACGTCATAACGAAATGGGGACCTTTTCGCATTAAAACTTTGTAAATGACTTTGCATCTCTTCCATGTAATCAAATATTAATTAGAGAAGATATCAATATTCTAAAACGCTTTGCAAAAACAACAAAAAGCACGATTAAGAATTAAAATAAAAAAGCAGATAAAACTACAGACAATGTTAAATAAGTAAAAAC
Organism: Stichopus chloronotus; assembly: GCA_021234535.1. NCBI lineage: Eukaryota > Metazoa > Echinodermata > Holothuroidea > Aspidochirotida > Stichopodidae > Stichopus > Stichopus chloronotus. The sequence goes on from CM037831.1 coordinate 26,763,426, forward strand.
AAAGTGTAAGAAACTATGTAAAAAGTAAAGTAATTAGGAGCGATTGCTTAGGTTGTAACGAACACTGTACGGCACTTCAATCATTCCTTCAAGGTACTTAGGACCCATTTTATTCGGGATTTTAAAAAAAATTAAGAGTATTTTAATATGAAGTTCTGAACACGTTGTAATTTCTTAATTAAGTAGGAGGGGGACCCACACAAAAGGCTATTACAATAATCTATCTGGCTGGTAGTAAATGCATGGACGAGAGAACATGCAGCATCATGGGTAAGACCATGCAGCATTACGGGTAAGATAAAGTCTAAATTACGAACATTTGAACTGAGCGAAATAAGTGTATTGCCAACATTTAAGCCCTTGATAGTAACTTTCTGCAATTGCTGCTTAACACACGAGTCATTCTGACAGTTTAAACTTCAAAATGAGATTTATTTCCTCTGAATTTGTTTACCAGAAGTTTACACAATAGCTAGGAGTGAACATGGTCATTATTTGATTTGTAGATAACATTGATATATATTTTTTTTCTCTATTTGTTTTAAAAAGTTGACTCAGTTCCTGTCCAAACTGTTAGAACCTTTATCTCGTCCTGTAATTTATTGCTTAAACAAACATCTTTCACGGAATGAGGAAATTTTACTTCGACTCTTAATTCCTGTTGATTTCACATTGAACACCTTCAGTGTATGTAGAAAGAATTAGTCATATTATAATTGGTGTATATACTCGTTTGTTGAACTATTAAACTTTTAAATCTTTGATTGAACTTCTACCTTTCAGACGGAATTTCCTTTAACACATAGAACTCCCTCCCCCCCCCCCCCCCCTCAACAACACCCACAAAAACTTAGAAATCACAAAATAGCAGACAAAGAAAATGAGAGAGGCTTTATAATATATCTGTTAATGTAATCAGCTTAGTCTGATCTGGTTCGGCAGATGGTTTGTATAACATTGGATACTTCCTTGATGTTTGCCTATATATATCATGCACGTATTACCTTGCTGTACTTCCATGGTATTATTTCCAAGTCCCTGATCAAAATCCAGTCTATATTTAGTTTGGGCTCGAAAGTGTATTCACTAAGACCTGTCTCCATATTGAGACCTATAGTCCAGCGGAGAACACCCAAAGTTAAACAAGTAACGTCATTTCGAACTGCTGCATGACCAAACAATATTACATTTAAAGTTGTTATTACATTTATGGTGGGTATTACATTATGGCTGATACAACTGCTATCAACTTTTGAATATTAATACACAATACACCAGCAAACTTTAAAGTGGCTCAAGTTGTCGCGAATTTGATGGGCATTTCTGTGAATATTTCAGTCTCAATTGCACTATGTGTATATTACAAGAATTTTTATGCAACCTTGCACAATCAAAATCACAGATTAGCAATAATTTGGGGTTAGAAATGGAACCAATAAGTGTCTAAATAACGGTGATACTTAAGAAATGTATCAGTATATTAAACCAGATAAGCAAGTCATCACCAAGACTGTGAGAATGTTAGTGTAGGCTCACATGAAATTAAATATTTGCTATGTTATCTCCTGTTGATTGTTTTCTTTGAAACTGCTTAATATTAAAAGAATTCTTATTAACTTTAATACACGGATATGTTTGAGGCAAATGTGTATATACTTGCATTGTTTTTATGGCTTTATTGATTTTCATGGTTCCTACTTAGTGCATTTGTATTGCACCATAGCCTATAGTGATTTCTGTCGCTACCTTTGGGATAAATTACAAGCCAGCCTTATAGAGTGACGACTCCCACAGGGAGATACATCTAATACTTGCAAATAGACCTTTGGCTAGATAGTGCGCGTGCGCCAAAATGCACGGAGAACACTAGCGGATCATTGGGGTCCTGCTGTGTTTTATTTCTAAGAATTACCTTAAGTTTATTTACGTATACAGGTACAACGTGTGGCCCACATGTACTGCTGCTCTGCAATGGAGGAAAGTGTGACACACTGTTAAAAATGTAACTTTACAGAAAATAAAATGAAGAAATACAAAAGGATTACAGAAATTTTCTGGTTATTAGTTTCCAGACAATTTTTGTTACTCTTATTTGTTTCTTTGTTTTATTTTCTGTAAATTTACAGATATTTTTTTTACAGTGCAGGCTTCTCAATACCAAACGCAATATTACTTTTCTGCCCATGTGACTGAAAGTAGTGAGCTAAGATGGACACTCTCTTTAGGATTTCTAAGCAGTTGCTATAGTAACAGCAGAACTGAAAATGAATTTAGGAGGAAGCGTAACATTTAGTACCGGTCAACATTCCCATTAATATTCTCTTTCGCTTTAAATCCAAATATAAACTAGCACTGCAATTACTTGTAATGAACATCATTAATAAACGTTGAACATTGTTAACATTAATGAAAAAGTAATGCAAGCAAAAGTAATACGCGCTGGATTAGTGACACATCACATATGCAAAGTCCGTAAAAAAAGTCTTCCTAACACAACCATTTATGGGATTCCTATACTTTGCACTGCATTCACCATAAACATACATTTTTTGAAGGGATATGAAAATAAACAACAAAAAGTACCGTATTACAGAATAGGAGAAATTGTTTAGGCCTACATGAAGTACTTTAACTTAACTGTACAAATTACGATTTTGTTTTCTTCCTGATGAGGGGGACTTAACGATGTAAAAAAAAATCATGGACTTGGTTGATCTTAAGGCTTACAATGAGTATTGAGGGTCGTCCTTCGTAAATGTTGTCAGACCCCAAACCCCCTTGATCTGTCCTAAAATTAACACGTTATTTGAAACATGTAATTAGCATTGCCTGATCTGCATGATTGCAAATTTGAATAAAAGCAAACGTGGTTTGTTTGCAAAACAAAGAATCCCTTTTTACCAGATTACGCAGGCATGATCCACGCTCTTCAAAATTAAACTAAGGCCAATATTCCTCTGTTATTATAATATGTATTCATTCCACGTCAGGACCGAGGTTGACCTGGGTCGGTAGAGAGGATATTTGACCCCCCTAATTCTAGATACCCCTCTCCCCCAATTCTAGGTTTACAGTCCCCTTTTTGGCAAAAATATGCCCTACGTACAGCTAATAAGATTTTTCAAAGTGCCCTTATAAATATTTACCCTCCTCCGTGTGAGATGGTTGCGCTTGCCTGGACGTTCAGCTATATATGAAGCAATGCCCTACGTCAATGTGAACACGACCAGACACTCTGATGAAGTAATGCTCTTTTAATACTTAAAGTAAATTTAGAACTTTCACTTTTTAGTATACCTTATTGTTTTGCACTTTTTAACCTGCCGAGAATTAAAGGGACTGAGCAGTCACACGAACTTTATTCTGAAGCATCAGTTTATTCTTTCAAATCTCTTTTTTTTTTATGCCCGACAAGTATCTTTCACGATGTTTCAAACTATTGCGTGTTCAAGGTATATAAGTGACATGAAGTTAGCAATACAGTAACACGACTATGTACTGATAAGACCTGGGATGACTACATTTTCCCTTTAAATGAAGCCGAATGCACGCATCACTGAGTGATACAGGTCAAGGTACTATATGTACTTCGTAGTATCCTTGTAAAAATGCTGAACTGCAGATTATATGTTTAGACGACATTCAGTATTCCCGTATATGACTCCTGTACAGGTTAAGGTACTGCAAACCGGCTTTACGGAAACGTAGAGTAATATGAACAGGGATGTGTAACGCAAACTGCGTGGAAACAATTGACTACTGTGTTAAAAAGCCATTTTGGCGCACTTACTGTTCTTTCAGTTTTGCATTCTGGAGCGTTTTTTTTTTTTTTTTGGGGGGGGGGTGGGGGGTCGAGGGGCGGTGTAATGCATGTTTCAAGCAAATACCATTTCATCGTTTAAAAACTAAAACCGCAGACACTAAACTCTGATAAAAATAAAGAGGAGTAAGTTTTGATTTGTTTTTTTTTTTCAGTAATTATCAATTAGTCTCGCACAATGATGATGGAGAATATGATACTTCCCAGGTTATTAATTTCCCTTCAACTGGTGTTTGGATCTATTTCTTCTTTCTTTCTCTGCCTGAAAAGCCTCGCTATATTTACATCTTTGAAAGTTGCTTCGTAAACTAAACGGGGAAAGAAAGTGAACGACTTCCCTTTGGTGATAGTGCCTAAGGAGTCATTGTATTTTATTTTTAAGAACGAATATTACTGAAACTTACTTCTATCGCTGGAAATAAATGCCTTGCATGATTTTTTGTATCTCCTTTCTGCTTCGTCATGAACTCTAGTGTTGTTTCACTTTAGTTCATAAATGTAAAAATTTCTACGTGGATGCTGATAGCTGCTGGCTTCTTAGATGTAATGCTAAACAGTTTACTGGCTGACCCTTCCATTCAGGGAACTCACTGGTTGAACTAACCCCCACCCAAGGAGTTTCTTGGTTTCTCTCTAGAATGAAGTCTTTCCGCTTCCAGTGTATACGTAATTTATCCATAAAAGACCCATGCCAGCATTTTCAACCAGATTCGACTACTCAGAAAATTATTTTGAATTTCTCTCCATTTAGGTCACGTGGTCGGTGAGGTTGAGTGGGTACTGCTCTGTCATCATGTCATGCCATCCCTACCTTCCCTGAGAAAAGAACAGGTAATAGACTTGCGAACCTGCTCTTGTTAATGACTTCCATTCCGTGGATGTAACTTCATTGTCGGCCATAAGTTCGGTTCATCTGATGAGATATCTAGTACATCTTATCTATATGTACTTCTTCCAATAAGCCGGTGGTTTAGTTAACTTTAGTTGTTTCTTCCACTACGTCAGAGATATAGTTCAAGGCTTCCTGTAGCTACTTCTTTCAATCCACTAGTGAGAGTTTCTTTATATTGCTGCTTCTTCCTCCCTGCTAGTGAGATTCATTATAGGCCGGCTGCTTCTCTCACTTCGTCGGGGTGGGTTTCCGATATACCTGTTTCTTCCACTTCGTCGGGATGGGGTATACCTGCTTCTTCCACTTCGTCGGGGTGGGTTCCCGATATACCTGCCTCTTCTACCCATCCAGTGGCGGTTCTCTGGAGCGTCTCCTTCCCAATTCCACTAAGGAGTGTGAATTCCTTACAGCTGCTTCTCCACTTTGCCAGTGAGAGTTTTCCAAAGCTTCTTTCACTATGTACTGTGTGAGTTCCTCACAGCTGCACATGAGCTGCTTCTTCCAACCCACCATTAGTGAGAGTTGATAACCCACCTGCTCCCTCTATCCACGGAACCCTTACGCTGCCACCCCGCCATCCCTCGCTGCTTCTCAAGGCTTAATATCAAATATGAATGAAACGTAAGCCATGACAACACATATAAAGTAAAAATAGCTGAAATCAAAACATAGGCTGGTATCAAAATCATTGATTTTTCGTATGATCATTTTGATGGTTTTTTAACACTGTGTAACATTCTCTGTTATTGCAAGCTCCACGGGGATATAAATTATAGTCATAATAATATGAGATATAATTTTTGTTCCAAAGTAAAATTAAATCACTCTGGAGATATACTCTTTAAGGGCGTAGTGACTAATGTTGTGATAAATTGTACATGTTTCACGGTACACTACAAAAAAGTCATAGTTGAGACAACCAGACTTGGTGTCGCCCCTCTCCCCCTACCATTGCAGTTGTGTATTTCCCCTGTCTCTTCAGCAGGACCGTATACGATGGCCACTTTTGCCTAGGTAGCATTTTTTCACTCCAATTAATCTCATTGTTGTAGACCAACAAACTCCAGGCTGAATGGTGTCACACGACCTTTCAATACCTAACCGTGAATCCATTTCCCATTGTGCTTGGGAATATTTCCTATAGACTCGTTCACAGTGGATTAGTTGTAACATAAAAACACTGCCGCAGTGGTACGCACATATTCGACTAGCTTAGAACTTTTCACTTTAGTCCGAGATAAAACCCTTTAAAAGCACCGTCCATACTATCCAAGAAACCATATATGCGATAACACAAAAACTGCAGGGTACATCGTATTCACGTATAAGAACGGCCTATTCTCTTAATGAGAGTAATTGCAATCACTTTTGAGAGTAGTGGGTTTTTGTGAACGATGCCCAATCAACTTTTTTCTTGGAACTTTACCAAGAAAATCTTCTCATTAACAACTATGACAGCATACTAACATGATGTTGCCTGAATATTCTTCTAAACGAGCGTAGCTACAGAACATTGCTGTTCCATTGAAGTTCATTTTTCTACCATTTTCCTTCCAAAGCAGACCCTTAGGCAGCTTTTTCAGTGGGGGGGGGGTCGATTTTTACCACAAGTGTAACATTTTCCGGACAATTATGACCAACAAATTAAAACTCACTTTATATGTTGCTAACGTAGGCCTACTATCATAGGCTGGGCGGAACTCCATCACATCTTGTGGGGAGGGGTTCGTCCGAACCCTCTGAACCCCATCCCCTGGATACGGGCCTGCCCAGCTTCATTACAGCTTTTGTCAATAGTTGAATTTTTAACCAGATTCCCCGTAACAACGCTTGCTACATTTCTCAAAGCTGGGGATTTACGACAGTGATAATGTATGTTGAAAAAATTCATATGATTGGCTAACATCCACAACATCGATCCCAGGAAATACAACATACAAATGAGGAGGCTTTTTCTCCACCAAACCTTTCACGTACCGGGCTATTCTTGAAATTACAAGACAATATTGCCCAGTACTGTCAGCCAACTGAACAGAGACTCACCATTCAGACATAACGCCTAACATGTACTTATTTTGGTCTTGAAAGGGAGCAAAAGCGATGTTAAAGGAACAAACAAATATGAATAGTTATGACTGACATTGAATCAGATGGGACAAATCTGTATAAGTGTATTTTGCTAAAGTCAATTCAAAGTTTGACCACTTTATTTTCACTGCAACTAATCCAGGAACTTACAAAAGCTTAAATAGTTCCGTCATCTTTCCCCTCCGAGGTTAAGCGAAGAGAGGTTATGCACATCATACAGGTATGAATATCCTAACGGTTTCTCGACTATTCTAAAACCCTCGAAGGTGCACGTACAGATATTAAAACTAGTTGTAGTTAAGCAGGGTGGGGGGGGGGGGGAGGGATTCATAGATATGGAGAACAGTATTACGGAAAGAGGCCATAGGTCACAGAAACAGCACATGTCATCATTTAAATGTTGATGTAAAATGTTTCGACATAAAATTGATCCAGATGCCAAAATCAGATAATTCATTTGGAAATGTAAAACGACTCTCTCAGTGTTTTATATATTGTTACATGTTTGCAATGTGAAAGAAGTTGATGCGCACAGTGTAGCTATACAACGTGAGGTCAATATGTACAATTGCCCCATGCATGGTGAACTTATACAGGAATAGCAACGAAGGGATCGTCTAAAAAGAACAATGTAGGCCCATGTTACTCTCTACCAGGCGGAGAACAACCCGTTTTGATTGAGACTGATTAACACTTAACAGTTTTTGTTGTAACTGCAAAGTGAACTTGGTCTAGTACGAAAGTGCAGCGATGAAATTGCGCAAGTTGTCAGTCGTCTAAGTTATAATAGTACGTACACTGAAATACGTATAAAAGTACATACACTGAATGATAGTATCTGGGTATCATATAATTATCACTGTAATATTATTTAATGTCTTTGTCATGGGCGATTATTGCAGTCTATGTACGATACCAAAAGCTAGGTACGATATGCCAAGGCTAACCTATGTTCATAAAATGGAAAACATTGTTATATTGGGTCCTGCAGAGTTACTTATCGACAAGATGATATTTCCAATATGGAGATGAGTTAATACGGTAGATACCGATCGGTGGTATAGATATGGCTCTAACTTAGAGTCATTTGCACAATTGGACTTAATTTTCACTTTATTTAGCCAACATTCTTTGGTGGTCTTATACGTGTAATTATACAGCGCTGCGTTACAAGATGAGGCAACGTGTGAACGACGTCAATATTTCCTTTCATAAGTCGGCACAGAATCAATATGGAGATACAAGGAAGTGTTTCAATAAATAAACAAATGCATCTGTTGCTCACACTTGATAGATCTCTAAGTTGTAACAATCTCCGACCATCCGCGTACTTCGTCAACTAGGTTACGAAATTCGACCAAAGTAATATTCCACTGACAATTGTAGGGGTTCTCAAATGAAAGAGAATATTTTTTTCACTGCGTCACTTTCAAAGCCTATATCTTGTTCTGCAAATCAAGATTTTGCAGAAAGACTCATGGTAAAGAAAGATTCCAAGTAGCTTCAAGGTTACAGAAATACCATGTAACAAATTATTGTAATAAATCTTTCTTGTTCTTTGAAATTGGAGCCCTGATTTAACATTGAACTTTAACACCAGTGAAAATAAAAATATATGAAGGTATAAATTAAGGTATATTGTAGATTAACCTTAAAATATTGTGAGAAATATCAGGTCGAATCTTTCAAAGTATTGTAGTATAGGTTAGTTGACATTACAAAGAAATGCAAAGGTTATTCAAGTAATTGTGCCTGTGTGGCTTCCACATATTTCCAATAATGAAATGTACCATTTTAAAGTAGTTTTTCTTTAAGGTTATAAAACTTCCAGAACATGCTTTTGAGGTATGGTTTTCACCAATAAAAATTGCGATGTTTATGAAATATCAATTTCATTCAGTGGCCAATCCCTTACATTTTAAGATATGGAAATCGAAGAACGTCCGTTGGTTCAATCTATACTAAGAAGATGAGGTTTGCAAATTTCTTTAATCAAAGCTTCAGTATCAAAAACGAAATTAAAAAGTTGTATCATGTGTCTATATCTTTCGTTTCAACTCATAGCTTGTGTGAGGTGCGATTTTTCAAGAAACCAAATACTTGGTTAACAACTGATACCATTGATAAGATTAACCAGTCAAATTAACCAGTAACCACATGCTTTTTATTTTTTTTAGGACTTTTCCAAACCGTGTTGTAAACTAATAAGGTGGCCATGATATTTATCTGTTAAAACATTCCGATTCTGTGTTTAAATTTATACAGGAAACATTATAGGGTCTATATTTTGCTAATATCAAAGTTATTTAATGTTTTACTGTGTTCATATATGTATCAATCACAATCTTTTTTCTTTTATATTGTTAATTTTCATGTGTGATAATGTTCTGTTAGTGTATCATGTAACACTCTTCATCTGTCACAGAGCCTATTCATGAAATACTAGTAATTATTTTATACTAATTGATGAAACAATTAGGTTGGTTTGCTGAAAAGGAAAATTATTCATGACTAAGACTGCGAGTCTACGTATTAAAACAGATCTGATAAAAGGTTGATCTAGCTTCGTGGTTTAATATACAAGCATATGTTTTATGTGAATGTGCCTTTAAGTACAGCACAACCAGGAAGCTCCTTTCTGTGTTGTTTCGGTTATTATTCCTTTTCCCGATGATTCCGCATTCAGCCACCTTATTACTTCTGCAATCTTCAGTCAGTATTCTTTGTTACTAGCTGATAGTGACCTACACGTAATAGTACACGTGATTTAACTAACTTTTATTAGGAGATTTTACTTTATCCATGGGTTTCACATTGATAAGTAAAAAAATACCTGCTTCCAAAATAAAAAGCTCATGGCATATAAAATTCTTAAAAGTCACGTTAACAAAGGATAACATATGGTAGACAATGAGAGTCCCTTGATTGACGTCACAAATGTGCATATTTGGCTATATGTTTATTTATGATGCGATTAAACTAGAGAAATTTATCTGTAAAGTGATCAACGGAGATAGATTTCTATCAAAATAGTAATTTTGTTGATACTCCAAAAAGTGTTTTTCATGTCACGTGTAGTTTAAACTAAATAACTTAGGCATACTTCAAGCTCACCGCTATATCATGTTCGCAGTATCGAGTTCTTGTCATGTTTTATCATCCTTGATATATTATCTTCCACAGATATTGGTTGTTAAAGAATAAATGAATGAAGGCTGTACATGTTTACATTAATTCTTCAACATATCTGAGTCACCTCGGAGACAGGGGTTCGCATATACTAAGTACATTGATATAATATGGTCATTACTGCAGCCTCTCGTCGTCTGGTTAGTGTAAGTTATTACCACAAATGCGCAACTTAAGCTACAAGCAACCTTTTAAACTACTTACCAGCAGTACTGGTTTCCCGAGTTTCCCCTTTTTGTACACAGCACAAGCCGTACAGTAGAACAGTGAAGCAGGTCACAAGGTAGCAGGTGTTAAACTCAACAGGCGATGTCATTATGAAAAATGATATCAAAATTTAACAAACAAAACATAAAAAAAAATGGAACGTCGTGTGAGAATTAAATCCAGAGATGAGTATATGTCTCTTCTTTTCACATCTTTCTGACTTGATAGTAACCCTCAAAGTGTGGCAACCATTGATAACCGTCTTGCGTCTATGCACAGATGATCCTTTTCACGGAATTACAACACAAATACTTCCTTTATTTATAATATGCATCAAGTTAAAGAAGTGGCATGCCAACCGAGGTAGAGCCGTGCCATTCAACGGGCAGGATTACTCATAACTAGTCACCATGCAAGGTGGGCGATTTAAGTACTATAATTCAACTTTTATACTATGGTTCTGTCTCTGTGATGTTTTGTGTTTATTAAGGTATAGCAACGGGCACAATAACGTCATTTTATTGAAAGAAAAAAAGGTCTCTGAAGGGTATAACTATTGTGTGTATATGTGGACTTTACAATGAAATATTTAAAATGAGTTTGATTGGAATATAATTTTAGGAATTTGTGAATAAGGTACTGTGTCCACTTTCCTTTTTCAACAATGGGTTTACTTTGTTAATGGTTGTTTTAAGTGGTGAGAATCATATTTTTGGAGTGGAGAGCTATTTTTTATCAAATTTCGCAGTTTCCAATACAGTCAATATGAAACTTCGTCAGTACAACATGATTTATATATGTGTTAATGAATGCAACTTAGAAAAAAATTCGGATACAACAAATGTACCAGCCAGACACTAACTCACCAGACAATCACGTGTAACTTTGAATTAGATTGAAATATGCTGAATACATCGTGGAAGGGCGAGGGGGAGTGGGGGGGGGGGGTACATGTAAGCAAATATGTAGAGATGTTGTGAGACGGAGAATCCAATGAATAAAGTAAGGTTGATTGGGAATTCATTTTCTCTCCTCAAAGGCAGTTTCTCATCACCCCAGATAGTTCCAACTCTCCCAACCACTTACTTTTAGCCCCTCTCACAGCCGTCTAAAACTCCTACACATGTGTAATTTGAGCTTCTTTTTTCCTTCCGAATTCTAGTGGAAAATTCTGTTCCTTGAACGATGGACGTTTATACCTTGACCAGGGAGAATAGTAACTACGTTCTTTGACCTTGATTTCCGAATCCAGCAGTGCAGTGTTGTATTTTTAGCCTTATTATACTGGGCATCCAGCTTCAAAAGATTTTCAAGAATTGACTTGTATTTCCACGTACAATGTGAACAGAATCGATGGCAGTGGCTAAATTAGTTATCAAATGAATCTTGAACCATGAAAATCACTTCAGATTTAGTAAGTTATGCACCAGGATAAAGTTTCAAAAAAATGCAGGAATGCACTTAAAAATTTTCAGACCAATGTGTCAAATTATTGATACTTGGGGGGGGGGGGGAACATATTAAATAGGTACTTCATGTTCCGAAATTAAAGTGATCGCGTGTTACTGAAAAACCAGAAAGATAAGATTACGTTTGATCTTAACTTTTTCTTTACTTTTAAATGTACACGCAAGGTTGTACATGGACGGACTAAGTCTTTCAATGAAGGAAAATGACAGTAACTACTTTGAAAAGACACGGGATTGGCATGAAACAGTAAAAAAACAGAAATCATATTTGAGAAATAACGGTTCTTACTATAAGCGCATGCTTAATGAATATGCAACAGTACAGGTCTCACTAGCTTATCAAAAACATCTTACTCAAGTCGTCGCTCCTTGGCCGGTATTGGCAATTGTAGTACTTGGTGAAAGGAAGCACTGTATTTACAAATAACCATGAACAAATCACAACATTGCGTTGTCAGTGACCCTGAGTTGTTTTGACTAACTGAATATTCAACACTAGTATACTTCCCATTGGCTTATTCAAAGAAGTAGGCCTACACGGTTGATTTGAATGAAAACTGGCAACCACTACATTATCGTATTCTACAGTTTTTGTCGTTATGTTAGAAGAATTTGAAATCATATGGCAGAATTAAGCAACTGAAACCTATTTATTTTCCCAGATTGTCTCAATGGCGCAATTCAAAGCCGTACCACACTTTTGGAGATGAAATTTCAATGTTTTTACTTTTTGCCTACACACGCAATCACTTCACGAAAAGCGTGCTTATCATTACAAACGAGGATTTTTTCTTCATATTTTTTTTAAGTAACGTACATCCTTAGTATTTGCTTGAGCTGTGAACACCTGGTAGAAATACCAAGGTTAGTTTGTTATTTGCGGTTTTGTATATTATTAAAAGATCTTCCCAGTCATGACGCTATCGACGAGGTCATGACGCCCAGCTTCAAGGGGCAGAATTTTCTAATGCAATGTCAATCAAACCTCGGAACCAACTGAGAATTTTGCTCACTCCTAACCAAAGATGTTGCTTGGGATGAAGAGTGTTTGTCTTTAAATGTAATAAAATGAGACATTGTACCAAATGTTGTCAATCTGGGGCGGAAGGGGGGGGGGGGGGGAGGCGGTCAGCCTACGGGAATACGAGGGAGAGGAAGGAGACGCTGTTTCGTCCACAGAAACAAAACAGAAGAGTCAACGATATGATCTAGCCGTTATTCATTACATTTTTTATGAACTTTGTCATCAAAACTTTTCGTTTTATAAAGTCAGGGTTCACAAACTGCTTTTATCAAACAATAACCCACCAACGGTCGCCTTGGTAACAAACAGAGGTAACTTCGGACCTGGTGAACTAATATTGTTTCCTGTAAGGTCGGTTCATTGTTTCTGGCTGACCTTTTGAAGCCTAGGGTCGTCATATTGCTGTTAAAAATTTGTCTTTCACCTTTAGCAATCCTCTCAGACCAAGAGTTATCAAGGAAAGAGAAAGAGAAAAAAAAATAGGCCCACTGCTATGCTCCAAAATGTATTACGACGAGATGGTAATATCAAGTGGGTTAATATTTTGTGGTACTCCTTTTTAAACCTGATAAAGCGCACTATGCATCAAATGGGGGACATCCGCTCACAATAAACTAGTTGTAAAACGTAACTGTCATCATATGCTCTCCTAGACGCAATTGCGTTTGACAAGAGAAGTGAGGGGGGGGGGGGTCAGTTTATGTTTTAAACAGTCATAGAGGAAAAGCGACGAAGTATATGTATTTCAATTTCCATGTAAGCCTATACAGTTCCAAACTGAGGGTCTCTGTACCTGCTCAGTGGGCAATATAATGCAGTCATAATATAATTATTAAAATGCCATTAATATTTATGGACCTACACAGTGTCGCGGGCGCTCTCTTTATCGTTTTATCAAGAAAGAGTCTGCAGCTAGACTGACATTCGGTTGATATCATGATGGAAAGATCTGGTGGTATTATGAGAGTAAAATCAATCACTGAAACGTCTTGTCTGTATGCATTTTATTCAATTATGATACTTCACAATCTCTCTATCGTCCCTTCCCAGTATACATCCTGGTCGGTCCTTCCCCCCCCCCCCTTAAAGTTCCCCGTTGGTTCTCCTAATCGTTTTCAATTTCAAGGCGGGTCTATGTAGGTCACGGTGACAGTTAATGCGACGGTATGTAAAGAGCTGCTGGTACCATTGGGACATTACGTAATCAATGCCGAAGTCTGTGTTGGAGTGAACTCAAAATTATACACTTTAGGTTGCATCGTCATCAGGACCATGTAGATACGTGCGAACCGGAGACTAGGTTGACATTTTAGGGTAATTGACTTGCATATTGGAGTCAAGTATAATTAAACTGATTTTTGCTCCGACGGAGTCATGAAATAGCCTAACTACTGATGTCAATTAAGAAATAGTTAAACAAGTTACAAGGGAAATACCGCAGTATATCATTGGTGTAACTACCCAAAGCAGCATACAGGGCCAACGCTGACATGGCACGTCCCTCCCATCGCGTCATACTACCAGTTCAAAATTGATACCCACCTTAGCCTCTTGTCCCTTTATCCGTTTGTCGAATTATTTGATCCTAGCTAAGCTTCATGTTTCCTTTGCTTCCGATAGCGAGAAAAGTGAGTTTTTCACCATTTTTCTCTTTCTGCACTTATTTCTACACTACAGCTAGATGTTGCCAAATAACTTTTTTTAAAGATAAACCGGACAATGGAGAAAATTGGAGACAATCTCCCCCCCCCCCCCCCGTTCATCTGGTTCCGTTGCCACTGTGTGGGTTCATCCGACTTGGTTTCCTCCTCACACCAGTCATTCTGAACAAAAAGTGAAATGAATTTATGTGATATGAGTTAACTTCCATAAAGCTTCATCTCTCCTAGATTTTAATGAGCGAGCAGGTCTATCATGTCAGGCTCAAAGTGAGTTTTCTTTTTTTTTTAAACTTTTAACGTATCTTCCCTTTCTAAACTTAGTAGCGCTAGATGTTGCCAAATAGCTTTTAAAAAAAAAAATATATAACTTTAATTGGGGACGACCCCGAAAGCGTCCCCGTCTGGTTCAGCCACCACCGTGCGTGGGTCCATTAGAATTGGTTTCCCCATCACACCAGTCCGCATTCCGAAGATAGAGGAGGTGGAATTGGAACAATTTTGTTCTGCCTGTTGTAGGGACAGATACAACACAACTTAACGGAGATGATCCAGAGAGTATATTCAGCCTACATCCTCGTGAAATGGTTTGCCATTAGTAGGCGTGCACGTGCTGTTACATTGTTATGATAATCGAAATAATATCAGGTCATTTCCGATTGAGGGAGTACTGTCCCATTGTCCCCCCCCCCCCCTCCACCTGCTTTAAGTAATCAAATTTAAGTTTATCTTTACTAACGTTCGCGGCATTCGAAATCAATTTGATGAATTTACTGTGATTCTTGAAGACATGAAGCCTGATTTTGGGTGTGTGTAACAGAGAGTTGGTTGCGAGAGGATATTGATGGTGCTGACATTTCTTACGCAGGGTATGAAGTGTATCCTCAGGATATAGAAAGGATACCCACAATGGCATTGGTGCGGGTTGTGTTCTGTTGGATTTGTTGTTAATACTGATTTGCATAATTCCTTTGTGAATTTCATTTGGTGTAATTTAACAGTCAATGTTTCTTCAAAATCTAGTTCAGTTATTTCCGTTGGTGTTGTTTGCCGCTCTCGAAACAGTAAGACTGATAACGACAGATTATTCTTTGATTCAATTTGCCGATCAGTTAAAGGTGATGTCGTCATCATGGGGGATTTCAATTTTGCAAACATTAGTCGGTCTGAGGGCTATAGTGGTAGTATAGGTGCTGATACCCATGATGCAGTTCAGGGTTGTTTCTTACGTCAGCATGTGTTATTTTCAACTAGAGGAGACAACATACTTAATCTCGTTTTAACTTCTGATCTAGACGTTGTTGCTAATTTGACAGATGAAGGAAAGTTAGGATTCAGTGATCATGCATGTCATTTTAGCATTTGATATGTAGGCCTAATGTTTCCCACTTCATTGGCAATGAGATGGTGCTTAACTTTTCACGTGCAGATGTGGTCGCCATAGGAAATACTGTAAACTAAAAGTAATTGACTAGGTAAACTCGATTGTTTAGTGGCATCAGTGATGCTGAGTCTTGGGATTATCTACCAAGGAAACTTAAACAATTTATGAAGAAGCATGTTCCTTTGGAATTCGGTTCTGTAAGAGGAGATTGCCTTGCTGGATGACTATGGGAGTCAGGCGTACAATAAGGCAAAAGAGAAGAATGTTGAAGTTGTATAAACTGACAAAGTCTGCTTCTAATTTAAGTAAATTCAGTGTTCATCAATGTGATGCCGTAAGTCTTGTCTCCAAAACTAATCTTAATTTTGATAACAAGCTTGCTGCAAACAGTAAGGATAATCCTAGGGATTTTTTCCCCTTATGTTAGATCTGAGCAGAAGGTTGAGGGTCAGGATAATAAATTGTCAAATAAATAAATAAATTGTCACTGATAGTAAGGGTCTTGCTGATTTCCTTAAAACTTGCTTCGTGTCAGTGTTTACTACTAAAGATACTTCTGGTTTTCCAACATGGCAAAGGGTTAATTCTTTTCACAATATGGACTCTGTTCAATTTTCCGATGATATTGTGTTAAAAGAACTGCTGTGTCTTAATGTTTCTAAGGCCTCAGGAAGGAGAATGGTGATCACGGGTTGTTCTTCTTCTTGACGAGCAGTTACAAGTGCCACCTCAGGGATCGGTTCTTTGAAGTTATTGTTTGTCGCCTGCACAGTGATAGTAATGCTGATATCATGTGCTCGGCTGCGCTAAGCTGCTGATGATTCCAAATTGTATTCAAAGGTTTCGCTCAAAGACGATGCAGTTAAGTTGAAATTAGGGGAGTTTGAACGTTTAGTTGGTTGATGATTTGCAAATGCATGGCAGTCACAACCCAAAGTTCCAGTACATACCTTGAATGGTGAAATTTTTCAGAACCAGTCTAAGCGCTGAACGAGATCTAGGGGTTTATATTGACTTATCCTTGTAATTATCTAAACAATGCATAGAGGTAGCTAACAGAACCAAAAGGGTTTCGGATATGATCAAAAGAATTTTTTCTCAATAGGAATATTGTTGTAAGACTTTGCGCAAGCAGTTGGTTAGGCCTCATCTTGAGTATTGTAATCCATACTTTTTTAAGGATAAGGAAGAACTTATGGAAGTACAGAGAAGCAATGGAATTCGCAGCCAACGTTTTGCAGGCCTATGAAAACAGGACAGAATTTCAATGTCAAATGTATACTTTTCCAATTTGCGAAATTTCAGAGACTAAATTCAGAGTTGTAACCACAGGGAGAAAGGAGCGGGAATAAGATTTCCAGTCACATGGCTGTTTCATACTTTACAGATTTTTACTCAACATTACATGTGATATACCATCCTATATGCACTGGCAAGACGCCCTCTGTTTTTACCTTTTAAGGTATGCATTTATCTATTTTCCTTTTGACGTCTAACATTTTCTTTTGAGTTTTTTTTTAATTTTGACTATGGACGTCGATTTATGAGAGACTGGAGACTTGGTGATTGTATAGAAGTGTATATTTCCTAACTTCCGTTCTAGTAAAAAAAAACGAAAATTTAGCTCAAATTAATAAGGCCAGAGAGACTGGGAAGTGCCATTACCTGAAATCTGAGAGGCATTTCTTTAAGTCTTCTCGATACGCTACCCGCCATCCAATGGTGGCACTCACGCTTTGATGGAGTCTAGTGTTGCTTATGGAACCCAAATGGAGTTCATGCAGAGAAAGCATACAACCCTGATAAAGTCATACTATTTCCACCACTTCACCCATTCCCTCAAAGTTTGCTTCCACCAATGGCAGCAAACAAGTTACAGGTAGGGGGAGGGGTATGCTCTATTCCCAATATATTTGCCAGGTGCTTCAGAAATAAACTTCAGAAGAGGATATGATACTTCAATTACGAACGGTATCATCCTAACCTAGAATTATTACTACTTTTTACACATTGATTTTTTGCTCATTGTCGCCAAAGTGTAGAAATGACACCTCTATTTAAATGCTGGATACATGCAGCTTAGAACACTCGGGAAGTGATGTTCTGGTCATCGGGGGGGGGGGGGTGCAAAATCAGAAATTTCCTTGCCAACGCTCTGCGCCAACCGCTTGGGTGACACTTCTATTCAACCCTTCCAAATATTCCCCCCCCCCCCCCCACTAGGTAACGGCACATTTAGGAAAATTTTAAGACCAGATATCCCCCTCCCACACACACACCTCCCCCACGTTCAATAACATTAACAGATCCGACTTCTATGATTTTGACGACCTTACCTTTTCGCAATGTTATCTCTTTTTTTTTGGCCCTGATGGCTGCCCATATACCGACATGCCAAAAACAAGTGAAAGCTAGAGCGCGCTTAGGCTATCCTTGTGTGTTCCTGTTAGGCTACTTGTCTAACATCTCTGCTAACTATGCGTGGTGTTTTTGTTGTCAAGTAGGAGCCTGTTTAACCAGTATTCGTCCAAATCTTCAGAATGTCGAAGAAGCAGATCAGCAGCCAAGTTACTCAGAGTGCTTATGAAGCTCCATCATGGTAATAGCACTGAGATTACAGTCTGCATTTCCTTTCCACAGTGTAACGTTAGGCTGAAGGTCCACTGCCTATAGCCTAGGCCTCCTATTCGTGAGTCCTAGACATGGAAATTACATCTACTTTGCGCCTAGCCTATTTCACACTTCCATACACGGAAAGCCCTGGTCCTGCTGTAGACCTCATTAGCCTAGCCTAGTGTTTTCAGTTGTTTTAAAGTAGTAGTCTAGTAGTAGTAGGTAGTTATCTAGTGATGATAATCTGAGTAGCAAGTCTACGCTGGTACAACTGCAGAATACAACATCTCTCCAAGACATATGACTGAGAGTCTGAGACTCCGGAGGCGCAGTCGTAGTCACAATGAATTGCACATGTATGTTTTTTAAACGAATGACTGCTGGGACTGCGCCTCCACACCACACTAGAGGCCCAGTGAACTTAAATATTTTTAAGCAAAATAGTGTTACCCAATCACATGTTGACTTTTGAGTCATTCTCAAAATGGCCACTCCTTGTTAGCTACCACTGGGACTGCGACTGTGCCTCCACTCAGATGATAGAATCAGTGAAATTAGACTAATGATTTCAACAATGTATTCGATCGGCCACCACTGTGACTGCGCCCCCACTCAGGTGATAGAATCAGTGGACTACTGTAAGAATGTTGTATCCCATTCCCAATTACATGTTGAGTCGTTCTCAAAATGGCCACTCTTTGTTAGCTGGGACTGCGACTGCACCTCCACTCAGATGATAGAATCAGTGAAATTAGACTAATGTTTTCAACAAAGTATTCGATCGGCCACCACTGGGACTGCGACTGCGCCTCCACTCAGATGATAGAATCAGTGGACTAAGAATGTTGTATCCCAATCACATGTTGAGTCGTTCTCAAAATGGCCACTCTTTGTTAGCTACCACTGCGACTGCGCCTCCACTCAGGTTATGAATCAGTGGATTTAAAATGTCTTCAAGGAAATAGTCGATCAGCCAACACTGAGACTGGGACTGCGGCTCCTCTCTGGATGGGAAGCTCATAAGACAGATGACTATGAAAAATGCGAATGCACTGCCACTAATGACTTAAAACTATGGGAGTTTTCAAAAAAAAAAGCTTACGATTATGCACGATTTCCACTGGAAGCACAAGTTCCACTGGAAGCACAAGGGAGAACCACAGTGCAGTTCGCCTCCAAGATTTTTCAGGGTGCTGTTTCACTTGGACGTCGTATTCTGCAGTCACTCCTCTAGGCTAGCAGTAGTACTGTAGGCTAAGGCCAAGGGTAAGGCTCCAATTTAGAATCCGTGAGTGACCACACGCGTACACATCACAAACATTACACGATAGGCTTGAACGGGCACTGGTTGTATTACCAGCAATAGCGTATACATACTATCACGTTAGGATATATACATATATATATTATTACAGGACTTGGGGATGTATCGTGTAAATATATCTTCGAACAACCATCAGCTGATTTCTCCCTTGTAGCATAGGCCTAGTGGGTTAGGAAAAGGACTGTTATGCAACTGTTACTAAGACATAGTCGTGATCTGTATGCATGGGGGAACTTGAGAACGAAATTGTTAACATCTGCCGATAATTGTTTGTTAACAATGACACTGTTCACCCTCAAATCTATGGTGGAAAGTGCCGTAAATGGTGAAGCTGAAAAAAAGACAACGCATTGAAAAAAATTGCCTCTGACTCCACAGAACCTCCAATCTGGTGTGGAAGAACAGTGGTGATGAAAGAAAGAGAACATGTTGCAAAACTTTGTGTAAGTCCACAGAGCCTGTGTTCACCAGTTTAACTTGAGCTCATATACAGTATGTCCATAGTAGCATAACCTCTTATTGGATAGGGAGCTCATGCTCCTGAAGATCCTTACTGTGCTTGGTGGTGGTGGGTTTTAAATCTGTCCAGAGAAGTAGCAAAGACCTCCGGTTCAGGTAAAGATTTCCAGGATTTCCAAAAACTCAGTACCCTACCACACACAACTATGACTGCTTGGTAGGGCATCGCAAGGCTTCTCCTTGTATCTGTGACCAAGGTTCAGTAAGTTCATCAAAAAGAGTCGCAACAGCATTCAACCTAGATTGTCTTAGACTGAACCATTGTCGAAGATTGTCCAAAAGTCGTTCAGCTTCTGCCACCCTTAAGTTTTGCAGAGGTTTTGTCCGCTCCTATGGACTTTACTAAGCCAAGTGATCAAGTGCACAGATTTCTACTGTAGTTGCTGGCTGAGGTCTTGCAATTACTAGGTCGAAGATAGTTTACAAAGAGTAAATAGAATCTCTGTTCATTGTAGGCTTAATCATAGTCTGTATCCAAGTGCTGTACTTTTCCAATAGAGTACAGTACATTACCTTGACTACTAGTTGCACTTTCAAAATCAATCGGCACCTCAGCGATAGCTGCATGGGACGGGGTACTTAAGCTGAGCACTCTTCTGTACCCTTAAGTCGATTATCGGAGACCTTGCCTGTTTCCCCAACATTTGACATAAATACAATCTGTGCAAGTTACAGTCTTGTTTGCCCTTTCTTCTCTTGGCTACTTGTGTTTTGTATTGACCAGTCTGCTTCTTAATGTGTTGCAGTGTTAGGGTCTCTGAAGGCAATGCATTGCTGAATGCTGATAGTCTTGTCTTGGAATGCTTGTTTTATTGACAAAAGGTAAAATAATGCTCTTGTCTAGTTCTTTTTTTTTTCCGAGGGATCTTGGCTCTTACAGTATTTGGTCCTAAGCTCTTCGTCTCATCCATGCTGGATGACCACATGAAGTGAGCAGATTGTCAATGTATCAGAATTCCTTCTGTAGTGCATCATTTGTCAGAGATCGCAGTATGGGATTTTAAGTACAAAGAGCCAGCAACTCCCACTTTTGTGCTGAGCAGATGATCTGAATCAAAGTCCAATTAAGAGTCAGTGTGTGTTGGTTTCCTGTACACAGTAATGGATACTGTAAGGTCATCATCTACTTTTGTGTCCGGAAAGTTCAAAAACCTTTCCACCTCTTCCTCAACAAACCAGCAGTGAAGTTTATGTGTTGGTCAATGCTATTGATGTACAATAATTTGTGGATGATGTGGTCATAATCAGTGATGACAAATGTGTCACCAGTGCATGTCCACCATATCCGTGAAGGATCAGAAGCATCAGAGAAAAATTCTCCTTTTTCATCAGTTTTTTAGATAAATATTACATACATATGACAGGACAGATGGGTGAACTCTCGGGTGTTTCGTGAGTTTGTTGGTGAAGAATACCATTGTAGGCAAATTGTGTGTTCTCAGAGCAAACCCTCGGAAGATAATCAGTTTCAGTTTGGCTTTATCCTGTGGAACCAATAAGGGATTGGAGAATGTTGTACGATGTCAAAAGATGGGTGGATGTCCATGACATTCAAGTTGTTGAGCAAACTGTAATTATGTCCTGACAAGTGTGTTGCTCAAGATTCCAACATTTTCAAGTTCAATGAGTGAAGTCCCTCGTTGTAAGAAAACGTTCCAAGAGATGGAATCATTTCAGTCATGCATCTTTGGGTACCCTCAATCAGGGTAATTTTTTTGGGGTTGGGGGGAGAGGGAGGGGTATGGTTTCCAGAGTCCAGACTACACTGTAGACGATTAGTTGTCAAACAAGTGGTTAAAAGAGACTAAAGATAATCTTACAGGTTTTATCCTGAAGCTTATAATTCATTATACTCAATTACCCATTACATACTTTATTTGCTTTCTTAATCACCAGTGTAAACTAAACTTCAGTGAAGTATCTACACAAAGTGATTTCTACATCTTTTTCATGAGGGGTTTTCCATTCTTACAATACTTACCATTTGGGATGTTGTAGCCAAAGTGTAAAATGGAGCATTTTTCTTCATTAAAACACATTTTTCACTTGTTTGTTTAAAAGATTCAAGTTTTTGGATATCGAGTTGGAATATTTGCTGGTCTTCTTTTGTAATTGTATTGATGACTTTATCAGTCTTAGAATCATCAGCAAGTTATCTTCAACAAAAAAGTTAAACTGATCTCTTAGTCCATTCACGTAAATAAACAAAGAGGATCGAGTACAGAACAATCAGTAGCTTCATCTCCTCTGAATTTCATGAATAAGATGGATTACCAAAGATGCATCATTTGAATTTTTGAAAGTTTTGTAGATCCTTTTTCAGAGCAACGAATAACTTAATTTCTGTCTGTGAGAAACTTATTACTTGAAAGGAAAGCTACCATCCCTCCTTGTGTTGAATATTTTTGTAGTCTGTATACATTAATTTTAGTTTGAAAAACATATTATATATTTTTTCTGTAAAAAAAAACAAAATATTTCTTTTTAAAATTCCAATTGTTTATTGGGCATGTGCAGAAAATATAGATGAGTTGGGATGTAGAGCATGAACTGTTCAGTGCCGCTAGGGTTATGTTCAATATAACTCACCTTCTCGAATTGTTTATTGGGCATGTGCAGAAAACATAGATGAGTTGCGATGTAGAGCATGAACTGTTCAGTGCCGCTAGGGTTATGTTCAATATAATTCACCTTCTCAAAGTCATATGCTTAATGAAATCAAAGTCCATTAGAACAAACAGTCACAGGTAGCAGCCTCTACCCCTGTGAGCTCTTCTTTTCCATCAAACTTTCCACTTTAGTGAGCAAAGAAAGTGAACACCTCCTCCTGGGCTTCATCTTATATTCTTACAGTATATTCCACATTGCCATTGTTGACACATCCATTCATTAATGTTCAGTGTTTCTTCTTTTCCTCTTTCAGGGCTGGGAAACCTCCCCCTGGACTTCATCTTGATGTTCTTAAGGATGGCAGAATGATAGAGGTGAATCATCCTTAATAACCACATACCGTAGTAATCATAATCCAGACATGGAGGGATCATATTTCAATTCTAATCAATGTTTATCTTTGTCATTTTGAACATTTTCTGTGCAACCTCTATTGACTCCCTCAACACATTCTCTTTGATATGCTCTCTTCAGCATGTTCTCCCCCGCCTGCTTATTGCACCTAAGGTGCAGCAAATGCCTCGACATGGCAGTCTAAAACTGAATTTCCCACAGTGTCTCTTACAAATTTAAAGAGTGGTTCATTTTTTCTTGTTTGATATAATCGATCAACAACGTAAACTTTTCTTTTGTCTTTCTATAGAAAATGATGATTGATGACAAAAATAGTTACTTGTTTGGAAGGAATTCTCAGGTCTGTGATTTTGTCTTGGATCATACGTCTTGCTCCAGGGTTCATGCTGCGCTGCTCTATCACAAACATCTCAAACGGTCATTTCTTGTTGACTTGGGAAGCAGTAAGTACCTGTAGATACTGTACATTAAAATAAATCCACGTTAAGGGAGTAGCCATATTCAACTACTTTAAGTATGGATTACTGGATTATAGTCCCAACAATTCTGGTGAACATTCTTTTAATTTCCACAATTGTTTCAAGACAATGGCAGGTGCTTTGCTTCAGTGATAATCATACTGTGACCTTTGCAGTCATACTGTCACATATTTACATATGTAGGTTTATGTTTCTGATACCCTGCTTAAATACTACAGTTTATCTCAAGAATTGTCATTGACTGATCTCATACTTGGTATGTAGATGTGGCCAATTTACATTTTGTGATGGTGACGTTTTACATGTTGATGAGTAGGCAGAGCTTAACGTAAAACCTTGAAATGTTTCAACAACTATTCTTTAAATTTTTTTTTACACTTAGTACATAGATGTTGGTACCTTTAAAGTGCTTGCATGCTCATTGTATTCAGCTGTTACATTTCAGTAAAATGTGTGTTTGGGCAGGGGTGATTGTCTTCTTTCCTGTGAAAAGCTTGTAAAGATACTGTAATACAGTATCTCAAGAATGATAAAAGGGATCAACATTACATGTGTCACAGGTAGGCCCCAGATAAGGCCCTAGATAGTAGACGATTGCTCAGTGTTTGTAATGATGATGGTATGCATATCAACAAGCAGGTGGGGCTTTTTGTGAAAGTCTTGAAATGCAGGGTTTCAAATAACTGACAGTACCGATAGCCATGGCTGTTGCGCCTTTTAATACTGATGGCTGTGGTGCTCCCTTGGTAAATGTCCTATGCAAAAACGTAGACCTGTAACCAACTCACTCAGTTGTGCAATTGTAAAACCAAAGGAATAAGCAAATAAACCCAAGAAAATTCTTCAGCTGGGTTGTTTAGTAAAAAATGAAAATATTTGAAGCTATTTTGTCTCCCTCTTCATGTAATACAAACAAGAAAGTTGTGAGTTTGAAAAATAGGTGTTTGTCAATGTTTGTGTGTAAGACTGTAAGTTCACAATTGCAAAATATTTCAAACTTCCCAAGTTTGAATTGCTCTTTAACTCTAGTGAAACCTTCAGTGTTGTTTCCACCAGACATTTCAAAGTACCTCATCAGCCTTCTCAAAAACTTTTGTTTTCAAAAGCTGTATCACATGTTGATATTGACAAGTTTTATTTCAGATAAACCAAGTTGGATTGGAACACTGCACAAATTTGCTTCTGTAATTTGTTTATCTTTAGCATCAATCTCTTTTTGAGTTGCTCTCTTAACTTCTTTGAAAAACTGTTCTGTTACACAATTCCCTCAAAATTATTTTTTGTTGTTGTTGTCTTTTTTTTCTTGTTTTTGTGTAATTCAAGCTTAGTGGGTAGACAAGTAAGTGGAACTGTTTGATTCAAAAGGTTTGCTCACAGAGAATACATTCTAGTCATCTTTCACAGTGTCATGTAAAAAATAATCTTCACGTTTGCAGGTAAAGTATTTTGCTTTTAATAGTTTTATTGGCCAATCTTTTCTAGCTAGTGTTCTGCAGTTAGTCATGTTTCATTAACAAGTAAGTACTGTTTGTCATTTTTAATGTGCCCTACCTTGTATTAAGTTGATTGCGTAAGTCATGCGGTTTACCCTCATGTCATTTGCAAAGAAAAACTTAATTTATGATAGGCATTGTCATATATACACTTTTGCCTAGACTATATAATATGCTGTTGGGCGGGCATCTACTGTACGCCCTGCTTCATTTCAAAAGATGTACAGTACACTTAACTCTATCAAAGGAACTGTACATGCTTAAAACATTTTTTCATGCATAGATGTGTTACAGTTGCTGAATGATGGTAGGTTTATCCTTAGATGCATGACCCCCTCCCCAACGAGGATGATAGTAGCAAGGAAACCAGAGAAAAGTTTTACCACAAACTGACGGTTTACTAAATTTCTAACATTTTCCACCTGACACTGTACAGTTTTGTTTGAATCCTAAAAAAATGTTCTCTGTGTGCTGAAAATTCTATGGCAGTGCAATCCGTTAAGATGTTCTTTAAAAGTATCAGCAAGTTGGAATCATGCCTGGCCCACACTGAATAGATGTCAGTTGACTAACTGCTTTCCATAGTTAATGAGTATCAAGTCATCATCTCATTTCATGGGAATCTCTATGGAAATTTCTTTTTTGTTTCCCATCGTTTTTTTCAGCCCATGGAACATTCTTAGGGTCCATTCGACTTGAGAAACAGAAACCCCAGCAAGTTCAGTTGAATAGCACGCTACATTTTGGGGCATCGACCAGGTCTTACATCCTCCGGGAAAAACCTCAAAGCCTCGCGCAGAATGCGGAAGAGACGACGCAAAAAGCAGAGGGCTCAGATGAAGAGATGACGGCGGGATTGCTTGGCTTACCAGAGGAGGAAACAGAATTAAATGTGAGTCATGTAGACATGCCAGACCCTTGAGAAACCCATGGTTGAAAAAAATATATATACTATAAGGTAAAACCTTGAGAAGCCATTGTGGAAACAAAAATGTATCATGAAGTAATCTTTGAGAAGCCTAAACACAAATTTGTATTATGAAGTAACCCTTGAGGAGCCATGGCTAAAAAGATGTGTCATGATTTAAACCATTAAAAAGGCATAAATTATGAATATACACTATGATGTAACCCTTGAGAAGTCATGGTTGAAAATTGTGTTGTGGAGTTACCCTTTAGAAACCGTGATCAAAAATTTGTATCATGAGGGTTTTAACCATTGAGAAGCCATGATTGAAAATGTACATGTATCATGATGCAACCATCAAAAAGCCATGGTTGTAAATGTGTATTAGGGTGTGACTTCTAAGAGCCTTTGTTGGAAATTTGTATGATGAGGCAACTAGTTAAGAAGATGTGGTTAAAGATATATATGTGTTATGCGGTAATTTTAAGAAGCCATGGGTGAATGTATGTATTTTAATGTAAGTGTTGAGAAACCTTAATTGAAACCAATATATTAAAAAAAAATGGTTACTCTCATTCTCTCTCTGCTGCAGTGTTAAAGAAAAATGTGTAGATTTGAGTCAGGGTTTGCGTAATTTTCTTATCTTTCCTAAATTTTAACTTTGGACTACATAGAAAATTACCTGAAGTCTTTCCTAACCTAACTGCCTGTTTTCCTTTAAGACCGTTGTACAGTGGTATGAATTACATAGAACCCTGTGGGGGAGCAGAAGCCATTGCTCACACTGCATCCCGTCTACTAAGTTTACTTATTCCAATTGATCTTTTTTTGTACAAATTCAATAGCACAGTCCAAATATGGAGTGATGTTTGACATATTTAGTCTCAATAACGACGAATGTGGTATAATTTGATTTTAAGTACAAGATACTGCCAAATCCTACACAAAGATTCAGGGAATAATTTAGCGTTCAAATTTGCATAGCAGTTTTCAGGTTTTGATTCGTAATTTTGTTGCAAAATCAGAGAAGACAATAATGGTGTATGTACAAAAACTGGTACACAATATGTGTGTAGTAGTTTCATCATATTGTGTAGTAAAGTGAGATGAATTACCAGAGAAACTATTCAATTAGATGCAAACATGTACATTTTGAGTAACTGCCTGTACTGTTTGGAAGCAATGAAGCCAAAAAATAACACTGTGCAAATTTCCCACTGCCTATTTGCAATTTCTCATGCCTTAATGAAAAAACCTGTAGAGCATATAGATGTAAATGTGTATCCAGTGAGTTCTCACCCCTAGCCTGTCCGTCCAGCCCTCACATTATTTCTATAGCTTTTATCATGTCATATGCATGTGAATTGATAGGAACATTAAAATTTTGTGGGCCCTACAGAAAATACTCCTTCCCCAGGAGGTCTACTATACAATGAAACAAGCCATACACCCTCTCTTACAGGGTATACTAGAGTTACTTAAAAAAAATGTCTTAAATTTCTTTTTAACTCTTCCAGAATCTGACAGAATTCAACACAGCACACAATAAGAGGATCGGCATAGCAGCAGTAGAGGACAGCACTATCACACCTGAAATATCACGCACAAAGAGAAAGAGAAAGATATCTCATGTTAGTTTTAGTGATGAAGACGTTGTCATAAACCCTGGTAAGTAGTCATGGTAACAGATTAGAGGTTTGCAGCAACCAACATTCCTGTCTATCAATGATCGGATTTGCTCAGATGGAGTGATGTAGCTGATAGTAAGGATGCTTTCTTTTCACCAGGTTCCGATCTTATAAAGTGATGCAGTCAGTAATAGAAAGAGGAGCACGCTCTGATGCACTGATAATGTTAATAGCAAGGTTAAATTTATTTGATTGTTTGATGAAGGAATCTGACTATCCTAGTGACAGTTTCTGTTTCTGTGAGTGGTCTTGTGGTGTCAGTCTCTTTGAATGGTCCTGTGGTATAAATTTCTGTCAGTGGACCTGTGGTGTCAGTCTCTGTGAGTGGTGCTATGGTGTCAGTCTCTGCCAGTTGTCCTGTGGTGTCAGTTTCTTTGAAAGGTTCCGGGGTGTCAGTATTTCTGGGTGGTCATGTGTAGTGTTTATTTTGTGTCACTCATTTCATCAACATCAATTTTCTTTTCATCCCCATGCAGAGGACATCGATCCAACAGTTGGTAGATTTAGGAACCTTGTACAAACGTCTGTCATTCCTTTAAAGGTAAGTTGATTACATATTCTTGCTTAAAGTATAGGTGCTTATGAAATACAACTTTTTGCACTTTCTGTTTCCAAATGGAGTAGCAGCATATCTTTTTAACACATTTGTGGTAAAATGTTCTCCCAATGACAAATTCTGTTAGAAAGTGCCCCAGTAGAGAAATAAAAATGTCAATTTTTTACTTTTTCTTGTGTTGACGCCAGCCAGATAATATTCATGAGTATGTGTTATTTACTTCACTCCTCCCTTACCTGCTGTATGTGTTTTATGCCTCTCCTATGCTTTGACGCAGGAATGTTTTTGGTTGAAGGCTATCAATGTCTACCTGCAAGGTTCAGGTAAACATTGATAACCTTCGACTAAACAACAATCCATGTTCAAGCTAGGGGGAAGCATAAACACATACTCATGAATATCATCTGTGGGGACTTCAACATAAGAAAAATTAAAAAATTAATGGCTTCTTCTCTCTACTGGAGCACACATAGCCTTGAGCTTATTTGACAGTCAGTCTATGTTGTCTGATGAAAGTTTTTTTTTCTCTTGCTAAGTTTTTGGTTTCGAGAGAAACCTATGCAGTCATGATTGCGTGTGTGGGTGTGTGTGTGAATTGTTGTGTGGTGTGATTGTGCCCAGATTGTTATCACGATATCTCAAGAAGGGAAACTCAGACAGTTTTAAACTTGGCACATAAATGCCCCATACTGAGAGGAAGAAGGAAGAATATTACTTTTGGTGGAGATCAAAGGTCATCTGAGGTCAGCAGAGGTCAAAGACTGAAAATCTTGTAATCACAATGTCTCAAGAAGGGAAACGCCGACTGTTCTCGAACTAAGCACATATATGCCCAATATTAAAGGAAAACGGTTGTACAGCCTCCCAGATAGTCGTGATACTTCAAATATACTTTATCAAACATGACGACACCGTTCAGTAGTACAATAAAGTCACGTCCAGAAAATATGAATTTTTTATGAATATACATTTTATTCACTCGCAAGTCGCCATGTTGTTGCAAAATTATGTAATTCGTGACGTCGTACATGTACCTGTACATTTCAGGTAGTACTGTCGGTGCATGTGATACGTCATACATTTCCAAAATGGCGATACGCTGTACAACAACGGCGGGAAGTTTGAAGTTATACTTGGAAAGAAGTAATTACGAAAAAGAAACCAATACTGTGGTGACTGTTTGTAAAGAGATGTACACTGAGTGTAGATTGTAAATGAAACACTCTCTACCTTTCCTCTTTAAGGGCAAGAACCCTGTTGCTTTTGGTGGAGAACAAAGGTCATCTGAGGTCACCAGATGTGAAACACTGAAAGTTTCGTTAACACAATATCTCAAGATTGGAGTAATGGATGCTTTCCATACTTATTATGTGGGATTGCCATATCTAGAGGAATGTCAAAGGTCATCTGATGTCATTAGAGGTCAAACACCAAAAATCATGTCAACACAATATCTCAAGATAGGAATGATGGTTACTTGTCATACTTAGTATGTGGGTTGGTCATATTGAAAAGAACAAACTTATTGGTTTTTGATGGAAGTCAAAGGTCATCTGAGGTCACTAGAGGTCAAACACTGAAAATCTTGTTAATACAATATCTCAAGGTAGGAATCAAGGAAACTTTTGATATTTAGTTTGTGAATGTATTATATAAAGTAGAAGAAGCTGATTGTTGTTGGTGGAGGTTTCAGGTTACAGTGGGTCAAAAGGGGTCAAATTGTTAAAATATTGTGAACATGATATTGCCAGAAGGGAAGCTCCTACAGATCTACTATGGACTGTGCCTTTTTTAGCAAAACTAGCTACTGCTTCTGCTGAGGCCAACGGTCAACTGGGGTCAAATTGTAAAAACCTTGCAAACATTATCAAGCACAGCTTGAACAGATCTCATATTTGATTTTCAGATTCACCTTATGATTGCAAGAGGCTTATTGACATTTCGCTAGAGATCAAAAATCATTTATGGTCAACATATCCTCTCTATATGCAATGTGCCTGATTCAAAATCCTCATAATTGAATCATCAAAACCACAATGGCTTTGGGCTTTCTGGTTTTTATTTGATGATGAAAAATAGAAAATGTGTGTGATTGTGATGGCCTGTCTGTGCATCTGCTGATGCCTTGTTTGTAAAAACTAGCAGAAGTGAAATTTGGATATGACCTTAACATTGAATGAATATCTTTACTACTGTTTTGATATTTTTCCCTTTTTATCCTTAGAAGAAGAAGAGTGATTTACCAGTGTCACCAGAGTTTAAGAACAGCAGAAGTCGGATCTCATTGTATGATGACCTACCTATGGAAGAGAAGACATCCCCTACCACCCCAACTTCACCTTCATTCGGTTTTATAGGTTCTACCATATTAGGTTTAAAGAACGCTCCCAACTTGGCACCGGATGTGGGCACAGAGCCAGCGCCTACGCAGCCTCTGGTCCCAGCCAACAAAGCAGTCACGGCAGAACCAGAGCCAAAGAAGAAGAAATATGTTAAAGAAGCTTGGCCAGGGAAAAAACCAACCCCATCATTGTTGTTATAGAAACAATGGATCCACCAAGAATGTCAGTGTTTTTATAGGAGCAATGGATCAACCAACAACAACACTGTGGTTATAGAACCAATGGCGCAGGACTCACTACTTGGCCAGGGAGTAAACCAACGACGTCATTGTTGTTGTAGAAACAATGTGTCAACCAAGGACATCATCGTTGTAGAAACAATGGATCAACCAAGGACATTGTTTTAGAAACAATGGATCAACTAACGACGACATTGTTTTAGAACCAAATGGATCAGGACACACTGCTTGGCAAGGGAAAAAACCAATGACATCATTGTTGTTGAAGAAGCAATGGATCAACAAAGGACATCATTGTTGTTATAGAACCAATGTATCAGGAGACTCCGGTCGATAGAAGTACTCTTGGCCATAACGTGCGAGGTGGAAAGTACTTCCATGGAGATCACAACAATGCTAAGGAACAGTAGAATAAGGTTTGGCAATCAGGCTGTCAAGGGCCCCAATGTCTGTTGTTGCACATAGAGCAGAAAACACCAACACTTTCTGGAGGAACAGCAACCAGTATTCATCACTTAGCTTAAGGGTGCATTAACATCTTGCTTATTGTAAAGCATTCCTTCACCATTCATCATACCCTCTCTTCCCTGAGTGGTCAGGAAGCCGAGGACAAGAAATTTCTTGAGGTTGCACTGTGACATAAACGGTCTTCACAATCAAGTATTGCAGCCAGTTTAACCTTTGCCGTTTGTGGATGTGGACATTATTTGGTGTAAAAGCAGTCCTTGTTTCCTCATGAACTTATGAGGGGTCTCCCAATGAGCTTTTTTTTGTTGGTGGTTAGGTGCATTTTAATGCAATGCTTAAAATTCTTTGGGGGGGTAGCTCACTTGCAAACTGCCAACTGATACTGCATTTGAGACAAGGCTAACAGGAGTGGGACCGGTATATTTTTGGCAAATTTCAGAACTATGCACTGCAGGTGTTGGGATGAAATTTTGGACACTGTGCAAACAGTAATAGCTACAGACAGATATACATGGAAAAGGAGGATTGTGTAATTATATACCCAAAACAGAGAATTCCTCTCACACCAAAAGAAAAAGGGCTGCAGAGACATTGTAGCCCACGGTTTGTGTGTGTACAACATGATAACCAGAGTTTGCATTAAAGGAGGGATAGGTATTTGTGAAGTATCTTACAAAACTTTTTGCACTTTCTCGCCAATTGGAGTAGAAGCATATCAGTTAAACAGATTTGTGGTAAGAAATGATATCCTAATGACAAATTCTGTTAAAAAGTGCCCCAGTAGAGAGAAAAACCGTGAATTTTTTGCTTTTGCTTCCATGCATTGGCAAAGGAACCTGTGCAGTCAAGTTGGTGGGTGTGAATGTGTGTGTGTAACAGTTGCTTGGGTATGCTCTAACTCAAGGAAAGTCAGAGTCCAATGTATGATGTATTCCACAAGTACCTATGCTCCTTTAAGCAAGGGGATGGTGAAATCTTCACCCCAAAAGAAGAAAGTCCTCCCCCTGTCAGCTATCGCAGGTACCGGTTTGGTTTGGTAGAGCAGACAGCGACTGCATTAGTTGCTATGGTTACATGTTAATATTCAGTTGTCTCAAACTGTTCATTTACAGCAGATGTATATTATTATCTGTATAAGATTCCACACAATCAAGAGTATCAACAGGTTTTCTATTTTATTCTTTATTACCTACCATCTTCAGAGTTTTCTCTTCCAAAAAAAGGAACAAAACGAAGCAAAAGGCTCGCTTTGGAATGGAAAAAGCAAAGACCAAAATGATACAAGCTCACACATGAGTAAAAGGCAACCAAATATCTGTACAATTGAAGTAGCTTTGAATGTGCCATGGCCAATATCTTAACACCAAGATTACCAGCTGAGATAACTTGCAATCTCTAGCCACTATATATGCCCTTATCCCATGTTATCAGAACTGGATAATAAACCCTGAGGCTGCAAACAAGAACTAAAATGGGTATATATTGTGAGAGTGAGTTACTTTAATTAGACATGAACTCACTGAACATGACTGCGCAATTAATCACACTATCGCTTTGGTCCCTGATAAATAGATGCAATGCAAGCTGGGTCTCCCCCACCTCCCCCTCCCAATGATCCTGCGACTGACGAAACGTTACCAATATGTCCTGGATTATTAACCTTGCAATCAGTGCTGAACAAAGTTTTCAAAACCACAGCAACGATACAGGACTTCAAACTGATATGATCAACCAATTAGACATTCCTGAGAAATAACATGTAAAACACTACCTGGAGGTCACCCCGAGGATTGCAGCAACTTGCCAAGAACTATGGCTATTATTGGCTGAAGAAGATTTCTGATTTCACCTCTCCAATAGCAGCAGGCAACTACAGTGGAGGGTAACTAAGTGTATTATCATGACACATTCAAAGCACCTTACTACAAAGGAAAGAATCTAAAGTGATACTAAAGTGCAGTTTGGGCCTAAAAGTACATAGAAATTATCCTTAGGCAAATTCACATAATATTACATTTATAAGAACAATTATATTTCACAGATCTATGCAATAGGAAAAATGGAGAGAGGAAAAAACAATGGCAAAACTGAAAAGAAACACTCTGAGCTCTATTAAAATGACAATTGGTTAAAAATGCTCGGCTTTGAAAATATTAGAGCACAAAAACTTGCCCTTGATGGAGTTAGTATGATAAAATCTGTAATCTGGTACCAATAGAAGGATGATCCCAAAAATGATAATTTATGTTTAAGACAAAAATACCAAAACTCCGCCACAGGAACTATGAGGTAATTCACAGACAAAAGAAGGGTTAATTTTTTAACTCTCAAAAATTTCTGAGTGTAGTAAATGCTGAATGTCATTACAAATGAGGGGGCTGACACCATGGATATAACTGCAGTAACACCACAACAAAATGGTGGTACAACTAAACTTTGTTCAATCAACTTTGATACCAGCCACTACAGTTGAAGAAATTCATGGCAACTCTCTTTACCCACAGAATGCATAATCAATATGTGAATGCCAGTCAGCTCATCTTTTGCCTGTAATCTGATACATGCTACATGCCAGTGCAGTAATATTAGGTACCACTACATCACTTACATGTTACAAGCCAGTTTAGTAGTGTTATGTATCACTATACATCTCAGACATGCTACATACCAGTACAGTGATGTATCACTCAACATCACTTACAAGTTACTACACGGTGTAGCACTATTAGGTATCACTTCACATTGCAAACATGTTACAGGCCAGTCTAATAGTTTAGGTATCACCATACATCACTCATGTGTTATGAGGCAGAGAAGTAATGTCAGGTTCCACAATCCTGGTGACAAGGACCTACTTAACTGCACTACTCATACTCAATTGAATAAACACAGCCAAGTGAACACCAGTTGCCACTGAAAGCAGTAAAACTAAGCTGTGGATACTTAGAAGTATGCTATGTAGTACTAAGAGATAAATTGTGTTCCTAGAGGTAACTTTTGGGTACTTCTCACTGCAGTTTTCCCCTGAATATGTTATAAACACAAAATCTGCAAAGATCATGAGTAGCATACCTATTTGAAATCCCTTAATCAACAGTAACACAGTAAAAATTTGACTTGACCACTGTTGAGGAATTTCTTAGTAATTTAACCTGTACTCTGTCTACTGAGGGAATTTCAGGCAAAAGTTTCTGCTGTTATTGTGACAGTTCATAACTTATATCTTTGCAGGATGCATTTTTGTCATTATCACTCATTTGGGAAGAGGGAGAGAGAGACAGCAAAGAAAGTATTTAATCACAGCTACAACCCTCCTCTTCCATAAAGAGATGATACAAAAGAGGAATGGATGACACCATCACCTGCGTCCAGCCAAAAAACAACAATACAGGCTTGCAAAATGATCCCTGTTATAAAGTTATTGGTAATATCTGTAAATATGGTGTACTATTTATGGAAATATCACCAATATGATAGACTCTTTCAAAGTTGAAACCTTCCAACTAGTTTCTTTGATCCTTCCAAAATGGAGTTTCATCTGTCAGGAGTGTACACAAGAGAGGAAAATTACCTTCAGAAAACCAATTCAGTTTTTGAGCATGCTTTAACTGGAAAACATAACACAAGAAGAGAAAGTGAAAAAGACTAAAAGACCATCATCTTGAATTCTGCCAGTGCTATGGCTGTGTCCCGAGGGAGATGAACCCTTTCATTTTAAAATTGTTCTGTGTACTAGACAATGTTATTACATAACATCTGATTTTTTCAGAATACAATTGGAATTAATATTATCAACAGTTCATTGCTTTGTTACCCTCCATCTCATAAGCTCACCCCTCCACCCTACATCTCATGATCATTCCTGCATACATCTTCCAGCTCTAACAATTACAGTATCGGCAACTCCATCTGCACATTTTTTGTTTTTTTTTACCCAAACCTAATCAGAGTTTGTCCCTGCCGCTGTTGCACCGTGGGTCCATGAGTCACTGATGATGACTCTTGAAACAGGAGAACAAGACTGAGATTGCAGCAGCAGTGTCCAACCTTACAAGGATTGATGATAACAAGATACTGGTACTGAACTGATCTGTTGTTGGTGAGGCTCAACTTATCATGACGCCCTCAACATGTTGCAAAGGTCCTCGCTTTTCAACTCGTCATGAGGAAATAATCTGTCGAGATAAAACGTAACAACGTATAACTGAAGATAAAACTAGTGTCTTCATGTGTTGCCCAGGTACCCAAAAAGCATTTTATTACCCCAATCCAAAATTACTACCCGATTCCTTCTTAAAATGGAAAATGACAACCTGTATGTGAACGCACTGTGTCAGATTGCCAAATTTGCACCTTACCATACACAGCAAATAGCACAAAAAGGAATTTTTGCCAATGAAAGTAGGTGGTCCTATTCATGAGAAGGTGTAGGCAAGTGTGTGTAGGGTACCAGTAAGATTCCTGCACACAAATGTGATGTACAGTGCTGTGGAAATACCAGTGTTAACAATAAACTGCCGTTTTAAAAGGGTTCCTGACGGGTATTGCGATAAATTACCTGATTCCGGCTTTAAAGGAATCTATGAAAACACTAGATAAAACATACATAAGTGAAAGTCAGTCCACTGACAAATTTGCCAAAAAAAAAAAGTGAGAAGCTTTACTTTATGTTTCCAAGTTAACTGCCCAGGATGTATCAGACCATGACTAGGCATGGAGCCACTGTATGATTCAACAACAGACGATGCATGCCTAAGGCATGGTCACCAACGAAGAAGCAGCTAGTTTTGATCACTAAGTGAATTTTTGAACTGAATTATGGGGAAGAACAAACAGCTCGCATTTGCATCAGGTAGTTTGTAGTTGGTCAGGAATCTGGAACATACCTCCCATTGAGAAAGAGCTCATTCTGAGGTCCTACGACACTTTGCTTTGCACGCTGATGTAACACCTGGTGCAAACACTAGTTTCTGTTACACAAAGCGGACAATCGTTACGTTTTTGTAGCAGTTCAATGGAACTGGCATTTGTTAATACCTAGTTCATCTGAGTCAAGTCAAGCAACATTTTTATAATTTGTATACCATTAACATGCACAGGAGAAATTAACAAAAATAGTGTACACACTCGAAAATGCAGATACTCATGATGGTGGTATTGATGCTTCAAAGGATGATCAAGGTTTTGAAAAGGTAACTCACCTCCTTGACTGTGGACTTAATGAAGTCTTTCTTGTGTGTCAGATCAAATTCTGGGTAAGTCTCATAAACCTTCTTACAAACAGTTTTCATGGTTACTTGTTCCAGGTTGGCACCGTCTAAGAAATTTTTAATGACAGTCCTCATTTCAGATTCCTACCAAGAGGGAGAGAGATAAAAATTCGTCACAGAAGTGAGAGGCAAAATGGCAGTAATAAGAAAACATTATTGAGCAAGAGACACTACAAAAGCATGGCTGTACGTTCAAGTGTACCTTGGCAACAGTAAATGCATGGCATCTACCTGTATGTATATACTGTGCATTCCTTTCATAGCAGAGGTTCAAAATTACTAGCAGCCTCTACAGCAGCTTTATCCAATTCCACAAATGTTTAGTCACGGCAACAGTTTGAGGTTCAACCAACATTGTTGAAGATAACCCTAGGCACCTACAATCTTGGACAAAATTGTTGGGACAATTTGCGGTACGTTGCAAATATAATACTGAATTTTAGGTGAGAGGATAACATGAAACCCCGCGCCCCTTTCCAATGTTGCGCTATAGAAGTGGATGTTCCCTTTGAACAGCAATCCTATAGCCAACACTGAGCAGGGGCGTGCGGTGTCCCAAGGTATTTTGTCCAAGATTGTCTGAATTTTTTGGGAGCAATTTTTCAGCGGAATTTTGAAAGAAAATTGAACATTTTTGGACAAGGTGCATCATAAAAATTAGTTAACGGGGCCCATGGGTCTGGGGATTTTCAAATGAAAGTATTCTGAATTTTGTCTATGAACACAACAAGTTTAATTTTAATTTCAGGTGTTTATTTGTGTATGTTTTGTTGGAAAGGAGTGATCATGAATGGACAGATTGTTTTATGGTTTTGTATGCGGACAGAAATAGTTGCGTTTAGAAATAACATTGATGGGCAGCTGTTGCATTGCGTTGCAACAGGAGTGTTACTGCAATTGTAGAATGCTGGTAGGAATGCAGGTTATAATATATTCTGATGTAGCTCCACGCTCTACCAAAATGCGGTAAAGTCAGAAATGTAGATTCAGCTTAATATTGAAATAATGGTAGAACGTTAGT
This sequence comes from Stichopus chloronotus, assembly GCA_021234535.1. NCBI lineage: Eukaryota > Metazoa > Echinodermata > Holothuroidea > Aspidochirotida > Stichopodidae > Stichopus > Stichopus chloronotus. The sequence goes on from CM037831.1 coordinate 26,801,100, forward strand.
AAAGGTTGGTTTTTTACATTTTTGGCCGGTAAATCAAGAATTGTGACTGCAATTTTTACATTGCATGAAGCTGGTAACATATGTAATATTCAGTCTTGTGATCTACGCAATTTTCCCTTGGGTTGCTTAAATTTTCCTGTCAAAACATTTGGTAGAACATGGGTTTCATTAACCTATACTGTCGGACGCTATTGTTAGGTCTAAGTCAGCTTGGATGGGGAGGCCGGGGTTCGATTCACGGATGACCATAGTGTTTTTCACTGCTCAATTATCCATTTATAAACTCAAATGTCTGTCAACTTCTCATTTTTCATTCATTCATATATAACATAAGGTAATGTATGTATGTATATTAATATAATGATATAGCTCTAACAACAAATATGTACTCTGAAGTCCGTTGACACTGCTTAAAATGACTGACATATTACAGTGCACCATGTACAGTACAATAGAATGGGTGCCACAATGTCACTGTTATGTGAATATGAGCAAACCTGACATTTATGAAATTTGCATTTTAGGGGTTTGTTTTGTATAATGATAGTACACTTTTTTTTTACCCAGATTAACCTGCAAGACAGTCATAACAGTCATTAAGCATAGTTACTTTAATACCAGACACCACGTCATCACTGTAAACAATTTGAATAAATAACACATATACATCGATCTTCTTCAACAGACCACAGTGACTAACATGTTAGTTGTTGTTGTTTTTTTTGGGGGGGTGTTTCTTGTTTTTGTTTGTTTTTTTCTTCTGTACCTGTCTCAATATCAGAGTTTGAGCCGAAAGTACGTCATTTGTATCATACAAAATGTTTTAAAGTAGTTTCCTGGTCGACAAGATGCATTTTAGTTATGATGTTACCTCCCCGATGACTGCATTTTATTCATCACATTTAGTGCAAATACATGGATTTGACTGACTTATTCCTCCCTTTACTCCGTAATAACATTGACAACATTCACACAATAATATTATTACAGTAAACTAACGTCAATATAGGCCCAAATCATGCCAAACTTGCACTGCTGATGTTTCTTGTTGCTAGGAATATCACCGCCCATTTTGCCGTGTAACTTATTTCAAATTGACGATTTTTCCTGTGCCCCGCGCATGCCTCTAAACCGTCAAAATTCTCAATCTTGGACAAAATTGTTGGGACACATTGCCGTACGTTGCAAATATAATACTGAATTTTAGGTGAGAGGATAACATGAAACTCCCGCGTCCCTTTCCGATGTTGCGCTATAGAAGTGAATGTTCCCTTTGAGCAGCAATCCTATAGCCAACATTGAACGGGGGCGCAGGGTGTCCCAAGGTATTTTGTCCAAGATTGTAGGCTAAAAGGATGATATAGCCATGAACATAACTTTGATATGTTGAAGAGCGGGTTAATCTGACCATTACAGTGAATTTTCCATTCAATTCCCATGAGTGGTTCTCGAGATATGAGCAGTTGAAACATTTGTTACTGACAGTTAACTTGAAGCAAGCAGGAGTGATGTCATCTCCCCACATCGATAAAATATTTTATGTTTTTCTTTAAAATATACACCAAATTTAATACTTCAATATATAGTGATCTCATAATGTGAATGTAGGAGGGCTATGAGAGTTTTGTGACCTTCACGGGAACCAGTATGTAGGCTGACCACCTGCTGATTTCAAGGTCAAAATGATAAATTAAAAAATGAAGAAAACAAAAGACTTTTTAGCAATGTGAAGAGATGATGTCACTCCTGTTTGCTTCAAGTTCCCAGTTGGTAGCAAAGGGGGTAACTTGAACTGATAAAATCGCAAGAACCATGCATGGGAACTGAATGGAAGTTTTACTATAAGGGTCACATTTACTTACTCTTAAACATATCAAAGCTAAATTTCTGCCTGGACTATCCTTTTAATATCTCCTTCCATATCTCCTTCCCCACATTACACTGAAAATTAAATTGAAACAAACTTATGTGAGCAGACACTGTACATAGATTCAACTTCCAAGTAGGGCTTCTCTTTAACATTAAACAACCTTTGTTTATTTGTAATGTGCCTTCCCACTCTCTAACGTTGCACGGTATACCGGTACTTTCGTAAGTACCAGTCTGTACCGTTAGGCCTAACGTTACACTTGTGATGTTCGTTTTAACTTGAAAGAGAATAAAGTTTGAAAAACGACTTTGCGTGTTTTATTTGTAACCCCTCAGTCAAAGTTTTAAACAATGATGGGATATATTATAAGCAGTATTACGACAATATTATATGAAAAATCTGTGAAAAGGTTAAAGCACATATTACAGCTTCGTCAAAATGAACTTACAACATAATGGCTTCGTAAGTGGCCTAGATGTGTACAGTGTGCACTGTGCTGATATTTAGTTACGTACTGGGACTTGGGAAGTAAGTACAGCATCCAGTAACACCTTGCTAGAAGTGTGATCGAACGAAACGTGTACCAGGTGAGTACAACAGGATTTATGGATTCCATTTAAAAAAAATTACCTCTAATGACTGAGAGAGATCTGTGAAACTTCATTGGATTGATACGATTTACATTATTTCATGTGAAAAGAGAAGAGCATTTGTGCATTTTGGAAATACTTTGAATCTGTACTTTTCTCCTGTTATCAACATTCTAGATAATGTCAGGCATCAATGACCTTACAGTAAGTCTATAAACTCTCCAAGAAACATTATCGGATGCGCTAAGCATTTTTTTTAGGGGGGGGCTCTCGATTGACAATACATGCATTGTTTCTGGTTTTGCCGATACTTAAATCAGCTTCAAAATCCTCTGCCCATATAGTTTTTAGTTTTTGAGAACTGTACTCCACGAAGAAAAAAAAAGGTTCTAGTTAGTAGTTACAAGATAAAGAATCTGTATTACAATTGCCACAAACCCCATTAGCAACATCATGGCGCCCTTAAGGGATAAGAGTTGGCACTCTGTTCCATCCCTTCTACCATAGTACCACTGTGGACACATAACGGGCCAAGTCCGGGGTAACATATGGCGGAGCGACTCCATAAATATTACTAATAAGAGTCCAAGGAACCATTAACTGACATCCATTTACCAGTATTCCATTTTCAATAGTACATAGTCGGGCCGAAGCCAACAGTCGGGAGAATGGCAGTGACAAGTTAACTGTAATGCTATTTATAAGTTTTCACATATTTTTGTTATTATTGAGAGTCTAGTCTTTCCTTGACACAGAAAATAAGCTGGCTAGGTTGTAGAAGGGTATTGAAATACACAGTTTATTTAGAAAATTGTTATTCCTTATTCCATTTCCTTGACGTTCCTAATGCAGTGTTTGCTGGCATTCACTGTTTCAAAATGTTTTTTCTAATCGTGTCAATACAAAGTCTGTAGTCGCCAGAACATACACCGAAGTGGTATGCCATTAGTAGGGATACACGGGTCCAAAATCATGTCATCTCATTGATCTCAGTAATAATTCATCGATTATACTCTGCACAATTCATTTAATGTTACGAGGGTATGAGCTACGCAAATAAATCACTAAATTGACCTCATTAATATTGAAAATCTCTTCCAAATAAATGAGAACGTTGGATTGGGGATTCTGGAGAGGCATGCATCAGCAACGATAAAACCCTTTCTCGCTAGCCTTCCATCTAATTAAATATGAAGTAAAGTCCTGCCTGCCACTCGCATTATAAACTTGTGATTGGCTGTCGAAAATTGCAGGAAAAGGTCAACAAAAGATCTAGGACTTGTTGATCACATGATATCATTCAGTTCATGACGTTCAGTCATTCTAGAATCTACGTTGCAGCTTGGGGGCGGGGCTTAGCTCGATCGACTCGATCATATCAGAGCCGGCGACCAACAGCTGAAAATTTCCCATTGAAATAGTACAGTGCTTCCCTCGCTTCGAGCAGCAGATTTACTGTACAAATTTACATACAGTTGTGTGTGTTGAATGTCCTATATGCACTATAGTATTTCAATCATGTAGTTACCGTATACAATCGGCCGGCACAGTCGGCGAATTCTAGAGAATGTTTTCACAAGACAAAACAAGTTTCCAGGATTTTATGCTATGAAATAAGTTGTAAGTATTGTACAGTAATTAGCACACTTCAAATACATTAACGCAGAATGTTTTCCGAGTATTTTCTTGAGTTAAAAATCAAACGTTTTCACTCTCTGGGTACCGGTATCGTACCGGTACCGGTATCATTTGTGGCGGTACTGACGGTACTGATTTTAGGCAGTACCGTGAAACGTTACCACTCTCCCATCCTTATTTTGAATACACTATCATTCTGTGTCCCTAAATATTGGTTTCAAAAAGACTTTTTCCTTCTGTAAACCAAAGGCCTCTCTTCCCTTGAAGTAAAGGTATAAGAATTCAATTTTCAACAAATTACTGCGCTTGCTCTTTTGGCTCAATTGTAAAATTGCTGAGTGAAAACTGTTACAATAGGTTTATTAACTTACAGATGGGGGAGATTTAGACTTCTTGGACAGTGGTGCATCATCATCTGAACTATCAACATCTGAGGAGAGATTGTAAATTATGTCATTAGCTGCTCATGCTGGCGGGTGAAATTGACCATACTCAAAAAAAAACAAAAAAACAGACAGCATTAGCCTCTAAAGGGTGTTAAATTTCATTTAAGCAGTAATTTAGCATGAAAGCTTAGAACATTTCTTAAATGTGGCAGAGAATTTCAGAAAACAAAGAAACAAAAGGTTAAATGTGGTATGTAACTTAAGTGCAACAGTAACTAGTATGAACCTTGCATCCATGTGAATCTATACCTAACAGATCAAACTGTAGGGCAAGCAAATAATAAACTGGATTCCAATCAGGCACCAGAAAAGTTGAGGTTCATCTGGTGTTGACCAGATGCCAATGGATAGATTTGAAACTACTATCTCAAAAGGAACCAGCTAATTGTACAATAAGTAAAATGAAATCTACAAAGAAGGCTTCAATACCTCCTCCCCGTTTTGCAGCTGTCTTTTTGGTTGGTGATTTCTTGGGTGAAGTCTTCTTTTGCGGTGTCTTAGCCTTCGTCTTTTTAGCTGGTTTCGGTGTTTCTTTCTTTGCCTTCTTCTTCTTTGGTTCCTGAAATAATAAAAATGTTCTAAATTACAAAAAGACAAATGTGACTCTATGTTAATGAATCAGCCACTGACAAATTACCACAAATATTATATTGATTCCCACCCAAAATATTAGTAATTGCCAAGGAGGACATAAATATCTACAGAATTTTCACAATATTCCAGTAATCACATACATTGCAAGTTTGAAATGACGTCAAAGATCGAGGAGGGAGGGGAGTGGTCGTGCTGTGATGGTTACAACTGAGTTGTATTTTAGTTCAGTGTAAAAGATTATAATAAAGTCTCTAAGAAAAATCTTTGGAAACTGCCGGTTTTCACCATTACCATCACTTGTAAATGTATGGAAGACTCTCTTATTTACCTCCACCTCACTGTCTTCATCTTGGTCATCAACATCATCGTCTTCGTCATCCACCACATCATCATCATCGTCGTCGTCGTCATCCTCATCTGCATCATCTTCATTTGTTGGCTTCTTTTTAGTGCTCTTCTTCTTTTTCTTGGCATCTCCTTTCGCAGTCACTTTCTTCCTCTTTTTGCCAGCTTTCTTCGCAACTTTCTTTTCTGAAAATTCCATCAACATGAGTTGTGTTGCTCCTACTACCCATCATTTCTATATTGTAATACATTATCAACAATGCATCAAGGGGCTATTGCTTTTGATATCAACCTACATAATAGGCAGGGGGGACCTCCCACATTTATGGAGTCCAGACTCACCACCAGATATTCACGTCTCTGAAACTACTTGCGACTCTAACTTGGTATTGGTTTCAACTACGTCATTACTGCTTGCTTGAACACACATATAACGATTTATTTTGAGCAGGAATTACCCTAAAGACAATTACGAGAACTTAAACAGTGTCAGTAGGGAAGAGTTGGGCTTTATGGTGATGAGTAGTCAGAAAAAAAGTTTGGATGCAGTACTGATGATAACTGACAACTTCAGGAGCAAAGGAAAAAGACAGATTTTAACATCATGAAGTAATTTAACTTGCAAAAGAACATTTAAATGCAAACTGTTAAACACACACATACAAAAGTCTTCACGAGTGTTTGTAAGAGCTTTACAGTTTCCACAAGAGTCATGCCTCCATGAAGTTAGGTCATGTCTCTCAGACGAGTCGCGTGTCTCTGAAGGAGGGAGTGTGGTAAGTCACCCACGCCTATTATGCAATCACCTCCGTATGGTAATATACAACTAATACCTGTCTTCTTACCCAATGCAATCCTCTATATTGAAACATATCACCAATACCTTTCTTACCATCCAATGTAATCCCCTATACTGTGTCACATCACTAACGTCTTTCTTAATACCAATGTAATCACCTTCGCAGTGACACAGCATGAATGCATTTGTTGTCCAGTCCATGTATCACATCTGTGCTGTAACACATCTTCCTAATACGCATGTGATCATTACTGCTGTATACTGTTACATACCACAATTCATGAGTTTACTTAGTAATCCTATTAGCCCCACAACAGATCAAATATATGTAGATGTTTCTAAACTCAGCAACTTGACATTCACCCATCCCTGTACTGTGAGCCTGCAGGTTAGCACTAAATGACCCACTATCAGCTATTTAGGGTCATGTTCAACTTACTCTTAACGGGTGGTTTCTTTTTGGACATAACTGGATTGAGACAGTACTCTAATATCCTCTGAACTATATCTTCCTTTGTGCCACTTTTCTCTAAGTTAAGCCATGTACATAGTTCTTTAAGTCCACCCAATGTAAACCTGAAAAATTTAAAAAACAAAAAGTGTTAAAATAGTTATCATAGTCCAATTTTTCAATATAAATGTTATTTGGCTATTTTAGATTTTGGTAAAATAAATCAGTTGATATAATTTACATGTAAATACAGGTATTTTTTTTTTTTTTGAGTCATGACATTTTCACAAATCCTTCCCACAAGCAGTTATAGTCACTAGCAGTGACATAAGTTTCCAAGTAGGTACCACCATCAAACACAACAACCAAAACTTATTACCAGGGAGGTCTACTGAGCCAAAGTACAGGAAGAAGCAGCCTCCCTTACGATCATTACCAAAACCAAGCTTATTTGTATACGATCAAAATGCAACCACACAGGACCTGCATCATCCCTGAAGAGGATATTAAATTGCCCAATTATGGCATTAAACTCATAAATGTTCATGTACAAGACAACACAGTCTCCTCTATACGATGACCAGTCACAGCTTTACGGTTCCCATGCTGTTCGTGCATTGTGCAATGCTAAGTAAACAAGAGTTTAGTGATAGTTGATGATACATACAGCACACGTAGGTTAGGTATGAAACTGTTCAGCCACACCTCCTTAAACATTGAAAAGGCGATAGTATTGAATATTCATATTTGATTCGATGAATATGGATGTTACACTTTCGAAGTTCTTCACCAATTTTTTGCGAATTTGACTCGCTTCTCGAAATTGTCCACATGTTTTGAGATAATCTTGATCATATTTGTTAGTTATAACTCATTGTCCGATACCGGTGGGGAATTCTAGTGAAATAAATTGTGAAAATAAACCCTGATTTCCCCTTTCAGGGGGTGATTGATGACCACTAGGTGAAGTTAGTTGAGGAGTGTTTGATGACTAAATGTGGTCAGTTGAGGGATGGTTGATGTCATCCGCCATTCCTACTAAACTTGATGAAGAATGGTTGAAGGAGGATGGGTAGTTCTGAGGAGGAATTAGCAAACCCTCCAACAGTCTCACTCATCATCTCTTTCAAGTTATTCTTCTCTACATATTTCTCCCCAACATCAAAAATAACTTTCCATTGTTATGACTTACAGTACTAATTTGTTTTTTTTTTAGCATAAATTAATTTAAACAGCTGATTCACATCAGTACAAACCCTAGTTCCATCTTTCTTTCTTTCTTTCTCTCTCTCTCTCTCTCTTTGAGTAGTCCATAAAACTCTTTGGAAGAGAAATTCAGCTAATTTAACATTGCCAGTCAGTTTTCACCTGATACTAAGCAGCAATTTTAATGAACTTCCTTTGACTGGTGGTCTCTATGGTTATTTTTCCCGCCCATACGGCAGCGATTCAAACAAACATTTTGGACCAGTTTGACACTATATGTAGTGTTCTTCGTTCTCTTCTTCACAAACTTTGCTCACCTGTTGAGTTGAGTTTCTTTTTTCTCATATTCTACTGTATCTTCCTTTGTGAACGGAAACCCGGAAAATTTTCTGATGTGTCTTTTAATTTCACTGATCTGAGGGGAAGATATGCCAATGAAATAAGAATACGGAGGAAGAAACTCTTTACAGGCCTGAAGAGATCGGTTCATCTGGCCAAAAATGACATTAGAAACATGTTACACACAGTCAAAAGAAAGGTTGTTTAGACGTAATATGTTAAAAGAGCTCCAACCCAATAGTCCAAAAAACTGTCGAAGGTATATTGATAAAATCCTCTATCTTGCAACCAGTTAGCTCTGATATTTTTTTTAAATACACCTCACTCAATTAAAGACCTGTTGTGCTTATACAGAAAGACCATATTAGCACGATGCCAGAAGAATGGCTACAATCATCATATCACCAGAATGCCGAGGTGACAAATTGATCAAGAAATTTGCACTGTCAGAAAACCTTTATTTCCTGTGTAGACTCTCTGTGTGTAGATATACATTTTCTGGAAATTTCCTCATTAAAATGACAGTACAGGAGTAACTTTTAAGGTGTCAGGTACAACAGAATTTAAGCACTGGCTATTTCTTAAAGCCCAAACTAGCTAGTCAGAGCAATTTAATTATTTTTGCTTTATTTGTGCAGATGTGGCAATGATTTACATAGTTATCACCAAGATGACATGAAACAAACAAGATGATCATTTCTAATGCATTGTATACACTTGCTTAAAGGGGCTCATTGATATAGTTTATTTTGTGGCAACTTAAAACAATTACACGCCAATACTTACAATTAGCCTTATTATACATGTATCTATTCCTACATTTACTGAAAATAAGAGAAATTGTAACACTTTTATGAAAAGGAATTGCCTATGGTTAATACATTTATGGTAAAAAGTATCTGGTCACAGATTTTCAGTCAGTGATTTTGATTGTTAATGACCCTATCATTATTACTTCAGTTGTGTGTCAGATGTTCAGAATCTCTTGGTTTGACTATTGACCATCAACATATGAATAATAATCAACAGGTTTGCAATTTGTGAAACCAACTCAATGAGCCTCTTTTAAATTTACCAGTTCTGTGAAAACTTAACAAATCAGATTCTACACTAGCATTCATATGGTCTTAAGTCTTGAATTTAAATCGTTTACATACTTACTCTGGCCATATTGGATTGACTTACCTTTCCCGTCCTTCCAAAAAGAACTCTGTACAATGGTTTCAACACATCTGCATTCGTCTTGTTTAGTTGAAATTCAACTGTTTAGGAGATAAGACAGGTTGTTATTGATAATCAAGCCACGAATAGACACAAATATCGAGGTTTTCAGCATATTTCAGAAAGCAGTAGCCTATTAGGCTTTGCAGTAACAGGTTGTTGCAGCCCAATAACAACTTCTATTAGCCAAAGAACTTTACTATCAACCCCTCCCAGACCAGCTACAGTACAGCAAAATAAAAACGCTTGTTGTACTCATGGATGGGAGATTCTTCACATATTTCCAGGAAAGATTTGTGGACTAAGTTTTCTTGACACCAGTCTAACATAAAGTCAGTCACCAAGTTACTGCCAAAACGCCCAAAAGGACACCAAACTATCATAATGGCCCAGACAAACAATATTTTGACAGACTTCATTAAATCTCTATCACAAACAATGCCATAAGCACTGACTGTACTGCAATTAGCATACTAGCCATGAAAAAACATAGTCTTATCACACCCCTCAACAAAGTCATCTTTTGACAAGCTCAAAATATTTAAGTTAAACATAAAATATTTTTAAGCTGCTCAATTTTTTACAAACACAGGATCCTCGATGCAGGAAGCAGGGATCCCAGGGACACAAATTCCTCCTGTCCTCCAACTACTTGCGTCCGTCCGATTTCTTATGGCTTTACTACCAATAATAAAGTCTTTAAAACCACATTCAGTGTATTGTGCTGCTTTCCGCTGATATTGATTTGGAGTTTCCCTAAATACAGGGTGATAAAGCTAACAAGTTCTTAGGTTCATTCTCCTCGAAATTCTTAATCAAGATTAGTTGCAGAATCTTCCCAAGCCATAGAACAATTGTACTACAGTTACATAGAAAAATCTATCCAAAACAGGCTGACAGCAGCGGTGCAAAAGTCCGCATTTTGTCTATTTTCCCCTTGTGGGTCAAAAAGAATTCTGACCATCCCCATAAGCTAATGTTATTCAGCAGCCTGAAAACATTTTTCCATCAAGCTAAGTATGTCAAAAGACCTGAATGCAGGCGTCAGCTGGTGTTTGCTGGAGTAAATAGGCCTATGCAGACTAGCCTGGCCAGTGACACCAAGGTTGTCATTTTTTTTTTATGAAGTACAGTAGTTGGGAATGGATGGCGGGAAGCAATTTGATTGAAAATAGTCAAGTTTTTTTCTTAATTTGCATACAGTGCTAGGTTGCAAGTATAGTAACACTGGTTGCATCCGCTTTCAAATCGTAATAAAAACACTGATATGTCAGCATTCACAAGTAAGAAAAGTCACTACGGCAATAAAAATGCTGAAGTATAATGGCTTTGCCTCAGCAAAAGTTTATGGCATTTTAAAGAATGATTATTTTTACATGTACACTGTCATCAAATGTCGGGAAAATATCCACTTTATACTCTGTCACTGAGAACTGACACATCTTTTTTAACAACCACGAAAAAAGTATGCATTTGCTTTTCTTTCTCACTTTTAACAAAAAAGTGAGGACTCCAGATCCAAGTGACAATATGCAACAACCTTAGGGTGAACCAATTAAGTGGTCAGTGCTGGAAAAATGAAGGGACGGGGGGGGGGTATGAGAATGGATGATATTAAGAAGACACTAAGGATAGAAGAGTTAGGAGTGCTGGTGACTTCTTTTACCCATTCTCCCGTGGCTATGAACAAATATTTGATTGGAGTTTGTGTTGGTTTGTCATAACGCTGTTATACATGGTGAAATATTTTCCAAACATTTTTTTATTTGAATGTTCAAACTTTTAAAACAACATATGTCACCCTGTTCTAGCAGGCCTTGAATTCTGAGGCATGTGAGTGTGATCGCAAACCATCGCTTGTCTTAAATCACTGTAAGGAGTGCATTTTTTTGCACACCTAGAAAAGGGAACTAACATTGATCCCTTACAGTTTAATAAAATAGCACAGCAACCATACTCCTTCATTTTCTGAGGAGTGTGACTTGTAGCACACCTGGAAAATCTAAACTCAAGGCCTGTTCTTGATGACCCAATATAAGCTTGGCAATATATTAGACAACATATAAAATACTTTCAAGCAGTTTGGATCAAAATTTATTTAAAAACCTTTTCAGTATGATGAACCGGACTTCTGTTCCGCCACTAAGGCACTACAGATAGTAACACCTGTTGGCTAGGCTCTATCTCAGTATATACATTTACGTGTTAGACAAGAACAAAAGTCCCGAGTCACTCTGGAAGAAAATATCTCATACGAGGAAGCCTTTGAATTAAAGTTTGCAAAAATATTGCAGATTCTTAGTTTGGGGTCTTTTGCAAATGTCAAATACTGTTCATGTTTTTGCCATTCTTGAGCGACTGGGTTATTTTTTGATACTTTTGACATTTGAACCTCCTTCCCTGAACAGATGATAGTAGCTACAGTACAAAGTGTACACAGACAGCAATACAACTTGTAAGATCCAATGATGTTTTTGGGACTAAAATCTCTTACTTTAGGCAGTCTAATACTTTACCAACATTGTTGCAGTTTGCAAAAACTATAGCCGAAATAATTTCAACACTTCAAACTATTTTTCACTTGTCACTATTACTTGTCACTTATTTTGCTTTTGTGATTTCATATTTTTTAAACTGACACTGTTACCGTTTCGATCAAGACAATTTTAAGAGCATTGGTATTGCCACTACCACACAGAATTTTCCACTAATCACAATCACTATTACACATAGAAACACCCATCAGGGAAAGTAAGAAGCAAGCACACAGAGAAAACAATATTGACGTTGGCTCTCCTGTATGTTTGTGTAGCATGTGGTATTACGTGATGTTATTCAGGTTTGAAGTTTTCAACGTAACACTAATTGTAGGCCTGGACTTATTTCAACTCTCCTCTGATGGTTATTCCCTTTATACTCAGTCTGTCAGTCAGTCAGTCAGTCAGGTCAGTCAGGAGCTTTCCCCGCTGGGTTTCAACATTTGTGCCTCATCATTTTTTTTTTTTTTGCCATTGTAACATCAATTAATGTTGGCATTTACCTCGGCTTGGGGAATGCCGAGGCTATTATCGAGGGCTGTGTGTTTTCTGGTTAGACTTTCATCATACTGAAATGGTTTTCAGCCTCTGACTGCACTGTTATGCGGAGGTGGACTGCGATGGAAAGTTGTGAAAATCCCCTAATATGTTTAGAGTTTTACCACTTGTATAGTGTGTGGTCTTTAATGACACAGTGCACACTACATCGGTGAGAAGTCATAAGGCAGAAGTAGCAATGGACTTTTTGCTTCTAGAATATTGGCGCCCGAACATTGAAATAAGGAGCCCCATGCACCTAAACACATAGGATTTTCAAGCAATTACCAACCAAGCAATATATAGCTAGTGATCAAAACATAGGACAAAACAAAGCTACTGGCATGATTAAAAAAACTTCGAACTCACCCATCGGACAGTCCCCGAGTTTTATTCCTCTGCCCTCTTTGATTTCAAATTTTTCCTTTTCTTTCTCTGGCGGTGACTGCATGGATAACCTCTCCACCTTCTTCCTTTCTCGTTTCCCTGTCATGATCTGTACTGGTCCATCAAGTGAACCCACTAAGGCCATTGGAAATCGAGATTAAAAAACAACACATATTCTGTCATAAGTAGTGCAGCGCTTGTGCTAAAAGTAACATCGACCATAAATGATATTGCATCAATTGAGTGTATGTTACCTGAATGATCAATGACAGTTGTGGAATTATTGAAAAATACCTTTTACTTTGGAATGTAAGATTAACCTGACCGAACTAAAATGATTTTAAGATATGATCAATGTGAGATAAGTACTTACCATCAGCAACAAACCCTCCCTGTAGAAATTGGTGTTACTACAAATACTACCTTTAATGTAGATCCAATGACACATTGCTTGGCAAATTACACGCCAACAGCCAAGACTGATAATTAACAATGACAAATTAAAGACTTCTGTACAGAGTAGACAAAAAGATAGACACAAAGACAAAGCTATAAGGACTGGTTTTCGCAATTCAAATTTTAAACTTAACATAGTAGCATCACAGCCAATATAAGCTACCATAGTTATTTTATGGCCAATAATTTTTTTGACGTCATTTCTATCTTTTATACGACTTTCTAGCACTGCTCTTAATTATAAAACAATACATCCAAAAGAGAATGAGACACACAGTCTCAGCAACCAATTTTTGTACTAAGCTGACATACAAAGCATAAAATATCATTACAAAAACTCAAGGAAGTCTACCAAACCACTTCCCCCTCCGTAATATCCTCTGCTCCCCTCCATCAAGGAGGTAATTCAACATACTGACCTTGAGGTTCATCATCACTACTCTCTTCTTCCTCTGATTCATCCCCATCATTCTTTTCTTCTGCCTCTTCTTTTTTTGCACCTTTGTCTGTCTCATCTCCTTCCTTCTCATCTTCGCCTTCATGATTATCCACAGCCTCCTCAACTGCCTCCTCCTTCTTCTCTACTGCAACATCTGACGGTGGGGAGCCATCCTGCCCATTTTGTTTGACTTCTTTCACCGGAGTTGTTTTGTCTGTGTTTTCCTGTAAAACAACAAAAATTTGAAGGGTCACCAACTGGAATAGGAAGTCAAAGTAGTGAGGCCTTACAAAGATGAAATGTGTAAACACAGACTGAGCTATAAAGGGGCCCCCTTTGAATTAAAGCTGGAATATGAGTTGTACTGGCAAGTATCTACTTTTGTTCTTCATCCATGTTTCAGGGAAGTGAGAGTAGCGGAAAAGATCACCTGTCACAAAATCTGAAAGAGATCTATGCACTCATCTGCCAGATATATCACTATGAAAATTATCTTCACATTTTTGTTGGCCCCACAAAATTCATACTCTGAAAAAAAAGCATAGCAGTCAATCACCATTACTTATAATCAAACAGACCAATAGGAATGGATATTCATCATACCTGCCAACCTCAGATATTAAAAAAAGCAGTATCCCAATCAAGTGAGGTGGGGGGTTGGCGACTGTATTGCACACCAATTTGGAAACACCGATTGATACTCCAAGTTCATCACTTCATTGGAAAAAGGCCCAACCGCATTTCATGCCATTTCCTGGAAATTTATCTACAGGGCTCTCTCATCACTTTAACTCCTTAAATCGAGCATTTGCTCTTCCTTGATAGATTTTGGTTTGAAGATGGCCAAAGCTCCCACTTACTGCTATTTGTAAAGGTCGAGCATGCGTATTTGTATGAATAAAGTTATGTTATGTGTAGGATAGATGTTATGAGCCATGCAAGGCTCAACAAAAAAATTTGGCATTTTGACCGATAATGACAAGAATAACTAGACTAATACGAACACTCAGAGACACTTGTGTGTTAGTGTTGTAAAGTTAACTGGTAACATCCATACAAAAGTAATCGTACATGCACGTTATTGCATATATGACCCTGCTTAAATTACATTTAAGTGTACAAAATGACATATGTATAAGTGGCTATGAAAATCAGGGTCTTAACTTGTGAACTCTGTTGGGTGTTTTCTCAGATTCCATCCAGCTTTACGCTCCTAATTTTTCTACTGGCATACCCTGGGAAAGAAACCCAATTGTTTTCATCCTATAAGATATCTGGTACAGTGCTCAAACCAGAATCAGACTGATCAAGACTCATACCTATACTTCAAAAACATGGCAAAGGATGATTATAACAAACTATACTTTACGTTTTTTAGAACTTGTACAACAAAAATTATCTTTACACTAACTGTACGTCTGAAACAACGTATTTCCTTCACATCAGGCCATTCTGTCATCCTGTGTTTCATTGTTTTTTAGCACAGCAAGTACGATAACAGGCTATTCCAATTCTATGAATGAATGCCATATGGTTCTATTTTGGATGGAATATCATGTTTGATACAGTACTTCTGTGAGTGATGTTGCATGAGCTGTTAGTTACTAACACAAATGAGTAGTATGATGTACTGTACAGGAAACCTTGTACAGACAGTTCTCTCACACTCATGTAAACTTTGCCTATGTAAAGCACAATGCTAGTGGACACTGAATTTGACTCACATAGCTACTGTATATACGTACATGCTGATACTTCATTTAACAGCCTAGTTTGGGCTATTTCCATAAACATCAAAACTAGAAAAGGAAAAAAGCCATATATGGTAGAGGTGTCCTCTTGTGTCTTAATTAGAACTAGTGTAATTGCTGTATGGGTATGATTATTGTAAACTTCAGAAAGCATCACTCGATCGTTTCTATTTTTTTTAGGAGACACTTTCGTACATTTTTGCTCAAAAATGTATGTAACATAGTTTGGTTGACATAACATACATGTGTAACATTTTATGGAGCATTTCAGTTCTTAAGCAACATCTATAAACTTTTGTCACATTGAAGTGGTTTTCACCCTCCTTATACAGCACTGTATACAGCAAATGATTCCATACTTGGTCCATAGTGCCTCACGTTTTTCGATCCGCGCTTTGGCATCTCCGGAGTCTGGTTTCTAGACCAGTCTGAAGCTAGCACAGGATTCCAGCACGATCGTTCAGCACAGGATTCCCTCAATACAGTATTCCAGCAGAGGGTTGCTCAGCTCTTTTGTGCTGCCAAAGCCTGTGCTGGAACTCTGTGCTAACCTCAAACTGGACTGGGAAGAAGTTGGTAAGATTTATTAATATTACTGTCTACAAGCGAGTTTTGGAATGTTAATGCTAAATGCTCATTCTATGTAACATCCATCACTAGGGCCACCATTTATTCCCCGATCGTGGAAAATCATGGGAAAAAATCGAAATTGAACTTTGAACTACGGAAATTCACGGAATTAACCAATTTAAGAGAAACTCTTACACTAAGATATTTTGGCAGGAAAAAGGGCAAAATTAATGAAATGTACATGGCTTACAGTTTTTGGTTTCCTGCATAAACTTTACAATTGATATATCGAAGAAATTATTGTGACACTTTGCACGCATAATACGAAAGTCGTCCCAAGCAGACCAGCTGGCCAAAACACATGACTTAACCGAGTATTCCCCATGAGCGCTAGCACTGACTACGGTACACCTAGCCCTTGAAAATTCAAGGAGGGTAAGTTACTAACGTTACTGCTACTGTTGACTCAACAAAGTCGCCTTCCTACAAATTCTGAATATTTTAAGCCCCGGGACTGAAAAACAGTAGAACACATTTGACTGTTTATTGAATAACATGAATTCTCTAACTTACAAATAGTCGGCTGTTCTTGCACAGGTGACAAAATGTGCACGTAATCTCCAGGTGGTTAGGCTATTCCCTATAGCATGGATGTATAGAAGTTTGCGCATCTAACGTTACACCTTGGAACTTCTCACTGCTTGAAATTCATAATTTTTTTTTTTTTCAAAATTGTTTTAGCAAGTCTGAAGTTCCATATTAGTAGTGACTTGATCCAATCTGGTAAGGATTGTACCTCGAAATCTGTTATTTTATCCAACATTTACTTGAGTTAACGATACAATGTAAACCTGCCAAACTTAGCGTATCTCACAACATTCAGACAATCATTATATGAGTGTCCTTCTAAACACACGCTATGTGTAAACCTACAGCAATGACCTGTGAACAAGCTAACAACAAACATGGTCATCAGTTCCACAGAGTAGTTAAAATGATGATTTGGAAATTTGTAACATTGGGCGGCAACTGCGAATAGGATCCTTTCAGCCTAGCCAAACCTCTCATGTGCAAATGAAGCACCATTCAGTTGACTAATCAGAAAAGGATGATTAAATAAATAGTGTCTAAGCATTCTTTTAAGTCATTTAAAGGAATGTCAATCAAAACGTTGTCAAACTGCTTAGTCCATTGCACTTTCGGGCTTATTTTTAGGGGTGCACGAAGTTGGGCAGTACGTGAAGTTTGGTGTATGTACTACTATACATCTAACTACGTTGGGATATAATTACTGAAACTTTTCGGAAGGCCATCTTTTGTATTTTTCAAAAGAGACCTTTCTGTACATTTTAACCTTAAAAATGTATGTAACAAAGTTTGGTTTACATGAAATATGTAATCTCTTATGAAGCATTCAAGTTGTGAAGCAATAATGGAATGATTTCTTTTGATCCAACCTTTGTCAGTTTGTTACGCTGATTTCATCCTAACACTACATACACTGTGCATATGAATTCTACATCTCCGTGAGTTTTTGTACACATGAGGAGCAATTCTCACAGAAGTGCAGTAACTTGCAATTCAATTGCCATTTAGATTAGGCCTATGTTTGAAACGGAAATTCACAAAATGGGCAAGTTGAAAACAGAAAAACACAGAATTTGTGAAGTGGCTAACGAATTTTCCATTTTGAAACGCGAAAAGTCGGGGTGCCCTACATTCCTTACATGCCAGGTTGTTTCTGACTAGTGAGGGCATGGAGCCAGTCACCCTAGTAATAAAGTACTACAAGCCTGGTGTAGTGTCTGTCAGTAGACCTAACGTTAGGGCTAGGCATAACTTAAACAGTAACACTTCAGTAAGGCCTCGCTTAGGCACATTTCCGAGAATCATAACACAGCTTTCAAGCACCAGACAGACGCTTAAATCGGTGCTGACTTGAGCTTCAAGGATCGGTACTGGCAACAAACAGTAACACTAACAGACTAACAGTAAGTTGCACTAACGACTAAAAACATGCGAATTACGATTGACGAAGTAACACTACGGAGGCCTAATGTTAAGATATTACGTTCAAGGTATAATTATGTGAACGTATAGCCTAACGTAATTTTGCCTTGCTCTCGAATCACTGTCGATTCCTGATCCACGTGTGCGTTAATTATACCGTTATTTGACGCTGATAAAACGTTATGAAATTCAAACACACATTTTTAGAATTTAGCGACATTATTGAAGCAAATCAACTTCTGTTTCGAGAAGAGTAATAACAAACCTCGCTTTGAACGGGGGTTTCAACCGGCTCTGTAGTCGCCATTACTGTGGCGAAGTTGTTGTTTTCCAAGGTACGCGGGAATAAGGACCAATCAGCATTGATGTAACATTTGTAATCCGTCTTTGAACAAAGGAAGGAAACCTCTTGGTGATTGGCTTCCCTTCTGGGCAGCTTGAACGGTCTGAAGACGGCAAACTGGAGACTGGAGTATACAGATAAAACAGCCATAACACCTCCTTATTTACTGAGATGATGGGCCGTTGAGTTTGGTGACTCCCCTAAGGGACTTACCACCAATTAGGTTATCAATCATTGTAAGATCCACGCACATGGACTTCGGCCACTGAATCAGTGGATCACATTGGGAAATCATTTGCGGCCATATCCACATTTCAGGGGTGCAGCTAGGACTTTTTCCAGGAGGAACAAAAATATGAAAATGTCCCCATTTTTTTCCAGGTTACATGAGCCTGGCTTGATCCTGAAAAGTGAGGGTGGAATGGAAGGGCATAAGCTGGTATGAGCCAGTATATATGTTAGAAGTTGTAACAGGCTAATACATGATTGTCGTCCTGGGGGAGGAAGGTCCCCTCCTGTGAAATTTTTTTGATTATGTAGGGTGGACCACATGCAAAATGATGCAATATTTAATGCTATGCTGCATCACTTTTAACTATACTTTACTTTTAACTATGCTATAACTTTTTATTCTATACTTTTAACTGAATACCGGTTTATCTCCAGGAATTCCTATATATTTTTTAACGGAAAGTAGGCCGTTTACTATGCTCCAACATGGCATACGAACAAAATAGCTTTTATCACTGTTAAGCAATTTAGTCTCATCAATAAACATTTTCCAAAGCTATATCTCCTCAAAATATTATGGATGAGACGACGGAGTTACAGAAGATGCATGAATTTATGAAAGTTTGTTTGAACAAATTAGTTTAGAGCAACAAATCCTCACTGAACTTCTATCTGTGAGAAACGGATTTCTTGAAAGGACGATTACTGTTCTGATTTACTTTGAATAATTTATTTTTCTGTGTTCACAAACATTGGTTTTAATGTACGATTTTTTTCTCTGTAAAACAAACGCCCTATTGTCCTTTAAGTAATGATTTTTTTAATTTGCTTTGCACTGCAGGTGAAATATTCAGAATGACAATATGATTAACCGCAGTGCAGTTTTGAATATTGGTAGGCCATCCCCCAATCCTGTTCCCTCTGTCAAAGCAAAAGCAATGTCGAGAAGATCCTGTTCCAATATTAGTTAGGCCTAGCTGGGCTTGTTAAGCACACTTTAAACATTGGCCGACACATTGACAAACAGTCCAACACCGCGAAAATTCATGCAGGAGGACAGGCTACAGTCAACGTCATTTTGTGGAAGACAACTCTGGCATAAATGCCGTATAGTGACAGAGAAATTGCGAATTATGCATGGAAATGTTTTCAAACTTCTTACTCTAGAAAAAGAATGAGAAATGGGACAGGGCATTTCCCCCAAATTTCTCAAATTTTCCCAAATTTTTTCCCCAAAACCTTTCCAGGTGCGGTAAGTTTCCCCCTGCCCCCCCCCCCCCCCCATCGGCCTATTCGGTACGCCACTGCCACATTTCCCACGAAACTGAGATACCGTTTTGCGGTTTGAGGCTAAGATTGAGGTAACTAGTTCAGGACAACAACTCCATGTTTGTATCAACATGCAGAATAATGATGAATAACGATTGTCAACTCTGTGCAATCTCAAAATAGTTTAGATGACCTGAGAAATAGTTGACTCATTTTACAAATTATACCTCTTTACTACATGTGTATCTTCTTGAGGAGATGTTACCATGGAAAAGCAGGTCAAGTTGGCACTGTGTTTGGGACTGTGAACGTATTCTGCTACCAATATTCTTTCTCTTTTCTTGGAGGATATTTTCTTGAAGTATTCCGCAATAGAGAAAGACATGGTGGCAGAGGCGGTTCAACAGGGAAGGGGGGGGGGGGGATCAAAAGCTTCGGCTAGCCCTAGCAAAATTGAGGAAATGGTTCTAGTATACTATCATTCACCATCACTTTTTTTGTTGTTGTTGAAAAACGAGATCTTAAAATACAGAATGCCTGGATTCTTTATGGGAGGCTTTTTTTGGGCAAAAATATTTTGCTACCCACTTTTGGAACATAAGAATGAAAACAAAACAAACTGCAATACTGGAAGTGTAAATTTGGTAACTCGAGTTCTAAAAAGTAATTTTACCTGAAATTAACAAGAAAAGGGAGACTAGGAAGAGTAATTTCCTGCCATCTGAGAACTATATTTTTCAAAAATACGTTCCTCGATACACTAAGCGCCAACCAATGGTGGCGCTCCGCTTCTGTGAAGTCTGGAGATCCTACCTATACTACTCTACTATAG
Organism: Stichopus chloronotus; assembly: GCA_021234535.1. NCBI lineage: Eukaryota > Metazoa > Echinodermata > Holothuroidea > Aspidochirotida > Stichopodidae > Stichopus > Stichopus chloronotus. Next base: position 26,821,961 of record CM037831.1, read on the forward strand.
GGTCTTTAAAGGAGCCTTCATGTACCACTATGATGGGTCATACTGCTTCCCTACTTCAACCCATTGTTCAAAGTCTACTTACGTCAGTGGCGACCTACTTACGTCAGTGGCGACAGACGACGGCCGGGGAGCGGGGGGATATGTTCAGCGTTCAATATTTGCCAAGTGCTTGCAAAATAAATGAAACCGGATGCATAATTCAATTATGATGCTAATATCACCTCGATCCATCTGATGTGTATTACATTTTTGTGAATTGATTTGTTCCTCATAATTGAGAAATAGATATAAAGGGGATATATAAAATCTCCGGACCTATCCAGGTCTCAGCAAGTATAGACTCCAGGAAATGGTACTGTCAGTCTTTTCGTCGATGGAAAACGTGGTCCTTGTCTTACACTATCCGCCATATAAGTTTGACCAAAAAATTTATTCGTTTCCCGATATAGTATACTTGCTTTGAATTCTGAGGACTGAATATGGGCAGCGCCATCGTCTTTCTCTGGATGCGGAGGGCGCTAACAGTACCCAAGCCTGTCACTTTCCTTTACTTATATTCTTTCAATTTATATCTCATTCTTTTTGTTCTGTCTTTTCCTTTCTTTTTCACTTTCATCTTTCGTCACTTTGCGCCCCTTGGTCAGTGTAGGGATGGGCAGTTTCCTTTCTCTCTGCCCCTCTCTACCTTGGTCCCGTCACTAGGGATACCAAGTGCAGTATGGCTCTATGACTTTGTTGTCTTACCGAACTACACCAACTTGAGGCACCGTGTTGCTCAACGGACAGTTTATCAATAAATGGACATAGGTACAAATAAGACTGACGGAAACAGCTTAAATTTGTCCTCAGTGTTGTGTGCAGGATATTACGAAATCCTATTGGTGCCATCTATATAATATTTTCAATCTGTAATAGATTAATAATCTGTAATAACAGATTGTTAATCTGTAATTACAGATTATTAATCTGTAATTACAAATTAGTAATCTGCAGTTACAGCTTATGAATCTGTAATTACAGCTTATAGATCTGTAATTACAGATTATTAATCTGTTATTACAGATTAAAAATATTCATGTAGATGACACTGATAGGCTTTGGTAGGGTATTAGGAGAATTAGTTCCTATCACTGCGATATACAATAAACTAACTTACTTGGAAATATCGCCATCGCGTCATATGTTATACAATTCACGCCTCACTGATAATAGCATAATTTACACAAAACAACAAGCAGTAGAAGAGTTGTCAAGTGTTCGCTCGCCATACGGTGGGCCGATATGTACTGCCCACAGTCGGAAAAAAACTTGCACGTATGTCTACAGAAATCGTTCCAGCCGTCAATCTCAGGCTCGCGTGGACGTCAATCGTCAAGTACATGGGGGGTGGATTTAAAGGGAGGGGGACAGGGTGCACAGAGAATAGCAAAAACCGTGCGGCGCGAGTTCTTGACTATTTCAATGCTATTACAAATTCTGAACTGCAGAGAAGTACTAAGAGATTTCGCATATGGTAACTGGCACTAGTGTCACCATATTTCTAAACGACCTCTCATGACAACGGTTTGCAACCAGGGGTGAACTACAGGGTATATTAAATGGGTCAGCTGACAAAGACTGTGAAGTTACTGTAAATCAAAATGAAGTGTCAAACCTGTGCCAAACTGTCTTAAAGGACGATACAGGTAGTTTGTTTCCTGCGAAGCTGCATTTATCTTGGTTCGTAGAACACAACGATACAGTAGTTGCATTGCAAATGTAACACCCTCTGGGTACAAGAGTATCAGAAATTGCATCGGGTGAGGTTTAGATGTTCAAAACCTTTTTCTGCAAGCTTCAAATAGTTAAAATTATCTTCACGCAAGGAACCACAGAGCCCATCGTGGTCTTGATGTTACGTGGGTGGAGTTGTTGTAAAACTGAGCTTTCTATGCCAGATTTGAAGTGCATCTCCAGGGATATTTTTAAAGAACTATGTATTTCTTTTTTCATTCTGTTTCAATTTTTTCTGAGATTGTGGTTCTTTTTTTGAGCGAAAGTTCACCTTGTTCGAGTAGTGTGTACGCCGCCCAGTCTACACCCACGCTAAACATTTTCCGGTACAGGTGATGCTATGTGAGAAACAAAGGGTAACCAGTTTGTGAAATTTCTAGTTACAAGCATTCTCACATTGACCCAATGGTTAAAGGAAACACTCCCAGTGGCGGCGCCAGGATGTCAGACTTGGGGGGGGGGGGCAAACTGAGGGCAGAGGAAAATGTTGGGGGGCAACGATTTTCCGCGCAGCGCGAAACCGAGCGCGAAGCGCGAGGCCTTGCGGGTGGGGTCCAGGGGCCTTAAGGCCCCTGGTGGGGTCCAGGGGCAAAGCCCCGGTGGGGGTCCAGGGGGCGAAGCCCCCTGAAGCTCTGAGGTTTTAGCATATCTGTGGGTGGAAAATTAAGCCCCAAGAGAGGTATATTATTTATTTTTATATTATTTATGTTTTCGGTTGACCGTACTCCAAGGTTCCCAACTTTTTTCTTTGGGAGTACCATTTCACATTTACGCGGTACCACCGAGTACACACACACACACATAGGCTACATACACTTCCATTCAATTCCTATATTTAGGAAAACAACGACATTCCTATATTTAGGAAAACAACCACCTACCCGCCCTTCCCTTATGCTGGACGGTAAACATTCCAGAGAAAATTTGTCTGACCAGGCTGGCCTACTGTTGAAGTGGCTACGGGCATGATATGAAAACTGGCAGCCTGTGTAACATAAATTAGGCATTAATCAATCATGGTTCCCCGGAAGCTGTTCTTATTCAGTCCAATGCCTATACATAGTTTTGTGATTAATTTTGGATCAGTACAAGATCTGATTGGGAAGGGTGAGAGCAACTGGGGGGGGGGGGCATGGGGGGCAAGGAAACAATCTGGAGGGGCAAATGACCCCTCATGCCCCCTCCCCCCCCCCCCCCCCCCCCGTAGCGCCGCCTCTGAACACTCCCCTTTGCACTCAGTGGATATTACCAAAATCAAGCAACTAAGCTGTTTGGGGTGGAGTGGGTAGGTTAATTTATCAGGAATGGATATATTTAAAGACGTTATCGAGGTCCGTTCTTGAGTTTGAATTTGAGGATCAGTAAGCCCCATATGGGCTCATCAAGGACCCTATACCGTGTTGATCGTGGATGAACACCGGCGAGATTCGCCTACTCTTTTCGATAAGTGTCCAGAGGATATCGAGGCAGGGGTGAAACCAGACAACCGCCAGTGCAAACAAATGCAAACCCAACCCTGCTCCCGGGACCGCCATTTAACGTCCCCAGCCCAGTCTTTAGCCACTTTCCCAAAGGCTGGGAAGGGTGAGAACCTGCCCAGCTCAGCAGCCCATCAGCTGTACCAACCAACCTGAAGCAGACAAGACCTAAATGGGACAACAGGAACTCAAATAACCCCCCACCACCACTGTATAACAGCTTTACTGAAAAAGTCAAATTTGAATCCCTCGAAATTTTCCAAGTAGTTCACCGAGATTTGATCCGGGGACCCTTTGATTGCAAGAAGGACACTCTAACCACCAAGCTCTCCACCTATCTCATTGTTCCTCTCTGTTCTGTCCACTCTTCTCTCCACCCACCTCTTTGTCTGAGGTGAAGTCGGTATTTTTTTTTAATTGACATCTTACAATAATAATGACAAATCGACAAACATAAAGTCAAAAGGAACAAAGTAAGTAACAGTTTTGTATCAGTTTCTATTCAAAAAGTATAAAGTACTTTATCCACAAATTTCAGTCACATGTATACGTTAACCTTTGTACATACAGGTAGTCCTATCTTCTTAACGTGCAAGGAGCTGTAAGAATACCGTTCCAACAACCGAATGTTTGCAATTATTTGTGTACAAGAATACAATTAATGTTACCAGATATCATTAATAGCAGAAAAAGGAATCTAGATTTTCTGACACGTATATGAAACTCTAAACATTACTTTCGTATATTGCCAAAAGCAAGCCATGAGTTTTACTCTCAATAGCACAACAGCCCACTAGCTTCAAATGTTCTTTCAACCTAGTCCAGCCCCCCCCCCCCCCCCCCGCTCACACACATTCTGCTCCTCCCTTTCCTCTTACTGCAAAATGAAATTCTTCAAAACATTGAGATTGCATGAGAGTCACGATATGTTTTCCTTAACTTAGACATTTCTTAACTTAAGATATATTCTCTTACATTTGCAGTGTTTTACATCTAGAATATCTCTTTAATTTATCCAATAGGTACCTTTTATGACACATAATGATTCCTTTACAGTGTGGATTAAAACCATAATTAAATATCACACAGAAACCTCTTTGCCCCACTAAACAAATGTGGTCACCCTTACCATCTGATGAAGGATTCAAATGTTATTGCACTAAAATGATTGAAGTGAACTAAAGGGAAGGGAATTGCTTGTGTTGGTAGACCAAGGGTTGCTTTAGAAAATTGTGTACTTCCACTAGACCGTATGAATTCACTATTTGCTCATCTAAGAAGAGAAAAGTTAACTAGGTGTACTATCAAAAACGAACTGTTGTTCTGGTCTGCATGAACAACTTACATATTTTGCAAATTATTTCTCGACCAGTTTCACTGTCAATAAATTCATTCATGTTTATATTTGTACTGGTTTACAATACTTTGGTCTTCAACAAGTTTTTGCTGGTTACTTGCAATTTCACCAACAATGAACATGTAGGCACATGTAAAATCATTCCATGTTAAATAGCCCTTTTAAGAACATGCATTACTGTTTTCATCAACAAAAATGTAAAAAAAAGGGGGAAAAACCGAGTGAAAATTACAAAATGATGTTGTGAAAAGTAAGTAATACTGATGATACTTATGTGGCACTCTGCAAGTACTAGTTCTTGTTTCTACAAACGTGTGTAACATTAAACTCACAAACAAATACCTAAATTTGCCCATTTTTTAAAATGATACTACACACTTAAGTCATTCAACATATGAAAAAGGCAACTATAGCAGCAAAATAGGCACTCGTCTCCACTTCACCAAAACAAGACCCTTCATACAAAGAGACTCATCAAAGAAAAGAATGATTAAATGAGCACAAACACAAAAGATTATCAGGTATGTCTGAAATACATTAATTGCATGCTATTGTATAGCTACAGTATACGAAGTAACTGGGAACTTCTCACTTGTGACACCTTTCCATGGTACAAATTGTAAGTTACACTGACTCACAAGTCTGTCCACACATGCTAGGCTTGACTGACTTGGCCATACAATTTATGCAGCCATTCCCTTGGGAGGAAGCGGTTTTATATCCCCCTGCTCCAGGATAAACTAAGGTTACTTTGAACCACTAACAACCGGCCTGTGCAGGGAATAAAGCTGAAAAGCAAATTGCAATAACATTGAACATGTGTAAATTTACAGCAACTACATGATATGCATACCATATGATAATGGCTTCAAAGAGCTGATGGTATGGATGTTCAATACCAACATCATTACGTTTGTAGCATTGCATCAATTGGCAGCCTATGGCAATAACCACGGTTGTTGAGCTGTGATTACCCACATAATGTAAAAGTCGAGAAAAAAATGACATCTCAAATTAGTTTGGCAATGCATCAACTTTCAGTTCTCCGACCGTCACTGCTCTGCTGCTCATAGACGGCTGACACATCCTATCATGTCTTCTGTTTGATTGTAATGTGACAATGAACCCATCCTCTAGAACTCTTTGACAACTTCCTTTGTTTGTTGCACCATGAGCGGGATAATGCTCTGGTTCTCTGCAGCTGCCATAGACGAGAGTTTGGAGACTTCTAGTTGCCAGTTTGGGACCTTCTTGACAGTCAGGTGACGTCTTGCATGCTTGGTCAGGTGGTCACTTCGCATGAATCTTCGCTCACACATTGGGCAAACAAACTTCTTTTCTCCCGTGTGCGTCCTCTTGTGTCTAGAAAGTTCATCGGATCTGGCAAAACGTTTATCACAGCCTTCCCAACTGCACTGGAAGGGTTTTTCACCTGAAACGACAAATATGTGAGGAATTCATTCATGAGTTTACAAACATATAGTTGGAGAGTCAAAAGGTCAAACATACAGGCCTTGAATTTGGAGGTGTGCGAGTGCCATTGCACACCACCTGCCTCTCACCTGAAATCACTGTGAGGAGTGTGCTTTTTTTTTGCACACCTAGATATTGGGAACTCAGATAAATCATTAAAATAAAATTAAGCAGCACACCTACCACACTCCTTAATTTCCTGAGAATCATCTTAGCATTATGAAATCTGATTAAGGTCATATCGGTGCTTTGAGACAGTAAAATGATTTATTATGTATTTGTAACAACTTGCAATATAATTGTTAGTAGAGGGTGACATAGAAAATTACGTCTTTTTCAAGGGAAATTTATATGATACAATGGATGGAAGTGCAAATCACATAAAGGTTCCTAGTGATCATTTCACTTACCTGTGTGAGTTCTTATGTGAGCCTTGAGATGTGAGCTTTTAAAGTAGGTCTTGTTACATCCTTTATAGTTACAGATGTGATTCCTCTTTCTTGAAAACTCCATTTGTGCTACTGCCTGCTGCCTGTTCATCACTGCTGCTGCTGGGGTATTAGGTGCAGGAGCGGGGGCAAGGGGTATCAGCTTTTGTCCAGTGGAATGATCTGGCTTGCTTGGAACTGCCCCCAACAATATGACATTGGCCGGTAATGGCATCGCCATGACAACAGTTTTAGGGGCATTTTCTTCTGTTGTGTTGGACTGTGCCAAATGGACATTCTGGCTGATGAAAGACATGGGTTGTGAACCTTTACAATTTGTTGTCTGTGACACTTGCAACAGTGTTGGAGTTCTGTATGGCAATGCATTTGCATTTGTTATGTGTCCCTGTGTCTGGGCACCACTGGTCAAAAGCACCGTTTGAATTCCACTCTGTTGAACTATCGACGTTGCAGTGTTCACATCCAAAGACTGCTGTGGAATCATCTGCGAGCATTCGAGGCTTCTGCTTTCCGCTGTCATGGAAGTCTTTGTTTGTTCAGAAGTTCTACTGATTGATTGTACTTTGTTATCGGAGTTGGTTGGTATCACCCTACTGCTCATGATGCTAGGTGTAGCACAGACGACATTGCAGGCTGCATGCCTCTGCGTCATTAACAGAGAGGTACTGGGAACGAGGACTGAAGTTGTGTGACTGGAGGGCTGGGATGCCTCAACAACTGAGACATGAGGAATCAATACGTCAGAGGCGGTGACCTTACTGTGAGGCGGTGTCATTGGTGGTGTGATTGTCTCCTGAAAATAACAACAATATAAGTGGGTAGTATATAGCAGAGACAAAGATCATGATACTTTCAAAATGTGTAAAACGAACCTTGCATATATATTTCTGACGGACAGTAACATGTAAGAACTTTACATTAGACTAATTGCTAATTACATGTCACACAACAATAATCATAAGCCTGCTTCATCAATACAAGTACATCGTTAGAGAAAAGAAATGGAATATACGCTGAGAAGGTGTGGCATTAAGATGAATTCACTAACTCAGGCAACCTCAACTGGTTCTTACTATCACTGCTCCACCAGTCACCAGATGAAAAAAAAAGAACCCTAGGGACAACTTTAAGCAAGGGCATATGCTGGGAATGGGCCAGGGGGTACACTGGTGCAGAACAGCAGACCACCCCCCCCCCTACTGATCAAAATAAGAGGAAGTCCCCAGGAATACTTCAAAGAAGTAGTGCACTCCACAGTCCACAACATGTCTTGCCTGCATTCCTTTATCCAGAAAAATCATGGCAAGAAGGGCAAGCGACACACAAATATTTAGTAAGTATGAACTTTTCATCTTTTCAAAAAATGCTTCCCTATTTAATTGTGACATATCCACCTGGCACCAATACCTGTAACGTTCAACTGGTGTTTTCCATAAGGTACAATCTTTTACTGCCACACAGCCTTTTGATACTCACTCCTCTCTTCATCATTTGAATTGTTTGATCATTTGAACCTTTTTTTGATGTGACGTAGTGGACAAAATTGAAAAGGCAGGGTAGGATTTGTAGGCCCACCAAGGTTTTCAATACCGTGTACTGACTTATCACAATGTCATTCATAAGTAGCCATTTAAGGTCTAACAACGAATATTGATAGCAAATTAAAATTGTTACTTAAAATGTTAATTTCTGGAAATATCACATTTAATTCAAATCTAGGCAACACCAGGTTTGCATATAAACCATTACACTGAAGGAAAAATTTTCAACACCCCCTCTCCTCAGATCCCCTCCCCAAGATGGAGCCAGTAGATCATTCATCAGTTCCAAACATCAGAAGTTGCACTTCCCAGGCTCAGCCACGCCTACCCCCCTGGCAAGTAAATACAAGTGATCCCAAAATCACATAAATGTTACTCACCACTGACTGGCAATGTTCCCTATAGTGGTCTTGCAAAGTTGGCTTGGAGACGATTCCATGAATGGACTGAATCGAAGCAGGGACCCGAAGAGTCTGCACGGCAGCTTTCCTCTCTCTCCTAACCTCTGTGCTCTCTACACTGCTGCAAGAATCCTCCGATACTGGGGGAGACATCCTCCTCATTGACAGCAGTGTCTCAATGGCATCATAATCAGACTTAGGAACATTCATGGTTTCTTTTGAAGACTCCTGCAAAACGGAAAGAAAAAGAAAAAAATATTTAAAAATGGTTTACAATTTGAACTTTTAAGGCTGAGGTGACCCCCCTTGCCTCTGGCCAGTAATACTGATGCCACATGACTTGTCATAATGGAAGCTTGGCTGCCGCATTTGATGCCATAAGAAAAATTCTGGAACAGCCACCCATTCCAGCCCACCCCCATACCACCACCTCCCCCATACAACCACCTCCCCCACACCCAACCACCACCAATGCATCCATCCCGTTCTTTTCCTTATCACAATCAGTCCGAAAGACTACAAGTATTCACCAAGAATTTAAATAAGTGTGCCAGACCGATTTTCAGGGCATCTTACAACCTGTATCCTTAAAATGTGCAGTTCGCCCTGACACTTTACAAGCCAAGAGAACGGCAAAACGTTCCCCGTTTTGACAAGGAACGGCATCATTTACACGCATGCGTACACTACGGTATCAAAATCTGAATCATAGCAAATGTTGCATGCGTGAGCACAATCACCGCTGTCAATGACAGACGAAGGTGAAAACATTCTTTAGACATGAAGTGGACGAGTGATCCATTGTCTTGATAACAGGAACACTCCTCCCAGATACACACCCACCGCATACCCCGACGTGTGAACGCGTTCCTAATATTGTTGCAGATAGAAACAGAGGTCGATTGATGTCTGGTTTTTTCGGGTCATCAATTATGATAAGGATCATCTTTACTACGAGGGTTATTTACACTATACGCAGAGCAATGTGACGGTTCAAGTGTATCATATGACCTTAGCATCACCTTCACCGTTCTACGCATGTGCACGGACAAGACCACGCCTCTCCCTCTCGTATAACCACATGAGTAATGCCAATTACCAAAACAAACCTGAAAAAAAGTCCAGCCCTATCCTATTGTGATGTTAATGAACATGCACAACACGTGTGTTCACCATAACGACGTATCTCTGCAATTACAACAGGGAATTTACGAAAAGTTTCGCAACCGATTGGTTTGCGAGGAGTTTCCCAACCGATTGGTTGGAGAGGATATTGAACTCATTGCTAATACTTGCTATCATTGGAAAACAATTTCCATTGTGTACATTTTTATGCAACTGGCTGAATAACTTATCTATCTATCTAAACATTATAATTTCAATTCCCATTCCATTACTGGACACAAAAAACTAAGGAGGCCTGAAACCAGAGGTTACAAAAATACCTCACTGTTACATGCAATGAGTGATACTACACTATTTAGGCTATTTACACAAATTTGGTCGGTAAACAAAACATCTGCGACTGACCAAGAGAACTGTTCTTACTTAAATTGTTAATTAATGATGCATGAAGAAATAGAAACAGCTATGATGAGTTTAAGGTGTAACTAGGCCTAGGCCTTCTGAGAAACTTATTTAGCATCCTGATACTGCTGTAAGGGTAAGGCCTTCACCAGCACTGTGATGAATAAAGAAATTTATCCTTGTAAAGTATGCAAGTACAACTAAGCTAATGAACAAAAAAGTCTTACAGAAAATTGAGCTGGGCCAAGGGTAGCCTTGGCCAAGCTAAATTTTTATGGTTGTTTTATTCCCTTGGCGCATTCGCCCCCAAACAATTCACCCCCAGTGGATGACCAGTTCGCCCCCAAAGACCCACCATTTTTCCCCAAACAGCAGACCAGTCCACCCCATAATCTGTCACTTTTTCCACACATGTCTGCATGCTTTTGTGAAAGCAAAGGTATTACAATTTTAGGCCGACATTTTTGCAGCAAGGTGGGGAGATCACCTGGGCAAAACTTGCAAGGGGGTAAAATGACCAGCTATCCCTTGGACGAAGCCAACCTTTGGTAGACATGGCCAGGCTTATCTCAGGGCTCAGGCCTTTTTGGCAAACGAACTGTTCTTCACAATACGTTAACAAGGTACGCTATTATTAACTGCTGAATACAACGGTCCAAATAAAAGCACCCCAAAATTCACTGACTGATGGGGTGCGGGCACAGTGGAGGCCCAACCAAGGCAAGAGTCTACACGAACGGTGCGGTTGAGAGTGACTGAGCAAACTGGTTAACCTTTATTATTGGGATGTACTTGCAAACTGCAGATGCACTAAGGCTGTGTACGGTCGAACTTTTGGAAAATCTTCTCAGACGAAGTATAGACCCCTATGCCTAAGTTAGACCTGCCTTAATTTAGGTCTCAGCCTAGGCTTAGGCAATTTAATTCTTGTTTATCAATATCATCCATGATATATTGATAACATAGGCTAGGCCTAGCCTTAGTCCTAGGACGAGGCGGTCACAATCTCATCTTCTTACAAGCCAGCCTGCGAAATAATTCTTTTGTCGATTAGGTTAATTCAATTTGTATTCAAAGCAATGAACAATTTGGGCGAACGAAAATTCTAATTTGATTTTCAACCAGACCAAGTCGATTAGTCTGTTAGGGCAAATATAATTCAGTGAGCTCAGTGACACTGACAGTCGTCTCTCACTCAGTCTCTGTCACAATTGTGTTAAACAAAACAGTAACTACTTACAAACTGCGAAGGAGGCGTTGATGGTGGAGATGGTGGAAAACACTCCATAGTAGTAAAACTTTTCTCAAAATTAATCCAAACAGAATCCTCTCGCAACACGCACTTTGAAAAAGGTTTCCTTCTTTGAGGTAACGATCACGAAAGTCTGAAAGTTCGTCATGTACGTGGGTAGCTTCATTATAGTAACCTACATTGTAATCTACGTGATTTCGTAAGTTGTCTTTTTCACAATCATATGTTTTGATCGTGCTAGGGCGTTTCAGATGATTCAAGACCAAAACAACGCGCGCTCCGCGTGAGAAAGGTCAGTCGGGGGTGTTGTCAGAGGCTCGACCAATCAGAACAGTCACGTATAGCGTTGAACCAATCCAAAAGTACTGATCACGCAGCTGCTGCCTGAATCATGAATGAACTCTCGTAAACAGCATGCACACAGCAGCTGATTTACGGAAATTGAGGAATCCCCTAAACCGGGGCTCAGCATCATCATTCTACGGGTACTCCAAATATACATCGTAAATTTGTCGTCACTTATTGCTTACACGGTGCGATTGCAAGGGCTTCATTTTGAGTTATTTTCATAGAGTCGTTACCATTGTTGGTACGTTCAAATCACTAACTGTAATGTCCTGAAGGCAACTTTGTTCATTACAGGTTCATGGCCGTTCGGTGCATAGATTCCCGAAAGCTAAAAACGTTTAAAACTTGTAAACAAAATAGATGATTTTTCAGTTGGTTTGAGAGGCCATGAAGAGTGCACCTCACGGTGCCGCTCATAACTAAGTCGACCACACCCTCCCCGGAATCACCTGTTTTTGATAATTTTTGTTCACGACGATTGCAGTAAGTAAAAGTAAGTAATATATTTGCTATGTAGCACTGCTATAACTTTCATATACACGGTGGTGGCACCAGGATTTTAGATTTGGGTGGGCGGATGGAGGGGCAAAAATTTCATAGAAACCGAGTGCGAAGCGCGAACTTAGCGAGTGGGTTCCATGCAGGGCCCGTCCTAGTGCCTCCGGTGGGGTTCAGGGGTAAAGTCCCCGTGGTGGTCCAGGGATCTTAGCATATTTCTGAGTGAAAACTTAAAGTCTCAGGATAGGCATATTTTTGTTTACAGTGCATCATTAAACGCAAAGATTCCAGACGGTTTTAATTATTTCGGCTATTCTTCTCTAAGTTGACAAGATGAGAACTGTGGATTTCCAGGGGGAAGAGCCCAGGGAAATTGTGGGGTTTCAACATATCTCTGGGTGAAACATTAGGCTTTAGGATATTATACTTCAAACATGATCTCTTACGACCCCTTGTAGGGTCCAGTGGCAAAGTTGTCTGTTTGGTGCTCCGGGGGGAAAGCCTCAGTCCGGAGGCTCTGGGGTTTTAGCATATCTCTGGGTGAAAAATTAAGTCTCAGTGGACTTGCTAGAACAGAGTTAAACACAAAATTATGAATATAAACAGGGCATATACTTATACATGTATATATCTGTCACCTTGCTTAAGCTGAGTTGGGGTAGAGGAATAAACTGGGGGAAGGTTCTGACTGGGAGGGCCACCATTCCCCCCCCCCCCTTCTTGATGTCGTCACTGAATATATGTCATATGTAATACGTTATTCTACTTCCCCTTTTCTTTTCATCCTTTTCATATAAGTTATACATCGTGAGCGAGCCGTCTCATATTACACCTAAAAAGTATCCATGTTAAATCGCAGGGAGCTACTAGTATTATCGACTATTGTCCTTCCTAGTCTTGCCATGTCCTGTGATATAACATACGGTCAGTCACAAGTACTAGGTGGCTTAATTCAGAACCAGCCTAACCATCCAGACCAAATCTTTTTTTGCCGGGGAGGGGGGGGGGGGCTGGACAAGGACGGCGCCAGGCCACGAAAAATGGAGGAGGGGGTAAAATGAGTTACAGATAGAGGGGGTGCCGTCGGACGAGGGAGGCCACATGGGGTTGGGTACTACGCCGGTTATGTGGTAAAAATATGCACATTTTACAGTGGGCACGAAATAAAAATGTCTTCTCTTTCCCTTTCCACTGGTTATTCTAGAAAATAAGCACCTCGACCCACCCTTACAGATTTCTGACATCTTAAAGACAGGACAGTTTCCAATTATTACAAAACACTGTCTCGCTGAGAAGTGACATGGACTGCCCCCCTCCCATTCTACCCTGGGGCTCCACCAGTTGGCTGACTGGAGATCATGAACGTTAGTATTGACGACACTATGAGTATCAGCTTCAAATCTGAATTAAATTCCGAACTGCAAATTTTCAATTTTGCTTCTAGAAAATATATAAATTACCGAAGGAACTCATTCCAGTCGGGACCAGTCAAACAGCGTCCCGTCGCCTTCCGAGCAATGTGCCAGCTTTCCACTTCGTCAGGTTTCATAAACAAAGAACAGTTGGACTTTGACCAAATCGTTTAGGTTGTTGTTACTACTCCAGCCATCATAATTTACTCCAGGTTAGTGCGTACCATACTGCTATTGTAAACAAACAATCTTATGTAAGAGTTGTACCTTGCCACATGCGTGGTTGTGTAACCGTAGAGCTCCATGCATGGTAAACGTAGACAGAATCACTCAAAGTTTAGTGCACGGAAGATGTGAGAAAAACTTAAAATCTTCCTGACATCCTTTCACTTATACATAAACATCTTCATCCTGCAGTGAACTGCAAATGACTCAAGGACTGTTTTCCTACCAAAAAATCCTCCCTTCGCTCTACGGAAAACACATTTTACACTAAGCGTTTGGTCGAGTAAAAATATTCTTACTCCGCACTATCAGCTGGCACTTACAGGCCTCGGTATCCAGTGTATGCTTACATTCGAAGCTTTTGAAAACGCTTTGCATCAGGAAGGTTAACCCCGTGAATTGTGGGCCGTTCCTGTTATTAAAGATACCATTGTATGATAGTGAGGGGCAAGTCTGTGGCCTTGGCGAGAGGAAGCACAGGAAGTGCAAGTTTGACATTCATCGCCAGCGTGACATCAACTTTTGCACGTACCGATAAATTTACTCACGTAACTCTTACCACCACTGTACTAGCACAATGTGCTCCGAGTATACTGGCGAGCCAGGGTGGTTGCCAAGAAAAATGTGGCAAAACCATCGGACTGATGATGAAAAAAAATCTTTTAGGGCAATCCATGTATTTCATGCAAATCTCTCCAACAACCTGATTCAAAGGAAGATTATGATTTAGTTTTGTCGATTTTGATATCTTCAAAATAGATCATTTAATGAATACATAAGCAGACACGGCATGCAGGAGCAAGTGTTGACGACCGCAAGTTGTTATCTACGTGAGCCCATCAACAACATTAACATAAGGGTTGCCAGATATGTTATATGCTTACCAATGGCCCGTACACTGAGCATGGAATATTGAATCATCAGCCATCACTTCCAATTACAGTGATGACTGCTAATGACTATGTTTTCAGGGCCAAAGGAGCAACTTGAGGAAGAGGAAGAGAGGGAAAATGGCAGGATTATGTAATTGGCGAAGTGAGGCAAATGGTGGACATATATAGTTAACTTTAAGGGGGGGGGAGAACATTTTGCAGGTAGCACAAAATTGTGTCAAGGAGTCGCCTTACTCTTATAGGCTCTGACCATGATGGGTTTGGATTTCATTACAAGGTAAAAGGAGACAGTGCTCAAAGCTGTATCTTTTTCAAACAACCAAAGACTGGAGTTATTTAGCCTAATCCATCTGCCATTGCGATCAGAACCCTACTCACTAAGGAGTAAGTACAGGATGGATCGCTCAGAAGAGTAATTAAAACAAACACATGGAGACACTTATGTGAATGCAAATGTAAATAACAATCATACTGAAAATTCTCTGTCTGGAATACTTCTCCTACTTAAAGGAAAATAGGGCGTTTGTTTTAGAGAAAGCATCCATATTTTTGAAACCAATGTTTGTGGAAGTAGAATGATAGCTTATTCAAAATAAGGAAGGACAGTATAGTCTTCTTTTAAAGGAATAAGCTTCTCGCGGATAGAAATTCAGTTATTTCTTACTCAACACTAATTTGTTCACCAAACTTTTCAAAATTCGAATGATGCATCTTCCGTTACTCATAACATGCATAATGTTTTGAGGAGATGAAGCTTTGGTAGATGCTTATTGATGAGACTGAATGGTTAAACAATGATTAAAGCTATTTTGTTTGTATGTCATGTTGGTGTATTCTAAACGCCCTATTTCCCTTTAAACCGTGCGGCGTTACTGCAAAGCCACACGCCTTGTTTAAAAAGTTCACAAAGTGAGCTAGTTGAAAAAAAAAAAAAAAACGTGCCCAGTGGGTCAAAATGTGAACGAAGTGCATAATATGGCAGAATAAACAATCGACGCATATAGTTTCCATTGTGATATAAACGAAAGCGGTAACATCTCTTGTGATTTTGGGAAATGCTAGACGTCCATCATGGGCCAAAATAAATAAGCAACTTATTGATAAACCGAACCCGAGTAGTGGCATCTCTTGTTCATGAAAAACAGCACGTGCACGATTTTATTTCAAAAAGTTTGCAAAAGAAGGTTTACACGTCTTTACCGATGTTTTAATTGTCACACTTGGGTTTTACTTGCCAAATTTGGGTTGCCGAATTTCATAACGCACACCATGAGTTCATGATATTGGACGGACAATATTGGACTAGCAGTGATTGCATCTGTACCGAGCTATACAGCAGCAGAATTCATTCCAACATGAAGACACACACACACATACACACGATCATAAAACACACACAATTTAAGACAACATATAAAAGAATGCAGAAGGGCAATTATACTGACTAGGAAAAAATTAGACTGTGTAGACGGTGATCACAAACTAGTCAGTTGATTAGTACGCGTGGTCCCGACTAATCAACTGACTACCGTTAGTTTGTGACTGACTCATCCACAGACTGAGATCCTGGTCACACAAATTTGTCAGTAGAGGCACCCTCCGTGACTATATATATAGTTGAAGTTCCCCGTGTTGCCTGTTCTATGCTTATTCCTATAAGTAGCCTATATATATTCTAAGTGGAAGCCCGTTAGTGCAGTGTGAATGCAGTCCGGGGGGGGGGGGGGAGGAGAGCTGGTGCCCCTCCCATTTAATTATTTCTTTCTTTTGCAGATAGAATATGCTGAAAGGGAAATGGCGTCATCTTCTTTCCAATTATTTAGCTAAATTCGTGTCAGAAATTTACTCGCAGTATTATAGTCATGGTTTAGGACTGGATGAATGAATGCCTTGTCTGGCATCAAAATGACCATGTAAAATGGATTCATATTTTCAACAACATATATTTCCATGAATTTTCAGTACATTTTTTCGTGAAATTTTAATGGAAATTTGCGCCGGCCGAACGTATAGAGATTTGCTCTTCATGCTGGCCGGTAAATGCGGCTAAAACCGTCGTCGGTCGGGGTGGCTAAAACCGTGCATGGAAACATATATGTATGTATAGAAATTACTTGAGAACCAAAAAAGACATACTGCAACCATATACTTACAACCTAACTTGAAATAACGGGTGGATCCAAGCGGGGGGGGGGGGGGGGGGGTGCACCTGCACCCGAAATATTTCCAGCATTGATCGATTGTGCCACTAATATTCAATATCGCAGACATCTCACTGTTAATGGCTATCCTCGTGGCGGTTTTGATAAACCCATACATCATACTGAGAACATTTCATGTAAATTCAAGTTTAAACTCTTAGCCTCTTCCACTGCATGCAGTGCATGCGTGAATCTATTGTTTAATTCCACAGAAAGCAAAGCCCTGGATCCTTGGGCTCCTGACTGATGGGAGCATGAAGTCCCACACCCTTCCACCTAGGAGAGAAATAGGCACCCACCAAAGTACACAGCTATAGTCAAAAACTCATCCGGATATGCAACTGGTCAGGAAGGAATTCATCTGCAGCTACACAAGTACGGCCCGCACTATAAGGAACACTGGTGTAGAATGGAACCCATCCATTAAGGGTATACACCGACTGGACGTCAGACACTCGTCATGATACACAGGTCCACAGGTATAGTCATAGGAATTATCCACCGAGCCGTAATTGGGAATTGTTCTAAGGAGAATTGTCCCTGGCAGTTGTACGAGGGGAAATTTTCCGAGGAAA
This sequence comes from Stichopus chloronotus, assembly GCA_021234535.1. Taxonomy (NCBI): domain Eukaryota; kingdom Metazoa; phylum Echinodermata; class Holothuroidea; order Aspidochirotida; family Stichopodidae; genus Stichopus; species Stichopus chloronotus. Next base: position 26,839,364 of record CM037831.1, read on the forward strand.
ATTGTCCTTGGAAAATTGTCAGCTGGGGGGGGGGGGGGGGGGAGTTGTCCGGTCACGTCGCAAGTCGAACTCAAGGATTGGAGGACCGTTCTTTTATCCTTTTGATGATTGTAATAAAATACATATTTCATGGCCTACATGTATACTTGTATACTGGTGCATGTGGTTACTTCACTTTTTTGTTTTTAGGTCACAAAACAGTATACGTGCCATGCATGCAGTGTAGGTTGTACCATATAGCTTATCTTCTTAGATCATGCATCCTGTACACACGATGTACGGGAAAACTTTGAGAAAGGACGTGCTGTTTCCCAAATTACCCCATTTTTTTCTCCCCCCCCCCCCACACCTGCCATGCTTTCTTTCTGTCTCTCTGTCTTATTGCGTTGAGAAAGCGTCAACTGCATGTGGAGGTAATATTTTTATTATTTGTGTATATTCATGAAATTATAGATATAGTGAACAAAGATATAGGGAAATAAATATATATATAAAAATATACTAATATAGATAAACACTTTACGTGATAGCTGCAACTTGTCATCATGGCAGTCGGGACCGGGGTGAGGGCACTTACCCCCCTTAAAAAAATTGTCAGAACGACGATGGTCGGAAAATTTAAAATAACAGCTGGAATTTTCATATCTCGGTTTAGCACATTTCATTACATTAAAAGATACCAAACATTTGCACGAAATTGTGTCTAAGGTTAACTTAAAATGGTAGTTGAAAAGTTCTCAATATATTTGAAATACCATTTGAATCTCTTAATTCAGATTAGAAGTGGCCAATAGTTGGAAAATCTGTAATACCCATTGGAATTCTTCATATCCCAGTTTAGCACTGTTTATACAGTTTTATGACATAGGCCTGCCAAATGTTGTATCAGATTGTGTCTAAGGTTAATGAAAACTGAATCGTTTCTCAATAAATCTGAAATACCAGTTGAATTTCTCATATTTTAGTCTGGAAGCGACGATGGCTATAAAATTTGAAACACCAGTAGGAATTTTTTTCAAATCCCAATCTAGGACATTGTATGACAAAAAGATACCAAATATTGCACAAGATTGCGTCTAAGGTTACATGCCTTTCTAAAAAAAAAAAAAAACTGTTATCGTAAGAAAGTAAAAAAAAAACTGTTGCATTGATTTCTCTGAAAATTTTGATAGCATAAATATTCTAGATAAGAGAAATGTAAATAATTACAAATGTTTTTTTTATCGAATGATGTTTTTCTCATTGCATGAGAAATTGCAGACGTGAGTCTAAGGCTGGGGGCGAACAGTTGGGGAATACCTCGGGACTAGTGCCGTTTGCAATGCCATCTGTGGGGGAAGGGGTTGGAAAGCCCCTTATTTAAAGGCTGGGGATATACAGCTAATATATATCCTGGATAATACACCTGGGAAGTGCTGTTTCCGGTTATCTGTACAAGAAGATTTTTTTGAGATGATGCGTAATTCGTTATACTATGATTCTTACCTCAACCCACCTGATATGTTTACCATGTTAATAAATTGATTTTTTTTTTTCACAGGAATTGAGAAATTGCAGACGTGATGTCCTTATTTCAAGATTGGATAGATACAGCAGCTCAAGTACAGCAAGGAAGTGCTGTTTCCTTCCATCTGTGGGATTTGAAAAAGCCATAATTTGTTTCCACGCCCCGCAACAACGACTGGTGCTAAGTTCCCTCCCCCCCCCCCCCCCCATATTCTTTTCATTTCAACTAATTCCTGAAACTGTCGCTGTGGCGTCGCCTTTAGTTGGAAAATAATCCAGCCTGAGGTCGAAAGTTTTGACCTCCCCCCATAAATGTCTGACCCTGCATGGCCATGGTCCTGCTCGTCGTTATCCGAAAATGTATTTGTTTTCGAAATTTGTAACATTATATCGCTAGTAATAAGATATATAACTGTATTATTTGCAATTTACCTCAGTTTTGTTATAAGTTGTACCGTTCCAGCTTCATTTGATTTGGCAAAACTTTTGCAAATTGTGCAAAGAAGTACAATGTACATTTTGTACATTTTAGGCATCCAATTTACCAGCATGAGACGCAACCTATTTTGCTCGTACATTATTTACATTTGGGATGTAGAAAATATACAAAATCTTCGAATTACAGTGAGCCATTGCCAACTGCTGCTGGATGTGTGATATTCATCGAATGTCGTGCATATACTCCACACGCTGCTGTATATCAGACGCAGTTTTTGCTTGTTATATAACTCTAAAGTCTACTTATGCCAGCATTGCTGATAAGTTTCATATGATGCGTACTTTGACTCTTCATGGTTACAATACAAATTAGCTGCTCAGTGTCACAATGACAGTTTGTTTATCTCTACAATTTTTTTTAGTCAAATTCAAATAAACAAGTTGTAAAATGTCTGTCTTATATATAACCAGCATTGTATAATTAACCCAGCTCCAAGTGACATTAAGTCAGACTTGCGGTTGCGTGACGCAACCAAACATGCCTTGAGTAGATGGTTTGTCACATGACCCGCAGATAGACCAATGAAATCAATTAAAAGTGACCTTCGAACCACTAAGTGTATGATGTAACTTTTTTAAGCAAACGAAGTCAGGGATGCGTGGGTCGGAACCGGCTTGCTTACTTCGTTGTCATTCATGATATCTGGACCTATTTCATATTCAAACCTTCTCGTTCCTATTCATGTTTTTTTTATTTATCCACTGGTCTGGTAATTCTCAGAGCTAAAACAAAGTCACTTTGATACAAATGAACAAAAAGGTTTCTGCCTGAAATAATACAGCCTTCAAATTCCTGCGTTGTGTACGCAGTTAAAACACGAAAACTGCACTGCAGTGAATATTACAACTGCTATTTAGTTACATGTGTGTGTCCTGTTTGGCAACTAAATTGTAATATTACAACTAAGCATATCAGTGAGTGTTCCCGGTAAAGTGGCCACAAGAAACGAGGAGGGGGGGGGGGCTATTTCATGGTGAAGCAAGGCCCTTTACTGCTGAATTCGAGCGTCTAGAGTGAGAAATCAGACGTGGGGTCCAGAGGTCCTCTATAGTGGTCCCGATAGGGTCCACCTGAGAGAAAGGCTCCGTGGGAATCCAGGGAAAGTAGTCCCGGAGGCTTTACAATTTTAGGAAATATAAGGCACATTAGACGGTAATGTCGTAAAAAAAAAGCCTGAATAACAGCTTGAATCAGCAGCGATGAATTTGATTGATTAACAAATCACACAAAACTATGAAACTATGACTTAGATTCACATTCGCTATCGCATTTTTATCACTTTTGGCGTTCCATGCGTACAAAGCAGCGTTTCTTGATTTGGACTCCCTTTCTATAGTCACCCACAACTTCGTATAGTGCTAGATCAGGTTGGTTCTTAGTGCCTTCGTGGATATCGTTTGACGTTTGTATTCACTTCTAATTTACTTCACGGGAACATTTTATATCGGGTGAGAAATAGATTATTTCATGATCGCACATCCTTCACGAAATTTGAGTAACGCAATGTTATAACTGTATGCACTTTAGATCCCATATGGCCCGTCTTCTGTTTATTCATGGAAGTACTACCTCGTACTTCCATGGTTTATTGGCAACGATACCAGTTGAGAAAACTAAACACAGCAAAGATGTAGCTGGTTTTGTCAAAAATGATTCCGTCTTTCTGTAAGGGTTAGTTTACCGGGAATGTGTTCCGAGTGTACTCTGTGCACTGTATAGGTTCGGTGTGGTTGCAAATGTACGCTTGTGATAGGGTATTTATGGATTCGGGGTTTCCAAACACGTGGAAAGAATTTTCTTCTTTTTTGTATCGAATTTGTGGATATTGGTTGAAAATTGACCAAGGTATTATGGCGTTCTTTGCAACGCGCCTTGCACGATGTACCGTGTGTAGCAATGAACGGTTTGCAAGTGCTGTTAAAGGGAAATAGGGCGTTTGTTTTAGAGAAAACATCCATATTTCGAAACCAATGTTTTTGGACGTAGAATGATAGATTGTTCAAAATAAGGAAGGACAGAAGCTTTCTTTTCAGGAAACAAGCTTCTCACAGATAGAAATTCAGTTACTTGTTGCTCAAAACTAATTTGTTCACCCAAACTTTTCAAAATTCAAATGATGCATCTTCCATTACTCATCACCTGCATAATGTTTCGAGGAGATGAAGCCTTGGCAGATGTTTATTGATGAGACTGAATGGTTTAACAATGATTACCGCTATATTCTTTTGTACAGTATGTCATGTTGTTGTACTCTAAACGCCCTATTTCCCTTTAAAGGGAAATAGGGCTTTTAGAATACACAACATAACATACAAAAGAAAATGACTGTAATCATTGTTAATTAAAGGGGCTCATTGAGTTGATATCAGTAAAGATTGCGGTGATTTTGAAGGGTATAAACACATGACAATACTCACAATTAGCATAATTAATCAAGTTTCACACCCAACAGTTGTATGAAAACTGTCACGTTTTTCGAATTTTTGACCGTTACTTGCTCTGATTGTGTGCATGTGAATGTAGTACTAATGTGAAAATGTCTGGTCACAAAGTTTCAAAAACCAAATTTAATCGTTGGTTACTCACTCATTAATGTTCCAACGTATGTAAAACTTTGGGATCCTTTTAGTTTGACTGTTTGTCATTAGTATGTGAAGGAAACTTGACCGGTTTAGAAAAATTGAGTGAATTTCACTAAACAACTCAATGAGCCTCTTTAAACCATTCAGTCTCATTAATAAACATCTACCAAAGTTTCATCTCCTCAAAACATTATGCATGTGATGAGTAATGGAAGATGCATCATTTGAATTTTGAAAAGTTTGGGTGAACAAATTAGTGTCGAGCAACAAATCCCTGAAGTTTTCTCTGTAAGGAGCTTATTTCTTGAAGAGAAAGCTACTGTCCTTCCTTATTTTGAACAATCTATCATTCTTCATCCACAAAGATTGGTTTCAAAAGTATGGATATCTTCTCTAAAACAAACGCCGTATTTCCCTTTAATTCATGGCTTAGAAAATCGTACCGAAAAATGATGGCACTATTGCACTTCCAATCTTCTCTTCAATGGTTGTTTTCTTCTGAGAGATATAAGTTACTGCCAAAATAGCATTGTAGTTCACTGCTCACTGCAGGTGTCAACAGCATAGCAAACTTGTAGGATCGAAAATGTGACATGTCACATACACATCCATAACTTATTTGCAAATTCCGATTTTTTTTCCAGGACACTAGCCTAGCCAAAATCTGGATCACAGTGGACAAAGGACTTTGAAAGAAACTCCCATCTTGAAAATCGTCAGGACATCAAATCCCCTATACCCAGATTGAAGTAAGTTGTCTAAGGTATTTTTAAAACACGAGCACTTTAAGAGCATTTTGGTTTTAACTTAAAGGGAAATAGGGTGTTTAGAATTAATGTACCAACATGCCATACAAAGAAAATAGCCTTAATCATTGTCAAACCATTCAGTCTCATCAATAAACATCTGCAAAAGCTTCATCTCCTCAAAGCATTATGCATGCGTTGAGTAACGGAAGATGCATCATTTGAATTTCGAAAACTTTGGGTGAACAGATTATTGTTGAGCAACAAACAACTGAATTTCTATCTGTGAGAACTTGGTTCTTGAAAAGAAGGCTACTGCCCTTCCTTATTTTGAATAACCTAGCTATCATTCTATGTCCACGAACATTGGTTTTGAAAACATGTTTGTTTCCCGTGAAACAGACGCCTTGATTCCCTTTAATCTCGAGACCTATCGCAACAGACCAATGGATTTCAGGACATTTTCTAAACAATGGACACAAAATAGCATTGGTGAGGTTGTCTAAGCGGAACTCCACCATCACTTGGCGAGTGTACCAAGTTATTTTTTGGTAAAAATACCCCCTAGGCAGCCGGAAGTCCCCCTCCCAGGTTCTGCATCCAGACACCCTTCACCCTTCGGGTCTCCCCCGAAAGACGTATGCGGTGGGGGGGGGGGGGATTCAGTCACATCTTTACGGGTGCATTGAAACGACATGACTACCTCAAAGCTATATCTTCGAGCTTCAGAATGCAGGAGAAGATGTTTCAAGAGACAAGTTCTTTGAAGTCTGTATTGCAAGTTCTAGGTTTCATCTCCAAGTTCGTCGAAGCAGCGCCCTTGGGTTTTTTAAATAGCGCCGCCAAAATTTCCCATCGCCTTAAAAGTGGCTCTTTTAGTTGATATTGTTCATTTTGTGACATGTTTGAAGGAAACAATTGCATGCCGATACTTCTAATTAGCCTCACTAATCATGGATCTATACCCATAATTTTCTTAAAAATGTGAGAAATTGTAGTTTTATGAACAGGGGTTGCCTATGCTTAGTGCTGTGTGGTAAAAAGTGTCTCATCACAGATTTTCAATGGGTCATTTCAACAATTACTAACCCAGACTATCTATGTTGTGTAAGTACATGTGTGTCAGATCTTCCGAATATAGTTTGATCATTTACCATCAGAATATGTGTATGCACTCAACAGATGTGACAAAATGTGTGGAATTTTGTAAACCAACTCAATGAGCCCCTTTAAAAACAGGACACTTCTGCATGTTTGAACACTACCGAAATGGGGGTATTAACACTGGAATCAGAGCCTTATATACGGCTCTGGCTGGAATATCAGTTGTACTGGCAATCGCCTGGTCATCTAACTTTGTTCTTCGTCAATGTTTCAGGGGAGAGAAAAAATGGGAAAAGATCACCTGTCACATTGTCTGAAAGAGAATTATGCGTTCATCTTCCAGATATTTGAATTTGAAAATTGCCCCCCCCCCCCCATTTTGTTGACCTTTTCTTGGCCAATTAAATTCAGACTCTCCAAGGAACCATAATCACCGTTCCTTGACATCACTCAGATCAATGGGAATTTATATGGGTATTCATGTATGCAAAATGAGGCGGACTGTAATGCATCACCCCAGACAGTTTCAATTCTCCCAACCACCTACCTCTAGTCCCTCCCTCAGCCTGTCTTACATTCCTCCACATGTGTAATCAAAACAATGGATCCCTGTGTACGCTGTGTAATACGAGCTGCTCTGCATCTTTCGAATTTGCTGGCAATCTAAGAGTACTGTAACTTAGAACCAATTGAGAATTTTCCTTTCAGGGAGGTAAAAATATAGCTTAGGGTGATGCAATACAGCCTTTAAAGTGGCAATGACATATTGAATTTGGTTTCACTGACAAATTTTCAACTCACATTCCACCTTTAAAGCTTCCCTATACGTATTATTAGGAGGAGGGAATTGTTCCTGATTTAATTGTGTGTTCCTTCTGCATTAATTGGATTTTTCTCTGTGATTTCCAAGACTACTTTCTGAATAAAAAGATCATCTCATTGATAATTCAAAGGGAAGCTTATACATGAAAGAGTTTTTCTTTTTTACTGCAAGTATACTTCCAACCCCACAATAATTTGTTCACAATGCGAGACATTATAACTGTTTGACAAAGTTTGAAGTTGACACCGGTGGTGTACCATTCAATGTAGACCGAGCTTTAAATGCTCCTAAAGTATACAGAATATAAATTACAAGGAAAAGATATTTGAGGTTGGAAAATAAACCTGTTCATTTAATATTCCTAAGAATCTTAATTTTTTTATTCCATTACTGAGATATAAAATTGTTGACCGATCTTCACTTAATTTGAAATAGCCAGTTTCGCAATACTTTGTGATGTCTTTTTTACAACTCCTGCTTTGTTTCCTCTTAACAAAGTTCGCTTTTCTCTTGAACAGCATGACGGTGTACGTATGGAGAGTGTTAGTGTAGTCACTTCACCCAATGAAGTGATCACATTTCTTGAGAAGATGCAATGGTCCTCGAGAAAAAAAAAACACACACACACACATACAGAAAAAAAAAACCAAAGTGAAGAAAACCAAGAAAGTGTTTGTGTATTGCAAACATTACAAATTATTGCCCAATATATCATTTTAAATTGATCTAATAAATTTCAACATTTTATAATCACCTGTGGAATGTCCTGTGAAGATTAGAGTTGGACCATCTGAACTCAGATTTTTAAACTTTGTCACCTTGTCTATACTTTTCAAATTTCTTCGTTAGGTACATTGCTAGTACTTTGTACAAATAACTTTTAAAATCATATTGTTTTTTTTTTAAGGTAGTTGAGATTATCAAGATATGCAAAGGATTTTCAGTTAATGAGAAATGTTGCGGTAGACTTCCTTTATTTTACTTATTGTTTTATTTGGCAGAACGAATTCGGGAGAATAGCAACGCACATTGATAACCCATGGGCCCACGGAGACATGTTATGGTGAGAAAGTCCATTCATCAGGGTTATCTGCCCTCGTCCACCATGACGTCATAGCTTCACGCATCGACTGGGGCTAAAACAAAAGAGTGATTGAAATTCACTCTAAAACATTGTTCCCTGTCTAAAAAAATGTTCAGAGGGACCACTCGCAATAAGAGTGAATTTCACCCTAAGTGATATGCAGAGTGTGTTGCTGCTTTTTTTTTTTTTTTTTGAAAGTGGCAATGATTCAAAGGAATTGCCAAAGGTGCTAGACACACGGATGGATTGATGACAATAACTGAATAGCTGCTAATGTATGGCAGACTGACAAAGTGAGACAATCTCAGTAATTCTTTTTTTTTTTTATTTCGGGGATTTGCATGGCAATCCAGCGAAAAGGATATTCACAATAACATTGCCAGATAGAAAACACCAATAAAGCTGAAGGCATGAACGACTTCTGGATACTTGAAGGAGAACCAAGGAGAACTTTTGACTAAAAAAATATTACTGTTAAAAAGAGAGAATGTGATGAGCGCCGTCATCAAATTTAATCTACATATATTATTTCCTTATCAGGATATTAAAATTTTAAAGTTCACTCAACATCAACCACGATGCCGTCATTCTAGGATTGTGATGTCACAATCTTACCCTTTTAATTGAAAGTTTTTGTTTCCTTTTTATAGTATCAAATAGTTTTAACAGTTACCCTTATTCTCTAAGGAAAAGGGTTTTTGACGAGCAAATGGTTCTTCCATGTTGCGGACAAAAGGTTATCATCATATCATATCAAGGGTTCCCAATAGAGCCTTTGAATCTTAAGCAACTCCTTTGAATTAATTGGTGAGCAATTCATGTAAATTAATTCTTGTGGATTTCTGTAATATAACATGTTGACAAGTGCATATGTGTAAAGAAAACAAAAAAAGACACTAAAATCCTGTGACTTCATAATTTGACTTACTCAAGTCTGTATGTATTCACCTAAGACAAAAATGACAGTATACCAGTCATTTTATAATAAAAGCGTAAAATGTGGGAAGAAAACGATATTTTGAATGACACTTTTGAAGATGTATATTTCAAACATCTTCACATTACTTCATACAGAGATAATTCCAGGATTTTGCATCGTTACGGTGAGCCTGTTTCGCACTCTCTCAGAGAGAAAACTCTTAAGAAGTGACCGACTACGTCATAAGAGTTAACATGAACGTGACTCAAACAGAGGTACGTCGAGTCTCTTTACCCCCCCCCCCCTCCCTCCCCTGTTAATGCTGATCCTTTTGACCCGGCGTTGGTTGAAGGCTTAATTGGGTTAAAGGGATTGGTCGATGAACTAAAATTGATATTTCGTATAAAAATTAGGAATATTTTTCTCTCTTTATTGGTAAATACCATAGCTCAGAGCATGTTCTCTTCGGAAATTATGAATTTTTAAAGAAATGTCTATATTAAAATGGTGCATTGCGTTACGGAAATTTATGTCACCCAGGCACAACTATACTTTTTGAATATCTTCTTTATATCTTTGTAATCGTGACTGTCTCTAAAGAGACATCATAATATTTAGATAAAGTGGACATGAAGTCAAAATTGTCAAAAATATATGTCACAAAACATGAAAATTGCATCAAAATGTTCCAACTCCCATCTTTATTGGACATTCCTGAGCTGAGATATAAAATGTTGAAATTTATTCACTAAATTTGGAATCATTGATTGCGTAATAGCCTGTGATGGCCTTCTTGTACAACTCGCATTACCTGCTTTTGTTTCTGACCGTGACACAATTACTGTTTCCTTGTTAGCATGTTGTAAGGGGAGGGCTATTATAGCCCAGTCACTCTGTAACCATAAAACAATGATCGCATTTTGGAACAATGTGTGATGGCGTTCGAAGAAACAAAGTAAAACAAAGATGGCAATTTGAGTAGTACAAGAATGACATCACAAATTATTGAGCAATCTACCATTTTGAATTTAGTGAATTGGCTTCAACATTTTATATCTCAGCTCGGGAATGCCCTGTGAGGATGGGAGTTGGAACATTTTGATGCTTTTTTCAAGCTTTATAAAATATATTTTTGAAATTTTTTACTTAAGGTCCACTTTAAAGAGATGTGACCTTAATTTCCACAATATGTTAAGGCAAATCGACAAAACCCAATACACATTTTCACTAGTGTCAAATTTCAAAGTTAAATGAAAGACTTCAATTGAAAGAAAAACAAAGGCTTCATGCAATAATTTGTCAATGTTACGTGTTTGTAAACTTGAGGCAGTCGGAAATCTTTGGTGACCAGAGATGTTGTTCTTCAAAGAGCAATATCTTCGGTGGGTTTGAAATGTTTGCAGTAAACACTCAATATTCTCTTTCCTTTTAGAACCCATTCAATTGCAAGTAAAATATGCCTGTAAATTTTGTTGACAATCAACCGAAAACATGTTGTCGGAAATCTCTTCTCATTGTTTTTCTAGAGCATGTTTTACATATGGCTCATTATCATGGACCAAGATTACATGCTGCAGGCACAGAACGTACTGAGAAACCGGACAAGGTATAGGCCTATACCGTCAAAACTGCCAGTTCGGGAGGTTTGGAAGTTAAAAGATCACACAGTGTCATGTGATGTTAACTTGAACGCAGAATTCTATTCTATATTATTTAACATATAACAAAAATAATTGAGAACACGACATTTCTCAGCGATATTATTTATTTTGTATACAAAATTGCGACATTTTTCGAAAGAATAACTTTCATCACCAGCCATCAAAGCTATAATGAAGACTTGAAACCAAGTGTAGGTTGAAGTCAATGATGCATGTGTATAAGATTAGTTCAATAGGATCAACATGGGACTCTCTAATTGTGTGTTAAGATTTGGTGTTTCCCAATAATGTGTAGGCTTTTTAATCTAAAGCTGGAGCTATATCTAACAATATATGGAAGTACACATTCAACATACAAGCCTATAATTATTCATGTATTAAGTTAGTTGGATGCACCAAACAATGCCCAATACTGCTGGAATGAAGCCCATACTGTGGCAGTAGGCTGCTGAAGGGGACGTAGCCCCACCCAGGAATGCAAACTCAATGCCCTAGGTACAGGGAAATGGAAACATAAAAGATACCCAAAGTCAGAGATATCAAAAATATATGTCACAAAGCTCAGGTGACAAATGATCCAACTTCATCTCCACAGGGCATTTCTGAACAGAGATATAAAATGCTGAAATTTATTCACCATGGTAGTTTGTGCAATAATTTGTAATTTTATTCTCTTCCAACTCAAGTTACTCAAATTGATTTTCTTTGTCTGCTCTTGTATCTTGCCACGGATACGAAGGAGGCACCCGTCCCTGTCAGAACCTTGACCCTTCCCCAATTGCCCCCCCCCCCTCCCCACGGAGATGAAACGTCTTGACAAATACATTTATATCTGTCCCTGTTTCATAATTTTGCATTTACCATGTTGTTCTAGGAAGTCGATCAGACTTAATTTTTCACTCGTAGATAGGCCTATGCCGAGACCACGCTTTCAGGGTCTTCAGCAGTGTCACCCCCAACAGACTTTTCCTCTGCCGACCCCACAATTACCGCAATGAAACAAGATGGGAGTTTGGAGGATTGTATCATTTTCCAACTTCTTATTATATTTACTTGCAATTTTAGATTTTAGGTAAGTATCCCCCCAACATTTCCCCAATTGAGGGATCCTTTCTTCTCCGCTCCTCACACCACTAACGCTGGCCTTGGAATATGCAGTCTCAATTACTCTGCTGAAGTAATCTACTGACAGTACCAAAGTTTAGCCTCTCAGTAAATTGCAAATTCGAGTGCGAATAGTTATCACTATCAGGAATAAAGTCGGTGGGAGAAAAAATCGTTTGAATGTTCATTGCATACCCCACTTCCAAAGAGGGATTACGTAACTAGTATAAGCATAAATCGATAGCGTTCCTTTTTACTATTGGCTATAACTGTGCAACTAATGGTGGCACACACAACGATACAGTAATATAACTGTACTGTACTGCCAAACTATTTCACAACAAAACACCAGCGTGTACAAAGTGCAGTAGTCGCTAGGCGCATGCTGGCTGCTTTCACGTGGTACTGTGCGGACTGTAGAATGCAGTCTCTGGTAACTCAAGAGTCAGAGCTCACTACTAGATGTAGACCAGACGTTTGATCTCAATAAAAGTTTCTCTATTTTTTTCACCCAGATGTCAACTTTAAAGCTGCGTATATGTCACTCTTAAGAGTCAAAATTATTTTCCCTTTTCAAAGACGAATTTTCCTCGCTGAACCTTCTGTACAGGTAAGATTTTGTACTTTTTACTCTCTTGCCATTGCATGGTTCTAATTCACGTGTGGTCCATTTTCAGACCTATCATTGACTTTGGCTTAACTCGGCTTTAGGCCTAGGCCTAAGTTACGTCTAAATTGCTCGTATAGGGCATGTAGACGTGTCTAACTCTTAGGGCAGGTGATTGTGCTCAATGTTGCTCGGTTACGAACAGAATAAGATAAATGAAATCACGAGGACCACTTTAACACTTTCCTCCCCGCTGAAATGATGGAATCAGAAGTTATTAGGCCTATGCAGCGTATTCTGGACAATTTAGGCCTACCTAAGCCCAATGCCATTTTTTTGAACTGTAGAGGGATATATTGTAGAATCCGAATGCACGGATTCGATGTTCCGGCGTCAGAACAGAGAGACTTTTGAACTACAACTTACAAAGAAGTGTTGTTCCCAAAATAATGTTATACACATATTTTCACATCGCATCTGTGCATCAGCAGATCCACTCCCAAATATTCACTGTGGACTTAGCCTAGAGATTCTTAATTTTCAGTATAACTGAATATTTTTGTTGCCAGCATCTAGCAGCTCAGCATTTGGTGGAATATGGTCTCAGGATCACATCTGCATCCACTCAAATTTGGAACCAGGGTTGGAAAACCTTGCAAACCTTCCGAACCTGGTTTGCGGGGAAATCGGGACGCTTGCGCAGGCCTGACTTTTAAGTAAATTTTCAGGTTGTCCAAAGGACAACCTGAAAACAAAATTCTGATTGTCCGAAATAATTTTTGGTTGTCCGAGTGAAAATAACATTAAAAAAGACAAACAAATTATCGTCTGCTCTGCCATAGTAAACAAAACATTCATTCATAACTTTGATCGCTTTCCGCCCAAAATTCCTTAAGTACGCTCAATAGAACAGCTTGAAACTTTCTTGAAGACTTGAGGTGCTGTACACAAATGGGCACATGCAAGTCCAGAGCTGCATGCGAGTGGGAAGAACCGTTCTCTCCGACCGTTGGTGCCGGGCAAACGCTAACTGCTTGGTTGCGGTCGCATCAAGTACGCACATACATTTCACACTGTTAGATTTACATGGAATAGACTCGAACGTCGAGTCATGATACATCGATTTGTTTTAACATCTTAGTATGCTAAGATTAATAAAGTGGTTGGCACTGCAGGACAAAATTTTGTTGATCTGTGTGTCTGTGAAGTTTTTAATATCAACTTTTGGCTGCCAGCTTTACGTGACAGATTCGTTCAGAATCATTAGCGCAAGTTCAGCTTTGATTATGTTAGGCTAGGTTAGGCCTGAACTTACGGTTACTGTATCGAGTGGCCACTGAAAAAAATCAGCGGATGGTTGCTGGTGGACTTGAGTGTACGTGGGAGATGGTTTTGCGTGTGTGTCTTTGTGGGTATTTGTGGGTATCATAAGTGAATTAGAAGTGAGTTTCAACCATCAACAGAATTTTAAACATGTGCGTCAAGGTTTATTGTGGTTTGTCTCAGTCAGTCGAAAGATGCATTTTGGTTAGCCCGTAATATATACCAGGATAGCCTACGTGGCTTGCATTTTGCGATGTGGTGCTAGTAAGCCGATCGTTTATATGCCACAGATAACACAGTTAACTATTAGTTCTGTATATCGTTCATGATATATAAGTGCCTGTACAGATGTAACATGCAGTGCAGGAGTTTTTGTCCGTTCTTTAAACAGAACAGCCCTCCCTGAAATTGCACCAGTGAGAATTCTAAGACAAATCCCCCCTATGTGGGAAGTACCAAATCGTTTTGTTTTTAATTTTATTTGTTCGATGATGAATGACAGGCGATACCATTGTCTTGCTATCACTTCTTTAGGGGATTTTTGAAGTTACTTTTTTGCTTGGTGTTTTCATTTATTTAGTCACTGGTAAAATCTACTCGTCCATCGGACAAGCTCAAAGAGACAAACTGGTTGTCCGACGCATTGTTTACTCGTCACTGACGTTCGGACGAGTGTTAAATTTCAGCCCTGTCGCGGGAAATTCTGCAGGTCGGGACACTTTTTTTTATTAAAAAAACAGGGAAAAAACCGGGAAATCTTCAGAAAACAAAATATGTGTGGGAGAACAGGGAAATGTTGTTATTTGAAAGAAGCTCTGTTGATCGTTATTGCTTACTATACTCACATAGGCAAATAGCGCAGGTTACCTCTATGCCTATAAACCACGATGTCCAGTATATCCATAACAACCACGCAAGTTGTCAGAAGTTATGGCCAGTTTGCCTTTAGGCACACTTCAGCCACCCTACATACTGTACCCTATGAACCCCAGTGCCCAGGGAGGATTCGTGCAGACCTCACACACAATTTCATCTCCGTCGGTTTAATGGTTTTTTTTTCTGAACACAGCACAAGATTCTCTGTGCAATTAATGAGATACTAAATGCTTTCAGCATGTAGTACATAGAGTGGTGGCGCAACCAGACCCACGCGGCATGGCTTGACCTTTGTACTTTCTTTACGTTCACAGTCTTACACCCAGACGCAATGGTAGCGCCAAATACCTTTCTGGAAAACATAACGTTACATGTAGAGAAATGCCTCAATTAAACATTTTGTAATGTGGGGAACGACTTTTATTTTTGACTTTTTTTTGCTGCAAATTTATGCTGCCTGTGTATGGTTACAGTTATCAGGGATAAAAAAGTTCGGTACAAATGTTGTAGTCGCAACAGGTGGCTGAATTTGAGTACTATGAATGCAATAAATGTCCATTTTGGGATAGGTGTTGCCATTTTTGCAGTTAAAACTTTTCTTGGAAACATGCCAGGATTTTTTTAAGTCAAATGCGTAGAGCTGTTTGTAAGTAGCACAGTATGTAGTAGTTGACATTGTACAGTGGTCTGTGATTCTGTACAACGTTAACGCAAGAAAGTTTCATTTTATTTTTTGCCATGGGGCCAATGTATAGCTTTTTAGTGAAGAATGCCATGATCAAGACATTTATTCTAACCCTATTGCATATCTATATAGCGTAATATCGGGCTCAAGTTTCACTCGTTTCTGACATTTTGTAAGTGACACTTCTGCACATTTAAAAAGGTACCGTATATTGCAACAACGCAAATAGCCTAACGTTAAGCTTTTGTGATTGATTTTTCAAATATTGTACGAGTTTTCAATTATATTTTTTGTGCTCAGCTGCACAATTTTATCCCTTCGATGTGCTAGGAACCCCAATCTTCCGGGAGCTTGCCCCTACACAAACGTCAGCTGGAAATTGGTAGATTTTCTATTGTGTTTGCAGGAAATTCAGCAAGGTTTTCCAACCCTGTTTGGAACGTTCCCAAGTTTCGGGGTTTTCTATAGTTACTCCGCATTTTTAGGCACCCTGCATGTCAAGATAATCTTCCCATACTTGGCCAAATTTAGGCATAGTTTAGGCTTTGACTAGACAGAGCCAACCAACCTAAGTTTCGGCAATTTAAGGATGCTTACCATGAGTGATGAAGTTAAACATAGGTGGCCTATGTTGGATCCAGTTTAGTGGAGCTATCGATGTTTCCTGCTGGGCATACCATAGGTTTGGGAAGGTGGCGTAACCTTATCACTGGTCTATCTAACACAGTTTTACTACCACTATTACTAGCCAAATATGTTGTTATCATTCTTTAAGCTCATATCCAGATTGGAAACTGCTGTTTTTGTGGAGAAATCTCCTGCACAGAAATAATAACAAAGATTTATCCACACGAATGAAACATTGATGTTCATCTGCTCTAATGAACCGTTTTATGTCATCTCTGCTACCTAGCCCACTACTTAAAGTGATTGCATGTGTACTGAAAAACCAAAAAGATAAGATTGTGTTTGATCTAAACAACTTTTTCTTTATTTTTAAATCTGCACACGAGGTTGTACATGAACGGATTATGTCTTTCAATGAAGGAAAAGGACAGAGACTACTTCGAAAAGCAGCGGGATTGGCATAAAAACAGTAAAAAACAGAAATCATATTTGAAAATTAATGGTTCTTACTATAATTGCCTACATAATGAATATGCAACAGTACAGGTCTCACTAGTGTATCAAAAACATACTACTCAAGTCGTCGCTCCTTGGTAGGTATCGGGAATTGTAGCATTTGGGAAAGGAAACACTGTATTTACAAATAACCTACGAACTGAACACAACCTTGCTTGCGGCGTCAGTGATCCTGAGTTGTAACTGAATACTTAATACTAGTATACTTCTCATTGGCTTGTGCAAAGAAGTACACCGTTGATTTGAATGAAAACTGTCAACCACTACATTATGGTATTCTGCACTTTTTGTCATTATGTTAGAAGAATTTGAAGTCATATGGCAAAATTAACCAACTGAAACCTATTTATTTTCCCAGATTGTCTGAATGGTGTAATTAAAGGCCTTACCAAACTTTTGGACATGAAATTTCAATGTTTTTACTTTTTGCCTACGCACGCAATCACTTTAATAACATTTCTACAGGTACTATGGCCTACTGAATACTGATAATAAATGTGACTGACAAAATTCACCCCGCTCAAATTCACGGAAGGGGAAATGTTTATCCCCAAAATGTCCTCAGTGCAGTTCACAAACAGATTTAACTTTTTGGTAAAGGTGATATACATCTGTAAGTAGTGAAATGTACAAACAGGATATTAGTTCTTGTGATCAACTAGACCAGTGTCTGCTCTCATACTCAAAGTTTTTGTACTTGGCTTTTGCGTTGAAGTATATATTTGAAAAAAAAAGCTATTCAATGGTGCACACAAATGAAAGTCAGGATTTCAGCTTGAAAACAAGAGGGGATTCCCTTTCTTTGGAATTGGTCATAAGGTAGTGCTCATGATTTTCGAATTAAAGGAATTGCCTTCGGCATCTGTGACAAAATCCTGTCATAGAAGTTTGTTGTAGTTGAAGGTTTTCTCTGAAATAATCCAGAGCTTTTCCTCTGTGAAGTTGGTTTCATTATTACAGATAGGCACATTTAACAAAGCACCTCAGCTTTGATTAAGCCTTTAAAGGTTGCTGCAAGTGGGTGTGCAGAGTTCTGCAGAGGTACTGATACTTTTCAGTAAGTTTATCCAGTAAATCAGAAGCACGAAGGCTGGGGACTTGACTTTCAGATCTAAGTAGTGTTAGTGTAGTGTGGGCCGAGGTCCTCGAAGATAGGCGAGTCCATACACGGCAAGAGTGGGTCAAGAGATATACATTTAACAGGAAGAATCAGGGGAAATAAAAATAGGAGTCGGCTCTGATAAAATGCTCTGCTTTATTACTTATTGTGCGATATCCAACGACAGACTCGTTGCAAACTTACAACCAACAAAATAACGACAAGACAACTAATTAACATAATAAAGTAAACAATTTCTAATAGGGTGCATCTGGCACCAACACATGTACAATGAAATTCCTTCGAACAGAGACGTGTGCAAATTACTACAAATAGAGACGTGTGCAAATTACTACAAATAACGTGTGCAAAAGTAGACTTAAAACAGTAGTTCCTACATCAGCACTAGGCTTTAAAATTAAGGAGAGAAACTCTCCTCCATAAATAAAAAAAAATAAAGGTATTAGCATGAACAATGGATCTAACCTGTGAGAGATGTTTACAGTAGTGTGAATTTGACAATTTGAGGAGATAAATTCTTCACCAATAGTTTTCGAGTGCCCACCACCATAGCAATTGATTTTGCATTGCCTAGTGTATCTTTTTTAGAGTCGGTTGAAATGATTCATTTTGGATTTTGTGTGTGAAACACCTTTGAAGATATGTTATCAGACATGACTCCCCATGGCACAGTGGAAGAAACATTAATTTCACATACACTCTTCTCTTCCTAAGTTGCAAGCGCCTCTGACAAAGGGTGCCCCCTACATGAAAACAGCATCAAGAGTTGCCAAGATTCAACTGCTTTTGGTAGCTTGGTAGCTTCAACTTTGTGGTCTATGTAATTCAATATTGCAATGCCCCTAACTTTATCAAATTGTTTAATGACAACAGAGTATTTAATGAAACTCTGGTGTATTAACATTGCCTTGGACATCGTGGATTGGAATACCAGCTATTTCTGCTTGTACTGCTTCAAGATTTCTTTTATGAGCTGCTTCAAGATTTTTTTTATGAGTGTCATTTGTGGTGACCATGTTCATGGTAGCAGGAATTTAGAGATCACTGTACCTGTTTGCTTTTTGTCATGCATGATGAAGCAAATTCTTCTTTTGTAGAGTAAGGTTTTGACTTTGGTCTGTCACTACAAATGTTTAGATTTCACTGCCAGAGGAGTAAATTTTAGCCATTTACTCAGTGCTATAATCTTTATATGAATTCTTTCTGTCTAGGAGTTTGAGCACAAAATTTGAAAATGTTTCAGCCTCTCTTTGAAGTGATATGTTTTTTCACTGACTGCTGTAAGCCTCATGTTCTTGAAGTTGGTACCAGGTCTTTGTATGTTTTTGTTAGATTTTGTAAAGAAAGACAGATTTTCTCTTTTTATTTTGTGAAAAAGCAAAGAGGAAGAAGGAAGAGAAACAGAACTTTGCATCTTCAAGACTAGAGTGATCTTCTCTTTCTTGAAGATTTGCTGACCCTTTAAAGGGACTCATTGAGTTGATCTCCATAACTTTGTGAGGATTTTGAAAGATACAAACACACGACAATGCTTACAATTAACATACAGTAATTATTCAACAAGTTTCACATTCAACAGTTGTTGAAAGTGTCAAACTTTTGATTTCATTACTCTGAATTGTACTGTCTGTATGCATGTGAGCAACTAATGTGAAAAGTGTCTCGTCACAAATTTCCAAAGACCTGATTGAATGGTTAATTACCCACTCGTCGATGTTCCTTTGTATCTGACCCATGGGGATCCTCTTTAAATTTCATCATTTGCCATCAGTAGTATGTGAAGGAAACTGGACAGGTTCAGGAAAATTGAGTGAATTTCATGAAGCACCTCCATGAGCCTCTTTAAATAGCCATTGACTTTATGGTGATGAACCTTTTCTCACTGTATGGAATTGATGCCTCCTTCTGTTACTGCTGGGCACAAATGTATTGGAGACTTGTAACTGAATTGTGACTGGATTTGACTTGCAGCAGACCCTAATTACATGTTACTTACCTGGACTTGCACAAATTGACTCGTGAGTTAACTGTGCTGTAACTGCCTGACTTGTGACTGTACTGACAACATGTAGGTGAGCCTACACGGCTTAGAAAACTTGGTGTCCTACCAAAAATTCTTTTGTGTTCACTTACAGGTACATACAGTAAAAATGATGTGACCTATGAATAGGTACATAAGCAGAGTGTTTACCTATTTTACAACAATAAAAGAAAATAGTTCACATCAGTGGTTCTTAGATGGTGGCCCTGCAGGCCACGAGCAGCCTGCCAGCCAATTTGGCCAGCCAATTTGGTCCTGAACTGAAATCTGGCCCATCAAAAATGAGACATAATATGATTGTCCATCTCCACATCCATGCTCTAAACAGAGTAATTACTAATGTGACTGGCAACACGGGCCTTTAACTTTTACAATTATTTACATGTATCATTTCTTCAAACTGTCAACCCTGTGGATCTCCTTTGATGTTTATAAGTTAGTGGTATTCGTGTTTGTCAGAAATTTCACAAACCTGTCAGCCATCTCCATGTCTTTGTCATATTTCTTGTGTGTTCATCCAGGCAGTATTTTTTGCCTATAAGTGACCTGCTGGTTATGATGTGAGTTGGTCGTTCAGTGCCACTGTTTCTCCCCACTAAGAATGTCATTTCACCAATCATGATGGATGCAAAAAGACGTGAAGTTGATTCAGAGAACAATGTGAACTTGTTTCATCTGTCGTGTCACACCGGTGGCTGCCCTATATGTTCTGACAACTCTGTCAGTCCAGATACACTTCTGTTAATTTTGACAGCAGGGGCTTAGTAAGACCCTTTGGGTTCCATGTACAAGGAGCAGTGTTTGGCCTCAAATCCAATGATATCACAATAATCGAAAAAACTTTCTCCAGCCATTATTACACAGCTTATGGCATGGGATACTTTTTCATTTTGTTTATTGCTGTTGAAACTTAGTTATGATGTATTGATCATATAACTAAGTCGAGCACCAGAGCTGGGCTCTTAAACGGTGTCTGACGTAATGGCTATGTCACAACATAGAGACGTCATAATATAGGGGTGTCAGAAGATAGGGGTATATAGTCACATAGGGCTGTGACCCTGCCACACAAGCCATTTGGCAGTTTTCATGTAAACAGCACGTGGAACAATTGCGGTGTGTCGGTCAAAACCCACAGATGTGGAATCACATTCACAAATAGTTTTCATTTAGTTAAATAGTTTAATAGTTTGTGTTGCTGTTCCTACAGTAGTTCCATATGTGTTGATGATGCACCAATCTTTCATATGAAATCTTGATTTCTCTTCTATAAATAAATGTTGTTACGGGTAACTCTGTCTACCCTTTCTATGAAGTCATATGAGCAGTTATCAGGTTATGAAATGATTTACTTGCTAAAGAAAAATTAAGAGGTGAGGCCAAGGCAATATTCTAGTTCTGGGTTTCCCTGAGGTGTGGAGAAAGTAATCCTGAAGTTTCTCTTGTCCCCTTAACCTGGCAGAATGGCAATTTTATGAGTGCTTTATGCGATATCTTTTTTCTCGTATATCCCATGGCTTGAGTGGATGTGTGGTCCAATGGTAGAGCACCTTTCACCCGAGATACCTGGGTTCAATGTATAGTAAAAGACTAAAAAAAAATTGTACTTCCATCATGTGGGTGCTGCTGAGCATAAACGACCCAGTAGGTCAGTAGGCAAAACAATCCAGTCCTTCAAAACTGGAAAAAGGACCTTGGGCGCAGCTTGTTAAACCTGACGGTGAGAAAAATGTATCATAAACGTAAATCTCAGTCAAAGCAAACCCAGCCCATTACAGCGCACCTTTTTCACATGCGGTACATGTTACAAAGTAGTATCGATTGAAGGGAAATAAAAATTTGGTGAATGAGAATGAGTGCCTATTTAGAGCCTGCATTAATAATCTAGAGTTGGCTTCCTTCTGGAATTCCACCTACTCGATAGTGCAGCACCACCGTCCTGCACTGATCACTGCCAAACCTAATGCGACCTTGCTGTCACTGAAGAAAATGATTAAAAACCCCTGTGTTTACATCATGACAACCTTCAATATTGAAACATCTTCCCACAATTCATCCCTAACTTCTTTACTTCTTCATGAAAAACATGCCTGCAAAAAAGGGAGAATCAAGAAAATACATCCACCAAAGTGTCAATATCCAGGCTAGCATGTATCTACCCCAGCAAACACCGAACTGTGCATGCACTCAATTCTTCTGACTTACAGTTCACCATACGATTTGTATGATTAAAGGAGGATACAGTACTTTGTGAGGTACAATTAGTATAACTTTCCACTCTTCCCTCCTCACAATCGGGTACAGCATTGCAAAATTCTGTAACAGATTTTTGGTAGAAAATGATCTACCAATTACAAATTCTGTCAGTAGAGAGAAAAGTTGTGAACATTTCAATTTTTGTGGTGTTGACTGTTTCATAGATGATATTAATGAGTGTTTTTAAACCCCTTCTTACCGTTCTCTTTTCCCCTAGTTACAAGATAAACAGTATTGAGAGAGAATGTGTACAATCCATTAGTGGTGCAGAGATCATAAACCTGCAGAAGGAATAATTTGTGTGTTAACATAGGAAATTTTGAGTACCTTGTGTAATTATTTGCATTCCAATTTGAAGAGACAGGGCTCACTTTTTTACCAATACTAGGTGGAGGAGAGTTCTCTCAATTTGCTAAGTTGTTGTAATACCTAAGTAGGTAGAAAAATATGTTAAGTAGTGAACCTTTCCCTCCTTTATTAAATTATAAAGATATAAGTTATATAATTCCACAAAACATCATTTTTGAGAAATTGTTCTTCTGTTCCTATAAGAAGGGGAACTCACGATGCTACCAGAGTGTGTTTAGTTGATCCGATTTTGGACATCACCAGTTGTTGCGCAGAAACATCGGAAGTCCACACAAAGTAAAAACTGGTCAGCTCAGGACTAATTGCGAGAACTCTACTCACTTCCAACTGATGTAGTTGATTCAAGCACAACCATCATTGTCTTTTAGGACGTGGATCCTGGGGCCACCTTCTCCGAGTAATGAACTTGTCTAATTTTTTTTTTCCCCCAATAGGGAGGACAACACAACAAGTACTGGACTGAGGAGCTTGAAGGAATCCAAAACAGCGACCAGCTGATGGTTTTCTGTGAGTCCGGTTGGGATCCCAGCTGATACTTGCTAAATAAGGTGCACAGTTTCTAAAAACCATGTAAGTATTGCTTCAGACAGTCAGTCGTATGTATACCTGTGATGAGTTCGCAGTGCCAGCGTTGTGTTGATGTTAGTTTAGGCAGGGTGGTTATTTAAGCAAAGGGGTGTATAAAAAGAAATGTGGTAATTCAGAGACGGTGAAGTTGGAATATTGAAGGTGAAATGTTGAAGTCAAGATTTTGCAAATTTGTCCACACCTGGTGTAATAGTAAGTTGTAAATATTGTAGTATTATCTACGTTATTTGCAACCACAGATCAATGTACTCCAGATGTGTCAAGTAACTGATAAACCTTATCCAGTCTCCTCTGTGCTTGTAAACTTACTATAAGGATAGATGTAAAGAGATAAATAAAACAGGATAGTGAACGAGACAAATGCTATGGCCATTTACCCTGGACAATTTTCTTCGAGACAATTCACCCCTGACAATTCCCTAACCCTTTCCTTAACCCTAACCCTATCCTTAACCCTAACCCTATCCTAAACCCAAAACCCATCCCTGAAGGAAGTATATGGGGAAGTTATCAGAGGAGGAATCCTTCGGGTCGAACCTTTGTCAGATGGGAAATGTTCTGGGGCAGTTTTTCGAGGAGGAAATTGTCCGGGGAAAATTGTCAAGTAATTGTCCTGGTTGGGGGGGAGTTTGAAGTTTTCCAGTCCGAGTCTGGGTGCTTGCAAGAAAGTTTGGAAGGTTTTTAGAGGAAAATGCTATAAGCAGATCGTTGTAATGTGCTCTGCTGTCTGACAAATTCTACTTAAATTTTATTTCATCTTTATTTTTAGATTTCTTCAAGAATCATAGGTGTATTCCAATGAGTTCCTCCTCCTAGCACAAGATTCACAGAGACAGATTTCCAAAGTATAAAAGCGACCAAATTTCATATAGTAGAAAGAGCGATTACAAGCAACCAAGGACCATGACCTCTTCTACCTGCTCCATGGCAGGAATTGACCGATTCATTCCTGATACGCTCAAAACTACGGACCTGATAGGAGATTTTTCGAGGGAACACTCTTCACGAGAGGTAGGTCACTTTCCTGTGTTGTGATAGATTTTTGAGGTGTACGGTATAATCCTTTACAAGTTTTTCAAGTTTTTGTATTTGTTACTGTTAAAGTCGATGAGTTGTGGATCTTTCATTGCATCTTGTCTGCATTAACATTGTTCAGCTGTGTTGTCTATTGTTCATCTTTGTTGACTAATGGGTTCATAAATTCATTTGCAGAAATTTCAGTTAATCAACTTTAGAAAGTTGGTGCTGGTAGAGCGATCATAGTTGATGGTTATGACTGTATTAATGCAAATACATGATACATGACTGAGCCCCTTTTCTCTTCGTCCTTTGCAGTGCAAATGATTATATGAGCATGAGCAAGTAAAAATTACCAGACTGTCCTCTACCTTCCATTGGAAATGTCGTCTTTCACAGGTCATTGCCAATGTGCAATGCCTTATTTCCCCCTCTCTACATGGCAGAGTATTTGTCTGTGATTTTAAGTATTTTTTGTTTACTGTTTTACAGGATATTGATGATCCATTCTTTATTGTTGATGTCGGTGACATCATCAATAAACTCAAAATATGGCGAAAGCTCTTGCCTCACGTGGAGCCTTTCTACGCGATAAAGTGTAACTCAGAGCCAGCAGTCCTGGAATTGATGGTTGATCTTGGAATTGGTTTCGACTGTGCCAGCAAAGTAAGTTACTACTTAGTATGGTAACCTATCCAGATGTATCGTCACTTAGCCTGTTATGGCTACAGTTAATTACTGGTGGCCAAAGCATGTCATTATTCATGTAATGCCCTTTTCACACTACCTCTCTGCTATCATGTAATAGGTAAGGAGAATAACCAACCATTTTTGAGGCATACAAGCAATGATTTCATATATTATTGGTGTCATGAACATGTTTTATCATGCACGTACTTGTTTCTCTTTAGTTGTCATTGGTTCAGTGTTCAGCGTTTGCAATATCTCATGACCACACAAGGTGCAATCAACAGAAACATTTTGTCCTCAAAATGGAGTTATCCAACCAAAATTTGTGCAATCAGTGAACGTAAATTTCAAGGTTTTTGTTCCATGAACATGCTTTCATTGTACTTTTTTAAGATGAAAATTCTTTGCCAGTTTCATTTATATTATTTCAGAAATTCTAAGTGAAATAAGAATTAGTTGAATGCCCTCACTGATGCAATTGTTTTGTAACCCTGGAACAAAATTCAAATGAAATCATGAAACCATGTTGTATAGACCCAATTTCTGATTTACTGCTGCATGTCTAAAGTAACACACACGTGGTAAATGTTGCTGCCAGCTGGTTACGTCTGTTGTTTAAGTGAATTAGATTTATTATCAGGTCAAGATGACTAATATCTCATAAAGCAAAAGAAGTTTGTTCTCTCTTTATTGGTGAAAATTGTGTAACAGAGATAACTCATATTCTGGAAGTTAAGGATATTTGAACAAATTTCTCTTTGACAGTAGTGCATTGCATTGTGGTAAGTATGTGATGTCACACTGATGTCATACTGGTATGAATCCTTTTCTATGAGCGAATAGCAAAGTAAAGCAGTTGTGTTTCAGCCTCTTGACAGTCTTTCCTTTGTATGACTGAAAATTGCTGTCAGTTTAACCTATAAAATCGCTTAAAAAGAAACTTTTCAAATATTTAAAAGAATTACTGTATACTTTTTAGAACAGTTTATACAGTAGGCTATTACATTGTCAACACAAACGTTTCTGAGCATTTGCCAAGCAAAACGACTGTAAAATATGAAAAGCACCCTTTCCACCATTTTGTGAACAGCTGTTCTGCATGAAAATCTCAACCTTTAACTGTTGGTATTCTGAAATGTTTAAAATATATTGTAGTGGACTTTGGCTTCTATTTTTTTCTGATACAGGGATGAAATATTGAAATTTGGTTGTCAATATTTCAACTCAGGAGGTTAATACTGCATGATTACAAACTTGTTTGTTTTATATCCCAATAAAAAGAAAGATGACAGGTGGTAACATGCTGAGCTATTCTGTAAAACTTAGCATATTTTTATCTTCATAATGTGCTTGTGTGCGTGTGCCGTACTACTGCTGTGATCCACACAAGAGCACCGACTACTATACTGTATGTGTCCACTGTCAGTTCTGTCCAGGCAGGGAGCAAAGACTGGCAAATATGTGTCATACCGTGTTGTCTTTTTCAAAATTATCATTGACACTAGGCCTAGAGATAGTGATGTCATTAGAGGACAGTTACTGTCTTTGCAAATGTTCATAGGAATCACATCATGATAGAGTAGAAGTTTACCGGAACTAAGCCAACTGTAGCGAAGCTGTAATTGCTAGGCTAGGCTAAGTTAGCCATAGACTGAATTTTGTGCATAGCGTTGTACTCCTTTCAGTCTCAAGTTATGGCGATATTGGTGCTCCTTTTACGACCCTAGACTACCAGTACTACGCTTATCATTAGCAGTAAACTGCAGTGCATTACTCGAGAATGCCACAGTACTGTGTAGATCTGCAGTTCGGTCCATATTGGTGTGTTTGAATGCCTTGCATTCTGGTTCCCTTGTAGAGTTGATAATCTTTACTGCCAGAAGCATTGCAATAAATCAAGATTTTGTGACCTTTTTTGACCTTGATGAGTCAACTGTTCAAGGGTTGTTGTGTTCATTTATGCATCGATGTATCCCAAAATCACATCTTCCTATAGGGTGCCTTTCTTGAACAAGAATGGAAGGGGGATATGTGGGAGTGGGGCTAGGTGGTGACTTACTGTGGGTGTTATTTATCAATTAGTGTCTTTAGGAAAAGGTGTTCAAAGCAGTTTGAAGCAATGAAGCCAAGCAATGGGAAGATTCAGGGTTCGATCCCTGGCAGGGTCATCGTAAGATGGTTTGTGGGCCAAGAGTAATCTAGGGTTTTTCATCTGAACTAACACTGTGAAAGCAAAGGTTGACAGCCCACCCAATGTGTGAAGTCTAATATGTAAGCCACAGTCTTCCTCCACACTAATGTGGTTACTTAGCATCATAGAATAACTGCCCTTCAACACCTGAAATATTCTTAAGATGAAAACCAAAAGTTGAATGCCACATTTACTATCACTGACAACCATTGGGTTAATTTGTAACTCTTGCTTTGTTACATAATGATGTACAGTAACTTCCATCTGTTACTTCAGAATTGCTTCTCATTATAGGGAGGTGGGCATAGATACATGAAACTATGTCATAGGGAGGTGTGCAGGTGTGATAGAGAGTTATGTATGCAGAGAAGTGAAAACTATTTTGACACACTTAGCATATAAATTAGCTATGACCAGAAATGTTATTTGCCCTCTGTGAAGTGGTTTGAGAGTTCTGTCAATGATATTTTTTTGAAGTAATCAATATTTAGAAAGTTAGATCAAGCATTTTGTACACAGATTCACCAAAAGGCATCAACGGCAACAAAGGGCATCAACAGCAACAAAGGGCATCATCAACAACAGATGCCATCAATAACAACAAAGGACATCAACAGCAACAAAGGGCATGCCATCACTAGCAACAAAGGGCATGCCATCACTAGCAACAAAGGGCATCAATTGCAAAAAGGAATCAACAGCAACAAAGACATCCACAGTAACAAAGGGCATCAACAGTAACAAATAGCATCAACAACAACAGAGGTCATCAATAGCAACAAAGAGCAGCAACAAAGGGCATTAACAACAACAAAAGACATCAAAAGACATAAAAAATAACAAAGGACATCAGTAGCAACAAAGGGCATCAACAACAACAATGGGTATCTATAGCAGCACAGGGCATCAGTAGCAACAAAGGGCATGGCTAAATTACAAATCAGTCTTTCACTATGTATAATTTCATGACCAGGTGGCTCCCACCTGGATAATTCACTCAGGATGATTCTCTGGGGCAAAGAAATTTCCTCTAGGGGTCATATACCATCCAAATGATTTCCAACCCAGAGAATTCCACCAGGACAAGTCCCACTTGGCAATTCTTACAAGGAAAAGGTTACTGGCAATTAATTGTCAGAGGGGATATAGTTAAGGAAAGAGGGCAATTGTCAGGGGGAATGGCTAAGCCTAGGGAAATTAGGGGGGGGGGGATAATTGTGTGGCAGCTATTCACTCTCTTACATGGCTTCAGAGCAGTTTACTCTGTGTGTATTTGTAGCGTCTCAGCTACAGTCATGTGGTGTTCTTGTATACTGTGTACTGTTGGCTTGTCATGGGACCTTTTGTGGGCAGAGTTGCTTTGTTGCCCTTGAATAGACTTTTCAAGGACCTGGCTTTCCCATGAGTGACTGGGGGGGGGGGGGGTGTGGAATGTTGACGGCAAAGTCTTAGTTGTAGTTAGTTTCTTGATGTAGCTTCTGTACAGCACAATTTTACCTCAGAGAATGTTGCATCCCATTCTCTCTTGTCTACTAAATTAATGAAAAGAAAGGAAACAATGCTGTTCATTGCTATTGAATAAAAGTGAGTCATAGCTGGTTTAATTACAAAACAGATGTATAACAACAATATAGTGATCAAAACTGAGTTAAAGATAAGGTATTACGATCCACTTTGCAACGCCAGTTATACTCTAACAAAGGATTTTCTATATTTCCAACATACTGTATACACCTTCCCTCAGTTGAAAACTGTTTAAAAAAAAACGAAAGAAAACACAAAGATATCTGAAAATAACGGAGATGTTCTGAACTGTCCCGATGTTGCATTCCAAAGAGCTCAAATTTCTGAAGTACTTTGTGACATCAGTCCTGAGTGGATCTTCTTGTGCAAAGCCTCGACCTACTGTACTGTATATATGTGTCCTGTACATTTGCATATGCATGCTGTTGTCACATAAAATATTTGTCGTGCAGTCTGTTACAAGTTAACAACTCAGCAGGAAAAGATGCATAGAAAAAAGGATATAGTGACAGCCAGGAAGGGATGCTTGGTGATGAAATGTGAAGCAGATACCCAAAGGAGCAAGTGATACTGCCCATGAGAAGGAGTTGCAGCCCAAGTATGTGCAAGGTTGCCTTATTGTGTGCAAAATTGTGGTGTACATGTACCGGGAAGGGCTGGTTAAGAGCTTCTTGTCACTCCTGCTATTCTGTGGTACGTTTTTTGGACTTCAGAATCTTATGTTAGCCACTATCTATGTAAAAGTAAGACGACAAATCCTGTAGCTTAGTGTATTCTTAAGTGGTTTAGCTTAAGTAGGTAATAGCTAATTAAAGTAGCCAAAAAATAGCTAACATTTCATGATGAGCTGCCTTCCTTTGGATCTGTTTTTGCTCTTACTGAGTGCAACCGATACATTGTTTACATAGACCCAACGTACAGTTAACACGTATACATCTTGGCAAAATTTTGTTTCCTTAATACACAATTTTGTTGTTATTTTATGTTTGACTATCCCATAAATTCATGGCTGTTTTTAATGACTTACTATCGGCTACATCGGAGAGGTTTTGCTTACAATAGAGTTCATGGCAGTCACCTTTGGAACAATGGTCTGTCTCTGAACAGAAGACAGTTTTCAAAGTGCCTGCCACCACAAGACAAACTTTTCCATTTATTAAAGAGTTTTGTCTTGTCCTAGGGTATTTGAGAGTACTACCCCCAATGGTCACTCATTTTGCTACAGTCATGAGTACCACGGTGCTTTGGTCATTTTCCCTGAAAGACTGTGTGTAGTCGAATGAAGTAGGCCATAAAAATACGCTCTTCGGTATGAGCTGGGTACACAACTAATGTTACTCATTACAACAGTGGCAGCTGGTGATCTAACTATTTGGAGGGGCAAATTGGTAGTGTTGGGGATGAACCAGCAGCGCCACCGGCGCCCACTGTGTGGGGTCCAGGGGCCTGCCTTATGACCCCTGGTGGTTCCAGGGGCAATGCTATGGTGGAGGTTCAAGGGGACAAAGCCCCTGGAAGCTCTGCCGTGTATACAAAATTGGGGGTATTAGAAACGAAGCGTTTTTGTGTCCTCACACAGCATTTGGTGAGCATTAAACTGTCCCCAAAATTCACACTATTGTTCTGCTACATACAGTAGGTCCTACTATTCACCTGGCTGATAAAGGCGTTCTTAGTTACCGGTGTATGCATACGTACAGCGCTACAAAGCGAGACCATGGAGGGCAAGCGAAAGGCTGCCTGCAGTTGGGAGAAATTGGCCACTCACCTTTTGTCCATCTTATGTGATGTATGGTAAAACAGTGAGCTGCTATAGCAGTTCCCTGGCTTAATCGGCAAAGACTGTTCTATGGCAAATAGCCTACCTCCACTTAACAAACATGCTTTTGTTGGAGTGGAAAGGGATTGGCAAAAAAGATAGTAAAAAATAGTAAAATTGTAAGCAATGTTTCTCTCGTTTTTGTTGTAAATTTGATCCTTATTAGTGGGAGTTTCTTGGAGGGGCAGTGCCCAAGATGCCCATTGCCACAAGCCGCCACTGCATAGTAGCTAGTACAAGTATAGTGGCTGTACAGGCAATGTAGCATAGTACTGCAACATCGAACAGTTGGTTTGTTGTTATCTACTCCTGATGTCACTTTTCAAATCTCTGTAAAAGTACAAGTCTGCCTCAACTGCCAAAAACTAAGTTTCACACAAATTACGCCTAAAATCCAAGTTTGCAAAAATGAAGTTGCACATGTCAAAAAAGTGTTTGATTTTCCCGAAAGTGTGTCTCGCATCGTGGTACCATATCTTTTAAGAGCTGAAATTTTGTCACTTAATGCAGGTAAAAATATTAAAATTTTAGTTTTCTGTTTATTAATAGATTCATATTTTTAGCAGTTTTTTTTTTTTGGTTGTATCCCTGATTTATGGTCACTTGATATATGGCAAATGATACAATTGCCGAGTACAGCACTGTATATTACACAGATATGACCACAGTACTGCACAGAGTTGAAGAGAGATAACAGTAGTATTTGACTTACACAGTAGCTTAGAGCATCGGTGGTGTCTTCCCATCAATATTCTATAACTTGCATAACATCCATAATTTAAGAGTTGTGCTGTCTAGTGAGTGATATCAGCTAGTTACCTTCATGTTTACCTGCGTCATAGTGCTCCGTCGATCGTGGAATGGAAATGTGAACTCAGCCAGGAATCTCTTTGGTTGGTGTTACAATTGAAGGGAATATTGTATTTGACATGAATGTTTCCAGACGTTTCAGTGATGATGTCATGAATTAAACACTTTGATCTTCTCAGCTGTTGAATATTTTAATTTTTGGTTTTCTATCGAAAATAAGCTACTTCAGTTTGTTTTGTTGCAAAAAGCTTTGTAGCATGAAATAATCAGAAAATGCAGCGTCTCAGTCTGCAGAGGCCATTATGGCAGACTAGAAAGTAGTACTGTACTTAGGTACTGTGTTTTAACAATCTTACTCACACAAGAATAATAGAATACATATGAAATGTGCTGTCATGGTAGACCCAGCTGAATGGGTATTATTCAGTTCTTTAAATTGACTCACGATATAATTAGTTTATCAATATTTGACCTTATTGTGAATATTTGTAATAAGCAAGCCACCTGTGCTGGTATCAATGACCTTCCACCTCCAGGGGGTCAGTCAGGTCAAGCAGTGCTGAACAGCTTGCTATGTAGACATTAACTCCCTGTTTGAAAATATAGGTCAACAGAGAGAGAAGACAGGTTCTAATTGATGATTATTAACATTCCTCTTGTGTTTCAGATTTCTTTAAAGAAAAACTGAGAAAAATTGAGTTTTCAGAGATCACCATTCCCCTTTTCAACAGTATAGTAAAGGACAAATATGTTGCTTGCTACATTCTAGTTTATCTCCATGCAAGGAACCACAGAGTCCACCAGGGTCTCGTTAGTAATGAATATCAGTACTGCATAAGCAAAGTTTTATGCTGCAATGTTGAACAACTCAACAACAAAAATGATACAAAGAGCCATTCATGAAGTGGTACAGTGTACTAATTCAGTTTAGGTGACTACATTTTCCCCTTAAGGACCCAGTGACATGCATCTAGAAAAGACTTAGCTTCATTCAGAAGTTGCAGAGTGAAATCCTGGGATTTTTTGAGATATTGTACAGTGTGGCTTTTCAAAGTTTGACAAATTGCAAAACAGATGAGGGTATGGTGTTGCACAGTGTCAGCATTTCTTTTGCTAGACCTATATATTTTATCTCTTTATTACTGGGGTTCACATCGGTACGTGATATCAATATTTCTAAAGGAGGCAATACATGCTCCCAAAATAAAACCTGTCCGTGCCTGTAAAATCCTCCGCTGTCCTTGAAATAAAGGTTAAGTAAACAAAAGATAACATAAGGCATATCAGGTGAGTCCCTCCCTGGACGTCACATATTTGCTTGTTTGGCTTATGTTTATTCATGTTGCAGTTGTAAAAGAAGAATTTGTTCGTGAAATGGTCATGGCCTGATGGATTTTCATGAAAATTGTGACTGTTTTCAACGTTTTTAATGATAAACACGGTCAATACTCCAAAATGTGTTTTTCATGTCACATCATGTACTTTAAATATACAGTAAAACCCCGCTTATCCGCACCCCGTTTATCCGAAACCCCGTTTATCTGAACTTGCCGTTCGGTTTCGCAAAACTGGCATCGTACACAAACAATGTAAACTTTCAGCCTAGATTTGACAACATTTTACCTCTCTGTTTAACTTTTTTTGATCCTCGAAGATCTTTATTGTAGTTAAACCAGCTATTTTTAATGTTTATCTTTACTACCAACTTAAACTGCCAAGCCGGAGGATGAATACATGATTCAGAAATACCCGGCTAATTCTACGTGTGTTTTCTTTCTTCGTTGTCGGCTTAGAATCACAATAGCATCACTAAGTCCATACTGACAATAGCCTATCGAAGTGTTCGAAACTTAGGCTTTTCATGCAAAGCCCCACCCTAGCGTTAGCGCTGCCCAACAGTTGTTCTTTTCACAGCTAACAATACAGTGATTGGAATTAATACGTGTGTGGAAGAATGTCAATGAGACTTAAATCTGGGGGCAATAGGTGAGAATAAAGTGAACTGATGGCCCCAGATGAGAAAATTAACAAGCTTTAAAGGGAAATAGGGCATTTGTCAATAGAAAACATCCATATTATTAAAACCAATGTTTGTGGACGCAAAATGATAGATTATTTACAATAAGGAAGGACAGTAGCCTTCTTTTCAAGAAATAAGTTTCTCACAGGTAGAGACTCAGTTATTTTATGCTCAACACCAATTTGTTCACCTAAACTTTTCAAAATTCAAATGATGCATCTTCCGTTACTCATCACATGCATAATGTTTTGAGGAGATGAAGCTTTGGTAAGTGTTTATTTATGAGACTGAATGGTTTAACAATGACTAAAACTATTTCTGTTGTATGTTATGTTGGTGTATTCTAAACGCCCTATTTCCCTTTAAAGCTTGAAATTCAAAACAAATAAATCCCGTCTTCGAAAATCTTTCGGCAATATCTTTGACTTTATTCATGCATTGTGGCAAGGGAACTGATAGCTCCATTAACATTTAGGCCTAACGAGCTTGTAAAAGATAGCAAGCTTCTAAAACCTAGTTAAACTTCGGAAACGATTAAGCCATTTTGATAAAGTCAGTCAAACTTTTCAAATCTCCTGAATATCCAATTAAGGCGATACAACAAACGATTCAACCAAAAAAATGAACCGTAGACCTACTCAAGACATATGGGCGAATTATCCCTTGCCACGTTTGATTCCAATCATTGTTTAAAAAATTAAGCAGAGCACATTATTTTTCTACTACCGAGACTCCGGCATTTCGATAGGCCTAGCTTTCAAACAGTACCAGGCAAATAACCGCGCTGTTACTGCTAATGTTACTGTTAATGTAGCTAGCACCCGCCCGAATTCGCAAGTAGCCGTTATAGCGGTTAGACTGTCGGGGTTTTTAAGTGGCATGCTTCTCACTTTACATCTCCCTTTTCCATGTTGGCAAGTGTTTATACCGTTTGTAGAGGTAAAATTTATATGGATGTTCGTTATTTAAGCGCATTTTTGAAAATGTAGGCTACTGTTGCTTTTGGTTAGGATTCCGTGTGTATGCTATGTGTTATCCTGCCGCCGAGCAAAGTGTCGCAACCCAGACGGACATCCATTGCCCTCATTCAATTTATCCCCCTTGGAAGTTCAATCTAAGAGGAACACATGAAACACTTTGAATTTTCAACAAATGTTTATTTTTTAATACGAAACCAAAGAAATAACACGGAGACAACCTAACAATGGTTAATTTCACTTTATTGATAAGCGCATGCTTCACTCGGGGTAGCATATGAACGATAAACATGAAACCCTGTTTATCCGAACTTTTCCGTTATCCGAACAACGTCTGGTCCCGATGTGTTCGGATAAACGGGGTTTTACTATACCCCAAACATGCCATTTGCTGCACGTGAAGTCGTCCATACCTGCCATTTGCATTTCCGCATACCGCCGTTAACTGACATCACTCTCTGCAAATACCGAGTAAAAGCAAACGTAACATCCGATGTTTGCATCAGGATGACGGAAGATGTCAGGGCCCAGTTCTGACTTTGCCACACAGGTCCAAAGTCTCTCTAACATTCATTGTACGTGTGCCAAAATTGTGCAATGAAAAACACTTAATTGTTTTGCCTGTACTTAAAATACGTGGTGTCTTAATTAATGTGCAAAGCAAAATATTATGTTTAATGACTTCCCATTCAATGAATTTGCGTAACAAGTATGCCTGTTAACCGACCAACTGTGGGCAGACAGTGGGTCCTCAGGTCCGCTATAGTAACAGCCAATTTTAAAGTTTTGTGAAGGACATTCCTCTCATTTGTTAGAGTTTAAGTCAAAATTTAACTTAAAATTTGTGTCTGCTCATCACACTTTCTGTTTATTTAGGGAATTTTGGTAAAAATTTCTGCTTTTGGGTTAGTTTTACTCTCCAGGGAGAATTTTTGTAGGTTACTTTTGTGATGAATGCAGCAATGCTACGCAAAGCTACAAGTAGCCTTTATATGTATATACCCTGTGTCCTCCTTCAAGCTAGAAGTAACCTACTGTATATGGCATGTATCTTCCTTGAGGCAAAAATGCAAATTGACCATTTATCATATAGTATGGCTCTCCACAATCCCTTCAGGCAATATTTAACCTCCTGTTGATCTCAAGGACAATATGGTTGAACTAAAATGAAGAAATGTTCTGTTTTCTCCCACTTGGAACATTACTCCATTGCTCTGCCCACTCTTCTCTCCATATGCTTCATGAATACATAAATGATTAGCATAAAAGGAATTAACATTCACAGCACTAAGTAACCTTATCGGTTAGTTTAAACTTGATTGGTTCCAAAAGTCAGTCAAAAACAACTGAACTCAATGTGTATGCTGAACATTCAACACCACTGAATCTAGTGAAACTTACAAACCATTCCAAGATAGAAGAAACCAGTTTTAAGGACAAAAACAACATTGTTAACCTACTTTGGATTGTCTTGTCGTGTACTTTAAGTAGGTCAGAGATCAAAGAAGACCTGAATACTCTATGTTGGTGCATCAATTTTCATCTGCCATTTTTTGCCTCACTTAGAAATGGTACTACTGCAACTTACAAGAAAGTGATAAACTGAAAAAGAGTTTGTCTTATATTCCTATTTACTCTTCCTCTCCCATCCTCCCCAATTTCCCTTCCCCACTTCCTTTCCTACCCTTCCCTCATAATCACAGTATATCTCTTTTGACATATACTGTACTGGTGGTGCAGAGTTACAGTACTTTATCTGTCTTCATGGTACTACTGTACTGTACGTGCACATGCATACTTGAAAGAGTTGCCTTTTCTAGATGTTATTATTACTGTCTTTGCCATAATCAACAAACTTGTGCTGAAATGCATTGAATTTAAAGGTTACAGCCAGTTTACATATAGGTTATCGACATCGAGGACTGCAGGGTCAAACAGTAATTAAATGAAATCAATTTGTTTTATTTTTCCTTTTTTTTCTGTACTAAGTTTTTCATTACATGGAATTGCTTCTTTACCGTGTTTTGAGCATTTAACCCTGTGCCACTGTCAGCATTGCAATTAAACTGTCTGTAAATTCAAATTGAAGCTGTTTGGTCATTGCTTAGTTTCACGCAGTATACAGTGGTTTAGTATAACAGGACATTATGGTATGAATTGAATATTTTTGAAGGTTTTAGGCTAGATTTAAGAAAATGATTAGATGCAGTACACACACGTCTGATGACATTTCTGAACACTATAGTACTAAATGTGTGCATTGTAATACTGCCCATCGGGGTTTGTTTGTTGTACAATTGCAATATTAAAGGGATATTCCGGTATCAAGCAGTGTTACTTGTACTGCAGAGAGATGACAACCATTTCTAATGTCTCTTGATGAAAATTCAACTTTATAATGTTTTATTAATTTAACATCTAGTTTATTTTTTCGTGTATTAAACTTAGTTTTGCCTCGAAAAGAAACCTTTACAGTGCACTAAAATCAAGGGGAAAAAACAAACTGATCTCAGTCAGTGGTTGGTGTAGGAGGTTCTTTATTATTGGAGACCTTTTGGAGATAGTTGAATTTGTAACAGAAGTTTAACTGATACTGTATTTTCTAAAAGACAAACATATGACGATGAACTCCCTACTACCTACTCAGTTCTGTGAAGTTTGACAATCTTATTTAACCCTGGCATACTGTACTGTAGTTATGATCTAGAATTCTCCTTCAGTGAGATGACTTATGATGTGAAAAGACTTGTGGAGAAGTTTTAATCAATTTAACAATAGAAGCAAAGTGCAAGATACATATTTTGTGAAAGATTCCTTGAGGTTTCTCACCGTGATTACTGGTTTAAACTTGTTTTATTTTTGTGTATCATGTCTTTAACAATTGCACTAAAATTTGGAATGTTTTGA
The DNA here is from genome assembly GCA_021234535.1 of Stichopus chloronotus. Taxonomy (NCBI): domain Eukaryota; kingdom Metazoa; phylum Echinodermata; class Holothuroidea; order Aspidochirotida; family Stichopodidae; genus Stichopus; species Stichopus chloronotus. The sequence continues at coordinate 26,876,355 of CM037831.1, forward strand.
GTCTTGACATTGTATTCTGAGTTGGATTCATATAATACCTGTATGTCAGTTACTGACAGTGCATATTGAGAACATATCTTTCCCTGCTTTTTAGGGGGTTGATAACTTTGCCCCCCCCCCCCAGCTGTGACAACAAGCATGTTGCTTTAGCTTGATATTGTGTCTGAAAACCTCAACTTAAACTTGAAATATTCATAGAGTAATTTGCAAATTGAGTGTTTTCAGGAGATCCGTTGCAGTAGAAAGGTCACTGCATCAAACAGTCTCCTTCCATAGTGTGAAGAGAACTAAAGTTGCTCATTGCAAACTTTGCCAGCCCATGTCGTAATATTGCAGAACGTTATTATCGAGATGTTGGTAATAAATGTAGTGGACGACATAGCTTCCCACTGTCCAGTGTAGCTACATCCCTACCTGCATTTGCAAATCACCCAGCATTGTAGTGCAGCCATCTACTGTAATACTGAACTCTGTGGTGAATACACAGCGTTTGTGAAATTAAAGAATTACTTTTTGGTGATGCTTAAATTTTAATTAACCTACGGTACAGGTAATACTGACAAATTCATCTGTAGAAGGCTTGCAAAGCTTTTCTCTCTGTGCCTACTATTAGGTCAATAACAGGGCAGGTCCAAGCTATTGGTAATCTGTGATGTATAGGACATTTCAAGGATTTAAGTGTCTCTCTAGCGTACAAGAAAGAGCTATTTTGATCTTCTTTTGGCATTTTCATGATCGTGCTGTATTACAAACAAGCAAGCTAACAAACAAGCAAACCAAAATAATTTAGGATATGGTGATATAACTTAGTCCAACACTTACAGTACATGTCATATTCAGAAATATCAAGTAAAAATTCTAAAGTGATTGTGGTACAATGGCAAGAACGCTGAAAAAATCAGTGTGATGGACGGAACATTTGCTGTGCGCAATGTTTCTTATGGTTCAATTTGTCCACATAGAGATGTACTGTGAATTTTTAATTTCCTCTGTAAAGGTGTTTGTAGAACTATTAAAAACATGTTATCAGATATATCCCTGCACATATTGACGATCGTAATGAGAAGATGGTCAGAGTAGAAGCCTGTGGTGAAGGGGGGGGGGGGGGGGAAGATGACTGAAAACAGGCACAAACACAAATCCTGATGTGATAAAAACATACAAAATTGTACATACCTTTGTTTGACCTGTGAAGTGCACATGAGTAATTTGTGTACAGTAGTGATTTGGGCACTTGATGTCACATGTGGAATTGGGAGTTAATATATCTAAATTGGCCATCTAAAGCAAACTGACATGTGGTGGGGACAAGCCATTTGTTGCATATCCAAGTCAAGTCACAAGTCAATCAGTGCAAGTCCAAGTCAAGTCAGTAAGTCAATACGAAAATGGCAAGTCAAGTCATGACGCAAGTCATGAAAATAGTGACTCAAGTCAAGACTTTGGTCCAAGTAATCAAGTCCAACTCAATGCTGTGAAGTAGCAAAGGGGACATCCAAAACGCTGTACACAAGAAGTGATGGCCACTGATTTCTAAGACTTTGAATGAATGACAGAAACAAGGAACTAATGAGATTGCTCTACAGTATTTGTGTGTGTTGAATGGCTACATTCCCAGTAACTTTCAAATCAGCCTTTGGTATGAGCAAAAACCAATGAATATTACGGAGTACAGTACCAGATGCACCTGCAGACCTTCGCTACCGTTTAGCTTGTGTCGTCAAAAGCAAACACAGGTTTTTAATCTTATTGGACATGTTGCTTGTTCTGATACTTTAAGGGTGCAGTAGGGAGTTTTGGATGCATGAATATTAAAATCAAGAAAACGTCTGGGAAATGATATTTTGAAACTTCCGAAAGAATCAAGTTTGCTAATAATTTACAGTACAATGCCTCTCACACCAAATGGCAGTAGTACCAAGTACTTCATAGCTCTGTGAAAGTCTGAAAAGCTTAAAGAAGATAAATCTCAAGAAGTGGATTATTGCTGGAACTTCAAAACTGAAAACGTTGGTACCTATTGATGAGAATGAGTAGAGTTCATATGAAAACCCTGTAACGAGGGTGTACCATACGAGAATCTTGGTTGAGCTTCCAAGTTGGACTGTAAGTAGTCTGTATCGAGTAGCCGATCGCTCCGGTTTTCATGTAGTTAAAGGCCATTTGAGGTCATCAAAGATTGAAGTCTGAAAACATTTGCACCAAAACTTCAAACAGTTAACATTTGTTTCTCTCGAACAGCAGGTACTGAACTCTCTCTTAATTTTGTATACACGTCAAGGGTCAGTTACTGTCAGTGTACGTCTTAGTTTTGAAAAATCTTTTAAAGGTTGTGTGACATGCTTTTAGAAAAGAGCTCCCTTCATGCAAACCTTACAAAGTAAAACCCTGAATGAAACTGTTGGAATTTTGTTTGTATCTATTACCGTTTTTGAGATATATGACTTTTCAAAGTTTGAAGGAAATGCCAAACAGATGACGTGGAGTGTTGCACAGTGTCAGTTTTTCTTTTGTTAACCCTATATATTTTGCCTGTTAATTACTTCATTACTGAGTTTCACATTGGTAAGTGATATTGATATTTTTGAAGGAGAAAATACATGCTTCCAGAAAAAACCCTCTTGGCATATAAAATTCTCAAATGACCTTGAAATAAAGGTTACATAAACAAAGGATTAACATAAGACATACTGGGAGTCCCTCTCCTGACATAACAAATTTGCATATTTAGCCAATGTTTATTCATGACACAGCTGTGAGACACTAATTTGCCTGTAAATTTGTTAATTTTTGACGGACTTTGACGCAATTTGTGGCTATTTTCAACATTTTGAATGCCTAATGCACCCAATACCTCAAAATGTCATTTTCATGTCTCAAGACCTTTAATGTGGTACAGTATATACTGTATCTCAAGAAAGGTAATGTGTTTGAACTTTCAAATGGATCATACTACTGTAGATTGTTCTTCAGTAAGCAATCACTAAGTCCTCTTGACTCTCCGGTTGAAGTTTGTTGCAGCTGAACTTCTTCATAAATTTGAATAGTTTTAGTTTCTTGTATTGTGTAACTTGTAGAGGCTACAGATAACTTGGTGTCAACCGTCAGACTGGGGTGTAGGTGTTTATATGACAGTTGTGTTTTACTTGACTTCACAGAGTAACAGCTCAAGTCACATGTGTGCACCAGGAGGTGTCACTTTATGATCAGACCGTCTGTAATTAAGCTCCTTCATGGGAGGACAGCAACTGTTGTTCCATCTATTCCTCAAGCCAATCATTTTCTCGTCACACTTTCCTAGTATTGGGTAAAAAGTAGTATGCAGTAGGCCTACATACTACGTGCTTGCGTTGTTAATTTATGTTGACTTTAAACCACGTCATAATTGCTGAATGAAGTCCATAACATTGTGAACGTGTTTTGAAGTCAGTCCTCGATTGTCTCCGACTCACCAAACTCAAGGGCGCTGAGTCTGCTGTGTACATTTAATGAAGGTACTGTTTGACTTAACCAAGTAAAGATGTATCATTTTTGGGAGACAGCTTAAAGGCATAAACTGTAATGCAAAAGGAAATTACTACTTTGAACTAGTTTCACAAAAGTATAAGTCAAAAATTATGTAACAGATGATAAAATGCACTTTTTACAAGACAAACGACGACCATAAAAGGTTGTTTCTTGTCACTTCGTGCTTGGTCTGTACTGAGTATTGTACATGTAAGTTTTCTTTGCTTTTGAGGGTTGCACTGTAATTGCATTAGCAGTCATTCGTTCGCCTTTTAACTCACAAGCCTATACATGAGCTCAAAATATTGTATAGTGCCATTTAAACTTACACTGTAGGATCACTCTACAGATCCAACCAACTACATGAAACAGTTGAATAAATGTAGTATAAATAACATTTGTGTTAGCACTCAAACATACTCTGAGCTTTCATTAACCAGCATATGCATACTCTGATTACAGTAGATGTATGTACACTACCAAGGTAGTGGCCTACACTGAGTGAGTCCCTCCAGCTTGTACTGTGCACTTCTGTATCTAGATCAGCAGCTGTGACTTTAAACTTACTCTGGGAAGATTAACATTCCATCCTTATAATCATGCCTCCATATTGTGCTTTAAATACTATTGGCAGCCAGATGTGTGATGTGTTGAAGCTTCCTAGACTAGCTTTCAATGATATAAGTGTTTACATAAACTGAGATAGGCAGTATATGTACAGTAACAGACATTGGAACTATAGCTGGTCTCAATTTGTGAGTGTTGATTGACATTGGCGTATACAGTACATCGCTGATAAGAGCAGGAGCGCAGCCTGCCACAGACAAACTACTTTAAAACTGCTTACCTATTCCAATCATTGTTACAACCTAGTCACATTTATGTTATAAATTGATGTGCATGACACAACAAGTTTCTGTTCAAATTTTTTTTTTGTTTCATTTTGAGACTCAAGTTTTACAATGGACTGTAGGTTAATTACCTTTATATGACCTTCCATACTGTTTCTGGAGCACCCAACAATATATACATACTGTACCTTCTTGTTGAGAATGAAAGCATTTTGGACTGTAGTAATGGCACAGCTGACGTTACGTTCGTGTGTGTCTTTGTGATGTATACGTGCATGTCTACAATATGAAATTCTTAGACTTCCGTGACTCTTAAGTTTTTTCATAGTCTTTTGATATTATAATCCTGTCCATGAAAAGATTTGCAAAATTCATTAATTGGAGATCAAACCGTGAAACCATCATTCATCGATCTCTTTGAGTCTTGATCAAAGGCGATATGTCAATCTGATATAATGAGGGAGTGAAATCCTCAACACACATCCTCTGACTGTACTGATAGATAGACCTAGTTATGATAAGAAAGACTTACATTTATAGTTTTATTAATTTTTCTTCCTCCTCAAAATGAATCATTATTCCATTGGGTAGAGAGTGATTTAAAAAGATTATAATTGACTTTGGTCAGCTACCCTCGCTCAGTTGACTACAGGTAAATTGTTTAAATTCAAATTTGGCTTAGAAATTATCCGTGTGTCCCTTAGGGGACATTTTTACCTATGTTTTCTGTAGATAAAGTGATTAATTTTTGCTGTAACAGTACCTTGTGTTGTGCTCGTATTAATTACTGTACAGGCTGCTTGGTTATGCCTCATTGGATGGAGGCTGCTCATGGTAAAATAATATATTTGATTTTATACAGACAGTAGTACAGTATGTCACTTGAGATGAACAGAAGTCAGAAATTGATCCTTTTTTAAAGCTCTACTAACCTTGCAATAGTATGCAGTTTGGCATGAAATGTATATGATGAAATTTTGATTTGGCAGTTGCTGAACTTGTCCACTCCCATTTGAATCTTGATGGTCAGCAAAGGCCCAATCATGCAAAGTAAATTTGCTAAATGATCAGTGTTTAGCCATACTGTACAGTGGATACTGTAAATGTGTAGATTTGATAAATTTGTTTCTAGCAAAGGACTGCATTGTACACCAGTTTATACTCTTCCTGTTAGTAACTAACTTAAAATTGTGTCACATGGTTGTCTGTCCTTTATAATGATGAGTCTTTGGTTACAGTACTTTTCTTTTCTCATTCATGTTTTTCCTTTTCATCTACTGCTGCCCCACTCGCATCATTATCTTGACATACATGTCTCTGGTGGTATATCAGTCCTTTCCTTGTCAATTTATCACCTCTCACCACCTCTCTCGCTCTCTCTCTACAGAAGGAGATCAGCACAATGCTGGATTTGGGTGTTCAACCCTCCAAGATAATCTTTGCAAATCCTTGCAAGCAAAAGTCTCACCTTCGTTATGCGGAAAAATGGGACCTCTATTTCATGACCTTTGACAACGAAGCAGAACTGGACAAAGTGAGAGTAACGTGTCCTGGACAAAGGTACAGAAGGGTTCATTTTTTGATTCCTTGCCGTAGGCAGGGGAATCTATGCAGTCCTGATGTCGTGCGTGTGTTTGTGTGTGTGTGTGTGTGACGGTTGCTCGTAAACACTCTATCTCAAGAAGGGTAACTCTGAGTAATTTCATTTTTGGCATCTAGGTTCCCCATAGTGAGGAGATGATCCCTATTGTTTGTGGTGGAGGTGAAAGCTTGTTTGGTGTAATGAGAGGTAAAAATGTGACATTATTAAGAGGAGCTTATAAACACCATATGTGATTCTGAAGAATCTTGAGGGATTCTACGGTATCTCGCGTTCATCATTTGTATAAGCTGTTTGCAAGCACATTCAAGTTATATCTGCGATGCACAAGCAATAAAGATAACACTGGACGTTCGAGGCATCCTTACGTCAAGCGGTTTCAGATTTCATGCCCACACTTCACACGTACAAATTCCATACCAGCCAGCTCGATGTGTACGGTCTGTACTATGCAGTACATGTACGTAGTCGATGTGGATCTACAGTGCATTAGTCAGTTAGTACACAACGGCTATATATTGTGATTGTAAAAGTCAGAACGTCGAGGAAGTGTTTCTCAGTTTCAGTTGAACTCAGCATATTCTGGAGTTTGTGATACTGATATTTCATCTGTACGAGGAAATCTTATGGAGATTTGAAGTGCTTGGAGTAAGTCGTCGTTGGCAGGTTGCTGCCACTAACGCTACTGTATAGTGTATTACTATGCGTAGTTGAAATTTGAATAGCATGTAGGCCTAGCCTAGTAAGTACTAGTAGTGACTGTATTGATGGTACGGGTACATTCAGTCGATCGGTACATGGAGTCGATCAATGCATTTTAAACTCCAGGGAGGCCATATGGGCACAAAGAAATTCTATAGTAAGCACCGTCTACATCCTATTTACTTCAAACAACATCAAAAACAAGTATTTGCGGCGTTATTTTTCATTTCCATTGAAAATTTGACTCAGTCAAATTTTTAGGTTTCAGCAATTTGCTGATTATCATGTTTGAAATCGTACTAAAATGTCAACCAAAATGTCTACGGTAAAACTCTCATTCAACATTTGGATAGAGGGACAATATTTTTATCGCATGAGCATGTTCAAGGCAATTTTTCTGTTATAACAACTTCAAAAATCTTCCAACAGATTTAATTATTAACAGTCCTCTTAACAACATTCACAGTAAGGGCATTGCCAAAGTTTCACCTTACAAAATTGGATGGCAAAGAGGAGCTTTTACTCTCCCAGTCTAGAAAACTTCCTCACATATGAGTGCCAAACAAATGATGACTGATCACCATCCTAAATGTAAAGTTTTTTAAAAGATAATCATCTTTTGAAATTCTAGCTACAGCAGATGGATTGGTTGTATTACTTTAATGGTCCCTTATTGGGGGGAGTGGAGGTAACAAATCTTCTGTCCTCCACTGTTGCCATCAGCAGGGTATTTTACTGAGGGTGTCCTACATGGCAGAGAGGAATAACACACCTGCCAACACACTATCACAGGGATGAGTAAAGCAAAAAGAGTACGAACTAACATCCACGTCAGCAAATTACCTAATCAGCCTCTTAAACAAGTCAAACCTGGACCTGTGTGTATAAAAAAATTACCTATTGGTAAGGAATCACGAAGTCATTTGACTTTCTGGTTAACTTATCATCTCATCATTTTGCTTTTACATGTTTAATTTAATGGCAAAATGGTGTCACTCTCAACTTTATTTAAGGGGTTTAAGCATGATCAGCAAACACACGCAAGCATTACACTTTTTTGCTCTCGGATCAGTTCTACAGGCTATATCCTCTCAATACATCTCCATAGCTGAAATGGTCCTTTTGTGAGAAACTTCTCTGACAATAAATTGTGTCTGTGAGTTTCGGTTCACACATTCAAAATTCGGCTGGTACCAGCAAATTGTTTTGCATCTTTGAAAACATTTTAATGTACCCTCAAGAAGTCTCTTTCGTATCATGCAAGGTGGGGGAAAGGTTATTTTCAAAGTTGCTAACTAAAGACAAATCTGTTGAAGTTCTGTAAACATCATTTTTATGCCAGCTTTCTTGGAATTTTCTGTTTGAGATCTGGAAATCTGATCTTTACGGTGGCACATCTGGTCAGAATCTGTACAGTGACCAGCTGGTGTAAATGACTTATGTATTCTATCATTGTAGTGGCTACTGAGTAAGTCATGAAATATTCCAGGAATGTATCAGTATTAAATTTGGTTGAAGTCTGTTGAGATTTGACAAATTTCAGTTTCAACATCCCTGTCCTGGCATCTGCTTGTTCTTTCAATCTCGTGCCTGTTTCTCATAAGATGAAAAAGGTTGAAATGTTCTCAACTGCCGTGACAATTGACAGCATCCCCGCTAAACTCTTCTCCGGAGGGAAGAGGAGTTTAGAGGGACACCATCAATGTCATCCCCAAATTTTGAAAAAGAAAACAAATATTGGAAAATGAGGCAAGCCTCTTGTTGGCTTTGTGGTGTGTTCTGGGGCACAAGCACAGAGGTGAATCTTTACTTTTGTGAAAAGCTCAAATCAATAATCTAAGATAACAAAAAAGACATCACACCACATTCTATGATTTTGTATTAGGTATTAATTCGTAGACTTTAGATTTTTGCTGTTCCAAGTGTGATTATTTTTTTTTTCCAACATCAGACTGGTGTTAAGGATCTTAACAGATGATTCTACTGCCCAATGCCAGCTGGGACTCAAGTATGGCTGTCACCCTAAAAGGGCACATTACCTCTTAAACAAGGCCAAGAATCTTGGTCTGGAAGTCATTGGAGTAAGGTGAGTCTACAAACCTTGATTCTAGGTTCCTGCTTTCATTATTGTCGCCCCTGCACTCCAGTATCCCTTCAGTGATCTGTGGCCTGGGTAGCCCTTTTTAACATCCTCTGCTGGTTATTCTTTTAGCATCCACTCTTGGTCATCCCCTGATACATGCACAGGTAGCCCTTCAAATATCTGCAAATGCATAGCCCTTAACAAAGACATCGGTAGTTAAAGCCCAGCCCTTCCAACATCTGCAGCTCGGTGACCTTTCGAGCATGCACTGATTGGATTGCCCTTTAAATATTCATTTCTGAGAAAGACTCATTCCTATGAAGATTTTTAAACATGTGACACATATAACAGGCAGTTCTAATTTCATCTTTGTAAGATTTCCCATGCTGTTATCGTTTTTTTTTTTTGGTAGACACGACACTTGAAAAAAAATTTTAGTCCCAGCTCAACTTCCTTTACATTTTCATTCCCTTTTAGCAGTGTTTGTAGAGATTTCAACTTGCGAGTATGAAAGCACAAGACATTTGGGTAAAACTGACAGCCTCTCTGAAAATTTTACATAAGTTTTTAAAAATATTGCAGCCGAAATTAAATTTCATGAGATTTTACAGCTGTTTAGATTCTCTATTGGCTTTAACACAGGCTGCAAACTCTGCAGAAGAAGAGTATGTCTCAACCAATCAAGTCTGTTTCATTTACAAGCGAAAAACAATACATTCCGCAAGTTGAACGCTTAGTGCATTCACACGTGAGAGTTACTTTTTGACGGAACTAACCGTGAGGAAATTCAAGTTAATGACAACATCATCAGAGTTATGCTTCTCTATCAGCTCAGTTGTCTCAGAAATATTACACTAAGCTGGAACAAAATGCCACTAATTGGCACCTAGTCCTCACAAAATACATGTAATGTGCTAAAATGATTTCTCAAGAAGACCTTTCATGCATGGTAGAACATTACATGATATCATGTGAGGATTGGCTGAGTTGTAGAGCCAGTCTATGAATCTGCATATGATAAATACATTGAATGCATAGTGGTACATTGACTCTAACATTCTTCATCAACAGCACCTTGAAAGGGAAATTCAGATTTATCTTCTTTTTCAGCTTACATTTAGTTCATTAGTAAACAGGTAAGTTGTGTCAATGACATACAGAGGTTTATTCTCAACCTTCCATCACATTTGCTGAAGATTATGACAATTTAAGTCATGATCGTGCAACTTTTAGGACTAGCCGCATCTTATTTTCAAGTTGAACCCTGTTGATTGAAGAGTTACTTCCCTCAAGGGATAAGTGTGATTCCCTGCTTTGCTTTTTGTCTTGGTCGGATTACCACTGGAAACTGGCAAAGGTGTCATCCTGTTTCCAACGTCCCCAGACAAATAGTTTGATTTGACAAGCCCTTAGCATGGCTAGTTATGGATGAGGGAATCAAGGAGGCATGGCAGTAGCTTGGATTTTGAAAGTGCAGACGTACAGTAAAGCTACCGCATGCCGACGGAGGAAAAGAAGCCCAGCTTAGAAACAAGCTGCTTAAACGGAATGAAACCTAAACATGCAGCCATAAATTTGTTGTGAATATTTCAGAAAGTAAAAATTCTGTGAAGACATCAAAAGGTGCTTCTTTCTTGTCAGTGATTCATCCTGTTAGTTACTTTCTGTTGTCCAATTTTATCATCCAGTCTGTAGTATGAAGAAATAAAATATTTGACTTCACTGAGTTTTTCGTTTCATGTTTCAAGACTTGCCAGATTTGTCCACCCTATTTGTGAAATAGCTACAGTGGAAACCAGAGTAAGTCTCCAGGTCTACCATTCGGAGATACCCTTCGGTATCCAGCTGTTTTTCTCAAAATCATACAAATTGTTTCTAAACTAATAGTTGTGGCAAATATTGTGCTGTGAAAGAGGTTTTGTAGTTTGCATCATTTTGGCCATTGTTTCTTTTTCATTTAATAGCCTCGATGATTGTTTAATATTTGTTTGATGCAATGAGTGTTGTTTGTTCTGATAAAATATAATATCAGAAGTGGTTAATCAGTGATCAGAATATGCCTGATAGGAAAGGAAACCTAATAATGCATCCATAGTAGATGCCAGCCAATTTTACCGTGGCGACTGTCGGCTTATCTCATGATATTATATTTCATTATTGCTGGTCACAGATAACTCTTTGCTCATTAGTTTTATCTCCATCCACTGCATATTATCAAAGGTTTTATTTCAGTCTAGCTTAAATTTGAAAACAAAATGAAAAAAGGTGAAATTGGCAAACCACTTTTTAAAAGCATGTGTGGATGTGATGTTCACCAAAAACCTGAATAATTTATAGTTTCACCTGTCATTTTTCACTTAACTCTCATGTTAGTTAACCTTCAAAACATGTGTTGGAATGTTTTTCCAATGTGCATAACCTCAACACCTGCAAACATTTACAGACTTATGTCATCTAAGATCCAAGGTCTCTAGATTTATGACTCTCTCTTCACATTTGATAATTGGCTCAAAAATATGAATATTTAGGTCTTAAGGAAAAAGTGGGTAGCTCTGAGTGTAATGGAACACATTGGCATGTGTGAATTTTAATCTTGTACCATCTGTACCCAAATCGAGTTGGAGTGCAAGCGGTAGTTTGCTGACGTTGGTATTAGGAATGTAGTCATCTGGTGTATGAGTAATACTTGTTCATTGTGTGAGCAATCATTTACTCTGCTTTTATGAGAGGTCTATCGGTAATATCTTCCATATTAAGTGCAGCCACTACAAGCAATTGAGACAAGTTCCAGACAAGTTCATTAATTTGAGAATATTGTTAAACAAATATCAAGCCTTTTCTTTCTTTGGTGAACATGGAAGGTTAATTAGTCAGAAAAATTGAAGGTTAATTAGTGAGAAATTTGTCTTACCCACATAATTTTGCTAGTCTGTGTTTAGTTGGAATTAATTGGAGAAGTTTGACTAGGCCTGGATTTTAGTGATTTTAAACAACCTGATCAGTTTTCCTGACAATGTCAATCAAATGTGAAGGAAGAAGGGGACCCAGACCTTTTTTTTTACCATTCCAACATTCACTGAACTTCTTTCTGCTCTCCCCATCAGACAAGTGTACTTTGAATTTAATGGTTAGGCTGTAAGAGTTTATTGCTGGCTGCTATAACATTGAACCCTCATTTTGGGAGTAATATCAAAACTTTAACAACTTTCCTCAATTGCAGCAATATGTGATGTAAGGAGTACTCAACATGTAACAGTAAAAAACAATTTCTGTGCTATAGTCAGTCAGCTGATCTGGGTATTATCGAAAATTTTTGAAAATGGGGCACCCAGGAAAGCATTAGAATGTCACAAATTTAGACTGATTTTTATCATCATTTCACCTATGTAAAGTTAGACAGATAACGGTAATTGGCCATTTGGGGGAGAAAATGTCAAGCTCACAACAGGATGATTTGAGTTTTTGTCAGCAAATTGATATACCTTCGAAATTTCCACAGTCTTATACTGAACATAAGGAGGAGGAGGAGGGGGGGGGGGTTGTAAAAGTGATAAAGAGACACCTAAAACTTCTATAGGGAATTTGATCCTCTGTGCTTTAGAAGACAAATGCTGACCTGACATTAATTGACTATTAAAGTTTTGTTGTTACAACACACATTAATTCTTGTGGGGAACTTATCTGTTCTGGTGAATGTACAGTAAGTAAAGACAGTTTATACAGTTCTCAGACCATTGCAAGTAAATACTCTGATTTCATCCTGAAATTTATTCTACAGAATGGCAGTGTACATCAAATATTTAGTTGTTTTAACTTCCCTTATCAAGCATGCCATTGCTCTCTTTGTTGTTTATCTTGTAGAGACATGTCTGCTTCCTGGCTGGTAGGTTGCGCATGATTAAATTTAATAGAAATAGTTCTACTCAATAAATATATTTTAGGGACTATATGGAATGGAAAGCCTTTTACACAGGATGAACTAACCTGTCTCCACTCAACTATTGCATGCTTCACCTATCTTGCTAGAAGCCACTGGTAACATGTAACACATCTATTAGTTTTCTATAGACCCACAAATTTATTAATGTGAATATATTTCAAAGAAACCCTATGCTTTATTTGCTTAGTTCCCCACGTTCAGAGTTGTTTGGATAAAGGGGAATGACATACAGAAAAGGAAGGTCTGTTTCCCAGCTTGCATTCTTCTGATATTTAGTACTATGGTGCATCCATGTTGTTGTTAGTAACAGATGTGGAACACAAACATACTGTAAACTTTTATTGACTTTACTGTATCTTGAGTGACAGCTGCACCATTGCTTCACTTAATAAGCCATTACTCTAAGAGAAGAACCTTTCGCATACTCTTCCGTTTCTATTGAAGCCAGATGAGGTAAATTTAATGTATGATTAGTGTTTGTGTGACATAACATAATCACAGAGGACCTTTGCCATCTGTCTCTGAACCTGATAGTTCTGTTGATGTTGATCTCTGCGGAAGAGATAACGATTGGGAATGGATTCAAAAGCAATCTGGATGCTCATGGTGACAAATTGTATCAAATTAGTTATGAGGCAAATTAAAACCCCTGTATTAAGAGGATACTGTTTATTTTCTTGTACATCGAGCTCTGTAGGGTAAACTGTGATGTTGGTTAGTCGTAAACCCCCTATGGGTTGACCTGACATACTTTGCTGCGGCCATAAACTGTTATGTTTCTTCTCTCCCTTTAAGGTTCAGTGAGGCAGTCGGATATTGAAGTTTGATATACCAATTGAATTTCTTTCTGCTGGTAGCACTTAATGTTGAAAAATCCGATTAAATTTTCTGTTATCTTTTTTTAATTTGGAATTTTATCTCATCAAAGGTCAATTGGCGATTTTTCAACAATTCTCTCTTCCTTGCCCCACCCATTCCTCCTGTTTTCAACTGCCAGAGAACTCCATCCATCCCACCTGTCCTTATTGGTTCCTTTTGTCACCAGTTTGGGGAGGGGCTTCCTCTCCTCCTTTGTTGCTTCTTTGTCTTTCATGTCCTCCTCTTCCTTATGTGCTTTCATCTTGTCAGATGTCATACACTTAATACAAATGTTAACTGTTTGATCACGCTTGTGAGTCAACACTCCCATTAGAATGGTCTTCTACCATTGGTGTGTGTATTTTATAGGATACCGGTGGTTCAACACTGCAGGCTTAAGTCCTCAGAAAAAAATGCCTGTTTTGTAACAAAATAGTAGTTTCCACAGTTATCAGTCCATACGAAAATTCTGGAAGTAATACTTGTTACTTCCATTTTGGAAGTATTCATTCCTTAGGCAAACTTTGTAAGATGATCGCTCTGAAGAAAATCTTTCCTTCAGCAGAGCAACTTTCCTAAAGCATCTGTGAAAACCTGAAAGGACGAGCGGGGAATTAAAGCCAATGCCACAATATTGTTTTCTTTATTATATTGCTACTGTGGTTTCAAGTATCGTCCGGAAGTTTATGGCTGTAGTGCTTTTGTAAAGATCGGATTTGGTTTAAGGGCACATGATACTGTAAAATATTTTACCTTTGTGTGCAAAATTCTGTTGTAATCTCAGATTTGACAGACCTTGTTACCAAAGCCAGCACTTTTTGTTTGGTTTCCCAGGTTGGTAAACCAAACATAGAAATAGATGAAAACATAAACAAGTAAAAATAATTGCCAGTGATCATCATCTGTTCACCTGGTGAGTTCAGATGAGTGATACAGGACTAAGGTGACCTCTATCAGTGCTCCATAAATACTGAAATTTAATCACCTTGTTAGACATACTCTTCAGTTTTCTCTGTCCTTCATTGAGTAATCAATATTAAAGTGTGGGCCAGACAGGAGTGAGAGGCCTTGGGTCCCATGCTGGGCTCTGGTGGTTCTTTCTTGAATTTCAGTTGGACTTAGTCGTCTTCAAAATGTCTTCAGATGTACAGTACCTAACTCCACTTTTACAGTTAATGTGCCTGTCCTGTAATAGTTGCCTCGCACTAAGCTTATATGTCGCATTTTTAGCCCTATTTCCATGCAGCAAAACTGTATGTCAAAACAAATTGTTTAATATAGAGTTTTCAGGCGTAATTGTTACAAGACTGTAGTAACATTTCTAAAAGTTCATCAGTGCTGGACCATGCATTAAAGAGAGGATTTCATTTCTATCGCTGGATTCACTGAAGCTGTGCCATCGCTTGCGTTAGTGCGTGGCGTGCATCTTCCTCTGGTTAATGCACGTTCAAGCATCGATTAACCTATATTCATTCATGCACAGTGAGATTTCATTAAAGAAATGTAAATGTGAAAAAAAAATCCAATAACCACATTTTTATTGAAAATTTACCGCAAGAAATGTTCACATGATTAACAATGTGACAACAATGATTGACAGTACCGTCATTGCTTTGCTATCAAAGACATATTAATTAAGGATAGCAGATGGCCAAAGACTGTCACACTATGATTTAATGTGCTTATTTGCTGGTGAGTGAAACATGGTCACCTGACTGTAATGTGCCAATAGGAGTTGAGGGATTCCAATTACAATAGTTTGATATTTCAACTACAGTACCGTGCAATCCAGTCATCACTTGGTGACTTTGACAAAACTATGTTTCAAGAATGTGCGAAACTTGTATCTGTCAACTGTGGTAGGATACCAGGGTTTTTTGCCAGGGCATTTTGACCGGTTGCAGCTGGATTGAATTTCATTTTCCTTCTCTGTGCTTGCTTGGGAAAGGACAGTAGACCTTTGGGAACAGAATACATACATACCAAAATAAGAAATGCCTAATTTTAACCATGGCATTGAATTTGATTGCCCATATTCCATTATTAGGCAACTAAAATCTGAATTTGAAATAAAACTGATAGTAAATTTTATCTATGAGTTGAGTGAATTGTGCTGGTAACAAACAAAGATGAAAAACTCAATTTTCTATTATATGACTTTACTAAAAAAAATAGTGTTTTGAGAATGCAGCAGTAGACTACAATTTTGTATATATGTTACATGAGAATTTAAAGTAAATGAAATAGAAGTCATTTAGGAGTGAATTTGTCACAGTATGAACTTAAGATATTCCATATCTAACAAAGGGCAACATACAATGGTTAGAAATTATTTAATGATCATACATTTTAAGAGAGATATCAATTGTCTGGTCAAGGTTTGGTTCCTCCTTTGCGTTTAATGTCCACAGTGCCATTGTTTTCAACCTGGTGCACCCCTTGGCGGCACCAGCACACACTACATGGGGTGCTGTTAAGGTTAATAAAATGCGTGGGGAAGACCTTTCTAAGGTGATTATTGCAGAAGTATTTAATATGAAAAAAAGATACAAAAAACTCACTGCATCCTGTCAACCATTTAAAATGCTGCACAAATTGCATATTGCATACAAGGAGACAGCATATCACGTAAGTGGTATGGGAAGTTTAAAAGGTTGGAACCACTTCAATAGAATGATGTTCCTTCTTAGGTTTGTAAGAAGACCTCTTAAGGATGATGAGGACGTAGCTGCAAGAAAGATGTTTCATGTTTTCTTTGCTGTGTGTTCTTACATAAAAATGCATTTTGCAAAGATTATGAGGAGATGCTAACTTGACATGAGAAATTTGGATCAAAACATCTGTTGATAGGCATAAATAGCGAATTGGGAAGTTTTTTCTTCAGAGCTAGATACACAATTGCAGACAAGCTTCTCTAAGGATCTACACTTCATTTTAGCCAATTTATTCTTTTATGTTTAATATTATCGTGTTCTGACTCCCAATAGTACGTTTATTCATGAGAGATTGTCGTTTCCAGTTTCCATGTAGGGAGTGGATGCAGGGATGCCCTGGCATACCGCCAAGCCATCAGCAGTGCACGTGATGTCATGGATATGGGAACAGAGGTTGGCTTTGATATGAAAGTCTTGGATATTGGTGGAGGTTTTCCAGGCCAGGAGAGCGTCCAGCTCAAATTTGAAGAGGTATGCATAGACCCAAGCATTTTCATATTCATTACCGAGTATGTGCACTGTCATAAATTTGAATGTCCATCTTAAACTAACAAAGAAGACAACATTGTATACATAGAAAAAGATATTTTGTTGTGACCACCATTCAAAAGTGAAGTTAACACACTTTCAAAACCAGTGTAGCTTTGAGATACTACCATATTGTCTTCAACAATATACATGTGTAGCTATGAGGTGCTACCGCATTGTCATCAGTGATAACATGGTAGTTATGAGGCATTGCCACATTATCATCAGCAGTACCATTGTAGCTATGAGACATTGCCACATTGTCATCAGCAGTACTGTGGTAGCTACAGTATGATGCATTGCCACATTGTCATCCACAATACCATGGTAGCTATGAGTTATTGCCACATTGTAATCAGTGAACCCAGTGAAGCTATGAGGCATTGTCATCAGCGATACCATGGTAGCTGTTAGGCATTGCCATATTGTCATCAGTGATACCATAGTAGCTGTTAGGCTTTGCCACATTGTCATCAACAATACCATTGTTTCAATGTGCATTACTACAATGTCATCAATGATGCCAGTGTAGTTATGAGGTACTGCCACATTGTCATCACCGATACCATGGTAGCTATGAGGCATTGCCACATTGTCATCAGCAGTACCGTGGTAGCTATGAGGCATTGCCACATTGTCATCCACAATACCAATGTAGCAATGCCACATTGTCGTCAGCACTAATACCATGGTAGCAATGAGGCATAGACATACAAAAGTTATCTTTTAATATATCATTTACATAATTTGTTTCCTCTTTAACCTCTGCCCTTTCCCCATTTCTTGCCTTTCTACTTGTTTCTCCCCCATTACTTTCTCCTGCCTTCTTCCCTGTTTGGTTTGGATGAACTCATAACCTTTGTAATTTTGTGGGTGTATGTATGTGTTTATAGAGATATATATGTGTGTGGCTGTGTGTATATATGTATGTTTGTGACACCTACCTTGTAAACACGATATCTCAAGAACGGAAACTTGTACAGATCTCATATTTTGTATGTGGGTGTACAATATTGAGTTCAAGGAGCCTATCATTTTTGGTGGCGAGCAAAGGTCATTTGGGGTCATATGGTGAAAACTTTGTAAACATGTTAAGAAAGGATCCTTGTACACAGATCTCATGTTTGGTATTAGGATGTACTTTGTTGAGCACAAGAAGTCTATGGTTTTTGGTGGAGGTCAAATGTTATATGGGGTCAATAGAGGTCAAATAGTGAAAAGTTTGAAAAACAATATGGCAAGAAGGGAAACTTGCAGGAATCTAATATTCAGTGTCTTTGTGTACCATATTGAGTACAAAAAGCCTATCATTTTTGGGGTCAACAGCCATAGCTTGTACAGATCTCGTAATTGGTATGAGGGGGTGTAGCTTGTTGAGTACAAGAAGCCTATTGTTTTTGGTGGAGGTCAAAGGTCATTTGAGGTCAATAGAGGTTATATAGTGGAAACTTTGTAAACATGATATCTCAAGAAAGGAAGCTTGTACAAATCTCATATGTGATATGAGGGTGTACCTTGTTGAGAACAAGAAGTAATTGTTTTTGGTGGCGGTCAAAGGTCATTTGGGATCAACAGGAGTCAGATACTGAAAACCTTGCAAACATAGTATCTCAAAATGGGAAGCTTGTGCAGATCTCCTGTTTGATATGTAGGTGTACCTTATCAAGCACAAGACCCCTGTTGTCTTTAGTTCAGGTCAAAAGTCATTTGAGGTCAGTAGGGGTCAAATAGTGAAAACTTGGTGAATACAATATCTCAAGAGGGGAAACTTACACAGGTTGTATTTAGCCAGTGGTTGTACCTCATAGAGCACAAAGAGCCCAATGTTTTTTACAGAGGTCAAAGGTCAACAGGGGTCAGATAGTGACAACCTTGTAAACACAATCTCAAGATGGGAAGCTTGTACAGATCTAATTTTCATATGTAAGAGTACCTTATTGACTGCAAGAAATCTGATGTGTTTGGTGGACAAGTCTGTTTTGTTTGATGGAGATCAAAGGTCATCTGGGATCAACAGGGATCAAAAAGTGAAAACATTCTAAACATTGTACCTTGTAAACATGATTTCTCAAGAAGGGAAGCTTGCACAGATCTGATATTTGATATGCAGGGAAGCTGTTAGATATTTCTGTACTATGCAGCTGTGTTCAGTTTGTTCAGATGAATACCTACACTATCAGTCATCAACTTAGGTCAGCAGATGTCATTGTACTTCTCAACTGGTGATAAATTATTGTAATATTACAGTAAACAAGCATCTTACACCTACATGTAAATTGTAGTGTGTCAGATTCATGTAAAAGAATCCTAATGAAATCATCAAAACTACAATGCATTTGTGCATTCTGATTCATCCCTTTTTGATTCCTTGCCGTAGGCAGGGGAATCTATGCAGTCCTGATGTGGTGTGTGTGTATGTATGTGTGTGTGTGTGTGTGACGGTTGCTCGTAAACAGTCTATCTCAAGAAGGGTAACTCTGAGTAATTTCATTTTTGGCATGTTGGTCGCCCATATTGAGTAGATGATCCCTATTGTTTTTGGTGTCCAAATCTTGCATATTAATGAGGTTATGGGGTAAAACATAAAAATTTTTAAATCTGCCATAGTTCCTTATCCGTGGGTCAGATTTGTTTTAAACTTGATGAGGTTGTCTGTTATTAACAGGTTCACGACCCTGTGAAATTTAATGCTTATCAATAGAGAGGAAGGGATAATTTTTCACTATAAAACAATAATAATAGCCTAAACACCATTATTGTGGTTATTATAAACTACCGTACAAATACATGTTGGTCTACATTGTGCAATGGCAGGTGTTGATTCTCTCGCACACATTTAACTCAACGGGATTGCTCCCTACAGTACTGCATTTGTAACTTAGTGAGTAGCTTCTAGTGTGAGAGCTTCCAAGTTGTCCAGAGAGATAGTCTTGGTATGGGAGGTCATGGGGTCAGATAGAAAAGCATGCAATGGAATGTTAATGGGTTTGAAAAAAATGAAGAAAATAAAAAAACCATCTGTTCTGTCATTTATTTGGATAATATCAATATCCAGAGGAACAGCTGGTAGCAGAACAAGGTTTCTTAACAATCAAATTGGAGTGCTTTCAATCATATTTCACAATGTCGGAAAAGATGGAGGAAGCAAAAATATTGAGGAGGAATCATAACTTAGGGTCAACTTACGAGGACTTTGAGTGTGTTAAAAGCTACTTGTAACAAGGAAGAAATTATCCCAAAGTCCATAAAGGAAAATTTGCAAAAGGCAGAGTGCCAATTTGAGGCAATGGAAGAGGTTCATGCTGATCTGGCTGGGTTGTTGTCTGATGAAGCATTTGAGCAAGCAGAAAGCTGGATGTTGGAATGCCAAAAGCATTATACTGAGGAGAGGGAGGAAGCATTGAAAAAGTTAAAGGAGGAAATTGAGTTTCAAATTAGCGTTGGAATTATCTAAGGCAGAAATTCCACCATACGATGGAGACCCAAGAACATTCTGGTCCTTTATGAAGAATTTTGAGGTAAATATGGCAGACAAGCTGAGTTCAGATGAGGTAAGGTTGAGTTGTTTGATTCAACTAACAACAGGCAAGACTAGAAGCAGCATTGATTACTGTGTGTTTCTTGGAGCTCAGAGATAATGTTGACTGATGTCATACGGTACTCATACTGTACTTGATGTGTGGGTTGTATGGCCTGGGTAAGTGATCCCTATTGCTTTTGGTGGATGTCAAATGTCGCAGTCATTTTAGGTCACCAAAATAAAGCTCATTTTGGGTTAAAGGCTTGTGGTGTATCAAGAAAAATAACTGCAGTTGATCTTATACTTGTCATTTGAATAATTCATGTTTGTTGGAATATAACCATGTAGCAAGGAATCACAAAGCCTTTTGGCTTTCTGGTTCTCTTCCTCCTTCCTCCCTTCCTCTCTGTTACATCTTCCTTATTGCTTTCCTCCTCTGATTCCCCCCTCTCCCTTTCTCCTTTTGTTCCCAGACTGTATGTGGTGAATGGTTTGTAATGCTTACAGTGTTCTGCCTGTTGTTACTGATGTTATCATGATTAAACTACTGTTATTCTCTCTCTGATGGTTACTGTTACATTGTCACTATTTTTTTTTATCATGTGGCTGGCTTCTGGCAATCAGTGATTGCTCCTTGAGTTCCCATCAGTGACTTTGCCTAATCATCATATACCTGCAAAGCTATGAATAAAACAAAAAGTAGTACAGTTAGATGGGAATTAGCTGCTTGCTTTCAGTGATATACTTGATGATGATGATGATGGTGCTCGTAATGATGCTTTTATTCATGTGTTGATAGTATTTTCCTTGTCTTGATGGCTTTCCAATTACATTTTTCTTTGTAATATCTGCATTTATCTCTGCATTTATGGCCTATCAAGTAGCATTTGTTCAATTTCTGTTGATAAACCTTTTTTTCCATTTTCAAGATGTCTGTGTGACTGTATGTAAATTTTTGACTTTTGGTGAAGTGACATTTATAGAGTATCTTAAAATGTTTCTGATACAGACTGTAAAAGCAATCAATTTTTGATCCCTTTCCAAAGACAGGCAAGGATTCTATGCGATTGTGATGCGTGTATGTGCATTTGTTTATTTAGGGCGCCAATCGGAGACACACACAGGAAACTTCGAGCTTGCAACCGGGGTTACGCCAAAAAACGGGCATATCCCTGTTTCTGGATATTTTAACAAAATGCAAATTGGGGTATCAGATATGCACCCTCAACTTTGTAGGTGAATCTAACTTTTTCCCCAATTTCCTATTTTATGGATCTATACCTGTGTATGGGGGTGTATGTGTTTTAATAAATTATACACACAATCCCGTTTCTGGCGTCAATCGGGGATACATGCAAGACTAAATACCAGTAACTGGGGACATCATCTGCAAAGTGGGGATATCCTCGTTTACGTGAGGAAAAGTTCATGTTCCCGATCAGCGCCCTAAAGGGGTGCGTGTGTATGTGATGCTGCAATGTTTGTTTACGCAATATCTCAAGGAGGATAACCTTGAATGATCTCATATGTGGTGTGTGGGTTGGTCATACTGCATAGATGATCCTTATTGTTTTGGTGGAGGTGCAAAGGTCATTTGAGGTCACCAGGGTCAAACTGTGAAAACCTTGTTTACACCATATCTCAGGTTGGTTAACTGTAGCTAATCTCATATGTAATATGTAGGTTGTCCATACTGAGTAGATGATTGTATTGTTTTGGTGGAGGTCAAAGGTCATTTGAGGTCACCAGAGGTCAAACTGTGAAAACCTTGTTTACACCATATCTCAGGATGGGTAACTGTGGCTAATCTCATACTTCATATGCAGGTTGTTCACACTGAGTAGATGATGACTATTGTTGTTGGTGGAGGTCAATGGTCATTTGAGGTCACCAGAGGTCAGACTTTTTAAAACCTTGTTTACACAGTATCTTAAGAAAGATAACCTTGACTGATCGTATACTTTGTGCATGGATTGGTTTTATTAATTAAATGATCCCTATTGTTTGGTGGAGGTCCAAGGTCATTTGACCTCACCATAGGTGAAAGTGTTGAAACCTTTTTCACATGATACAGTATCTCAGGACTGGTAACCTTAACTGATCTCATACTTCATGTGTGGGTTGGTCATGCTGGGTAGATGCTCCCTATTGTTTTTGGTGGAGGTCAAAGGTCATTTGAGGTCACCAAAGGTCAAAATGTGAAAATCTTGATTACACGATATCTCAAGATGGGTAACTTTCACTGATCTCATACTTAGTCATACTGAGTAGATGATCCCTAGTGTTGTTTGTGGACGTCTAAGGTCATTTGAGGCCACCAGAGATTGCCTTAAATGAGGCCATAGGTCAGACTATGGGTAACCTTGACTATCTCATACTTGGTATGTAGATTATCCCTATTGTATTTGGTGGAGGTCAGAGGTCATTTGGGGTCACTAGAGTTCAAACTGTGAAAACCTTGTTTACATGATATCCCTGAGCATTCTTTTGGGAAAAGTTTGTAAGGAAAGTGGGATCTACATTTCTCAAGAAATTGTGTCATGTTCTGTGGAGATCGAAGATCACTTGACATAAGCAGACATCATAGTTAGAAATCATAATGTGAACATAGGCTTTACAATGTTTAATTCAAAATTTGTACTGTATGTGGGTTATCCTTCTTCATGAATATGGGCAAGGAATCACCAAGTCTTCAGACTTTCTGGTTTGAGATGGAGGCACAAATTATAAAAGGAATGGTTCATTGATGCATGTTTGTTTCATAAGTGTCACTTCCTTTGAATTTGCAAATTTGCAACGTTGTAAATGCATTCTTTATTTCCAAATGTCACATGACAACTTTTGAAAAAAAAAATTGATAAAAGATAGGGCTATGACCCACATTGATTTTCATTTTTTACGTTTCTCCCAAAAAGTGAGGTATTCTTTGATTTTCGTATTCACTCTGTTATTGTTATGTTTTGTTTCTTGTTTTAAGGTTGCAACAGTCATTAAGGAGTCTTTGGAGAAATATTTCCCCCCAGAAGCTAATGTCCGTGTTATCGCTGAACCAGGTCGATACTTTGTCGCTTCTGCCTTCACCTTGGTGGTCAATGTTACTGCAAAACGAATGGTCGCAAGGGATTGCCAGACCTTTAAGGTCCCACAATCAGAGGGTAGGTCCACTCATTCAGAATGTATGTCCCCCTGCCAGAAGGTAGTCAACAGGAGGAGTGTCTCATAGTTAAAAGGTATATCCCCAATCGTATGGTATGTCCTCATGTTCCCCAGTTATGTAATATGTCTCTGTGTCCTCCAGTCAGAGAGTATTTTCCCTTTTGAAAAAAAATCCCCAATTGGTGATATTTGTAAATGTAAGTGGAGGGATAGACCAACAGGATGTAGAAAGGGGAGCGTGGATTCAGCTCACAGAGAAAGACCATAGCAAGCAACTTTGTTTAGTAGGTTCATGTAAAATCTCCGGATTACTGCTATGACATAAACAGTCTTGTTCAGTTTGTCTAGTCTCCTTTTTACATGTTATAGTGTTATTTCTCTATTTTGAATGTAAACAAAATTTTGTAAAATACATGGTCAGTAGGTTAGACAAAGGTTGTTCTCAGTAGTTTTTGCATTTCTTTTAGTCTGAGTATGGGTTTTGCAACACAAAAACTCTTCAGATCAGCAATTTCCACACCTCTTGAGTATCTTCTTTTGGTGAGATACTTTTCTTTACAGTGAAACCAGGAAGCTGTTATTGAGATGGGGATAGGACAGACAATTTATTACCACCAATAGAAAGCAAATGAAGTGAAGATGCACTGTTTAGCTCACTCAAAGGAATTCTTTATTGGATGGCTCCAGTTCAATATGATTTTACAGGGCTACATCATTGGTCAGCTAATCCTTCAACAGCTCGCTGAGAGGACCATGCTTAGAAATGTAGGTTTCTGTCACTCCCTGGCAAAACTAAGGTTTTGACACCAAACAGGAGGTATGAGCCATTCTGTAGCCCATGTGGTGCACTTTATCAATAGCAATGAACACAGTAGATTTGTCAGTAGTACGTCACAACCGGGTAATTTTAGCAGCAGGCTCATACTTCAAAAAGTTACTAAAATATTTCATTTTTGATTCCTTGCCGAAGGCAGAAGGAATCTATGCGATGGTGATGTCGTGTGTGTGTGCGTGTGCGTGTGTGTGTGTATGTGACACTTCTTGTAAACACGATATCTCAAGAAGGGTAACCATGACTGATGTCATACTTGGTGTGTGGGTTGGTCATATTGAGTAGATGATCCCTATTGTTTTTAGTGGCGGTCAAAGGTCATTTGAGGTCAACGGAGGTCAAACTGGAAAAACCTTGTAAACATAATATCTCCAGAAGGGTAACTGTGACTGATGTCATACTTACTGTGTGGGTTGGTCATATGAAGTAGATGATCCCTATTGCTTTTGGTGGAGGTCAAAGGTCATTTGGGGTCACCAGAGGTCAAAATGTGAAAACCTTGTAAACACGATATCTCAAGAATGGTAACTGTGACTGATGTCATACTTGGTGTGTGAGTTGGTCATATTGAGTAGATGATCCCTATTGTTTTTAGTGGAGGTCAGAGGTCACCAGAGGTCAAAATGTGAAAACCTTGCAAACACGATATCTCAAGAAAGGTAACTGTGTCTGATATTATACGTGGTGTGTGGGTTAGACATATTGAGTAGATGATCCCTATCGTTTTTGGTGGCGGTCAAAGGTCATTTGAGGTCGACGGAGGTCAAACTGGAAAAACCTTGTAAACACAGTATCTGCAGAAGAGTAACTGTGACTGATGTCATACTTACTGTGTGGGTTGGTCATATTAAGTAGATGATCCCTATTGCTTTTGGTGGAGGTCAAAGGTCATTTGAGGTCACCAGAGGTCAAAATGTGAAAACCTTGTAAACATGATATCTCAAGAACGGTAACTGCGACTGATGCCATACTTGGTGTGTTTGTTGGTCATATTGAGTAGATGATCCCTATTGTTTTTGGTGGAGATAAAAAGGTCACTTGAGGTCACCCTGAGTCAAACTGTAAACACATTGTAAACACAGTATCTCTAGAAGGGTAAGCGTGACTGATGTTATACTTGGTGTGTGGGTTAGTCATATTGAGTAGATGACTCCTATTGTTTTTGTGGAGGTCAAAGGTCGTTTGAGGTCCCCCGAGGTGAAAATTTTCTAGCACATTATCTCCAGAAGAGTAATGTTGACTGATGTCATACTTGATGTGTAGGTTCCCCATACTGGGTAGGTGATCCCTATTGCTTTTAGTGGACGTCAAGTGTCATTTGAGGTCACCAAAATAAAGGTTATTTGGGTGAAAGGCTTATTAATGTGTTGTTTCAAGACCAGTAACTGCAGTTGATCTCATACTTGTCATGTGAATAATTCATGCTTGTTATAATATAACCATGTGGCAAGGAATCACAAAGCCTTTTGGCTTTCTGGTTGATTCCTTGCCGTAGGCAGGGGAATCTGTGCAGTCCTGATGTCGTGTGTGGGTATGTATGTGTGTGCGTATGTGTGTGTGTGTGCGTGCGTGTGTGTGTGACGCTGCTCGTAAACGCTCTACCTCAAGAAGGGTAACTCTGAGGAATTTCATTTTTTGGCATGTAGGTTGCCCATATTGAGTAGATGAACCCTATTGTTTTTGGTGGAGGTGAAAGGTCATTTGAGGTCACCAGAGGGCAAAATGTGAAAACCTTGTAAACACTCTATCTCAAGAAAGGTAACTGTGACTGATGTCCTACTTAGTGTGTGGGTTGGTCATATTGAGTAGATGATCCCTATTGTTTTTGGTCGAGGTCAAAGGTCATTTGAGGTCACCAGAGGTGAAAATGTGTGAAAATCTTGTAAACACAATATCGCCAGAAGGGTAAGTGTGACTAATGTCAAACTAAGTGTATGGATTGTTCATATTAAACAGATGATACCTATTGTTTGTGATGGAGGTCAAAGGTCATTTGAGGTCACCGGGGGTCAAACTGTAAAAACCTTGTAAACACAATATCTCCAGAACAGTAACTGTGACTGATGTCATACTTAGTGTGTGGGTTGTTCATTTTGTGCAGATGATCCGTATCGCTTTTTGTGGAGATCAAAGGTCATTTGAGGTCACCAGAGGTCAAACTGTAAAAACCTTGTAAACACAATATCTCCAGAAGAGTAACTGTGACTGATGTCATTCTCAGTGTGTGGGTCGTTCATATAACGTAGATGATTCCTTTTGTTTTTGGTTGAGGTCAAAGATCATTTGAGGTCATCAGAGGTCAAATTGTGAAAACCTTTTAAACACAGTATCTCCAGAAGGGTAACTGTGACTGATGTCATACTTAGTGTGTGGATTGAATATTTTCAGTAGAATACCCCTTTTGATTTTGGTGGAAGTCAAAGGTCATGTGCCGTCACCAAAGGTCAAACTGTGAAAACCTCGCAAACACATTATCCCCGAGAGGGTAACTGTGACTGATGTCATACTTGGTGTGTGGGTTGGTCATATTGAGTAGATGATCCCTATCATCTTTGGTGAGGGGCAAAGGTCATTTAAGGTCACCAGAGGTCACACTGTAAAAACTTGAAAACACGATATCTCCAGAAGAGTAACCATGACTGATGTAATACTTGGTGTGTGGGTTGGTAATAATGAGCAAAAGATCTCTATTGTTTTGGTTGAGGTCAAGGGTCATTTGAGGTCACCAGAGGTCGAACTGTAAAAATGTGTAAACACAGTATCTCTAGGAGTCTAACCTTGACTGATGTCTTACTTGATGTGTAGATTGTATATACTAAGTAAAAGACTTCTTTTGTTTGTGGTGGAGGTCAAAGGTCGTTTTAGGTCACCCGAGGTCAAACCTTGCTAACACATTAACTCTAGAAGGGTAATGTTGACTGATGTCATACTTGATGTGTTGGTTGGCCATACTGGGCAGGTGATCCCTATTGCTTTTGGTGGATGTCAAATGTCACGGTCATTTCAGGTCACCAAAATAAAGGTCATTTTGGGGTAAAGGCTTGTGGTGTATCAAGAAAAATAACTGCAGTTGATCTTATACTTGTCATGTGGATATTTTATGTTTGTTATAATATAACCATGTAGCAAGGAATCACAAAGCCTTTTGGCTTTCTGGTCTAAATTTTGTAAAATATTTCCCAAAAGTAAGAAAGTTGAAATGAATAAAATGTTTGCATCTTTTGAAGTCTTTTGAGTCTCCGAAGCGAAGAATTCCTTTAAGATTGACTTGCAGGGAGTCTTTTGTATCTCTGGTCTTATGTCCCAAACTTGCTTAGGTATCCTTTTCCACAGGAATTCTTTGATGCTTGTGCAATAAATTGAAGTTCTCAATTCAGATATGATCCCAGTTATGGTTTCTTTCTTCTCCCATTTAGGTCTGGTAGCCAATAGTGAAGCTCCCACCAAATGTGATGAACCCGGTTACATGTACTACGTCAACGATGGGGTCTATGGCTCATTCAACTGTCTCCTATATGACCATGCAACTGTGCTTCCACAACTGCTGGAGGTAAGTTCGTTGCTATGGCGATAATCCTTTTACCCATTCACTGAGGTCAAGCTACAGTCCCTCCCAACAGTGACTTACTGTTTTTTGATTCCTTGCCGTAGGCAGGGGAATCTATGCAGTCCTGATGTCGTGTGTGTGTGTGTATGTATGTGTGTGTGTGTGTGACGGTTGCTCGTAAACACTCTATCTCAAGAAGGGTAACTCTGAGTAATTTCATTTTTGGCATTTAGGTTGCCCATATTGAGTAGATGATCCGTATTGTTTTTGGTGTCCAAATCTTGCATATTAATGAGGTTATGGGGTAAAACATAAAATATTTTAAAACTGCCATAGTTCCTTATTTGTGGGTCAGATTGGTTTTAAACTTGATAAGGTTGTCTATTATTAACAGGTTCACGACCCTGTGAAATTTAATGCTTATCAGTAGAGAGGAAGGGATAATTTTTCACTATAAAACAATAATAATAGCCTAAACACCATTATTGTGGTTATTATAAACTACGGTACAAATACGTATGGGGCTACATTGTGCAATTTCAGTTTTCGATTCTGTCCCACACAGTTAACTCAGTGGGATTGCTCCCTACAGTACTGCATTTGTAACTTAGTGAGTAACTTCTAGTGTGAGGGGCCTCGATGATAAGTTGTCCAGAGAGATAGTCTTGGTATGGGGGTCATGGGGTCAGATGGACCCCATGCATTGGAATGTTAATGGGTGTATAAAAAAATGAAGAAAATAAAAAAAACATCTGTTCTGTCACTTATTTGGATAATATCAATATCCAGAGGAACAGCTGGTAGCAGAACAAGGTTTCTTAACAATCAAATTGGAGTGCTTTCAATCATATTTCACAATGTCGGAAAGGATGGGGGAAGCAAAAATTTGAGGAGGAATCATAACTTAGGGTCAACTTACGAGGACTTTGAGTGTGTTAAAAGCTACTTGTAAAAAGGAAGAAATTATCGCAGAGTCGATAAAGGAAAATTTGCAAAAGGCAGAGCGCCAGTTTGAGGCAATGGAAGAGGTTCATGCTGATCTGACTGGGTTGTTGTGTGATGAAGCATTTGAGCAAGCAGAAAGCTGGATGTCGGAATGTCAAAAGCATTAAACTGAGGAGAGGGAGGAAGCATTGAAAAAGTTGAAGGAGGAAATTGAGTTTCAAATTAGCGTTGGAATTACCTAAGGCAGAAATTCCACCATACGATGGAGACCCAAGAACATTCTGGTCCTTTATGAAGAATTTTGAGGTAAATATGGCAGACAAGCTGAGTTCAGATGAGGTAAGGTTGAGTTATTTGATTCAACTAACAACAGGCAAGACTAGAAGCAGCATTGGTTACTGTGTGTTTCTTGGAGCTCAGAGATAATGTTGACTGATGTCATACGGTACTCATACTGTACTTGATGTGTGGGTTGTATGGCCTGGGTAGGTGATCCCTATTGCTTTTGGTGGACGTCAAATGTCGCTGTAATTTTAGGTCACCAAAATAAAGCTCATTTTGGGTTAAAGGCTTGTGGTGTATCAAGAAAAATAACTGCAGTTGATCTTATACTTGTCATGTGAATAATTCATGTTTGTTGTAATAGAACCATGTAGCAAGGAATCACAAAGCCTTTTGGCTTTCTGGTTTTCATTCCTAAGATCCTTCGTGTGTGCTGATATGATTGCACCACACCCAAATAACCCAATCCCGTATGGGGTGTAATTTAGGCCAATAAGCCATGACCGTTCTTCCTATGTTATCATCAGTCTTACAATCATTTGAGTTACTGGTTCGTATATCCTTGTGAATTAGCAAGATTCCAATGCCAACACATTTAATTGGAATCTATAACTTCACCCAGTCTAATTTTTCTTATGTCAACAGAAGCGAGATGCTGAGGAACCAAGGTTCTCCTCCAGTATCTGGGGGCCATCTTGCGATGGTCTGGACAGAATCATAGAAAACACCCTGCTACCTGTCCTGGATGTTGGGGAGTGGATCGTCTTTAGTGGTATGTTCACTGTAATACATACATAGTCTCAAAAATTCTTACAAACCAAACTGTTTAGATAGTATCCCAGTGATGATGTTGGCCAGTCAAAATCATCATCTTGACTTTCAATAATATTCTACTGTCGAAAGAAACGTCACTTTCACCCTCGAGAATTTGCATGCATCTTACTTTTTTGGACCCCTCTCAGAGTTTGCAAAACGTCAGGTCAATATGCATTTCTCTACTGTGGTACCAGTGAGAAGTAAATTTTTTCCCTGTCTCATAACTGGTATCAATACTAGTACCGCTTTCTTCCTTTGTGCACACAGGCGTTTCTGAAATGTTAACGTAGGAAAGTAGTCATAAATTGATCCCCTCAAATGTGTATCCAAAATCACCCGTCCACATTTAAACTTTAGCATAAATTGAAGTAAAATTATTCATGTCTTATTCATATGCCTGCTCAATATTTTGTAATAAGAAAGGAAATGTTAAATTGTTTCCACAAGATCCTGTTCTGCCTATCCTACACTCAGTATCAATTGGAAAAAATATAAGCTTAGGCCTGCAAATACAAACTGTCTGCAATGTGACTGTGGATTGTGTAAGATGCTTACATTTCTACAATTACTGTAAATGTTGACTCATGAAAGCTGTGGAATCCTAAGCAACAAATTTTAGGAAAATATTGATGTACAGCATGTAGGAAGCTGTTTTAGTTAAAAGTTAACAATCTCCAAGTGTTTTTCCTATTGTTATACTTAACCGTAGGCAGCTAGGCAGTCTTAACGTTACTGTGCTCGGTAAATTAGCTACAGAAGAGTGTCTTAATTAGACCTCAAAACCTTGATACAGAGTAATCCTAACAACCAGAAAGAAACAAAAAACTTACTGCTCTACATAAATATATATACTGCCTTTTTGTGATTGTGAATTAATTTAGTAAAATTCTGGCACAATTCATAGGCTTGTAATAAAGGCAGGCCCTATTCAATCTTATCTGTTACCTTTCACTGAAACTAACGTAGCTTAAAGTCATAGAAATAAATACACCAGAATGACAAAAGGCCAGGAGCAACAAGTGAACAACACATTGGATGCATATGTATGGAAAGGAGCAGAACTGTTTTTGCCTTTAATACAGAGTGCAAGGACGCCGCCAATTATCTTTGGCCAGTGGCGGTGCTACGGGGGGCATGAGGGGGCGTTTGCCCCCCAGATTTTTTCCTTGCCCCCCAGTTGCTCTTACCCTTCCTAATCAGATCTTGTACTCATCCAAAATTGATTTAATCACAAAACTATGTATTGGCATTGGACTGAATAAGAACAGCTTCTGGGGAACCATGATTGATAAATGACTAATTTATGTTACACAGGCTGCCAGTTTAATATCATGCCCATAGCCACTTCAGCAGTAGGCCAGCCTGGTCAGACCAATTTTCTGTGGAATGTTTACCGTCCAGCATAAGGGAAGGGCGGGTAGGTGGTTGTTTTCCAAAATATAGGAATGTCGTTGTTTTCCTAAATATAGGAATGGAATGGAAGTGTATGTAGCCTATGTGTGTGTGTGGGTGTGTGTATGTACTCGGTGGCACCGCGTAAGTGTGAAATAGTACCCCCAAAGAAAAAAGTTGGGAACCTTGGAGTACGGTCAACGGAAAAAATGAATAATATAAAAATAAATAATATACCTCTCTTGGGACTTAATTTTCCACCCAGAGATATGCTTAAACCTCAGAGCTTCCGGGGCTTCGCCCCCTGGACCCCAACCGGGGCTTTGCCCCTGGACCCCACCCACAAGGCCTCGCGCTTCGTGCTCGGTTTCGCGCTATCCCCAACATTTTCTTCTGCCCTCAGTTTGCCCCCCCAAGTCTGACATTCTGGCGCCGCTACTGTCTTTGGCTGTATCAGTGTGTGAATAGCTAGTTTTTAGTTTACCTGTTTCTATATGATATTTCTTTGAATATCAAGCACTTGACCAAATTAATTCTAGAATGTTCATGCCAAAAAAGCATTTTGTTGGACGCATACCAGGAATCTTGATTGAAGTTTTTAAAATTGTTAAGGGTCTGGAAAATGTTAAGCAGGCTACTTTTTTTAAATTGTCGGATGTTAGTAAAACGCGGTCATCAGCTAAGTTCCAGAAGCACCACTGTAGACTAGACATTAGGAAGTATTTTTTCAGTCAGCGGGTTATTACTGAATGGAACAATCTGCCACGGGAGGCTGTCACTGCCACAACAGTCAACGGATTTAAAACCTTCGTCGATCCTATTTTCCAGAAAAGAAGGGGGCTCTACATAAGCCAGATATGGCTGTCTGCCCCAGTTCTCACGACCCCATCGACATTTGATGCCGGTGGGCTCCGGTAAATCTGGATCTGTCTGACACATGCAATATTACCAGGAATAGGTGTTTTGGATTTTAGTAAGCCCTGAAGCACATGTTACCTCCTGTGTGTTTGTGCATGTGTGTGTGAACAGCTAGCTTATGATGCGGAGGTACCGTAGTTTGTGAGGACATCTGCTAGTTCATCGAAAATAGTTCACCTGACTAAATTTCTCGACTTGGCAGGAAAACATTTGATGGATGCATACCATTGATCTTTCTGATACATGTAATATTACCAGCAACAGATGCTTTGCATTTTAGAAAGTATTTTAGAAAGCCTGAAGTACATGTTATATCCTGTAGACAGATGTTTACATCCAGTCTTGAAGCTTCACGTACAAAAAAGCCTAATGTGCAGATTTTTTAGCTGATGTTTTTCTGTTGAACTCAGAGAACGGTTGTAGGCAACAACAAAACAGCATTTTCTTTTAGGATTTTTCACTTCTTGTTCAAATCCGAGATTGGAAATGTGAGCATTAAGAGCACATTTCAAGGATAATAATTGTTAAATGCTTTTGAAATGGAACCTGTTCCGATAAATTAAATTGATACCAGACAGATTTGTAAAAGTAAGGGGTAGTTCTGGTAGTAGTTGGTGATTTAATTTGGTATCGAGTAGAACCGGTTCCCAAATGTAATGCCACTGACTTAGTAGGATACTGTCAATAGGTCTGCATTGATTTAGGGGCTCAGTATACCTGTTTCTCCCTCATGTTCCTTATTTACAACCTGAAATATAAATGCCTGTAGCAGACATTGATTTCAGACTGAGAATATTTATCTTTCAGATATGGGAGCATACACTATAAGTGCTGGTTCCGAGTTCAACGGATTCAAGAAACCTCACTGTTTCTATGTGTGCCGAGAATCCATGAAGTATGTATAATGCACACTTAAGCTCAGTATGATGAAGCAAGCTTTGTCAGATGAAAAGTTCTCATCATGAGAAGAATAAGACCCCTACAATTTTGAGCAGCTTGATTCTGTAGGTGTATGGCACATGAATGATAATGAGGAGCAGGAAAGGGAGGCGAATGAGGAGGATAGCGAGGACAATGAGGAGGATATGGAGGGGAATGACGAGAATAGGGAGTCGGATGAGGAGGATACGGTGGGGAATGAGGATACGGAGGCGAATGAGGAGAATAGGGAGTCGGATGAGGAGGATACGGTGGGGAATGAGGATACGGAGGCGAATGAGGAGGATAGGGAGGCGAATGAGGATACGGAGGGGAATGAGGAGGATACAGAAGGGAATGAGGAGGATACAGAGGGGAATGAGGAGGATAGGGAGGAGGATAGGGAGGCGAATGAGGATACGGAGGGGAATGAGGAGGATAGGGAGGAGGATAGGGAAGGAACGAGGAGGATACAGAGGGGAACGAGGAGGATACAGAGGGGAATGAGGAGGATAGGGAGGAGGATAGGGAGGCGAATGAGGAGGATAGGGAGGCGAATGAGGATACAGAGGGGAATGAGGATACAGAGGGGAATGAGGATAGGGAGACGAATGAGGATAGGGAGGCGAATGAGGAGGATAGGGAGATGAATTTTGTGCAGTTTCAAATGCTGGAAGTATGAAAACAGTAAACATTTTGGCCATCACTTTTCTCTCACGACAGAATGCTTTATTTAAATTCAGTTTTTGTCTGTAATTGTATTTTTCGCTTCGTTCACATAGGACTACCCATCTTCTTTTGTCTCGTATGATACATCTGTAGTTATACAGTGACTATATGTCTGTAAACAGGATGGTACAGTCTATTAGCTGTCTCCCCCAAGACCCTTTAACTTTGCCTTGTGCTACCTATCTGGTCCTTTTCTCTTGACCATTCTCAATACCAGAATATAGTAGAAAGATCAATTTTGTAATTTTGACCAAAGATATAGTCATGAATTCTTAGAGAAATGTGCATTTGGTTCTTTTTAATGACTTCATTTTTTTAATACAATTACAATTCTCCTGACAGTTACATTTTGTTTGTCTTGTTACTCCAGATCTGAACTTTTAAAAGCCCCGCCAGTGAAAGCCGGAAAATCTTTAGTTTCTCCTGTCGTCACAGACCAAGGTCCTCTGTATCCTGTTGACAATAAGACCCTCAAGTCCAAGCAGCAGTTTCACTTGAAGACACCTCACCCCTTGAGAATTTTTCAAAATTAATCCTATGCTACAGTAAACATGTAAATTTCTGATTTGTGAATTCACCTATGATAGTAAAATGCATGTAAAGAACTCTGGTTTCTAGAACCTGATTGCACCTTTCCCATTTCTTTGTATTTTTTTTTTCTTCCTACCCTTTTCCCCTATTCTTTCTTGCTTCCTGTTCCTGATGATACAAATGTTTTGCAATTTTTCCATGAATCCACCCAACCAAAGATTAGTTTAGGAGAAAATGAAATTTGAAAGTAACTGATATTAAGCAACTATATTTGAATTTATTACACTTCTTTTTTGTATATTTATCTTTAGTTCCACGTGATATATAGAGCCAACATTGCTTAGCAACATGTTGATATAGATGCAACATCCGGAAGCAACATGTTAGCATATGAAGGTTGTGCTGACTACTGAATTCATTGCTCTGAATGATTTTGTTTTGTCATGAGCGATATTAGCTCACTTTTCCGTTGCTTGCTTTTTTTTTTTTGTTGGAATTTTGTGGGTACACTTTTTAAAAGAATGTTCAAATGTGTTCCAAGATTTGAATTCCAAGCAATGTAACTTTTTTTTTTTCCTTTGAATTAATATTATCTGTTAGTTTGGAATTGTAAAGGTTGCAAAGTAAAATTGAAAAAAAAAATTTAATGAAATGATTGTTGTTAACAGTGTGTCCAGATTACTCTACCTGATCGTTCCCTGGGAGTTCTAAATCTCATTTGCCAGTGTTTCACCATCTTTTGACATTTCTCATGTGGAATATTTCTGTCAAAACTTTGCTTCAAAGAATGTGCTACTCAAGGATGACCCTGCCTCTGATCAAACTGAATTCTCTTTGGCCGTGTTTTGAAACTTTCAAAGGGCTGTTGATAAAGGGGGATAATTTTGAATTTAAAAGAGCAAAATGACTTTTGAGAAGTTTACCCCTTGGACAAGCGGACCATTATGTTTATCCCTCAAGAAAGAGTATCATATGAATGTCATAAGCAAGAGTATCATATGGTTTGTCATAAGCAAGAGTATCATATGGTTTGTCATAAGCAAGAGTATCATATGGTTTGCCATAAGCAAGAGTATCATATGGTTTGCCATGAGCAAGAATATCATAGGGTCCATGTCAAATTAAGTACCATATTGTTTGTCTGTAACAAGAGTATCATATAGTTCATTACACAAGCCAAAGTATCCTACAAGCAAAAATATCATATGGGTTATGTCATGAGCAAGAGTATCATATGGTTTATAAGCAAGAGTATCATATGGTTCATGTCAAATTAGAGTACCATATTGTTTGTCTTTACCAAGAATATCATGTAGTTCATCACATAAGTCAAAGTATTCCTACCAGCAAGAGTCCTATGGTTTATGTCATAAGGAAGAGTATGGTATGGTTTATACGACAAGGTTTATGTCATACTTAAGAGTATCATTGGTTTATCTAATAGGCATTAATGCATTCATCAAAAGTTTATGCTGCAGCTCTCCAGGGTTTCAAGATTTATTTCATTTTTGAAAAAAAAAAGTTGTTCTTCATATGTTCATGTCACCTTTATCAGCATCGATTAAATCGTACGGAATGAATTGTTCCAGTTTTGTTCAAAGTTCTTAACTGACCTTATTTCATGGCATTACTAAGTCTACTTGTCGTCAAAGTAAGTTTGGAGCTTGACAATCTTTTGGAGTTGGAGAACAAACTGTTTCTTGTTATTGAAAGCAGCATTACAGTTTTTGAAAAGGTTTTTTTTGTGGTCTTCCACCCTTTGCATTTTTACCGTAGATAGCTCCAGATTACCATATCAATGAGTTAATATCTTACTCTTTCAATATAGGTAGAATTAACTACCACAATTCAGATATAGTGTAATTATTTCTGCATACCTCATCCTTCTGTAATTATTTCATTCAGAGAATTGATTTTAGCTTTACCCTCCATTTTGTGACACATTTTCGCATTATTTTCCATAGTCATTTGCATTTTCCTTGATTTTTTTCACTTATTTTGGTGTAGATGTGATACACATTGGTTAGCTTTAGAATTTTCGAGTAATTACATCATCTCGTAAAATTAAGACCATCGGAATGTCACAATTTGGAAAGGTATGTGAGTGAGTTGACTGATGTAACTGGTTGATGTGTTAATTATCCATCCTTGTTGATAGTATTGATGGTTATTCCATTCTGATCTCAGTGACGCAATCATTTAATTAGAGAATCTCTCTTTCAACTCTTTGGATCAAGCAGTAGCAATCCCCTTGAAATATTTTGTACTCATGTCTACAAGCTAAATTCTGATGGGTATCTTTCCAACATCTTTTAGTAGGTAGCATAAACAGTTCATGAACAAGTATGAATTAAGATATAACAGCCTAAAGTCAGGAAAGAATGTTATCTGCTATTACAAGCATAACAACTTTCATTAGCCTTAGTAATGAAACCAAGGAGGACCCTTAAATGCAGCTGATACTCTTAGAGCACAAAAAAAACCCCTCAAAGTTGTTTTTGTCCTTGGTTGTATGTGGATATTTTATCTACAGACACAGCCCTTAGTGTGGGGAAAGGAGAGGAGGGAAGTTGTGTTCCAATGTGTCCATATTTTTATCTTTCCATTTGTTTTGCCGTTGTTTTGGACATAATTTTGTCTTCACTTACTATGCTGATTGTCTGTATTCATTGCCATTACACGTAAAATCTTTAGCTAGTACTAATGGGAAAAAAAAGTAATATATAAATTTGAACATATTTAATTCTCAATGTATGTTTTCCACCTATTTAGGGGCGGTGTATGGTTACTTCGTGAGCAAGAAGTGTTGATATTCTTCAATATATGATAACTACTACATTGTTTTCAGTCATGGTTTGACATGATGTTTAAAACCATGTATATACAGTAATAATAGTCCCTACTATTGTGATGTTATTGGCAGTAACACCACATATATTCAATTGGTCATACCATGTTGGTTTTATGGCCAGTGATAGTCATATTTGTATAGAAAGGGTCCATACCACTTGATGTCTTGGACAATAAGAGCATATATGTACAGTAGTCAGACTGTAACTTTTGTTTACGCTGTTTATCGTTCTGCCCATGTAGTAATGACCTTCATCAAACATACATGTATTAGTCACCTGTTCAAAGTCTTTACTCAGCAAAACAATACTGCGACACATTATTGGAAAGGTTAATATGTACATATTTAGTATTTAAGTTCCTCTGTTGGATATTTTGACCTCTCTTTGGTTACACCCTTCAAGGAGAAGTGTCCTAGTAATCGCAAACCCCTTCTCAGAGAGAAACTGTTGAGATGAGGCATTGGGTTAAAGTGCATAGCAACTCACCTGCTAATTTTGATCAGTGAAGGTGGTCTTATTAAAGTTTTTTTGTTTTTTGAAGCAGCTGAAAATGCTTGAAGGGCGTCACAAGGATGTGTCCAGAGAGATGGAGTTTTTTTTTTTTTTTTGAATACTTCATTCTGGGAGCAACCATCTTAACATAGGAATGGAATGTTGAATCAGAGTATGTCTACTTAAGTTGAATCCTTCACAGGTGCACCTTACATAAGCACCACCAGTAGTTACCTATTAAATATGATTCATTCTCCATCCTCTCCCAGCCCTTCCCCGCTGCATCCTCATCCCATTCCCACCCACATTGATATCTTTTGCAGCCATTATCTGTTTGATTTGTAACAGTGTGAAGTCTTCCCCTGGTTGCTGTGTATATACATTAATTTTTTCTTTGAATGTGATAATATTTATTTTATTTTATAAAATATCTTGGCATTGACGAAGGTCACTTCACTATTCGTACGTTGCACATACATGTACTACATATTTCACTTAAAGATATTTTTCCACAGGTTGTACTGCCTATCAATCATTTATGTGCTGGTCACTTCTCTCTACCTGTTAAAGTGTCTGGACCGGCTTGAAATTTATCAAGAAAGCTTTTGAAACCAATCTAGAATAAAAGAAAAACACTATTTGAACATAAATCTGCTTATATATTAATAGTATGCATAATAGAACAGCAGAACAAGGAATGTTTGAGTTTTAATACCTTTGGTTGGTAAGTGACATATCACTTAGTGTCAGACCAACTCTAACAATTGCTCCCGGGATCTAGTAGTTTCATTAACAAAACAAAATGGGCCCTATGAGGACAACTTGACAACTAAACTCCTAGCCCATTGGCAGTTTGGGCCACCTGACCATTGAAAGACGGCGTGAACCCAGATCCAAAATTTGGTGCAAACCGCTATTATCAGGATTGATCTTTTTTCTTTTTATAACATACTGGACCACTGTATTTCATGTTGTTGCTTTTAATGATGAAATCTAAAATGTGATTATTTGTTTAAGTTACACATGTCAAGATTCATTGAAAAGTTCAATTGGATTGAAAAGTCTAAAAAAAAAGGTTGATTGTTTATAATTGATCCATCCTGTCATTCCTTGCCTCTTTTTGCTCCTACCCTGTCGCACGGTAATGTTTCCTTCATCATTTTGCAACGCTTTGGAAGATAATTATCCTGAGATCAAGGTTTCCACAAATCCATCGACGATTTTCCGAAACATATTTTAAAATTTCCAGGAATCCGGATTTTATTTCCCAAGGTAAAGACGACCTAATTGAGGAATGAGAAAAAGTTCATTTCCCGAAATTTACCGTTTTTCCTTGAAAGTGGAACCACTGCATTGAGTAGACAGGAACATTAAAATCATAATACCAGCATAATATGAAAACAGAAGACAACAGACATGGTTCTAATTAGAATACTGTCCATAATACAATCAGTATTTCTTCCACAAATCCGTGTTCTTTTGGTCAAGCTACAAGTAAATATGCCTCGTTTTTTTTTTTTTTCGTTATTTTGCTTTTGTGGACATTACCAGATCAGCTTCAATAAAAATGATGGATTGAAGTAAACTCATTATTGTATGTATTCACTGTCTTTCTGTTAATACCTGGTAGAAGTGACAAAACCAGTGTAATTGTGTGACTTTGTTGCATGATAATTGTGATATGCAATCATTGAGAGGCCAGTGAACAACTCTGGTGATACAAAAACTGTCTGAAAGTAAACTTTGTGGTTAACCCAATATATCTGAATGCAGAGGCAGAAGGGGGAGGGGGGGGGGGCTGATAATAATTTCATGATTGAACGATTTATGCAAAATCTCGAATTATTAATTCACACTTTGATCTACCATACATTGCTATAAATTGATCGATTCATTACTTGTCGTGTTAACTTGGTAAATATATGGGTGACTGTCACTGATAGAAATTGTAAGAATAAAAATCAGAACATAATTATAGACCACTACCTAGCGGAATCTTTAGAAAATTTGTGTGTAGCTTGAGCCTCGCCCAACCCTTCCAGGGACAGATGCATCCTCTCTGCCACTCCACGTTTGATAGTTACACAGGATATGTTGCAGAATGTAATCATGTGCTGTAATAGCATATGCTATAATTGTAGGTTGATACTCTCAGTAGAGGATAGGTTTTTAGGAGAATATGCAAATGGTAGTTGGGCATTTAGAGGGATAGACATTTAGGAGGATATGCAGATGGGTAGTTACGATTAAGGTAGGTAAGATGATAGACGTAGCCATTTAAGAGAATAGATGGTAAAGAGGAGACTAAGCTTCCTCTAATCCGCCATAAACATGATGCATTGTATTAAGTGACTGTATCAGGCTATTAAATGAATCTATTCCTCAGGACGCACCCTAAAAACATTTTTACTTTTAAATCATGGACGCAACATCGTGTGAACCGCTAAATAAAGTCACGGTCTTTTACAGTGTATTCCAGCGTATGTATATATGCACGGAAGTTGAACTCCCGGAAGAGTAGGAAATCGAGGTTTCTGTGCCAATCACTACCAGTACCCACCATTTACTATCTTCAACTGACAAGCGTATCAAAACCAAAAGAACATCAATCCGGGTACGCTGATGAAACATAACTTTTTTTTTTCAATTTTCGCTCTTCATCTTTTGATTTGATGTTATACTGGAATACCTCATTTTTGAGTGACTATTTTAGTGTACTCTGTGATCTATTTTAGACAATTCCTGACTCTTGACAACCCTACAGCCTGCCAAACACACGGCACGTTCACCATTGATGACGGCATTTGGTTACTGAAAAGACATACATACATATGAAATTATAAATAACTGCTATCAAACCTACATAACCGAGAGAGTTTTCATAAGATAATGAAACAAAGAACTAGTCAGTCACTTCTGGTTATTCTGCTTTATTGTTTTTTATATAGAGCGATAGCAATGCACGGTCAAATTTAGTTGTTTCACTGCATTAGCAAGAAATTAACTACAAGCGTAATAAAAGGAATTATGATATGGTTGGAGGGGACGCTTGGTTTGGATAAATCTCTCTTACGATTTGTTATATCCTTACCTTGAAATGAGCAAATATTAAAGATTTAGATCAAATACGACAATTTAGTATGATTTATGAAATGCGTATGTGATATCTCGTGAGATAGGGAGGACAATACCCTGGCTAGAGCTACTGAGGGCCATGTTGGAGCTAGTATCCATGCAAAGACGTTTGGCCTTTGTGCATGCGCAGAAAATTATATTGAATAGCTTTGAAAGCACTCTAAAAAATATTGAGACTCTGGTTTATTCTTTATTATTACAGACAGTATATACTTTATTTCACTTAGTTTACAATGACTATTTTACGTGGCTGGCCAACTCGTCTGAAATAGCAGCAGACACCACGCATGGGTGGAGTGCTAGTAGATGGTATCGTAACGAAACGGCTTGCCTATTGACTTTGGTGGCGGTGGCGCTATATAAATTTAATGCCTTACAAACTCTGTAAAACATAACGTCACTCGTATTTAAAAATGCTTCCTTTTAGAAACACTGATATTTTTCTTTCAAGTCACAGTATTTTAACGTTCAGAAAGGCGACTTTTCGATCCTTGTTGATTTCTCTGTTGCTTTTCTTTGTAAGTAAATGAGTACATAAAACGTTAAAGTTATAATCTACCGAGATTGACTGGTGACGCAATAGACGGACAATGGCTGCCCGTTGCACTTCCTGTTAGTCGGATTATCGAGTGTCCATACTGAGCCTAGTTCATGTTGTCACCGGTGTGTTTAGAGAAATAG
Source organism: Stichopus chloronotus (assembly GCA_021234535.1). Classification (NCBI taxonomy): domain Eukaryota; kingdom Metazoa; phylum Echinodermata; class Holothuroidea; order Aspidochirotida; family Stichopodidae; genus Stichopus; species Stichopus chloronotus. The sequence continues at coordinate 26,917,884 of CM037831.1, forward strand.
TTACACTGAATGCATTTAGTCGTTTTCTGAAAATTGTCCATTGTTTTATTGAGATGAGTGCTTGTGTTTTCTAGGATGACTGGTGAATGACTGGCCTCAGTACGTCCATAGCTAAACCTATCTCAGTGTCATCACTTGAACCAAATATGACGCACCCTGTACATTGCAAAGGTCAACGTCTGTACCCTGGTGACGACCCCCACAATCATTGATTGGTGATTACTGATAATTTGTTGGTGATATATGTATTGAGGTTAAGTAACTATGGTCGATTAAGTTAAGTTTCACTAACTACATGCAATGAGTATATACAATACTTTTAAGCATACTATGCGCACTTTAATCGTAATTGGTTCTTTTCAAGCTTCGACATTTGCCAAAAGGGTTAATTAATAAAGAAAGAAAGAAAAGTATTGCCTATCAAATTAATAAAGTGAGAATGCCATGTTATTATATTAGCAAAACTTGACTTTTGACGAAGGCTGCAGGAGAGGCCGATGAGGTGAACATTTAGTTGTATACATTCTCTCAAACTGATGAGTCACGTGGTGTGATCATGTAACACTTATAAAATAAATACTTTGTAACATTACAGATAAATTATCTTAGGATGGTGTTTTCATAATATTAGAGCTTAAAATAGCCGGCGATAAAATATTTACAACTGTAATATTCCTCTGTCCGATCTTGAACGTTTTTTTTATTCCATTGGTCTAATTTTCATTTCGAATTTCTTGATCTTGTTTGCATCCAAAGGAACACCGTACCAGACGCCGGGAGTACCAGAGGCATCGAAATCACCGTTCAGGTTTATTCTTGCGCAGTCAGAACCGAACCACCAGGCACCGCCGTATCTACTAGCGCAGCTGTCGATGTCGTTCCTGTCGTAAGTCCTGAATGGCTGGCCGACCAGTTCCGTCAAGACGTCAGGATCTTCTGTAAACGGTAAGTCAAAGAGAATTTCCATTTTTAATTTTCGATTTTCAACAATAGAAGAAAAGGTGAAACAATTGTTGAACCTATCAAAATTTAGCCTATGAGAGCGTATCTGTAACGTATGTCCTAAATTTGAGTTAAGCTACAACGTAACAAAAGAAAAACGAAAATAACTTATTTCTATTTTGAATGAGGGACTGAGATTAAATTATTCTCATGTTCTTTGTCAGAGCCACGATCAGCAGTCGCAGAGCTACCACTGTTGATTATCAAAGGATGGAGTGACGCACCCTTTGTACTAACTTAGGACGCTGCTACTATGTTCTGGTGCCATGAAACTGAGCAAGTTTGAACAAATGGACATCCCTGGAAACAAATGAGATAATATTCACAGATCTGCGGCCACCTTGTCCTCATTTTTTAACAAAAGACAACAGACTAACACGAAAAACTGTACTCGACGATGATATGAATTGTTTTCATGTTTAAGGTGCAAGCAGTTCTCATGGGCGTAGCTGTAGGGTGTGTGTGTGTGGGGAGGGGACCCCGCTGCCCCTATAGCTACACCCCTTCTGTTTTACCCGAACTGTGTATTGTTTACTCCACCGCCATTGTCTTGTCATGTAAGTCGGCGTTTAATGGTCGGTCCATTCATATTTACAATAAATATAAATGAGTTACAGTAAGCTTGGAGGGGGGAGGAGGAGGATATGTGGAAATGTTTTAAAATGAAGTGCAATTATAATAAATAACGAAAGCCAATCACTTACGAGAAGCCTGTACGGTTGCCATAGTGACGACCAACTGAAAGAAGAAGGTGAAAAACGATCAGATTGATTGATAGATAACATTGATTAAAATGATCACATATGGAGCACTTGTTGTTCATGATCAACGATGACGTAATGACAAATGACGATGACGTAATGATGGCGTAATGTAGCGGCCTATTAAGTACAAGTAAGGTAAAGATACAACAATTGAAGAGGGAAAGGGTGGGGTTGGGATGGGGGAGGGTCTAAGGATACATGTCCTCCTTTTGCATGCAGTAAGAGCACATGCAGTTTGGCTAAGGCTTCTTCCGGTCAGTCTCCAAATAAATTTTTGCAAAATGAGTCAATCTTCATTCTCAATGTTGTAATTAAGCTTCATTGTCAAATTAATGAGAAGTTATTTGAGGAAAGTTGAATTTCGAAATGAAATTGAAATTTCCATTGTTTTGTAAATTAATATGAAGTATATTCGAACCAACTTCTAATCTCAAAGAAATATCTATTCCACTGGTTACATGGGAAAGGACTGGATGGAGTATGCACATGTCCCGGTATCATACAAATAGTGTTATAATAATAAATGTAGATACCCAAGAATAGCGTTAAATGATTGTATTGTGAGAAATGTTAACTATCCACAAAGAAAGTCTTCTTTAGGGCTTTATTGCAGAAATGTGTAAGCACGGAAGTGACGTAAATGAATTCTAGGGGAGGGGAGGGGGGTTATTTGGGGGGTGTAAGATGCTAGGCAATCTTTTTGTTTAAAACAAACTGTTATACTGTAGTAAATACAGACAAATAGCGCCGCCTGTGGTAGGACGTTATTACGATATAGGTGCAAATATTGTGGATAGTACGTCATTGAGACATGTCATTTGAAATACAGTATTGGCTGAATGCCCTACATTGTTATGTGCTCGTGCTAAAGCTTTGTTGCTATGTAGTTTATACGCGACGGAGTTACAGTGCAACCTAACACACTACATTCATATACGACAACTAAAACAAAACTTCCTGGTTTGTATCGTTTAAAACGAAACATGTTCAATATCAGTAGATATGTAGCAATTACTATAGTGATGTCACATCAAGGTGTATGAGCACAATCTTCCCTTCCCCTCATTTTCTCACCCTCTCCCTCCCCTCTCACATATCTCTCCCTTCCCCACCCACCCCACCCCCTTCTTACCTTAACAGTTTTAATCCCAGAAGTGCACATCATATCTATGAAAATTATTAAGGTTTTCGAACTGCAGTAACAGGGTATGGTAAAAATGAACTTTGACCCCATTTGACCTCCTACATCTAGGGCTGATTTTAGTTAAATCAACAGGCTCAAGATTTTATCATTCCCTCGTAGAGACTAGGCTAAACGTTCCCCCTCCTCCGCTCTCCCTTCTCTCGACCAGTTGGGAACAAGCTCAATTCTTGATTCACATTGTAGTCAAACCAGCTTTTCAATTAGCAACTCATGGGCACTTGAAACAACCGTTTCGTTACAATTCCACTTTTAAACAATATGAAAGTTTTGTTTTGTAACAATGTTTGGTCTGAAATTAAATTTAAATTAATGACAAATTGATCAATAATATTTCTTTTAATTCAACAAACAGAAAACAAAGCAATTTTCTCTAGGTTGCACCAGTATTGCAATGTGACTGAGTTGCTTTTGTCGACGCAAGTTGGTAATAATCAACGATACCATCACAACTAAAATTGTCAAAATTGATGAAAACCAAAACTTAGAAAACCGTTTACATCAAATGTGACAAAAATGACTCCCACTGAAAATGTAAAGAATACATCGTCAGATTTTGTTGATTTTGAATTACCCAATTGGCTTTGCTGACGTAACGTTACATCAATACTTTCTTTACTTTCATGCATAATGACTATACCTCCTCTTCTGACGGTAACCTGGCCTAAGTGATTATTTCAGCATTTTTTCTGCATGCTTAGCGTACTCATAAAGGGCATATTTTCATCCCAAGTACAATCTAAATTTGAATATGTCTCCCTTTACACATGCAGTTGTTGAACGCCAAAATGGAGGACATTCGTGTCTGATTCATTGTAAAGTGCGTCATAGACAACCTATACCTTGACAGTCGATAATGTTTGGCTAAAATTCCCGTAAATATTTACGAAAGCGCAGATTAAAGATTTATGTTGACTGTAGGGGTACTAGAGCAATACATGTCCATTCCTTACGATCTCTGAGTCCGAACTAACAAATTTAAAAGAAGTTACTTACAAACAAAGCCATCGTTACTAGAAGAATCTGGTTTAAAACTGATTGCTTCATGGTGTCTCCTGTAAGGTTGTCGTTCTTGGCTCAGTCGAAACCTTGATGAAGATCCTCTTTCTTTGTGAATGAGGAAGCACTCCTGTCGAAAGGCTAAGATTCAGGCTAAGTTCCCCTCAACACGTTCGTGTATCGGATAGGCTGCTTACCTTGCCACGTGTAAATCGATAACTAAGCCGATAAGTTCATACGGCAGCCTGTGAGGAATTCTAATTCACTTGAATGTTGTAAAATCTTAAGAGTCGATTAGGCCAAACCGTCGAAGGTTTAGTGAGTGGAGTTGTTGGTAAAATTTTACAAATGGAGAGTTTCAAGTTTGAAACTTTTTTATGGGTTTAATACCATGATAAATGTTCCATTTTATTTGCATCATGTGACGGTACAGGCATCGGTACAAAACATAAAATTTCATCAGCTTACGGGGTTTGTTATTGTACAAGACAAACGGAACTCTGTGACTTGCGAAGTTTCCTGTCGAAGGCAAATCTGATTCTTTAAAAACAATTTTGGCTTCTATTATGACAAGGAAGTTACATGAAAGCATCAACATGAGCTAACTAGTCGCATATACGTAAATCTTAAAGTATAAAATCGTACGTGGTAAATTGAAGACAAGGGGTATGTAAGAAGTTAATTTAGATGTAATTGACAAGTCAATGATGGGATATTACACCTCGAAAGTGATGATTCGCAGAATTTTCAAAGTAGTAAGAAATTTACTACATCATAAAAAAGACAGTGCATTTAACGGTCGAGCTGTACATTTCAAAAGAAAATCACATTCTGTAATGATTTCTGAGATGCTTTGCTTGATAAACATTTATATTTTGTAGTGAGATGAGGTTAGCCTGGTGAGAAGTCACAGTAACTTTATGGTAAAATATTGGACGTGAAAATTGTCCCCAGGACGCAAATTAACATCAATTGTGACCCGCAGACTTCTTCCCTATATCACGCATCCTTCCCCATGCATCTCACACACACCCCGCTCCTTCTAACTTACACGCATATCATGCGCTATTCAAGTTAAGAAAATGGTTACACCGAGAGAACAAGCTAATTGTGAACGTATTTTAGTTTAAGACTATTAACTTAGGAGAGGAAGTGCGATTTTGCATACTATACTCAATGTAAGTTAAATGCTTTTGAAAGTAAGCACATGCAACCCTTCAAGGAGAGGATGACCTTACTTACATGATGGTATGACTGTGCTAAAATGATTAAAAGATTCTTTCCGTGATCGATTACACATGTTTTGCCTATGTACATAATATCTCTTACGACGCAGCTCAAAAAAGCCTATACATTGGATTGACACACCTGAACTACCCCACTAGATCGATAGTTAATTGACCATGTGGATCACCACAGCATGATGTGATAAAACTGACCTGAGGCGATGAGATTTTGCAACAACTTTAACATCACTTAAAAAAATGGTGTGTTTGCACAGAAAATAACAATTCAGCATGAGGGGAAACTGTCAAAGAGGCAATATTTTGGATACCATATACAGTACCAGTGACAAGTGTAAACATCATGTACTATGTCCTCCTTTTCATCCCCGCCTTCACCCCATGAATTATAGTAATAGCAATGGTTGTGTATAGTAATGTTGGAGAGGTCTCATAAAACAGTGTTATCTGTAAGTTTACGTGGCTTAAAATAATGACACGTGATTTAATACAGCGGGTACTCTGTGATAACATATTTATCCCGGATTACGGATGTCATCGTGGTTAAATTTCAGTAAACAATTAAGCAATAGCTCGAAGGGACTGTCTAAACGACTTCGTGGGAGCAAAGGGGAAAGAAAAATTTTCACAAATTTTGTTAGTGAAAAACTAAATAAGGACAGGAAGACGAAACATAACAATTGCTGTACAGAAAATCTCTAAATAAAATAATTTTACGAGCTTTTATTGATCTTTAATTGCAATTGAGTACTATCATCCTGAAGGCCAGGGCAAGCTCCCCGATCCATTCAAAGCAGATCTAGCTCTTCGCGGTTGTAGTGTGGTTAGAATATACACCAATCAAATTGAGTGACGTGTAGATAAATATAGTTTCATCTAACAGATGTCCTGCGCACGTTGACTTATGTTTCCCGAGTGTTTTTGCGTGTAATTAAAGAATCAGTCCTGGATGCTAAGCGCAATCCATAGGCTCAAGTCATATGTAATTCATGGCTGGGAAATAGAAGGAGGGACAGGCGGTTTTACCCCCCGTCAAAAAAAAATCTAGAGTATAAAAAAAATTCTGGACACGGTGGTCCTATTGGAAAAAGTGCCGTTAGTTATTGGTGTTATTATTGGAAAGATTTTAAGAGTGCCTTTTAAGAATTTCCAACTTTTTCCAGACATTTATCTCCCCCCACCGCAAGAATTTTGCGCTGGCCCTGTATTTTTATGTAATAGAAACAAAGACATGTTGCAAATGTTGGTCTTCAAGATCAATTTTATGAACTTGGTGGCCAAGCGTCTAATGTACTGCCTGACTTTATTAGTCCCTCTAATATTAATTTTATATTTATGCACTATCTTATATATTTAATAATGATTTAATAATTTTACCAATAATCGGGTCAGAGTCAAGGAGATGGGATCAGGGGGTGAACCTCCTCCACCCTCCTCCCAAAAATATATTTTCGCCAACTAGAATATTTGGAGAGAAAGAGTTATCGGCAATATGACACATATGCTGGTGCCCGCACCCCTATTTCTATATTTCCCCACCCCATGGATATGACCTGGATACAGGGTTTGCCTGTGATTCATTAACAATTTAATTGTACTCAAGTCAACTTTCACAACATTGAAACATTTCACAATGACATTTTATGGTATGTGTAAAAAAGATTTTGGAATAAATTATTTGAGATTTCCAAAACAGGATTAGTTCCTATCTTCTTTATATGTTGATATACCCCCTCGAGTCCTCATAAAAAAATCCATTTGGGCAGGGGAGAGGAACATACACCCTAGTTTATACATTTGACACTTAGTCAAAGCAGAGAAAGAAAAAAACAGCTAACAGGAAAATTAGTCATTGCCTAGCCTACTTTATTTCACAGGACAATACAGAGCATATTTCTGTGCAACGTATTTACTACAGAACACATTAAAATCTCACCATAATGAAAATATACTATTGAGCACTTCAGCTTTATCACTAAATAATAAACTTTAAAATATTGACAATCATGGAGTAAAAAATACTTTTTTTCAACAATGTTCAAAGGAATAAACATACTTTTAAAACAAGTTACGGTACATGATTGCACAGGTATGTTTCAAGGCTTTTATGATCTCAAGGAGATTATCATGTCAAGGTTTGTCCAAGATGGAAGATGATTCATTTAAAATCTCCGTGTAACTCTCATCCTCCCTATTTACCTCTCTCTCTTCCCCTTTTTTTCAGTCTGTTCACCTCTCCTGTCATTGCTGAGTGAAAAAATTACACCTGTCTTAATCATGCAGAAAGCGCAAAACATTTCAGAATATCTACATTGGAATGATTGTCTAGATGAAGAAAATAATTTTCAAGAGACAGAGAGAGAGCACTAGAGACTTACAAAAAAGTATATATTAAAGTGAATAGAAGTAAGACACAAAGAAGACAAGAAGGGGCTCCCACATACCTCAAATGAAGCTTATTAATGATATTTACTATGTCAAATATATACATTCTCATGTAACACACTCAGCCACAAGACAGATAGACATATAGATAGACACAGATAAATAGACAGACAGACACAGATAAACAGACTGATGGGTAGACAGACAGGTAGACAGACAGGTAGACATCAATAAAGTGACAGACAAATGAATGGACGATCAGATGGACAGACAGACAAGCTACAGATTATCATTAAGCTTTCAGCCTCTTGTGGTCTTTAAGTCTACTTAATGCCAAGAATCCTGTTTCATTTAGTATTTACATTTAGGTTCCTAATGTAAACACTCTCTGAGTGTTTAAAAAACAAAATCATATACTTCAATTCAGTATAAGATTACTTTTTGGCCCGGTTATTTGTTTTTACACCATAAAATTGGAATTGCCCATCATCATGAAACAAATGAATAAACTTGCTCAACTCTTTCTGCTTTCATCTAGTTTAATATTCTATACAATACAGCTGACAATGAGTAAAGTTCTTCTGATGATCTCTTGTCCAAGTTCTATGTTTTAATACATTTTCAGTGGTGTTTGCACCATGTTCAAAATTGCAACTATGTATCCGCGTCAGTATTTGGTCAGGGATTTTTGTTTCTTCCGTCCGTCTACTAATTGGTTGCTGTGAAGCCTCAATATAACATTTTGCTTTTTATGTTAGTGGTAATATGTATCTTATGAATAGGCATGACACTGAAGTGTTTTTAGTTGCATACAAGCTAAATTTTGGTGCACAAAAAATGAACATTCATAAAACTTTGCATCCAGGTCGAAATTTCAGAACATCATGGGTTGGGTACAAGATGCAAATACTTATTTCCAGTTATTCTGTGGCATTAAAAAAAAACAAACACCAAAGACCTAGGATATACATGGCCAGGAGTGGAGCTTTCTTTTCAACTTTGGGGGAAAGGGTGAATTATCAGGAGGCCATAATCTTGGGTATAATTTTTCATTATTTAGGGAAATGCTTTTAGATCACCAGATTATTGGAAAATAATGCAAAAGTCCTACATACAAATAAACGCAACTGACCCTGGATTTAATGTCCAGCCTACAGAATGGGTGATATAACAAGTTCCCAACTATTAAGTCAGACTCTTAAAAACATTCATCAAATATTGGTAACATATATCCCTTATGAGCGTGTCTGTGCGTCTGTGCGTTACGTGAGCACTTAGAGCTTTGCAACATCAGACAAATGAGGAAAAAGCGTGATATTAAAAGGAATTCAAGAAGGTAAATGATTGAAATTGCACAAAATACGTTTACCAAAACATTAAATTTCACTAACCATAGAGTGTGATCGCACACTGTAAGTGGATGAACCTACATCGTATTTTAAAGGAGCAGAGATAATTACGTGCCAGACTTCAACCAAACCCTCTTGTGTAATATTCTTGTGAATATTCCTTCAATTTACATTCTACAACAGAACAGGTGAAAACAATTACACCAGTTTAGAGAAAAGACAAGCTTTGTTTTACGGTGATTATGGATGAGTTTTGATAACATGTTCCTGCAACATTCAGGAAAATAAACTTTCCCTGAGTCTTACATGACTATGCAATGGCATTTACAACTTGTAACTTGAAAGTAATTAGCATTTCATACTAAATTTAATCACTTTTCCATGACATCTGCCATTTTCACGATATTTTATGAATTTTCCAGGCCTGGAAAAGGAACGATAAAATTTCCTGACATTTCCAAGCTGCAGGGGCACTGGCTGATGTTTCAGATGTTTTGGTCACTTTCTAATCCTAATCTTTTTTAATCCTAATCTATGCAAAAATGTAAGTTTTTCTGGCCTTTCTAGCAATAAAGCTATTGTGAGTTTTCATCTCAACAGCCTGCCTATGCTTATTTCGTCTGTGAGTTACGTGAGTACTCAGAGCTGTAAATCACTTTATTTGATGAGTAAAAAACTGCCAACCCTTGATATAAATGAATTGTTGTTGGACGGCAAAATATACGGAATTCAGGACGGTATCATGTGAAAGAGGTCAACCATATCTGAAGACGTCATCTCGTGGCAAACGAACACTGGATTCAAAACTTCTGGGTGGGCTTCTTGTCTTTTATGCTTTGTTTCAAAGAGAATGGACGAAGTAACCTCAAGGCTGAGTTTTTGCAAAGGTTGACTCATCCTGTAGTAGTAGAAGAAAAGAGAGCGAGAACATCGTCGATAAAAACAGAGTCAATCAATGAAATTGACGGTGGACAACATGGTACGGTGATAGGATGAAGGGCAGGGAATGGTTTGTGGAACTAGGAGTGCCATAAAGTCATTAGATCTTTCAGGAGAAAAGAAAAACAAAAAGAAACGAGTCACAGATTCATGGAGACCTCAAGATTATTATGAAGTATGTATGTCTAATGGCGGTGTTTACTAAACACTACTGAGATATTACAACTGAGTATAAGGTAGACCAGTTTACTCACTGTTGGAGGAGGAGGTTGCATCCTGACCTTGGAGGCCATCGACTCCATCTCTGTATCATCTAACCTTCCACTAAGACTAAATACATCGCTCTCTGAATCCGATTCATGGACGGTGGCCATCTTTGGAGCTAACTGGGCCATATTTGATTCATCTGAGGTCGTCAGCTGTTGCTGAAGGTAGTCTTCCTGTTCCTTCCGTAGCTTTCGACGAGCTCTGTTCTCTAATCGCAACTCTTTCAGTCTAAAGGGAAAAAAAGGAATGGTTTTCAAAAGGGATGTAGCAACTGAACCTGATAACTGCACAAACTAAAATTTTTCAAGTTGATAAGAATTGCTTGCCATTGCTCCATCTACCATGGCTTCAATTATCTACAGTGTTTTTGTTATACTTATGACTGCAAGCATAATAGGTTCAATGAATGCATCACGATGAGTACCTACTTCTATGCTTGATTATTTTTTCTTTGATGTCTGACCATCTTAAATATTGTTTATAATATAAATACAACACCCAAACACCACTAACACAACTGTATATCAGCCTGGTCATTTGCTTTTTTAGACTGAGGATAATATACACAACTGATTGTACCTGAAAGGAAAATATGTGTTTGTTTTAGAGAAAAAACATCACATTTTTAAAACCAATGAATACAAAACTTAGCACTACAGCTAATGTTGTGATATGATGCTTCTAGTGGATAAATGTGCTACACATATATGAGTATCTCAAACCCATTGAATTTCAAGGTAAAGAATGTTAATGGATCAAGTACACATTGTTGATGAGTTCCAATACTGTAGTATATTATATCACATATGTAATCATTCTAATACTGCCTATTGCAGTAAAATCTGATATTATCCCTCTAATACTATAGTAACATCCTTCTAATATTACCTATTACAGTAATATATGTTGCATGATCCCTGTAGTACTACATAAATATAAGTTGTATGATAATTCTCATATTACCTATTACAGTAACATTTGTTGCATGATCCTTCTAAAACTGCCTGCTACATCAATTTGTTCCCCTTAACTTCCCAGAACAGTAATGTATGCATGTTGCATGTTGTAATACTGCCTACCACAGTAATGTATTGCCTGATCCCTGGGATACTACCTCCTGCAGTAGCATTGTATGATCCTTGTTATAGTACCTACTAAGGTAACATGTGTTATGTGATCCTGATAATACATAAGTTGTAAAACTACCACACCTACCCATGTTTTGAATGATCCATGTAATACTACATACTAGAGAAGTGAGTGTTGTTTGTGCCTGCAAAACTGCACACTACAGCAACATGGTTTGTATGATCTATATTATACTGCCTACCATAGTAAAACGCTTTGCATGATCCATTCAATACTGCCTAGTAACATGTTTCGTGTTCCCTGTAATACTACATACTACAGTAGTGGTTGTTGTATACCATAGTAATAAGTTTTGTTTGATCCATGTAATACTGCCTACCATAGTAATGTGTTGTATGATCCTTGCAATACTACATACTAAAGCAGTGTGTTGCATAATCCCTGTAATGTAGTGTACCATAGCGATATGTGTTGTATGATCCCTGTAATACTATATGTACCAAAGCAGTGTGTGTTGCATGATCCCTTTAATATTGTCCACAATAGTGATATGTGTTGCATGATCCCTGATTGACTGCTTACAACAGTGTATTTCAAGCTTCTACAACAGTACTAAAGTACAATGCTATGTCTGAGCATATTCACAACACTCCCCCCTTGATGATAGGATAACAACCACCACACTGTACTTTTTATCTGTGTGACACAACCACATTAACATACAATACATATGCCAGCTGTATTTTGAAAACAAAACCCTTTTTGTTTATAAATACAAGACAATGTAAGATCACAATATAATCTCTACCACGGAATAAGAACAATACGATTGTCGATTGTGAAGAGGAAATGACCGCACCAGACGTGCATTGTTCTTGCAGTCAATTTAGGAAGCTGTAGGAAACAATACGAGATGTGCACAAAGTGAAACGTTTGGGGCGACACACCACGAAGACACGTACATAGACGAATAAATATACACGCATCAAGTGATTGAACAAAAAAGGGCAATGATAGCTGGTCTTGGAGAGCTACACATTATCAACACTGAAGGAATAAATTAAAAGAAATAACCTCTTAGTTTGATCTGGTTTCATTAAGGTTGGCGAGGGTGCTGCGATCTGAACGACTGGAGCCTCGCTGAGAGAGATGACCGAGGACGTAGAGTCGACAACATAAGGAGACCTGCATATGACGACGCACGATAATGTAGACAGAGCACATGAACAACCAGCACATTACATAGGAAACATTAATGTAAGAAACAAAAGACATTTAAGATATTGTTCATGGGTGTATGAAGAAAGATCACAAGTGTGATGTATGGTACTGTGGAAATGCCAATGTCAACAATACAGCCAAGTTTTAGTTGGGTACTGGGGTACCCAATGGGTATGAGTAAAAACTACAGCTCAAATTTTTAGAAATTGATGAAAACACAGCATATTCATTGGAGAATGCCTTCTAATCCATTTCAAAAAAGGCACTCTGATCCTTAAAGCCTGCTCTAAATATTTTATAGCCCTAGTTCTTATGAACTGCTCTTGATGTATCATTTAATGGTTTGGAGACTTGCTTTGGTGAAAATGGAAATCATGATGAGATCAGAAAGCTACACATGTCACTCTGGTCATCATATTAAGCAAGTGACTTTTGTCATGAAACTAAATACTTGTCACAACGAAAGGCAAAGATTTGTCTTAGATCCCTGGACCATGAACCAATGCTTACTAAGAGAAATGACTCCATAAACATATCGATTACCTCGGTTTCTGATCGTCTGCACTAAACAAGGAAACTTGCATCTTGGAATCCCTCCTGCCTACAAACCGTGGACGTGGTTTGCTCTCGGGGGATTTGAGTATCTCTGGTTCCTCATAATCAGGGTCATGTAGTGGACCTGATGATGGTCCTCCTCCTCCTAGATCACCATCATGGGGGCCAGGACCGCCTGGACCTTAAAAAGTAAAATACATCAAGACATGAAAGATCATCTCAAGAAAAAGAGACAGAGAACACTGATGTGATAAGTGATAGGATTCATTTAGTGGGAGAGACAGAAGGAGGTGGGGTTCAATCTTCTCCTACCTCTGGCATTAACACCCTTTGAAAACATTATTAGCAGCATCAGCAGCACTTCTTGGTGGCTTTTCTTGCTTTTGACCAAAAAGTTTGAAACAAAAATTTGTTTGGAAAGTTTAGCTATCTTGGCATTGTCGTAAAGAATGGATTTTGAGGGAAGACTCCCTCTGGTAAGAATGGAGCATGAGGGAGGAACTCCCTTTGTTAATGATCAGGGTGAGGGCAGTCTTCCTCGGGAAAGACAGACTTTCTGTGGTAAGGATGATTGTAAAGCTGGCACGGATGGAGGCTAAGGGTGATGTTTCTCTGGTAACAATGGAGGGTTTTCGTGGTCTTCCTCGGGTAAGAGAGGAGAATGAGGGTAGACTTCCTATTGTACTGTTTGAATGGAGGGTTAGGTACATCTTTCTCAGGTACGGATAAAAAGTGAGGACGGGCTTTCTTTGGTTTGATTGAGGAATGGAAGTGGATTCACATTTAGTGTGTGTGGGTAGTGCTGGTGAAGAACAAATTTGACTTACCTCCATTGCCACCTCCTTTTGCATGCAGTGTTAACAGTGTCTGCAGCAATTCTCTGATTGACACCAGATCATTCTGGATAATTTCCTTGTTCCTAGTCTGTTCTTCTCTAAGCTGTTTAATCTCATCTTTCAAGCTATTGACCTGGTTGAGACTTGACGTCACTCCAAGCTGTGCCAAATCTTGTTGCATTTCATCTAGAGATTCCTGTTCCAAACATAAAATAAAAACAATGCTTATACAAGCTTGTGATAGTAATGTGAATGTCTTAGTGATTGTCATTTACATTTTCCTTTATTAAGTCCTTTCCTACGAACCAATGATGCTTAGTGATTCCATGAAGCATGGGACAGATCAAAGGCAGGGGGGTGCCAAGGGTGCATGTGCACAACCCCCCCCCCCCCTTACTGATCAATTATGCCTTAAACATTATATCACAGACACCTCACTGTTGCTCTTGTCATGATGTTGGTATATAAACTTGCACACCATATTAAGAACACTATTTTTGTTTTCTGTAAATCGTTCGGATGAAAGATGCTTGCCCCACAGTAAGTGAATCTAGTCCACCCTCCCCCCAAATAGAGGTCCTGGATTGCCCCTGAATGAAATCGGTGACACATTAATGATAATTGGTTTGATAAGGATGATAAAAAGCATGCATGACTTTTGTTTTCATAATGCACATGAGTGGACCAGTGATTAAAAACCTTTGAAAAACTTTAAACCACCATAATGATGTGAAACAAACAATAATATCTATGTAGTGTAACATTACCATATAACAACCAGTTACATCATATATGACTTAAAATCAAACATTTGTACTATGCACTACATTGTTAATCCTTAAGACAAACTAAACCATGATCATGTTTTTATACCACCTGTTAAATCCACACAAACAAACAATAATATCTATGTAGTGTAACATTACCATATAACAACCAGTTACATCATATATGACTTAAAATCAAACATTTGTACTATGCACTACATTGTTAATCCTTAAGACAAACTAAACCATGATCATGTTTTTATACCACCTGTTAAATCCACACATGAAAACCTGTGAGTCGATAATCTTAGTAAAACTGTTCTAGTTCATACATAAAATTATTTACCATATCCATAAACTGATTATGCACACAAAATTCTGGCTGTTGTTTCCCCGGTAATTGACAGCTACCTTACTGATGCCTGTCCGATCACCATCTGGTCTTTAAGAATCAGTCGGCATTTTGATGGATACCGTAGGGGCATTGGATGAGAGTCGGTGTAGTGTCAAGTACCGGCCGGAGACCAGCAGAAAATGGTTCATGAAATTGGGCATATATCTAGTAAAATCTTCCGATCACCAACCGGGCCCTGAAAAGACCCCATACAGGGCCCTTTTCAATATCAGTATTATTGGCCCATTTTTTCTCGATCTGTACATGCCAGCAGATGCCGGGAAATCGGACACATCAGGCGGGCATTGGGTTAAATGTCACCAAGCTAGGGTTGGGTGGTACCAGTAAGAACCAATACTGGTAATTTTCCCTGTCTATCGGTACTAGTAAAATAAGCCATAAATTGATCCACTCAAACATGTATCAAAAACCACCCACTGACCTTCAATCTTTAGCGTAAATTGAAGTATAACTATTCATGTTGCTAAACTTGTCCTTATTTGCTATGTATATATGTGATATTTTTTTAAGTTACAAGAAAAGAAATGTTGACATGTTTCCACAAGATTCTGTATTCCGCCTATCCTACGTTCAATATCAATTGGAAAAATATAAGCTTAGGCCTGCAAATTCAATCTGTCTGCAAAGTGACTTTGAATCACAAAAGTAGCTTGCATTTCTACAATTATTGGAATGTTTACTTACAAAAGCACAGAAATCCTGAGAAACAGATTTTAGCAAAATATTGATGTATAGTGTGTATCAAGCTGTTTTGTGAAAAGTTGACGAAATAACATAGGCCGACATACTTTATCTCCAAGCTTTATTCCTAAAGTTACACTCCTATGAAAAGTAATGTTACTGTTCTAGGTGAATCAGCTACCGCAAATCTTTCCACAGTTGGTACAGAGTAATCCTAACACCTAAAAATAGATTAAAACTTATTGCTTTATACAAATATACCGCCTACTTGTGATTGTAAATTATGGCTCTCTTCATAGGCCTTCAAAGGTGGCCCTACTGAATTTAACTGTCATCAAAACTACAGTAGCTTAGAGCGATAGAAATAAATACACCAGAATGACATCGGGCTGGGAGCAACAAGTGAAGGCACATTGGGCACATATGCGTGGGGTGGAGTGGGACTGTTTTTCTTTAATACAGCATAAGGATGCCACCAATTGTGTTTGACTTCATAAGTGTGTGAACAGCAAGCTTTTAGTTTACCTATTTCTATGTGATGTTCAAGTACTGTAATTTGCAAGGACACCACTATTTTTTTTAATATTGTGCACTTAACCAAATTAATTCTAGAGAGTTCAGCCAAACAAAAAAAAAACATTTGTTGGACGCATACCAGGGATAGGGATCTTTTTAATATACGTACTGCTATCAGGAACAGGTGTTTTGGATTTTAGTACGCCTGAAGTACATCTTATATCCGGTAGACCGATGGTGTTTACATCGAGTCTTGAAGTTTCATACACAAAATAACCTAATGTTAAGATTATTTAACTGTCGTTATTTGTGTTAGGCTCAGAGAATACTTGTAAGTCAGTACCAGACGGATTTGTAAGGGTAATACATGTAAAAGTAACTGGAAATTTAAAGGGAAATAAGGCGTTTGTTCTACAGAAAACAAACATATTTTTAAAACCAATGTTTGTGGACTTAGATAGATTATTCAAAATAAGGAAGGACGGTAGCAGCCTTCTTTTCAAGAAATAAGTTTCTCACAGGTAGAAATTCAGTTATTTGTTACTCAACAATAATTTTTTCATCCAAACTTTTCAAAATTCCATAGATGGACCTTCCGTTGCTCATTACGTGCATAACGTTTTGAGGTGGTGAAGCTTTTGCAAATGTTCATTGGTGAGAGTGAATGGTTTAACAATGATTAATGCTATTTTCTTTGTATGCCATGTGGGTATATTCTGAATGCCCTATTTCCCTTCAAATTGGTACGGAGTAGAACTGGTTCCCAAAATATCGGTACCAACTCGAGCACCGGAATACCGCCCAATCCTAACCTAGGCATTAGAGATTTGTTGTACTGTCTTTAGCTGTTATCTGTGCGTGGATGATAAAAATTTACAGTTATTATTATGGTTTTTTTTGGTCCTCAAGTTGAGTTTCAGCTGTTAAATTGTATTATGATAAATTGTATGACGTCACTGGTCGATGGAATAGCATCATAATAAAGCTAATGTGAACACTGATCTCTGTGACTGATTTAAGTACAAGGTTGCCATAGCGACTTGTGTTTATATTCATACTAAATTACATGTAAATCAATAATTTACGTTGTCTTTCAGACAGTTAAAGACTTGCTCTATCATCTGTTCATCATCTAGCTGGACTATTCCTGCTGTGTTATTTAAACCAGCTTAGTACTGCTATGAGGTGTCCATCAGACGTTCTACTTTTTCCGTCCGCATATTGTCCATACTGTCTCCACATAGCACAACGACCCCCTTCAAATATGATTTATTACAGTGGAAACATTCAAAAAGCAATTGGTAAGTAATTATTAAAGTTGGCAAATTACCAGTCCTTTTTGCTATTAATTTCTGTGCCAAGATTTGAAAACTGACACCAAATTAGCAAACAAGTTTAGGGGACCACAGAACTGTGAGAGATTATGATACAATACCTAGAGGGTGGCAGTAGATAGTTTGTTTTCATGGATTACTCAACGTTTTGAATACGTTGTATCCGACGACCTGTTGATTCAATTCTTGATCAGACTTTCACATATCATAATATTTATAAAAAACAAAAATAAAACAGCAACTCGGAAAGATCCTACCGGTTTTGTCTCTAAAAAAAAAAAGGTTTCATATTTCAAGTCAAGAAGCTTCTTTTACCTTCACCAATACTCAAAGTATGAATGAAACAAACCACCCAATCAATGGTGAAGAAAGTAATGAATGAAAACATATGAAGAAGAAATTTGTTTGAGAGTAACCTTGATCTGGAATGTCATCAGTTTGAGTTCCTCTCCATCCTCCGTGGTGACATCATCATCATAAAAGAGAGACTCTGGACTGCACTGCTCGTGGATGAACTTCCTCATCTTCTTCCGTTTCTTTTTAGTCATCCCGTCCTCGATGTTGAGTATGATGGCCGCTTGCTGCATCACAGCGTTGGAGGTTGCATTGTCATATATCCTATCAATTATAGCCACACAACAAGATTCATTAGATGATAACTTACAGACAATGGTCTCTACCAAGCATGCTAATGAGTAGACAAAGGTTCTATGAATCTTTCATTAGCTTTACCAAGCAAACTAATGAGTGGGCAGAGGTTACGTTCCCTGCACTGGTCTTTTCCAAATGAGTTTTTGATTGAACAAAGGTTCTATGAATCCTGCACAAGCTTTAAAAGGCAAACTAATGAAAGGGAAAAGGTTCCAATCCCTGCACTGGTATCTAGTAAGCGAGCTATTGAGTGGACAAAGGTTCTATGAATCCTGCACTAGCTTCAAGGGGAAATCACGGTTTATTTTCACAATTTCTTTCACTACATTTCCCCACCGGTATCGTACAATGAGTTATAACTAACAAATATGATCAAGATTATCTCAAAAAATGTGGTCAATTTCGAATGTAAAGTCAAACTCACAAAAAAATCGTTGAAAAACTCCGAAAGTCTGTAACATCTATATTCATCGAATCAAATATGAATATTCGATACTATCGCCTTTTCAAGGTATGAGAAAGTGTGGCTGAACAGTTTCATACTTAGCATACGTGTGCTGTATGTATCAACTATCAGTAAACTCTTGTTTTCTTAGCATTTCGCAATGCACGAATAGCATGAGAGGCGTAAACATTCGGTTATGTTTATTCATATAATGTCATCTCAGTCTTACCCCGTGATTGGACATCATATAGAGGCGGCTGTCTTGTCTTGTACATGAACGTTTATTTTTTGTACCCGACAAATATTAAGAGTTCTCATTCAACAGTAATTAACGCAATAAGTACCATTTCTTCTACCTTCAAACATCTCCCCAACATCTCTATATTTAGGTGAACAATCAGTTTAGAAAAAAAAATCAACTAAAGGTGAATTTTCTCAGTCAAACCCTGATTTCTCCTTGAACCAAGCAAACTAGTGAGTGGACAAAGGTTCCATTCCCTGCACTGGTATCTAATAAGCAACCTAATGAGTAGACAAGGGTTCTGTTCCTGAAATAGGTTCTACCTACCAAGCTGTTGAGTGGACTTATGTCCAACTCCCTTCCATTCATCTCTACCAAGCAGGTTATTGAGAAGGCATTTGAATTGATATATTTTGTTGATGACTAATTGGTTCTTAGGCTGTTTACTAACTTTTAAAGGAATAAAAAAAATAAATAAGGCACTTGGATCTATAACTATGATTTGACAATGGAAAGCAGAGCAAAGCATAAGTTGACAGGTAGACTAGAAGAGACCTGTGCCAATGGTATGTTAATCATAACATTGCCATGACAACTACCACATTCCAGTGTTTGGTCAATTGTTCTCACATCAGACCAAACAAAGTGAATACAATCAATGGTACACAATTTAGGACAAAGATCAAAGAAAATACTTAATGATGCCATCTTGAAGTGTCCAAATATTAGAGGAAATGAATTAATTTGGATGTACTGCTGTTATGCAGCGTAGAGTCAAGCTTGTATGTGGTACAATATGACATAAAGTATATGTAACTCTGAGGTGATAAAACATCAGAGACTATGTGGAGGCATCGATTTACCATTATGTAAAATTTTTTGAGGGCCTCGGGGAAGATTAGCCACGGCTAACCGAGTCACCCTCTGGAAATAAGGTTTAAATGAATAAATAAAAAATAAAAATCGATTACAAGTGACTAGATTGCAATCATCTTATGTAATAAACTGTTGTTTGGATTTTCAGGAGTGAACATTAAATTCACTAATTCTGTCAACATGTTTAGTCACATTAGTAGTTTCATGGGCTTTGATGGATGATGTTTTCCATGTAATATTCTTTCATGTAATTGTCGATATCTTTAGCTGGTGCATCTTGTTAGTTTCCTGTCAAAGTCTCTTTCAATATAACCATCAATTGATCAAGATTTCAATATCAGATCAAATTACAATGAAACTCTCAAAAAATCTCACTTCTTTTGGGTTATAATTGACAAACTCTTGGTGAGAAAATAAACTTAGAAAAAAAAAAGAAGCTTTTCTTGCAAGAAGGTCAATTTATAAAATGCACCATCTGGTGATGGACAATGATTGTCTTGCTTCGGTTTTACCTGTGACTTACCTTTGGAATGTGTTGGACAGTAAAGCAATGAAGAGGTTGATACAGAGAATGGCTGACAAGAACAAAAAGGTGGCACACAGTGTGTATGTCATTACCACATCAACGTCCCTCATTTCCTGAGAAATGAACAAAAAAAAAAGGAAATAGTGAGATGATGATCCAATATTAACATTGTCTTATCTTATTTTCACTTGAATTAAGTTTAAAATGTGCTGATAGCGTATGGACTGGACAAATGCACAATCACAATTTTTAAAAGTAAAATTTGCATTTTGTGGAAGTTTAATGTTATTTAGATTTCAAATTTACCAAAGTCAAATTTTTCATATTATGTGACTGCCACTTTTGCAATTACTCTCATGCTTTTTGGCATTTTTTTCCAAACATGCGTTTTTCGGCCTGCAAATTTTTCCAACCTAGGAATGTGCAATCTATTTGAGGTATTTTTACTCCTTCAGACTAAATGTTTCATGAAGGAAATGCATTCCTGTGGAGAGGAGCAAGAGGGGGAGATGATATGAAATCAATTTTGTAGTGAGCGAATATTTCAATGTCGTACCAGTTTTGAGTGTATTACATTCATTTTTGCAGTAATGTTTTCGTATATTTTTTACAAACGCATCAAGATAATATAACATTGTTGTCTTCATACCAGTTGAAAGCTAAGGAAGATGAAGATGACTTACATCGTACTGGTATTCGTCTACCAGCGTCAGACGGAACAAACTGTAAGTGAGTTGATCTACCGTTGCCATGCTGGTCACATTGCCCTGACCGCCACCAAATGTGATCCAGAAAGCAAACGCTGAGGAGCAGGGAGACGAAGGAGAAAGATAAAAGAGAATGAAATGGAGAGATGAACTGACAAAGAGAATAAAATCATAATGAAAGAGTAAACAGGATGAGGTTCAAAGAGTAAATAGGATGAGGTTGACAATGATTGAGAGAATGGGGAGGAGGAGGGGGTGTGGGGGAGAGGAGAGATTGTGAAGTGACACAACATCTGCAGGATGGAGTTGTAACCTCACTTGTCAAGACTTAAATCTGGAATAGAGTGACAGGATTGCGATAGGCTAAATGAAATTATATAATATTCACAAATAGCTGAGTACCATTGTTTTTCAGCAGAAGGACTTTGGTTGGTTAAAACCAATCAGTAATCCACTGCCTGAGAATATCTAAGAAAATGTTTGCGAACAAAAATGTTCATGTGAATAACAACTTAAGGGGAAAATTGCATAATTGTGTAGGCATTCAAAAGTTGAAACGAACACCACCAAGTTTACGATGTGAGTGCCAACTGAATGTAAACTACCTCTGTAGGACACATTCAACATAATTTAAATTTAAACGACAAAATTTAGATACTGTAAAGAATGTCACATGATATGATGTCCTTGATCAGTCTTTTACTAGATAATTTATCAGATTTCATGGCAAAATTAAGATTTGAGATGAAATATAAAGTATGAATAATTGTGGCACTCTGGTATTTATCCTGATATAGGCTAGTCTCGAACTAATTTGAGGCTTACCGTACGGAATGAAAAATTCAAAGTACAAAAATCCGAAGATGGCGATGTCTTTGACTATCAGCCCCAGCATCACGATGAAAGGCCCTGAAAAAAGAAGAGGAGTGATGATTTTATTTTCACATCAAGGAACATATACCCATTGAGCCATCTCTATCTCTCTCAAAAAAAGCAGCTTTTAAGGTAAAAGATACAAAGCACACCATTTAGCCCAAAAAAAGTAAAACAATCAAAATACGGTGATAACTTTTTAGAGATGTGAAAGTATTCCAATGTTTTCAATTGAAAGATACTTTCAACATTACTTTCAGTGTTTAATAAGGACGTTGCCCTTTAGTTTCTTCTATTATCATGCTAATTTGATTGCGTGTGGCATATACCTTACATGACTCTTCCCTTTCACAGACTCTAAAGGATAATAAAATAAACTTTAAAGGAGTGACTTTTGTCCTCTTTTACTCATTGCCTCAGGCAGGGAATAACTTTAATTTTCAAAATTTGCATAGCAGTTTTCAGGTTTCTTGGGTATTTAGTTGTTAAATCTATGAATGCCCTTATGTTGCTTGTACAAAAACTGCTACACAATATCCCATGCTGTAGCAAATTTGACCATTTTTTTGTTTAGCCAAATGAGATGCGATACCAAATAAATTATTCCCCCGGCTCCATGTTATTCAAAATCTATGGTCCTATAGCAAAGCCTCAGAGTTACTTGGGGGGCTTATCTTTCCCTGCCTCTCACCTCTACAAGTGTCTGTCCTGGCCACAAGTGTTTGCCAGCAACGTGACATCCTCTGCATACAAGTTGCAAACATTCACTGAAGGAACTTGTTATTGTCACATTACCCTTCTGGACTTTCGTGACATACCCTTCTTATGTCAATTTCCCTGCTACGACACAACTAACAGAAAAGCTTGAGTGGAGAGCTAAGAATTGTTCAACCAGAGGTACCTTACTGCTGTATTTACTGTCTTCCTATACTTTAGCAGATTGCTGTAACCCCAGGCATGAAACATCATTCACGTGCCGAGAGAAAGAATTTTCCGAGGGTCGACCTTACCGAGGGCACGGAAACCTCTCATGACTTTCATGGATCGAAGCCAAACGAAGATGATGAGGACGGCAGCCAAGTTTTTGGTGATTCTTGCGACTACCATATTTGGGAAGAATGTTATGACGGTGCTGACCGTGACCACAACCATCAGTGATATGTAAATAAACCAATCAAAGTAATTCCTGGAGAGAAGAGAAAAAAAATAACAATGATGACAATGACATACCAAATGATTATGATGCAAATGTACATGTTGGTGCAAGCCAATGATATGAATAAATGCCATCCTAGCCTGCTAATAAACAAATGAAAAGATATATGGCATCTCTCAGAAATTAAGTCACATTATAAACCAGGCTTCCTCAATTAAATTTGCTGAACCACCACATGGCTAAAAGCTTTTGATACAATGAGTCATGCACTGATTGTCATCCTGGAGGTGGGGTATAAGGGGAGGTGGGGTCCCCCTCCCACTTTGTGTTTTAGAAAGGGCTTGGATGGAAAATAATGCAAAGTTTGTTAAATCAGTCTGTAGGAAGTAACAGATTTACCTGTTTTTTGAGACAGAATAGTCTTTGCCAGCATGTTTAAAACATGTTAAACTTTGCAATATTCTCCCAGTATTCTTGAATGCCATGCCAAGGCATGTCACATGCCACAAGAGGCATGCACATTGTCCTTTGAGGAAGCCCATCTTAAACTTAAGCCATATGGTAACAGCTTCCAAGATGAATTTATTTAACCTGAAAGACTTCTGAGACAAATTGCCAATTGTAGGAACTTTCTCATTGTTCAAATACTACTTGTAGCCAGCAAAGATCTGATAAGGTTCTTAGTAGTGCTTTTAGGGGATGTTCTGAATATACTAACTGGATTCAAAGTTTCACTAACACACATTGTATGTGTCACAAAATTCAGCATTTACACTTATTAAACTAAAGGCACTTCACTTTCGTCTAACATGCATGGTGTTGTATGAACATGCAAAGTAAAATGTTGTATTATGACTTTACAATGAATTTGTAGCTTACGGGAAGTAGTTACACTATTGGATACGAGCCTAGATAAGCGACTAACTTTGAACATCAGGTATGTAGGTGTCACGTTTGGACCCATGCAAACACTACTTTCAAGGGTGACTAGAGTATCGGAATGCTTGGTCGAAATCTCAGGTGCGAGTGACGGTAAATACACTATGGGTAACGGTCTGAAGAGGTCAGATGAGATTATCATATTCCCAAGCATTGCACAAGGGATCTGCATATCAAAAAAGTCCTCAAATGCCTGATGTGAGTATCAGGTGACCCAGTCTGGTTCATGAAATGAATAATTCTGAATTGACTCAACCCCTACCAGAATTCTGAGAAGTAGCTCGGTGATTGATGGTTGATATTACTGATCTCGTCTAGAAGGTATTGTTCCTCTTGAGGCCATCTTGGATGGCAGTATTTCATGTCTTTCTCAACCTCAGTGGTCCTCCAGACTTTCCATTTCTAGCATCAAACAAAGACGAGCAGGAAAAACGAAAAGGAAATCATCCCAGTGAACGACAGACATGTTTTACTCTGGCACGCAGCGGGAAGTTCCCCTCTTAAAATACAAAGTACTTGTAAATACAAATTCATTAAACCCCACACAATGTACGTCCCGGGATGCCTCTTTATCCAGAAGATGTAAAGATACCTGCAATCAGGTGCTTACTGGTGACATTAAAAATCGAGGACACCCAGTGGGGTCAATTCACAAAAGAGGGTATAATCCTCATTAAATCTGATTAGGGATGTAATTGCTTCGGTAACAGAATCAATTAACTAATTGTCCCCACTTACAGCCTCGGCTGGGTTCTCATAGCTTTTTAATACTTTATCTGGTTAAAGCTTATCTTCCTGAGGACATGACTATGCGAATACGTTGATTAGCTTAAAACACTATGACACAAAGGTAAGGAATAATTTGTGTATTTTTGCTAATATAACTTGCTCTCATACAAATGTAGGGAGCATCTGTGTATATTTTTCCTTAAAAGGATGGTCCAGCCACAAATGCAGCTTTGGTATTTTGTACATCTTAAATTAAGTAAATCTGACCATTATATCCATTCAATTCCCATGTGTGGTTCCCAAGATATGAGCAGTTGAAGCTGCCACATTTGTTACCGAGAGGTAAGTTGAAGCAAGCAGGAGTGATGTCATCTCCCCGCACTGACAGAGCATTTTACGTTTTTCTTTAAACTTTACACCAAATGTAATAGTTCAGTAGCTAGTGCTATCATAATGTGAATGTATGAGGCGTATGACAGTCTTGTGACCTTCACATAACCAGTACTTAAGACGACCAGCTATTGATTTCAAGGTCAAGATAATAAATTCAATAATAAAGAAAACAAAAGATTATTCAGCAATGTGAGGAGATGATGTCACTCCTAATTGCTTCAAGTTCACAGTTGGGAGCACAATGGGTAACTTCAACTGATAATATCTATGACCACACATGGGAACTGAATGGAAGTTTCACCGGAATGGTTACATTAACTTACTCTTAAACATATCAAAGCTAACTTTGTGACCGGACCATCCTTTTAAGCAGGATGTGCTGTTATTTCAGACTTTTTAAAAAAAAAAGACTGGCCATATTTCTTACACTTGTAAAAAACTATATGAACTACTGAACCACAATCTATTTGTGTCCAGATAAGTAAACAATTGCTATATTTGCAAAAAAAGTCAATGCTTCTAACTTGCAGACGTCCTTTTAATATCATCTGTATTTACCTGAAAAAAAAAACAAAATAAATCTTCCTTTTACAAAAATTAACATTCTAATTAGTGGAATTTCTCCAGAAAGAAAGTTGGTGTTGATGTTGTTTCCCATGCTGGTATCAAATGAAAGAGAAAGTTGGAAGATTAATAATATCAAATAGTTCACCCATGATCCTGCTGAAACATGCTGCATCTGTTCACTCCATGAACCATCACACAAATTTAAAGGTCTGGTGACATGCTTCCAAAAAAGAGCTTCCTTCATGCAAACATTACAAAGTAAAACCCTCAGTAAAAATCCGTTGGAATTTTGTTTATATCTATTACCGTTTTTGAGATATGACTTTTCAAAGTTTGAAGAAAATGCAAAACAGATGACGTGGAGTGTTGCACAGTGTCAGTTTTTCTTTTGTTAACCCTATATATTTTGCCTCTTAATTACTTAATTACTGAGTTTCACACTGGTGCGTGATATCGATATTTTTGAAGGAGAAAACACATGCTTCCAAAATAACACCCTCTGGGCATATAAAATTCTCAAATGACCTTGAAATAAAGGTTACATAAACAAAGGATTAACATAAGACATATCCTGGGAGTCCCTCTCCTGACATCACAAATTTGCATATTTAGTCAATGTTTATTCATGACACAGCTGTGAGACACTAATTTGCCTGTAAATTTGTCAATTTTTGACGGATTTTGACGCAATTTGTGGCTATTTTCAACATTTTGAATGCCTAATGCACCCAATACCTCAAAATGTCATTTTCATGTCACCAGACCTTTAAGGGGTGCAGTGTAAGTTTGTACACAGTACTGCATCTAAACATCAAAGGGAAAATGTTTGCTAATAATTCTTGTAAGTGCATATTTCTGTGGGTACTGAAAGTACTTTTTTCAACTCACCTTAAATTGCTTCTTGGAAGTGTAAAATTCTAGTAACTCCAAGTAAATTTGGCTTAACGTTAACAAAACTGCAACACACTGGAAGAAAAAAAACAAACAAACAAGGAAATCAAGATAATATAAGAAGGATATATGTATTGACACTTGTGAACTACGTTGGAAGATTTACTCTTGACAACTGCAGAAGTTAAAAAACAGAGATCACCGAGAGGGTAAGTGTAGCGACCCTTGTGACCTGTTGGAAGATTCACCGTTGGAAACTCTTGACTTTAAAGATTACACATCACTGAGGGGGTGGGGGCAGTGACATGTACCACCTTTGTCGAAAGATTCACGCTTGAAAACTATAAACATAAAAAACAACGCAGATCATCGAAGGGATAAGTGCTGTGCGGCTGGTGACATTTGTTCAACGATTCACTCTTGAAAACTACAGAAATTAAAGAATGAAGATCACTAGTGGGAGGGGGTAAGTGTAGTGACACCTGCTATCTTTGTTCAAGATTCACTCTTGAAAGCTACAGAATCTTCAACAATACAGGTGATGTTTCATGAAGTGAAGGAGAGGGTTAAATTTGAAACAGAACCAGGTGACATGTTCGTATGTCCGAAGCAAACCAAGGCTGATTGACAGCACCTGAAGAGACATGTCAGTCATAACATCTGTTAATATATTTTCATGTCCTACCGTCTTCTACTTTGGATGGGAATTGGTTGAAGGCCATGTAACGAACACTAGAAGAGCATTTTAGTAGGGTCTACTTAGATGAAGAGAGTAGTTCTAATTATCCTCCGATCACTCAATCGCCCACCCTCTTCTCCTCCTCTCCACACACCCACCCCAAAGGACAGGGAGGAAAGGAAACTCACAGTTATTCCTAATTTGACATAATCTGTCCGGGCATCGGTGTCCATGGATAAGGCTAGAGCAGTCCAGAGTAAGATAAAAACTAAGTTCAGTACAACTTGTTTGCAGATACCCCACCTGGAAAGATAAGAACATATTCCATTTGAAAGAGCAATATTTGCACATATCTCACCAAAAATGGAAAAAGTTCATGTAATTCAACAGAGCAATCGTGTGTAATTACCTTACCTGCGGATGAGAAAGAAATCATTTACATTTAAGTGATTAGAATCCATTCTTTTGGCACAAGTTTGTAACCTCTCATGGAGCATACATATCAATTGTGGCACTATCACTGACCAATGCAAGTATACTACAAAAATTTGAGTGAAACTCATTATCTAACATAAGTTGGAAACTGTACCTGTCATTTTCTTGCAAGACTGGAATGCTTAACTTTTTACAACAATTTGTCAGTGCAGGTTACTTTAACATATATCTAACAAGTGCAAGAGTTCCCCTCATGAAGGTGGATAATGAGTCAAGTTCAGTACACAGATAGTAAATTTGTCAGGAAAGGGGGGCAATTTGTAAAAACATGGAATGATTCTACAAAAACCTAAATGTGATCACCAAACTGAAGATTCCAAATAAAGGAAAACTGGAAAGTTAGTCCTAATGGTTAGAAAATTCTACTGTTTGCACCGGGGGGGGGGGGGCGACAAAATGCCATAGATGGAAAAAAGAAGGAAAATAAGGAAAAATGTGGGAAGACAAAGAAGGAGAAAAAGTGAAAGAGAAGGTAAAGGAAAATGCAAGTTTGAGTACTTTTAGCCTTCTCATCATCCACAGAAATGTGATGGTGTTGCCCATATTCAGCCTTCAAAATCTTAGCAAATGTTAGCCATCTTCATTAGAAAATGAACAAATTCTCAAATCCCCACCCAGCCTGAGATACTAGGTGCATTATCGTAGTGGAAGCACATTGCATTTCTGCATCAAACTGTAACTTTGTTTACAATGATCTGCCATGACTTCTTGGCCCCCTCGTTCATCTAGCTACGCCCCTGGTTCGGACCCTATCACTCATTACGCTGTAGTTGGCTATAAACGACGTGCCACTAAATCACTGGGATCATCACCATCATCTTAAGTTTGAAAATGTAAAATCTGTGATAATGAAATATATCCTACCATTCTACTCAGTAGAATACTAATCATAAATTTCCCCACTTTGCATCTCACTATTATATAATTCTTAAAACTTTCCAAATTGAGAGGGGTTCCCTTATATCACTTATATCCCTGCATGTCAGAAAACAGACACTTCACAAAAACTGGCCCCTCCACCTATCGAACCCTGTGTAAGTCACTTATCTGCATAATATTGATTAGTTTCAGAAGGTGTATTCAAAGATCCTTCGTACACAAGACATCCAATTTGGAGCGAAAAATTGAAACGGAAATGCAACGAATTATGGTAGTTTGAAGAACAGCGCCAGCTATACAGGTGGACGGGTAAAGTTCACAGTGCATTATGGTTACAGTGTAGTCTGGTCATGGAAAGTTTCAACTCATTGTATGAGTTAGTAGTAAAGGACAAGTGAAGCTAGTTAGATGCACAGGTGGAGTTACATTGTATACTATCGGGGGGGGGGGGAGGGAATTAACTACCATCTGTAAGTAGCACAGAATTCTTTGTTAATTGATATTTTCCATAGATAGCACACATTTCTATGAGTCAGCTTTATCCAAATAATTATATTCAATCTAGTTGTGATAAAAGTTTTTCAGCAATGACAACTACTTATTTCACACCCAGTGGCATCACAAGGGTTGCTTGCAGGGGGGGGGAGTGTCAAGAGATGACATGTGGTCCTGGAAGATAGCAATATTTTTTTGCTAGTCGGGCATGGGAATGAATGCAGGGCCCTAAACCAGAGTGATACAGAAATACAGTATGCCACTACTGCAGTTGCACACCCAGAATTTTGGATTAAGGTTGGACTGGAAATTGTGAAAAAACTATCTAAGTGTCTTGCTATAAAAGTCTGATGAAATTTGTGACTACTTGGATGAAAACACTTAAGCTTGCATTTTCCTTTACTTTCTCTTTCACTTTTTCTCCTTGCTTGCCTTCCTATGTTTTTCCTATTTTTTTTCATCTTTTTTTTCATCTATGTCATTTTGCCTCTCTGACCCTGACAGGAGGGCCGGTCGCTCTTCCCCCTTGTACCGCTGACCACTGCATGGGAAGGGCTTTGTTTTGTTCATGTTGTTAAGAATACAATTCTTCCTCTTTGACTATTTGGACTGGCTTACTACACGATGGCGCTATAGCATAATACATTAACATCTCACTATCCATGTGTGGGTGGATGAAATGAGTTTTGAGGGTTTAAGAAGTTTTGACGGCTTAATAAATCTAGATGGCATAATAGCTTATGACAAGAGAATGATTTTTGAAGGTGTAAGTGGTGACTTACTTATTTTTGAAGACTTACGGTGGCATAATGGAATACAACGGAATATAACTGGACATGACATGATGAGTTTCGTCACCAACATTAATTTTGAAAGCTTAATTAACGGCTTAACGACTTTTGACGGAAAAAGTAACATTGTCAAAAGAATCGTTTTGATGGCATAATGACTTTTGACCACAAGAATAATTTTCACAACGGAATAAGTTTTGACAGATTAATGACTTTTGGCGGCAAAACACGTTTTGACAACGGAGTTTCTCTGACGGCTCAATGGGTTCATAGGCCTAATGACTTTGCACAAATGGTGTGCCATATAAATGTCATGGAAATGCAGTGTTTTCAGTGAGGAAAAAGTGATGTTTTATGTTTCTTATAACGCATATAACGTACATTAGTTAAATTTTGGATTCAGGTAGCATATTCATGTTCTGACACCATCCGACCAGGACAAGGTGCAAGCACTAGAATATTCCTGCTTAATGCAAAGATAAGCTTTATTAAGTTGTTATGTTGTCAAGTATATGTAATACTCACTTGCCAAACTTCTTCCATTTAATATCAATGAGTCTTTGGATGACAGGGTGCATGATCAGTTCAAGTTGGTTGAACTGGACAATTACTGATTAATGCAAAGATAAGCTTTATTAAGTTGGTATGTTGTCAAGTATTTGTAATACTCACTTGCCAAACTTCTTCCATTTAATATCAATGAGTCTTTGGATGACAGGGTGCATGATCAGTTCAAGTTGGTTGAACTGGACAATTACTGATAACTGCAAATAAGCAACAAGTCAGTAAATCATTAATTAATATGTATTAATGAGTAAAATTTCTGTCCGTGCATCAGTCAGCTCACCTGATTGAAATGTCCAGCGATATATTCAAGTCTGTTAGTTTGTCAGCCTTAACTTGTTAAGCATGTTTGCAAGGTCTGTGCTTATTGGCAATGAATATTTGTTTATGTCTATGTCAGCAATATTCCTGTTTTTATTATTTTTTTTCCTCTTTCCATCTTTGTGTCCTAGAGTTAAGTACATAGCACATGCACAACAATAAAAAACAATAAAATATAACAATATTGCACTACAGGGATAGTAGTCCAAGCAATCAATCAAGAGTGCATATAATTTGGTTTGACATCACAATATTACTGATAGCTACTCTATGATTATCTTACCTCTTACCTACAATATAAGTGTTGTAATACTCACTGCCGTTTTATTCTTTGGCTCAGGGTCATCTGGTTTTGTAGGTTCTATGTAGTTTATGTCATAATACTGGAGTCTATTGGCCCGGTCTGTCCTGTGGAACTGGTCTAGTGCCAATTTGGCCTGTGTAACAATAGAAAAAGAATAACAATGCATCATACAGTGGTCCATGGTAATGCTCAAAGAATGCATCATTCATGTAAATGCTGATGACCCATTTAGGAAGTGTCATCATCAATTGTCCCTGAACTTGAGGTAAAATGTATGCCACCTGGTATGAATATGTTGAAAATAGTATTATGTAAAATAATAATGTTATGGATCTTTTTTTGACACTATTCTAGTAAAAATTGCAAAGTTGACATTACATCCGTAACAAGAACAGAATCTAAAGATGAATTGTCTGAGCTGTCGATGGTGGTTAAGCGAACAAGCCTACCACAGGCAGTTTATTCACTACACGACTCACCACAGCTGGCATTTTGGTAATCATAAGGACCAATGCAGTCTGCCCAGCCATGTCGCTATCTGATGCATCTGCCCCAAGCTGAAGGAGAAGCTTGGCTGTCTCACTGCGATCTGAGGATGAAGACGTAAGACTTTTTTCTCTATCTTTTCGCAATCTCTGACATTCCTTTTGATTCTACTAGTTATGTAGAATAAGATTTTCATAAGTTTTCACACAATCTGCATCAATATTCACTGTTATGTAATATGTTGGATATTAATATCATGGCAAACTTTACACTTGCAGTACCTTTCATTTAACATAATATACAAACTCCCATTTTTCAATAAGAGTTCCATATTTCTGAAAAGAAGGTGGTATAAATGGTTCAGTATTGCTGTGCACTAAGTAAGTTATTACCAAATGAAACTGTAGATGATGCCATTTAGATAAGATTGAACTATTCACTCAAACAACTTTGTGCAAATAAAATAAATTATTGGCACAAAAAAGATTTAACGCCAATCACCAATTGCTATTTGGGCTACGTCTAGGGTTAGGAGTTAGGTTTGTAAGAATAACAGAGGTTTATTCCCCCATAATTTGCTGTTGTTAGTTCAAACAGTTTCAAACTTTAGGTAGGTCTGACTGGACAGCTCTGAGAAGTAACTAATGGAATATTTTCATTGTCAGTACGAATGCAATCATACTCAAATCAGACAACTGCAACATCTCTGGTTAAAGCTGTCTCAGATAATTAACCCAAAACACATAAATCTGACATTCCAGATCAATCATGTACTTTTATCTGCCCTCACAATTTGTATACATCCAAGGTAAGAGACCATCTTTGGTAACATTCAGTCTACTAGATAGCCCAAAATCAGACGTCTTAGATAAGTTTACTTTCTCAAGAGTAACACAGTACTATTAGCAGAATAGTTAAGAACATGGATAGATCATCACATACTGGTTAAGTTGTTGTTAAAAGATCTTCACAAGTCTCTTTGTTTTATTTGATTGATACATGGAAATGAATCTCTACTGGATCTTGTCTTCCCTCAATGTGTACTATTGTGTCCCATCAATGGTTCACACACTATATCATTTTTTTAAACAGTCTCCAGCTGCCTCTACGTAAAGAAACACCTCCATTCCTAGACAATCACAAAGCTGGCTCTAAAACCAATAGTAAAGTTCCAATGGGTGTTCTCAGAAAATCAAGGCCAGAAGATAATAAATGGGCCATGTTGTTGACAACTGTTTCAAAGGTATTTTGTTACAAGTAGATCCATTCTTGACTGCATACACAACTTGACAAGAATATAGCACTAACTTTGTAAAATTTGCATTATGCTAGTTGGAATTAACATAAATCTACAATGGACACCTAAGGGGGCAAATAAGTTATAAGTTTGCTTTCAAGTCTTTTTGATTGCAATATCCTTCAGCATACTGTAGTTTTCTTTTGGTCAAAAATGTAATTCAATCATTAAACTGTCTGGCAGCGGCCTTCTTTAGTAAACTGAGGACAAAACTGTGTGATATCTTCAACAAACTTGGAATCATCGTTTGTGTAAAATAAAACAAAAACTTCCTTCGGACATTTAATTTTAAAGACAGAATGAAAAGTTTGATTGTAACTTTAGAATTGCTGCCATAGCAATAAGGACTGTGCACAAACAGTTGTCAAGGATGCTTAAGTGTGTTACCAACAAATGTCCGTTTGTGGCTTCTATACTTTTCAAATCAATCATACTTTTGGTCATATATAATCTTAATTGATCAAGAAAAGGATCAGACTAGACTGGTGTAAAATGCAAACTCAGTATGGCAGAATACATGAACGCTCCTGGCTTTGTAAAATCAAACCAACTTAGCAAAAAAGTCCAAATACTTAATTGACCATGGTGAACTACCATTGTTTTGTACCATCAAGCACTGCTCCTTTTGAGTTCCATTTAACTATCTACCATAGGAACAGATACGTTTACTTCCACCCCCTCCTACAACCTCAGGGTGGTAGAGACATATTTACCAAGTTCAGCAGCAATCTGAAGAGGAGTTCGTCTTTTGTAATCTTTGCTGTGTATGTTTGCGCCACTCTTTACCAGGAGTTTAAGAGCCTCACAGGCATCATTTCGAGCAGCAAAATGTAGTGGGGTTTGGTTTTCTCCGTTTGTAGCACATTCAATGTCAGCTGAGTGGAGAGAATGAGAAACTAGTAGAATAAAAGCCCCTGTATAAACGGAGTTGAGCTGTTTCCCAGTATTGTGGAAAGACAACTTGGAAACTAAACTAAAAATTATTTCAATTCTACAGTCAAGTGAAATTTATGGTATACTCAAAGGTCATCCACCTTAGAATCATGTTTTTTTCGCTTAACATTCATGGCTACTGTATTGTACCATTGGGTCTACACCATGTTACGTTTACATCTAACGCCAACATTCTCCATGGTGCATCCATGCCTTATGTCAACCACCATGATACATAAAGGTTTTCTTCATGGTACATTCATGTCACGCCACTTCTATTCTACTTTGCATTTGTGTCTACCTCCTACAGCATATATTCATGTCTGGCATCTACCTCCCTCATGCTGAATTCATGTCTACTGCATGGTACAATCATGTTTAATTCATTGTTAAGTCATATCTAACGAATGCTAATTTGTGTCTTGTCATGTTACATTCATGTCACATCATTTCTATTTCACATTGCATTCCTGTCTACCTCCTACTTCATCTATTCATGTCCGATATCTACCTCTCTCATGGTGACTACTTCATGTCTACTCTACGCTACACTAATGTCCACTTCACTGTAGAGTTATATGTAGTGAATGAGTATTTGCATCTTGTCATGGTACATTGATGTCTATTCATGTATCTAAATAGTTGTTGGTACTGCGATCCTCATCCACTTATTAATGTTTCTTTTCCCTTTTTTTTTTTGTGGTTAAATGCAAAAGTTTTCTTTTACCTCCTCTTTCTAACAACAGCTTTATCATGTCCGGATAATCGACTGCTGCAGCTACGTGCAGCGCCGTCCGGCCATACGCATCACCTTGGTTGATATCCACTCCAATATCTATCAAAAATTCAGCTACTTCCACTTCCCAGGTTCTGGCGACCTAATCAGGTTTAGAAAAAATGAAGAAATGGAAAGAGGTCGAAATTCACCCTCACCAGACTTATTAAGCATTCCCACTACAGTTACGATGACAAACATATATCAAAGGAAAATGCAGAGCGCATGAGTCATTAATGGCAGGTGTAATAACAAGGGTTGCCATGGTAACAAATTAGCCTCTTGGACCACAAAGCCCTGTTTTACACCACATGATTTTAAATGGTGGTTTTTACATCCTCTGATTATGTCAATGAAGAATTGCAGAATTTATAAGGTCATGCAGGCAGGAAAAATGACAAGGGTTGTTACAATAACAAAATTTACTCTCTTAGACCAAAAAGTCCCTTTATGATACCCTGTGATTTGAGAGGATGCTCTCTTGTATACTCAAGTTTACCTCGTGTAGAATGTTCTGACCAAAGCGATCGGTGCAATTGATGTTAGCTCCAGCGCGGACCAGTTCTTCTATATGATCCAGATCCACAGTCACGTCGGGGTCGTCGGACTTTGCCAGGTGGGCAAAGTAGCTGATGAGTTCTTTATTGCGATCGCTGAGGTTACAAACTGATGATGAGTTGGGGTCGTCTATACCGGTCATACTGGAGGCTGTGCGATTATATTTAACGACGGAGACGCCATCTTGGAGAAAATAAAAATATGAATGTCCATGTTCACCATCCTTCTCTTCTTCTGATGGTAACTTTAACTAAACCACCACGAGGTTCCCCCCCCCCAACCACAATGGAATATCTACCAACCACCCTCACAAACTATCCACCCTCACTTGCTATCCAAGACAAAAAGCTACTCATATACTGAAATTAATTAAAACAAATAAATGGCTTTTTCAAAGAACTAAAAACTACTACAACATCCACCATGCCATTTTGAAGCATTTTCTCACACCCTCCCCTACATTGACCCTAACCCTTACCTAAACAACTAAACAAATAACTCTTCCTAAATGACTAAACAAAAGGATGAAAAAACATAGAACAAATGCAGTTGCTTAAACATAACTCAAAGTCAGTGAATTTTCAACTAAGATGGGACAATGGGAGCGCTTCCCAGTTTCTGCGTGCTACAAAGCTATGCATTTAAAGGTAATCTGTACTGCAGCAGACTAGAACACCTTCTTTTAAATTATTCATAGTTCAATTGGTTCACACCTGTCACAATAGTTTGTCAAATGATCATCAAAACATTTAATATCCCTGAGAAAAGCATGACGACCTTAAAAGAGTATCAGAATAACGTTTCAGAGGATTCAGTTGTATGACCGTAAGTGGAGTTCGCATAGCCACAGCAATACAGAATTACCTTTCAAACTCATTAATGACCCTTATTCAGGGACCAACGAGCTGACAGCAAAGATGCTACACTATAAATGCAATGACAGTAACAAAATACAATGAGCTTAGAACAGAATTTTACAACAACATAATTTAATCTTTTTAAGTATTAACCACAGTGCCAATGCAAGACCTCCTTCAAGAGAGGTTGTAAACTCTGAATGTAAGTCCGTCACTTTAATTTATAATAATGTCACTGTTTTCATTGCAGGAAATTTGTTAAGGTGGATAACCACATCAATTGAGTACAGTTTCATCAAACTACTGTAGATTGAGGTTTTCCAGCTGGCTAAGTATGTTTCTGACTACCAGGAGATCAAACACTTTTAACCTACTCCACTGGGTTTCTGGCCAAGGACAAAGAGGAGAGGGGGAGGCTGGTTGAAGGTGCAGTGAAGGGAGATTTGTATTGAACACCTTATAAGAAGGGGTGGGTAAGAATCACCCCTTCCTGTGCCCCTCTCATCTTTGAAGTGGCATTTTGATTAAGATGTTGATTTTTGCCTCCAAATGCCTTGAAACATAAAGCAAGAGTTATGCCAATTTATATGTATGACGCCAGACACTAATTCATATTGATTCCATGTTCTTTTACTGTAGATAAATCTTACTGATCTTTTAATCAATCTAACTGGGTTAAGTGATATTTTATACTACTGCTCCCATCCTCCTTACTTGTTAGCAGTTCTGGTAGCAACATTGCTCCTCATTCATTTGTTAGAGTAAAGAAATGAAAGGAAGATATTAAGGAAATATTTGTTATTTGTACTTGCCTCTGCACAGTTTAGTAAATGATCATCTATAACTCTGTTAGTAAATGGTACTATACCCCTATCCCCCCAAGAAATATATCATAAATCAAGATAGGTTATTGACATCTTTCCAAGAGAATTAATTATCACAATGTTAGAAATGTTCTAGTATGAGTAGTCAACAATGTAGAAGAAGTATGCCCTAGTCTTTGATACATACTGTATGTTAGCTTTAATTTATTCTGATCAGTTTGTTGGAAAGGAGAAATTCAATTTAATATGTTGTTCCTTGCCAGTATGAGCAGGACAAAAGTATCAACACTTTGGACATATTTTTGCATCACTGGGTCTTGCATCAAAGGGTTTTGCATTGACTCAGGTGTGCTTAAGAAAAGGACAAGCTTTACCATTTATGGAAATTGACAACTTGGCTTAGATTACCTTTGCCCTCCATAGAACATTAAGTCATTGAAACAACAGAAGATATCAACATATCAAGTTAATGCTCAAAGTTTTTTTTTTCAACCAATATCATTTTTATGGTCATGGTCATTTAACATGGTCTAGAGATATTGAAAACCTCCACAGTGTAGATGACAAACAAGGTACAGTGACTGTGGCTCAATCACGAACTGTTGGTCACAGTAATGTATCTGTAAACCAGGTTAAAAGTTCAAACAATATTTTATCAAGATGTTGTGTTAAATGTTTTTAGTCTGCAAGTTTACCCTACTGACTCCAGGTGAACTTAGCCATTGATAGAAAAAATAGCAAGGCTTCCACCTTTGCAAATCACAAAAAAAAAATCTACTGTTCTCACTTAGTAACTGTGGTCTTCCAAATAGAGTCTCAGACTTTAGCTTGAAACAACAAAAAGCTGGTAAGATGGTAATGCTTGAGATATTGTACATTCACAGGGTGACACCCTAACAACAATCACACTGTTTATGACAAGGATTAAATTCCCTTTCGATGGCTACAAATGCTACATTGTATGTGTTTTCACACGTCTACATAGGAGAATTTAAACTGTCCCACAGTGCTTATCTTGTTTGTTAATCTTCTAACCTATGTGGGGTGTTTTCTTTTCTCTTTTGAACACTCAACAAACCATTTAAATGTAATAGCAAGCTTCAAGCAAGCACTTGACCTACCATTATGATTCAATGTATCACTGAACAAAATGACTTTGATGAAAACTAATCAGTACAGTATGTAGCAAATAAACATGTTGTTATGTACAAGAAAGTGCCAGATTGAAAAAGTGAAGATGATTATAACCATATTTGGTCAAATTACTTTTACTTGGGTGACCCAACTGTTAAGGATAAAGGAGAGCACAAAAAGAGAAGTACACACAGATGAACGTAAGTACTAGTAGGCATCAGGTCATTTAGCTGGTTGAGTCAATCAATGAAAAAAAAGCAAAACTGATATGTACTCACCAAGGAATTGGGCAATAACAAGAGGTAAATATAAAATAGAAATCAGAAGTTTATGAACATTAACATTTGAAAAGGAGACAAATGCATCATCATCATCATCATCAATGAATAGGTTTCAATATGAGAACTTGTCCACAAAGAAATGGTTTGAATGCAACCAGCTATATTCAAACTAACAGTATGTTAGCAACAGTGCGCAAATCCCAGTGTTCTGAATGGTGGATTACAAGTGCTACTTGCAACATAGAGCTCTATAAGCAGGAACTTTCAACCATCCAAACCTTGCTATGAGGTATGGAGCCTGATCTGTGGTGAATGATGTAATTTGTGAAAGTGCTGTTATCATCTTTCTTTGAGTATCTCATTCACAAAATTTTTCCAAGAAGTTTGTTGGAAAGGTAAGTCCATTACATTAAGATTAATAATTTTTTAACAAGAAAAAAAAAACGTTTTTTTCTGTGTTGTATAGTGGTCTTCAATATTTGCTGAGTTTTTTCTCAGAGTTTTGACATTTCTGGTGTACCCCTCGCAACTCACATATATCAACATGGGTGATGTTCTGAAGAAGTATAACAATGTTCTGATTATTTGCAGGTTTAAAAGCTTACATGAAAAGAACAGCACAAACACGTTACGGTTTCAATCCTCCCTAAAATACTCACTGACTTTGACTAAACCCCTTCTCTTCCGGAGAGCCATGAACTTCTTAGCGCCCCTCCTTGCTGCGATGACATTTCTCACACCATTCTTTGCAGCAGAGTTCCCAACCTGAGATGTAGCTTTTGTGCCCTTCTTTATTCCGTTTCCGAGGAATGAAGCTACAGCTGCAGCCTTCATGACAGATGCTTTGTATGGTGTCTCTGCTGTTGTGGGTTTGAGTAACTGATTAGTACTTGATGGGGAGTCCCCACTGTCATTGACTTCCTCTTCAATTGTAAAACTCTGGTTTCCATGGGTAACAGCAGAATGATCTTCTCTGCTTGCTTCAGAGTCAGAAGGATGAATCACACTTCGCTTGCTTCTCCTTTTCTTCTTCTTAACTTTTTTTGAGCCATCTTCGGAGCCCATGACTTGGTATTTATCAAAGACTAGGATATCACTCTGGAGAGACGAAAATACATTGGCACATTCATACTTTGCCATAAGATTGTGCATAAGGTTTTGAAACACATAAAGTCCATGCATTTGTCAAAGTGTCATCCATATACTGTAGTCTTTTAACTTCATGTCCTTTTGTTCAATTCAGTATCAAGAATATTTATAAAAGTGAGCAAATTCGTAAAAAATACAAAAGAATAGTGAAACATTATATAATAAAACAATAAAAATGGTTAAACGGGAAATGCAAAACTCAGTGTTACGTTCATTTTGTAACTTAGGTAAGGCTAGCCAAAATAACTTATTCCAGAGTCTATGCATGGATTAGACTTAGACTTAGTAACTGACCAGTTGACCTAGTAATATAAGTGGGCCTAAGGCCTGCCCCATATCAGAATTCAGTTAACTTACAGTAACAGTTGAAAATATTGCGCCTTAGTTCTTACATTTGAAAGAATGAACGATAAGTTGATGTAGGCAAAGGTCTATGCCTTAGGGCAAGTCTAACTACGCTAGCCTCTAGAGGCACTAGGCTAAACTCCACTCCAGTCCTTTGGCCCACACTACAGTAGGCCAGTTACAGGTTAGGCCAGGCTAGGGCCTAATGTTAGGCTATGGCTTAAATTACATAGCCAAAGTTCAAAGTCTTAAAAAAAAATTAAATCACTGTTTAGTTCATTGCTCTTGTGTGATTAGTCAACTTTACAGTACTGCATTTGCACAGGAGAGGCAAGCTAGGTCTTACGCATCCTATTTGCAGTTACCGCTTTATGCTAAAAAATTCCAAATCATGATTTTGACCAGTCATTGGCCTTGTTCATGACCATTTTTGTTGCTAGCTTGGTCACAGGTTATTGCTGTAGGTTTACACCCAGGATGTATTTACCAGGACACTCTTTATATTACGATTGTCATGCAAACGTTAATAAGATGCGGTCATACTAATGATTGCCCGTGAGAGACCGTCCTATAGAGTTGAATGCCCGTTATGCTCAAGTAAATGCCCGTTGTATATGCATGATTGCATCTGCTGTGTAGAATGCCCGTTTGTAAATCCCAATCCCTTTTTTATGATATCATATACTTTTAAGTTAGTACCTAAGTTTGAACTTAACATATCTTTTTAAAATAAATTAGTCTAGCAATGCTCACTATAGTATCAGAGTGTTCTTGTAATCAACGACGGGCATTCAAGTTCATTGCAGGATGTAAGAGCAATCATGCATGCACACAACGGGCATTCACTTGAGCATAACCGGCATTCAGCTTTCTGATGGGCTATCACGGGCTTTCACGGGCAATCATTAGTATGACCCGTAAGATGCGCAAAGTTTGGCAGGTTTAATTGTATCATTAACTTAAGCAAAGGTTGGTTAAAACAACAGATTTTGAGGTACCATTCCTACCACACTTGGTCAAATTATGGTAAAATAAACTTTTAACTTGCTAAAACAAGGCTATGGGATTCACAGGGATTTTGAATTTCCAGCAACTAGAAATTCTAACACTTTTACGTTGGGTGTGGGAACTTTTATACATCTATGCTACATGCACCAAACTTCGAGCACCTTGGAAAAATAAGCCTGAAAATGCAATGGCCTAAGCAGCTTGACGAAGTATTGACTATCATACCTTGTAATGAAGTTACCTAATGCTGGGATAGTTTATTTCATCGCCCTTGCCTGATTAGTCAACTTTATGGTAGTACGTTTACACAGGAGACTAGGAGAGGAAGGCTAGGCCTAAAGCATCCTATTTACAGTTGTCGCCTAATGTTACAATTTTCCAAATCATGATTTTGTCCATTCAGTGCCCATGGAATTGTTCATGACAGTTTTTGTTGCTAGCTTGTTGAGTTGTTCACAGGTAATTGCTGTAAATTTACGCTTTGGATTTATTCAAAAGAACACTCTTCATGCAATTATTGCCATGCTAGCACGGTGAGGTGCGCGAAGTTCGGCAGGATTAAATCGTACAATTCTTACCAGATTAGGTCAAATAATATCACAAAGGAAATTAAGACTTACTTAAACAAGATTAGTAGATATATATGTATTTTTAGTTTCCCGCAGCTGGAAATTCCAAGGTTTTCACGTTAGATGCGCAAAGTAATCCATACTAAATAGTGATTAGCTACGTTCATTGAACCTAGCCTATAACTTAGTCTATTCTTGGCCGTTAGGCTAACTTGATCAGACCTCACAGTGAGTTAGTTGTCAAGGAGACCATGCAGCGGCGTCCGAAAAATACAAAACAAATTGTGCTATGTTGAACAGAGCAAGTGGCAAACTCTGGGCCCTTGCCTTCAATATCTAGCATATTATATCACAAATACTGATAACATTTAAAGTGCTAACTGTCGGTTTTGTGAAATTCTTCAGACAGTCTGGACACTTTCCAGGTTCGGCACAAGGACAAATTTGCTTTGCTTGTGTGATTCCTATGGCACGCCAATTGATACATATCTGGATCAGAGAAATAAACAAGAATACGTCGTAGAACAACAATAAGTGGAAACCATATTCTGTACGGCAAAATCTGATATGATATGGAAATCTGAAAATATTATAACTATAATTTTCCCTGTATTCGAACACGTTATCTCAAAAAATCGGTTGCATTAATTGCCTCTCCCAAATGTACTTAGCTATCGAAGGAACAAATTCATTACACATGGCAAATGTTGATGGCAGAGCTGTTTTGCCTTACCGCGTAAGACTGCCTATTACTGTTCGGCTTCATTTGTTCTGTGTGTGTGAGTAGTTACAGTGACGTTATTCTAGTTTATCTATTTCTATGATCCGGATGGAAACTTTACTGCAGTTTAGATGGGTATGCCACGCTTCATGTGCAACATTTCCAGAAAAAGAACTAAGTATCAATCCATTTTTTTTTTCGGCGAAAACAATAGTTCCCCTTAAACTCAGTGTCTCCACCAAAAAATTGAGTTCATCGAACGAAAAACAGAGTTTCGCCAAAACCCTACATTGGTTTGGTGGTCACATGACTGAGGATTTCAAGTTTCAATTGGTTTATTTCTATCATAATCAGATAATAGGCTACCAAAACAAATTCCTTCACATATAGACAATACATTGAAATGTTAATATGAATTTTAAA
The DNA here is from genome assembly GCA_021234535.1 of Stichopus chloronotus. Classification (NCBI taxonomy): domain Eukaryota; kingdom Metazoa; phylum Echinodermata; class Holothuroidea; order Aspidochirotida; family Stichopodidae; genus Stichopus; species Stichopus chloronotus. The sequence continues at coordinate 26,960,330 of CM037831.1, forward strand.
AACATGACAGGAGACATGCCCCCACGTTTGATTGGAAACACTAACACGTATGTTTCACAGTTCCCTCCCTTTTTTGTGACATGAACTAAAAAAATAATAAACAAAAGTATTCTTAGTGGAAGAGCAAATTTCCAAACTTGTATTCTAAAAGATAATGAAAACTTAGCTACAACTTTCCATTGCCAAAGAGGTTCAAAATCGCGATTTCCTGCAGTAGGAGAAACGTTTTATCCAAAACTTTTCTCTGTATGCCCGGTAGAAGGTAAACCGGGGGCTTTAGGGGCTCATATCCTAATGTTAAAAATGGGGGATAGGGGGCTTAAGGTATGTTCAGCCTCCCCTGATATTTGTCAAGTGCTTCAAGAAAATTTTAGAAGGAAGGATAATTCGTTGATCCTTTTAATCCAGTATGTAGTACCATTTCCATAGACTAATTTTCCTTATCGAGAAATTGCAGACAGACATGCAGAACACTCTTACAACTCCGGGTACATGTAGCTTACAAACCCCTTAGAATTTGGAAGTGCAGACCGACCATGGGAGGGGAGAAGATGTCAAGCATGGGCGTAGCAAGATTTTTTGTGTGAAGGGGAAAATCCCTTTTTTTGACCGCCGTCCTGGGGGAGGGGTGAAAGGGAGGGATGTTGCCTAGAAATCAGTCGGTCCACAGATAGGCCTAGGTGGCATGAGGAGAGGTCTAAGTCGGTGGGGCACCCCTCCCCTTTGCCTAAAAAGGATCATGTTTGCCCTTCTAATTTGTCCAATCGTGGTGTAAAATTTACTTTCTTTGACACCTGCACTCATGAACTTAAAATAAAGGTTAAAAAGTATTGAAGGGGCATGAGTACCGCCAGGACTATCTAAGCGGAGCGCCACCACCGGTTGGCGGGGACAAGAACATTCTTGGTTTTCCCCTCCAGACCCTCCATATGGTCGGAAACGGTACATCCTGAGTGTTCGAAGCTGCGCTCACCTAGCGTTGAAATAGGGTATCGCATGCAATGCAATTTCTCAATTATCCCTAATGAGATAAAAATCAATGTATTAAAATTTGTTAATACATATCGGATTGGTTGAGAAGATACAAGAGTCATAATGAATTATTCATAATGTTTCGTTTATTTTTGGTTCAGTTGGCAAATAGTAGGGGGATGTGGGGTGCTGAACATACCGCTAGACCCACTGTCTTTTATTGGTTGATAATGGCCCATATTAAATTTGAAAATAAAATGATAATGGGATTACGCGGTTGAATATTTTGTAACTAGGCGTCACCGAACCCGACTATTTTTTTTTGCGGGGGGGGGGGGGGCTGGGAACGCCCGGGCAAAACATGAGCTTGTTTCATGCACCAGTGGTGAAACATTTCCAACTTTAAAAAGAAAAGTTGAAAATGACGTACATTGAAGTAGTAGATTTGATATGGTAATGGAATTGACGTACTTTTAAATACTAATGTAACAGAATGTTGGTTTGTATTGCCAATAGCGTTAGTAGGTTTAGACAACTACCCTATTGCTTTTTTGGGATTTACTTTTAATTTTTGTAATGCAGCGTTTGAGCTGGAAAAAAATCGAGGCGCTCCCCTGGCCACTTACTCGTATACTGCGTATAAGCAATAGGCGCATGTATGGCCAATCGAAAACTCGAATCAACGAGTTCACACCTTTATGAACACCTTGAAGCAATTGTGTTGTTAATCTGTTTCGTCTTAGTTTTCAATGTCATAAGAAGATCACACTAGTGAACCCCGGCAATGTCCCCAGTCCTCCACCCCCCCCCCCCCCGCCCTCGTTTAGGTCTACCTGCAGTTCTCTGTTTTTTCTCCTTTATTTTTCATCATCATCCATCGCGTCCCCAAAATTTCTGTGGGAGGCACTCTTCCCTCACTGCCCCCGCTGGCTACGCCACTGATGTAAAGCCAACCGATGGTGGCCCTCCGCTTAGATACATTTCTACCGACACATGAGTCCCCTCTCCCATCCTCTGATGGTTCCGTCGGGGATGTGTACTCTACAAGATAATCAATGCTTGCCCCACCCAATTCAATCGGTTTGACCCGACTTAACCCCATACCCATGAGAAACCCTGGATACGTCACTGATATGACATGAGTTAGGTCATGTACATCCCCTTCCATCCCCCCCCCCCCCCATTCAGGCACACTTTCAAGTTGAAATCAACACCCATGATTGTTCTAATATTTGGCACTATTTCCCCCTGGGTTGATGTAAAATTGAGTGCGCCCCTCCAAAATAATGCAAAATCTTGCATGTTTAGTAGATATCACCTTTAAGTCCTAGATGCATACTGCTTTGTTTCTTGACAGTGAAGTACCTTTTACTTGTTCTGTTCTCTTCTCTGCGATGCTTTCTTTTCAATGTTACTAGCTTTCATAAAACAGTATTTCTATCTCCAGTGTCCACAGAAGTTTTGATTCTTCGTTGATAGATTTGTCAGTGCGTTTTTTCCATATGAGAAATGAATTCACTTGAACTTGACCTTTTATATATTATTCTAATGGGATTTTCGTTATGACACTATAAAATACAATAAAAAATATCGACTCTAACAAAAGGTGGTGAGGTCATACTAAAGCTAGATGAAGTCTAAGCTTGCTGTAACACCGTAATTAATTTGAATAAATAAAATTCGGTAATGTGTACGATCTTAAAGTTTTAAAAAGTGCAGTGACCTGCTTAATACAAAGATCGAATTGATAATTGATAGGCTGCCAAAACGTGTTAACAATAAAACATTGATTAATATTATAATGAAGTCGATTGGCTATGGTTTAAAACTTATCCATATTATTACGATCAAATTGATCCTGCAAATGTCAAGAATATACTGAATAAGTTATGCTAATTTATTCATTTCCAATATCGTCGCTCTTGTTGTCGTTGTTGTTGTAAGAAATAGTATAGTCTATATGATAATTCAGGCAAAATAAAAGCTTGAAACTCCTGACACTATAAGACCTTGCTTGTAAAATGATTTTATATAATGTCTGTTGTACCTCTCATATTTTCATTTCATACTTTCAGTAAAAGCGTTTCAGATTTTGACACGTTTCATTCATTTTTTTTCCGCATATGCGTTCACCGAACCAGCTGTGAATTGTTCTGAGTATAACCATTGTATTTGTATACCATCTATTTCCATGACGAGACTTAAAGGGAAATAGGGCGTTTGTTTTACAGAAAACATTCATATTTTTAAAACCAATGTTTGTGGATGCAGAATGATAGATTATTCAAAATAAGGAAAGGCAGTATTCTTTTTTTCATGAAATACGTTTCTCAAAGATAGAAACTCAGTTATGTGTTGCTCAACACTAATTTGTTCACCCAAACTTTTCAAATGATGAATCTTCCATTACTCAACACATTCATAATATTTTAAGGAGATGAAGCTTTGGCAGGCGTTTATTGATGAGACTGAATGGTTAAATAATGAGTAAAGCTATTTCTTTAGTATGTCATGTTGGTGTATTCTAAACGCCCTATTTCCCTTTAAATTTGTATTCAGTAAAAGTTCAAAGAAATCGTGTTTGTGTCCAAAATTCCAGGTACTTTGACGAGTTGCAAGTTTACCCCGAAAGTTTTATTCCCTTGTTGTAACTTATATTTCATATATGCTAGGCTCTGCTGTACTTTCAGACGGACGTAGTACCCCAGTTTGATTTTTAAGCCATACGTGTTTTAGAGTAACTGAGAGATCTGTCTAATCTAGGTATATAACTTTCGTAACGGATAAAGAGTAAATTGAGGAGTGGGGGCTGGGATGCGGGAGGGGGGTTGATATAACCTGAAACAAGGTGTAGAATCGTTGGACACATTTTGAAATGATATATGTAGTTTTCTGTCCCCAGAGGGGAATCAGGAGCTAGCAGAATCAGTTGAATTGTTGTGTACTTAACTTGGAATGACGTCACAGCCACACGGGCTTCGTCAAATCTTTGTCAATATGTTAATTAGAAAGAACGAGTGGAATATTATAAAATAATTAAACATTTGGTCAGTTGATTCAGTTCCAGTTCCAAGTAACATTCCAACATGGGTCCCCTATAGATGGACCCATATTATACGGACCCATATATGTTTGTTTCACCCAAAATCTGTAAGGGCCCATATTGATAAGCTCAGATAACGATATGACCCATGATTGGATAGTTACGGTGTCCATATGGACAATTGCCCACGTGGACAGGAGAACTACCGCATATGGGTCATACGGGATCGTCAATATGGGACCCATAAGGGGTCCATGCTGAAATGTTACTAGGGATGAAATTAGAGCCACAAGGTCTATAACTCCAGAATCCCCAGGATGATGCAGACTCTGCCCCCTTCACCAACACAGACCATAAACATGCTTGCTTGCAAGCAACACCTGCGCAGTTTTCGAAGCATGGTTTTGAATTTAATGCGCGTATTACATCCAAACAGGCACTAAGGATGCCACCGTGAACTTCGTGAAAATGAAGCTGGGTATAAGTGTTCAAACACCTAGTTACGTCTATTCCAATTATTTTTTACCAATAAGGTCACACCATAAGTGACATTTCATCCATCAGGAATGTGATTAGAATTGAATGTGGAAATGCCGCATATGTTTCGCAAATATGAGACAAGGTAACTCGCTCGTGGGGACACTAATTCTTAAATCCCATCAGGGAACGATAAAAATATTACTACTGCAAATTCTGTTAAGTTTTTTATCAATCCTTGTATCATTCAATGCATCCTTGTGTCTACCATCGTTTTATTGCAAAATTATGGTATTTCTTCAAAATGTAGTGATAAATTAAAACTTGCCGGGAGAAACACGACAACTACATCACAATTACCGTATATTTCAATGAAACTGTCTAAAGAAAGAGAAACTCGATGGATTTTTTTTTTATCTGAAGAATATTCTCGTAATGATATTCAAATACCGAGGGTGTTGGATGAGCGCAGGGCATATACAGCTCTATTTATTCCCTGTTCATCTGGGCGGTAATAATCTCTTTAGGAGAAATCTAAGAAAATAAATTTATTTCCAGGTGTTTGTGAAAGTAAAGATATTGTCTGTAAACTACGTTGATTGATCCACAGTGTATTTTTGTCCTTTACCCTTGAGACAACTTGTGAAAACAGATACTTCCATAGAGCCATGGATTCCTTTGAGTCGGTTCGATGCATGGTGCATTTAGGTAAAGAAGAAGAAAGAAGAAAATAAGGTTCCTTCCATAAAAATCTTCCTCTTTTGGTTTCTCTCGCTCCCAAGCTGTTTTATGCAAATTAGGAGAAGCGAATATACATATCACTTAAATTGTAAATGTCCAGCACCTCCGATTATCGATTGGTTGCTTGACTGGTTAAACACAAACGTTCAGAGAGAGAGAGGTAGAGAGTCAGGCTTAGCTAAGCTGAAGTATGTAGTGTCCGCCAAGTCATGTTAAGGTAGCATCATACACATAATTGTTTACGTTCACTGAGAGAAAAATAAAAACAAAGGCAAAATGAGAAGCAGACGAAGAGGGGAAGAAAAAAGGGGAGGAAAAAAAAAAGAAAGGAAGAGAAGAGAAGAGAAAGAAAAGGGGGTAATTTTCAATCTGGGGCGACAAAGTATTCGTTCTGTATTAGTCACGTACAAGGCAAACGATCAGATAAGAGCCCTTTCTCGTTAGATTGACAAAAAGGGAAGAAAAGATGCATGCACGGAAGCTCTCCTGTCCCCTTATCGATGACAACTGTCATATCCATAAAACAGAGGGACGAAATTTAAGCTTTGACCATCAGAAACGAGGCCATGCATTAGGGAGACCTCAATAAGAGGCAGTAAGTACTATATACATATATGTGGAACATAGTATCTCGGTTGCACAGGGTACCAAGAAGGGTAAACCACAGTTCGACCGTTACTGACCGCTTTAAAAAAGGTTGCTAAAGGTGACACATGTATAGACCGATCTTGTAACGTTACAGATCGGCCTGTAAAATTCTGATTGATATGACGTTGAGTTTGTAATACTGTGATGTTCAGGTCACTCTATATTCATTTTGTAAGTAAAGGGAAAGAGAATGATTTCAACAGACATATGTCTGGTGCTTGAGGAAAGACTTCTCTGGCCAAGAAACATTTTACTTCAAGGTTGCAAAAATGCCATATAGCAGTAGCAAATTATTATTGCAAGCGGCCTTTGCTGTTCTTTTAATATTTAACCTTGGAATTTGACACCACTGAGAAGTCATGGATCGGGTATGTTGTAGTACCTTAAAGTAATGTGGAAATTAAGGTCACATCTCCTAAACTGTCATAATATTTTTAGTTTAAGACAGTCAAGATTACAAAGAAACACAAAAGGTAACCAAGCAGTTCTGGTAGTGCAACAGTACAGATGCAAACCGTGCTATTAAGATATGGTTTTCATAAATAAAGAGATAAAATTTTCCTAATTTTTTTTATGGAAAATCCGTTTCCTTTAGTGGCACGGATACACACGGACACATTACTTTGCCGTCTGTTGCATGAGTGTGTCTCCGGCAATTGCGGTATACGACCTTATATACCCAAACATGGCAAACGATGGATAGCGAAGGTTTACAGTTATGACGTCGAGGTATCAGAATCTGCTAAATTTTAATGTTCACAGTGAAGATATAACAGGAAAATCGCATCAAAAGAAGGCAGCCATTTATCAAACTAAAATATTCAACCAATGCCAACGAACTAGTCAGTATATCATTTACTACAGTGTATAAAAATACACACAAGCAGTCACAGTTGCCGCATTACCCTACCAAACCATATAACACAAGGGATGCTAAATCATACACCAGTATATGGGTAGTTAGCCTTGGCCTATACCAAGAGGAGGATATATGCTAAACAAATTCGATGATGGTTAGACATTCAGGGGAGAGGATGCAGGGGTGAATTAGATTCTTTGTGGAAATTGGCTTGCATTTGAACAGGATTTACATAAAAAAGAATATGCACTTATGTATGATAGACGAGTTTCTATAATAAAATTGTGACGCGAAGAACAACAGGGATGTCATAAACAGCGCAAATCATCATTTGTTTCGGATTTGGGGGGAGGGGGTGGGGGATGGGGTGGGGGGCATTTACGTGCAACCACGACTTTACCATCCACCGCTAAACTATTATAGGAGACATATTCATCATTCTATTTGACAATGTATATAACACGACTATAGTTACGTTTTAATTTTGTTTTGCTGTGTATTTTTTTTTTAATATTATGTTACCACCAGAAATTACGTGCTAAAAAAGTTTTTTTGTGAGTAAACTCAATATCGTTTCAATGAAGCACATATCTACCGACTGACCAATAGCAATCTCCTCACTTTTCTACATCAAGGTTCTAATTCAAGAAGTGATTTTTATCATTTCCTACATTCTTACTGCTCTCAAATCTCTTTTAAAATTGCTGATGTTCAGTTCGAGTCATCTGCATATAGTTTTGATATTGCTGGTCGTTCGCGTTAGTACCTACAACTCTTGATTTATCTAAAGTACTGCCAACAAACGTCTTAGAAGTAAGAAAAATATTTTACAAGATTGATGGTTGGTTCTTCAAGTGCCTTCCTACTTAATTTGCATGTTGTATTATAATTGTGGCATTTCTTCGTTCTTTGCCATGGCAACTTTGCTAAGGGCATTATGCATGACTTAGACAAGGTTACTATTTGCTTTGTCCCGTATGCAAAGATAAGTCCAGGTGCATATTAATAAAAATCCTGGTTTCGTTGCCGTTTCGGAAACATATTTTCAAAGCTGGCACTGCCATAACCAGCAAAAACTACAAACGGCAAACAAAAAAATGAAAAGAAAAATCACCCCCATTTAGTCCACCATACCAGTTCATTTGGCTGGTGTCAGATGTGTAGGGCGTACACGTGTAAAAGTAAATGGTTGTTATGGATACAATGTTCGAAGGATTTGGTTTTCTTTGGTGAGATGAAATGCATGTCATGTTTCACAGTCGCGAAGCAAGATCCGTCCATGGAATGTGAGGTCACGTGATTCATTGAACGCCAGCTGTTTATACGCAGTGGCCCATCAAAAAGTAAGTGCTCATTAGTCATTGAGCAAATAACGCCTGCAGCTGTTTAGGAGTGGCCCATCAAAAAGTTTCACTAGATCCACTTTCGTTTTATGCCCTATTTATGTTGCAAATCTATTTGAAATGAACAAAGCAGAAACGAAGTCTATCTGCTGTCCAGTGTATGATAGTTCACATCCCTCGCAAGTTATGTTCCCCAATTGTCCCCTCCATTTCAGTGTATAGTGTACAACAACCAACGAAAATGTACGACAGCTGTCGCTTCGGATAAACCTCTTCCTTTACCAGCGGATTAACACCTATTTATTTGCAGATAAGATAAAACTAGAGCTCAAAATTTTAACCCCTACGGTATAAGAGACATGATTATTTAGCTTGATGTATTAGTCTGCTTCTACGTTAGTGGGGGCGGTGGGTGATGATACATTTCGTCAAAGCAGGGAGGTGCACCTCCCTGGCCAAAGGAGGACCACATCAACTGTGATTGTTTGAACTGATACATTTCTTCAGCGAAGACAATGTCTCACCACTTGTTTGAACTCAGACGCTCAATCAAATCAGGACAATGACTAATGTCTAAAGTTATACACTCTGTGAAGTGAGGACTGTCTATTACTTATATTGAGTCAAATACTCCCTCGATCGGGGACAATGTCTTGATTGTTAGAACTCAAATATTTCCTCAAGTGAGGACAATGTCAACTGTTTGGTTTAAAGTTATACACTCGGTCTAGTGAGGACTATGATCTACTGACACTCAATCAAGAGAGGACGTTACATCATCTACTGATTGTTTAAACTTACACATTCGGTCGAGTGGTGTTAATGTCTTCTAATTGTTTGAACTCAGACACTCCCCAAGTGAGGACGTCCAGTGATTGCTACGACTCACACACACACTTAAATGTGAGGAAAACGTCGACTAACATGGTTAAAGTTCTTTGAGGTGAGTCATATAATTTGCCTCATTATCTATCGCCAAATGTCGTTTAGTGAGCTTTCATGGTCAGGGAAATAATACAGTATATATAAATTAGTTCATCACATATGGAAACTTGGGCTTAAAGATAAACTATTATTTTACATCAGACTATTATGCGAATCAGGTAATGTTGTAGCATATCACTACTCCAGGGAAAGTAAGGCCCACCGTACTGCTATTGGAGAATCAGGGTGGGGCAGAATTATGAGGGGTTGATGATGGGCAAATGGCAAATGTTTGGTAGTTCTTAGCTAGTTATACGGACTCCAATTAAGAATTTTTGATTCCATGTTCGACTACACTGGCTAAGGTAAATCGTCTAGATAAATAAAAACATATTCAACCTTGAGTTTAAATTTACTTATGTGTGTGTGTCGCAGTGACAATGTTATGAACATCTCCAAAGCCTAAGGTAGCATTATACCTCCAAGCATTAAAATATATATATATATATATTTATGTATAAACAGCAATGCAATGCATTGCTACTGATCTGTCGGTTTATTATTTTTTTTTATGTAATATTGTATAAATGTTAGATAAACTGTGAAGGCGTTCCTAGTATCCCATGAATCTGCTTGCAGTGTGCATCATATGTACCTGCAGGCGATGTATATGTACCGCAGCAAGCCCATGCATTCTCTGCCATGCATCCGCTCCATCATATTTACCCTAATTAGAGCTAACCTCGATGTTTGTACGCATTTTCTACCCTTTTGAAATTCACTTGTCGGAGAAAAGAATGAGAAAGATATACAAAATGACAAAATCTACAAATGCATCGCTTCTTGTTTTTCTTCTTTTTTTTTCTCCTATTCTCCCATTTTTTTTCCTTAATCGACCTTGAACCGTAAGCCGCTACCAAGGAGACGGACTACTACCCGCCTCGTTTCCATGCTAGTTTTTGTTCTAATTATCCCAGAATTTCTGCCGAATTTGCCCTAAAAGCATCTCTACTCATCATTTCTCAACTGGCCTCTTGTAACTGTTCGCACGAAAGGTTGTATCCTTTCTATTAGATGCTTACTTAATGTCGTATTTCTTGCCGATCTATATATATTTTTTTTATCTTCCCCGCTCTCCTTTTTCCGTCGATGCCGTTTCCCACTGATTACATTTAGCTTTTTCCTCCGTAGTGCGTGTGTGTTTGTACGTACAGATATACACATCGCCGACTGGTGACGGGACAGCGAGAGAACTCAGTTTGGTTGCTAAGTAACTTTTGTATGCCGTGACCAATGAACGGTGAGCTCTTTCGGGACAGCGAAAGAAGCGTTTTGTCCGCATTGAGCTCTTGTCGTTATGAAGCGTACGTCTATGCACATCTTTATACGAAGACGTGCAGAATACTGTATACTTCATATTAAAAGGGGAAACAATTCACAGGCCTGCTCGTTGTATATATCGCCCAATCTGCCGAATAGTGTAAATTTAAAAAAGCTTTTGCTCCTCTTTATTCATTTTTTTTTCATTCTGGCTTTTTTTTTATTTTTGGTAATTTAAAGAGAAAATATGGAGAAATGGAGGTAAGGAATAAATAAAAAGAAAAAGAGAAAGACAGAGGTTGTGTCATCCATTATAAAACCCTGTCTTTTCAATTTTCATGCTTCCGTGAATATACGCTAGCTTACAAAATGACTCCACGGGAGGTCCTATTGGTAAGAGTACTATATGTAAATGTATACGAAAGCATTGATTATATGAAGAAAAAAAATGAAGGTGTTTCGCGTCTCCGACGCGGTGAGTCGAAAGTACAAATATGATGATATAGCGATGCCTCTATCTCGTTGGGTTATATAGACATTTCATTTGACAGACTTCAAAAGTCTTTCCATTGAAAGGGACTTTCTTTCCGTTTGCTCCGTCGTGATAAAGCTTTCCATCTAACCTTAATTTTCTTTCAATGTTAAACATAAACCCGGTTTTCTTGTTTTTATTTTCCATTTGGTAGTTCTCAACCTTTCGGAAGAAGAAGCGCTTACATACATCGCGGTAATATGTTGTAATAACTAACGGGACGTTCGACACGGAGTTTTATATAACGTTGTATTTCTACCGGTTGCCAAGGTATCGGGGCTCCGCCAGTGTTTTATATTCGCTTGATATTGACGTGTACTATACGTGCCACAGTGGTTGCTGGTCGATATCAGCTTTTGGTTCTTAGCAATCGCGTGTGGGACATTTAAGTTATGGATGCTAGATATATCTATACATATAAAAAACAAGGGAAAGAAACGGCAGCACTGGGAGAGATAGCTTTAGAGTGACTATATAACGCAGAGAGAGAAAGAGAGAAGAGGGATCTTAATTAGAAGAGTAAGACAAAAGAGCAGAAAAAATACAATCTCTTATTGGATGATAAACGTGGAAGTATACGGTAGCGAACGGCGACATTGTAAAGTGGTTCCTTTGGGTGTGTATTTCAGAGTAGGTATACGTAACATGTTAACTGTCCTTACGTTAAGATGTTTCAGACACCGGCCGACCTCGCGGGACACTAACACAGCTGATATTGATATATACAAGTCAACGGGAATACATCCACCAAGGATAGCGTTGAAACTTTAAGTTTATTTCTCCAAGAGTAAAACTGATTGTGTTCATCTGTATACGACGAAAATGCCATGTTGGAATTGTCCCAAGCAGAGTTGCCATTTTGATTATCTAGATGCTTAGCCATAGATCCGTGTAGATACAATTACTAAAAGTTAAAATATTGTTTTTATCGTGGAGAAGCAACAATTTATTTCGTTTCTGTAGGAAGAGATAATTAATGGCAAGTTTATTTGGTCTTTTCTCTCGGTCAGTAATGTAAGGATGATCTTTATGTGATATCTTTACAAATCAAATCAGTGTTCTTGTTGAGAAGATAAGTAAGCAGTAGTAGAACATCAATCTGGAATTAGGAGTGGAAGAAATATATCAATCTGGAATTGATTTCGGTGACAGAACTCTGACTTGATTACGTTGGTGAAAAAAGATACTCACAAAAGGCCAACTCAACCGGAGAATTGTTGGGAGGTCCACAAGTGCAGGTAAGGTTAATTATACACTTCAGTCTCTTTTGTTTTACTACAATTTTTTTAAGGAAAGAAGTAACGTGTCAACTTGACGATTCGAAAACCCGATAAAGATTATTAATCTATATAATGTGACAGTTACTCTCAGTGTACATCATCTTTAAAACATATGATAAAAAACATTAACCACATGTTGGTATCTCTTTCTCCCAACTCCTCCCTTATTTAATGTTTGATACAACATCCTCCTCGTGTCCAGAGTAGTTGCTAAGAACAATGGTTTCTGTCACGTGATCCGTAATACTAATTCTGAAATCTTTCATGGCTTGTTAATGTGTTGTGTTACCATGATAGGGTGGGGAGGTATATTTCGTGTGTGTGTGTGTGGGGGGGGGGGGGATATTGGATTGGTGGGAGTAGTGGGGGTTAAAGGCGTTGATATGATTGAGGGGATGGTATTTCATGCAAAATTACACAGCTATGACAAAGTGCGATACAATACCTTGACTTATAACAATGTACTGCACTTAGTACTTTGACTCTGTGACTTAAACGTTTCTTCTTTTGTTTAAGTCTATTGCTCTTCTGTTTATTGTTTTTATTCGTTCTATCAATACGCACCCGCATGCGCGTGCAACTCACTCCAGTGTGTGGTTTTGTAATACTCTTTTGCAATGCCAGAAAATAGGCTAGAGGTACCGTATGTCTGATGTAGGGAGTGGGAGGGTGTGGCCTATAATGGCGGTCGGACAATTCTTATAAAATGAGTCACACTTTCTGAAACTAGTTCCATGGGAAATTGTGCAAAAGCATAAAGCCAGGAAGTATCACAATATCTGAATAGTGTTCCTGTGGTCAATATAAGTTTTCTTACATGCAGACATAAGCCGGACCCGAGCCATCAATAAGTGTTTTCTTTTAATATTATTTATATCACTATTATGGGTTCTCTTATGGTCCATTGGCCATAAACCTCAATGAACTTTGACCTATAAAGTGCAACGAAGACTTGAAAAGTGTAAGAGATTACAGGCATTGCAGTCACGTGATTACAAAAAAAGCGATCATTGATAACTAACGGTAAGAACTAACTCGTAACGAGCTAAAACAGTTAACTCCAAATGGTCACACTCAGCTGACTCGTAATGGATACAGAGAGCTATCTCGTAATGGGCGCAGGTCCAGATTGGTTGTATCATAAGTAGGCTGTGCACGGACTATGCAAATGACGTCATGTTATACTCTATCCGTGAATGTCGTTTGCACAATGTTTGCTCTGATTGATTTGTTTACTGCTATTTTGTTATATTTCTTTTCTAGTATTGATTTGAATTAATCCAAGTATTGGGCCTACATTATAGATTATTTGAGAGCAAAATAAATAACTACCTAGGTGAGCCTTGCTGATTTTTGTTTTTGATTCACATCTACGATGGAGTCATCTCCTTATTGTTATTGTTACGGTGAAGCCTAAAATTCTAGGTATTTTAGTTTGCAGTTAGTTTGAAGGTGCAGTAAATGATCTGTCGCCGTACTTTTTTCCTTCATGAAATCATGTAGCACTATTCCAACTCGTTGTTATTAGGCCTACCTTAATTTACATTCGTAACATGATACTCTGATGCCAGTCAAAACCATCCATAACACCTAAACGAGATGATGCCCATGTCAAACTTCTGCTACTTTCATTACTATACTGCCGTGACGATGTAACTATGACATATATATATATATATATATACACATAAGGGGTGTGAAATCGTTAGCAACTAAGGGAGGGGATTCCCCAAAATAATGTTTAAGGTTTAAATATTTTTAAATATTTCAATGGGATCTCTTTCTTTCATATTCTGCCGAAATTTGTGAACGAATGTAATAAAAATTGATACAAACAAAGGAAGAAACTTCAAGGTTTAACCGTTGACTCCACAAATATGTATACACATATCTCAGTCTGTGGTACTTTTAGTAGCATTGTAATATAGACATATGCCACCAATGATTCAGAAGGATATAAAGTTGCCACGGTTGATACAAAAATTAATTCGAAACCATACTAAAGCGTAACTTTGTGATAGCAGTAGCAGCAGTATACACACAGTTATTATTACTATTATTATTATTATTACTACTACTACTTTTGTGGTGGGGAGGGGGGCTATTGAGGGATGAGATCACGTCTGTAAATATTTTGAAAACGCAAAACGTGCTGGTGTTGGATTGGATCAAAGTTATTCCCCTGCTTCTTCTAAGAGTAAACAGTGCAATGTTTTAAAAGTTAATCCCTTAATCCTCATCACTTTTCATACAACGGACAGTAGTAATCAAGAAGCTTACAAACTGAATCAATTCTAGAGCTATGACTCCTCAAACTGGCTTAAACGTAGCAAGTGACTCGAGATGATATTATCAAGTTCTTTGTTAGGTTTTATTTTCAGAGCTGTCGGTTTCCTTCGGTTGATTTACTCTCCCGATAAAGGAGGAAATACATCGCTATCCTGGAATCCAGTACTTTCGACACAATGTCAAAATAAAATCACCTCAAAGTACGAAAAATGTAACAAAAACGGTAAAATAACAAACATTGATAAACCTAGAAACAAAGCTGAAGAGGATATTACCCAAATTTATTTTGCTCATTTTTCTGTAATTTAATTAATATCTACAACTACTGCTTTCTCGTGAATTCCATAGACGTGTCGCTAACAGTTCCTGTCAACTACACACTGATACAACAATGCACGCTCAGTGAATTATTCATGCAAGGAAGAAAGGTGTGTGTCAGTCTGGGGTCAAAGGTCGAGAGTTAATACGCCAGATTCAAAGGCAGCCAATATTGCAGTCTGCAGACTGACAGTCAACAGACAAATTTGTCGAACATTTCACTGAGGAATAAAAGTCCAGCATTCTCTCATATTGGTTTCCTGTGCCATTTTTGAGTCATTGGAATGAAGGAAAATAGAGTGTTTTGCAGAAAAAAGTAATAATTTTAAAACCTTTTATTTGTGAATACAGAGTGATGTATTATTCAATATAAGGTAGAACGATGGCCTTCTCTTTGAGAAATAAGGTAGATTCTTGCAGACAGAAAGTCAGATATTTTAAAGGTTGCCGGAGAATAATTTGGCCAAACTTTCAAAAATTCATATGATGCATCTTCCGTAACTCATCTTATCCAAACTCGTTTGCAAAGATGACCGCTTTGCAGATGTTAACTGATGAGCGTGAATGGTGTAACAATGATTAGAACTTTTTTCTCTGTATGCCATATATGTGCTTTGTAACCACCCCAATTCTCTTTAAATTTTATAAATGACAGAGGGTCTGCAATTGACATCTATCGCGCATTATTCAGATTTTAGGCCATTTGAATCATAAAACATATTTTGTTTTCTACTTTTTTTTTAGATTTTTGGATGCATTTCCCCTGAAATGTAGACATTAATGTTGAATTTCGTAAACAAGGAATTAGCTAATTGTTATTTGGAACAATGGAATGTTGATGCAAAGACTTCCAACTCCTTTGTTTCGAGGTAGTAAACAACATAAACATGGTAACTAAGACTCGTTCAAGTCCTTACTATCTCTTGAAAACGGGCGATAACTCCCTGACATCAGTAAAAAATGATAAAATTAACAGTAATAGAATTAGTTTCTTTTTCGTTATCACTTCTGTCATACAAGTATAGTTATTTTTCCGTTAGATGCCGTTTCAAATGACAACTTTGATTGGTATATTCAGATATGACATAAAGGCTTATTACGTATTAAAGGAGAGAGAACTATAATTCAGGACTGATGCGTTTCAGGTACGTCTTACATCACGACAAATCTTTACGTTAACTTGTACAAACCATATTTCGAAAGTGCTGTCAAAAGAGTAAATAGACTTGACACTATCTTTCAACGTCCCATATATTTTTACATTGAAACAAATGGAGTCTACAGTGCCTACATTCTGCCCACTCTAGTGTATGTAATTCCGGTGTGGCTCCGGCTCTATATATAGCGCAAAATTATGGACGAGAACTGAATAAGAAATTTCCTTAAATTTTGTTCAAAACTTTTTCGACTCAACTATGAACATTATTTTGTGATAGGTCGTTAAAGCTGTCAGGAACGAATTTATAATTTTTGGCCAAATCTCTTCAAGTAAACCAAGATCATCCTCTACACCTTAAACTAAATTCTTTGTGAGATAAAATAAATTATCAAAGAAGAAATCCCAGCGTGACTCCATGTATTACAATATTACTAATTAAGAATTCCTTTAACTACAGGACTGTTATTTTCATTCAAAACGGTATTGTGGACCATTTTTGTGGTTGCTGATTAAAACTTTCTGAAAACTTTTGTGGTGCTTTTTTTCGTAAGCTTATGCTAAATCTCTTAAACTTGTATCTGTCTTAACCTGTTGTCCTTAAATGGTGTACATGTTTTTCTTATGTATGTAAATTTTTTGAAATATTTATGTTGCAAATAAAACATAAATAAACAATATAAATGAAAAATGCTTATGAAAAATACTCAATTATACTCATACTCAGAACATTTTTGTATCGAAGACAAAATTCCAGTGCCATATTTTTTTCCCTCTATTTTCAAGTGTGTAACGTTTAAAGTGTTCTCCAATGGGTATAACGAACATGTTAATGTGAAGACTCCACTTGAACGTTTAATCTGAAATATCACGAAGAGCTAATGTCATTGTGGTTAATCTTCATTATGACAATAAAAAGTTTAACAGATATTTTATAATTTGCAAAGTGATAACTTGAAGAAAGTGATAGGTTTTGTTAATGTTTCATTTGGAAGAGAAACCCGTTCAAAGTTTTCTATGTTTAAGGGTAGCCTAGTTTCGTTTTAACATATCAGGGAAGTGACCTAGCGATCTTTGCGTTAGAATTTGTAGTCCAGGCGTTGTATCAATGAGCACGGTTAAGGGGGACTTTCCCAGACACCTTACGGTTATATGCATTTGATAAATAGGTTACTGGTGATTTGTTTTAACAATATGAAAAATTATGTGTTGTTTACATTTATTTGTTTAATGTGAGCAGATTTAAATGCATTTTAACGCAGATTGCCCTCTTGAGTCGCTTCAGGTTTCACCAGATTATTTACCGGGAAATCAGATATCTCTCCCTTAGAAGAGTAGAAACCGACAAATTTAATTGTTTGAGTTTCGTGTTCCAAGACAGAGGCCAGACATGATTCAGACACACCATCTACAGTAGATCCTTCTCTCAAAAGCGCTTCGATGCATTCATCTTTGCGGTCAGAGTTTCCGCTCGGAAAGTACAAAGTAAAATCGTCAATTTGTCGCCGTCGTCATGGAGACGAATCTTCACGAGAATGGCAATGTAGGCGTAAAACTAACAGGAAGGAAAGACGCCGATAGATGCTTAGTAACCTTAGGTAATGATAACACTGTGGGTCCCATGGATACCAGCTACTTTGTTTATTGTGAACGTGATCGTATAGTACGGGTCGTTATAAACGACTGGATAACGTTGATAGCATGTTGCAGGAGAAGTTCAAATTCATATCTGGATGTTTCATTATTTTTAACGGCTGAACCATTTCAAGGATTTTGACAGGACCATGTAGTGTGATGTGTTTCGGTTTTGTAGGGTCTGGATTACAGGTAAACATCATTATTCGTTCTTATTGATACAATGGGACGGTCACAGGTCACTGTCTTCAGTTCGATCACCTCAATGAAACAATAAGTCAGAAATATGAGACAATCCCTTCATGACTCACGTGTTTGTTTCCGTTATAAGGATACACGGACACTTGTAAAATTTCAACTCTTAAATACATAGCCCTATTTTACTAACAAGTAAAATACAAACTTAAGGCCTGTTTTTTTCTAACAGGTAAACTCCATAAGTTGTCTGATCACACAGATATATAAAACTCTAATGATGAGTCTCATTTGGGGCCAAAACACTTTGGCAGATCTACTACTGTGGTGACTTTTTTTCTGTAATTAGTTGCACCTGCACTGATAACCTTTAATGGGCGTACTAGGTGACGGCGGCGGATTATCTTACAACAATACTCCAGTCTCCCATCTATAGTATAATGTGGTTATTGCAGTATTGTGACTTTCAAAGGATTACGCTCATTAGTCAGGAGGCTAAAATACCACACACCAGTGAGACTAATTGTTGATGAAGTCATTTACGATGACTGTTATTCTATGTCAATCTCTTTGGTAGTAGTCATGGGAACATTTGTCTTTCCTATCAGATTTCGTCAGCAGGAAGTTGGCTTGAACATACTCATTGCCTGCACAGGCTGGCGAATCGGGGGGGGGGGGGGGGAGGGTGGACCCAGGGCCTATGTTTGGGAGGGACCAAACTGTTGGTACAGACGGTGATATGGCGGTTTTAGTAGAGAAGCGAATGCCCTCCGATGAGATTTTGTGGTACAAAAGTTTATGTTTTTCTAAAAGTTGCTTTCCCCATTGTGGGTATTTCTTTTGTTGGGGGACATGATCCCAGTTGTTGCCAGCCCTCGGATCAGCCAGTGGGCATGCACGGTCTAGTAGTACATAATAAGTCTTCCATGGTTTCAAAAATGTCTCTCACACATGGTGAAGTGGCAAACGCATGGCTTGAAAAAGAAAGTTTTTAAGTAAGGCCAAGTAAAACTCCATGTATATTCACCAAATAACTTTCACTGAATAGAAGTGACTTGAAAATCGAGTTAATTTTAGTTAAGTTTATCATAATAAGAGAGTACGTATCTTTCCGAGGATGATTTCTGTGCGATTTTCAATGTTTACCTCCTCCGTCCGACTTTTCACTGAAAACCCAGCTTAAATACTTTCAACTGTACAACAGCAATACACACATATTTGGGGAAAAACACCATGCGAGTTACAAAGGAGGAGCGACAAAAATGATGAACTAAGTCTACCGCCATGAATCGAAGAATGAGCGGGTGTCAGTTGGATGGGTTGGGGGAACCGGTACTATGGTGGTGTATAGTCCTCCTTTCTTTTGCATCATACGTGTAATCCATAAGACAAAAGGTGTTGGAATATTTAATAGAGTAACATAAGGATAATTCTACATCACCACCTATAAACAAACCTGATAAAGGTGAGTGATAGGTGAAGTAACTTAGGCGCCTGATGAGATGGCTTTCAAGGCTTTCCCGTTCATTTTATGTTTTGTGTTTTGTCCTCGATTTATTACACATTTTTTAAAAAAGTAGAACCTTTCATCATGAGTTAATGTAGCTCTTCATTTCAGTGCGATTTATTTTTAGGAACATTCTTTTGTCTTCGCTTCGATGTACTGCATAATAAAAGAAAAGAAAAAGAGATATTCAGATATTAAAGCTGCCGAGATGACGTCATACATTTTGCTGTTATCAGATGCCATGCCTTCACAAACGCAAATAAAATCAGCCAGCAGTACCCACTCGGTGCATGAGTATAGAGAATCAACTACAATGTTATCAAATGATAACTTACAACAACAGTCCTTTCAAAGAGTCATCCCAAACAACATTTGGTCTTTTGATAAAGTGACTGCCTTTTCTCTTTCGCGCTTTCCTGTTCATCACAAGTTGTTATTTAAATGGTAATAAAATCGACCCACGGTTCGATAGCTTTCGAGCTATTAACATTGGCCCTATTGTTTAGTTGGTATTCCCTGTTTATGTGTCCCCGGACTGCAAGGAATCCACAAATGCAAAGGTGAAAGAAAATATTTCTGAGACAGCTGTTGATAAATATTGAGCCAACTTCCATGTTTTTGATTGGACTTCAGTGAATACTAAAGTTAAATAGAGGGAGGGGGCTAGATGGGAACGTCCTGCGAAACGTGAATATTTCTAACTTAACATTATCAGAAAAAGAGTGTATATTTTACATATAACACGGAGAGAGCATTTTTTTTGTCATACCGTAGGACATCTGCTTTTTAAGGAAACCACACATCCAACCGCATTGTTCATTACGTCACAACACTGTCATGAACTAAGTCTTAATTAAACAACTGAAGTTTGCTAACTCAGCTCGCAAAGTTCACTTTTGACACTTAGAAACAGTAAACAATAGGCCTACTGATCACGGCAAACTCTTTTAAAATTCACGGCTGATAATGCTATCCGTGCAGTGGTGTATGTGATATGCTTTGTTTAATCAACACAAGAGGCTTTACTCTATCCAGGGAGGGGTAACCGGAGCTTGCGGGACCGGCCTGCCGAGGATTCCATAACACTGACTGCTTTTGTGAGAGTTCTGCCAGGGTAAGAAGAGACCTATACTCATGCGGCATTGTGATAGCCCAAGCGTATCCGTTCTCGATCGGGTACAATAGGTGGCAATACAAGGATGCGAGAAGTTCTCTATACACACATCCCTGTATAACAAAGAACTGGACAGGTCATCGTGAGGATATCGGACAGATGGACAATCCTAAGGTCAGTTAGAGAGGCGCCGGCCACAACAGTCAATTTGAAACAGATACCAAAAAATTGTAAACCTTGAACGGTCGTAATTTGGAAGAGTAACCTGGACGGTGAACCTGTAATTACATATAACCTAACATACTTCTGACATCAAAGGGTGAGGATGTTTTCTCTTTTCTTTCTCCCCTATCTGCGGATTGCTCCATTTCTCTTAATTGCGTTCATAATCTAAAAATCAGTTGTTCTTCCCTAATTTAGCTAGGCTCGATGACTCCTTGAAAAGAATCTGCATGTTTCGATATAGTAAGTACTGCGTTCGTCACACGAAAAGTATAAAATGTACTTCGATTACTGCGTTGAGTTTTGGTAAAGGTTATATTTTGTGTTAATTTGTTACAAAGAGATCTCGAAGATTACTGCAGTTTTAAGGAGGACGTCGGTCGGTCTTTTATAATTTAATTTTGTGGATGGATAGAGGATGGATGAAGATATCGGCCCATATTTTCGAAGTTCCAAAGACAAAGTTTTGTTCATCTTCAACATTGGATATTGTTTCACTGAGATTTCCAGTAGGAATATACATATGTATTTATTCCTCTGTGACGAAATTCCATGAAGACTTCGCTCCATTCAGTCAAAAATATTACAAATAAAATTTAACTCTTCTCAACACGAAGTGCGTAGTAATTTTATAACGACATCAGTTTAATATACGCTAGCTATGACTGTGCCTTTAAACTCGTGTCAAATCTATCAATATCAATTTCGGTTTAGTAAACCTGGATTTCAGTCGTTTTATCGTGGTTTTATATTACACCCTCCAAAGCTGCGATTATGCTACGTTTCATTTGTAGCGTGCAAACTTTAAAGGAACGTTCGCTGTCTATCACTATTGTTGGCATGTAATGACGGTTTCACTCAAGAGCGATGTTTTGTGAGTAACGGTGGAAACTTTGAAACCAATTCATTTGCTGCAACAGGAGGGATAACTTAAATATTTAAAACAGGAAGAGCAGTCTGTTTTTACAACTTTGTAGTTCGGAATTAGTAATGACTGACATATTTTCAGTGGGAATATTAAAAGTACTCTTGCCAGATATCCCTACCAGAACATGTGAGTATTCGGCCATTTGCTTTTGAGCTGAGATGGCAGCTATGGTGTAGTGTTATCTTTAGGGTACCTCACATACTAGCACTGTTTATGATGGCAATAGGTACAGCGATGAAATATTCAAGCGCCAAATTTCAAATAGGTGCATTGCACGAGTAGAACATACAGTCTATAGCGAGGGTCTCTCCTGCCTAACCCGTCGCACTTTCTTAAATGCTTCACATTCCCGTATATAAGTGGCGTTTCAACAAATAGTGGAACAATCACTCCATGTGAACTGAGTAAAGCGGTATAGATAGATGGCATTGTACCTTGAATTCTTGGTATCTTTGGCACTCTGAAGAGGTATACATGGTTGCTACTTTCAGTGCTCAGGCTTTAGATATTTAACATAGCTTAGGTCTGTTGAACATTTGAGAACAACACACCGTAGTAAGCGACATTCAATAACCCCTACAAATAGTCGCTCGTACCAACAGGCGGCGCATGACGAGATATTGTCGTATATGATCTGGTATGATCTATTTCTGTGGAGGGGGGGGGGGGGGGAGTGTTAATATTAATGCTTGCTTAAGAAAACAAACAAACAATGACCCAAGGAGAGTCATAATTACCCCCTCCCGTAGCATGAACAACATTTTTTTTTAAAGAATGCATTCCGACAGGTCTTTATGTTACTGGTCAGTAAATACTGTACCATATATTAATGTATATGTTATTTCTGAAGGCACCCAGGATGTTCTTTCATTGTTACAAAGAAGAAGTTTGCATTATCGAGTACATACAGAGTAAACAGCTACGCTCCACCGATTCACCCCACCCATAAAAAGTCATGCAAGTACCCTCTCCCTCAAACCTTAAAAATAAATCATGCATTCACTCGTTCAGAATAATATCACAAATAGAAACATTAAGCATTCTCTAATATCCTGATAAGCCTCGTACGGTCCTCCACCTTTTAATGTCATCATTATGCGTAAGACACATAATTCACACGTTTGAAACATTTTTCTTTATTTTTTTTTGTCGTTAATATTATATATCTTTATTACCTTTTCATTAACCCATGCATTTGTCTTTGGTCGTCGCAAAGACAAAAACAAGTGCTACCGATTTTAGTTATGCAAATGAAACACGATAAAGATCACAATGCTTGCATGAAGGCTTTAATCCAAAATTAACCTACCGTGATGAAGCAGAAAATAAAGTAAAAAAGTGTCTGAAACATAAAAATAGCGTTTTTCTGAAAAAAAGGAAGAAAAGAAAAAGATTTCACGATGAGAAAGATTGTTAGCGTTGCCCTAGGGCTTCACGAAGTAAGAAAACCTCTCGCCCGCGAAAACAGGCGTGCAAAACTCGGAGGCGGCTAATCACTGTTTCTATGGTAACAAGGGACCGTATGACTTATACTGTGAAATTATTTGAATAGTATTTGTCAGATTTCCCTTTTGTTGCTTACAGTTGTTTTTTCGTCTCTTCCTTAGTTTATTTTTTTTCATTGAAACGTTTTTAATATACGGTGACACACATATTAGCGGGAAACTCGTAGAGCTGTAAGTCACGTTTATAATGTGTTTAAAAGGAATTGGATTTAGACCTCGAAGTATGAAGAAAGGTGGTAACGATGGACCGAGAAGAAGGACTGAAAACATGTATTTTAAGAAAATCAGTAAAAAGTGAGATTACAGAGGGATTTATTTGAAAACCAACAAAAAAACAAGAAAAAAAAATAAATAAGGGAAATGTGAAATACATTTGTAGACGAGGTTCTACACAGATGTCCACCATCGTAATTCAAACCTGTAGATTTTGTCGAAGTCAACTCAAAGAATCCCCTTTATGTCTGTATTTCTCTCTTAATGCATCCATGATCGAGAGAAGATCATAATGTTGTCGTGCAACTTGACCGAAGTTCGTAACTTCGTAGCTGACCTATGTATAGGCTAGGTCAACTGCGTTTGTCGTTTGTGGTAGGATTTGAGGATAGGATATAAGCGTGGTTAATAATCGCTCAGTACTGTATCTTTGTATAGGAAGTCATAGAAGATATGCTGTTTTTTGGAAGTAATTCTGTGATTGGCTCAATTCTTTACCTCATAAAGCTCTTATTGGTCGGACCATTCCTACGGTATACCGTCATTGTGAGGGGACAGCTATGGAATAAAATAACCAACCTCCATGATTAAATGTCGGCGCGGATAGGTATGTGTCACCTAACTAACATTTGTCGGTAGCTTATGAGCCACCAAGAATTGCTCCATGCTTGGCACTCTAAACACTCATAGACATCTTGAAACTGGGCAAGAAAATCTCACTCACCCACACCATCCTTCACCACCCTGCCCCTCCCGTCCACCCCACCCCGACACATACCCCACCCCGACACATACATTTTGATGTCACTTAACCCCCCAACAATTGTTTTCGTTGTTACGGTATCCTGCTACTTTCTCTCTTCTCTTCGTCAGTGCATCATTTTTTCTTTGCACGACAGATTAATTATCTTAATTAATTCTCCCTCAAATGAAGAGAAAACCCAACATTTTTTTTCTATGTTCCAGTCTCGTGTTGACTTTGTTGGCTTATATATTACCTCCTTCTCTGAATCACCAATGATATTGAACGAAGTACCTTTCAGTAATGAATAAAACCATGACATTTTCGAAATTTTTTGACTATAGTGCGCAATACACTGCAGGGATTAAACTACTCAACGTCGTTGTAGCAACCAAGTATGCACTGAACCAAGCACCGTCAACCGCAATGCTGTGTAAGCAGATGGTCTCAATCGAAAATTTGAAGTGTTTTAAAATTTAGTTCTATCTACTTCTATCATTCCCGCCTCTTTCTCTTTCTCTTCACGATGGGTGATTAACCGGAAGATGTTTCTGATATTTGAGAGAGATACTCAGAAAATAGGAAAATACTATCAGCGTTACCTTAGAAACTGGTATGGGTTTAACAACATCAAACTGGTAGGAACGAGACTATGTGATGGGAATGTTAAACGACGATTAAGGACTTATATTGATATGTCACATGGACGATACCAAATGTCACATTGACGGTACCAAGTGTTACATTAACGGTATCAAATATGCATTGACAGTATCAAATGTCCCATTGACAGTATCAAATGTCACGTTGACCGTATCTAATGTCATTGAAAGAAGTTTTCTTTTAATTCTGACGTAGGAGATGCTTGAAAGCTAAAGAAGTAATAACAAGCTAATAACCAACTGGCAATAATAGTCCTAAACCAGTGCATATCTCTCCCCAGTTGAGATGCAGTTTAGATACATCTAGGAATTTTGAACCGTTTCCTCAGGGTCCGTTGCCTTTTATACAAGGCTTACTTTTTTTTTAAAAAAAGCCTGGTAACAAAAGGAAAAATTGATAAAAAGTCTATTTCTAGCAGTTTACAGTGTATGCTTTGATAATTAATCGCCACAAAATGTAAACATTGCGTTCTTCAAACGAGAAAAACGCCACCGAGCCGATTTCTCGAGTTACACAGTGCCGATGTGTAGACCTATGAAGCATACCGTACGTGTGCGTCTTAAACCCTTCTTGCTTTGCTGTATCGAGCGTTTTTATTACATTTTTTTTCAGTTTTGTGCAATTTGAAGTGAGGGTGCAGCCCCCCCCCCTCAAACACTCACGTTCCCCATTTACCGTTATCGATGGTAAGGCTTGATACTGAAAGGTGTGCAAAAGATTAAGATCTTATAAAAATTAGAACGTGACACTGACCTTACATTCGGATACTTGCAAGACATTTGATATCACAACTTGTGCAAGCTTTCTTCTTTTTTATCTCACAGAAAGTAACCATTTCCAAACCAAACGATTTCTGCTCTGTAAGAAGACGTTTCCATTTAGATGATGGGTAAACTTATTTGTTCCGACGAGATGAACATTTCCCGTTACAGGGAATGGGCGATCCGAAATTACGGCGATAGTGGGAAGACCAAAACTGTGACGAAACGAAAGTACGAACGTATCATGAAAGTTCTACGTGGTAAGGAGAGGTACGCTGGTTCAGCCTCATCCGAGAATGGAAAATTCCGTTTCTGGGTGAGAGGAAAAGGTTTTAAACTTGGAAAGCCCCTCGGTTACCCGGTAGTCGGTGTCGGAGACGAAGTGCTTTTGGTGCCAGTGAAGACTACGGTATGTGAAAGTGACTGGATTTAATATTTCAATAATTCACAGTTCATCGAGATGTTTGGTATTACTGTACTTAAGATATCGTGATTTTCAAAAAAAGTGCATGCAGGCGTCATATACTTAACAAACTGATAACTCTTCATATCAAAAGAATGTACTGAAAATCATTGCAATTTATCAAAAATTCTTATTTTTCCAAACTTCTGATATTGCTTTTTAAACATCTATGTCACTAATACGATGCTTCGAAGCTGACTGTGTCAAAGCATATAAGTAATCGAGAATGATGACTTCAGTCAAAGTAAAGGCAAGGAAAGCTTGAGACGGTATAGTGCTTCTAACTGTAAAGGACATCGATTCTAAACATTGCAAATGGAACTACATTCTATACTATCAATTTTTTTTCCAAAAATTATACAATTTTGAAAATGAATTGGGTTGATTTAGTATATATGCATGTTTTACGCAACAAAACTCTCTCGACGTACCAACTGTTAAATGTGTGGCTAGACTTCCTTCTCCTAGCTTACCACTTTCCATTTCTATGATAACAACAAACGAATGAGTGTTTTCTTATCGACGTCTAGCTTCTTGCATTTGTATATGTACATATATGTTTCAAAGCTACATCATGAACCCTCATGAACACTGATGATACTAATATCCCTAACGAACAAGGGTATAAGACCCACTAAACAGTAAACTTTCATTGTCCATGGTGGCCAGTATATTTGTTTTATGATCCATTTGATTTTTCAAGACCTGTACTAGACCTCTAATAACCCTTTCTAGCTGATCTCCTTCCCTCGACAACATCTCATAGCATCGACAAGAGAACCCTTCTCTATCACTTCTCTTTTTTTGCCCTGACTCATTTCTCTTTTTTTCTCCATCTTCCTCTTCATATCTCCTCTCTGCCTCTTCATTTCTGCCGCTTTCTCTCTCTCTCTCTCTTTCCTCTCTACCTGTTTAATCTTGCGACAATCAAGACGTTTCTTTTTTCTCTCTCCCTCACTCCCTTTTTCTTGATGAAAAAGAAAAGACCGGGCCATGATTAAAATCTACGGATATCCACCCCTACTGGGATATAAATTTAATCTTCGGCGGGAAAATTTCCTCTTCACTTAATGGACCGGGGATTTCAGCTTATACTACAGTAAATGTCATCGAACCAAATCCGGTTTCGTGGGGCGTCTTGTTGTGATATATTGCAGTTTTTCCCTCACTTCCTATATCCTTGTTTGCACGTCGGGACGTCCCGTCCCGCGTGCTATCGCATAATTTGTACTGCGAGTTTTCGCCCGCAGAAATGCATACGGGTCGATCTGGACGGCTTCCTCCGTACGGCGAGAGAAAATACATTCGGACACGATCAATGAAATGGCGGACTTATTTTTCCTTTTAAATGGCAGCTGGTGTGCTCTTGCCTGTTCGAATATTAGTCGATGTCAGGGGAAAACAACGAAAGGAACAGGGAGACGAAAGAGAGAGAGAGAAAAGGAAAAATCCTGGAAATGGACGAGAAAATTATAAAGAGTTATAAGCTTTATATTTTTACTGTACGTGACGTCGTGACCGTGGCAGATACACATATACGCAAATACACGCACGAACATGAATATCACAGAACGAATTATGGCAGCATAACCTAAAAAATGTAGGTCGATTATGATTGGCGGCGACGATTTTGTTTTTTCCCCTATTCCTGAGGAACATTGTAGGATAAATGGTTACTCAGGTGCATGCAAACATAGCGTAGATCATCTTTGGTTAGACTTCCACTCGTACATGAAGCACATGTGAGGTAAATTGCTAGACAGTTAAAACAACATTTTGAGCCATTATATTATCTTAAATGTGTTGTTATATAATAACTTAACCAACACCCCCCTCCATAAGCAGTCCTTAGATAATCATTCTCTGGAATTCTTTAATTTTAGATCGTTAATCACGACTACAGTTAATTAGAAGTGGGGGATGGGGGATCCTAGTGGGAGCTGGTCGGGATGATGTGAAATGATTGTCTCTTGATTGACACAGGACAATATGGGGGAGGGGGGGGGGGGAGATTAATTTGCAAGGTAGAAAAAATAGTATTAGTCATTTGTCTACCGGATGCGAGTATTCAAGTCTTCCAAGTTGCTGTATTATTGTATACTGTTTAGGTTGAATATCGTAATTGTTGCAGTGTTTTCATAGTTCTACTCTTTATTGTTATGTTGAGTATCTGTCCTAGAAATTGTCGTGTAATCAACACATCTTTGCGGTAAGTAGCACTAACAATACAAGTCAACAACTGTCGTCCATTTTCTCCATCATAACATTTCCATTTGTATGAAAAAGGAATAAAACCAGCTCATGTAGTTTCTTCCCTCATTAATCACTACTGCCCGACTGGTGACACTGGTAAGTGGACAGAGATAGACCCATACAGACTACATCGAATTCTGGTCTAGAACTTAGCAGTGTTTTCCCATTAACGGTGTCACGCAGTCATATCATATACCAAAATATATATGAATATACACTAAAAAGAATTATTTTACGGCGGTCACATAGTTGGGACATATCCTCTTTCTCGGACGGGTGTAACTCTCACTATGTTCTGGGAGATGTTAAGGACAGGTTCCCAGTTGGTGGGTGAGAATTCGTAAATCGAAGCATCGAAATATCAGGAGCGAGAAACAGCGATGGGGAGAAGAGGAGGATGAAAATTGTAATAATACAGGGCAAGCATCCGTAGGCTCACAAATACCGCCTGCAGCAACAATTCAGAGAGGTACGAAATACGCGCAGGTGATACATGTTCCATTCTGTTTGAACTTAAAAAACTATGAATATTTATAAGCTAGTTTTGTTTTTCACTAAACCCATAGTTTGTTGTGTTAGGTCCCACATCTTTATCTTATATCTGATAACATGTACTATAACACCTGATACACCTGACACGGGTTAGGTTAAGGTCGGAGACATTAAGAGACGTTACGGATTACAAATCTTAAGACTTGTCAACATGGATGATATCATGTTATGGATTCGATGTATTTTTTCTCTTTTTCAACGACGAATATCGCTTGTCCCTGTTATGCGGAATGTATATATAACAAATGGATTTACAGTCAAAATTGTAAAAATGAATATTGCAACTTAGTTATTGTAATGTTGCAATGAGGCTTGGTTACGGCATTAGCAAATAGGCCAACCTGATTGGTCTATAGCGCTCAAAAGGAGGAGGAAAACCTGAAGCATGAGACAAAGATGGTGAAAGAGATATTACGCCAGGATGTTTATACACACATCCTGATACACAGACAGACGGTTTGTGAAGTAGCTTTACGCCTGTGATTCGGAGGAAGGGGTGGCGAGAGGATGATACTTGGTTACAATATGCTCAATATTTTAAAACGATTATGTAATCTTTCCCCTAAGAACTTAACGAATATACCACGTGTATAATACACTTATGAACCGACTGGTATTGACACCCTTCTATGCGTATGGACTGGATGTAATGAGTAATACAGGCCAATGGCCGCAGTTACGTGATGTAATAATTGGACTCCAAATTTTTCAAGTACTTTTATCTTTCACTTGGCTATTGACTGCATTGGAGTGAAGATCTTCATCGAAAAAATCGAAACAGCCGAGAAAAAGAGAGAGGTAACAAATGAAGAGATACGAGAATACTAAAAAGCTATCTTGGTCACGGTTTGGGGAAAGCGGAATCTTCTAAGGACTTTTTTGTTTCTGTAAGCCGTCCGTTTAGCTTGCAGCAGAGTTCTACCTCCATCCTGCCCGCAAGTGCCGGGAGCATCTATTGCCTCTTTATCGGCGTCTTTCGGTTTATCATCTTTGAAGAGTTGACTCTTTAATCGAATTCATGAGCGATAATCGCATTAATTCAGAAGCGTGTTCGTTTCAAGTCGCCGGCCCGAAGATCGTGTTGACGGTGGACGGGATAAGGTCGGGTTCATCGACGGTGTACGCCCGCCGCCATGGGATGAAGTTGGCCGGACAATACTATCAGCAGCCGTACACGTCATGTTAGATGGTTATCAGTAATTATTATATATAGTTAGCTGAAGACTAGACATTCATTATAACAATGCTTTCTTAAGTAGTACAATGATATGACATACTAACACCATCTCTGATCCTTTTTTTCTGGGGGGGGGGGGGGGCTGATGTGTGAGGATCATGTCTTGCGGTCTTCCAGTTGTAAGGCATTGATTCTGGACTGGCACTTCTCAAATTTAGCTTAGCGAAAACTTTTGGAGTGTTGTAAAGTAATGTTTACTAAACAGACAACACACTGAAATTCATTATCAGTATTTTAAATTCTATTAATGTTTCAAACTTTTGATACATCAGCAGTAAAATGTAAAAACATTGATTTAAGATATTGGGTAATAATTCTAAGATAGATCAGTCTGACTAACCTTGCAATAAAATATATGTGCATATGTTTGAGATGAATCCTCAACCCCTATTGGTCTGTTCCAGTCAGGTGACGATATTATACTACAAATAAAA
Organism: Stichopus chloronotus; assembly: GCA_021234535.1. Lineage (NCBI taxonomy): Eukaryota > Metazoa > Echinodermata > Holothuroidea > Aspidochirotida > Stichopodidae > Stichopus > Stichopus chloronotus. Next base: position 26,990,656 of record CM037831.1, read on the forward strand.
CACCGTCGATTAAAGAGTAAAATGACCGAGACAAAAGAATGTAAATCGAAAGTATTTTGTCGTCTGCTATGTTCCACAAAACAATGTCGGTACTGTGTCTACTCGGGCGCAAATATTGTTGACATGTTGTGAAATGTGAATCTTGTTCTTCACCATTTCCCGGGCTTCGTTTTCAAAAAAATGTCGTTATTTACAAACCCATATTTATGTCATTTTCGTCTTTTTTATCAAATTTTCGTTTCGTATGTATGAATATATGGGGGTTAATGCTACCCCGATGGTGCAATATCCCAATGTTAATACACAGTCCAGTGTTGATTTGGCAGAGAATAGTTAGAAAAGAAAACACATGTTATTACGTCATAATGACAACCTGAGTACATATTAAGCATGTGGTTGTGTGTATTTCATATAACACACTGTCACGTGTTCGTGACGTAACTGTGATTTTGCTTCTCCTGTGATGTTGATTAATATAAAGTTTTTCTTTTTTTGTTCTTGCAGACTGCGGACGGTACCATTCTTGATAAAGGGTACAAGCAGGTCGCAGTAGTTGAAGACTTCTACGATATCATATACAATGTCCACGTACAAACCGAGGGCAAGGAAGGGAAACACGCGGGACAAAAACGAACATATAGAGCGGTATGATTGGTTGTACAACTACATGCAACTATATATACTTAAAGGAGATGACTGGGCTACATTAACCGTCTGTCACACTAGAGCAATATCGGGTTTAATTCCAAGCCCGGATTTTTGCAAGTTTCATCCTAAATCTTCTTAAACCTATACCGTAGTGAAAGAGTGTGCCAAAACTGACGATCGTATACGATCGAAAGTGGAGTTGGTGACAAACAATAAAATAGATTGACATCCAGTTATAGCGTGACGTCATCTCAAAAGATAGCTTTTATCGGACAGGAGTGAAAATAACTTCTCCGTTTAGAGTGGCATATTATATTAGATGGGATTAGGGCAATTTCAATTGAGATTGTTAGGATCAAATATTGGTGTATCGAGTGATCAACATAAGCCAAAATTCTGATACAGCAACACTGCTAAGAAACTTGTCAAAAATTTGTATCCGATCCGTTGTTGTAGTTTGACCCCGCGCCTTGTACACACAGTCTTTACGTGTGTAGAAAATAATTGGTTAAACGAAATTATTATTGAAGCAAACAGTAAAAACAATGCGTTACCCTTAGAAAACAGACAAAAGTGATGGCGCTTCTCTAGAATGAAATACATCTATCTGTCGGATTCGCTGAATAAAAATTTTTGTCGTTAAGGCTTCGGGGACGTTATATGACAATTGACACAATATGACTAAAACGAACATTTAACGAACTGTCCTTGTACATGGCACTTCATGTCATGTCATGTCATGTGTCCACGTGGATCAGTTTACCAACCACATTGTGAATCCAAATAGTTCCCAATAGTATGAATTGAATAACGAAATATTACTAAGACTTTGCATATCATTATTAAGGTAGGAGACTTGCTGTAACTTGTTCAATGATAATCTATACATTGCTACTTACATGCAATGAGGTTACTAAGTGAACACTCTCTTTGTCAGATGTTATTACCTACGCTGCGTTGATGACTGTTGCTTTTTCAATTCCTGCAACCACTCCATTCCCATTCATTAAGCAAACAACCACCCCACCCTTATCACAACCCCTATCATATCCCACCCACTATATCGACCTAATGATAACAAATGGCTACATCCATAGATAGCCTAATTCTCATTCTAATCACTAAGAAGTCTTTGTTTTACATATTTGTCAGGAAGCAAGGGGGAGATGTTTATTGATAAAAGTTTACAAGACAATCAAATCACCTTTCATTAATATTCATCGAACTCTGATTAAACCTTGTGGGCTAACACGATTTACCACATATAATTTACTCCGACGAACTTACAAGCTTCCATACACGTTAAGCAAAGCTAGGTTGCTGTATACGATAACCCTGGAGCCAGTTCTTTTTCATTATGCATGACGATGTATTTTTTTTCTCTACTAAGGCTATTGCCCCTTACCAATAAGCTATCGTAGACAAGACGTCTATTTGATAATGATTAACTAGCCCTGCAAGGACAGTTGGTAAAACGGCCCATTGGGGGAAAAATACAGAAACAAAACCATAAAGACGTATTGTAACCGTGTGTCACACAGACCGTATTTGCAGCTTACATGCACGTGATCAGGTGATGTGTTTTGAAAAATGTTCTTCGACGCTAGACTACCATGGTGCAGACCAATATACACAGGACATACAAAAATACAGAAATACGTTATCTTACAAATTCATCACGGATATGCAACCGAGCAACTGAGATTTTAAACTGTTACTTTAAGGGCAAATGTATGAATCGATAATTAATGGAATACAATCAACAATGGAGACAGATAATCTCAAGTAAGGGGAAAATAATTCATTTATATATAGTTTATATATATAGTTTATATATATAGTTTGTATATATAGTTTATATATATAGTTTATATATATAGTTTATATATATATATATATGTAGTTTATATATATATATATGTAGTTTATATATATATATATATATATTATATATAAACATTTTGGTGCGTATTTATGCCTTATAAATCATGTATCTCTCCTTTGCTTCCTTTAAAGGTTGCTGAGAAATTCGCATTTTTACCACGGGAGGCTGTCACTCGATTTCTGATGAGTTGCAAAGACTGCAAAACCAGAATGCAACTCACCTTCGAATCGTCCGACAAACCGAAAGAGAAAGTAATTGAAACCGATAACCGTGAACAGGAAAACGAAGTCCCCGATATACGATACAGTTTACCTATCACCACAACCTACTTGAGCCACTTGCGTAACCTACAATACATGTCCGAAAATGAGGTAAACCATCTGTTCTCATTTTCATGCTAAAAAATTCATTTTTTTTTTCTCATTTTTTTTCCATTCTAGTAGGCGACTGAGCAGCAGCAAATTCATTCTAATTCAGGTATATCTGACGCAATTTTCTCACAAAATCTTCACTACTCCACCCTTCTTCATACCAGTCACGTAGCCACTGGTGGGGGGCTGTTTTGTCACGAAGGGCACGATGTCATTTTTTTTAAATTAAGATCCAGGTTTATTGCAATATAAATAAAGGAAGAAAAGGTAGAAAATCTCACACTATTTTGCATCTAAAATCCCTGAAAACTTCTAAGAGGAGGGGTATTAAACCCCTCCCCAGGATGGCAAAACATCAATATTGATGTGTCCCCCTGGCCAAGTTTGTTAGTCTGGCTGCATGGCTGCTACATGCATTTCCAGTTTGACATAATTTCGTTGAATCTCTACGGGTAACAGCAGATTCAGTTAGATTCTGGTCACCTGCAGCAGGCTAGATTGGTAGTTCTTGTACTTAACAGTCGTACCCTTGATGTAGATGTCTGTTTGTACCCTTCCGCAGAAGCAGCATTAACGTTCGCCGCCTCCATTACTGCTGGTATATTGTGTGTTCTCTGGGTGTGGTATAGGTGCGTAGTGCATTGGTGATCCCCTAACACCCTCTGCAGAAAAAGAAACAAAAACTTGAGAAACTTAAATGAAGCCTTGAAGATACACACGCTTGTCTTGACTAATACAAGCATACTTCTTGTCTAGATACTAACAGTCCCTTCCCACATGCCCTTTACTCAATTTTCAACACACTAACTGGGCCATGTCCAACCCAATCCCTTTTGTCCCCCCTCCCCTTGTAATTTGGGTAATCTTGGCTTACTGGACGTCTCCACACATTGCCTTACCCAACAATCAACAATTGAATTGAGGGAGAAATCGATAAAGAACTCAAATAATGACATCATCATCATCATCATCATCATCATCATCTTCATCATTTGGGTTTTGCTTTGCTCTGTACACATGCACCGGTCGGTCTGTTGAACCACATATCAATCTATTCCAACCAATTTCTTTAACGGATTTAGTTCAGACAAGCCACGGAATCCATCTACTGCTAAATCAGTTTCCAGGTGTGGGGGTTGTGGAGGGGGTGGGGCATCATTCCAGTACTCTTAATATCGTCCCTGCAGTTGTTAGTAGGCTTAGTTGCAAATATTACAAAATATTATTCAATAATGCCAAGAAGAGATATTGAAAACAAATAGAATTAAAAAAAAAAAAACGTATTGTCATTATCTATCTGGGAACGCAGACTCCAAAAACTTCCCTGTATGTTAACGTTACAGTTCTTTTCAAGACTCCCTTTTGCAACCACCACTAATAATTTCTTACTAAAATGGCCACACCTTTACCTGTCAGGCCCTCAGAAGAGAAGTTTCCATTAGACTGTAGTGACCTCATTTCATGGCTTAACTTTTCATGTTTCACAGATAGATGGTTTACTCACTTTCAGTGTGTGGTTATTTATGGGTTCCGTTGAATTATCAGCATTAAGTCAACAGCTCTCAGCTCAGTTTCTTCTTTACACTACTTTATGCTTTACATTAGTTTACTTTACTTTTTGTTGGCCAGCGAGTAGACCTACTTGTTTCAATTTACATGAGGCATTGCTGTAGGCCCATGATATATTAATATTGTTCTATTAATTACACCTAAACATCCGTCACAGTCATGAGAAACGGTCACAGTTTACTGTGTTATACCAGCAAGTAATGTAATAGAAATAGATTTGTATACACAATAAACTTATGCATAGTCCATTGCTATACGCAATTTAAACTTACACATACACTGTAGGCCTTACCCCCCGATGTGGGCTCAGTTGACTACAAGATTCCAATGGACCTCAGCCATGTTCAACTTACATGGGAACAACAAACATGGCAAAGTATCAGAGCTTTGTTTTTATTATTTGTGGTTACTGATACGATTCAAGTTTTCGGTCGCGGGGTGTTTAGCCCCGCAGACGCTTCCCGCCCATCGCCGCAAAGAACAAATAGCGCAGGACGATTCAATTAGAAGGCACGCGTCCGTCGCGTGACCTACACATGACCGGCAAGCAGCCTGCACGTGCCGCCATCAGCCTTGCTATTGTATCCAATCATAAAGCAGTGAATACGGAGATTGTTTGACCTGCGTCAGTGTCACTTTCTGTTACATTACACCAATTTTTCTGAGAGGACTTTCAGAAGTGGATGGGAACCGCTTGTCGTTTTAAGACTGGAGCCAGGCACTGCGAATGAGATCATCGGGGAGTCCAAACGGGAAACCAGGGGAACTGTAAAAGTTACATGCAACCCAAGAAAAACACACCCTCGACGTTAACAGATGCTTGTTGATCTTTGCGTGGCTGTCTTTGTAGTACAATGGAACTACAAGGATTATGCCTTTGTCCTTCCTTTCACTCTCCAAATTTTCGCTCTCTCTCCCTTTTTTTTTTTGTTTTATTTAAACCCTAATCATTGGTTGGTCAATTTCACTCTGTAGCAACATGACCAGACGTGCGAGGCTATCCTCTCAACACTCAGCTCCCGCTGTGAATATCCATCGGACCAATTCCATCATTTTCGATGAAGAGAAAGTCCGAATGCAAAAATTGGCTTTGTCAGGTTAATTTTTAATGAAAGCAAGAAAAGGGGTTGAAATGAAAGGGGGGATTTACAGGTGAAAGAAATAAGATGAAATGCTTGAACTAGATACAGTAAGCTATTTTCCTGTGTATCAAGCGTAGTTAGACATCTAAAGGCTAAAAGACTTCCTGAAGCCTCTTGCTATTTTGCATGACATTAAAGTCTAACCGTTTGTCGTATATCGGCTACTTCAGCCAGTATTCAGGGTTTGACTTAAGCCGCGCAGCTTGCGAAGAATTATGCGTGTGTTAGCGCATGAGTGCATGAAGAACGGAGGGACTAAATCATGTTGACTGTAATACTGCCTCTCATAAATGGAAAAACACTAAGGGCACATGTGGAGTGTTGGCAGGTTAGTAGAAGGTGTTAAAAGTACTTGGCTATGGGCTGTGGAGTATCACATCGACCGAAGGACAAATACGATCGAGTGTCATTAGAAATTCCCGTCGCTTGATAAATTTTGCAAACGTGTTTATGTAGGTGTTATACCCTGTTTTAGTATGTACATGTCTATATAGTAGACCTATATTTACAATCCGTTAAAATAATCTAGTAAATATCTTAACGAGGTCATTTCACTCCGATGATATATTTCGGGTATGACAACCTCTTTTTGATTCCCAAACCTATCGGAAAGAGCCCACGGAAAGGTTCAGAAAGTGGGTCAGGGTGTGGGATAAGATTTTAGTTGACCTGCTTGAATATGGACGCCAACCTGATAAAACATTTTTTAAATGGTTTGTTATTGATGTTTGTGAATGCGTTAAAGAAGTGACCATAAAAAATTGTGAAAACTGGATTGTCTAATTAGTTGTGGTGAAAAGGATAGAAACATTAAAAAATGTTTTATCACGTTGGCTTCCATATTCACGTTTGGGAATCAAAAAGAGATTGTCATACAAAATATTGATCAATACAAGAGCGACGCGATATCGGTAATAAAAATAACTTCGATTACTAAAAGGACGACGAAATATCGATTAATACAGGGATCACAAAATAGTGAAAATCAAAATAAAATCGATACTTACAAAGAAGACAAAATATTGATAACTATACGAACGAAAAATATCAATAATCAAAACAATATCGATAATTACAAGGACGACGAAATATTGAAAGTCAAAGAAAAATAGTTGACCATAGAGGTATGCATGTATCTCCTACCTCAGATTCATGTTGGTGATATCGATTGATAAATCAATACAGCACCAATATTCTTGTTATCGACCCACATGGGACAATAATGCTTGGTCAATCAACCCCATAGGTATAGAAAAAAAAACAGACTCGATCGAGGCCAGTTGCCCAAGAAAGTTAAAGGCAAATTATGATAATGACAATGGACTGCAAACCAATATATAAGAGAACTAGAATACACATCATCAATACGACTGGTTGACTGAGATAAAAAATATTGATTGGTTCAAGGGTGAATTAATGACCTGTTTCGTTTTCAGATTAGTTTGCAAATAAGTGCAGAGTAATTACATCCAAATCATCCCCCACCCCGCTTCATGAAATCGTTTTAGTGGTTATTTCTGATTTTTAAGTTCAACAGTTGAGACGTCCAGAACATAATTGTACCTCATATGCTTTGCGTTCCGCAATCACATGAGAAGGGTTAGTTAAGTACTTACTATCATTGTGCCGATTGACAACGACATGTCAACATCATAAACTGGTTTAGTGTTACATAATCAGTGGCGGCACCAAGGGGCACGGGGACTGGGGGTCCTCACTCAGCTGAAGTGACCGGACAAATGCATGTATGTATATGTATATTACCTGTTTATATTCATATCTCTCTGTTCTAGGAAGTCCATGAGACTAAATTTTTCATCCATATACATTATAAAACCTCAGTTATGGGGGGCTTCGCACCTTCAACCCTAGCAGACTTTGCCTTTAGACCGCATAAGGGGTCGTAAGTTTTCATATTTGAAGTATTTTTTCCGTAGACTTAATTTTCCATCCAGAAATATGCAAAAACGAGATCTGGAGGACACATATCGGGGCCTTGAACATGGAACCATGAAGGGGGTTCAAAATTCTCAACTTGTCAACTTAGCAGAGAGGAATAGCCGAAATAACATCGATCGGGAACTTTTAGTATAATGACGTCAATTTGAAAAAAAAAGTATACCTATCATTAATTTTCACCGAGAGATATGCTAAAATCTCAGAGCATCCGGGGAGCTTCGCCCCCTGGACCCCCATCGGGGCTTTGCCCCTCGACCCCACCAGGGACTCTAAGACCGGTCCCTGGACCCCACTCGCTAAGCTCGATTGATTTCTCGCTACGCGTGCAATATTTGCCTCCCCCCGATCACCTTTTCTTTTGCCCTCCATTTGCCCCCCAAATATAAAATCCTGGTGCCACCACTGCACAAATTAACGCAGACACTATTAATGTAATTAACTGAAAAATAAAATACTATCACTACAATAAAATCAGAAGGTATTTTGAAGCATGGCACAGTATCATGTACTTTTACTATATGTTTATGTCTCCATGTTAACTACTTTCAGTTCTCGTCTATAAGTATATAATGTAAATCTGCATCTATTGGCCTAAATGACGCAACAGACAGAGGGCGCCGTTAAACTAACACCGGTACACATTCAAAGAGTTAGAAAAAGGGTCGTGTCATATTCGCCCGAACAAATTGTGCAAAAGAAACGAAATGTTAGCCAATCATAGACCGCAATTAGGGTCACTTACGTTTAGGGTCTGGTAAGATTGAATATCAGAGGTTATTCACTCGTTTTTCGTGAGAAGAACATGAACCTTTATTTCATAAATCAGTTTCTGCTAGACATAAAAATTAATATCAAATTGATGAAATTTAAACTTGTCTGATGTATAAAAACATGGGACAGCATGAAATATTTTCGAATGGTAAAATTTACATATAGCAATTCATGTGAAAGATTCCTTGGTTAAAGTAAACCTACCTGCAGTGCGTTCACATGCAGTATGATTCACGTCTATCTGTGTAAATCACACAAGAGTCCCACACGAAAATGGCAAGATAATGACAAAAATGACAAAAAAAGGGATTACCCCAGTGACATACTTTAATGACCTAATATGGTGATTATAATACACATATCATTGTATATAATTGAACGGAATCCTTTCATAATAGATACGTCACAGTTAGAGAGCAAAACTAACGGTTGTATCCGCCAGAAATTTCAACATTTTTTAAAGAGAACTTCTGAAATGAATTGACATAACGGAATTCATATAGTTTAGCCGAGTGATCAGTCTAGTCGAACAATTCCATCGCCCTAGCCAGAGTGGGGAACCAATCAGCTACTGGTAATCGAAACGAGGTTATCGGAATTGACGATGATTATGATAAGTTTTGCCACGAAAACGCACCTTAAATCAACTCTTAACTGGATCTAATTATAAACGAGGTAAGAAGGACACGTGCAAACAGACAAAAGATTGAGTTACAAAATTAGAGTCCGTACATACCAGCAAAGGAAAACCATGCAAATACCGACACAGTATCTTTCACACTTTAACACAGTAACCTGTGAACATGTATATATGTATTATATATACATATATATATATATATATATATATAGTATATATATATAGTATATATATATATAGTATATATATATATATATATAGTATATATATAGTATATATATATATATATAGTATATATATAGTATATATATATAGTATATATATATATATGTATATATATATATATATATATATATATATATATATATATAATTCATATATATATTTTATATATATATATAGAGAGAGAGAGAGAGAGAGAGAGAGAGAGAGAGAGAGAATAAAAACGCAAAAAGACGTGACAGGAAAGAAACTGAACTTCTGTTACTCCAAAATTTTATTAAAAACAAACGTTTCGGTCGTTCGACCTTCTTCAGTGTGGAGCTTGAAGTACAATGACTGTAGAAGCAAAAATGTCAGAAAGTTACTGTGCACTAAGTTCAGTAACTTTCTGACATTTTTGCTTCTACAGTCATTGTACTTCAAGCTCCACACTGAAGAAGGTCGAACGACCGAAACGTTTGTTTTTAATAAAATTTTGGAGTAACAGAAGTTCAGTTTCTTTCATGTCACGTCTTTTTGCGTTTTTATTCTCTCTAATTATGAAAGTTACTGCTTGGCATCCCTGGTGGATCCTTCTGTTAGGAGCACATTGTTTGGAACTGTTGCTATTTGCTATTCCAACCTATATATATATATATATATATATATATATATATATATATATATATATATATATATATATATATATATTTATTCACTGTCTGATATGAATGGGAATGAACGTCTTATTCCAAACATTAACAAATATTTCTGAAGTTTCCATTATTGGTTTTAACGTTCACAGTTTGCTGCAAAGATGAGATAATGTAATGACAAAAGAAAAATGTAAAGCATTCAAACAACAGGCTTTTCCCGTGACGTTAAACTGTATTGTTTTTATCTCACCGTGTAGTGCACATAGTGCCACAATAGATGGCCACTGCACAGGGAGTCTACACAACAGTTTCTCAGATATGCATTTTCAGACCACTTTTTCTTCTTTTCAAGTCAGACAGCATGTACATTTGATAACGGGCAAGTTAATTTACTTTACTAAATTACTAAATTCAAAATAAGGAAGGGCAGTAGCCTTCTCTTTAAGAAATGTGTTTCTCACAAACAGAAATTTAGTTATTTGTTGCTCAAAAATAATTTGTTCACCCATTTTACAAAGTCATATGATGCATCTTCCGTTATTCATCACTTGCATGAGGTTTCGAGAAGATGAAGCTTTGGAGATGTTTAGTTCTGAGACTGAATGGTTTAACTATGATTTAAGTTATTTTCTTTGTATGCCAAGTTGGTACATTGTAAACGCCCTATTTCCCTTTAAAGTTGTTCTTAGTATTCAAAGCAATAGACATTAAGACAATAGACAAAGACATAGCAATAGCAATAGACATAGCAATAGACATAAAGTTGACTAGCGCCACAGTTTCCGGAGCTGGCTCGCTCAGTTCCACGCAGTAAGCATTGTTACGTACCTAATGTGGGAGGCGGTATGTGCCTTTACAAAATTCCTTCATGAATGAACTCTATATAGTAACATATATGATAAAGAAACGGTCGACGTTGCAAGCACGATTTCCTGAGAGTAAACAAGTTTTACCTTAAAGCTCGAAATTTACTTCACCTTAATTGTATTGAGATCGACTGGGCGTTTGCAGGTAGTAACTTGTAACACAACTGCTTTATTCCTGGAAATTTATACTCACATATGTTGACCAACACGACGTAGCAGTGGGCCTACACTTCTAAATAAGTGGCACCAATGGGAAAGTCTATGAACAGTATAGCTACTTTTGAAGTTCATCAACATTTGTACACCAGGGTGAACCGAGGACATTCCTTACTTCATTGCAACTTCTTTGCAAAACCTTACATATTCATTTCAAATGTACATTTAAGCGTTTGTAAAGGATGTTGTCAAATATATTGTCTATGGCAGAAACTTTACAATGAATTAGCTTTGAACTGCAGCACTACGTAAGAGTTTGGCGGAATGGCTTCTGTACAACTTGCTTCATAGCGATAATGGTATAATTTGACATTCAGTCTCACTTCATTGCAAGTACTACAAGTGCAAATACTGTTATCGTATTAGCATTCAGTTTATCCCAAAGAAAATATGATAAACGGCAGTATGGCGGAGTCAGAAACATTGTTGTGAAAATATACGGTGCATGTTCAGGAAAGACATAATTGTACCTACTTCAACAAGATATTATGGTAATAAGATCAACTCTTCGACGGAGTTTGCCTTATTTTATGGAGGTCTGTGTGTGTGAGGAGGTGGGGGGGGGGGGGGGGGGATTAGGGTTGTGTTAGACGTGGTACGTGGTACGTTAAGTTTCTTTGTTGTCGTCACCCTTCACTTACGCAAAACTATTAGTGTGAATAGGATATCAAAGAAGCCACACTAGCCATGCAAAAAGATAAGATTAGCCTGTCACGGCCTTCAACCGTTATCTTCGTACGTTTAAAGGAAAAAAGATAAGTGGGCAATAACATGTTGATAGTTTCCCTCAAGATTCTTCATGTTTGGCAAGAGAATAAAGACAAGTGTCGTTACAAAAATATGTAAGACCTAAGGACACTCATATATAGGGGGTGAATTCCATTCTCTGGCAAAAGAAGAACGTGTCAGTTAGGATAAGCCAGTTTCGCTAATTTACACAATATTTAAGTTGAGATATTCCATTGATTTTTCTGTGTGTGGGAAATTTTCGTGTACAGAGTTGATGTAGACAGTTGCCGTCGCCGTAAGTTTGCTGGTCACGTGAGCTGATTGGTCGTTCACAATATCGTAGTGAATAGTTATTCAAAAAGTGACAATATCAGTATACTTTGATGGGATACATCTTCAATTGTATCCCGGCAGTCTTGCGTCACATGCAGTGGTCAGTTGGAAATGAGACCAGGGCATACAGGCCATACTATTGCGCCGTAGTGTCCGGAAAAGTTGGGAATTTGCGAATTTTTGGATTGAGTATTTAATCTGGCGGCTATCACTTCTGCTTCTATTGATTTCTTGTTAATGTTGACAATTGCTCAACATGTACTATTACAATGCTCAGTATCTGCAAACAATTGATGAAATACTGACTCCCTGTTTCCGCCAATAGTGCAATAATATTTATGTAGATGTATATGATAAATCGTGTAAGACCCAAAAGACCTAACGTTCACACACTGTGTGTGGGTTAGCATTTTGTATTCCAGTATGCTGTAGTAGTTTATGCGCGTCAAGTTGTTCACGTTCACTTTTTCTGATGTTTGTCCAAATCCCTCACAGGGAAGTTTCCTCGCACGTCAAAATCACGGCTTGTAGAAGCGCCTTAAAAGTTTGTAGGCCCAAGTTGAGAGATATGCTGGCGTATATACATGCCTTTTAGTCCTACCCCATGCGTATAGTAGTACTAACCTTTACACAAAGTGTTATGTCTGGTATCACATTTAACACACATGTTACTTTGTCGTAATGTTATAAATATGGTACTGAACGTTTCCAGTCAGGTTTAATGGTGAATGTGGTGAAAGCAATTTTCCTAGCTGAACTATAAAAAAGTATATCCTCAACTCATTGTCACCATTAATGTAATCCAGTAATGTGTTACAAAAAAAAAAGATTCATATCCGCCTCTCAAAGTCACAAAAAGAAAGCAAAAAATTCTTCATTTAAATCTAATTCTGTGATACAAACTCATTGCCTGGGAGATTTTTGTGTTTTTTTGTTTGTTTTAATTCTATTTGATATATCCACTTGAAAGGCTATAGCATACGTACCATACATTTATATACAAACTGCACTGTGTAAAACATGCAACGGGCATGAACGTCAGCAATGTAAGATTTCAGCGTGACAGCATGTAATTCATTGTACGTTAAGTCAGTAAACGTGTTTCTGTTGTAAGTTCACTTAAGATAAATACGGAAGATGTGTGTAGGATAGGGCCTACACGAAGAGAAAGTGCTTGCTGCCATTACAACATGATGGCTGCATAAAATCATTATCACATTGTCACGTATTCCACGTAATAACAAAAACAATGTTCCCTGTAGAACGATTACATGAAGAAACAATGCTTGATGACGTGAAGCGAACGTGTGTCACGTGGTAACGTGAATATAATAGGATACAAAGAAATACCACTATCATGGATGATTAATGCTCCTAATAGCGACATGATATGTGTGAGTTGCAATGGAAACTGTTCCGTGTTTCAAATCATGAACAAAGGAGTAACGAAAACGAAAAAAACAAAAAACAAAAAAAAAACATGACTTTAGCCTCGCGTGTATAACCTACGAGCTTCACGCACAATTTGTCAATATACATTTACCTCTCTATCATGATTGTGTGACATACTCCTTCACTCAGGAGGTCATTATCAGGGTCTAAGAAACTAGGTCTACTCTCTTCTCAATAATAGGAATAAATCTTGTCCTCGCTTCCTATTTTGCTGGATATATGGATAAACGGGTCTCGAAAATCTCTCACATAATTATTTGTCTTAACTAAGTTTAAGTCGTAACTGTGCATGAAGTTTGGTTTCCGAACTTTTACAAACAAAGTGTCCCTGCGTTCCCACAGAAATAGTGCCCCCGCACCCCTGTGATTATCAGCAAGTTTTGTTGCAAGTTATGTCTGTAATACATCGCTGAGTTACATACTACATTGTAAACAGGTATCCTGATGACAAAAACGTTGTAAATATGCACTTACCTCTGCTTTAGCCAATGCCATAAATGGCGTATAGGCTATACATATCTAGTCTGTACTGGACTTATTCAAACAAAATAATACGGTAGCTGCTTCTTTGAAAAGGACAAATGGAAAGGACGGACTGCGCCCCGAAATCCTGGGAACTTACGCAGCTGGCCAATCTAAGTTAATACTCATTCAGTTTAAAACCCGGTTGGGGACATTGTGTACACACCGATTGATTGCCAACTGCGATAACAGTGCGGTGTGTGTGTGAGTGTGTGTAGTGTAACAGTCAGGTGCAAACATCACACCCCCCGGATGCCCTTGGCTCTCGGATCATTGATACCTGATGAACAAAGGCCATGCATGCGATACGTAGCTTACCCACTATACTAATAAAAGATACAACACAAAGTTATATCATTCTAGAGTATGCCTGCTTTACTCTTATACGCCCTGCTACTCTTAAAATGTTATCGGTGCTTGAAATATCAATCCTCTTATCTTTCTAAATATAGTGAATCTGCAGGTGGAACCAGATCATTCTATTACATTAGAACCGACAACAACAACCACACAACGACGACATGAAGAGAGAAACTCTATAATGTTATTGGGCGACGACATACACTACCATTAAACATGATGTGTGATTGATTATTGATCAATTGTCTCGCGTTTGCGGGTTTTCCCAAAAAAAAACAGTCTACAAACAAAACATACACGCACACCAACCCTCCCCCATATATATATATATATATATATATATATATATATATATATATATATATATATATATATATATATATATATATATATATATATATATATATATATATATATATATATATATATATATATATATATACCAGATATCCAATGACTGACTGGCTTTTCTAGTTACGGAAACTGCTCTCACACTGGCTTTGAAATCTATGGAAAACTTCGGAAAGGGAACATGTTCCAGTAACGGTTGACCTGATTGATATAAATAATCAATTAATTCGGCACGATACAGTTACAGGAAAAGGACAGGTGAAATCATATCAGTGCGTGGTTGATGTACACCCAAACGAATCCCCAAACAACAGATTTATCAATAGCGTGTTTAAACATATAACTTGTTTCTCGTAGCATCGATGTGAAAGCATATATACACATTATGTTTGGCAACAGATGATCCACGTTTGAAAAATTCTGCCTTCTATAACTGGAAGTAGTGAACTCATGCAGTTTCCAAAAATAAATGAAACTCCATATGGCCTCTATGACACTTCTTGTAAAGCAATAAGTACAACGCGAAGATAGCCAAATTTTGTCAGATTATACTTGAATAATTGTTTTAGTACATTCGTATGCAAATTGTTGTTGTAGGACATCAAGGATCTAAACCAAAGAGTCACCCATGAGGCAAGATGTTAATTTTATGACTTAGTTTTAAAGTACAATTCACTTCTTGATTTTGCAAAGATATACCACGTATGGGAATCAATTTTAAAGGTGATGGATAAGTCGTAGACTTTTTCAGCGATGATGGGAGGAAGAGGAAGGGAAAGATACGCTGATGCAGGTGGTAAGTGTAAGATCCTTTCTGAACAGAGCGCCACCACTAGGTGAAATTTACACTTTCTAACAGCGTAGGCCTTGACAGTTACGGCCAAATTTTAAATACTGAGAACATACAAATAACATAGGAATGTCATTGGAGGGGTAGTAATACGATATGTGTGTTAAGACGTTCCCTGTTCACCCCCTCCTTTGGTTACACCACAGCACATTGAAGATATGGTTCTGTGGACTACCTATGTCACTAACCACTTGTCCAATTTAAATGCTAACGCCTTGCTTTATCAAATATATTCGATTATAACTTTTATCTATATCTGGTACTGAGGGTCGTCAGTACATCACATACTCAGGGAGATGAATATACCTGACATTGAGGGTAATCAATATATGATAGACTTGCTGCTGGTGGTCAATACATCTGATATTAAAGAAGATCAATATATCTGATACAACGGTTGATCAAAATAGTTGATTCTTAGAATGGTCAATATTTTTGATATACTCAGGAAGATCAACATACTGGATATAAAGGGTGATCACATACATCTGATTATCTGATATCTAATTCTGAGGATTATCATTGTAAATGATGTTAAGGGTGATCAATAAAACTGGTACTGGGAATGGTCAATACAGCTGATGCTGTAGTGGAGATCAATATATCCAATAATAAAGGCGGCTCATTTATCTGATTCTGAGGAAGGTATACCTTATCAGGGGTAACCAATATAGCTAATGCTTAAAATGATCAATATACTTATTCTGAGAAATGTAAGTATATCTAATACTTGAAGAGATCGATACACCTTATACTGAGGGTAATCAATGTAATGGTACTGAGGGTGATCAATATATCTGATTCTGATCAATATCTGATCTATACCTGTAACTTTTCCGTCAAATCCTCCAATAATGTTATCAATGATCTTCATTGCTTGCTTGTCGTGAATGTTCTTCAACCAATATTGACTTTGTCCATGCCTAAAAGGGTGTCTTCGTGTCCCGTCATTGCGCTGAAAGCCGATAAAGTTGTCCATCTTAAACCATTAACGAGACGATCGTACGGTACTAGAGTCATATCGGAAACAAACTCCGTCAAGTTACTTACATTACCTATGGGACAGTTTATTAGGTCTCACGTCCAAACTAAACAATCCATTGATCACCCTTCAAGGCCCACCTATTGTAACTAAGTTTCCCTATATTACTCCTAGCTCAAGTATTACGAAATTCGATTAAACTACCATTCTCATATGCGCCTTTACGCTATACTGACATTATCCCAAATAAGTGCAGTGACAAACTTTGTTTTCAAGTCTGAGGGCAGAAGTTAGTTCATATTTATGACGTAAAATGGGGCTCCGTCGCCCTCAAGTGCATAATGCCTACATGTATCTGTTATACGTGATGAAACAAGCACAAATTGTAACGTCCTATAATAAAAAAAAAATCACAAATAAACTATTTCTTTCGTAGTCTATCTTATTTTCCGTAATATTTGGCTCACATTAACTGTGGTTAAAAAGTTAAAGTACCTTTGAAAGTTCCCTGACGAAGGCACTTGTTAGATTTGAAATAACATTGATCATCTTTTTCTAGCAAAATTCCCTTCAAATGGCTTGAAAAAAGATTTCATTGTTCTACTGTGGATTTAAAGTTTTTTTTTTTTTTTTTGCAATACTGCAGTGTCTTTATTTAGGGATTAGATTACTGTGTTGTATACATCCTTTGTACGCGTATCTAATATCATGATGTTTCCAACTTCAGACTTCCGACTTCAGTCTACCGTTAAGTATTTTTTTTTGTTTTCATCTTGTTTTTATCACCGGTTGGTTCCTCTGACCTCTTCTTACTACTTTTTTTTTTCCACGACGCAGACATATTTTTATATATCCTTCATAAAGATATAACGCCATACCAAATACAACCCAGGGACGGGGGGAGTGGGATCTTGACATGGTTATTTTCTTTGTGTTTCGATTGGGCGTAATACTTTCTATTTTGACCCTTCCTGGTGATGCTGTTGTAATAACTTATTGCTTGGAACCCGTCCATCTTATTTTATGGCTTTGTAAGCTGCCGCAGATGTTGGATACACCAGAGGTTTTTTTTACTGGTACATAGATCTCGTACGCATATTGACGTTTGTAGGTAATACCGGATGTAGTGAGTATAGGCTAATAACTTTCGGGTGAGTTTCTCGAAAACACGTCTTGCAAAATTCTATGCGGTCATATCTGATTTTAGTTTTAGAATAAATAGGACCTTTTCATCATTGAGTGGTTGCAGATCACGCCTCTGGTACCATCAGAAATTCGTATAGACGGTTTGCATGTGCAAAGATATAGCGGCCAATGTTATGGCATTTAGTCTTGACCTCAGTGAAAACAAGATATTTTTGTTTGAATTTAAAAGCAACTATACGGGTCACCCTAAAATACGATGACGAAAGAAAGAGAGAGGACTGAATATTTCTCAGGGGAGGGGGAATGGGGGGGGGGGGGAGATTGCTTCATGCAGTGGAATATTGGTACCATTAATATGAGTCTTAAAACACACAAAAGTACTCTGAAGAAGTGGCTTTATGAAACAAATTTAAGTGACTTTGTGATGTGAACCACGACAAAACCTTCCTGCAGCCGAAGTAAGATATCTCATATCTGAAAGTACAGATTACACTATTGTAAATCAAATCCGAAAAAAAAAAAAAAAAAAACGATGGGCGGATGTATGACATACTTGGAAAAATTTCCATGTAATTTGAGAGACTGCGGGTGTAGCACATCTCTTAACCTCATGTTTTCAGTTGAACTTTTGTTTGCGCATGCATGCTCGTAACGCTCGTAAAACGTATACCAGTTTGGATTGTACTTTGATATGGTTACACATAGACGACAACAACAAATCACCTGCGCCCAAACTTGGGATTTGATGAAATAGTCTAGACGGATCAAGAACAATTGTTTGTAACATACCTAATCTTTACTTTATGTTCCCGAAGCTTGTTGAAAACATCCAACAACATACGGTTAAATGTACTGTTATCACGAGTAATGAGTACGCCTGAAATAGTGTGGCGATATTTGTACGAAACTCACACATAACAACCCTTAATCCCACAGAGTTAAATTTGAACAGTATCAAAGGTTCTGTTGCTATGGGGAAAAAGCCCTTCGGATTTCTGTGTCTAACGAACTCCACATTATCTTCTGTAGGTAGGGCAGTAGGGCAGATATAAGCCACGTAGAGTGTACAAACTCACATCTAAAGCCGACATGTTTTTGTGACTTTGTGGATTATTCTTCGGTATTGTTACTCAAAAGTTGCACTGATTAATAAGAAAATTACAACCGTCTCAAATTAGTGAGAACATATCTAGTATTAGTTATATTATTACCTTGGTAGTATTTATTAAGTTTGTATTCAATATTTTTTATCAGAGGTTTACTTCTATAACATTTCTGATCATTGTGTGTTTATGTGTGCTCAGACAATTCAGTTATTAGAAAATCTGCATGAAAGGATTATTCTAATCTTACGCTCAAAAACTGCACTACAGTCGTCTATGTACCATGATCTGCAAAGGTTTACAACTCCCGCAGTGCACCGGTAAACGAATTTAATGCTAATAATTGTAACAACTAATTTTCAAAAGATCTGTTTACATTTGCAAATAGTACTCATTTCAATAGCTAATAACGTAGCTGACAATTGTGGTGGACAATACATTTTGTTTCTTGTATTTACGTTTAGCTTTTCAACGAAAGAGAGAGATTCGAATTAAACGAAGAATGGTGAGATATTCAATCACAACTCTTCGCTTACAATTATCGAATATAGCAGTTTGTGGAAAATAAAAGAGAAGAATTTATAGTGTAGATGGACTAACCATAACTGACAAGAGAAGTCGTTTTGGTTATGAAATTAGCCTGTCAAAAAAGAAAAATAAATAAATAAAATAAATAAATAAATATAAAATTAATTACTTTACACTTCTGGACCGTGCAAAACAACTTTTTTATAAAATTATCAATACAACACCAACAAGTAAGTCCACCAACATTTCCTAGCCTATATTTTTGAATTTCTGGTCCATCCACGTAATGGTGCATAGCTTATATGAGATAATTAGATTATATATACGTTAGTGAAGAAAAAAAAAGATGTATATGCCAAAACTCACTTTTTACTTCAAGAGCTCACTACTTATTCGTACCTTCTGCCGACTTTGTTGAAGGCAAGTGCATGATGCCGAAAACGATAACTAGAACTCGCAATCATTACGAACGAGTGCAAATCGAAAAGCTTAAAATAACTTTCCTCTTTTTCACCTTTCTGTTACTAAAACTCGTCCACGTCTATTGAGTAACATAGCAACGTTGAAGAGAATATAGAACAAAAAATGTAACGAAATGTTACGATAACATGTGCGCTGAGTTAAAACGTCATCGAATCACGAATAAAGTCACTTTATGTTATGTAATAGCTTTATGTAAGGATTATAGAAAAGGGCGCGTTGTGTCGACTGAAAAACGCACCGCATTTTTGTTGTTGTTGTTGTTTTTTTTTTTTGCAATCGTGTTGTGTGTTGCTGATGAAACCTGTATTTGCTTAAGTACCGTAACGGTACTGTTCATGTATGGCTTAAATGCCGGTAATACCGCCCGTTCAGATATCTTCCTCAACGGGCTGGTCGTAGAACGCATTACCCACTGCATGCTGCCATCGATGACACTGTTGTAGGTGCAAATCGTATCAACATCGGGATTGGGGGGAGGGGGGGGGGGTACAGACAACTCAATGAAGTCCCATTGGACTTCTGCATCGAGTTAACCGAGGCAACAGTTCAAATATTAAAAGCGAAGAGCTTTTGTTAATAAGGCACACAGTGCCTCTTACCAGAATTCATCTCTGGCATCTTGTATGTACCTGTCTGCCGAGATGTTCTATAAATTGGGAGTGAATTTGCTGGTAAAGTTGAAAAAAAGGAATTATTCTCAGAAACAACAATTTGCGAGAAAGAAAAAAACACGATCGAACATTTGTCGAATTATCTTATATGTTATATCTAATACGGATGATTTTTATAATGAACTTATCCCCACGATAATGCATACGTAGCCTTTAACTTGTCAATATATAGGGGGATAAGAAGATACGGCAACACCAAAATTGCGGTCATGGTCAGGGCCTTTATGGATGGCCGAATGTGCAAAAACCAATTCGTAGACTCTCAGCACCGACCGTCTAAGCCAATCGCAAAAGCACGGATATATGGTAGAGTAAATGATGGAAAAATGGAACGTTACTTAACTAAGAGTTCGGGTTTATTTGTCAATGTAGGTAAAGATTTTTAAAACAAAACAATTGATATCAGGTGACGAAAGAATGGCCAAAACAATTTGTCCATTTCTTTAATTTTCAGGATTTAATGGATGTCCGTATGATCAACCTCAATAGGTCTTTGTTTGTAAGCCACTTACGAAAACGAGGTATTTCATTTTGAAGGATGGTGGGGTAGTCAAAAAACCTTCCTCCAAAAAGTACATGAAGATGCATATATGGGACATTAAGGGACCGGGAAGATTTCTCTGTTAGTTTGTAGCATTTACTTCATCTTTGTATTTCTCACGTGACTTAAACAAAAGAATAAAGTATATGCAAAACAAAATGCATAATAAAATTAACCGATGAAAGACTTGAAATCCTAAGTAGAACTTTAGACAAGGTGCCGGCCACATTCTTGACGATTTTCTTTCTCAACTGTAACACTGGCGAAAACTCTCGTTGGTCTAAGTGCATTACAGTTTGAAAGACTAAGTGCATTAGACGGCGAAAAATGGTGTTCAACTGAACTTTTACAAGAAGCGATTTGAAACCCCTTTCCTTTTCAGATGAGATGAAAATTAAGTGTCCATGGTAACCGTACGAATAAATGGCCTCTTCTTTATTATCTCGTCGCCCCAAAAGCCGGTAGAAACTACCTCAGCGCGAAGCTGGCTTTTTGTTTCTACGTTCTCGTAAATTGAACTTCGCCACTTTGTGTGAAGAGACAAGCGATGGGTTTCATCCTATTGTGTTATTGCGTGCGTGGATGATGAGGAAAATCTCCGGCGCCTCTGTACACCATTGATCGTTGCCATGGTGACGATAATACGGCAGTGTAAAAAGTCGTGCTGAAACGCGCAAAGAGGCCTCTTCTCCCGTTCCCATTTCAATATTTAATACATCCCTGGCGTACAATATGTTTCAGGAGGCCAGCAGTATGTAGAAAGGTAAAAGAAAAGAAAGGAGAAACAAGGGATAGAGATAGAGAGAGATAGATGGAGACCTTTTGTATAAGGGTATCGAAAGTGGTACGTGTTACTTTCCAGATACTGCTGCATCATACTAAATAGATAGCTGTGGTATAAAGCAGCCATTATGAATCACTGTAATGTTTAGAGGATGTGATGTACTTTCTTAAAAATTTCTATGGAGTAATACACGAAAGGTGTCTTCACATAAAGTATGTCTATTTACCGATTATTTTTCAAATACCCGGGGAGATTCAGCAGTACAATAAATAAAAAGTCAAAACAAACAAATATATGCTACATTTTACAAGACTTTACTTGACTTTAACTTGACTTTCACTTAGTGATGGGATGTGCATAGTGTTTCAGGGAGAAGGTGGGGGATTGGAATAAAAGTTAATCAGGTTCACCTATTTTGTGTTCAACCTAGCACAGAAGTGTCGCGAGATTTCTATTTTACATGAAACCCTACAAATTCACCCACGATAAGCGCTTTCGTATGCACTCCCGTTATCCTCAATGCACAAAGACACGCAATTCATCCATAGAGGATGAACTCCTACAACAAACTGTGTTGTTACATTTTCATGTTCATTTTAAACAAGTTATAACAGTTTTGCTTCTTTCTACTGTCGTATTGTGTATATTGTGTAGAATGAAGCATATATCGATGTACATTTTCGAGGCAGCACGATTATCAGATATCAATTCCAAATTTTTTTCTGGTACTTACATTGATTGCCTCCATAAACGCCTTAGTTTCGCAAGTTCTTTTTCCACTTTTTACCCCTTGATGACACACCAAATGATAAGTCCATGAAGTAGAAACCACAGAGTACATGTCACCGTGCAGTCGTAAGACTATCCGTTATTGGCATGATGGAGGTCGAAGAACTTCGGGAACCCCCCATTAATAGGAAGAAATGTATTGTTGTAGATGAATATTCACAGTTCAGTTTATTGGAAATAGGAATATACTATACGACTACGTTTCTGTGATCAATATTCAAAGTATACTATAACATAAAATAGGATTACGCCAGTATTTCGTTTCTGAATCATGCACAGCGTTAAGCTATGTCATATGCGTCCATGCAGTAACTATGTTTAACTGTTGCTGTTCACAAACATTAAGTAACATGTGCAATGCGTATGCATTCGCCTGCAATATGCATCATGATCGCCGCTATGTTCAAGTCGCGAACATGAGTTTTCCATTCCCAATTAAGTTTGTCTATAAATTTTGGCATCAATCATAAAATGTTTGGTACCAAACAAAAGAATAATTTGTCAGTAATTTTGAAACAATTTAAGTCATGACTATGGCCCGTATTCTGCATCAACGCAGGGAATCACTTCATGGATAAACTTTTCTTCGAAAGATATGGTATCCAAAAGGATTATGTGAAATTTCACTGTCTTAATACCAGTGCAATTTCATTACTTTACGACCAAATTTCACGTACGTTGCAGATTTTTTTTTTCAAATTTGGCACGCTCGGTCGCCTGAGCATTTACTTTTGAGCCAAGAGTATGCTAGCTGTAAGGCAAGTAGCACAACTTTCCAACAAACAATTAATTCGTTGTTTTTTTGAGGCAGTTCAATACGCAGGGGATTAATTACTTCTTCTGTGGCTGTAAGATGGAACCGTACTTAATAAATATCTAAGATGCAATTATGGCAGAGACTATACATAATTACATACATGTACGAGTCTATGGCCAAAATGTATTTACTTTGAAAATTTATTGTCAGAATATTGCCAATGACCACATTAATGAGCTTGATAACAGCTTTTGAGCTTGATTTTTTTAATCAGACATCAGAAAATTTGAGAATTAACTTTTACATATAAATCAAAGTCGCTGGACATTTAGCCTGTAAATATTGACACAACATAACTAAATTGAAAGAAACGAGAAAAAAAAAAGAATCCTATGGTGTGTCAACTAAAACCTTTAACGTGGTATCATGAGGTACCAAATTCCATTTGCTCCCATTTGTTCATAGTTTAATCACTCAGGGTTACTCTTGAGTAAAAAGAAACTTATTGATTAATTGCATTGATTAATCGATGACTTTTATAGGTTCACGAATAGAAATTCGCAGAGGTGTTGCCATTGCGTGAGGTTTTACAGATATAATCCTCGAAATCAAGCGTATGGCTTAGATGGGATTGCTTTGTTGCAAACTTTACCCCCCTCCCCCTCTAATAACGCCACCCACAGAACTTTGTTCAAAATATGGCAAAAGTTGGTGAGAACTACCGTATTCGCTTTGAATGAAATTGGTGAGTACCTTTGCATTAGTTGTCTCCGACATTTTAATCCCTTGATGAATCTAGTAATTGTTTTTTTAATCTATACGAACTCCATCACATCCGCCTCAGATTAGAATTTAGGAGCTTTTTAAACTTAAAATGAATCATAAATGGGAGCATGCACTATTGAATAAACATGCTGGTTAATTCTATTGTTGTCAGGTTGTGGTCTCTTTAAGATTTAAAAGGCTTAGAAAAATTTCAATTATCCGCCATAAAGATGAGAAATAATATGTACGGGTAGTCTTTGAATCTTTCATTGTATTGTTACAGTGTTACGTCATCAAAGCCAGCATTCCTTCAACAGTCATCCCGCAGATATAAATGCTTTGACGACGATGCACTTGTTTTATCACAAAGTTTCTTTGAATGTGCCACTTGTGTGGTTGGAATTGCGACCTGTACACCTGGGTATACCGAAAGGAGAGGTGGTGATCACACTTACCTTTGCATGAACTTTCTTAACTTCCTATATAGAGAGGGTTGCACCATAGATATATTTCTGTGTAGTAGCGACATGACGTGTTCGCAATTTTTCTAGTCACGTGACACATGGAGCCAATTTGCCTCCAACGATCAAGTAGCCATTACATTCGCGTAACGAGTACTAGGCGAAAAATGCACTGAATGACACAACGTTATGACAAGCGACTATGTTGATTGGACTCATGTTCGGATATTTGACCGAACCTCAAGTCACACAAATGTCAAAATGGCAGGGTGCTGTGTATTGGGTATAGCAATCGCATAGAAAATGGCTACAAAATGTCCAACACCCCAGATATATGAGTCGAAGTAAGACATGGAGGTTAACCTTAAAGTCATGGAAAAGTGACGGACATCCTGTCTCTTCGAGGTGAGATGAACATGCAGGCTAGGCGTTGTACAAATCACCAGTAATACCAAAGTATTGCTGCATCAGTAGCCCCAGTCTAGGCTACAGCCTATACTACAACTATGAACATGACTATAGTTTCTAATTCTGTATGACTTGTTAGATATCACCTTGGCCATTTTTCAGCTGTATTTATGCTGGCAACAAAATCCCTTTAATGCATGTGAACAGTGTGGTGGCATAATTTTATACATGAACAAAAAGGTAACTTGGCATGTGGTTATGCCCCTACCTACACAAACCAGAAATGTACAGAGAACCTTCCCCGAGCACAAGATGTCACGGTTGCTGGTTGAGACTTCACCACATCCTAAACCAAGCCATAAACTAAAGATCTTGTTCTTTTTAGTTCTAACTGGACCAAGTAAATTAAATGGGACATAAATGTGTTGATTTAGCACCTGAATTTTGTCTATGAAAACCTTTTAACCCATGTGGATGGCAGGTGGCTCACCCTTTACATGGTCTGAGTCGTACGTGCTTGCTACTCCAAGGTCCAGACTTCCATTATTCTTTTAAATGATTACAGTATATTTAAAGCATTAATGAGTTAAGGGAGTATATCAACGTTCTAGTCCCTGATTGCGTTGATTCGTTTCAGCAATAGTACTTCGCAGCTCGCATAGACAATGAAATGATGTCCTTGAACACTCCCTTGTTCATGACATTGAGAAAAGATAAACAGATTTACAAAGGTCTTGATCTTTCCATAAAATACAAATGACAAACATTATGACATAGTGATGGACTTGTCACCTATTGGTATCTCTTATTAACTTGTCAAGTTCTTTGTATTCCTTATAGCACTACGAAAGGAAGACTGTGTACACGAGTGGTTCTCATCGGGGGCGTTACCGGTCCAGGGGGTCTAGTAACCCAAGGGAGGGGGCAGTAAATTCTAGCAGGAGAAAAGGTAAACATCCCAGCAGGTGTTGGTATGTAACGATCTTTAACGTACACACCAATGGTATAACGAATTCAGTCGGAGTACATGCCAATACACATCCGTTGTGCGGGCTAGAGGGAGGGGGGCATTTAAAAAACAAGAGATACCATCTTAACTTTGACCCGGAATTATAAAAACAAAACAAATTAGTATTCCTGATAATCACATTTCGACTATTGTTTTCAATTATGTTTATGTTAAAATTAGGTATATTTGGGGCGGAGTATTCCCAAGAATCTATGGACCCACCTTGTTTACACATATGATGACTCAAGGGCTTGGAAAATGCATTAAAATCGTTCGGAGTTCTCTCATTAATGCACTTTTACATATGGGCCAGTCGATGCTTTAAATAGCTGTAACATAAGCTGCGTGCGGTAATAACAATGCAGGTAATACGTAAATTGATTGTTATTTTATTAACATGGTGGGGGGGGGGGGGGAATTTTCCCATTTCCATTCTGTGAAAAGGACTTTCAGCTGAAAACGGTTAGGAACCACACTGCTGTAAGTCAATGTTTTGTTTGTTTGTTTTGTTTTGATTATTTTAATACCTTTCAATACCTTTTCTTTTAATTCCTGTTCTTTTAATACCTTTCGAGTTCATTTTGACCAAAGTCAGTTTAAAACTAGAAGGGCAGATGGGACGCTGAAATTAAAATTTAATGCTAACTTAGTGTCACCCATCGATGGTCACCGGAAAGCAATGAGATACAAAATACCATGACTAAACGAAAAGAGACAAGATGATGTATACGAATATAAAAAACCATGTGTATCTACCACACGTGCATCAATTGTAGATATGCCGAAAATGAGCAAAAAGAGATTGATTAAAACAGAACTTTGTTAGAGTTAGCATGGAGGGGAGATGGCGGCAGTGGTGGGGGGGGGGGGGCTTGAGGCGAAGAGGCAATGAGGAAATTGACCAAGAGCGTAAACTAAGCCACATTTTACTAACTTCTGCAGTATACCAAATATAAATATATTAACTATCGTTGCGATAGCTATTAGTTGTAGCATCAATAAACTAAGCCTTCTAGTCTTTTTTTTTTTCATTCCAGGATCTTGTGCTTCAGCGTCTAAACAAAAACACAAACTCATTGCCATTGTTGAATCTTGTAAATATATAATGTAAGAAATAAAACTGCAGTTTTATTAAATTTTGTTTTGCTTGTGAAATGCAATGGAAGGATACTCTCTGTTTACCATGATACTGATGGTTTTTAATTTTAAAGTCATACAGTCATGATGCAGTCATGCATGGTACGGTCAGTCATGGTACAGTCATGCATGCTACAGTCGGTCATGGTACAGTCATGCATGCTACAGTCAGTCATGATACAGTCAGTCATGGTACAGTAATGCATGGTGCAGTCAGTCATGGTACAGTCATGCATGGTACAGTCAGTCATGATGCAGTCATGCATGGTGCAGTCATGCAAGGTACAGTCATGCATGGTACAGTTAGTCATGGTACAGTATTTAATGGTACAGTCATACATGGTACAGTCAGACATGGTACAGTCAGTCATGGGACAGTCATGCAAGGTACAGTCATGCATGGTACAGTCAGTCATGGTACAGTCATGCATGGCACAGGTAGTCATGGTACAATATTTCATGATACAGTCATGCATGGTACAGTCAGTCGTGGTACAGTAAGTCAGTGTTTCCTTCCTTTTGCTCTGATTGCGTGGATGAGAAAATGTCCGACTGAACACATGGCGTGTTCAGATCAAAGTTAATTTGTTTTTCATATCACAACACTGAAAACCATAATTGATTGTCTCACACTGTTATACATCATTACCCCTTTTCTTGTGTCGTGTCTCAACTATACCATAGGCCCAGTATTGCCACTTCTCACAGTGTAAAGTAATGGTATCGTTATCATCACGACCCTCTTATGAACATTTCAAATTCATATTGATTCACATGATAACTAATAAAATCGCTCTTATACCTGGTTTTCTCCCTCAATCAAGTTCAGATCAGCATCTTTGACTAGCTGCTTGCAGGTACGTACAAGGTTCTCGCAACTGGAAGAAAACCAGTTTTCGCCAACCCAAAGGAATTCCATAGGAAGCCGCACCGCTAAAGTATACCATTGTATACAGTTATTGTAGGCTCTGCATTCACATACTGTACTCTTATACTTGAAACAGCTATCGACTACTTTTCTGAAATTATTGTATATGTTTCTTCTTTAGGAGTTAAATACTGATTTTATTTAATGTACGATTATTTTGAAAGCATTTTTTCTTCAAAAATATCGATGTTACTTACCAATGTGAAACTCAGTAATTAAGTAATTAATAGGCAATATATATATATATATATATATATATATATATATATATATATATATATATATATATATATATATATATATATATATATATATATATGTAGGGTTAACAAAAAAAAAGGGAAAAAAGGCTGAAACTGTGCAACACTCCACCTCATCTGTTTTGCATTTTTCTCACACTTTGAAAAGTCATATCTCAAACACGGTAAAAGATTTAAACAAAATTCCAACGGGTTGAAGGTTGCTCTTTTCTAGAAGCATCTTACACAACCTTTAAGCCTGTAGTTGTTGCAAAATGATAAAGTTATTTAAACTATGTTAAAATTTGCGAATATGCACAAGTTAAAATAACATGCAGATAGAGAGAGACAAACTACAATATGTTAAATAATGTAATGTAACAACACAGTCAACAACAACAACAACAAAAATGACAAAGAATAAAACAATTAAAGACTGTGATAACGAAAAGTCATTGAATTATATTTCACATTATGAACCTTTGTTCTAGTCCTTCTTTGATCCGAAAATTTGCCGAAAATCGTTTTGCCTAAAATCGAGCACAGTCAAAGACTGGACTTAACTGATTGTTACCATAGTAGCAGTTGCCAGCCAAAAAAAAAAAAAAATGTATGTATGTATGTATGTCTCAAGCGCCGACTATTGAGCATCAGATGGAACATATACGGTATGTGTAGTTTTGATGAGGAGGAGAATCCGTGCACGATGACTGCAATTATCGGCATAGATAGGCGCGTTCCCATCAAGAAATAATAATAATAAGAAAAAAAAGGTGGCAATGTGAGGCAAAATAAACGAAAAATGCGACCTCTCATTTCGCGCACTTTCTGGTTGACCCTATGTGCGCACTTTTTCAGATGAAGTTCTATATCTTGTATTAACCATATCGGAAGAATGATAAATAAAAGAAGCCAAGTCCATCGAGATGCGTAGCCAGTAGCAATTCACTCTCTTAAAACAGATTGAGATCTTGTCAGAGAATAAGGAGACTAAGGGTGATATGAGGAAGCAACTCTATAGTCTAAAACCCAAAACGAATTTCAATTTTTTTTTCCTGGCTTGGTTTATTTGTGCTTTTTTGTTTTCTTGTTTTGGTTCGTTCATTTTAAAGTCGTCACTTGCTTGACACAGTTCGAGAGGCTATATTAACACATGTGTGTGATTTTAGCCCTGGGATGTTAGGATATGAGGTGAATGCTACATCAACTTACAGCAAAGTCGATGTCTGTAGTTTATTGTTCGTTTTCATCAAACTTCGAGACTCATTTGGATTCATGCAGTTCATGTAACCAGATAAGATGTAACGGGCAGGACAAAGTGAGGGGTGGAAAGTGTTTTATGGAACTAAATCAGCCTCAAGGGGTCGAAGGCGGTGGTCTAATAGGTGATGTTAAGACATCTAGAGGATGGAGCCGACAAAGAACAACTAACAAAGGGAAGACAAAGGACCTGTTGCCTCTTAATCCCACCAACCCCATAATAACCACCTGCTCCCCCCCCCCCCCCCCACCGATCCTATCCCAATAAGACCTCTAGTATGACACGCAATAGATCCAGAACAGCGGGATTGACGTTCCACATTTTCCCATATTAACACTAAATAAATAGCCTGTGAAAATAAAAAAAAATCACAATGTAAATATTGACAAGAATATGGTGCGTAAAACCGTTTACGATATAGCTGCATTTCTATGGAGGAAAATTAAGACACCAAAAAAAAAAATGGGAATCCAGTGGCTGAGTCAAGAAATTTCTTGTAGCGCCAGTGACATCTGGAGAGATCTAAAATTTGTTGATCTTTTCGTTAGTTGTTTAACAAACTATGTGTTTAGGTTTGCCTTTCTCTATTTGAGGGGGTGGGGGTCTGGTTGAGGGGGTGGGGGTCTGGTTGAGGGGGTGGGGGTCTGGTTGAGGGGGTGGGGGTCTGGTTGAAGGGGTTAATTGTTGAGGGGGGTTAATGGTTGATGGGAGCTTTAGATCCCGAATACCATTTAAGTGCAGAACAGAAGTCATTTAAATCATCCCACAAAAAAAAAAATGAAAACGATAAACAAACACTCTAAACTGCAAGAACTGTGGTTTTGTGTTATTTTGCTATAGTATAAATGAAAGACTGTAGTTACTATATGATATGTGATGGCACGACGGACGGGCTTCACTCTCAAAAGAATCAATTGTCTTCCCGCAGTTCGGACTCAAGTTCGTTCAACAAGTCAACATCCTCCACTGACTGTAAGTCTCTAGAATGGGTGAAACTAAAGAAAGAGATGTTATGTGGTCTCGAAAATAGAAATAACAGTGTAAATTACTGAGTCTCATGTTAGGCATTCCAGTTTCTTACTAATATCTATAGGGAGCAAGTATTTTGCTGTTTTCCGTGATATTTCTTGTAGTAACGTATTGGCTATTCGGTTGGTTTAAAAGACTTAATAATTTGGCAAGAAAACAAAATTTGAGAGCAACCGCTGCGAGAACAAAGGAATCTTGTTCGAAGGAGGTAACTAAGATTTTATAACACAATAATAATAATTGAGTTAGTATTGTAAAAAAAATTACCTTCTGAGTCTCTCGTGAGGCAAGCCCCTCCCACATAAACTTCAATGCGCATGTTCATAATGACGCCAAATACCGTAAAAAAAAACACGTTATGCTTTTTTTAAAATTATGTTCAATTTTCATAGGGATCGCTGACGTGACGTCACCAAAATAATATCATTTGATTCGAAACACATCATATGCATTCTTGGCAATAATAATTCAATTAACTTGATGTGACATATCGACCCGAGATTATAATGGTAAATAAATTCATTGGTCGTATGTTACGCTTGACTCCTTCCATCATGCTGGCAAACATATTACTTTGTTGTTTCACTGAATCCTATCAACCATTGTTATTTCCTATGAAGCTATATACATATGAAACATTGACATATCCAATGATTCTATTATCTAAACTCCTTCTCACCCTTCCGCGTCCTCCTCCCTACCCCCATCGATCCCTCTTCCCTCTGCGTGACATCATTTATCACCCGCGACGCAGACGATGACGAAAATGTAAAGAAAGTAAAAAAAGTAAAAAAAACTTATAAAATGAAATGTAAATAAACTTGTTGGGTTAGACTGGCCCCCCAAACGAATTTTCACCATCCTAAAAATCGGGGCACATCTTTGTCGTGAGCAACCTCTTCTTCTGAGGAGATCTAGACCAAGAGAGAGAAAGAGAGGTGGGGGAGAGTGAGAGTAATTAAAACTCTTGTGTTTTAAACTACATCCCGTTATCTGTTTAGGGACCGATGCATGGTAATTGCAGGCTACAGATGACGTTTGATATGGCAACTTAGAACCAGACAAAGGCACAGAGTTAATTGAAACAGAACAGGAAAGGGAGAAAAACAAACAGCTACATGAGACACTGGTTGGAACTGGGCCCTGGATGAGGCCAAGACGAGGGTGACTCAATGAGAAAAAAAAGAGAGGGTAGTCATATAATTACGAAGGTGACAATGTAAACGTGAGGTCTCGCGACTTGAATGGCGTTATGAATGAAGAGGGCGCTATATCCATGCCAAATAATGTTGAAGTAACACACATATATATATATATATATATATATATATATATATATATATATATATATATATATATATATGTCTTTTGGAAGTAATTTAAGAGGGGGGGGGTGGGTGATAAATCGTAGGCGTGTGATAATCAAAGGCGTTCATATTACGATTGCAAGGGAAGAGGGTATAAGATAAAGAAAGGTTTCTGCTCAACTGGAAGTTATGAAAAGGGAAGCCCCAGTCCTTTAGCGTGCAGTCAAGGGCGCACAAGAAACACTGTTTTGAGATTAAATTACAATCAACAATCAATATCCTGCGCAAATCCTGCGTATTTAATTATATTTAATGTAAAAATAACTTGCTCCTGAAAGACAGTTATGATGCCTTAAAACCAATTGTGCCTAATCGATCATTAGCTCTCTGAGAGATCTTTTCCACACCCTCCCCTACCTGTTGCACTCTTACATTCTAATTCCTGGTAGTTCTGATTGACCTTGGATCTTGAGTGGAAAACCAAACTTCCAGTCAGATCCCGTTTGGTTTGCAATATAATTAAAAGACGCAAGTGGCCTAGACTTCCTCCGTAGTTTCCCCCAGCACCCACCAATCCACCCTTTATGCTGTAATCGAGGTTCAAGTGACCTCAATAATCATAATAAAAAATACCCATAAGAAATATACTACGTTCTGGCCTCGAAGGGTCAACGGTGTTCATGTAACCCGGGGACAAGAAGAGCAGCACGAATTTTATCTGCAAACATTTCGGAATGTAGGGAGGGTTTACAATGTTTTATTCTCCATATTTTAAAAACATTATGAAACCAATTTTTGGTGCCTTTTAAATGAAATGGAGGTTGCAGTCAGGTGCGGTCATACATTTGTTTAGTGAACAACATCACCGTCGTTACCTCCGTTAATCATTATCAGGTGACGGCGCTTGGATAAAACAACGGAATTTCCTCGAAAGTATAAGTTACCATCATCACTAGGTAGTTTCCTTGTTCCATCAAAAATTTCGACGAGAAAAAAAAAAACAACAAACAATCAAAACTAAATTGGCAGTGAAAGTCACATAATTTATATCAAAATGGTATAGGCCTAGAGCAAACAAATAGGTCAGATTACATCATGGATATATACCGGTATAAGACTAGAGGTCAATATTTCTAAAAGATTTTCATCATCAAAGAATGTAGTACCCATGTCTCTCTATGTTCATTCATTTACAGTCAGTGGACATTTTATCACCAATAACGTGGACAGTTATGCGTTTCTCTCCCTCATTGATTTTACACCAATCAACAGAAAAAAAAAAAAACACCCAGAGATGGAAAATGGACAACAACCATCAATTGCCCTGCTATGTATACCGTATCTTCTTTAGTACGGTTTTACTCTTGTCTGAGATGTGCTGATTCTGATTGTAATGTTAGAATCAAGATTTCGATTGTGGGTAGATAGTATGTAAAGAGGTCCTTGGGTGACATGGGGCAGACGATATGGGAATCGGGTCAAATGTATCATTGGGGTAGAGAATATGGGAATGGGGTTTTCGACATGGGGTATATATGAGGTGTGAATGGGTGAGTGTCTGAGCGACGTGGGGTAGATGGTATGTAAAAGGGGTCAATATCATGGGCGAGACGGGGTGTGAATGGGGTGATCGATTTGTAAATGGGATGCGGGAGACAGTAAGGAAAGAGGGAACTATAAGGCGATTCACTTTGACTTCTTTGTAAACTAATGTTACTGATGTTGATAATCCTGACTTTTCGTATTATTTCGCAAATGAGCATACAAAGGAAAAAGAAGGTAAAGTTCATATATTGAGACACAGGTAACATATGGAATATTTTTTATGTGTCGACCAAACCATCTTTAGTTAGACACTTAACAGTTCCCCCCCCCCCCTCCCGATCCAGTCTCACTTTTTTCAATCCCTATCATTATTCTTCCAGCAAGATTCCCCTGACAAACCAAGGCTCGCATCTACTGTGGAAAAAGATGCATATAAACCTGTAAACTGAAGGGAACTTGAACAATTGTGATTTTTTTTTGTTTTGCTCTGAGCAAAACATTTTTGATCGTTTATAAAGAGAAGAAGGAGGCCCCTGATGAACACTGGCTGGGTCACTTAGACAAAGATCCAAGGAACCAACCAAAGTAAATTTCCGGTTGTGTAAAGGCCTGGCACTCTACCGTTTGGTAATAGGAAGGCATTAAAACCAAATTTGCTAATTTCCGGAGGAGTATCGCTATTATAAACAAAAACTACCACCCTGATTAGAAGAGGTTAAGGAAAGGAAAGTAAAAATAAAAGGGTACTGCATTGGCCGCTGTGATAGGGCTTCGCTTAATATTCTTTGTCAAGCAAAGATCTCAATATACAGTCTACAAGAAATAAAAAAAGAAGAAAAAGTGAACACCCCTTTGTCACTACCCTAAGTGCACCCATCTGGGGCCATAATCTAATCTCGTTTTACCCTGTTATGCACCCTTCCTTTGTTCTGAATACCTGCCCTCATCACATAGCCTGCAACTAACAGTAAGTGTTGGTCGTGAAAAACCGCAATTACTGAATCGTTTCTACTTGTTTCCGCCCCTTTCTTTGACCAGAGGTACTTCAACAAATATAACTCATTTGGTATACAAGCACGCGACTACCCCAGCATTCACACAATGAAACACATTTCCCTTGTTGATTCTAAAAGAAGGGGAAAAGAACTCTCCATTGAACTCCCAAAAAATATGATGCATAGTTACTGGAGGCCTTCTAATTACAACCCCCTAAGATGAAGAGAGTTTCGCTATCTCTGCCGATAGTGACCACTAATTACTATCCCCCTTGGTTTCACGGGCTATTATTGAAGCGAGCAACTCGCGTGTGCCGCTCGCGAGTAACCCCATAGCCTCTTGTGACGTCACCAGCGGCACTCCGTTCCCCTCCAACGCATGCTCAGTAGACCAGTTTCCACGCACCCTTCAGATCTCTCGCACGCGAACGAGGGCTGTTATCAACACAAAGGCTTTGTCTTGCGGTAACAACGTGCTTTATTGGCAGCCCACATTACGTATTTAGACAGGCAAAGCACCACGAAGCGAGTTCTCACCCCATTCAACACACACTGCTAGCCTCGTTCGTTGCTGAATCGATTTAATAAGGGTGTGTGCGATAACCACACAGTGTGCAATATCGACACTGAAAAAAAAAAGAAAAAAAAAAGAAAAATACGTTAAACTGCATATCTCTTTCTCATACGGGGAAGAAAGCAAGGGGCACACTAAATGTGATATAAGTGTTATATTTGAAGCTGTTACCCCCCTCTATACCCTGTGCAATTCCACTTTTTTTTTGCAATTCTCATTATACCGCGATAACGTTTTGGATATATCCGATTATTACTAGTGCAACTCACCATATGCCTTGTGTTGCACGGAAAGTGAAGTCTATGACTCGCAAAGCCTGTAACGTCACCGATATTGGTTGCAGAGGCGCAACAAAGGCTTTCGAAGGGAAAGCGAAAGGTAGATTCGCCTACGAATAAGTGGAAAACACGAGTGTTCGTTGCTTAACCTTTATAGAGGCCGCAGTGGGTTGTTTTTCGTTAGAGGGAAAGCTTTGCCGTTGACAGTCGGTTTTGGGAAACAACGAGTTGATTCTTTTCTCTCTCAGCTGTTTCTGGAAAATATTTCGAGATAGGTTGCAGATCAAGATATCGAAGAAAGTTGGAATATCTCATTTCAGGTAAATCTCGCATTTTGAATTGTTAGCTCCCATCGACTAGGTAACGTTCATTGCTATTTGATAAACTCCCCCCTTCAGATCCTGGGCTAGCTTGTTACATTGTTGAAGCATTGCACACATTTTGTTAGTTGGGCGAGAGCTTTACCAATGTTGAAGACATCGCCACAAATTTCACAGTTGAGTTACCCCAAAAGATCCACCGACTACTTACTTTTATTGGTATTTAATTTAATAGAAATGTTTTTAAAATTCAATAAGTTTGTTCTTAAGGGATCAAGTATATCTGTTATGGTTAGCAGTGATGATTTACTTACCATGGAAAAAAAAAAATTGGAAATTGAAACTTAGTTTTAAGGTACAGCGTGTGCTTTACGTACGACCGTCGACATCATTGCTGCTTGCGACCATAGTAATAATGGCGTACGGTATAACGGCTCTGCTGGGTGCAAGGGTAGGACATGTGGTGAAATCAAGGGGCGTGGGAGGGGTGCATGCGGATGAAACTGAGTTCGTTTCTTGAGCTTTTCCGGGAAACGGTTACGTTGTGGGTCTAGCTTAAACTGCAAGTTTACTTTTCTAACCTCTTTTAATAGTGCATTGCTTAGCCAACGAATGTACGATTGATTTGGTTTATAAAAGAGGGGACTTCGTCAACCAATAAAGAGCTACATGTATAAACAGCGTCTTTTTTTTTTTTCTGAACAAAGCAATCGCTACAAAATATCAATGCATGTACATAGTTACCTACTGCATCTGTTCCTTATTAGTTGATTCTTTGAATTTTGTGTACACTGATTGGATGTTTATTGCAGTGTTTTATATGTTGGCCTGTATAGCTGATATGTTATTTTAATTAGACTGAGGAAGTTCACATTTGGGTTTCAACACGCGGAACGATACATGTGTAAGGTGATAACAGTACACCGCAGAGTGATGGGGTGTAGTTTATCCTACCGTGTTCACAGACAGGGATCGGCTATACGGAAGAGAGGGCAGTATGTGTTCGGAACAAGTAAGGTTACACTTAAAGGTACCATGGGTGTTTATTACTTTATGTGTGACTCGGGGTACTGCAGAAGTGTAAAACCTGTGTATGGGTTATTTTTCCTGCCGGGAGGTGTTCCGTGGGGGAGGGGGGATGAGGGTGGCATTGCTGATATGGGAAAAGATGTTTGTTTGTAGGCAAAATGTGACGAGCATTTCACATGGCTAGATGCAAATAGGAGCAGTTGTAATGGTGTTGAGAAAAAAAGCCAGACAATGTTGACAAATTATCAATGGTTAAGCATTCATATGATCGGTATGGCAGGGGTGGTGCGGTGGAGGAGAGGGGGTAGGTATTGAAATTCGCCGTGAAATATAACTTCCGGTATAAATGAAATTAATTTACTAATGTACTATATCTGAATTATCACTATGGATTTAATGCGTATAAGGGGGGGGGGGGGACAATGAGGGTGGTGTGCATGCTTTCTTTATTGTGTTCATCATAGCTGCTATTTTTTTCTATTTTTCGAGATAATTTGCTTTTAAAGAGATTCCCACAGTTAAGAGAGATCGAAACCGTACAAAGCTAGTATTTAGAAAAGAACAGACATAAATGGATAAACAGATGACCGTTGGTGGTGGGTAAGGGGATGGAGTGGGATGGAGGATGGAGAATGAAGCTGAGAGGACGCGGGGTGCATGAGGGGAAGTGCAGGAAGGTGCATGAGGTTGTGGGGCAGTTGTAGCTGCAGCAGCACCACATGGTGGAGGGGGGGGGGGTATCAGGGAGGGTATCACCTGTCAATAAATGGACAAGTCGTACTTAATGCGCTCGATCATATGCATATAATAATACATACCAAACATTTTTGGTTGGTTTGGTCCAACAACAAACGTGGAACAAATAAATCCACTGCAGTTTTACGACGATAGAGAATTTTGCCAAACTAGGCCTACGTGTTTTTTCTTTTATTGTTCAAACTGGGAGACTATGGCAGCTCCCTGATACAAGCGGCATTGAACCCATACCATATACTATGGCCATGCTACCTGTACTATGGTCATGCTCATGAGAAGCACTTCAGTGCGTAGGTTTAGTGATGGGCCTCAATCAAAGATGGCCGATCTCCATCAAGATGGAATACACTAAAGATGTCGGCTGTTTCGTCGGCATCACATCCTAAGAAAATGCATCTTTTCACTTTCTACTGAGTTGTTTTTCGAACTCTATGCACCATTTATCGAAATGTAAAACAAACACAAGATACTAATCACTGAGTTCAAAACTATAGGGAGGTCAGTCGACGCCTAAAACCTTTAATCATAAACGAGTGAATTGCCCTAAGGTAAAGATACAATGCATCTTCACCTATAGTTCAGTCTTGAGACTACTTACTACATTGTATTTCAAACGGTGCATACCCGCATACCCAGTGTGGCCAGCACAGCGTCGGCTAGCAATAAGTTCTATCGTTGGGTGGAGCCATTTGTTCCACTGTTACCAAATATTTTAATCAAGTTTTTCTCTGTATTCAGCTAAGCCTACCAGCAGAAAAAATCGTTACACCGAGTCCTGTTTCGCTAGGTTATCACTCCCAGAAGGAGAACAGGAGTGCTATAACACCGATTCTACAATCAAGTTAGCGTATGCGATTAATTGTGTTATCAACGTGTGTAAAACCCTGCGCTGGGTCGTACAGCGGTATCTGATACGTAACTTTAACCTGCAGGCAGGCTCCATCAGGTGCTACCATTTTCCCATATATATAATATATCTGATTTCTGTGAACAAAATATAAAAAAACATGCAACATAAAAGTAATTTAATGTATCAAGAGGCAGGAAAGGAAACTGGCAAGAAAAAGGGGTGTGGGGAGGCAAGGAAAGGAGGGAATATACCAGGGAAGGGATCTGTGTTAACTATGAAATACTCTTCTGTATTTCTCATCTTCATCACATCAGACAAGTCACTTGGGTTTTTTCAGGTCTCTTTCATTGAAAAAGCATGATTTTTGTAAGTGGTATATATGATTGTTATGAGTTTGTCTGCGTTGTATTTTATACATTTGACGTTGTTAGGCAGGATACGGTATGATGAAGGAACAGGAGTACGCTTTAAACATAATAACATAACGCAGTTTCATACCAATGAAATATTTATATATCATTGGTTTGATTGATGTTGGTTTAGGTCTATATAAATGGAGCTACCGTAACCAAAGAGGAAAATATTTAGGCTGATTGTACCGTTTGTATATACCGTTTGTGGAATTGTTTTATTACCTGACATACGGTCTCATAGTATAACTGGCGGTTTCTTTCCAGTAGCCTATCAAAGCTTAGACATAGTCTAAATATCTCTGTATAAGCCACCTCAATAACCCCCCTCCCCCCCTCTCCGCCCCCTATCAGTTCATTGACAATGTGGGAGGAGTCAAACACTTCTCAAGATTGACTCTGGGTCCTGTCGATGAAGACAACATATCAAGTCCACTGTCGCGATATCAGGAAGAGTACGAACTTAGGTATATACGTACATGGCACTGAACCAGTTGTGCCTGTACATGCAGCGTACGTTGTGTGCGAATTCTACCCTTCTTTACACCCTGGCAGTGTGAAGCATATAGGATAAGTAATTAATTCAGTGATACATGCAAGCTATATAACTTGAATCAACTATATGTTGACTTTAGGGGTTCGCCGCAGAAGCAGTATCTCTTCCGCGTTGGTCTTTTGTTTGTGCCTTCTGTACGTATATGTGTGGACACTTCGCCATCGAAACCAACCTATAGAGTTATACAGATTGGAGAGAGCTCACCTATTTCCCCTTTTGTGATTACCTTCATCAAAGTGCATGAACCTTCACGCCATTTTGTTGCAAAATAATATGCAGGGTTGCGTAAAATTTTCTGTTTATTGTGTCTGGTCATCACACACGTGAACACCCAGTACCCTCCCCAACCTTAAACTTAAGATAATTGATTAAACACATGGAGACAATGTTGTTGGGAGAATTTTTTTCACATTAGTGTAACGATCGTGCAAGGAAAGTTGAATTCCCATTTCAACCTTGTTACAATCTAAGTATCTCTCATTCCGCATCAGAAAATGACATGACCCGGGATACTACATCCGGTTATGGTTGATCGTTTATGCCAACGACGCCAATAAATAGTGTCGTTTAAACTGACCAGAAGTTGACATATCTGGCAGATTTGGTACGAGTATATTGGTAATAGGCCTATCATCAACTATCATTTACGGAAATCACAATAGCGTGGGTAATAGCTTCACCTCTCGACTACTGGCATCACCAATGTCGTGTTAACCCTTCAGTGTCAACGCATTGATGATTTATTTATTTTTAAAATGTCCCCCCCCCCCCCGTTTATGTACTAGTAAATAATTATGACCTCACAAAATGCATCTTTTTACACTTTCCGAGGGGAATATTTACTTATCCCCCTTTGTTTCGCTTGAATGATTTTAGGAGGAGGGACTAGGTTGACTATTCTGCTCACAACCTCACAGACAAGATGCATATTTGACTCGAACGACTCAAATTGCTTCATATTCGTCGTTCGGACCAATTTCTAATATTTCTTTTGATATTCAATGATTCAAAATGTGTCAGTAAGTGTGAACGTTGTAACTAACAACATCAATAACAAGATCAAGAATATACTGCAAGTATGTATGTCAGCGTCCCTGAAAGTACAAGGCGTGACCGTCGGTATCATAATATCAACAGTTTAACATTGGTCTGTTAAAAGAGTACTGGGAACATTTTATTGAATGTTTTATTTTTAACGTGCGAGAATTTTCCTCCCTGTCCCCAAAGGTACATCATGTATTTATGCAAAGAGCATATGCTAGACGAGGTACACGAGGAGGGTCTGTAAGGAGCTAAAATAAATTTTTGTCAGCACCTCGAAAGGGAACGAATTTCCTTGGCAATCTTTGTTCGTGCGGGTGAGCCAATAATACCGTCAGTGAGCAGTGATACTCGACGTCATAGGACGCCAATGACCAGCTATTTGCCAGTGAATATGGTATCTGTTAGTAAATGGATCAGCCCTCCCAGCACACATCATACACTCTATGTATGCTCAACCATAGCTCCTCCCAGGTGATTTACAAGAGAAAAAAAAAGCATGACTTGAATTAGTGATTTAGAAAAAGCAGTGATGTAAATGAAATGAATCGATTTAAGTCATGATTTTTTAAAATAAAAATCACGATTTTAATCGGCTTGATTTAAATCAAACAACCATGGCTCCTCCGACATATTCGAATCAACATGTAAACCAAGTAAACCAAACACTGTCTTCACAATTTAAAAAAAAAATAATCCCGTACCCCACGGGGGGGGGGGGTTCCACCCAGCCACCCATAACCATACCTATTTTAAGATATGGAGAATTGAGAACACTACCGCGGTTGGTGTATCGCAAATCTTGTCTAGGCTGAAGCAGGAACCGATTAAGTTGGTCATCTTTGTATTTTCTTCAGTGTGCTACTGGGTTAAGAGTTTGAGTCTGAAGTTTTAGTGTGTGACTGGATGGGAGTGAGGAGGGGGTGGAGGGGAGGGGGGCACTCTGTATAATGGTGTTCACACGGCTGTTTTAATGTTGAAAGAAAACTTTGTGCACTCCATAAATAATGTATACGAAGCCTGAAGTTGTGACATATAGTAAGAAATAACATATGTATAGGACATACGTTGCCTGATCTCACCACAGCTTGTCATGTTTTAAGTACTGCACACATAAAAAGGAGAAAAACAAGAGGAAAGAAATGTGAATAACAAGCGTCGCCAGGACCATCACGGTAACATCTCAGCACGGTCGGAGTGCTTGTAGAAAATAATTTCTGTGAGTCTTCATTTAAGTAAGCCGTAAATATGCATCCTGGAAATAATAGGAGTAAAAATTGACTCAATTAGCCAAAATTTCAAACAAAATTATCTATAGAGCAGAAACCACAATTTCAAATTTATCCATAGCTGTATAGAGCAGGCGTGGTGGAACCAAAGAAATATTGGGTGTGTTGGGGGGGGGGGGGGCTGAATGTCGGCAGGAGTAAGCGGAGCGCCTCCATTGATTAATGCGGAGCGTACAAGAAAATGTGTAGTCTTACTGTGCAAGCCAAGGGCATTTACCGAATGTTCTAAGCTGTATTTACGCAACCCTTGAAATAGGTGTCTCATGTGTACAACATGAATTATGAATCCTCCTTCATTTACTCTCGGAGGTCTTGGCAAATATTGGGGGAGGTGGAGCCAAACATATCTTTAGCCAGGTCATTTTTTCTTGGAGATACTTGGAGTACCCAAGCCCCCCCCCCCCCGTTCCCTTACCACTTGCTGGAGAGACAAGGAAACTTGACCTTAAACTGTCTTTGCTAACAACTTGGTGAATTCTGTGTAAACGTTTGACTGATCGGTCAGTTTCTACTTACAATATTTGCAGCATTCATGTTTTTCCTTTGGGGGTTTATTTACAGCCCCCTCCATCCCTTCATCGTGCTCACATCTTTTCTGCTTGACCCGCATTTCGGACAGGCCTATCCACTGTCACATTGCGACAATGATAATGATACGACAATGATACAAATAGGCAGACGTGCATTGATGAGATCGAATAGTCCACGTGAAAACAATGGATATATCAGGGAGGATATGTGGTTAACCTACAACCGCCTCCTCCTGAAAACTTCTCCCTGGACAATTCCCACCAGGACAATTGCGAACCCAAATATTTTCCCCTTGGACAATTCCCACCCACCATAACCTTAAACCTAATACTTTCCATGAAGGAATTCCCCAGGGGTGGT
This sequence comes from Stichopus chloronotus, assembly GCA_021234535.1. Classification (NCBI taxonomy): domain Eukaryota; kingdom Metazoa; phylum Echinodermata; class Holothuroidea; order Aspidochirotida; family Stichopodidae; genus Stichopus; species Stichopus chloronotus. The sequence continues at coordinate 27,033,039 of CM037831.1, forward strand.
TGGCGTTTCCCCGAGGCGTATTTCAACTGTCCGAGGGGTTATTGTCCCGGTGTGAATTCGCAATCGGAGTTGTCTGGTCAGGGGATATGTACATAAGTGACATATATCCATGTACTTCAACCTCGTAATTGGACAGTGTATTTAGAACTTCAGTTGAAAGGAATAACGCGGCCTCAGTTCGTCGATTTTAGGAAAATTGTTTGGCGAATTTTTCAAAAGTCTTCAACGTAATACAACAATTATCCAATTCTTCAAACAAAATCCAGATTATGAACCTTTGCATGAGATCTAGGGTTCATTTCTGCACAACCTTCGAAAGATTATTAGGATCGAGGGATCAAACATAGGATCGAGGGAAAACTAAAACATAGGATCGCAGAATCATTATACAACATAGGATCACGGGATCATTATAAAATATGATCGAAAGTTCATTGTATCGTAGCATCGAGGATCATTAACACATATTTAATGACGAAACGGCAGGAAAAATAATTGAGCGAAACTTATATCACCTGAACGTACTTTATTTTATTCTGGTACCATTGTGATGTGGAATCATCATACATGCAAAGTGTCGAACTTAACTATCGGTATTCTCTTCGGTGATGATCAACTTTCTAAGAAAAAGTCACTGATTCATGGATGGCAGAGACTTCTCGACAAGAAAAAATGAAAGAACTAAAATGCAATCACTTACAAGTACACAACAATGTGATATATGAGAGTAGAGTAGGTATAGCCTAGGTACTACCAACAACACTGTGGTGGTGTAGCCTACATAATCTAGGAAGCAAGCAACAGCCAGGTCGCCGAAAGCCAATGAAAAGAAAACGAAACAGAACCAAAGAGATAAAATGAACTAGCAAAGAAACACACTTTGAATAGAAGTGAGACTAAACTGTACGTTGCATCACCTTATCGTGAGCCTGTCAACCCATTTACCAGCGATTTCTGAAGGGTAAATATTACTTGTGTGACTAGCATATGCTAATTACCCAGTGTAGTTCTCTGGTACAGCAAGCTAAGTTCTAGCTAGGGCGAGGAGGAAAAGTGAAAATGATCCCTTGTATAGCTACCTACCTACAAGAGTATAGAGATGTTACGTGTAGATTCACACGCAAGTTTCCAGAGAAAGTCGTTGCATTTATGCATAAAGAACTGCTCACACCAATCGTTGAGAGGAAAAAATAAAATGATCCAGAGGTGTGGGAGAGATACTGAGAGAGGTAGAGCAAGAGAAACAAAAAAAAAAAAAAAAAAAGGAAAGGAAAGAAAGAAAGAAAGAAAATGAAAGGGAAAATGAAAGAATAAAGCACCTGAAGCTCTCAATATGGTGATTACTAAAGGTCAAGAATGTATTCAATGAGAGCATGCATAAGTAGGAGAAAATGTGTGTAGTGGAAGGGAATGTACGGGGTGGAAGGTGTGTGAGTGGAGTAGGGGGGAGGTGGAAAGTTTGTGTGGAAGGGAGGGGCGGAGGAAGTGGAAGGTCTGTGTGGAGAGAAGAGGTGGAGGAGGGGGAAGGTATGTGTGAAAGGGGTGGTAGGGGTTAAAGGTGTGCGAAGGGTGATGGAGAGGGATGGGTGGTAGGGTCTGGTGGTGAGTGTGGAGGAGTATCGGTGAAGTGTTAGTGTGTGGAAGCGGGGATGGGAGGGTGGAAGTTGGGTGTGGAGGGGAAGGGTGGTAGGGGTTTAAGGTGTGTGTAGAGGGGGATTGAGTTAAAGGCTGTATTGCATCACCCTAAGCTATATTTCTACCTCCCGGAAAGCAAAATTCTCAACTGGTTCTAAGTTACAGTACTCTTAGATCGACAGCAAATCGAAAGATGCAGAGCAGCTCGTATTACACAGCGTACACAGGGATCCATTGTTTTGATTACACATGTGGAAGAATTTAAGAGGGAGGGACTAGAGGTAGGTGGTTGGGAAAATTGAAACTGTCTGGGGTGATAAGTTTTTGTCTTTAAGAAAACTGAGGGGGGTTGGTGGTAGGGTTTGACAGTGTGTATGGGGGGAATGGAAGGGGCAGAAGGTCTTCGAAGGGAATAGAAAGAGATGAACGTGGAGAAGTTGATGTGAGGGGTTTGAACTTTGTAGAGGAGTGGGTGGGAGAGGATGGAGAGCGATGAAAGTTAGAGGGAATATTCATTGAATTATACGAAAGTGCTCTCTCGTTCCTGCTATAAGCAGCATTAGTCATGCTCAAGTCTTTGGCAAATATGCCGTGAATTACTGCGGGTATCATTCAAAATTTCATGGCCCGAAGTATCACACTAAGGAGTTTTCAGCTTAAATAAATGAAGATAATTTTTTCTCGAAAGTTACAGATTGGAAATAACTTTGGGTATTTACAGTATAAGGATAATTTAAAAATGGGAATGCGCAATTATTATTCTGTTTTCTTGATTTGAAAAAGCTTTTTACAAGAATGAAAACATTGTCCATAACGTGATTATTCCATCGATGTAATATCGAATATAGTCTATTTAAGGAAAGAATTAGCCGTAAACAGGATGTTAGGATGTAGGCAATATTTTCTATTACCGTAATGCTCGTTAGGAGGCAATTTCGTGTAATAACCTGACATGATTTCAGGAAACTAGGTAGTGTTTCATAATATAATAATCCCTTAGACATTGTAACTTTGCCCTCCTTTAAAACTTCAAACCCTTAACGTCCTTGATGACCTCAATTAGAACATACTACCACAAAAGGTGACTTTTAATTGACGGTGCAATGGCTAATCAGGATACCTCTACTGAAGGTAAAGTAACCCTGCTTTGAGACTGTAAACAGACCTTCCATAGACAAAAAAAAAATCTTAAAATAAATAATGACAATACCATTTGAGGCTTTAAAGTAAGTTTTAGAAGACATTATTAGGTCTTTGGTCATGTATTACATCCAGTGAAACTTAAACCGACGTCCCCCCGCCCCCTCACCTATATCGCACACTGTTTCCGGGGCACCCGTCACATTCTCAGCATTAATTTGCTCCACAGGGAATTCTATAAACACATTTTTAAATGTGAATCCGATTGTTACATACGTAATTCAAGTTTAAGACATTTAAGACCGACATTTTGAGATTATAATAAGATCACATATACAATTAATGTTGGTGTTTGTCAAGATTTATCTCAGGTCCATCGAGGAACGTGCCCAGAGGCCACCACAAGGAGGGGGCCCTAAAAATTACATTAATGGGTTGTTTGGGCAGTGTGATGAAACAATTAATGTTGGGATTCGTGGAGATCATCTGAGCTCATTTTCGTTTTGTAGGTTTACATGTAAGTAAGAAGGAAAGTTACGAAGTTCATTTTATGTGGTGCCGGGCCGCCGGGGTAGGGGATAAAAGTTACCACATCCGTACACCTATCGTGACTTGTGCCACTGTAATCTTGTGGAAAATCATGGTCAAAGGGTCGTAAGGGTCCCTCAAAGGTAAATTTGGTCCTGGTGTATGTTATTTCTGTAAAATGTAAAGTAAATCATATTGCCAAATAGAAGACGTCAATATTTAGCAAGCAGATTTGAATACACACAAGGTATAGTATAAACGATGCCTCCTGGAGTTATTTGTTAATAGTAATTTTTGCGTCTAAAATGGACCATCATCGCATACAAAGAAATAACTTAAACACTGATGAATCATTCAGTCTCATCAATTAACATTAGCAATAATTTCATCTCCTCAAATCATTATTCACAAGACGAGTTATTAACTGACAGAAGATGCATCATTTGAAGTTTTGGTGAACAATTTATTCTTGAGCAACAACTAACTGATTTTCTTTTTATCTGTGAGAAACTTATTTCTTGAAGAGGAAGCTACCATCCTGGCTTATTTTGGATAACATATTACTCTGTGTCCATAAATATTGGTTTTAATTTTCTGCAAAACAAACAAAACCGTTCTCATTCACTAGCTTGCACATTGAGACCGAAGTTTTATTTTCATTCCGCATTCCTTGAGCTTTGAACGAGCTTGAGGTCAAGGTTTATCTCTAAGGCAGTCCCTTTGTCTTTTAGATGTATAAATGCCTACAGGTATAATTTTAAATTTTGTCATGCATCATTGAACCTTGTCTGGTATTCCAGTGAAGGGGTGTACAAAGTCATGGTAGGTACACATTGTCAACTGATACGCCAAGAAGGATTACAGATGGTCCTACGTATGATTGAACATGTACCCACCACAGTTACAATATTTCTCTACACCAGTGGTACTGAATATTCATGCAGGCAATCTTAATTAAATTTGACCGGAAACGAGTATTTGTCAGGAAGCAAGTTAGCAAAAGAACCATGAGAAAGCTTTCTAACATTTCACTTTCTTGAACTGAAATGGAACCAAATCCATTTTATGTTGATATTCGTCTCAAATATACGCCCAAACACGTGGCTATGTGCGAGGGTTTGTTCCATCACTGGTAATATTTACGATAGTAGTTATACTAATGCCAATGGTCATTTGGCTAGCTCATATAGCTTTGCCAACCTCACTAACCCAAATACATTCAATGTGTATTTTGTTTAACACACGGCCTACATGGTAGTCCCAATTAAACAATTTGAAATTTGTGACGACTACAATATAACCAAATATTGTATCTCGTTTTAACTGTTAACGGGCACGCGATTTAGGGCTATTGGTGTCATAGACGGTGTGTGTGAAGTCTTCGAAAAGGCACCAAGGTTCATAAATCAAACTTGTGACGTCATTATGACAACAATTATTATCAAACATAAATGAATATGAAACAAGGACTTTATAAATGTAAAAGTTTTTCCTGGACCTCACTTAGAAGCTATGCAGTTTGGAATACGTTCGGATTTATGTTGGAGGTATAATTTTTAAGCATTATGTTATCTACTGCAGTATATAACGAACACGTTGTAACTATAGTGTTTATGGAAAAAAAAAAAATGTGAAACTTTGCATACATTATCTCTGATTTTTAGATTTAATGTTCTGAAATTAGTGCATTCACTGTAATTGAATATCAATGTGAATATTCCATATTCATTATGTAAATGATATTTTAATAAGCACATGTGCATACAAATTTAGAGACGCATATATGGGCAACAGGATTTGAAGAAACAATCATACACCGGTATTGATCCCGGGAAGCATAAACTTGCTCTAAGATAATTTTTATAATGTGATCACAACAGACTTCATTCTTCAACTGAAAAGCCGTGTAGTTTTCAAAGAAAGTCGTATAAAACAAGTTGGCAGTCGTCCTTTTGTTGAGTCATTGAAATTGTGAAAGAGTCACTTTATTTGAAGTTACACAAATTACTTGTCATATGACGTTTAATCGTTGCTTTAAAAGAAAAAAAAAACCTGATGAATGTAAGAAAGTATGAATAGGGAGAGTGTGGGATTTTGACAACCGCCGGATGCGGTATATAGGGTGATAAAACACATGACATGAATGAGGGTTTTTTTTTGGAAAGGTGGAGGGTGGGTGAAGAGCAAAATTGCACAAATAAAAAAAAAAAAGAGTGATGATATGATATTATTGTATTCTTGCTTTGATCTACGTTTTCTGTGACCAACCGTTTTTTCAAACTTGTTTCGTGAGGTAGGGTTTTTTTTTTATAGTTCAACATCATCGAACGAACAAATGCTATAGCCGTAATCACTATCGCATACCCCTTTAATGACATCATGTCATTGGTTATCATCACTGCTAAGTCGTACCGGACCTAACTGTTATATAATGTGTTTATATGTTTTATGTTTCTATTCCAAAGTCATATTCTTTCTTCCGGCCAACAGGTAAGTCGTCTGTAAGAAATAATTAAGGTTTACCAGTTGAGTACTTGAAAGTGCTTTTGACGGGGCCTCGAGTCGACGCAGCAATAGCAGCTGATATACAACATATATCATGACCTTCGTTTAAAGACATAAATTTCACGTTAACAACGTTTAAGAATAGCAACCAGTCCTTGACGTTCACACAATTAAAATGTGACAATAAAAGTAACAACAACAATAATAATAAAGAACAATGAAAACAATGATACATTTAACCTGAAATAATAAGAAACAAATCGTCTTTGAAAAAACAACAGCGTAAAAGTAAAGACCCACTAACGATAGGTAATTGCCTCACTAACTACGTAAGAGTGATGACAAAACTATAAATTATCATTCATCTACACAGTCTTTTTCTTTTTTTTTAAATTCAGATTGGTTCATTTGCAGTTGATGGTAGCCTATGTGTGAGACATACCTATTGTCTATATGTTTTCATGCGAACGTAGATGCCACCCTATCGTCTTGTACACTTACAATGTTCGCAAATCCCTTGGAATGTGAGGCAAAATTCTGCGGCCGATACAAAATATTTAATGCTACTTCTTTGAAATGTGATTCACAAAGTAGTAAACAAGCGTCTCTCTGGTAGAAATGACCGATTTAATATTGTGTCTCTGTAATCTTTTAGAATCAACAATTCTTATCAATAGTTTGGTGATTTTCAGTCTAAATTGATAGAAATGGAACAAAGCTCCCATATTCTGACATACAGACAGTGAGAGAGAGAGACAACGAACAAAGTCTCTACATCTCGACAAAATTTTTCAAGTCCTACGGTAACTTCACTCATCACCCCAAGCTAACTTTTTGACAGGTTGTAAGCAAAATTCTCAATTGATTCTGCTTTTTGATAAATTCAAAAGACACAGGGCAAAGCTCATATTAAACAGCAAATACACAGGGATCCATTGTTTTGATTACACATGTGTTTTAGACAGGGTGTGGGAGGGACTAGAAGTTAGTGGTTGAGAGAACTGGAGATGTCTGGGGGGGGGGGGGGGATGACTTACTGTCTTTCAAGGTGGTCTTGACCCGGTTATATGGGACACAACATTTCAGAGTCTCCGACAAATCAATGGCAACTTTGCGAAAAAAAAAAATTATCCATGCTGAACCCTTCGAAACTGACGTTAGCAGTACAATGCCCCAATGTTTGTAGCAACCCACAATGTTGGCTTTGTAATTTGCACACAGCACTTGCACGTCGTGCATATGCATTACCGATTCAGTGTAACGTGTACCTCGTTAAATCAGAAGGCAAATTATAAATATTGTTGCTGGAAACACAAGTAAAGAAGCGCCCCCAATTACCGACCGGGTCCACCTTTAAATGTGTCCAGCATTGGGTGAACTTTTGCATGTATATAGGAATAAGCGTGATGTCGCTATGCTGAAAAGATACACTCAGCTGTTACATTTTCAGTTCCATATAAAGTTGGCCATTTTGCACCTCTTCAGTGATTTTGAATGTACCCTTTAAAAAATGTTGCTAGCAATCATTATTACATTGCAGTTAGCCAACTGTATTGTAATAATTTTAGTATGTTTAAGTCGTGGCTTACGTCAATTGACTTTTATGGGGTTGAACTTGCATACTCCGGTACTGACGCTAGTTTCATCTGCCTTGGAAGCGTCTGGAGTAGAGTGTTTTGCTGAAATAGTCAACTCTTAGACGTATGAGTATATACCAATAATCTTTAGTATTTGCAAGTATTTAAAAGTGAAATAAGTATGTTGTTTGTTATTGTTAAATACTTTTCATACTGTACAATTCTAGTTCCAAATTACTCTCTAGAATTTTGTATAGGCCTATGGGAAAGGAGTTAATAGGAGAATGCTTTGTAAGTGGGAGAGTTCATATTTTGTGGCAACAACGACCGTCGTTATATTTCAGTTACCAAGGTAAATTAATTTGTCAGAGTAGCGCAAATGATTACCAACACACCAAATAGTTGTTAGGCCATAAATCGCAACAACTTTTACCTCTCAACATGGCGCTTCCAAGTATCTACTGCAATAAGACACTACACTCACAAGTAATATCAAATTACACGACGTTAATCGCAGCTTTTCCCCGCGATCATTACCCAGTGCACGCACCATATGTGTACTCGCATCAGGCATCGTCCGTCCACGGTAGATGTACGCAATATATACACACAGTGGGTTTCCTTTTTTTTTTTTTACTTTACTTAACCGTACTGAAATCCGTACACCCTTGTCGTGCACACAGCAGAACACCCAAACCCTGTTCTCGGAGCGACCACCATTTCACTCATTAACATAATTCGCCGTACCTCCGTACTGCCTCATTAAGTGCACAACGTAAAAAACATCAGGGTAACGTTCGTGGCCCTTGCTGTGTCTTCTTTTTCGCTCTTTTTTGTATTTACTAGGTTACAGAGTAAAGCCTATAGGTCGCGCCTATGTTGAATCTGCACGGGGAGCTATGGTAACTAATTTGTCTTGTTCTCCTTAGTGGGGACTTGAGCAAGGCTTCTGATTGGGCAGCTTCGGAAGGGCACACGCACGGAGTGAACAATAGGAATCGCATGTAATGACAGCAAAAGATTTTTAATAAAACAGGTTGTTAGATCTTAGCTGCGTACACGCGAGGGGAGAATATCCAAGGAGGATCTTGCCTCGAGTAGAGCTGTTTTTTTTTTTCTATATAGTTCATTTTTAGTATTATCGTTATTATTTTATTGTTGTTGGGAGGAAAGATACTGGTTTCGGTTTTTTTGTTGTTGTTGTTTGTTTGAGAAACGGTGCAACTTGAAACACAGAACAGAAAAGCTAGACGAATCATACGATTACTTAGATATGAAAGAAGCTATGATAAAAAGAATAGCTTGAAAGATTAGGGATGATCACGGGAGACAACGAAGATGAGAGGTGGGGAGAGAACTCTTAATTACTTCCTCGCTAGTTATTCCATTTTTTTTTCTTTTTGGTTTCGATAAGTGATGTTTACTATACGACGTAAGCTTGTAGGCATCCAGGCATGCACTACGAATACCGAGGAAGCCTGTTTACTGCCTACCAACTAATGCGGGGTAAAATATACACAGTGATTCAACCTGCTTCTTGTTTAATTGATAAATCCGTATGGTTAAAAGAGTTCACTTTATCACTGATTACAGACTTCTGTACAATACGCTATTGTATTGAATGTCTTATATGATATACCATTCGTAGACTTTTTTCATCTTTTTCTTCTCATTAATTTCACCCCTTTCGGATTCATAATGTAGAATATTTTCGTAATCACTAAAAAGGTATTTATAAATACATGTACACTGTCCGCTGAGTGCTTATCACACGCATTGAAATAGCACCACGTTTTGCCTAATGTAACGTTTACTTTGAGAACAGAGAAAGCGTTGTAAGAGTTAGTTAGGGTACAAGGAGACCTACGAGGAGAAAGGGGCGGGGGGGGGGGGTGAGGGAATGCATAGGAATTCATGTAATGTGGTGGTGAGGGGGGGGGGGAAGTTCGGGAGGAGGTACAGTCACATGACACTGTCAAATGAGAGAAATGTAACTTTAAAACTTCATGGAAAGAAGGTGACACATTATCATCAACAGAAGTGTTCAAAACGTAAAAAGTAGTCATTCAAGCAGAATAATTATCTTTTGTTTCAACTTTTCAATTCGATGCTTCTAGAAAATGGTATACTTGAATTGTTCAAACAACAACAACACAACAACAACAAAAAGAACAAAAAAATCAGTGCATAGAGAATATATATGAACTTAATAACAGAGTAAATATATCAGATGATATTTAAGCAAATATACCTTTGGAGTATAACTTTCATTTCATTTGATTCTCACATGAACATGATGAAATCTATGGAACAAAAGAATCATTGAAATACACTCGAAAAACAGATATCGATGACTGATAATAACGATGGTGATGATGAAGATGGTGCTGATGGCGATGGAGGTGATGATAGGTGAAGATGGTCGAGATTGGGGTTGATAAGAGGTGATAATGATGATGATGGTTGATGGCGGTGGTGATGAAGATGGTGAATATAGAAGATGATGATAGTGATGATTGGTGACGATGTTAGAGGCTGATACAATGATGATGGATGATGAAGGATCATGATGGTGAAGACAGGTGATAAAGATGGTGATGATGATGGTGGTGATGATAGGTGATTATTTCGATGGTGGTAGAAGCAAGGGGGGCTTTTTGACTCGTACTTCCAAATGATACATCAAGCTAAATCTATTGTGAAAAGGTTCGGAGCTATACAGGATTCGATGACTTTGACAGAAAGGTGTTTGGAGTGGTACCTTTCATTCAACATTTAAAACACAAATAAATATAATGTAACACTGAACTGATGGAATAATCCAAAATAAAACAGATGAAAAGTAACGTTAAAGGTGAAGAAACAAAAATACGTTAAAAAATATGAAAAACAAACAAACAAACAATGAATAACAGAATAAGTACAAGATAAATGCATAGTAAAAGGAACGAAATAAACAAACGTCAGTCTTACTTCGAAATTAAATCAGTAGGTGCAAGTACGATTGGTCAAAGAACAAACAAATAAAAAGCGTCATCATTTATTGAAGATGATATCACATAAACCTGAAGGAAACGTTTTGTTATTTAAAATGACTAATTGCACATATCAAAGAGGATTGGTATTAGCAACCGTTCAAAACTGTTTTGTGGATCACTTTGAGTAAAGAGCAGTTATTCCTGTGACTCCATCCACATATCGCGTGACTAGCATCACCCTTGTAACCAAAAAAAAAAAAAAACAGTGGAGAAAAAAAAAACACCCCCAAAAAACAAGTCAATACTTACCACTGACACGTTAGTAATATAGCGTGTACATAAGAGGCGCGCGTCTTTCACGATTGCTGCAGGGTGAGAAGCGTGATAGAAAAAGAGGAAAAAGTAACATTTTCGTAGACAGAAAAAAAAAGGAAAGAAAAGAAAGGAAAATACGAGGGTGAAAAAGAAATTAGAGAACGGAAAAAGAAGGAAGACTCATCATCTTTGGATCTTAACTTAGTTTATCACATGTTCACCTGTTAAACGCTTTGCCAGCAAACAAATTCAAAATCTTGGTAAATATGGTTTAACCCTTGCGGTATAATGAATTCGGTGTCGCCTTGTTAACTGGGAATTAACATCCCACGTCCTTGTCTGTGCATTATGGGTACAGTACATGTGTAACCCGAGACTACTGTGACCTCGGTACACCGATTCTAATACGATACACTGCAGTAAAGGTACATGTATTATAGCCCTGTTCATAGTAACACGTGGAATGTTACTAAGTCATAGTCAAATTTCAAATGTGTTTATGAATAAAAAATATGGCAGAGGGTACAAGAGAGACAGAGAGAGAGAAAGCGAATGTGGTGGGGTGAAAGTTAATTGTTTAATGCCAGTATTCCAAGATAGACGAGTTTCCCTTTGGTCGACATAGGCCTGTCTCTCTACAATTTTGTTTTATCAAGTGATGTTACCAATAGGCCTATGGCGAAGTATAACGTATGGCGTGCCATAGGTTTAGCAGACAAGAAAATTGTGTATGTCCTATAGCACAAGTCTAACTAGAGAAAAGCAAGGTTTGTAGGCTATGAGGTTGCATGAGGTATATTAACCTCGGTCAGAAGTTAGGTCAGTTCTTTACACGGCATCCGATATAAGGAGGAACGTAAGAATCATCCACTTGTGATGTATTACCTATTAGGCCTACGAGTATGCACCGACTTGCTATTCGTGCATAAGGTGCACCCTTGGTGCAATATCTTCTGCCTTGGCAGACATACTCAATCACAACTCTGCAGGGTGAAAGGAACAGACGACACTCAACAGTTTTTTTTTTTTTATGTTTAGACACACGTACAAGCTGATCTACATAGCGGGGTACAATCGACTAATCTCGTTCACTGGGCACGAAAGGAATTTGAACTCTCCTCTTAATACCCCTTTGCGAGCCCGATCTCCAAGTCCTTTTATGGCGCTGGCATTCCCAACTATTCGGGAGGCCTTCACTGACTACCCTTTGCAGGTCTATCAAGATTAAAAAGGGGCGAATGTGCGTGTGTGAATTAGGTGTGTTAATTACGAAGGGGGAGACTAGCAGGTTCCCCGGATTGATTATTATCCATCCTCCGTTGACCTGTAGTCGCCTTCATCTCGAGAGGCAACCACGAGGAACGAAACTAAGGGTGGAATCCATAAAATCTTTGAAAAGTCTCGTTCACAACTTTATTTCAACAATTCTGACAAACGGTAACTAGTTGAATGAAATTATAACTGTACAAAGAAGAAGAAGAAGAAGAAGAAGAAAAAACACATGCTAAACTACATACTGCGGAATTTTGGGGCATTGATACATATCTGAAAATGTAGGAGACATACTTTTACCAAGGATAATACCATGAACAAAGGAAATGCAAAAAGTCCAAGAAGGATGTTTCATTTCGTGACTGAAATCGGATGGGTTCTCTATCAGCGTATTTCTGTTGATGCAATGCTCAGTAATATCAATCACTGATCGATTTATTACTATAAATCTTAGTAGGAAAAACAAGGTATACCAGGCTTTACCATGTCTGAAGACGAAATGGCTCTGATTCGAAAACTTTGTAAGAGAAAGAAAGAGAGAAAACCTTTACGATTCCCAAAGGCCCATAAAGTATTACTCGAACGAGATATCAGTGAGTTGGTCAGGTCAGACTAGTGGAATAACCAACCTGTTTTTTATTCCGCTTTCTCTTAACGCGAAACGTTTCCATCCCTTGAATTCTTGGAATAACTCGGCTCCTTAAAGTTGAGTGAATTTATATTCTTACGTAGTTCCTGTTACGAAATTTTTCTGTAATGTGAATTTTTGTTCCTCAATATATTGAGTTCTAGCACACGAATCGAGCAAAAGTGGAATTACTATACAGATAGATTGATAAATCATTTAGGTAACAAATTTGATCGTTCTGGCGTTCGTTATAGGTGACACGCGCTGAAAATCCTAAAAGTTAACCTTAGGGCCGCTATATATGTATATATATATGTATATTTATTTTATATATATTTGTATATATATATATATATATCATGGGTATGTGTACATACTTTCTGCGTTTTGGGAAACGTACGAAAAAACTTCGAAAAGTTAGCATTCTTTTATGTAATTAGTCAACAGGCAGAACTTGATTTTGTTTCGTCCCAATAGATAATATTAAAACAGGGTCGTGTCTATATTGCATTGAAAATACAGACGAACCTTCGTTCTGTTCTTGATGTAGCCCCCTGTGATTAAAAAATGACTTAATGCCTTTTGGGGGCCGGTTTGGAGGCACGGCAAACTTGTCGTAAGTAATGGTGTTATTGAACCTAAGAGGCGCAAAAGAGAGTCAAATTAACTTGACTAATATCCTCATTAATTAAAAGGTTAACTGGTTAAAGTCAAGGAGAGTATTTACATGAAAGTTGTGCAATTCTGGTTGAAGGGGAAGCTGGGGCGGGATGGGGTTCCGAAGAAAGTTTGGGGAGGTAGCTTCGTTGTGATTTAAATTCCATAACATTAAAGAATCTCATGTTTATTTATGATCTCAGAATCAATGACTGGGATATGTTTTGTATGCGCTTGCTGTTGTTAACTAAGTTTGGTAGATATTATTTTATTGATGCCGTAGTACAATCACAGTCTTTATTAGCATTGTGGGTGAACATGCGATTCCAGAAAACGCCAGTTCTATCTACAATGTAATGTCTTTGCAATAATTTGTAGGAGGGTACACAATTACGAACAGGGTTCTCTTTTCTGTCTTTTGCGAGCTACACTATTTGTTAAAACTTCAAACATTTCATATGACATTTGAATTAACGGAGAAAGAGGCATATTCATACAAAAAGAAACATGAGTGACTGAAAAAACAAGGAGAAGATAAAACCCTCTTAAAGGACTCTTTTTGAATGAATGTAAAAATTAGTTGGAGGATCGTTTTAGTGTTCGTACACAGATCTTTATCATATGGTGACCTACAACATGCAAGATAATCACTGTAGGTAGCAACCAAACATGCATTGAGAAGAAACAGACCTCTAAAGGGCGGTGAACGGGGGGGGGGGGGGGATGACTGGAGGTGTAATGAATACATGGAAGACGTAGACAATATGAAAACAAGCATGCATAGATTCAGAGAATACATGAAAGTGAGGTACGATATGCAAGCAAGCAGGTACAGATTGACCCACCACAGGCTAGACAAAAAAAAAAAAGCAGATACAGCATGCCAGTCTTTCAGAACACGCTCACACACAGATAACCACATATATATATATATGAAATTGAACTATCAAACCCAAGACTTAAAGAGGGAACTGGAAGCGATTTTGTAACTTTTTCGAACCATATCTGAAGAAACTTTCAAGCGTGATAAAAAAAAATTAACAACAACAACAACAACAAAAACAACAACAGCAACAACAACAACAACCACACAGCAACAACAACCAAAAAGGAAAAAAAAGAACCCCTCACATTTCCTTCTACTGTCCAGGAGTTTTAACTGATACAGTGTTTTGACTGATACCGTTGATTTGATATTTTTCCGTTAACTTGAAATATTTCCTAAGTCCTAGAGGTTGCTGGTGTTTTTTCTTTTCGAAGCGACTTACAGTGTTATCCCATCACAAGGGTATACCACCTTGCCCCATCGTCGAATAAATGCCCTGTCACCCTTGCACGGTGCTTCATCAACCACTTATCTCCACCTTCCCTATATGTGTCTTGCACCTCACTTCTGTATTACGGACACCATTGCACTGGCTCACATGGAAAGTTTTGGCTCACATGGAAAGTCTTTAGCGAACTGATAATGCATCAACTAAGTCATTATCTCACAGACGTTCTTCCATGTTTCGAGGAGGTTAAATAAAGTGATTCACATATTGTATTTTACTGCTAATATGCAGGTGGTGTGGTAGTAGAACCAGCACTCTATAGAGGGTTTCAGTATGTTACTGTGACATTTTAGCAGAACTATGAAAATTTTGATCATTTAAGCCGCGTGTGTATTGTTGACTTTCGTCCAAATCAGTGAAGCAGTTTGGTGATTGCATTATACGTTTTTCTCTTCTCCGCAATTTCGAACATGAAGTTACCTCCGTTTCTTCACATTTTCAGGTGAATGGGTTTGATGTTTGGAATATGAAACTTTCTTACGGTTCCATTTTGTCATTGAGGGAGGAAATGCAGAATTTCACTGTCGGTTAGGCCTATTGCATGTCTGCATGAACTCAATGGTGACCGTAGTTTTAACTGCAGAGGAGATTTTCGCAGGCCCCGATGCCTCCAAGTTGTTCGTGCGTGAACCTTGGCTTGCAAACTATCACCTCATGAAGTCGGCGGCGTAAAGTCGTCAATTGAAGGTTCTCGTCTAGAATGAAAGAGGAAGAAGAAAAAAAATGAAGAAGGGAAAACAGTAGAAGCGAAAAGAAGCTGATTTGGCGGGCAGCTCTTGGGCAAACACCTGGGAGCCAGCAATACATCATCAATGCTAAGGCAACAACCTTCAGTTACACCGATGTGTATGCAGCCTCCACATTTCATTTTGATTCCAGCACGGCGAGGAGGATCTACTTCCCGTAACGCCTCTCCCTTCTTCACGCATGCGAGGAATGTACCCACCAGTCCGCAATCATCACCTCTCGTAGCCCCGATTCTAGCGACCATATTTGGAGCCTGGAGGCCACGAAAGCCGGATTCCAGATACCCCATCATCAAGACGAGCCGGGTAGTCTCACGCGGCCTCGGTAGTTCGTCTGAGTCTTTGACTAGCCCTCTTTTTCTTTTCTTTTTTCCCTTTTTTT
This sequence comes from Stichopus chloronotus, assembly GCA_021234535.1. Taxonomy (NCBI): domain Eukaryota; kingdom Metazoa; phylum Echinodermata; class Holothuroidea; order Aspidochirotida; family Stichopodidae; genus Stichopus; species Stichopus chloronotus. Next base: position 27,048,736 of record CM037831.1, read on the forward strand.
CTTTCTTACTCTCTCACATGGCGCGCGCGCGTTCACTGTCGCTGCCTTCGCCAGCAGATATGGTTGGGGTGTGCGGTGGGTACGGAGAATAAATTTGTTTTGTCAGAAACGGCGAGCAGGGGCAATGAAAGGTTGGTAGAAGTTTTCGAATTGTATTAAGAGGGGCACTCGGGGTGTGATAAAATTGGCGGTGAGCCATGCGCCGGGTATCTCGATTCTCGAGTTATGAAAACGTGACTTCTTGAATTAGAACCAACGATTTTTTGGAGAGGAAGAACAAACTTTAAAGGATTCCACGATTGCGTATCGAGTTACCAAGCGGCACATTATGGACATTCGTCAAACAAAGGCTAAATTTAATTGTAACCCCCCAGTCGCCTCAGCGAGTTTGAGTATAGTTGGTAACCTGCTGGACGTGCAGTATTACCACACATATAATGTTTCCGTATTTGGTTCCGACCAAGGTAACTCAGTGGAGGCCTTCAATATCATCTTAATGAATTAATCGATAACGGCAAAACGAAGATTTCTCAAGTTTGGAGATGAATGTAGGTTTGTGTATGTATGTAGGTCTAAAAGCCGTTATAAGTAACATCCACCTGTACTGTGCATGTAATAAGAGACCAATAGTGTCTGGGCGACTACTACATAGCTCGTCCACTGATTGGCTGGTTTCTTGTTACATCATTTAGGATGACATACGTAAAGTACAAAACACCCAAGACGGCCAAAGGTTACTCAAACAATAAGGCCGTTGAAACTTATCACGTGACTTGAATTCACGCACCCATATTCACACCCACACAAAGTTGACTCGAAATGGGAAAGTCTGGTTTTTAATGTGATGGACAAGCAATGTATTTCCTGTTATCCATCAAGGTAACCATGTAATTGCTATGAAAATACTTGCTAAAGTCCGAACATTAAAGAAAAGACACAGTTCTCAGAAGTTGCTGACTCGGTTTCAATGAAAACTATTTGAAAAAAAAAAAACAGAGCACAAAATGTCTGGGAATTGAACTGACACGGTTAAGGGGCGAGACAACTCGCGTATAACAAATGGTCTTATTGCATCCATGTATCATACTTAAAGTGGTGACTGATCGTACTGATAGAACTTACATCATTGATGTTCTTAATACCAATGTCAAGCAAACTCTCCCTTATATGCTTGAATAGCAAAACAATGGAATTTATGAAAGTACTTTAGAAGTAACATTTTCAACAGTGTACGAAGGTTTGATGTGTAGGTATGAGGGAGAATTTCCTCGCTCAACAATTATGTTGTCTGCATGGTCTAATAGTTGAATATAGCTGGATGATTCAGCACTATCCCTTGTCACTTTCCGTCGACACTATCCCCGGAGTCAGCCTAAGAAATCGCGTATAGGTGATGACTGACACAAGAGCATAAAGTTAGTCTGTAATTAATTAATAAATCTTTTTCGATAGGTTCTCCATTTTGAACGGTTTCATTGCTTTCAGTACAAAAAAGAAAAACCCACAAAAATGAAAAGTGAATTCCAATGTAACAAGTCACAACGGTAATAGTTATAATCCTAACAAGGCAAGTGCCGAAACTATCGCACAGTGATTTGAAAAATTTTGTTTCTCAATAAAATGTTCAATTATGCAAGTTCAGTTTTCGATATGTTTACGCTGTGTGTTTTAAAAGTTGACAACTATTACAACTTTGTAAGTGATAATTAAAAATAGTAATGTTATTATTGATAAAAGCATCTGTAACCATCATCACCATGGTATTATTCAAAGTCTTAACTAGGCACAATTTGGTCAGAACTCATTAGTCTTTGAGTCTTAGGCAGTGACATGCCTCAAGAGTAAACAAGGCATCTTCCCATCCTCCGTGCTCACCATTCCGGTTACCCCCCCCCCCCCAACACCTCTCACCCCATCTCCGTTCCGAGTGACACTTGCAAGGAAAGTTAAATATACAACACAGGGAATAAATGAAATGCAACGAAACATGGACATGAAAAAGGACATAAATGTTGATGCATATGGTTTCCCCGAGTTCAGTTGCTGTTTCTACGATATCACTATCAGATGGCCTTCCAAGCTTTACCTATGCAATGTAAATAACTGAATTCAAAACAAAGGGATTTACATGAAAACAAACGGTTGACGTTTTTTTTAGTTATATATAGTAAGAGAGAAATTCACATGTAGAACACAAATAACGTATAATTAAATGTTCTGTATTTTGTTTGTTGATCACCTCTAAGGGTTAATGCATGAGCTGCAAGGGGAATCATTACAGTGTTGTTTACGTTGAATCAGGGTTCGTGTATTCATCTACGTTAGATGTAAATACCGACCATATGGTATAAATTGATTCCAAACAGTTTCATTCGCGTGATTCGTTGAAATCTAAATAATGTTAAGTTAATGTAACATTACATTATTGTTTTGATAATGCCATTGTTCTGTGACTTGAAAATTGCAAAATAACAACAGATAAATCTTGTTGTCGTTTTTGAACCGGAAAGTCCAGAGAGAAGCACCTTTGTTCTCTCTTATTCGAAATTCAAAATTATTCTCGAAAGTAATGTAATTTGAGAAAAACAGTGTAAACCCAAACGGAACCTCATCTATCTAACTACATACGTACGCATATTTAGTCAAAGTTACAAGTTTGGATGCAAACTTAACTGAATTTGAAATATCTACCCCTAATTTTCTATAAGAATCAGAAAATAATTCCCTGCGCGAGCCCTATTAAATGAGGCCCCGCTCCTTGCAAGATAGTTATTGACATAAGATTCGGTATTTTTGATTACCCAATACCGCGGAAGACTCAACGATACTGTCCTCTCCAATTATTGGGTAATATTTGTTTCGGGGCAGCGAATCGAGGGTTCCCCCTTGTGTCGAAACAGGCGAAAGATATTAAGCAAAACCTCTGTTTTTTCCCCGAGTGTCTTAGAAGTGGCTGGCATTTTGCCCTACTTTGTTGACTCAAGAATGTTTGCTCGTTGGGGGTACCCCTCGATTTCTGTATACAATTAACTCTATTTAATGAATGGCCGAGAGTGGCTAGCACGCTGAGATCTAGAGGCCTTATACCGACCCAATACCTTTCTTTGCAATAAACCTAGGCCAAGCTTTTGATCATTTCTGCTTCCTTCACAATCGAAACAAAATTTATCGTCGAGAAAGTGCCCTCTCAGTCGTTTTTGAGGCTCCACTCAGGTTGTATCTTTGGTAAAGGCTGTGCCCATAAGAGAAGAAGCTTCTACAGCAAGCTCACTTTTGGAGGGAAGTCCATTACATATTTGAAAACTGTGCCACTGAGGTCACTTTAAAGTTAGGCCTTCTTGGGGATATCCAGACTTGCTAAAAGTCCTCACTTTTATTCGCTCTGTTTCGTAAAAACTGGTAGGGGTCCTCAGGGACCTCGTCTGTGAGGACTGAAGGCTAGTGTCTCAACATTTTTTCGCTTTTAACCTTTCGCAAGCTGTAGCCATGACTAACAAAAACACCGCAGGGTTGGCTTCCTCGAAAAAGGGAACTGACATTACATACGTACGTGCAGAGTAAAAACAACACTCAAAAAGGGAGGCGAACAACAGGAAGTGGAGTGTGTGTGTATGTGTGAAGGGGGGGGCTGGAGGACGGGGTGGAGGCATCAGAAAACCGCTCCGGTTAACAGGGGCATTCATGAGTGATGTTAATTCTTTGCTCAAAATAAAGGACATGTCATCTCGTCCAAAGATGAAAAAGTTATAAAACTACTGAAGAAAAAGAAGTTGATTGGCATCATCTAACAGTAGTCGGAGAAACTTCGACGCATGCCCAGTGTCGGTATGTAGACTTTTCAGTGCCTGCATATGCAGCGCCTTGCATCGACCACATAACAAACTGAAGATGTGTGTTATGTTGATCTAAAGTATAACGACGAGACTGTTATAAGGTGGCAATGGTCGTATACAGGACATGATACGGAAACAACCATTTCTAAGGCAATGATTCACTTCTCCCTAAAATAAACAAAAGAAAAGAAAAAAGAAGTTATGCTTGCAAAAGTATCTATTAGTATTAGCTGACGAGCTTAAGGAGGGATGCGGAAAGAATGATGACGTAACATGTGGTAATTCTTAACCATTCAGGCCCCTAATATCACATTAATGTTACCTTCTATATAATCGTTGTTAATCAATAGGATAGAACCAATCGGAGTTTTATTATTCATACATAGTTGGTTCCTTCTATGAGCGGCTATACACGGGGCCGCTTCATTAAAGCTTGAACTGTGCCAGAGGCGTAGCGGATTAAGCCACTAACACGAAGCTATTGTGAAACCACTTACTAATAGTACCCCCTGATATATGGTACCCCTGCTGTATCCTCATATGGCACCTCTTTCCCTCAATGATGGTACCATTTAAAATATGATCGATCGATAAACAACAGGAGGTAAGTTGTATGTAAACGTCATCGGGTAATTAATAAAATCTCATTTCATTTTCATACCTATAGCACCGGTTTCATTTTAATTACGCAGTCAAAATCGCATCACGGCCTGCACTAAAAAAATAAAAAAGGTCAGCGTGTTATGATATCATTCCAGCATATGCGACGGTTTGTGTTAAATTGTGTCTGCAGTTCTTCTCGTGGATGTAACTGCAAGCCATCCATAAGCGGCATGTGTATTTAGTACAAACCCCATACAGTACCCCTTGGCGAGTTACCGCAATGCGTCAAGTGGTTCATGAAGGATTCATTCCCAACCTTTTGGATCGGAAACGGGTTCTTTCAGGCAGGAAATTAGGAGGGCAAGAGGGGGATATACAGGAGGACAGTGAGGTCACATTAGGGGTGAATCGATACATAGGTTAGGGCACTAATAACTTCCTATTATTCGTCGTACTATAAGGCTGAACAATATGCAGAGACGAAACTCACTTTTTAATCTAATCTTACATTGGACGCTGATACAGAGATTCGTTTTGGGATTTGAGTTAAAGACTTATTCGTAAGTACAGTTGTTTGGTAAAATGTGATTGGTATACCCTCGACGAGAATTTTTTAATAAGTTCACCATCGATATGTTGTTTCTTCTTTTTAAGTTTTCGAGTAAAAGTTTCGATAGATGGGTAAGGGAATATCAGCTTTCTTTGTCAACAACTTTGAGACCAGCATATATAGTTTTAGTTCAATAACGTTTTTATGTAAAATAATTTGTAATGTAGGCAACATGTAGACTTCATATGTGGTATATAGGTCCATAGGATGGAATAGGGTACGCGTATTGAAGATACTTTTGTGTAGGCCTAATGCTTCTCTGAATAGTATGGGAATGATTTTTCAGTTTTACAATGGATTGAAAACACTCTACACAAGATAAATGTTTTGTTAATATTATGTTAGGTCTGCATATAGGTCTTTGTAGAGGAAGATTTTTGTGGTCAGCAGAAGATTGGAAGCGTGACTTAAATAGTTTTTATTCTGATCGTGACCGTCTATCCCTACATATGTACCCCAGTCGTCTTCTCCACGGAGTCAAGTCGGCTGCAATGGCACATTGAGCTAATTAAGGCAATGCTGGTCCGAGGAGGGCGGGGGTATATTCCACTACCAAAAAAAAAAAAAACCCAAAAAAACATCCTACTGTCTTTAGTATAACCGTCTGTAAGTACTATAAAAGATGTCAAAACTGTACTTCCCACTTAAGCCTACTTAATGAATTTTTCCAAGGTGAATTTTGTATTTTTTCTGTCTTTCTTGTTCTTGTGCGGTTGCGTTTTTTTTTCTTTTTATTCTCTGTTATTATCATGTTTTTATGTCAGTTTACCTATTTCTTTCTGTGAGAGGAATTGCTCGCGAAAGCGCTGCTTCCTCAGCCCTCCCACCACGGTGGTGTTGGAGGAGGGAAAACCTTTTACTTTTAGTTTCTTTTATGCTGTGAAATTAATAATGTGATTTGTAGATATAGCCATGAAAATATTCTTGGTCCAGAGATTTGGTGTGTGTGTGTGTGTGTGTGGGTGTGGGGGGGATCTTACATCGCCACCCCCGTACATACGCAATGTTAGAAAAAGAAAAGAAACATGATTCCACGCCCGTATCCGGGGAGGGGTCCAGTGGAACCCCACAAGATCTGGAGTTCCCCTCAGCCTATGAAAATAGGTCTACGTTAGCAGCATATAGGCCTATGAGTTTTAATTTATTGGTCATTGTCGGGTAAAATGTTCCACTTGTGGTAAAATTGAACCTCCCTAATGAATAAGCTGCATACGGGCCTGGATTAGCAAAAGGACTTGGAGCAGGGAGGTGCTGCTTGGATGGAGCGTTGATATTTATATTATCAAAGCAACCACTTTTACAGAGTGTCTTAGCTTGGTATTTACCACATCCCGAAGAAAATCCCTTTCTGAAAAGAAGCAGATATGTTTGAATACTCACTTTGTACAATCATTTTTGACGTACGTTGGTAAGTTCCACACGAATGTACCCATGTCGGTGTACGTGTGCCGGTATATCTAGTGTTAGTGTACGGCAAATTGAAATGAGAGGATTACTGCATTCCCCCTCGCGTGTTGGAGCAAATCCATGTACGGTAAGCTGCAACTTAAATACCGCTTAATCATAAAGCGCAATAATATATGATAGCCTAGTGCAGAACACTCATTCCTGTAACTTCCTGTAACCGATAACGAAATAAAACACTTTGACTCAGAACCTTAGAAAATTTATCTTTTCTCTGCTCAGAGCAGACACGTTACTGTGCAAGACTAGGCGGTAGATCGGCGTAGGCAAAGCCTGGGCAATGGTCTTGGCCTTTGGTACGTTGGTAAATCACCTCCCCCCCCCCCCCTCGGTTGCGAGTTGTGACTTGTATGGGGACCAAGAAGTCGACGGCAACAAACGTACGTGAAGGGAAGTAAGTTAGTACTTGAGCAACAATATCTTGATAACAATGCCTCGCGCTAAGATTTTGCCAAATTCAGGAGGGAATGCGACGGGATGATTACAGGCTAACTTTTAACCGTTAGGCCACAGATGCGATTTGCAACAGTTATGTTACTTGCTGTACAGTCACAATGGCTAGGCCTAACCAGGCTAACTTAGGGATTTTGAGTTTTGAGGATAATGACTTTTGAGGATTCAGTATAGTGTGCGTCGGCGGGCCCACAGGCATAGGCTGGACCTAGGCTAGTAGTAGCCTAGTCGTATTAGTTTTGAATGTGACTCTTAGCCCCAGGCTAGTCTTAACTGTTAGTGTTGTTAAACATTTGTAGGCCAACTGACACTGTTGTAAGTCGTGGTTACAATCAAGTCATCCCATAAGTTTAGACATCTTCGGTGATCTGCTTCAAGTGTTTAAAATTGTTCATGGTGTTGATAATTTAGTTTTTCAATGATATTTTTGAGTGATTTAATTTCAAGGAGTTTTCATATGGTCACGGATTTAAGCTCCAAACCTTCGCCGTAGGCTTTATGTTAGAAAGTGATGAATGTGATGGTAGCCTACAGCACATTTTGGAACAGCTACGACCACTGTTGTTAATTTAAGACTATGGAAAAAAAAAAAACATGTATCAACAACAAGTACGTAACAACACCATGAATAATTTTAAGCACTTGAGTGTTGTCAGTGTTGTCACTGTGACCATCATTTAGCATCTCAATTTCTGGAGGTGAAGCTGAAACTTCTCCCCTTTAGTGTTACCATCTGCTCCCCTATTTTATCTGGATTGCTGTCTTTTTTTTTAAGGATAATTGTGACCGTCCCCATCGGTAAGAAAAATCATCATGATTTTGTTGAAAACAATTATGGGCAAGCTGCCAATTTTGCATGCCTGTGAAATGGGTCCAAGAGGAGGGGTTCCCCATCCCCTTTGAAATTATTTTTGCCTTTTTCAAGGGTTCTAGTAGCAAAATGTTACGAGATTACCATCGTTTCTCCCTGCTGTTGTGTTCCATAAAAGCAAGATCTTTTATTGAAAAATCTCTTTTTTTTTAATCAAGGGGGGGGGGGGGCACAGGGTAAACATACCTCCTGTGACTACATGCCTGCTACTTAGTGAGGCCTAACAGGGTTGGTCAGTTTGTGCTGCATATCGACACACATATAGGGAGCTTCACATGTGGCTCTACACTGTAGTCTGTGTACCAAAGCATAATTTACTTACCATTTTCATGACATGATTACAGTACCAAACCCCTCTCTTACATGAGTCATGAAAAGTTAGGTCCCACTTTCAGTTTAGAGACAGATGGTAACCCTACTCCCCTCAGAGCCGTCCCTGTTTATTGTTTGACAATGATGTTAGTGTGTTAGGTCACCCCAGTCTCATGAAAATTTGTGAACACTGGGTAGGGTATATGATTTTCTGTGTTTACAGTTTTACACCGTTGGCCTTTCACAGTGGTACTGTACATGTAGGCCCCAAGATGTAGTATGTATAGCCTACTGCTGTGAAGGCCAAATTGCTGAAGAGCTACCTTGTATCACTTGCAATATTGCACACATGCAAATGGCATAGCCTAACTCGGTGGAATGGAATTTGCACGCTAAGCAAAGATTATGCCATTTGAAAAATTTGTTTAGTTCAATTGCAGGTATAGATTATACTTCATATGAATCACTTGGAGATATTCTGGGGAACTCACAATTGGTTATTTAGCAAAGCTGAATTACAGTCAGTGTGCTGGTAAGGTTTTTATTTGGTGAGATTATTATTTGGTGATTTCATTATATTTTCCTGTCATCCAATTAAGGTGTGGCCTGCTTCAGTTTCCTTGCTGTAGCTGATAAGCTGCTGAGGTGGGGAAGTCCCCCACTCCTTCCCACTTTAAAGAAAGTGGCTAAAGAATGTGGCAAGCACTCTTGTTCGTTTGATGGGGATGTTAAGTGGTGGTTCGTGGACCAGGTGTGGCTCTGCGTTGGGATTGATTGGAATCACCCTGCCTTGCTACTCTCTGACTATTGTCGAAAAGAGAAAGCGATTCTCACCGATGCTCATCCATAGCTTGGTACAGGGTCCCTAACGAGCCTAAGATGTCATTCTGATCCTGAAACTGAACTAGCCAGCAATAATCTATTGATTATATTTTAACATGAATTTTAATCGGTTGATAATTCTGATATCGTATCTTGTCAGTGATTGCGATGGATCGGGGGAAAGTAATAGTAGGCCTACCAAGCTTTTGTTTGCATCTTGTGAGTTACTGGTGGTAGATTTATTTTTGAACATTAAAAGAGTTTTACTGAAGAGGTTTTTGCTGTGAGAATGCAAAGAGTGACAGGAAAAAAAAAATGAAGGTCAGAATTATATTCAATCCAACAATCCCTAACAACACTCTACCAACTAAGCTATCCAGTCACACAAATGTTTTTCCAGTCAAATTTCTGAATGACCTTAGATAGTTTACTAAATTGTTTCTGGATCTCAGCTTGGTAGCACGTTGCAAATCCATGAGGCAAACAAATATTGGATTGAGATTCAATTCTTCTTTACTAGTCATAATGTTTTGTAATGAATGTCCTGAAAATTTCAGAAAGTTCTATCTGTACCTGCCACCTTAATCCTAAAATTCAGGACTTATACCAACAACAGAGAGGAGGAGAAGAGGAGGAGGTACCTGATAAATTGATGAAGAGAGATTTCAGCTCTGATGAGTCACTTTCTCTTTATCATTTCTATCATAATTCAGGATCTGTTGTCTGAAGCAAGTGGGGAAACGGATATGACTGATCCTAGTTTAACGTCAGAAACAAGAAGTATGGGCTCCGTCGAAGCTGCCTCTGTTCCGTCCTACGAAACACCCCTAGACCTCAAGAAAGGTACAGTATATTAATGATTGGCAAATCATCACAGTCAAGGGTAGGGATCGACCATCTACTGCCCATCATGAAAGGTGCAGTATTGTATATATCACCATAGAGGTTGGTGTTCAAAGTGTGAAAACGGGAGGGATGATGTAAAAGTAGCATCAGATCATTTTGATCCATGAATAACAAACAGTTCTGTTGAACATGTGAGAAAATTGTTACCTGTGTAAGTCAACATGATCGTAATAGCAATTCTGTTACATCTTCATATGTTAGCTAACACAATATTGCACAAGAATCCTGGAAGAATCTAACATGCTGTAGATTCATAGTCAGCCAACAGTCTCTAATTTGTATGCTTTGTCTGTTTCATTCACTGTCACACAGTGAAGTCTCGTTGAGTGGGGAATTGTCACTCGATACATGTCAGTGTCTCTTCATATTTTTTTTTTTTCTTTACCGGTGGGAAAGCACTTTTTAAGGCATTTAGCATATTCCAGAATGTCAGCTAGTTTCAAGGTGACCCTTGCAGAGATTTATTTTTTTTTTGTGTGTACATTTTTGATGTACATTCAGTCATCTTAAACAATGAGATTCTTCAGTTTTTGACGACTCATCTTGACAAATGCAATGCAAATGGTTTGACCATTGAAAGGAAGCATCAGCATATTTGATGAGACATGTTTGGATATTTTAGAATTATCAAACATAGCTATTATCCACTTCAAGAATGACACTTTATTCTCAGCAGTGTGATAGTATATTCTATTTAAATGTGATCATACGGATGTCTTTCTGAGCTGGATGGAGGGATATGTTTCCAGAGGAGATCATCATCAAGGCCAAACATTGTCCTAAATGCAGAGTAGATGATCGTAAATTGCCTCCGAAGTCCTTGCAGAGATCAGGATAATGCTTATAACACACACAACATACTCTTACAACTTTTGTAGCAATATTTTCTCCTCAGCCTAAATATTTGGAAATTTATGCAGATTGTTTGTTAGTTCCTGTATTGACCACAATTCACAATCCACAAGATCGATGAAAGCAAGTTATCAAAGAGCCAAACCAACCTGATTTCATGAACATGATATCACGATAGACTTACATTTTATCACGTGGTGCCTTTGGCTACCCTTTTTTCTGAAATATATTCTCAACGTTTGCTAGAGAGGAAAGACGACAAAATAATCCGTAACACTGTGTATGGTACTAGTAAATATGATGGTACCCATACGGTGGCAAGTTACCTACAGTTTCAACAATTAGATACATTCACGTTGGTACATTTGTAGGGTCACCATTATGTGCAGTAAGTGTTATGTTGTTGAAGTAAACATGGCTGTGGGATAAACCACATTGGACACTATACTTCTGCCTTTTAAATGGGATAACCTAGACACATGAGGTTAGAGAGCCATGACTAAAAAGACTATTTCACATAAAGGGCAAGGCTGGCCCAAACCTCTCACAGTCGGAGGGGTCAGTGTCTAGAAGAGCACTGAAAATACAGTTTGATAGGTTGATAAATGTCTAAAATGACACTCTGAAACAATCTCCCTACGTGTAATAATGGCACTTCTTTGTGCAAAAGGTTTTTTTTTGGGGGGGTTAAACCCCCTTTCCTTCCCCCGGTGGCTCTGGCACTGTTGGGTGAAATGGTTTTTGGGTTTTATTGTACAAGAGAATACCTCAAAGGGGGGTATGTATTTGAAGCTGTTTAAACCTTAGATGGAATCAAAATGATTTACATAATCAGACACACTTTTACGTGGGGATGTATCTCAGGTTCTGTATGTATATGGTGCTGGGCTTTCAGTTGATTCAAATACAAAATCCAGCAACTGAGCTATTTAGCAGGTAATATTGAACCATGGATCCTGTTGGTTTTTAGACACGTATATGTCTTATGCCACTCTGATCGAATCACCAGAGTGAAAAAATAAGTGGTTCTATGCGGTGGTGCTGGCGGGACTAGTAGTGCACCGATCAGCTATCGTGCATGCAGTTATATGCTGTTATGCTACTATATGCCGTTACATGTCCTTACATTAGAGATCAATTCATGTGACTGGATATATGAAATAAATTGTCATGTTGTCAAGAACAGCAACTTGACAGATGTCTTACCTGGCCACAAGTATGGGAGAGAGACATTGGTGACATAGGTTGTGTCTTTCTGTCTTCTTTGATGCGTTTTAATGCGAGTTTTGAAACATTAATTTAAATTTTGTCAGAAGTAGTGTACTTGTAGATTAATTCAGTTGTGTAAAGGTCTCATGGAATTCAAAATTTGGGTTTAAAATGGTGAGAATATTTATAATGTCAGTTATTTGCTTTGTAAGAGTTAAACTATGATCAGTCAACTTTTGGAAGGTTTCTTGCTCATAAACTTTTGATATTTAAGTGTTAGCTATTGTAGGAATGAGTATAGTGGTGGTGGTGAGACCAATACATTATGAATGCCAAAGAAATGACTAAACAAGTGTCTTTAAAAGTACCTTATTTGACAATCTTAATGGGCAGGTTTCGCATGTTGATGAAACAGGAACCTGCATTTAATACAGTATTGCTGCATGGTGGTCTTTCTCCACTCTCTGCCTCTGTCGCCAAAGTGCATATTAATTGATCTCTTAATATAGTTCTTCGTTCATGCTAGTTCATAAATGGTTAAATATGACCATTAAACAATATGGCATAAGGTATTTGCATATTGGCATGGCAACAGGTTTACACTTTTTGAATATGATTTTGTGACTTTGTTTGCCATGTTACATTTTTCCTCCAGGTGAAGGAAGAGCTAGTGGTAGTCCCCTTTCAAGGTCACCGGGAAAGGAGAGTTGTAGCCCTTCACCTCCAAAAGTGCAAAAGGTATGTTTACATGACAGAACTTCCTTTTAATTTGTAGTGCACTAGGAATGTCAAGTTCTATGTCTCAATTCTGCCTATAATCAATTCACAGCCTAACATTAAATTGTCTCTCTTTTTCTGTGGCAAGCTAATTAGCTTAATTTCCTGACATTGGTTCACAAATAAACAATGCAGTAAACTATGGGAAGGTGTACATAGGAATTACGAAAACCATGTCTGTGTGTATCTGGTGCTTCAGGCACTGGTTACATTAAAGGAGAATACTGGGATGTATCTAGGGACTTGCAAAGAGAACCCTATGTTGGCACTATCAAGAAGAGAATTTGCCCGGTCTTGCATTGCACATACAGCAGTTTGTTGGTAGAGGAAAGCCGCAGAGAGAAAGACGTGCAAAATGCACCAGAAAATATAAGAATCTGTATTCTGTAAGCTCTTAAAGCTAGGGTATATAATTATTTAAAAATGGAAAGGGGAGGTAGCTCGAACAATTGGTGGACATTCCTCTACCAGAGGACAAGTGTGCATTCATTTCAAAGGAATGTCTATTTTCATATTGGGCTTGGGTGGCTTGGTGATAATGTATTAGTTGTGTAATTATTTGAGGGGAACACATGGCGTCCTAGTTTTATTGGGAGTGAAGGGTAGGGGAGGGGTAACAGAAGAGTGACTGTGTTCTTAAAAGTGAGTGAATTCATCTTTACTTTGTTTTACACCCCAGCTATCCTCAGTTTCCCAAAGCATTCCAGAAACCTTTCCGGTGCAAACAAGAAATTGTTTTTCCTTTTGGTATGATGTTAAATACAGCAAATAGGTTAAATGATTTTCAACAACCAAAATGATTTAAACATATTGCCTGTGAATATCTAGTGGTGTAGACTGGATGCCTGTGTGTGAGGGATATGTTCGTAAATATAGCTGGCTTAGCTTTGGATTAAGCTTACAACTGAAAAAACAGTGGTGTACACAGGATGCCTGCTTATGATTGATATGTTAAATATAGCTAGCTTAGCTTTGGATTAAGCTTACAACTGAAAAAACCAGAGAGAAGTATATAGCAGTATGTTAATCAGTTGAAGTCCATTTTATTGGGGTATTCATGTGTATTTGAAATTCATGCTGCTACAATTAAACAGGCTACTCTCGTCAAGATTTCCCGGGAAAAACATTTTGAATTTTCGAGTGAAATCAGTCTCTGTCTAGTGATAATCTGTTGCCTCCATTACATGATAAACGATGAAGCCAGTAATATGCATGTAGAACAGTATCTAGTAGGGTGCTTTGCTGGTACACATTACACTGTGTTTTTAAACTGCATGTGTGTGATAGACCTCCATAATATGTGAATGCATGGTTAAGAAACTGCAGCTAAAAACAGCTATTCAGTTCTAGACTCATGTGATCCTGAGTATCGAGCTACCTTTACTTTTCATTTATTTTTTGTTTTTTTTCTTAATTTAGGTAAAGTGAAGATAAAATATGATTCTGGTACTTCCTATACATTATACACTTGTATTTAAGAAAAAGTTAAAAATGTGTTAAGAAAAAGTAAGTGGTCTAAGAAAATCTTCTCCCTCCTCCCCCCCCCCCCAAAAAAACCAAAAACAAAAGCAAAGACATATTTAAAAGTAATAAATTGGCAAGGAAATGAAGTGATACACTGAAAGGAAAAATGACTGAAAAAACCTGGCAACTCTAGTTGTATCATACCAAGTTGAAAATGTGAAGTTTGTTTATCTGTGTACAGATCAATGACAAATGCACTGACTTGATAATATGATAACATTGACTTGATTCTAGTTTGAACAAGAAGACCCCCCATCCTCCAAATGCAACTGAGTTTTACACATATACACACTAGATGCTGCCTCCATGTCAAAATAAATTCCAATGAAATCCTTTGTACTTCAAAGGTCAAAGTCTAATCAGGAAGGGTAAAAAAAAAAAAAGAACAATGGCATGATATACCTCTGCATTTGTGTGATTGTATAATCTCCTCCAACGATGGATATATTTCAACTATGATCCAGTTTCTTATATCACAAGACTGTTGTGATATAACAGAGAGAAATGGGATGATGCGGCAGCCAGTAGGGGATGGACAGGTGGTGATGGGGAGAGAGGGGTGGGGGGGCTAGTGGATTTGGTTTGAAATGGAAGACAGGGGTGTTGCATGAAGCTTTGAAAGTAAACTGGATTAATTAGGACAAAGTCTTTAATTAAATATAGTTTTTATTGATTGACTAAGAGCCTGTGCAAAGGGGGCACTGTCCTTTTGTGTATTTATGTAATATTTGATACAGACTTTCCTGTTTTGTTGTTTCTTCCCTCAATGTAGTTGTTCATACAATGTGCCTTACTGCTCTGCATACAGTACATTGCAATCATATGTAACTGTGAATGAAACTGTTGGTGCAGTGTGTATCTCATATACCAGCAGTAGCATGATCGTGGGACACGTCCATTTAAGGTTCAAGACTTACTGGTACTGTGTGAGGCTCACTTTTACCAACAGTAACATGATTGTGGGACATGACTGTGCAAAGTTCAAGACTCGTTGGTACTGTGTGAGGCTCACTTTATCCGGCAGTAACATGAACGTGGGACATGCACATGCAAGGTTCAATGCATATTTTTCTCCTTTTAGTGCACCTGTGACCCTGAAAGTAATCCTCAGTGTACAAATGGACCAGTTTTGAGTATTTGATGAATGTTGGCCTAATAAATCGACATTCGACCAACTTGAAAAAGATTGATCCTCATTGTTACATATTTCTAGAATGTTGGCTGTATAATCTAACATACTGTTTACACACAACAATGTTAATAAGTGTGTTCATAGACAGGAACTCTCTTAGCTGTGGGACCCTTACAAATGATGGGTGTGGGACTCGTAGCTTGATACACACCACACTAGCTAGTACGCATATGATAGACTCTCATGAGGATCATCTCATTGAGATTAAAATACATCTTTTACTCTTCAAAGGCTTTGAAAGCAACGTCTCTGACCCAGACCAACACTGCAACGATGATTAACTTACTTAGTCCCTGTGGTTTAAGTGCAGTACCTCATATTAATAAGGTAAACCATCTGATGCCATTTAGTTGAAGTTTTGATTCTGTCATTTGCAAGAAAGAAGAAGGGAATGAGTGACACAAAGTTTATATCCCCATTCTTGTGGTTTTGTAAATTGTTGTTCTCGTGGTAGAGTAGTACGTAGTACTACTGTATTGTTCTGTAGTACCATCATTCATGTAGTTAATTGAAAGTTAAACTTGTCCCCTCACTAAGCCCCAGTTGAGTTTGAAATGCAGTCCTTCTGTAGACTCCATCTTGCCACCTTGTCATAGATGAAGGTGTGTTGCCTAAATCGTTCCCGTTTATTTGCACACCTGCGATTCTAGCATACAACTGGGGTGATAATTACTACAGCTGGCCCTGCACAAAACTGATAAAAACCGCCAGGAGAAAACTCTCCCGCTACTCTCTGGTGCAACCAGGAAGCCAAAGGAAAATTTATGGAAACCTTTGAACAGCATAATTTGAGAACCCCTGGGTGCAGGCACCTGCTTCCAATAGGGATTTTTTTTTTGGAAAATATAAATACAGACAAATTTACAGGCTTTGAAAGTAGTTAAGACTAATACTTGTGTGTATATTTCAAATATACACTGGCATGTGTCTGATTACAGTAAAGTAGCAGTGCTACTACTACACTGCTGGTATATCAAGTGTGTGTGTGTGAGTGTGTGTGTGATGAGCGTTGAATCGGTAAAGATGCATCCTCAAAGTCAGCTGCGCCTCAAGCTAGCTGAGCTAGCTCTATCAGCAGCAGCAGTAGTGGTATTAGTACACTATAATGATCCTACTTCTGTTGCATTACTACCGATGGTAGTTTCCCACCGCTGGTGACAACCTTCGTCGTCAAGCGTGCCGTCGTTCTTGTATGCATTGGGTATTGAAGCCCCGCTCAGCCCGATAAAAAGAAAAGAGAAAAAAAAAACCAGTGGAGTAGTAAGAAGTAGGCAGATAGGAATAAAAATTCACTGCCACAACTTGTGGGCATGGAAATTTATCTGATCAAAAAAAAAAAAAAAAAATTGAGAACGGTTGTGGAGAAAAAAAAAAGGACAAAAGAGAAAGAAATATAGCTAGGGAAGAAGAGAATGAGCTTTGATAGATGATATCAGGGAGCAAACAGCTCTGGCTGCAAATATGTAGTTGACCTACAGTATATTATAGCATCTGTGTAAATTCATTCAAAATTTGATAAAAAATTGCCTTCCAAAGAGAAATGGCAAAAGAATTTTGGTGAAAGTTAAATTTGCTATGTAGGGGTATGGCTCACACAACTGTATGCGGTATCTTTGATGACACTCCTACTGGGAGTATGAAAAAAGTAATTGGAGAAATGATAAAGTTCGATGGGGAATAATTTCCATGGAAATTAGAAAATGATCATGTACCTTCTGAACATTGTTTAAAATTTGTAAAATGGTAGCTAAAAGTTTACTGGACATTATTATAGTCAGTAAAGTAGCCAACAGGAAGGGACAGAAGCAATCAACAACCTAAAAGGGAATGCTCTTGCAGTTTTAATGTAACCATGCTTCTTCCCAGGTTTTGTGTATTTTTCATGTCTTTACATGTGTAATTGTCTGATCATGGCATGTCTTTCCTCTGGTACACATGTAGGTCTGATAAACTGAACACTAGTTACTTTCAGAGGGTCTATGGATGGCTTGAAGCTGACTGATTCAGCTGTTTAAACATTTTTTTTTTTTTTCGAAAGCAGGTGTAGGCTGCATGCATTGCCAATATTATACTTCCTCTTTCCGTGGATGCTCTTTGTGATTGCCAAGTTATCGTAATAGTCCCTCCTAGCTCTGTCCCAAAACAAATATTCTACTGTAAAAAATTAATAGCAGAATTTTCTTTAACAGGTAGTAATATATGGTTTTGAGTGTGTGTGTGGTGGGGGGGGGGGAAGGGGGGTTAGTTTGATATTGAAGTAGATGAGCTTAACCATTGCAAACTCTTTGCAGCAAATTTTTCTCCTGATGGGAAATATAGAAAGGAGTGAAAAGTAACTTTGGAGAACATATGGGTATAAAAAAGGCATATATCCTAAAACAAGATTTAAGCCTACATCATAGAGGCCTGGGATAGTATGAGACATGGACTCACACCCTATGTAAACAGGGAATTTTGTGTCAGTAAATTTGGTGGGTGAGCTTTGAATTGCTTTTGTAAAAGCACTTCAGAACTGAAAAAAGCACTTCAGAACTGAAAAACTGAAGCAAAATGAATACCAAAGTTATATTGATGACTCACTTTATGGGCATATTGTACCACATTTGGTAATCAGTGAGATCCAAAGTTGTTACATCTTTTCATTGATACATATAGTTTGAATATCAAATTACCATGGTAACCATGCCGAATTTAAGACATATTTATGCAGATACTTTGGTCCATGATTCAAGCAATCATCAAATGTTAACTTCGTGTCCCGCAAGCTGCAAATAAGTGCTTAATGTAGATGTTACTAACAGGACTTTCAAAAGCAGTCGGTACTTATTAATTTCTAATCACTTTGGGGAGCAGTTACTGATGCCTCCTATACCCAGACATGTGTCATATCTTTTTGGGGAAGAGGTATGACTGCAAGCACTGTTTATATGTTTTGTTTTTGTTCATTTATAAACATGTAACGTACATAACCAATTTACCACATATAGCCAATAGACATACAACCAACTTACAAACATACAGTCATGTGTAACCCTGATGTGTAGACATACAATAAATGTATGCTTTTTCTCTTTGTATGAATACTTTGTATTCAGGAGATAATTCAAGTTTCACATGAAAAGCTAGTGAAGCTTGATTGCGCAGTGATGCAATGGTATGTTGTAAAGCCAAAGAAAAACAAACATACGTTATGTAGCCCTATTTATTACAAAACTAAGAATCTTTCAAAGTAAGACACAATGAGACTGCACCATGTGATCAAATTGTCCTGGCCTAGTGCTTGCCTTCACACATGTACATTGATTATACAAAGGAATGTTGAGAAAACCCAAATTGACCATCAATCGATTGACGAAATCAGAAATAAGGACATGTCTGGATTTCATTCATATCTGGATTTCATTCATATCGCATTCCAATATCTTGTGTGAAAGAACACCAACTGCTGTAGCATGAATTGGTATTTCTTTTTTAACCAATATTGTGTCAGAACTCAACATTACTGTACATCCACTTTGAACTACTAGCAGTTTTATGATTTTATTTGCTGTTCTTATTCACACAAGAGTAATTGATGTTCCGCAGCTCGCCAGCGGTACTTGTTATACTCTTCATAGCAGACCATCTGGGTGTTTATAGGCAGTTCCGTGTGTTCGCTAATGATAGCTTTCGAGTTTAGCCACCTGACTACGTGCGACGTTTCGCTTCGGTTCCACCACTGAAAAGTTCACATGTTGAGCACAGGGCTTGATTATCCCTGACTGTCTGTGTACAGTTGAATGTATGAATACATATTACAATGATGTCAGTATTAATACAAGAGCAAACAGAGGAATTTCACTGGACCCTTTGGTGCATATGCTCAGCATTAGTTGGGTAACTGATATATGCAGTAACTGTATTGAGTCCTTAGTTGCTGGTACACAGTATCAATGAACTACTGTACATTAAAATAATAGTAGTAAGCCGTTTAAGAATCCAATAACAATTGAACGATCGTTGGAGGAGGGATGGAACGGGCAACTGTTTAAATATTGAAGTACAATTGTGTATTAGCATATGGCAGTCACTTATATCAAAAGCAGCTAGTGGATTTTACTTGATGATTGTCTCCCCCCCCCCACCTGAAAGAAAAATAAAAATGGAAAAATTTGGCCTGGAAGAAAGAACACACTTGGCAAGGTTGAGACTGTGGATAATCTGCAAGAGGGCCACTGATCGGGTTGTATTTAGATATGTACCATAGATGAGTAAAGTTGTACGACTTGTTTATAAACAATACTACATGTCTGGTGTTGATGTTGGATGGCTTCTGTGTGGTGTGTATCAGCCTTGCAATTCACTGCACAGTTGGAATACTCAAATACATTCCCCTTTGGTAAACGTTTGTCAGAATTTTTGAGTCAAGTCTGTCAGACATCTTTAAGTGGACTAAATCAATTGGTAACAACTATTAGTAACAACACTTCTATTCTAGAGCCACTACCCTTGAAGGCATACTCACTCTTAAATACTGCTGGTTTTCTCTTGTTTGAGTAACAGAATTTTGATTTGACTTGGTAATTTTATTAACTTGAACTACTATATTAAGTGATATTCATAAACTTGTGAGCTTTTCTTTAGAGTAAGATCACATTGGTCATATGTGTAACTTTTAATGCATTGATTGGTTATTCCAGGGCTCGAATGGTATCAGCTTTCCTGGGATGATACACAGTGACCCCAACAAAGACACCCCAGAAGATCTTTCAGTGAACAAAGATGACGACGATGACGACGATGGTGACGATGACAGCGAAAAAGCAAATGAAACGGCACCGGCTGGAGTTGACCCTGAGAGACTGAAATCATTCAATGTGAGTATTATAAAGAGTTAATCAACATGTTCATGACACATTAAACAAAAACCTAAGGAGAAAGAAGATGCAGGCTTATATGCATGTAAAGGTAGTAAACAAATGAAGTATGGTTTGCATATTGGATATTCAGTACGAAGCGTAAGAGTTTAACTTCCTAACTGCATGTACCAAAGTTTGTTTTTGTTACAAGTTCAAAATTCTAGTCTTCCAACTGTGTTTTTTTGTCCCCCTTCTTGCAGATGTTTGTCCGTCTGTTTGTGGACGAGAATCTTGACCGTATCGTTCCAATCTCGAAGCAACCTAAGGAGAAGATACAGGCCATCATTGAGGCCTGCTACAGGCAATTCCCAGAATTCCATGAGAGAGCTCGCAAAAGGATCCGTACCTACCTCAAGTCCTGCAGACGCATGAAGCGACAACGAGATCAAAATGGAATCGATTCGGTAAGTTCTGAATGAATAAGAACTCCACTGCCAAACAAATATTTAGGGGAAAGAGAAAGAATCTTGACGAGAAGTTTCATCATCTGGAGGGTTTGAACTGTGTATGATTGATGTTACATTGGTCCCATGGAGGCAATCTAGCACCATCAGATGTGGCTGGCATAAAACTTTCTCACGATCAACATGAAATTTGGATTTGGGAGATGAGAGGATGGGAAGGATCAGAGAAGTATTGGGAGGGACCTAGGAAAGATAGGGAGCAAACCTGAAGAAAGGATACTGAGTGATCCAGTGCAGATGGGGGAGTGACCCACGAAGGATGGGAAGGGGTCCACCTAGGTGGGGGGAATGATCCCCGGGGAGTATGGAGAGGCATCATGGGAGGATGGGACTGATCAAGAAAGATGGTGAACAAAAAATGATTGGAAGCAATCCAATAAGGCTGGAGTGACCCAGGGAAGATAGGAAGGGATCTAAGAAGGGTGGGAGTGATCTGGGAGTATGGGGAAGGCAAATTAATTGGAGAAAAAAGAAGGCAGGATGGGGAAAAAAAAAAGTCAGGGCAAGAATTTGAGAAGATGGCAGAACTGTTTTTTCCTGTACATTCTTAACTTTTTTGCAATTTCCGTTCATACAGCCGGACATCAGTCTAATTAACGATACTAATTAGTGTTCCACCCATTTCAGTAGATGACTCATGCTCAACACTATTTGATGCTTGCAAAGATTTGTAAATTATTGACCAATAGTTTCCAGGAAAATTGCAATCTATGTTTAACTCAATTATGAACAGCTAGACTGTGGTAAAAACCTGTCAGGTGTTAGGACTTTTTCAGTGAATGTTCGTCGTTTCTTCGTTTGTGTCAAGCACGTATGCTCATTTTGTCGCATGTCAGTAACACGACCCGTGACTGTTTGCCTTCTGCATTTGAGGATGACCTGACAGTTTTACCAACCTTGACATGGTTTTGGAAGACTCTCTGCGCTACGGTTCACCGAGCGATCAAAGCTGACTCAAGGGATGTCTACTGTATGGTTCCAAATACCTTCATGAATGCATTATTCTTGTCATCTAGGTTTTGTTAGTTGATGTAATCAAGCTTCTGTTTTTCTCAACTATCTCAGCCATCTAAACATATCAAAAGGATGGTAGATGTACCCTCACTGGAAGAGATCAAACAAAGCAAATCCAAGTATTTAATGATTTGAATTTTTTTAGATATAATTGCAGACCTCCTCATAGTTTGATCTTTGGTGAATGTTTCAGTGTATGTAAGGTTGTAAGTCGTAATTCTAAGTTATGAGAAGCGTGTGAACGCCAAGCTTAAGACAGGGAGATTGACATGACTGCGGTTCTTTGTAACTTACATTTATTCTTTCTGTTTATGTACACTTTATTTGTTATCTTAGTCGATGACAAATGTGCTTTCGTTTTCCTGGGAGATCGAACTGTTTTGTCATGTCTCATCTTCTGCTGCAAAAAATGTTCACAAAAATTCAACATTTGAGCTTAGATTAGGCATTTTTTTTCATTCTTCTGTAAACCTGGGAAGATTACACCAAACAGAACAAACATGATAACGTGATACAAGAACACACACCATTGAGCTTGTCATAAAGCTCTGACATAGCTATGCTGAAGCTTTGAAAATCAGTATATTTGGAGATTTGATGTGTAATGTGCTTTCATTAGCTTGTGAAAGCTTCAATAATAGTCTTGTGTAAACACTAGGAAACATATATCTTTACAAAGGTTTTGCAAAAAGTCAAAAGCAGAAGCACCAAAGAAGCTTTCAAGGTCTATAACAGTTTATGTGATTATGCTGTTTGACAGGAAACTCCATCAATGTTGCTAGGGAAAGTTTTGGAGGAAACGATTTTTGTTTTGATTTTATGTATCATTGTGGCACAAAGAAGGGAACCAACTCTATCTCTCTTTGGGATCTTCCTGTCTGAATATATTTGTCAAAGTTGACTCATTTATTTCCTCGGCCTTTTGCCTGATTACGTGGAAATTCGCATTTGATAGACTAATTTTCGAAATTGATAAACTGTCAATACAAGTCACCCAGAAAAGGTTACCTCAGTCTTTAACTTGACAATCCTGGACAGTTTTGTTTTGCAGACTAAACATTGTTTTGATGAGAAAGGGTATTATTCCATGTGAAATAAATGTCAAATACACCATCTTATTTGATATTTATGTTCACCTTAAACTATTTTGAACTTTGAAGGA
The DNA here is from genome assembly GCA_021234535.1 of Stichopus chloronotus. Lineage (NCBI taxonomy): Eukaryota > Metazoa > Echinodermata > Holothuroidea > Aspidochirotida > Stichopodidae > Stichopus > Stichopus chloronotus. Next base: position 27,071,702 of record CM037831.1, read on the forward strand.
GTTTTAACACGCAGAGTCATTTGTTAAAATTTTTAACTCCTTAACAGCTGGCATATGTATTTGTGTGTGATTGTGTTTGTCCAGCATAGGTAAGCATGATCTCTCAAGATGGTGGCAGCCTTGAACAAATCTCACTTTTGATATGAAGTTGTATGAAACTGACTAGAAGAAGCCATTTAGTATGTTGTCATTAATGATCATAAGTCATATTGTGTGGTGAACCTTGTAAACACTAGCTCCAAACATGAATTTCAAAGAAATAAGCTTAGGCAGACCTCATATTTATAAACACCTTTGAAGATCATTAAGAAAAGTGCCTTCACATTATGCAATTAGAGCTTGCTACATAATGAACCATACTGGCCTGCCCGGCTGTTACTGGCCACATAACAGACCACTTTTGCCTGCATGGCTGTTTGTGACCACATAATGTAAAACTCTGGCCTGTCCAGCTGTTATTGGCCACATGTAATGAACCACTCTGGCCTACCCAGCTGTTAGTGGCCAAGGAACCACAGTGGACCACATGTGTGACTGTTACAGTAGACATATAATGAATCAGTGTGACCTTCCCAGCTGTTGGTGACTGTATGATGAACCACCCTGGCTTACCTGGCTGTTAGTGGCCATATTGTGATCCGCTCTGATGTTACTATATATAGACCTAATTAAGATTACAAATAGAGTGCATGCAACCTACGATGCAGTCAATTTCATTCTTTTAATAGGTTTACATATTGTTTAGATGAGATTTTATGATACATTCAGCGCAGAAGAGGAACAGTCACAACTACAGTAACGTCAGCCAATGTAGATGAGGTTTGTACCTCCCTGTAGAATGTCTGAATCTGACCAAGTATCACGAACCAAAAACAGTCACTCACATACATGCATGGTATTGAACATCAATTATGATGAAAAAGGGGATTTCCATGTTCTCCAGACTTAGAAGCAGTGCCCTAAAACTAGAGCCTTCAGGAGAAAACAAAAACCCATGCAAATATCTGTTTGCCTGCCAAAACTTGTCTTCGTGTATAAATGCTCACTACCACGGATGTAGCTAGCCAAATTTGAGTGCCGGGTAAAAGTCTGATCTGGGGAAAGCATCTCGACCCACTCCATGACATCTACCCCATTTTTCAGCCATTAAATTTTCATTTTTCCCTCATTTTACTCAGAGAGTAAATTTGGGGTTAGTTTTAGGTCTCGATTGGCAGATTTGTGGTGGGCGGGGAGACGGGTGTTTGCCTGGAGTGTTGGGCGGAAATATCTAGTGCTGGGTGTGGCCACCCAGCACCGCCCACTGTAGCTACATCCCTGCTCACCACGTCTCTGTATCCTTAAAGTTAAGACTGTATGATGTGGCATACTGATCGGACTTGCAACCACTAGGGTGATGTGTCCTAATTCTGACTACAGGCCAGCTAGTGTGCTACATCCCTATGTATATATGCATGTTGCATTCTACAGTACTGTAGTACTTGCAACAAATTGCTTAAACATTTTACATATGGGTATCCTGAATTTAGTGGCATCTTGAAAGTGAAAATGGCGCAATCTGGAAGCATGCAGAGATCAATTGGGCATGGTGTCTCTTCCGGCCCAAATCACATGACTTTGCAGCGATGAAGTAAGCATATCAGATGATTAATGGTGGGTGTACTGTTGGACTCCAAACATATCACATCACATTTGTCAGAACTTTACCAAGACTTGTCATTACATGTTTTTTCTTTTTGATTTTCATGATAGCATTGAGATCTACGGACTGTGACCTCTGGTTTCCTTTCAAAAGTAAACTTAACTGGACTTTTTAGTAGAAGATGTGGTACAGTAACCTCAGGGGTACACCAATTGTTCCCTCATAGTGTTCAGTCTGGAGCAAAAATAGAAGTTTTTTGTTATTAGTGGTTATTGTGTACAACTGAACTTATAGAACCTAAAGTGGTGCAATGGTAGGAGGACACACATGGTAGGAGGACACAGATGCATTGGTTCTGTTAATAGCACTCTCCTGTAGTGGAAGTTCACTGGTGTTTTAGTAGGTTTTGCATTGGTCTCTGGCCTGTACTGTATGATTGATACAGGACAAACATTCACATGTGCAGGTTCATTGGTGATTTACTGATGTAACCCTGGTGGTTTAGAAAGGTCTGAATCAGAAGACAACAGAGTAGAGGCCAGATTAATTCTAAAATGCAACTAAAAAGCGTATAAAATTGGCATAGCAATTTAGAGTTCATGTAACATGTAAAAAATTGAATCCACAGGACCTTAAATGCAAAAAGGTTGTAGAGGAAAAGCTGTTAAAATGACTTATCTTTAGCATCACTAATGTACTAACTAATGTAAGTAGCTTCAATTTTTGTGCAATTGTCCTACTTCTGACATTAAGTAGGAAAATTGACATGTTTCATGTTCATAAATACAAACTTTATTTGATTTTGTATGTGATTGTGTGTTTACTCAATCAATTATACATATTTTGAAGATTACTGAAATGATATTAGATTAATAATCACCTTACTCACTACTTTTCATCAGGTCTTCACTTCACCCCCTCCCGCCTAGATATGAGATGCAGTTAATTTTCTATCACATTCTTTGTCTCGCAGTTATCACACTGTTGAATGAAGTCCAAATATCATTGATAGTGCATGACACATCATATAGAAAGGTTGATTGAACTTCCTCGGCCTCTTTCTGTAACAGTTAATAAGTAACTTTTTTGCCCTGCTACTTGTTTCATGATAAGATAAAATAAAGTAGAACTAAATTGCTTTTGCATTCCTAGTATACCTTTAGAGGCCAGATTTCCAATCTTAGGTGGGAAGGGGGAGGCTCCATGGAGGTTGGCCGACAATCTTGAGAGGTATAATATAATCAAGGCAGGATGTATGGCCCAGAGCTATATGGAATGAAAATATGTGTAGTACAAATGTTTGTATTTTGATATGGGGGAAGTTATATCATAAAATAGTTTGGAGTGTTTTGTTATTTTTTTTTTGGTATTCGGAATAAATCGTAGTCACTGTTTGTTGAAACAAATTCTTTACCTTGGATCTTTCCTACTTATCCAATTCTCTCATGCAGTCGACCATCCGACCAACTCCACCTCATTTAACCTCAGCCAGGGCGGAACAGATCCTTGCTGCTGCCTGTGAGAGTGAAAGTGAAAATGCAAGGAGGATGAGAATGGAACTCCTACAGCAACAGCAGCAGCAGCAGCAGCAGATACAACATCCACAACAAACATCAACAACCCCAACACCACTACCAGCACAGGTGAGCTGGACTTGTAACTAGTGAACCCCCAATGACACAACTACCACAAACCCAGTACCAGCAAAGATAAATACTATGAGAACCAATTACCAATTGTAAAGCCAATCCAACATGTACCACTTCTAAGGCAGGTAAAGACCAATAACCAGTTAATCCAAAAGTGCTGGCCACCCTGTACCCATCATCAGCACAGGTAAAGTCTATTAACCAGCGATTACTACTGCAACAGCCCCTCTAACCCACTACTATTAGTACTTGCAACAGCCATCTAATCCCACTACCGGCACAGTTAAAGACCAGTAACGAGTGATCCCCAAAGCAACTACCATCCCAGTTGTACCACTCGCCAAGGTAAAGATTAAACCAGTGATCTGCAAAGCAAACTAAAGGCCACGTCAATCCTACTATTGGCACAAGTACAAACTAGTATTTCACAAACACAAAGTAGCTGCCTTCCCAACTCCACTCCCAGCAGAGGCAAAGACCAGTGCCAAATTAAACTATTGGCACATACAAAGATTCCTGTTACTAGTAAACCCCAAACTACAGCTACAGTATCTCCTGTGATAATTGTGGGGTAGTGAAACTCGCAAGCACCAGCACATACAACACACATACCACCAGGACAACAGCATAGGACTTGCAATAACTTAATACTCAACAGTCATCCCAGTGCCAACACAACCACAACAATTAGCAATTGCCCAACCCTGGTGCCAACAAAGGTAAGTGGTAGTATAGGCGACTATACTAATCAACAGATGGCCAACCCTGTAGTAAGCATAGGTAAGGAACAGTCTGGAACAACAAAAACCAACAGTAAGCCAACCCTGGTACCACCAAAGGTAAGTGTAGTATGTAACCATACCAATCACCAGATGGCCAAACCTGTTGTAAGCATAGGTAAGGAAAAGTCTTGAACCACAAAAACCAACAGTAAGCCAACCCTGGTAATGGTATAGGTCAGGACTAGCTCTGAACTACAATAATCAACAGTAGCCTGACCCTGGAGAGAGTGTAGGTAAGGACGAGCACTGAACCGCAACACTCAGCAGTTGCCTGACCCAGTATTGAACCATAAAATCAATAGAAAGCCATCCCTAGTAGCTCCTCTTATTAGAACTAGTATTGAACCTCTACAATCAATAGTTAGCTACTCCTGGTCCCAATATAGGTAGTAGATAGTATTTAACACTAAAAAAAAAAAACTAAAGCAACCCTCCAGTACCATAAAAGCAAAGGGCCAGTCAGTACTAACCCAATAAGCAACAGGCACTGATGACACCACTGAAGTGATTATAGCTGGATGTGAGTCATATCAGCATTTAGCATCAAAACATATACATGTGCATATAGATATGTATGTGTCTAAGTTTCAAACTTTGTGCCAATGTTTCAGCTCTGTGTTAACAAGGCGTGGCAGAACATTACGTAGGAAAAAAAGAACAGAGACGGGCGAAACGTGTCATTGCAACATACTGTTGTCTTGAGAAGGAAGTTGACAGACTGATAAAAAGACAAACAATCAATCATAAAAGTGACATCCGATCAACTTATGTTTACTCACGTACCCTGCGGCCACACAAGTCATCAAATTCTCGTTAATGGCAAATCACAATAGAGATCATCTCTATTCATTTCCTTTCATTGTGTTAAACTGCTAAATAGTTCTTTTTTGTAGAGTCTCATCGTGAAAAATGAAGCAAAAACAAATAGAAGGCAGGGATTTAGATCTCTCTTCCTTATTTACTCTTTTCAAGACCAAATTGAATTTCACTTATGTGTTAAAGCTAAGAGACACATACCAGGAAGAACTGCTGACAAACATAGTAAAAACAAAGGAAAATAATTGTAATAGTTGATGATGTAGTTTGAATTGGAACTTAGTCGTCAAGTATTGTCGAAGCAAATCGGGTGGATTTCTGGTCTTGTCAAAGTGTCGTCCTATACGTACGAAGGCTGCGTGTCTTGAACGAATTTCTTCCAAAATTTGAAATCTGGATATCATATACTCCGCATCCGTACCAGCTGGAGTCAACAATAGTCAAACATCTGCACCAAGAGATTCTCCTCTTTATGATAGCATTGCTGGCCTTGTGCCAAGGATCACAATACGGGCTATTGTTGGCTCTCGTGTCGTCGAGGAAAGACTAGATGTCTAGGCCACTAATATCAAAGGTTTGATATACTTTTGTTTCCTTTGTGGCGAGTCGTGATTAAAGTGCGAAAAATGAGGCACACATATCTGATTACTTTTGGCATTCTCTAACCCTTGTTTCCTCTTCTATAAAAATTGTGATAGAAGGCAAAGAAATTAGATGCAGACACAGAATTTCAGCCAAAGGTTGGCTTTTGACAACCTCATGTCCGACAACCATTCGATTTTAGAATGTTGGTCGAATGTGATATTGAAATTTCTGATACTCGCTAGATCTTTGCCGCTGAATGGGACAGTTGGTTAATGTAACAGTAATTCTTAAAAAAGAGGGGAAAAAAAATATGTGGAGGGTGATGGAGGATACAATTCAGCACGTTAGAGGCATCGTCCATACCAAAACAATAAAATGAAAGCCTGAGCTTGCTGCTTCAGGTGGATTTAAAAAAAAGAAATGACAAATGTTGACAAGAAACATAACTTTGACTTTGTCTTGGTTCTGCTTCTGAGGAAAAGTATTACTTTTCGTAGGTAACTTAAGTAACAGCATTCAGTCAAAGTTTAAGCTCTGAATATGTAACTAGTGCATTTAGTTCATCTCATTATTGATCATGTGTGTGACCCCAAACAGATAAAACTAATCATATTAATAGCCAAAAGAATCAAACTTATTACTGATGAATCAGCAAAAATGGTCACTTGCGGTTAATCTAATGGTTACAAATGGTTAGCCTTTTCGTTAAAATACAACTTGACATGATCTAATGTAGATTCTGAAATGTTACCTCAAACTTATTATGTTGATAATGATTATGTTGATTGTTGTAAATACACAATAGTCATGTCGAGCAACAATCTACAGTATGAGGTAATATTTGGTGATCATATTGCTTTCATTCAACTCTGTGTAATATTCTAGACGGAATCCCAAACAGATCGGACGACGGTCACGGCCCAGGCCACGCCACCTACCAGGACCTATGAGGAGACCATAACCAAACAGTCACCGAGGGCCGTAGGGTACCACTTTGAGAATGGCGTGAGTGCGTCCCACGACCAATACTACACTACCCCGCAACACCAAACTACCATACAACAGACGACGCAACACACACCGATGACAAATGGTGAGTTCTGTAAATGAATGGAATCAAAATTCGATTGACCGACATGTTGGAAGAATGAACATGTTGTTGACCCTAGCATTGATGATATACAGTTACACAATCTACGGAAATTCCTTGGCCGGTCATGTACATCCTTGATATAACACTGTCTATGTTCATGGATAATATGTGACATCATGTAGAACAATTTAAACTTGAGTACAATAACAACTTAATTCTTTGTATTATGCAATGTTCTGTGTGTTTGCATATGTTGAGGCTTATTTCATTTCATGAAATTTGTGTTTCACAATGATCTGATGATAACTGAAGCATTAACAAGAGTGTACATAGAGTCAATATCACGAAAGGAATTAGCGCTCTACAAAGCCAGAGAGGGCTTGGCTTGCTAGAGTATGGTGATAATTCTAACAGCATTTTTGTGTTACCAGTTTTTGCTACATAGGGATACAACTGCTAATGTTAGTTTGATAGCTGACATAGAAATTTATGACTACGATATTTATGCTGTTCTCTTCCATGTATGTTTGAGTATTTTGGTACATTGTTATATCAGGTTGACATCATTAAACAGTTTACAGTATTATGTGAAGTACCGGTAGTTTGCATGCTTCATTCTCAAAAGACTTTGGGTGAGATAAATGTCAATGTTAACCACATAGTTGAAATGGGTGTAAATGAAGTAACTGTTCCGCGTGTAACTGACCTAAGTCGATGCTAAGTCTCATTTGGTCCCCCTCCCTCTTTGCTCTTCAAGGCTCACTGAGCATGGAACTCTCCTTGTGGATCAACTTTTGTCATGCATACAAGATCTAGATGTCTCCTGTTACACATTAGTCACTGTCACTGCCTTTCATGTCTCCAGACAAAGAAGTTATCACGCCTTCCCTTGTTTTTGCTCTGTGAAAGGACCCCCGCCTTATCAATTTCATGCAAAGCTCTCACTCTCCCTTTGAACTGATCTATGCGAGGCGACCTGTCATGCCTGGTTGAGGGATGGGAAAATTGGGAATCCACGTTGATCTGTTCGAACTGCAGTGGGCTTGAGAAAGGGGCAATCGGTTTTGTTCCATCAAAGTGATTTTGACTACCATAAAATAATTAGCAATGTCTGGTGTCAAGTTTCTGGGATTGCCTGCATGGCCTTGTTACCAAAGAGACAGTTTTTGATGTGATGGAGGTATAACATTAGGTAGTACTACAAAATGTGTCATCTGTCCATGGATTTGTAGTGTGATATGGATAGCTAGATGGAGGATTCAGACAAATCAAGTGTCTACTGCTTCTGAGATGCTCATTTTCTTTTTGTGATCGACTTCTAGATCAGATAAATTCCATTTCACGTGAGAAGGGGGGGGGGGAGGGATGGTTGCTTGGGAATGGAAGAGGTAAAGGGTACTGAACAAGTTAACAATGAAGGGGATACATACAGCTGAAAAGCTGTATGGTAAATGTTTCTTTAGAGATTAAGTTAATGAAAAAACAAAACAAATTTTTTTAAAAAAAATAAGTCAAGAATTTTCAGTTAAGCAAGTTTTCATGGACAGCACCAACACCATCAGCTAGTAGCTCTGTCTACATACTTTAGGCCCATCAGCAAGAAATTACTTTCTCGTCCTGTTTCGGAAAATTTTAGTGTACATGCCTTTTTTTTTGTAGGTAGGAACCCGATAGAACCATCCCACAAATATGTAGGCAACAGCCATCATTTTACACCTGCAGCATTTGATTATACTCAGTTGTAGCTTAAAATCACCTTGTTACTCTACTGCACAGAAAAATTGTATAAAAAAATACAAGATAAAAATGATAGATACAGTTAACTTTATTTGATTATGCTACAGATTCCAATGATTCGATTTCATAGATTTTGAGCTTTACATTCTGGTCCAATTGTCCTTTTTGGGGATCTTTGTAGTTTCTGGCACTGAGGATTACTGTAAGCTGTCTGCCTTCTTGTAACCTTTTTTTCAATTCAGAGGGATCAAAAGTTGAATTTCAATTAAATTGTGATGTTAGATGAACAAAGGATTGCATCTTGGCTATTTACCAGTCATAGGAACGTGTCTTTCTGTAAATCTTTTGCATGGGATCATAACTCTTGGTCGTAATATACGTTTGGCTCCTGCGTTTGTAAGCTAGGAAGAAAGAGGTCATTGTCCCATTGTTCTTCAAGGCAGTTTGTTGTTGTTATATGTATTGCATTGAGGATGTCAAGTTTTGGATGAAGAGGAGAGGCAAAAAAAAAAAAAAAATAGGTAAACTTGCCATTCATGCCAAGTTTCTTTGTTTGGTGAACGACAAGTTTCATTTCCCCTCTCAGTTTCCCGTGAAACCTTTATAAAATATTGTTGATTCATGGCCATCACCACCATCGTTGCTCCAAACCGTGAGGGGGAGGGAAAGGCTCTCATGTGGGAATGTTTCCTCTTAACACTTTCCCAACAAAATTTGGTAAAAGGAGAAATTCTCAGACAGTGTGTCATAATTCCAAAGATGAAACTGTTGATATAGATTCGCTTAAACAAGCTGACGTCATTATAAGATGGCTGATCTGAAAGTGTTTTTTATGTACAGTGTGAAGAAGGGAGTGTCACATGTAAGAAAACATGCCAACAATAAGACATGTCATGTATGAACAGGAATGTATGTGTTCAACAGCTTATCGTCTATTGTTTCTTGTTCGAAAGCTAAGCATTGGAAACATGCATCCACAAACTTAGGCTACATCCGCACATACAGACACACACACACATATATATGTCGTAAATGCGTAGGTAACTCAACTACCATTTAATTGAAATTAGAAGGAAGATATCAGAAACACACAAATACCGTGAAACAGTCTTCTGTGCTCCAGACCACCAGTAAGGAAATTTACAAAATGCCGCCGAAGTTATCTTCCATGATTTTTTTCTTTTTTTTTTCCTGGATCTGCTGGAAATTAAGGTGGTTGTCTCTCTTAAAGTTGCTAGTTATCCTATATTTTATCTGTCCTTCAAAGGAAAGGGAAAGTGACAATTTGCAAGCCTAAATTTTCTCAAATTGTTCTGTGTAACCTACCTTTCACATTTAAAAGAGTGTCCCTCATAACTTGAGAGAATAGTCCAAATTAGACCCAAATTCCTGTCACAAATAAATAATATTTAGTAACTGTCATACAAGGCATTTTTCCCTAAAGAAACATTAGGTTGGTCCTGCAACATATTGGAGTTGTAACACATTTTAGGACAAGTAACATTTGAGACGGCCTCATGAATAATTAATAATCAGGGCGTAATGACATTTTAAGTCACAGAATGGTTTTTTTTTTGCCCCTGTTTCAGTGAAACTTCTATGTTTTGGGCCTGGTGGGCCTCTTCAAAATTTTGGCAATGCCAAACAATCCATATCTACATCCAAAGACTTGGTGCAGATTGAGAGTTGCTAACATGTTTCATATTATGAAGGATTTATGAGAATTTTTGAACATTGCATGGTCTGTTTTTTAAAATGCCTTTTCTCTCTCGTTCTCTCTATTTTCAGGACCAACAGACTTAAGTGTAAAGAAATTGTCATCATCAAAGGCACAGCTCAGCCCTACAGAAATAGCCAACATTAGACAACTCATCACTAGTTACAGAGAATCAGCAGCCTTTTTGTATCGTTCTGCAGATGAGTTGGAGCAGATGCTCCTTCAACTGAATTAGTTGCAGGATTATCAGAAATAGTTTTAAACGTTGCCTTGACGAACAAAAACTCCAAGCATTACGAAAGACTTTACCAAGTTTGTTGGCTGAAATGGTCTATGTAACGCCAACTTCTGAAGTCAAAACTAAAGGAACAAGCTGAAAGCACAGTTTCACAATCCTTTCCTTTTGTCTAGAGAGGGTTTTGATGGTTTGATGGAGAGAAATAGGGAATCTAATTTACGTACGAAAGCAACAAGTGCAAAGAATAGTGTTGTCTCTACCTTCAGTATAAAGCATGTGACAGTTACTGGTTGTCATGAACACATTCATGTCTTACTTAAGTGATACTTCACATGCATATCCTACCAATAGAAGCATATGCGTTATTTATACTTTAAGTGTTTTCTGGTGCAGTGCTTTCTTCACTGATCAAGGAAAAGACCCGCTGTGCTGATATGGCACATTTTTTGTGCATTTATAAAGCAAGCTCACATGCTCTACTGATGTTGCACGTTTACTAAAGCATATATACTTGATAAATACCTTATATGTTCCACTAATGTGGCAGATTTTTGGTTATTAATAAAGCATATCCTTTTTTTCAGACTTTACATGTTTACTGATGTTTCACATTCTTTTTGCATTAAAAAAGCATATGCCTTAGTAATACCTTACACCTTCTACTGATATGGCACACTCTCTTCTCATTTGTGAAACAGAAATTGTGTTGTAACTTAACATGCTTTGCAGATGTGACGAATGCTTGCCCATTAACAACGCATATGATTTATTAATACCTTAAATATAAAATACGTTCTTTTTTTTATAAAACCGCTTGCACTTCATTGCCCACTTAATGTCATGAAGGTGTTTAGTGAAGTCATCTACTCATTCCGATTTGCCAGCAAGGAGGTACCTCATAAGTATAAATTCATGTTTTATTTCTCAAACTAGTGTACTTCTGATTTTATTTAGCCTACCTGAAATTCAAAAATTATTATTATATGTTTTATACATTAGCTAGCTGCCTCTTCTACAAATGTCAGAATCCTCATCAGTCCGTAATGACATCGCTGAGAGATCGAGTTTTAGTTCTTATGGTTAATGTTACCTTTACATGTGGCCAAAGGTTTTTAATGATTTTATGGCTGTAAGGTTTCATTTGAAACATTTGTTATTTTAGCTTCTGTAATTATTTATTTTTATTTATTTTAAATTAGTGAAGCTTACCATCTCAGTTCTCTTGCCAAGGTACCAAAGCTGTTGCAATATCTCACAATCTTACTCTCAGAAGTTTAGAAATTATCAATACAATAGAAATATTGTTATAATAGCAATGTTCTTAAGCACATTTCATTTCACCTTTTTATTTTAACTGTTAGGAACAATGTAGCAGTGGGGAGAGTTCAGAAATTTTTTACCATCATATTCTTCAAGAAGGAACCTGAATACGAACTTTGGTATCAATGCCAAAAGTTGAAATTAGGTGGACTTAAGTAATTTTCCCAAGAAAGTTTCTTATGTAATGTTACTAAGATGGCAACATCATTGTAGATTCTGGGTATCAGAAAAATTCTAGTGCCGGTTATATTTAGAGTAAACCCACAGTGTGAAATAGTAGACGAAGAGAAATACTACCAAGGGAAAGAAGAGGCAAGGTTACTGTGTTGGACTAGATAATGAGGGTATTAGTTTCTGCATTAAATGCCCTCATTCTACATGAACATAACTAGGACATGGCTAACTTTCTCAATACCATCATTCTATGGTTAGCTGTAATGGCATTGTTTATATATATGAACAGTCTCTGTTATGCCATAAGGAGAGATTTCACAAGTTGGTGCAGAGTAACTGCTTATTATTCACTTTGATCATATGACCCTCAAACAGCTGCTGCCAACACAGATGTTGTATAGCCGCTTTTGAGAAAGCTCCTTGAAGTTAAGTTAAGGCTTTTGAAAAACCCCCTTGTTGGTAGGTTGTGAAACTTGCTGGTAGTGATTAATCACACCTTTGAAACAAGAGAACATTACATGACAATACAGTGAACGCTTGTTGGTCTTTTAGAAAGTGAGGGGAGACCTTGTTTTAAAGGGAACACTGAAGTGTGATATTTCATGTACTAGGCTGTGATGTATGCATTTGATCTGCCGAACTGGTTCTTCCAGTGGAAAAGACGTTTTGACCAGAATTGCATACAGGAAGGATGTACTCCTCCATCCGTCCTGCTTTTGAAATATGTAAAGTTAGCAATATGTTATTCAATGAAAGGTCACCTGTGAACTAGAGCCAATTTCTTTGAATGCTCTGTGCAGTTATTTTATTTTTTTGTACTGCTGTATTAGTTTACTGAGAATGATCCCAACTCTGTACATAGATAGTGAAAAAGACCGTAAAGTGAATAAAAGTTTTTGATATGAGGGACAATTAAGGGGTGAAGGGAAGTACAAGAATGTAGTCGGTATGGTTCCTGAGGCTTTGATTAGCCTATGCGCCGTGCCCTTGCTACTTTCTATTTGTTTGTATGATACAGCATGATGTTGGTAACCAGACATACTGTCAGATTTAAGGTAATGAATGGTTTATGGGAAATAACACTCAATATTCATGAAGTTAAACACCTCTCCCACTTTAACAAAAATGAAAGGGTCAGTGAAGGAAATTGTACTCCTGATTGCCTTGAAAAAAAAATATGTGTGGTCTGTGCCAAATTGTCATCACTACGTTTTACTGCTTACAGTGTAGTCACAGTTGGCCACCAGTGTAGTCACTGAGTTGGCTGCTTGCTGTGTAGTCACTAAGTGGGCTAGTTACAGTGTAGTCACTAAGTTGGCTACTTACACTGAAGTCACTAAGTTGGCTACTTACAATGTAGTCACTGAGTTGGCTACTTACAGTGTTGTCATTAAGCGGGATAGTTACAGAGTTGGCTAGTTGGAGTGTAGATACTAAGTTGGTTACTTATAGTGAAGTCACTTTCTTGCTGCTTGCAGTGTAGTCACTCAGTTGGATACTTGCAGTGTAGTCACTAAGTTGGCTACTTACAGTGAAATCACTAAACTGGCTACTTTGAAGTGTAGTCACTTACTGTAGTTGGCTTTGGCTACAAACAGGGTAGTCACCAAGTTGGGTGCTAAGATTGTGGTCACATGGTTGGTGACATAGACTGAAATCATTAATTTTAACTAATTAGGAGAACTGCATGACTCAAGAATGTCGTTAACAATTTCATCTTTGTAATAGCCATTCAGAAAATGGGATGATATTTTGAAGGAGGAGCATTTCCACGGCGATCAGTGATTAACGATCTACCCACCGCCACTGTGTAGATCAGCCATTGGTGTCATTTATCTGGTATCATACTGCAAGAAACAGCAGATTCAGCTGCTGCTGTTTTATCTCAAAACTAACAGATGATGGAATATCGCTCCCCCCCTGCACCCGATTTTATGGTAGTTAACCTTATTCCATCCATCATCTCTAGCGTTGTTTTCCCATGTACTCATTTCCTTCTTCCCGTTCCCTCTGATGTGAAACTGATAAAAGTTTGGCAGTTGTGTAGCTATTGCCCTAATAATTGTGAATGCAAACAATTCAAATTTGGATTATTAATACTCATTGTTTCTAATTGTTATTGTTCATTGTTTAGAGATACATTTTGCATATAAACTTTCCCAGTTCAAATCAATTTGTATTTTAATATCTTACAAGTGACATCAAGGTGGCTTTTACATTTCTTGTTTTATACTCAATGACTAAATTAATATTCCTGTCATTGACTGGCAAGGATGAAAAAAAAAATGGAAAAATCATTAGTGTAAATAAGTTATTTTAACAAGACTTTTTAAATGTTTGAAATTTTTGTCATGTAAACAGTGCCTAGCTCTATCGCTGGATTCATCCAGTGTTAGTATGTAATAAAAAAATAGATGAACTTTATTCAGAAGAGAAAATGAAGAAGTGAGAACATGTAGAAATTGAATCTGGTCAGTGGCCAGTTGTTATCACACAGACAGCTTGAAAGTAGAAATTGAAACATCTCTGGAGAATGATATGTCTTGATTGTTAGTAGATCATTCAAGTCATTCTGTCATCGGTTTTAGGGTATCTTATTGGTACTGGGGTTGGATGGGGGGGGCGTGTGTTAGGGATTTGGTGGCATAAAACTGGTGGGAGGGTGGTCATATATGTACAGATGGTGGAGGGTATGATGAGCGGCTTTGGGTAGTATCTTTCGTATCATGGCTTGTATGACGAGAGCTGAGCAGACTCGGGACTGTTGTTGTCTATCATACCTGCACTGTGGTTAGGCCACATGGTTTGGTGAGTGCATGGTAGGAGGGCATTGTGCAAGGTAATTTGAGGTATCATTCTTGTCAGCTGGGAGACGTGGCCTTGTAAGCGAGTCTTTTCCTAAAAACAAAAATAAAAATGTAACGTATATTTTACTTGATAGAATTGTGGAAGTATGTAGAAAAATAGATAAAGAATAGTTTCATACAATAGGTCAAAAACCTCTGATTGGTCACAGCAGGATATTTTAATCAAATGCTCTGGTCCCCCACCTTGTAGTCACACCTGAGCTAAACATTCAGTGGTGGTTAATAAAAATTACAGTTTCTGTTCAAATCAGGTAAAGCAAACCAATAAGTGATATACATAAACAGTAATTCCAAAAAATTTAAAGATGACGTTAATGATGTAGAAGGCATAAAATCCAAATACTGGTTTTTGCTTGTCAATTTTTGAAAGATCGGCCTATGAAGAGAAAATTTTCTTTTTCCAAGCGTCGCAGACAAGGATTTTGATATAGAAAGCTGTTACAGTGGAAAAGCATTTTATTCTTGGGTTAACTTTGTGTCATGTATGGTCGTCGGTAGGATATTTTTCAACGTATTGTATGATGATTGATCATTTACCCAACATGCTAATGTGTTGTTATCTGTTTTTTTCCCAGTTTTTGGAAACAACATAGATTTTGATTTACTTATATTATGCAGGACCAGACTTGAATAATGAGAGAATCTAAGGAGACTTAAAAAAAAAAGACTAACTTTGGTAACTTGAATTGGGTTATTACTTGTGAAAACTACAACCTCAATGAAGGCAGTGAATATGAATTCAAAATTGACTTGAGAAAGGTGTTATTTTAAACAACTTTTGTGTTATTTTCCTGAATGTAACAATGTGTTTTGCAGAAGAATTTTATGAGACTAAAACCTGATTGCTCCTACTTGGATTGCTGACAACCCTAAAAAAAGAAATATTGTAATAATTTTTTCATCTAAAAGGTCAAATTTTGGTGGCTTGGTGGTCTGTTCTTGTCATCATCTTCAGCTGTTATTTGTTTTTTATCTTTTTGAAAGTTGCAATCAAAACATCCATCTCATGGCATTGATAAGTTCCGTTTTCTTTCCTTTGTTCTTCTTTATTTATTGTATTTATCTTTCTAATTTATTTACTTGAGTCTCGTCCAACCATGCTGATGGGAAAAGGGGATATATATATATTCATATATTATATACTTTAAGTACCTCTTTTTGAAAGGGTTGGGTGCAGGTTATGGAGGGAAAAAAATCAGTAAAAATTGTGCAACTTCTTTCAAGGTGATCATTATAGGAGAGAGGGAAGGGTAAGGGAGTGGGGAGGGAGGGGAAGGTGGTTGTAGCCTGCTGGACTGATTTTGATGTGTGGGTGTTTGAGTGAGGGTTGTGTGCATGTGTGTGTTTAAGTGGTTCGTTTGCATCAGGGTAGAGTGTGTGTGTGTGTGGGGGGGTGATTGTGTGACGGTCATGTTGGGGGTGTTGGTATTTGTAATGGTGCCATCTTTTTCCAGAGCCACAGATTAGAAAGCGTCAAAGAAAACTACACTGGAATATTTTAATCAGGGTAGGTAAGGAATCACATCTCAAGAGGAAGAGGTGATACGAGCGAAGCATTCCAAAGAAAAAGAGGAAGAATCAGAACAAAAGAATGTTAAAAGAAATGTAAAAAAACAAAACAAAAGATGTAGGGATGGCAAGGAGCAGTATAATAATTTGAGTATTCTGGTTAATATAACTGACAGTTATTATTATTATCATATAGTTGCACTTTTTTTTACCTTTGTATTACCAGTTGTCTGTTCATAGTTTCAAACTTCAACAAGTTTTTTTTTTTTTTTCGGCTACGATTTTCAATGGTCTGCAATATTTTTAGGAAATCACGAACAACCGAACATTGTACAAAAACTAAGGAATGAAGGAGAAAAAATGAAAGAAATTGTAACATGATGGCCAAAAAAAAAGAGAAAAAAAAACACAAGAAAAAATCTTTCTACATGATTTTTTGATTTTGTAATTGTACTTTTATGATTGTATAGTAATTCACTTTCAGAGTTATTAGTACTGCACAATTTGATCCACTGTATCTTGTTATAAATTATGTTATTACTACTATCATTTTTTTTCTCTTCATCTGATTGGCAATTCGTTTGTAGCTTTCTTGCCTTTTGTTCCCTCTCTCAAGTTTTATTTTGTTAGAGTAGAGAGAATTTGATTTGCAATAGTAATTAACATCTTTGTGTGTGTAACTCAGAGATTGTCTTTAATTAAACCCCTTGCCTATGGGGAGGACTTGAAGCAAGTCTACCGTGAGCAATGTCCCACCTCAAAAATAAAGCACATTTCAGATCGTGTGAGCTAAACCTGGCCACGTAAAGGGAATGGGACCGAACGGTGTCATTCTATAGAGGTAATATAGGGTAGGACTTCGCTTCTTGTCTAGGGTAGGACTGTGCTTCTTGTCTTTCCTACTTCACATCTTTGGAAAAATTATACGTGCAATACTTTTCTGTTCCAAAAACCAAATGCTATTTGAGGTACCAGAAAAAAAAAAATTTTTTTAAACATTTTGGTTTTATTTTCCATTTCATTTTATCCAAACAAAGTATGTTTGTTATTTATTTGAAGAAGTTTTATGTTTCTTTGTTGTAATTTTATCAACAACCACAACAACTTACTACTACCGGTATTGGAAACGCTACCTTTGGCTTATCGTTCCATCTTGTTTTTCTTGTTCTTTTTTTAATTTAACTTGAAGATACATTTGTGTGCTTTACTAGTTATTATGTCGTTCAGTTTCCAAACTTATCTAGCAGTTCACAATAATAAAGATGAAAGAGAATAATAATACATTTGAAGCGTTTTCATCTAAATTTATTCTGTTTATCTTTGTCAAAGACATGTCACTGATGGTCAGCCAACCATGCACCCAATCAAACACAAAACTGCCCCCTCATCCCACTAATTTGCTGATTGTCCGCTAGCCATGCACTCAACCAGTCAAACTACCCACCAATTGACCCATATCATGACTGAAGTAGTTTCGTAGTTCATGCATTTGGTGCGATGGATCTGTAACCAGACCAGCAAACAGGTTGACTTTTATGACCTTTTTTTTTTAACCCAAGACCTTTTTTTTTTTAACCCAAGACCTTTTTTTGATTCCTTGCCAAAGGCAGAGGAATCTATGCGATGGTGATGTCGTGTGTGTGTGTGTGTGTGTGTGTATGTATGTATGTGCGTGTGTGACGCCTGCTTGTAAACACGATATCTAAAGAAGCGTAACTCTGAGTGATCTCATACTTGGCATGTAGATTGCCCTTATTGAGTAGATGATCCCTATTTTTTTTGGCAGAGGTGAAAATGGGAGGTCAAAATGTGAAAATCTACAATATTTAAAGAACGGTCTTTCTAGTGAATTTTATACTTGTAATGTAGAATCCTCTTGTTGATTTGAGAACTTCTTTTAGTACATACCAACATTGTCTCTTCGATAACCATAAAGAAAAGGTGAAGACAACATTAAGTTTGGTATCAAAGATTATTATTTGGCAAACCTTATGCGACTGTCCTCATAAGGACATGTGAGCATGCATGAATTGTAAATTGGAATTGATTAAATATACCACGGGTTATTAGCTTTATAAAAAGAACTAAATTACTGATCATTTGGATCAAATACCCTTACGCGTGCATGAACTGTGATTGCTTAATTGAATGAATCAAATTGTAACTGACCCACCTCTGTTCAAATTGGTCACTGTTATCTGACATAATTTATCACAGTTGACTGCCAGTAGAATCCACAATGTCCAGAATAAATCATACAGTCTGTTGAGCCAGGTGCACAATGGACTAAACCATTTACTTTATAAACAGTGTCTCTGTTTAGCCCTTAAAGGGAAATAGGGCCTTTGTTTTACAGAAAACAACCATATTTTTAAAACCATTATTTGTGGACATAAAATGATAGATTATTCAGAATAACCAATTACAGTAGCCTTATTTTCAAGAAATAAGGTTCTCACAGATCAGAAATTTACTTATTTGTTGCTCAACAATAATTTGTGCACCCAAACTTTTTAAAATTCAAATGATGCATCCGTTACTCATCACATGCATAATGTTTTGAGGAGATGAAGCTTTGACAGATATTTATTGATGAGACTGAATGGTTTAACAATGGTTAAAGCGAATTTCTTTGTACGCCATGTTGGTGTATTCTAAATGCCCTATTTTACTTTACAGTAGTTCAGCTAAGCTTTAAACAAATGACTACTTTGTATCAAACCAAGGAAACTTGTACTGTGTGTTGAGACTAAAGGCAAAGTTGCAAGTCATGCTAGATTCTGGTTTAATAGGGTTATCAGTTTTTGCTTATTTTCAAGGACCTCATAGCCATTGGGAAGGGCATCACGCCAAAAAATCAAATACGAAAGAGCTGCCACCAATAGCTGTAACTCTACAAAATAAAGTGCTATAATTTTGATTAAATAAACATGTTTACCTTTTTATCAGGTTATTAGACACGACAAAATATAATTTGTTCCCCTGCAGCATCATATCCGTTTGGGAGTTTTCTCATGGTTGTGTAGGTCAAAGGTTATTTGGATGACAAAAGGTCAAAACCTTGTATACATAATATTTTAAGGGTGATAAATGTGAGGGATCTTATACTTAGTTTGTGAATTGCTCATATTTAGCGTGTTGATGGCCATATAGGGTAGGTGATCCCTATTGTTTTAAGTGGAGGTGAAAGGTCATTTTGGGTCACGAGAATTCAAAAGGTTTTGACCTTACTAAGATGGTATCTCAAGTAGGATAACTGTGTGGGATCTCATGCTTGTCATGTGGGCAATTCATGTTTGTTACAATATATATCTTGAGGTAAGGAATCACTAAGCCTTTTGGCTTTCTAGTTTTTTAACCCAAACACAGTTTGATTTAGAATATGATAACCAATATCATGAAATTTGTCAAAGACTTTGTATAATAAACAGTGCCATACAAGTATCTTCATGACAAAGCAACCTTGAAAAGAAGTTTAATGACATTGCATCTGGAAGGCGACTGTTTTTTGAAACTGCTAACCGTAGTTTAGGTTCGACAACCAGATTAAAGTGCTTACCTCTCCACACTGACCTTTCACTCCGTTCAATTCCACATAATTTTATGAAAAAATAAAAAAATTCAACTTAAGTAAACCTCACCTAATCCCACTTTCTCAAAACTCTTGCATTCAAACTTGCTGAATTATTTTGCATTTTTTTCACCTGTCTTTGCAAATTACTTCTTTCTTTGCACACTTTATCCTTTTCTTTAAACTCTTGATTTCACCCTTTGGCTTTTGATGGATTCTCCTGCTTTGAGTAAGTTTACTTGTGGAGCATGCAACAACAAACGTCACATGAACGCTCTCTTTAAGGGTTCCTAAATATTTTAAACTCAAGTAAACTCATTACTGTACATTCCGTCTGTGTTTCCCTACTCGTCTGATTCTGTTTACCTACGAATGTAAATAACCCTAGCGTGAATGGAATGGTCTTTTTCAGTTGCCGGCTCTCTTATAGCATAACAGCAAGAATAGAAAAACCCGACCATGAGGTTGTAAATAAAGAACATCCAAGTGACATTCTGGCTGGTCTGGATTACAATTTTGGAGCTCAGAAAAAAAAAAAGAAAAAGCAACCTCCCCGCCACTCAAAAAAAAAAAAGGAATGAAAATAAATGTATTTGCGAAAAAAAAGAGAGTCCTTAAAGTTCACCTTGTCGTTAATATCAATCATTTTTGAGGTCAATTGTGGCCAAGAGTCGATCTTCTGGGATGGCTTTTGACAGATCCGTACAAAATTTGAAAGGGGACCCCTCAGCATTAACCTGTTTCCAAGTCTCGTTAGCATCTGGGAAGGCTTTTATGAGCAATATATTTCCAGCTAAGATGAGGCTCGGCGGGGAAGCTGCAAAGCGGCTTCAATATTTCACAATCATCCAACGGTGTACGAGATGGTTGGGGACTAATCATCCAATGAGGAAAGAAGTGAAAAGAGCAAATTAGACCAAAGTTGCATTTATTGGTAAAAATTCCTGTTCAATTTTAATCAGTTAGGCATCATTAAAAGCAAAATTGTCCCCATGAAGTTTTAATTTAGGTGCCGAAGAGGACCGTGGAGGGATAGACATGAAGCTATCCGATAAATCCATCTGCTGTCAAAATGTTTCTCCACCTGTTTTGGGGGTTTATCCTTTTGAGAATGGAATCGATATTAAGCAAATCTTTGAAACTTTTGAATGAGTGAAAACCAGGTACAAACATGGGGTACATCCTATGGGAAAAGGAATGTCTCGATCATTCCGCTGCCATGGTATGCGAGATGAATTGCCACACAACAGAAGTCGAATTGAGGTCATGAGACATTCAAAGCCATAGACTATCAGCTTTGAGTTTGCAACCAGAAATTCTCCTTTAGTACATTACCATTTTGAGAGAGCAAAAAGATGGTTTTGATGTTGATGTACGGTAATACAAAATAGCAAAACCGATGAACAAAAAGTCACTGTCTTGTACTTGATTTGGACCCTTAGCCTCTTCAATGTCCCCAGCACTTAAAATACATGACAATCCTTACACTCCTAAGTGTAACCCAAATTATTAAGTAACGTTAACAGTTTCTGCCTTTGCTTCGACATTGTAGATGATCAGGGAAAAAGGGAACAATGTAGTCTTTAACAGGCATTTATCACACATCTATGTGCACACGCTCACTGAAAGCCTCACAGGCATTCCTCTTTTTCCTCTGAATGGTAGAAAAAAAGGGGCCCTACATGAGCTGTGACCACAACTCATTGAACTCTACTAGACGTAATGACACATCTGTGCCCCTGAGAAGATTTTATCCAGAAAAGAATTTTTCATGTTCAAAGTCAGTAAAAATGTTCACAAATGACCTGTAGACGAAATCTGGGCTAGATTTCCAGAACTTCTAATCAATAACATCTTTCACCAATTCAAACATTTACTCATTTAAATTGTAGAAAGAGTAAAAGAGAATGAGAAATGGAGAGAAGGAGTACGTGGTCATGACATGTTGGAAAAATTGCACTTTAAAGTATATTAATTTAGGGCCAAGTTGACATCCAAAACTGTCCTCATTGGCATTGTGGTATCAATAAATGTTATGCAATCTCTTCTGTGGTGGACGGTCTGATAGTGCAATGCAACAAATAACATCATCCATTACTGGCTTGTGTGCATACAGCACACCATAGGCTACGTACATCAGTGAAGTGAAGAAACTGTTCGCTTAAAGTGTTACAGATTCTACTCCATCCATCATTTCTTTTCTTTTTTTGTTTGACATTGTATTGTCAAATGGTCTGCGTAGCACAAAACTTGAAAGTATAAAAACAGAAAACACCACAGGTTTTAAAGAACACATCTAAAAAGTTGAAAAACTTAATGCAGAAAATATGACATGTTTTGAAAGGCACTGCTTTCATCGTCGGGTACAAACTGAAATGAACTCTAATGCATGGAATTTGTGACAAATTGTTGAAGAAAAAAAAAAGACATTAGAAAAGTAGATTAATGGAACAAAGTGAAAAATGGACTATGGAGCTGTTTGTTTAGATTAGGTTTCTCCTAGCTGATGTGTTGACCTTCTTTTATCCGAAGTTGGAGCTTAGTGGGAGATGAGTCAATAATTTTGAAGGAGTTTTGATCGCATTTGCGAGTGCAGTTTGGAGATTTGCTGATGTGTTTGTAAATATGGGAATTTTTGTCTGATTTAAGATGCTAAGAAATGTGTGTAGCCAAGTGTCTATGCTTGCTACATAGGGGAAACCCATAGACACTTGGCTTCACACATTTCTGAGCAATATTGTTTTCATGTGTTTTTTTTTCCGTGTGTTTTCTATCAAAAAGGTATCAGTGACCTTGTAATGACCTCCATTCTACATTTCCTAAGCACACGTGAGATTATCCCTGATGATCACTTTGACTAAACTTTGCATTCATTCCATTTTAAACTGAGAAGCATTTTTGTGTTCAAAAGAGAGGCTGAAAATGACCCTTGATCGAAGGAATTAAATCCTGAACACGGTGCTGACTCGGTGATGGTTGTGACCACTGACAAAGTTTCATTGTTAGTCAACAAAGGCAGGATGGATAGCTAACTGAATCAAACTTAATGACAACATACACTTATACTAATATGTAATACAATTTGAAATGAAAGACACAGAGAGACAAAAACAATTTCTCTTCATGTGGCTGTGGAGAGTTGATGACCCATGAAGACAAAAATAATGTCTCTCCCTGTACATGTGGCCAGCTGATGATGCAAAAAGACACTAGAAGGCCAAGAGGCTTAGTGATTCCTTGCCTCATGATATATATTGTAACAAACATGAATCGCCCACATGACAAGCATGAGATCCAACACAGTTATCCTACTTGAGATCCTACTCTCAGAGGGCTAAACAGAGACACTGTTTATACAGTAAATGGTCAAGTGCATTGAGCACCTGGCTCAACAGACTGTATGATTTATTCTGGACATTGTGGTTTCTACTGGCAGTCAACTGTGATAAATTATGTCAGATAACAGTGACCAATTTGAACAGGGGTGGGTCAGTTACAATTTGATTCATTCAATTAAGCAATCACAGTTCATGCATGCTCAAGGGTATTTGATCCAAATGATCAGTAATTTAGTTCTTTTTATAAAAGTAATAACCCGTGGTATATTCAATTAATCAATTGCAATTTACAATTCATGCATGCTCACATGTCCTTATGAGAACAGTGGCATACGGTTTGCCAAATAATAATCTTTGATACCAAATTTAATGTTGTCTTCATGTTTTCTTTAAAGGGAAATGGGGCGTTTGGAATACATCAACATGACATACAAAAGAAATAGCTTTAGTCATTGTTAAAACATTCTGTCTCATCAATAAACATCTGCCAAAGCTTCATCCCTCCAAAACATTATGCGTGCGATGAGTAACGGAAGATGCACTATTTGAATTTTGAAAAGTTTGGGTGAACAAATTAGTGACGAGCAACAAATAACTGAATTTCTATCTGTGAGAAACTTACTTCTTGAAAAGAAGACTACTGTCCTTCCTTATTTTGAATAATCTATCATTCTGCATCCACAAACATTGGTTTTAAAAATATGGATGTTCTCTGTAAAACAAACGCCCTATTTCCCTTTAAGGTTATCGAAGAGACAATGTTGGTATGTCCTAAAGGAAGTTCTTGTGCATCAAAAAAACAGGAAACGATACTAGTTATATTTTTTGTGGTTTTCACAATATATTCTGAAATGTGAACATGCATTTCATTTCCATTAATATATGCCAGAAGCCCAAAAAGCAGCGCACCTCCCTGTTATTACCAGGCAACTCCCTACCCTGGTAGTACAGTATTTCTCGTCTAAACAGTCCGGCCAACTTCAAATGCTACAAGCCAAATGATAATATGTTACTGCCAAAACTATTTGGCCCTCTATTAAAAACTGTAGGCCAACCGATAAGAACTGTAGGCCAAGCGATCCTTAATTATGCCAATATTACCTACTTTCATTTTTAATAATTTAATGTCAAATAACCCCAAACTAACTTTCATCTCTACAAAAATGCGTAGGAGCCATCATATCAACAAGAGGATTCTACATTACAAGTATAAAATTCACTGGAAGGACTGTTCTTTAAATATTGTATATTCCAGTTTTTCACATTTTGACCTCCAATGGCCCCAAATGACCTTTCACCTCTGCCAAAAAAAAAATAGGGATCATCTACTCGATGTGGGCAATCCACATGCTAACTATGAGATCTCTCACATTTATCATTCTGGAGATATCGTGTTTTCAAGCAATTTTCAAGGTATTTACCTTTTGACCTCTGGTGACCCCAAATGACCTTTGACCTCCACCAAAAACAATACGGATCATCTACTTAATTAGAGCAATCTACATGCCAACTATGAGATCACTCGGAGTTACGCTTTTTGAGATATCGTGTTTACAAGCAGGCGTCACACACACACATACACACACACACACACACACGACATCACCATCGCACTGATTCCTTCTGCTTTCGGCAAGGAATAAAAAATCAATGTCTCTTTTGTAGGTGTGGACAGCTGATGATGTACACAGTTGATTAAGCAAACTTTAAGGAAGTAAATTTCATAAAATAAAAGCTCCCAGTGTTTGCATTTTATAGAAGCTAATGTCAATACCTCTGATTATTTTTAATATGTTAAATTTTTTTTATTTAGCTCTCTTCTGTCCAATCCAATCTCAGTATTTGTTTTTCACTTTGAAGTTCTGTCATTGCATTTTCCAGGGCAGTCTTGTAGTTCCAAATAGAATGAAGTTTATGTTTTGGAGGCTGCAGCTTACCAAACTTGGCCCAGTCACAGAGCTCCGACACCATTCGCATTGCACTGTCACCTGATATGAAGCAACAAGAAAAAAAACATTAAAATAATCATATTAATATGACATGACAACAGTATGGTTCTCTTCTGGTAAACAACATTGAAATATTGAGCTAAAACACTGCCAAATTCTTCTTTCAATTTCCACCAGATTAATTCACTTTGCTATTAAATAAAACTGTTGTTAAAAATACTTTTCTTAGTTGATAGCAATACTTTCATTCATATTTAAATGATTTTTCTATTATCACTACCTCGACTCTAGATAGATTTTACTTCAGATTCATCTCTTCGACATTGCGAGGTAAAAACAATATTTGCATCTGTTGGCTGACTTTAACACTCAGATAAAATCTGCTTTACAGTAGAAATGAATACACTGTAATGTAGAAAACAACTATAGTTTTTGTGTTACAGCAATATGTATGGTCTAACTGGCAATTGCACTCTGCCTTTTAATGATGTTAAACAAGAAGTCAGTTTTACACTTGCAAACAGAGCTGGACTTGAAGTAAGTGCAGAATAAACTTATGTGCTGGATGGGTTACTAACCTTACATGACCCCGATAATTGTGTGCCTTTATTACATTTCCTGAAACATAGTGGGCTGTATTTATTTTGAGTCAGACTTTTATTTTATTGCAGCAGCTGTTCCACTATGGACACAACCGACCAGCAGAATTAGAACATCATACAGGCAGCACATGTGGCCAAGATGCAATCCATCTGGGAGACGCCTCAAAATGCCGAAACATTAGATTGGTTTAACACCCACCTGTATCTGATTACATCATACCTGGTATTGAGGTGACTTGTAGACACAAAGAGGAGTCTCTTTGAACATAGCTTATCAGTACAGAGGACATCACTGGATAAAATCATCCCCGATAAAAGTGCCTCACTTGAACCCCCCCCCCCCGGAATCCCTTTTTCGTGATGTTTTTAGCTATCATAACTATTTTTTTTTTTTACTTGGATCTTGAAGAACACCAATTAAGGTAAAGACGACATGAAGACAACATGAAATTTAGGATGACTAAAGAAGATTTAGATTCTTTTCTAGAAAATCAAAGATGTCAGAAAGTGTCATATTGATATTATTTTGGTGCAAGACTCTTGCCAAAGAGGTGGGATCACCAGTCTAAACACTAATACTTTACCGTTTTGAAAGAAATGTGAAAAGACAGCCTTAATTTGTTCAGTAGCACTAATTTACTGTACAACAGATATCTCTGTGTCTTCACACTGGACATTTCCATGCGATAATTCCATCTACCTGTTTTAGTGGGATCTACGTGAGTCGTTTCTAAGTATGAATTTTATCTGGACTTGAAAATTTCCCCCCCCACAAAGGTTTAAAAAACTACAAAAGCAAGTATTACCTGAAAGATTTATAGAGTGATGGATATACATATTTAACAAGTAATATGAAACCTCTTCAATTTAATGATCTTAGAAATCATAAAATTTCCGGATCAACCACATCTTGTGGAGGTTTAATCTTTGAAGGAGGATATGACAGTCTATGAGCCATATGTTGATTTCATTTCTGACTGGTCTACTCAAACTTAGAAAAAGTTTGAAGAAAATGAAGCTGCTTCCATCAAAATTTCTGGTGAGCTACCTGAGGCTGGTTTGAATAAAATTGAAGCTTCCGTCAAAATTTGTACTTCAGTGTAAAGCAAAAACTACATGTCTGTAGGAATTACATAACTTGAGGTTACTTTCCTTATGTATAATAATAGAGTATACTTGGAAAGAACTTACGGTTAGATACAACATTGTTTCGAAACTTAATTGGTAACATGAAGTTTTGAGGTCGAGACACTAGTGTCCTGTGAATTGAGTCTGTTGTTGTAAACCAAAGGCTCGATGGCTCACTGTTCAACTGTCAGATACAGTAAATGGTTCAAACAACATAAAAAGTAGTGACACACATGTGACGACCCTATTATGCCATGCCACTGTCATGAACTGGTCGTATACAGAAACCACACATGTCATCACATGACATGCGATGCTACAGACTTAAAGTGGTCTTAAATAAACCATACACAAAGCAACACACACGATACACCCCTAACATGCAATGCCACAGACTTAAAGTGGTCTTATATAAACCATATACAAAGCAACGCACATGTAGCACCCCTAACGTGCGATGTCACAGACTTAAGGTGGTCTTATATAAACCATATACAAAGCACTGATACATATCAACCCTGACATGCTATGCCATGGACATGAACTCATCTTACATAAAATGAAAGGTTAATCAACACCGTGCATTATAAACCGTAGGGTAATATACCATCAGGGGTTAATACAAGGGATGCATAAGGACACAGCCTGAGGGCATCCAGCGATGGCATCAACCCCACAGAGTGCAGTATTCTACAGCCAATGCACACATCCAAAGTTAATTAACCTTGTTCATACACACAAAACAAGATTTTGATAAAAAATGACTAAGAATAAAGTTTGGGTTTCCAAATAACCGCATTTTTATTGAAAATGAGCCCCTCCGAGAAAAGATTAACAAGATTCACAAGATGTCAACAATGTTTGTGTAAGACAGATAAAGTACCAGCCATTGTTTTGTGTGAGATAGCAGACAACACAACATTGTCTTTCTGTTTTTATTGTATTTATCTGCCAGAAGTTTTACTTTTTAATCAACCATCTTTTATCTGTAGGATAATGCACAGTCAGAACTTTAAACTTCAATCTCTGGGGAGCTAAAATGACCTTTGATCTCCATGAATAAACAATAGGGATATCATCTAATTACTATGGCCAACCTAGACATCAAGTTTGAAGTTCCAACAACTTTCCTTTCTTGAGATACTGAATTTACAAGGTTTTCAAATTGTGACCTCTACTCACCTCACATGACTTTAATCTCCACACAAAAGTAATAGATCAGGGCTACCACTGTTTTTATTTCAAGTTCTAGCACCATTCATTATTTGAGATATCTTGTTTAAAAAGTCTCTGGTGATCTCAAATGACCTTTGACCTAAAATAAACAGAAGGAATCAATCCACAAAGGACTACCTGCACAACAATTTACAAATCAAACAGCTTACACTTCTTGAAATACTGTGTTTACAAACGAAGGTGTCAGACATACACACAGACATGTACATACACACACACCATTAACATCTCATATAGATTAATTCTGTCTTCAGAAAGAAATCAAAAGAGCATATCTTTCATACTTTCCAGTCCAACTTATATTTATTAACTGTCAATAATAATGAGATAACACACTATACCACATTTTAAGTGTAAAATGGGATATCATTTATGTTAAAACTGAGTCAAATGTATACCTAACATGCAGCAGGATTTGAGAGCAAAGATTACTGCAATAAAGAGTGTGGAGACCACAAATTCTGACTCATCTTATCACAAAATTCAACTTAACAAACAGAAGAAAGAAATCAAAGTAAAATTTGGATTCAAGACATGATGTTCAGAGGGTAAAGGTGAAACTTTTCTAATCAGTTAAGTGTCCAATAACATCAGATAAATTCCTTCATATCATACTGGAGCAGGATGCTCATACTTCCTTTGCTGAAATGTATTCTTTACGTGTATTCTGTAATTGGAGCTATAATCTTGGAAAAATCTCCTTGGGACACCCTGCTCTCCCTTGGACTGTTGGCTACAGATTTACTGTTCCCAGTGTACATTCACTCATGTAGTGCAACATTGGAGAGGGGCACAGGGTTTCACATGTTATCCTCTCAACTAACATTTAGGATTATAGTCCCACTGACAGCAAAGTGTCCCAACAGTTTTTTTTCCAAGATTGTCTGAGAACTTTGACAGGCCAGAAGCACGCGAGGGGACCAATAAAATGCGTCAATTTGCAAAAGATTACGCAGTAAAATGGGGGGGGTGACATTTCTTGCAACGTGAAACATTAACAGTATATATCTGGCATATTTTGGGCCTATGCTGAAGTTTGTTTACTGTAATAACATTTATTGTGAGGAAGTTGGAAATGTTATTAGGGAGCAAAGGGAGAAATAAGTCAGTCAAATCCCTAGAGATTTGCACCACATGTGCTAAATAAAATCCAGTCATTGAGGAGGTAACTTCGTAAGTCCAATTTTTCTTGTCAACCAGGAAACTATTTTAAGACATTCTAAACAATGCAAATGATGTACATTTGGCTCAAACTCAAAACGTGCACCCCCCCTAAAAAAAAAAACACTAACATGTTGGTAGTCAGTTTAAGAAGATTAATAATGTTTATGTGTTATTGCAATTGTTCCCAATGTTGACATGATGTCTGATATAAAAGCAACTACACATATTGGGCTATTATGCTTGACTTTCAGGTTAATCTGAATGAAAAAAAATGTGCTATCATTATGCAAAAGAAAATAACAAATGTTCAAATTTAATAGATATGACGTTGTTCATATTCATCTTACAGTGGCATTGCAACACAGATCTTAATGTAACGTACACAGCAATCATATATACAGGTGCACTACCATATGTAAGTCATATTAAGAGTACTATACACATTTTTGTTGTTACAGCTATATCATTATATTAGTAAATATATTACATTATTTATACATGAATGATAAAAAAATGAGAAGTTGTCAGACATTTGAATACAAAATGAAAAACTGAGCAGTGAAAAACAATCTGGCCATACCGTGAGTCGCACCCCGGCCTTCTAATCCAAGCTGACTTTGATCTAACAATAGTGTCCGACTGAATAGCTTAAACGAAACACATTCTACCAAATGTTTTGATGGGAAAATTTAAACAAAACGTGGGAAAATTGTGTCGGTTACAAGTATACAGATTAGATATGTTACCAGCTTCATTTAATGTGAAAAATGCAATTACAAATGTCAAATTTGCTGCAAAAATGTAAAAAACCAGCCTTTACTAGTGTTCTACCATTATTTTAACATGACGCTGAATCAACAGTTCTGACTTTTACGTTTAATGGTAGAATGTGGCGCTATTTCATGATATCTTATAACTAGGTTTCCTTCCACCATTCTACAATTGAAGTGATACTCCTCTTGTAATGTAACACAACAGCTGCCCATCAATGTTATTTCTAAACACAACCATTTCTGTCTGCATTCACTGCAAAACCATGAAATAGTATATTCATGATGATCACTTGTTTTCAACAAAGCATATACACATACACCCCCAAATAAAAGTTTAACTCCTTATATTCATAGTTGAAATTTAGAATACTTTAACTTGACAATCCCCAGACCCATAGGCTTCGACAAATAATTTTTGTGATGCACCTTGTCCAAAAATGTACAATTTTCTTTCAACAATTTACTCCAAAATTGCTCGCTACAAACTCAGACAATCTTGGACAAAACTCCTTGGGACACCCCCCTCCCCCTTTCAATGTTGGCTACAGGATTACTATTCCCAGTGTACATTTACTCTTATAGCGGAACACTGGAAAGAGGCACGGAGTTTCCTGTTATCCTTTCAACTAACATTAAGCATTATAGTCGCAACACACGGCAAAGTGTCCTGACAGTTTCGTCCAAGATTGTAGTCCCTTTTGACCTAACCACTCACAATTTCTTGAATAGACTTTCATCAGGTTAGTGGGTTCAGCGGGGATGTTTCACTACTTGTTGTGTATGAGAACTGTCCAGTACTTGCAATTTGTACACATTTGTTATAACTTGTGAAGACCAGGTCACCAAAATGACTTTTGGTCCTATTCAACTAGCATAAGAACCACGAGAAACAACCGCAGAGACTGAACATTATGCTGTACTTCCAACCAGCAAATAACAAGAGAAACATTTGATGGTCTATTAACTACAAACGCCAAAATCATCTTGATACCACAAATCAATAGGTCTAAGCCCAAAATGAAAAAGATACGGCATTAAAAATACACGCATGATCCTTATGTTCAAGATAAACATGAAACCTGCTGTAATATAAATCTTTAATAAGAGAAGCACAAACAAAAACTAAATAAAACAAAGAGCTTAAAAAAAAAATGGGTTTCTTTGAAGTGAGAACATGATCACACCAACATGGCAAGGAGCAATATAAAAAAAAAAAAGTGGTGGTGCTCTACTTATTTCACTTTCTACGCTGTGGCAACGTGAAGATGAAACCTCATCCACAGTTATTTGAATAATTTTTTGCCTGAGGTAAAAAAGAAAATATCACCATGAGTAGAGATGTCAAGGAGGATAGCGAATACAAGGCAAACTTTTAAATCAGGTTAAAACTAAGAATGCAAGAAATCATTAAACATTTGTCTCTGACTAATGTCAGTCAAAGCAAAGACTCAAAAGAGGAATGAAACTGTCAATCAATAACTGGTAGTGTTATAAACAGTGAATATCTGTGCTCAATGTTTCACAAAAACAGTTATGTTTAATGTATTACAGGGTTTGAAATAATTGGCTCAAACATGGTTGACAGAAGTGTTTAGCAGAATCTGGTAATTTATTGGTTGCCATGGAAATGGGAGCAAAGAAGAATGAAGACATAGTGTACTACTGCATGTTTAGCCTGCTAAGAAATGGGTCATAATATATGTGGGGGGCATGCAATGATGAAATTAATCTTTAATATATCTACATAATTTGTTTCTACTCTCAATTCTCAAAACGTATGAAACCATTATGCTAGTTTTTGACAATTACAGTAACAGTTGCACTTTGAGCAATTAAGATCTTCAATAGGTACGTACAGTGATGTGCCCACTGACAGTAGGTGACAGGCGGGTATGGCCAGGACGAAAAAAAAGCAGACTCATCCTTATCTCTAAGAGATGGTATTTTTCAAATCGCACTACCTATTATCTGTGATATAAGTGGGAATGGTGTCCCAACCAGAGAAAATTTTCTTGGAATTCAAATTTTCAAGCAGATTTGTCAACATTTGGATGGACATCACCAGACCCAGAGAGTGAGTGCAATATTCTACAATCTGGAGGAGTATGGAGTCAAAAGTTTTCTTGTACAATCTGTGCAAACTGATGGTGGCACAAATTCTAAGATGGTCCGGCTGAACTCTATGCATTTAATGATCACAGACACTCACTGGTTTCACTAAACGTATTGTTGATGTCAGTCTCCTCACCGTTTCCTTCCACTGATGTGTTATTGTAACTCATCTCACTGATGAGAATCTCACTACAGCATTACTCTCATCAACAGTGACACTGTTTCCTTCCATTGATGTGTTATTGTAACTCATCTCACTGATGAGAATCTCATTACAGCATTACTCTCATCAACAGTGACACTGTTTCCTTCCATTGATGTGTTATTGTAACTCATCTCACTCATGACAATCTCACTACAGCATTACTCTCATCAACAGTGACACTGTTTCCTTCCATTGATCTGTTATTGTAACTCATCTCACTCGTGAGAATCTCACTACAGCATTACTCTCATCAACAGTGACACTGTTTCCTTCCATTGATGTGTTATTGTAACTCATCTCACTGATGAGAATCTCATTACAGCATTACTCTCATCAACAGTGACACTGTTTCCTTCCATTGATGTGTTATTGTAACTCATCTCACTCATGACAATCTCACTACAGCATTACTCTCATCAACAGTGACACTGTTTCCTTCCATTGATCTGTTATTGTAACTCATCTCACTCGTGAGAATCTCACTACAGCATTACTCTCATCAACAGTGACACTGTTTCCTTCCACTGATCTGTTATTGTAACTCATCTCACTGATGAGAATCTCATTACAGCATTACTCCCATCAACAGTGACACTGTTTCCTTCCATTGATGTGTTATTGTAACTCATCTCACTGATGAGAATCTCATTACAGTATTACTCTCATTGACGGTGACACTGTTTCCTTCCATTGATCTGTTATTGTAACTCATCTCACTGATGAGAATCTCATTACAGCATTACTCCAATCAACAGTGACACTGTTTCCTTCCACTGATGTGTTATTGTAACTCATCTCACTGATGAGAATCTCATTACAGTATTACTCTCATCGACAGTGACACTGTTTCCTTCCATTGATCTGTTATTGTAACTCATCTCACTCATGAGAATATCACTACAGTATTACTTTCATTGAGAGTTTGGCACACAAACACGTATCAACAAATCATAACCGTCACCGGCTATGGCATAGGTAATGCAATGACGGTGATTTCATCTATGCATTAAAGATATTTATACTTCAAGCGAGTGTTTGCAACAGATACCTCGGTACTCAAATGACGATGTCAGGTCCCTGATCTGAAATTTCCATTCCGTTCCAAAATTTCAGCGATGTTCATTGTACATGTGACAAAATTGAGCATGTATATACCTCACTAAGAGTGTTCAGTAGTCATACCAGTGCATATGATACACTGGTGTTACATATGTATATACCTCACTAAGAGTGTTCAGTAGTCATACCTGTGCATAGATACACTGGTGTTACATATGTATATACCTCACTAAGAGTGTTCAGTAGTCATACCAGTGCATAGATACACTGGTGTTACATATGTATATACCTCACTAAGAGTGTTCAGTAGTCATACCTGTGCATATGATACACTGGTGTTACATATGTATATACCTCACTAAGAGTGTTCAGTAGTCATACCAGTGCATAGATACACTGGTGTTACATATGTATATACCTCACTAAGAGTGTTCAGTAGTCATACCTGTGCATAGATACACTGGTGTTACATATGTATATACCTCACTAAGAGTGTTCAGTAGTCATACCAGTGCATATGATACACTGGTGTTACATATGTATATACCTCACTAAGAGTGTTCAGTAGTCATACCTGTGCATAGATACACTGGTGTTACATATGTATATACCTCACTAAGAGTGTTCAGTAGTCATACCTGTGCATATGATACACTGGTGTTACATATGTATATACCTCACTAAGAGTGTTCAGTAGTCATACCAGTGCATAGATACACTGGTGTTACATATGTATATACCTCACTAAGAGTGTTCAGTAGTCATACCTGTGCATATGATACACTGGTGTTACATATGTATATACCTCACTAAGAGTGTTCAGTAGTCATACCTGTGCATATGATACACTGGTGTTACATATGTATATACCTCACTAAGAGTGTTCAGTAGTCATACCTGTGCATAGATACACTGGTGTTACATTAACATGCAACGCAAAATGTCGGAAGATGGCTTCACAACGAACTGGTGGCCGTAGGGAAGTTTTATTTTGTGTGGTCAAGTACTTTTAATTTCAATCTGGTAACAACTTTACGATACATATTCGCGGCCTGAAAGTACTCGATGAAAATTCAGTTTTGTAAATGTTTAGAATAAAAATTCCCATTACATATCTTAACTATGCACGATCAATAAACACTTGGTTTTGCTTTCTCTGAATATGTCAGTGGCAATATACATGCTGTACATTTAAATGCTTTCTCTTTGACAGTTAAAAATGAAAACAACCCTTACCTAAAAGTCTTCTGTAAGATTTAAATGACTACACAATTAGTTTCATACCTCTAATAGGTGAAAGTGTACCTCATTGTTATTGGAATCTTTTGCAGAAAGATTATGCTGAGATGGCAAGTGGTGGCTTAATTTGTGTCAAGAACTGTCAAAAAAAAAAATTGAGCTGATCTGAAGACAGAGAAAACTCACATTCAGAGGCATGAAGTAGTGCTGTATAGTTTCTCAGTGTCTGATTGGTGGCTTTACTTCTTGGACCCCCCTTTGGAACATTATGATATTTTACATTTGTGCATAATGACAATGCAATTTTTAGTCATGGACAAGTGTGAATGGATGAACGACTGATTGTGTAATTTGAACTCCACAGATTTTTGTCAGCATCAAAA
The DNA here is from genome assembly GCA_021234535.1 of Stichopus chloronotus. Lineage (NCBI taxonomy): Eukaryota > Metazoa > Echinodermata > Holothuroidea > Aspidochirotida > Stichopodidae > Stichopus > Stichopus chloronotus. Next base: position 27,106,590 of record CM037831.1, read on the forward strand.
TGATATGTGGATGAATGCACACTTATACTCACTACTCTGTGAATTTTCTTCATGCCATCTGGACATCCAGTAACCTCTGACCTTGATGTCACTGAATATTAATGAGGAGGTTGGCACCATCACTGGCTGTCGGGACATCCCTCCATAAGTAACCATGGTGCCTCTAGGCCTGGGAATGTACCAAAATGCAGACAAGCTCATCAACAGTGGCATCACAGCTGGTGTGTCAATACTGTGCATTCTGAACTGGCAAATTAGAAAGCACTTTGAGATAAGTGCTTTGATACTGCTGGTTGGCCTCAACTATTACACAAATCTAGTCGATGGAAAAGTAGGTTTCGATTTACAGAGACATGGTGTTTCTGAACATTTCCAGTCAAGACCACATAAGCAAAGGATTCAAACTGGTGACCCACAATTTGCACTTTATGTTAACTCAGAACAAGGGGAGAGTTTCCAACGGTTGGTAACAAACATGATGGGATGTAATGATCTATAGATGAGGTTAGTTTTTTGAAAGACAAAGTGTGCTATGGTCCAAACCTGCATTCTCCACTGGAAATATTAGAGGAGCAACCCACCCCTTCCTCAATCCCTTAAAGTGAAAACTGCAGCCTCCCTGAAAATAAAACCTTCTCTAAGAAAATTCCTACCCCCCACAAAGCTGAACTTGTCCAAAGAAAAGGTTGACAAAAGGGTTACTGTAATGTCAAATAGAGCAAGAAGCTGTGTTTAAGTGGCACCATTTAGCATCTGGATTATGCTAAAGAGATTTCTAGAGGTAAGGAAGAACCCTCTGAGGTGTTCACTTCACAATCATTTACCGGTTTATGTACAGCTCCCTCCTTCCCCCCCCCCCCCCAACCTAAATGACTAAACTGGCTGACATCTGACTCAGCACTTACTGGAGTTGTTTCAGCAATGAGAAGCAACTTTTACCACCAACAGCATTTAGGGCAAGTTTAGGCTTTGGAAAATCCTGCATAAAAAAACAAAGAAAGTAAGATAAAAATATGAAAAGAAAGATGATTTAGAAATTGAGGATCAGAGAGTATGACTACTCATCAAGGGATGCTATTCCATGTTGATTGAGGATGAACACCAGCGAATTTTGCCAACTCTTTGCGATCAGTGTTCATAGGGTAACGAGACAGGAGTAAACCAACAATCCCATACAGACCCAAACCTGTTCCTGGGACCACCATTTAACATCCCTATTCGAAAGACGAGAGCCTATTTTCCTAAAGGCTGGGAGGGCTGGAGGACCTGCCAAGCTCAGCAGCCCATTAACTGTACCAGGCAACCTGAAGTAGATAATACCTGAAGCGGACAACAGGGACCCAAATTGAAATCATGAAGTAACACCCTCAGCACCACTGTAAACAGCTTCACTGAACAAGTAAATTTGAGTTCCCAGAAAATTTCTGAGTAGTTCCACCGGGGTTCGATATGGGGACCTTGTGATTGTAGGACGGACACTCTAACTACCACGGCCCTCCACCCTTTCACCCAGATGAAGTAACATATAACTGACTGAATGATAATAAACTATAAAACAATTTTATTTTCTGTTTCTGTTTGCTTCAAACTACCTTACCTGCATGATGGATTTCTCATTTTGTCGCAGCTGTGATTCTGTGACCACAATCGTGGCCCCAAGACTTGCCAGATATGAACGAAGATCTTCAATGTCTGGTCTGTGAACATTGCAGAAGCACGCAAAAAAAATGAAAGCAAAGGGCAAAAGCAACTAATCCAAACAACAGCAACAGTGGAAGCACAGAAATCTACAAATGAAGGAATACACTGACTGATGCGGACAGTGAAGGAACAAGTGAAGGAACAAGTGACAGAATGAGTCAAGGAAAGACTAGATATTGGATGGATGTAATGGATGAATATAATGGATGAACAAATGAATACACAAATGGAGGACTGACATCACAGAAGTGTGAACAATGTATGTACTGTTCATTATAAGAAGTCTGTACACATCCTTCAATTTGGTAAAATATTACATAAAACAACAATGCTCCAGGAAAAATGTGACATTTTAGACTATAAGCAGTAACTGACCAGACAGGTAAACATAGTCTAACTTAAACTTTGCCACAATTTCTGTGGCCATTTCACCAGCCATGCTAAAAAAAGAAAAAAAAAATGAGCACAAATTTTTTAGAGGAGACATTTGCCTTGGTATATAAAACTGCTACAATGCTAATAAATGCAAAATAGACTCTAGACCTTCTTCATGTGAGCTGATGATATGACTCTAACAATTCCAGACTGATTTTATGTGCTATGAATGTGCAGCTGAGAGACAACAAGTCTTGTTCCAGAATCTATTTCAGTCATGGCAATTTATTAAAGATGCACCTAACTGACAAAACTGAAAGGACAGAGGAGTGAACTGCAAGTAAAATATAAGAAGAGAACATCTGACCTGTCTCTGATTATATTAATTGTTTTCAATCCCCTCGCAGCTGCTATTTGGATGACGGCCTGTCCTGCACCACTGTTTGCTGCGTTTTGAATCACACAATCTCCTACATATGCACACAGACAAAGGATAGATCATGAATAAACATCAACTTGTTTAATTAGGCAAGGCATTGTCTCTAAACATAATTCAGGAGAAAACAATGAAGCGATGAATTATGTTTGTACTGTGGAGTGTTCTCATATCATGTACAGGATATGAAATGTCTCAGTGCCACAGAGATGTGCAAATTGCACATACGCTTCAGTGACTAACATACTCACAAAACAGAGTTCCAAAATGTCTAAACATACATTCTAAACAATTCTGTTTAATTGGATGAATGATCAAATAATTCCATCTGTCGATGAGCAAAGTGCTTGTGGCTCACCTTGTTCAAGATGTTCAAAATCATTAAGCATTCTGTAAGCTGTGCACATATTGACCCTCAGTGAGGCAGCGAAGAGGACAGGGGTGCCATCGGGAAGGCTCCTAACGTCTGAGGATTTACAGACGAGCCGTGTCCTCCAAGAACCTGTCGGTTATAGAAAATGAAACTCAACTCAAGAAAAATGAACCTTAACTTGGTGAATTACATTCAACATACATGTTAAAATAACTTTCCAGAAATGGTCTCTGAAGAGGGAATGCTTTGAAAAACTCATTCATGTCATGTGATGGAGGAGGAGGAGAGTAAAGGACCATTGAATTGATGATGCGGTTCAACTCTCCTTCCTCTTTCCATGTTTGTAGATTTGAAACAATTCAAGGAACACAGAACATTCACCAGAATGTATGTGCTCTTTTAAAACATTTTCCAAAGTAGATAATTTCCAGTCCTGCCCCTCTTCTCTGTTGAAACATTTCACATGATAATTGATACAAATAATCAAAGCAGTGATCTCAATGGAAGGTTTTATGTAGGCGGCCTGGCCCCAAACGAAATTGTCACGGCTCTGAAATAGTGATTAACACCGAACAATAACTCATCACCCTGTAAAAGCTCTGCTCAGGGAAAACAAAAGTTGAAAAAGGGACAGCCATTACCGAACAGCAAGAAATCATCCCTAAGTGGCACCAACTGTCATTATTTAGCATCTCAATCATGTAAAATTTCTAGAGGTGAGTGTTAACCCCTTCCCTTAAACTATCCTCACTGGCAATCACTTTACAATCCCATAAACACTATATACCTGACCGATTCCTTTTCTTCAAATCTGTGTGGAATACTGCATAGTGTATGTAACTGCTGTGGTGTGCATTGTGAGTTAACATGCTCCACTGTTGAGGAACACTATATGTGACTATATGTTCCTTGAACCCAACAGAAACAAGTATTGGATCTGGTATATTCAATTTCAAGTCTATTTTTGGTGTCAAAGACACTTACAAGATGAAGAGTTTTGCTTATCAGGAAATGCTTCACTCATATTTTCAGAGTATTTAGTAACACCTTTTCCGACAATGACCTCATTTGTTTGTTTAAGGGTGAACTAACTGTGAGCACAAGAACTTCCTGGTTGCAGAAAGTTTCAACACATGAAGCAACTTAAGCAGACGTGCTGTTGTGTCGACATCCCACAGGAAGGAGCTTATATTCCTCTCAATTGTTTTAGTTCTAGATCAACACATCAATAAATGAATACATGTAAGTGGGTCAGCTGTTTCAATAATTGCAGAAAGACTCTCCTTCAATCAAAACATTAGGCCCACTAGTATTGACACCATTTCCTCAACAGGCATTTTAGTGGAGGAGGTGAGACAATCCCTTTTGTTTTCAATAAATGGTTAAAACTGAATATAATTATTTTGATAAAGAAGGAAGATCACTGGTTCCCAGTCAGTGGTCCAAACTGTTGGACCACTTCACAGTTCAAAATAGTAGTTCTGTCCAGTTCTATGGAAGGCAAAAAGCCCTAAAAACTTATTTATCACCCAAAGATATAATACAACAGATGCCACTATTATTTCAGTACTGTCTTCTAGTACTCAGAATCTAGTAACTGGATCGGTACTTGTTTTAGCTTCCATCCATATTTCAGTCACAGCTGAGGTCTTCTGGGCTTGAACCTACTTCACTATCAGCTCTGTCTTGTCAACTCTTGTACTGTTTACCGTGAATGTTAATTGCCATTACAACTTAAAGAATTGATGAATTATAAGTTAGCATATCACTTGTCCTAGAATATTAAATTGTGTGCTCTCAGCACCAAGATGTGAACCATGGTACCACTTTGCATGACCTCGGGGTCAAATGGTGGGTAGACATAGATGACGCCTTGAGTTTTAGATTGTCCAGGTATGCTACAAATCACACTCCTCAGGAAATTACGGAAGGTGGTAGGCATGCTGTTTTATAAATCTGCTTCACATTTATCTGAGCTCCCATTTTAGCTACGTGTGCAAAACAATCACACTCCTCACAGTCACTTGAGGCAAGTGGTAGCGTGCGATTGCACTCGCACGCCGCAGAATTCAAGGCCTGAAAGTTGACATGCAGCTTCGTATAATTATTACAACAGCTCCATGATACAGTCAATTCTCATGGGAATCGTCTCGTTAACAAAATGTAAAATAGTCCTCAAAGCAGCCATTTTCTGTAACAACCATACACAATAACTAATATATTGAAGCAAGCTTTTGAAAATGATGTGTCACTATGTGAGTAAGAATTGGTACTGTACACTAAAACAGACCATGGCTTTCTTGGTGTTTAATAGACATACCAGATATAAAAAAAGTTAATGCTTTCCTGATCAGGGCAGTATCAAAAGTTCCACTTGTGCCTCAAACTTGTTTTTTGCCAGAAAAGTCACAAACAATTTTTGTTTGGATAGGACTGGAACTTGGGAAGTAGGGGCTAGTTGTTTTGAATAGAAATTAAAATTGTGTTACATGATTTTTGAATTCATCTTCAGCACTTAAATCAGGTGACAGGTTACCAGCAGAAAAGGTATGTCCAAATTAAGAATACTAAACTTTGACCTTGTTCAATAATTCAGAAGTGTTTATAGAAGTTTGACAGAACCTATCATATTAGGTTTTGTTTCAAATTAACCACATTTGTAGTCAAAGTTACTTAATACTAAAACCAATGACACAGTTTGTAGAAATGTTTTGTTCACATAAGGGTAAACATTTCAATTATCTAACTTCACAAAAAAATTGAAGCAAAATAAAAAGCTGAAATACCATGGTCTTCTCGAAATGCAAACTCTTATCACGACAATGCATTGAATGTACAAAATTGATGCATTAATCTCCAGAATTTTCAAATCCAACATGAAATTTTTTTCTTTTACAGCACTAGTTAATGACTACATTATTCATGGTTTAATACTGATGTTTACCCTAATGGGCCATTTCACAGAAATTGGCTGACACGCGATGCTCAGGAATTGCTCTGTCGAGGAGACGATTCTACGTTATCTTTAATTTACATGACTGAGATCATGAGAGCCAGGACATACATCATATTGATATATGTATGTAGTATCATGATGGTGTGGATTGTGATTGGAATAAAAACATTCTAGAATCGGTGCACGAAAAGAGACTTCTGGCAAAAAATTCAATTCAGATGATGGAAGAAAACTAAAGTCAGTAGTGATTAATTACAGTGATAATACAAAAAATCAACCTAAAACTGAGTCTTATCAATAAAAGACAGTACAATCTACCGGACAGGCGAATCAAATTTAGCAACAAGTAACATATCTGGCTATCTGTGTAAAATTCCACACCGTGTGAAGAAACCTGCCAAGGAAAACATAGTGCAGTATTTATGTACACATTCTGTTGCTGTTCACTTATGTAAGGGAAAAGTAAATATATTATAATGGAAAAGTAAATATATGATGAAATTCTGAGAATTCACAAAACAAACTTCTAATTAACAATAACACAATGACTTAATGACATCATCATAAATTTTGAAATTATTAACAGCTAAATATTTACACAGATTTAATGAGGAATGTCTCAGTATCGAGAAGGAAATTTTTTTTTTCAGACAATTTGTTCTATTTGTTATAATTTCTATCAAATGACCACTGAGGCCTACAGCAATCCTTCACTGGTGAAGGCTCACCGAGAGTTGCTGTATTGGATATAACTTTATCGCCAGGTTTGACATTGGTGACCGAACAGCCAACAGTTTGGACTTCTCCAACTCCTTCGAACCCTCCAACAGCAGGTAGTTTGGGCTTAATTGGGTATTGACCTTGGAGAAATAAAAATATAAATGTAAGTCTTAGATACATATTTTTACATGGTTTGTTACCCCTGAATGTGATAAATGCAAACTCCAAGATAGGGTGGTATGTATTTATTCTGTGAATTACCTGGCAGCTCAAGGTATTGGTAAACAGTTAAAACATGAGGATTTTTGTCCTTGCTTTACTGTAAACCCTTGAGCTGCAACTCCAAGGAATGATGTAAATTTCAAAATTCTTAGTTTCCAGAAACTGACCTCATGGTCTGTGCAATGTAGTTAATCTGCATTTTTCAAGTCATTCACACGTGCATGAAACTCTCATTTTTCGATTGGGTTTTAAAAGTGTAAATTTATGTATGCATAACATTAAGTAAAAAAATATGCAACTTGTTCAGATAGGAGTTGTTCTAAAAGCAGGATGTGCTGTTATTTCAGCATTTTCAAAATTTCAGCGAGTGACAGGCTATACTTCCTACAGAGGTATTAAGGCTAAAAACTGCCACATCATGGTCTTTTTGTCCATATATAACTTAATTTGCACATGGAAATGTGTTTGCATCAGCGTTTCTTTGTGGTAGTATTCACAAGGAAGGGCCGTACATTTACCACAGGGTCCACTTTCTCTAATGTATTATCACCAGGGTTGTCACCAGATCATTTTGAGAGCCAGGTAATTTGTGATCGCCGTCCTGGGGGAGGGGTCTAAGGGGACATCCCCTTTGAAAAACTTTTGCGGGTTGGAGAGTGCTTTGATGTAAAATGGTGCACTCTAGATTATAAATTATAAATTCAGTACTTTGGTTTCGACCAGTGTGGAAATGTTTAAGCTTACTTTGCCGTTTTGTGGTAAAAAAAGGATAATCACTTAGAATTCTAAAGAAATCTAACAATTTTATTCAGTTAAAGTATGAAATTTGTGCCGGGCGGTGATGATGAAATTGACGGCGAGTGCCGGGCGGAGATTTTGAGAGCTGGGTTGCACCGCCTGGCACCGCCCTGTGGGGTGACAACCCTGATTATCACCCTAATTAAAATGTCTCCTGAAAGAAACATGTTTTTAACATGCTACTTTCAGACTGGTATCAAAATGGAAGAGAACATCATTAATGAAGAAAGAAATGCAATAGAGCTTAATTGTGTTTGCTTCAAACCATACATCCTGCTCTGTACAATGGTAGCAATATCTTAAGTGCTAAGTTCTCAGTTTTGTATCTACAGGCCCACGAAAGATTGAAATCTATAAATTAGGCAACTTTTTCCTCACAATCTTGACTGCCTTAAAGAAACAATATCTTAAGAGATGTGTCCTTAATATTTTAAGGTCAATGTTCAATAAGCCTAGTCTAAACATTTCAGAGAAGTCACAATTCAGGGTTAAATAAGCACTTCCATTTAAAAAATCAACAAAGACGTGCAGTGATTTGCCAGTGCCACAGGACATTCTGCATCCTTGAGACAAAGTCTGGAAATCTTCTTTTGCCAGAGTCAAGAAAGGGGGTGGAGGGATGAGGGGTGTGTGGAGTTGATGCAGTAGTCTGTGGCAGGGTAACCCCTTATCGACAAAATACTTTAATTACACTGATGAACATCAATAACAACTTTACCGGGTAAACAAAAACAATTTAAGGCAAGGCATTTCTAAAATTAGGAATATGGGCTCCCTCTTCTTCAAGTTAAATGACAAAGTCATCGCCATGATTACCCTCATTTTTTTTTTCATAATTGAAACACAGGATTGTAGTTAGAAGACCTGACATGTCAGAATATTATTATATGCAAAGATTAAGAGTAGAAACTACACAGGATGAAAGGAGTTTTTACAAAAACTTTTCATGTTTGACTGGAAAACAATTAAACTGAAAATTCTAGTCAAGTGTGTGTCCCATTCCTCTTTTAATAATGTCTAGAGTTGATGAGGGATTACTTTGGTTTAATATTTCAGCTTCTTTTCCAGATCTCTGCAAGATTCTTAAGTTCTGAACTTCTGAACAACAGTGGAAGACCAAAAAAGAATGTTACACCTACCCTCTTCTAATGAGCAACGATTTATCAATATAGGGAGATACAAGACATATATTTGAGTGTATATTTATACCTTGAATTGTGTTAATATCAGCAGGGTTGATTGGAGCTGCTGTCATCTGAATCTCGACTTCATCATCAGCTACATCCGCGAGAGGTTTCTCCTCAAGTCTGTAAAAGGAAAATAAAACAGGAAATATGAACAACCGATGTACATTGCAATGAGTGGCGAAAAAAAGAAACAACAGATTTCAATGACCTGTAAACTAAACTGAAAAGATGATGATAATAACAATGATAATGATGATTGTAATCCAAATTAACTGCCTCAGGGTCAGGTTGTCTCGAGTACATCAGCTCTCGTACCGCTACTCTAGATGAATCCGTAGGTTTATGACATCGCTCCTTGGCAGAGGAGGGATGCAACGCAGATGTACCTTTCATCTCCGTGGGACCAACATTCAGGACAGATATAATTGTTTTTTTTTCTCAGCTTTTTATTTTTTCTGTCTCACATCTCAACACCTTTTCCTCTTTCTATCCCTTTCAGGCTTTCCATACCATTCATTAATTAATTCTTCCTTTGTATTATTTCTCCAGCTTTCAGTATTTCTTTCTCTGTTTCTCCATTTTCAGATCTCCTTTCATCTCTCCACACGTCACACACTTATCACTCTATGAGTTGGTGCAGTACCCAGTGCCCCATGGTGTTAAGGCACATCTCAACTCTGTATTAAACACATTGCAGTCATTGCAGGCTATGGGGATCTAACCCTACAATTCAGCAGACATCTTAAGAAAGTGATGCCGGGCTTGTGCAGCACTACTGTATCTTAATTTAATAATCTTAGTATCACACCAAGAATGATATTAAAACAAAGCATCATAAAGTCAAAAGAGGCAGCATTCTTTTGGCTACGAAACATGCTTTGATCAAGAAGTGTTACTGGTGCGGTGAAATACTGTCTGTAGAACCAGCACAAATGAGGGTTATAAGCCACGCCATGCTAACTCTCCAGCATTTTGGTGGTGTATTTACAAATTTCTCTCCCCACATAGAGTGACTGAAGGATGCATCAGAGCACGTATTCCATCTTGTATGAATACAGTATTTCTAAATTACCTAATACACAAAAGTGCAGTACCTAGTTAGGATGACCTACTGTACCTTCTGTGAGAGGGGAAATCTTAAGTGATGCCAACTAAAAATTGCAGTTTTAGCATGCCTGGTTTTGATCAAATATTCTCATACTGGTAACATGACACAATGTGGATCTGCTCATACAAGCCAGACACTGCACATATTAAACCTAGAGTCTGCAGTTTGTTCATGTTGCAGGGTAACTTTGAAAGAAAATTTAAAGGTTGTGTGACATGCTTCTAGAAAAGAGCACCTTTCATTCAAAAGTTGCAAAGAAAAACCCAGAGCGAAAATCTGTTGGAATTTTGTTTATGTCTTTTACCGTTTTTGAGATATGACTATTAAAAGTTTGAGAAAAATGCAAAAGGGATGACGTGGAGGGTTGCACAGTGACAGTATTTCTCTGGTTTTAGCCTACATATTTTCCCTCTTTATTACGTAATTTTTGAGTTTCACATTGGTAAGTGATATCAATATTTTTGAAGTAGAAAATATATGCTTCCAAAATAAAACCCTCCAGGCATATAAAATTCATAAATGCCCTTGCAATAAAGGTGACATAAACAAAGGATTAACATAAGGAGTTCATCTCTTGACGTCACAAATTTGCAAACTTAGCCAATGCTTATTCCTGATACAGCTGGGAGACACTAATTTTCCTGCAAATTTATCAATCTTTGACAGATTTTGATGGAATTGTGGCTATTTTTAACATTTTCAATTTTAAATGAACCTAATACTCCAAAATGTCATTATCATGTCAGACAACCTTTAAAATAATTCAATTTGTTTTACAGTGTCTTGCCATAAGTAATCTTGCCTTTTAGCAGCATGCTACAAAATCACCAAATTGATATGCATTACATTTTAAGAAATGTAAAAAAAAAATTTTTTTTTTTATGAAGTAGTTGGGAATGGATGGTAGGGAGCTATGTAATTGAAGGTAGTCATGTTTGTCTTTTATTTTCAGTACTGTGTTGTAAGAATAGTAATACTGGATAAAGGATAACGTAGGCGCCGCTAGTGCCACAGTACGTAAGTGAACCATTATGCAGCTCATACGTCATAGCATTTTCTATATGGGCAGACGCAAGAATTTCCGGTGGGACACAAACTGCGTCCCTGAGACACAAGTTTTCAAATCAAACATTGTTTATACCATAACATTCATTTCATTGGATCAAAATGGAAGAAAATAAAAACCATCTCATACTGTACCATCAATATCATGAATTGCTAGGATCACATGCTACATATCACCTGGTAAAAAAGTACATAAGTACTTGATATCTGGAATTAGGAATGTTCCAAGGCAACTTACAGGGACTGGGAAGGGTCACTTCTGGGTTACTGAGGAGTATAGTTTGTCAAGTATGCTAACTTGGCATCTCTGAGAATACTGGGATGGAAATAACTGAATTCTCAGAAAATATATCTGGGTTACATTTAGTGGGCTACCTCTTAACTACCACTGTTAATCTATGTTTCTACTATTAACTGTACTATGCTGAACAACAGGTGTTCGCATGCACCATTCCTAACGCTCAGCATGTCACAGTCTATTTTACAGACACACACCCACGTTCATCGCAAACATGTGCCTTCTTTTTTCACATGTCACTCTCCGATCTTCCGAAGAAACATCGCATTTTCATTGACAGATGTGACCCTTTTGACATGAAAGCCAATGCTGTCTATTCATTTGAAGATTCTTATGATAAGAATCAAACCAATATCGGTAAAACTACAAGACACTTGACTACCAGAGTTCGGGAACACCTCTCAAATAGATCTGCATTTAGGGTCAAGAATTGTCCCTAAAAACATTGTAGTCTCATGCCTCTCGGGGCCTTCATGTCAACCTCAAAAGTATAAAACTAAAGGTTATGTCCATCACGTAGCCTATACCAGTAAAATAGCAGTGCATTATTGCAACTCAATTCTCTGTAAATACTATATGTAAGACCTTTGCTTCTTCTGCCAATTGATGTCAAAGGTTATGCATTACAGTCACACAGACTCACCGAATAAGTAGTGCGGGAACAGCTGAGGGTCTGTTTTTTTACTTTAATACATTCAAATATGAAAACACATACTACTGCAGTTGTGGTTCCCACGAATACAATGATTATCATCTCCACCAATTACAAGAACACAGAATATACGGCGACAGCAAGAGGTTCATAAAATAAAGCCAGTTAGTCTACAACTGTGTCAACACTGCCACTGTACGTGCTGAGCTCTCCAGCCCTCCTTGAAAAGTGGGCTCCTATACACCTCAGACCTAACCGTGACCCTTATGCCAGAACAGAAACCCGTCACTGACCTCTGACATGAACCACACCATTGACCTACATAACATGCATGATAACACTGTACTGATACCAACTCTGTTGCCAACATATACCTGAAGAATTACTACAAGAGTAATTATTCATACCCCTTAAAGGGCGCTAACCATACCATAACATTATTTCAAATATACAAAATTTCAAGATAATCACCTATCAAACAACAATAGGAACCACAAACACTACATAAACAGAGCACAAGGAAAATAAATGTAATAAATAAACTTATTACCTTACCAAATCAACGAAATGCGTTGAAGGTCATGACCATTATGTAATACACAAAATTAGATTCATTATTTTTCCAAAATTCAAATTAACAATAGGCCTCCTAAAAATCTTGGAGCCTACTTTAACTTCCACTTGATGTGCGAGACCATCCTTACCTGGATGGGTCGCCATGACCCTTGTCAAGGGCCACTTACGACGAGGCAAATTTTCATCGACCACCAGCGCTATCTCTCCAGTTTCTAAATTTTGCTGGGGTTGAGTCCACTGTTGCTTCAATTGCAAAGTGGTAAATACCCCATGCAGTCATCTTCGCAGAAATTGATCTGCCGAGTACTGCTCTCGACACTACCTTCTTCAACCATACCCATCTATACGTTCAAATATTCCAGGGGGCACACTCTAATTGGGATGCAACAACAACAAATGATTTGGCATCAGTGGTTCCTCATTAGTAGGATCTGCACCAAGTCTACTCAAGGGCCCAGCATTCACAATGCATCTAACCTCTGCCGTAAGAGTTAACAACACTTCATCTGTAACAACCTGATCAGACAGTAATGCAGTGAAAATTCTAAGTGTTGACCTCACCATTCTTTCCCACATGCCACCCATGTGGCTTGGGGCTTGTGGGTTGAAATACCACTTCAAAATTTAAATCAAAGAAGCTCTCTACATAAAGAAATTCAAACCTACTTTGAATGTCCTGCTATATCATGATGGATCATCTTTCTTACTTAATGTGCATTGATGTATTCTGATATATTTGTATAGTGTTATTGCTAACTTCTCAGACTTTCGCTGTTTTACATTATACTTCACCACCTGATGCGAAAGATGTGAATCTTCAAAAACGTTAGTGTATTGAACATGCATTTCAAGAACCTTTTCGCTATAATTTGCTTTTTTATAAGGTTCTACGAGAGTAAAACTCTCCTGAAATTTAAGTGGTGTAGGTGCCTACAAACATTTAAAATGTAAAGCTTCTAGGCAGTAAAACGACCTGTGAGTAGTACAGTAGAGCTTTCGTATCACTAGACATTTATACCCACGAAAAATGGGTGGAACTGCAGTTTTTGTCATACTCATTTTTTTGTTGTTCTATGCAAATTGCCAAATGATACTTATTGGTAATCTGTACACACACAAAGAATTGCTAATAGCGAATTTTAAAAATGCCTACATCTGGGGCAGGATTCTCATGATTTAATGAAAATGAGGGTATGAATTGACAAAACCAACACTGATGCCGCTGTGTTGGCTGGTGCTGCAAAAACAACAAACTAAGAAATCTTTTGACTTATATCGCAGAGACCTTGCAATCTGTGCCAGAAGCAAAATCAAATGTGAATGATACAGGAAGTCAGACAAAAGGCTGAAGACTTTATACAACATGATTAACTCTTTACTTCAGTGCCTTTATATCCATTTCCGCTAGCCTAAACGAAATCACCATTCAGACTCATGTCCTTGTTCAGGAAAGAAAAAAAGAGCTCCCACCCATCTATAGCAACATGAGGCAGGTTCCCAGAATTGCCTACTTCCAATGTAAGTAATAGAAGCAGGCCTAAACATAGCTCTGCAGATTCTTGCACTATTGTTGGCTCCATACACCAATAAAAAAAATTCAAAATTCACTAAAACATGCGGTATCCATAATCCATGTTGATTTCAAAGTTTAATTAATTCCATTAAATTTTCAGATTACAAGGCATGTGTACTGCAGTATCGATTTGATAAGATGCATCACTACACAAACAGCAGCTACAGTACTTGACAGTCTGCCGCGACCTTCCCGTTTCACGAACAGCTCATAACAGCTGTTCACTTCCATATTGTTAAAACATTGTTAATAATCCAATCGCCTTCACTGTTTCAAAATTATTTTTATAATTTGTTTGAGCATTGTTAGCAAACAAGTTACCTCACTGAGACAGGGGTAAATACTCTTTCTCCTTTTTTTTATTCAATGTAGAAAACCCCAACTCTCTAGTACGTGTAGACCCTAAATAAAAAAAAAACTAAATCAGCATGTTTATCGATCCGTAGATTCACTGATTCTTTTGTTACGCACAATAAACACATTACTGGAATTGTCAACCTGTACACTACTGTTATTCACACTTGGCTTTCATTAGCACTCGTAAACATTTGCAAAGCTGTACGTACATGCCACACAATAATTCACCACTGCAATGTTATCAAGTGTTCAGTTCTATGCAGCTCTAGTGATTTAACCTCCAGTGTGATTGCGGTTCCTCTAACTGCAACTCTGTACTGCCGCTAAGTCAAACGGCTGAAAATTCTACACAGTGATGAAGTATATACAGTATGTGTTTGTATGATCCCATGGGCATATGAGAGGCAATCGAACTCGGCACAAAGAAACCATTGATCGACTCAAAGTTGTGATCAACTCAAGGTACACCTACTATATCAATAAGTGTAAAGGAGTATAAACAAACAAAAGGAGCTTACACTTGAGCTGTACGTACTAGATAGTACAACACCAAGCTTCGCACATTGCCAAAATTCATGCAACCCCTAAAAAATAAGCTCTAAAATTCAATGACTTAAGTAGCTGGACAAATTTGGACTACAAGGCCTTGAAATGACTGAATGAGACACTGTTTATTTAATGGCCCTTGCCAGGTTAGTCAACTTACAGTATTGCACATGCATAGGTGAAGTAGGCTAGGCCTAGAACATCCTATCCGCAGTTTCCGCCAAATGTTACAAATTTTCAAATCATGATTTTGATTCTTAAAATTGCTAGCTTGTTCACAGGTTTGTGCTATAGGTTTAGGCATGGATTTGTTTAAAAGGATACTCTTCATGTAATGATTGCCATGCTAACGTTAGTAAGGTGCGCGAAGTTTGGCAGGTTAGCATCGAATCGTTAACTCCAGTAAATGTTGGTTAAAATAACAGATTTCGAGGTACAATCAACAGCATATTGGATCAAATTACTAGTAAAATTGAATTTTAGACTTTCGAAAACAAGAAATATGAACATGATTTGTAGGGATTTTGGATGTACAACAGCTAGAAATTCCAAGGTTTTTACGTTAGATGCGCGAAGTTCTATACATCCAAGCTAGTACACGTATTAGAATTACGATGGAGGGTATTTTTCGTGCAGGTAGGCTACTTAGGTTTAATGCTGTACGTGCCTTCTTAACGAAAATAGGGGATGCACTATACTCCTCATTGCACTTTAACTAGTTGGAGATTTGTCTCATTTCTTACTTAACAACTGATTTAGGATCACCATAGCTATCGTAGACGAGAGCATGTGAAACAGAAGACACAGTTCGTTTACGGATAGTGCGTTCGAAAGTTCTGAACTGCCGTATTGTGTGTAGTTTTCGAAGTAAACAAACCGTCTTCATGGTAGTCGCCATTTTGAAACTTTCTAGTCTTCTTTCACATAGTTTTCAAGTTATAAAATACATAATCATAGGAATACAAATTTAAGAGTCCATAACTTAAATGATGTTCTAAATTATAAATTAAAATTATCAATTGCTTACTAATGTATTCTATGATTTCAAGAAAAAAATTAACTTAACCCTAATCAATACAAAGATTGACTGTTTAAAGGTTAGTAAGTTCGCGGGAGTATTTAATGCAGATGGCGCGAGTGCACAGATGTCCAACGTAACTGACTTACTGTATAGTCTTCTTGTTGTTTGTAATACTGCAGTTGTCGGCTAGTCTTGTCAATGTTATTAACCTAGCTTTTCGCCGAAGTCGTAACATTAGGCCGGGTAACTTACCTTGTATAGTAAAAGTCAGGCATAAATTGCATCGCTCCACGCCCCAAATTCATCTTCTTGTTTCATACTTACAGAACTACCATCCCTAGTTTAAACTGAGTGTATCATTTTAAAAGAATAAGTTTGCAGTTATCTGACGTTTGCGATGGAATTCGGCACAGCAAAGAAAGACAGACAGCAGCAAGGAAATAGAAATGTAGGGAAGAGGAACCGACAGCAGAGGTTGAGAAATGACATGAGAAACTCAGAATACAGTCATAGGCTGCAGTTTTACAACATTCCACCAACTCAGAATATTTCTCTGAGTGAATTTGAAGAGATGGCCATAACTCGACTGAAAGGTCAGATAATTGTACAGCTACCGTAATATAACTAGTAATAAGGGTAGGTCTTACGTAGGTCTAACGTTAATTTCTTAGTCTTACTGTGGCCTGTAGGCCTCATTGTTATATCACTAGGGCCACCCTAGCGCCTAGACTAAGCCATTAAGTTGGGCCTAACTTACTACTTAGCCTAAACTTACATTAGTGAGGCCTACCGTTAGACTTCTTCAGGTTCCACTATTACTTAGCCTACTCCGGACTAACTGAGAGCACAAAGTTGAATAAACGTAGCTGCTAAGGCCTAACGTTAGGCCTTATAAAACTTAACCTACAGCTCAGATCCATTAAGTTGCCATACACTTAAAGGCCTGGTGACATATACACTGCACTATTTTTCAATATGTTTGGGAGGCACATAAGATAGCAAGCACTAACTCACACAGCTGGCTGATTCAGGCCTTGAGTTTTAGATTTTCCAGCCTGTGCTACAAATCACACTTCTTAGAAAATTAAGGAGTGGGGTAGGTGTGCTGTTTTGTTAAACTTCAATAGTTCTATATGACATTCCATTCTTCATCTAGGTGTGCAAAAAATCACTCTCCTCATTATGATTTAAGGTGAGTGATGGCGTGCGATCGCACTCTCACGCCTCAAAAATTCAAGGCCTGCTGATTGGCAAATAAATTATGCACGTGCTACATTGACTGCTAAAGTGCTATATGCCTAGGGCATTTAAGCCTAATAGCATAATGCAATTTTTCGGTGACTGTCCATTGCCATCAGGGTCCCACAACAAAGTTCCTGCACTTCAACAATTGACCCGAATACAAACCATAGACCCTTGCAAAAAAAGACAGTTCTATGATGCATGATGCAAACTCATCCCGTTGCAATGTGATGTAGGTGACTAGGTCACTGTACATGCTCAGTGGTGCTTGTTCATAGCAATTACACAGAGTAGGTATTCTTATTGGTATTCACTTATCTTTAGCACAACATGCGATTATTCGTTTTAGTTTTTGCCCTTCTACTTAACTGTTAAACTTGCCAACAATGTGCCTAACAGTTGGTTATGCGAGATTGCTGAGGACCGTAAGGGACTGCAAAATGACTGCTGGAGACAATTGACCTAAATTGACCTATTGTATATAAACTAAGTTATGAAGGTATCAATCATTGCTAGGGTGAGAGACCTGGTTACAAGGCAAGTGTCAGAAACACATTACAAACATACACACCTAATTGCCTGTGGGATTTCATAAATACCTGTACCTACTGTTTTCAGCTTGGTAGGAATAAAAAAAATATAATCTGCTTTGGAAAAATTAAACTAACAAAGATCTCAGGCTGCCCGAGATTTTCAGCTGCTGCTGGTTGACACCGGGGGTCATTTTACAGTCTCTGTTGATCATCAGTAGGACCTGTACCAATTTAAAAGAATAGTGTTACTAATGTTTGATATGCTGAAGAGGGACATATTGAAAGCATCCTGGTGAAATTTTCACACATTTTCTACAAAAAGTGAACTTTTAAAGTTTATCACCAATTTTATGACACTAAACTCTGAAGTACAGATACTGTAAGTACTGTACATCCTGAGCAATGGAATTCTGAAAACTTTTATGCCTTAAAGGCAAGATAGCATCCCTAATCAATTCAAGGTCAAAGTAGTAGGATGAAAAATAAAGACAAAAATAAAACACTAGCCATCAATGTGAATCCATGGCATCACAACTGCTTGCTTCAAGTTCACTTTGTGTAGAAAATGTGTCAACTTCAATTGCTAATATCTTGAGAACTGAACATGGGGAATGAATGTGAGTTTTGTTTTTTAGCCCTGGTTGGCTCTGTGAAATTCCAGATTGAAATATTTGCATGTTTAATGGGTGAAAATCATTTTCATAGAAATAAGAACAAAGACTAGCTATCCATTAATTTAGAACAATTATGATCATCAGCTGCAACTGCATCACTATCCACACTCTCTTGAACTACCCAAAAAATATCCACTCGTGCGGTTTGCAAACATTCCAATCTGATCAATATCAAGCATTTTCTTAAACTAATAAAAAGGCACATATGTTTGCTTAACTTTACCACCACATGCTAGGAACATTAGCAGACTACTAAAGAAAATCCGCATGCAGAATAGTGACTGTGCAGTCCCCAAGCCATCGTCGTCAGTACAACATTGTTGGCCGAAGGCCATTTTGTCCCAAGTAAGGTTAAGTGGGTCAGTGAGCATTATGGTAAAAAGAAATTTACCTTTTTTCCAACCTTTGTCAAAGACTGGCTTGAATTCATTCAGAGATGATGCATTGACAGCATGTGCATTCCCTGTAAATGTTGTGCACCCAACAAGAACTTTGATTTGCACGTGTAAAGTAGGTCGTATTACGTAGCTTACACTGTCCTTAGGATGATCACTAACTTAAATTACTAACGGTCACAGTATACAGTCTAGGCTAGGTTAACGTTGGACTCAGGCCTAGCCATGTACGTACGTGTCTGCAGTGCCTACAGTGCGTACAAACTATTCTTTAATTCCAGCGCTCGCGGATATACCACGGGTGACGGTTCGCGGTGTGAGTGTACTATATAATGTTATTTAATATTGTACGACATATATATATATGTGGCCTGAGTCCGACGTTAACCTAGCCTAGACTGTATACTGTGACCGTTAGTAATTTAAGTTAGTGATCATCCTAAGGACAGTGTAAGCTACGTAATACGACCTACTTTACACACGCACCTGTAACAACCAAGCAATTAAGGTCTAGTCCATGAATGATTTTGAAATTCAATTATTACCACTTGATTTGTAATGTGTGGTTCAAACAGTGATCTATTTTATTCCCCATGATTCATGTGATTGTGACCTCATTTCTACAAACATGGAAAATATGTCTGGAAGAACTCAAGACTTTGACTAATTCAGTGGTCAGCAATATACTTGCAAGCATTGCTATTTGCACCATGTAAGATTTACGGAGACAGTTCTATGGCGGGGGGGGGGGGTAAATTTGGCAAGTCCCCAAAGGTAGTTGAATATCACATTTATATTTTGGGAGAGTAAGCATTTGAAACACAAGATCTCAAAGAATGTCTGGATGCCTTTAAGCGAGGCTGGAGAAGTGCCATTTCCTGCATTCTGTGAGACTTTGAAGGCAAAAAATTGCTTGGTAAGATATGCACCGACTGATCTTGGGTCTCTTGTTATATGGTAAAACCTGAATAAGCCCCGACCAAAAAAAAATACCCCCAAAAATACCCCCCTAAAAAAATACCCCTAGAAGCATGCCTGAGCATATGTGTCATGTTCCTCAACTCGTTTGCATTATGTTGAAGGGCATTAAAATAATACATTATATTTTGGCCTACATTACAGATGTCTCTTCTGTTGTGAGAATTATGTTGCAGAAAGAATAAAACTCATGTGAACTCACACAATTGTTGTTGTTTATCATTCACTGCTTTGAGGTCCACCAGAGCTGCTGAACTGTACATGTCATATGACCCTCTTATTAAGGATTGTTGTTTTTTCCTTTCAGTCTCTGTTCTTCCAGCTGTCATTCAAAATTCATATACCACTCAAATAATAGTTGTGCTGAGTACTAGAGTGTAATACTATCAATGATGTTGTATGTTAATGTTAGTGCTGTATGTTGTCCAACTTGTGAGTTGAGGTCTAAACATACAAAATATCATAGAATAAATCCTGAATTATGGACCTATATTTATTACGTTTTGTTGTTTCGTAATTTCTTCATCAGTTCTGAAACAAGTTGAAAATATTGGTATCAAATTTGTGAAAGGAAGAGAGGATTACAGGAATGTGATGGCAAAGGAGTTGCGGAAACTGATGCCGATAGCAGTACCAAAGGTAAGAGTTAGCAGATTCCTCTCCTGTACTGTCGTGAGCTAAACTTATTTAGTAGCACAAGTTTTACGGAACTTTATGTAATCCTGTTTAGCCTTCATGAAAGTATGTCACACAATTAAAGCATCTGTATGGTTAGTACAGTAAATCTGTTTTGGGAAATCTTGAACTATGCTGAATGTTTTCCTGAATTTTCTTTACCATTTGGCTCAAGCAGTTGACATTAAACAATTATTACAGAATGTTGCAGCACCCAAAATTTGATTGTACTGTACTCAAAACTGACAATTATTTAAATTATTATTTATGTTGCCAAATTTAATTTTTTCAGAACTTTGCGGTTCCATGAATGCATACTTGAAGTTGTACTTGCAATATTTTTTTTATCTCTCATTCAAATATTCCAGTTTCAATGTGTCTTAAGTTTCAACTGTTTTGATTGTGCGAATGACAGCCTTATGCAGAATCTGGTGTAGTCGTCCCATACTGTAGCAACAGTAGATGTCATAGACTGCTAGTAAACTTTTTCACTGACAATTTAATTTTCTTGAAGTTTCAAATTGCTTTTAACCTTTGCAATACCCAACATCATTAATGTCCTAAATCCATTTTATGTTTCAGAGTAACAAAGAAGAGGACGAAGAGTATGAGGACAGGAGACGAGACCACATTTCTCATTTCATTTTGCGGTTAGCTTACTGTCGATCGTAAGTGCAGACTGTCATCACTGATAGCTTTGAGATAATCTTCAGCACACTTCTGATTTGTTTATAGCTATTGAAGATTGTTTCATACAAAAGAGCCCACTTCATAGCATTTTAAGAGACTTGTGAATGTCGTCATATTTATATTCAGCATGTTTAATTTAGAGCTCTTTAAGTTGAAGATCTAGGTGTTTAATTTGTTTAATTCTTCCAGCTGCCAAAATAATCTTCAGTGACTATGAAGGAACCATTGCTTCTCAAGTGTCACAGCTCTGTTAAATGTCCTTCAGCATTTGACGCAAGGAATCTTTACAATGTTATTGTTTATTATTTGAACCAGTCTGCTCCATGTTATCCACATCTACGTTCTAGCTAGAATATTCTAATGGCAGCTGAAATACTTTATCATCCTACTCAGAACACCATCTGGTGGTGGGTGATTGAAGGTAGGTTGCCCTATCCCCCCACCCTCCGCCAAATTATTTTGTGCAGATAGGATGTGCTGATGCTTTCTTGTTCACTGTCTCTGCAGTTTTGCAACATTACATGTCATTATGTTAGTTCTTCTCCCTTTGTTTCTCCAGTGAAGACTTGCGTCGTTGGTTTATCGCTCAAGAAGTAGACCTGTTCCGATATCGCTTCCTTCAAGAGAGCAAAGAAAGTGTCACACAGTTTCTCATGAGCAATAACCTTCATTACACACCGGTGAGTTGAATGAATAGAGAAGTTCCATTCATTACACGTTAATTAGGTCAATTAATACAGAGGCTCAAGAAACAAACCTTCTTTGAACTACTCTAATCTACCATGGTTTCCTTGTCAAGATCATGGCCCTGTTCTTGTGTGAATGTCTCTCCCTTACCTTTGATATCATTAAAGAGCACTAATGTATCCTGGTACCTGATATAGGTCTGTCTAGTCAGGTATTCAGGTCTAAAATGCCCATTTTGTGTAAAAACTGTTTGCTGTGTTCATGCTGACCGGTGTAAACCGTGTGTACAGTGGGTCATGTGCAGGACATGTCATGTGCTGACCATGTGAAAGGAGATATGAAGTTTTTTATTTTGCCATGTATCTAACTTCATACTCATTGTCTTCAAAACTTTTTTACTTATATCAAAACTATTTTCTCCACTCATTAGATTTCCAAACTATGTTGTACACACTCTTTATCATGATTTACTCTTGTTATGAAGATGTTTTGCCATTTGTACCGTCAGATGTAATTTGGACATTATTGGCAGGCCAGTTGTCTATAATCTGTTTGCATATTTTAGATTGTATATCCAAGGTTTCATGTGAATTGTTAGCTGTTTTGCTTACTTTGCCCTCACAGATATCAAAGGAAAAACAGATGGAATTAACAGAGAAGCTTGTTAAGGCTAGCTTCTCTTTGAATCCTGCAACTATAGAACATGTGGACTTCTACAAGGTGAGAGCCAACTTATGCATGCAGTTATGTGCTATATTATTTAATTAACAACTAACTGCAGCCTGTTTTTGGAACAATAAGGGCACACAGTCACTCGGATAGCAGGATTTAGTGTATGTGTTCAATTTGTGCTACAGATATTTCACAAACCAAGATTTAAGGGGATACATTCCAACTAATACTAACAATGCCTGATAACCTAAAACACTGATAAGGATGAAAGAAATGTTTACATTCATTACGTACCAAGAGGCGCATCCCTTGGCAGTGTTGCAAATGTACCAATAATGCCAAACTTTTGTTTGGAGAAAATAAACTGAAACAGAAAAGGTGTATCCAGAGTAGAATAAGCAATATGCAACAGGGATAAGAACACAGAATAGTGAAAAATTCCAAACATAAACAATTTGATGTGCAACAGAAGAAATGTTCAAGACCCAGTTTAAAGTTAAGTGATCACGCCTGATACATCTCATAGTGGAGCAATTTTCAGGAGACGACTTAGCAAAGCTGGCCATAATCAAAGCAAAGAGAATGTAATTGAGATATAAGATGTAGGTCAGTGACCTCCTAGGGCACAACAAAAGAGACCTATTGAGAGTAACAAGAAAGATACATTTATGACAGAAATCAATCAGAACTAAATGTTGGAGAAAGTAACAAAGACATAACGTGATAGAATTGGTCAGGATCCCACTCTAAGAAAAAGGGCAGATCATATTAAAGATCGACAGGGACATAACACACAAGGAAAAGAATAAACGAGGTGAACATCACAATTTGCCAACCATGAAAGCCAAGTTGCCAATCAATTCTGTGTAAGCTTCGCAGTAGTTGCAAACTAATATATCCTCTGGTCTTCATTAGGAAAGTATGTAAACAGGAGAAGAGGTCAGAGTTCAAGCTGTTTCACGGAGTGTACTCTGCATATCTTTGTTATAGAGGTTTGGCATTGATTTCGTAGCAGGTACATTCTGGGGATCATTCACAGGTACTTTATACGATGCTAATATTTACTGTTTTCCTGTTGAAATGCCTCCTTTCTACCTCGTGAAGCTGTTTTTTTTCTCTATATAATATCACCATATTTATGAGAAGCAAAAGCCTGACTAAGAAGTAACAGTGATCATCATTACACCCACCAGGGCAGAAAGAAAGTTACAGAGTTTGAAATTCATCACAGGGTCAGAGTGAACAAATTGATCAGCAGTTTTTGCTAATCAATGGTTGAAATGGTTAGCAGTCAACTCGATTTGATTAGCAGATGTAAAGCAAACATGACAGCGTGAAAAGTTGAAAACAGAACTCACACAAATATGCGCCATACGCAGTCAAAGAATCCCTTATTTGCAATAAATTCACTGAAACAAAAGACGTACAACTGTCTTTGTAAAATTTCGGTACCACTTGCCATTTATTTACAAGCTCTTCAACAGAAGACAGAGGACCAGAGAAAACATTGATTCTTAACTCTTTTAAAACTTACATGAAATTGAATTGCAACTGGGCATTCATTGGTTGAAAATTGCGAAGCAAACTCTGTCCCTTGACGTATTATTGGACTTGTCTGGTATCCAGATAAAGCAATCATGTGGTACAAGAAGCATCATGTGTTAACTCTATTCACTACTCCACATACAACATATTTAACTGTGAAATCCCGGAGACAATAGCATGCGGCCAGATACTTCTCCGATATGCAACTCAAACGTTTTATAACATGTTAAGTATTTCATCATTGAAAAGGTAAATACAGATTTCAAGACTAAATGCTGAGATGTAGCATAGCAGAGGCCAACATCTTATTAAAGAGGATTAAGTTGTAAGTTGTAACTTTTTGTCGGAACATTTGACGGAATTTGTGTGATAAAAATTAACGCACATTGGAAAATTGCAATACCGCTTTCTCCATGATACCAAAAGTTGCTTTCTAGCATGTATCGCGATATTTTGAGAAAAAGGAAAACCCTTAAAACGTAATAAATTATCCAACCTTGTTCTCCTTTTTCTCTTGTTTTGTTTCTGTAGTAAACATATTTCCAATCACTGGTTTCATTTTTCAATAAGAGGAAACTAAATAATCAAGAGCAGAAGAAAGTATAATGAGTGAAGCATGTGAAAAAGTAAATGACAAAAAAGATATCTTTATTCCGCATCAACTGTATAGAAGGATTTAGAAGCATGTGCTGTGTACATTTATTAATGTTAAGACTGGAAAGATCGATATTCCTCGGGGTTTTCGAGACACTGCTAATTTTTGTTCAAGTATTGCGATACATTGATTATTGCAACATGTTGATCGCGATATATTGATACATTTTTACTGATATTGTGACAGCATAAATGAAGATTTGTTCATGGGGGATGCTCTGTACGATGTGTTTTGTGGGTATTAAGATGCTTCAAATATCAACTAAACGATTTAAGATACTACATGTGACTTCAATCTATAGGTCAAATGACCAATAACAGGTGGACAAACAGTGTAAATATTCATTAATGAAATTTGACCTCTTTATGTTTCATATGTTTCCCTTTTATTTGTAAGGTTCCATTTACAGAAGCTTTGGACCTGGTGAAGGGGCGTAAAGTTTATCTTGAGAAGGTAAGGAACAGAAGTTGACTTCCTTTTAAATGAAGAGTTTGTATCACTTCATCAAAATATTTAAAATGATGGTATATTGAGATTCTTCTTGTAAGTAACATCTCAAACAATACCAGGTTGGCTGACTGTTCTGAGTTAGCTATGTGAAGTGGAAGTTGGATGCTAATATCTTAGCAGGTAGGTCAGCCGATGTTTTGTTAAATATCACATAGATTACTTCGTTTATATTAATAATTTTCATTTATTTGTATTTACAGGGGTATGCCTATGTTCCTCACAGCGATCTAGTTTCCATCGTAGTGAGTGCTTTCAGGTCGCATTTGTCACATGCTCTTGCTGTAAGTATCGTGAAATCCTTTCTAAGTATTATGTAATCTTTTCTAAGTATCATGAAATTTTTTCTAAGTATTATGTAATCTTTTCTAAGTAGCATGAAATTTTTTCTAAGTATTATGTAATCTTTCCTAAGTATTATGTCATCTTTTTCTTAGTATTTTGTAATCTTTTCTAAGTATCATGAAATCTTTTCTAAGTATTATGTAATCTTTTCTAAGTTTGTTTACTTGACCTGTTATATCCTGCGGTCTTGGTTGCAAAGTTAGCTTGCTATGTTAGACTTACTAATCCATGTACAATTTGTGATTTAGCAGTTTAGCAACGTGTTACTGGTCAATATGCTAACCTTGGGACAATTTCAGCAGTCATTTGAACTTTTACCTTGTCATAATCAAACATATTCTTTTCAATGCTGTTGCCAACAAGGTGATATCCTGTTTATATTTATGGCTGAACTATTATGCGCAGTAAGCCATATCACAATAGGTCATGCCAAGAATCATAATGAGAACATTGACAAGCAATATTTTTCCTGCATTTCTTTTATCATATTTCTTATTTCCTGATATTAATGAAGTACAGCAAGTCAAATTCAGTTTTGCATTAGTTTTAAAGCTGGAACATGAGTTGTACTGGCAATGACCTAGTCATCTACCTGTGTTCTTTGTCAGTGTTTCAGGGAAGAGAAAGGGGAAAAAATCCCTGCCACATAATCTGAAAGAGAACTATTCACTCATCTTCCAGATATTTGAATATGAAATTGTCTTGGCATTTTTTTTGGCCCTAGAAAATTCAGACTGCAAGAATACATAGCAGTCAGTCACTGTTACTTGAAATCAGGGTTGTCACCACGCCAGGCCGTGTCGGGCGGTGCTACCCAGCTCTCAAAATCTCTGCCCAGCACTTGCCGTCAATTTCAGCATCACCGCCCGGCACAAATTTCATACCTTAACTGAATAAAATTGTTAGATTTCTTTAGAATTCTAAGTGATGATTCCTTTTTTTTACCACAAAATGGCGAAGTAAGTTCAAACATTTCCGCACTGGTCAAAACCAAAGTACCGAATTTATAATTTATTCATTTCATGGTCACAATTACGTTTAAGATCCTGGGAAACTCCAGCTGCGTAGTCTGTACTGCGAGAAGCATGCCTCTGCTATATCATGTTAAATAATAGCCTAGTACGACTGCCTAATACTGTAGTTCAATTCGAACAGCCACTTCTCACTTCACTACTTGCAGTCTTGCCAAATTTCAATCGGTAAAGATTTTGCGAGGATTTTGGAATGGTAATAAAAAGCTCTCCAGAGACTACATTGTACACAAAATGTACATTTTTCAGGAGGGAACATGTTTAGCTTTATAACTATCACATTTCTGTATCATGTAGGCCTATGCATATCTGATAATCATGACTTGAAAAAGTTTCAAAAAAAGTTTCAATCACGGTGCACGACCAACAACATACGTAGCGCGTTGCATTTGCTCAGCGAGTGTTTAAAATTATTACGCAGCTGCCTTGCAGATATTCTTCACGCTGAACATCGAGCGATCCTCTGTCACCGTGAAGAATCGTGCTCACTGATTGGCTAAAAAAAAGTCAGTTTGGGACTTCCGGCTTATTACGAAGTGTTATCCTTGGAGGATGTCATGCTATTCTCAATTAGGAGTAAACCCTGTTCCATCCAATGCGCTAAACAAGTGCTGTGTATTATGCATGTCCGGGCATGTATACAGTGGGTTATGGGAAGGCTATAGATAAACAAGGTAGCCCTAATAATAGTTTTCCCAGAAAGTTTTGTAAACAATTTCAGCATGGCGCAAAGAAAATTGGATTTTATCTTTGGAAAGTCTGTGAGTAAGAGGAGGATGGAAGAGGATAACATTGGTGAGAGGATTTCAACTGAAGGTGAATCTATTGATGATAATATTGTTTGCGTGGATCAAGATATTGAATCTCAAGATGGACGTGGTGCAAGAAATGATGGAACGGCCCCTGTATCATCCCATGCTAAAAGCAAGAAGCAAAAACATGCAGATGGTTTCAAGAACGCGTGGAAAGAAAAGCGGCTGTGGTTGGAATTTTTGCCAGGTAGTGGAATGTTTTGCAAAATGTGTAAAAAATGCGACAAGATGCTGTTTGGGAAAGGAAAATGGAACACTGAGCCGTGTGTTCGGTTAAGATTGGAGAGCGTTAAAGACCATGAGGAGACAGTGGAGCATAAAGACTCAGTCGCTGCTGACTTGGCATCAGAAGTTACGGCGCATGTGGGAGAGCTTTTGACAAAACCAAAAGACATGAGTCAAGATGCCATGGTCAAAGCATTCCAAAGCCTCTACTTTTGTGTAAAAATGGAGTTGCTCACACGAAAAACTTTCGGAAATTATTAGACTTGCTGAGCTTGTTAGGATTGGACATAAAAGAGAAAATCAATAAAGGGAATGCAAATTACACATCATCCTCTGCCATTAAGGAAATGATTGTTTGCATGAGCGAAGTCATTGAACATCAGATACTAGAAGATATGCGAAAAAGTACACACTATGCCTTGATGTTTGATGAAACCACCGATGTCACAACAGTGGAGCAAATGGTCATTCATGCTCGTTTCCTAGACGATGAAGGCAATGTGCAGGTGCACTTTCTAAAAATAATTGACTGTTTTGAACAGTCACCAGAAGCCACTGAGGGTGTGGGAGGAATTGCAGATGGGAATGAGAATATGGATGGACGTGGAGACACTGTTGATGAGACAGTGGACAATGTGGAAGTAGAACAACATTTAATTGATAGGGATAAAGACCTTGATGACACAATCGTAAGATTAAATGCTAAACAAATCGCAACCAAAGCAACTGATTACATAGAAAACATCTACCTTTGTTCTTTGTCAGTGTTTCAGGTAACAGAAAGTAGAGGAAAAGATCACCTGTCACAATACCTGAAAGAGAACTATTCACTCATCTTCCAGATATTTGAATATGAAAATTGTCTTGACATTTTTCTTGGCCCTGCAAGATTCAGACTCCCCAAGAAAGCATAGCCGTCAATCACCATTACTTGAAATCAATCATACCAATGGGAATTGATATGAATATTTATGTATGCAAATATGGGGCTTAAAAAATGTTTTCCTTTTTTGCAGTGACTATGAGACATTTTGCTGAATTTGACTTACATTTTCAAACATGCTTCTAGAAATGAGCACCCTTCATGCAAAAGTTGCAAAGTAAAATCCTGAGTGAATATCCATTGGAAGTTTGTTTTATCTGTTACTGCTTTTGAGGTACGACTTTTCAAAGTTTGAGAAAAATGAGAAAAATGCAAAACAGGTGACGAGGTGTGTCGCTAAGTGTCAGTTTTTCTTTTGTTAAACCTATATATTTTGACTCTTAATTACTTAACCACTGACTTTCACATTGGTAACTGGTATCAATATTTTTGAAGGGAAAAATATATGCTTCCAAAATAAAACCCTCTGGACATATAAAATTCTCAAATGTCCTTGAAATAAAGGTTGCATAAACAAAGGATTAACAGAAGGCATATCAATGGAGTCCATCACTTGATGTCACAAATTTGCATCCTTTACCAATTCATGACATAGCTGTAAGACACTAATTTGCCTGTAAATTTGTCAGTCTTTACCGATTTGGATGGAATTTTGACTATTTTCAATGCTAAATGTGCCAAATGTTCCAAAGGGTCATTTTCATGTCATACAACCTTTAAGAACAGTTCATATACTTTTAGAAACTGGAACTTGATCATCCATCACATGCTGATTGCATCCACGGTTTCCTGTCTCAATCTTTACTTTCAATTACACCTTCAATCAAAATAATTCAATGGTGAGTGTCTTTGTATTCATTGATCTTTTACTCAGATCTGTCACAATGAAATTCGGTGTTGAAATATTCCTTTCGTTTTGATTTGATCAGCTGACTGCAAGGGCAGTACCTTCGCTAGAAGAGGACAATCGTCTTTTGCCGATGTTGAGCAACATCAGCAAACAGTATCTCGGAGAGGACTACTCCAACAAGAACAATAAGACAGGATCCATAGCACTGGAAGATATTGACAATGTTAGAAATACTTTCATTCTTTACAATCATAAAAATAAAGCTTTGAAGTTAATCGTATCCACCTACTTTGATGATAACATGTCCCTAGGTTCTGATCTGCCTTGCTTCCTCCACATTTGAGTACATACTTCCTTGATCACCTTGAAAGAGCCTTGTATAGATGAATAACGGCTCAAGTGTGTAACTTTAACAGGAGTAAATGATTAACGATCAGAAATACTTTAATGTGTATCATCCTATTAATACCTTCTATTAATATGCTGAGTTAATCGGTTACTTGAAGAGAAAATGACCAACACTGATCAACTTTCAGTAGATTTTGACAAGTTAAGGGATATAATTTCTCTTCACCTCATAAAATACAAAGTAACTCACCTGCTTTGGATGGTTCATGAGATCAGTCTTTTATCTTAAGTTGATGTTATTTTGTTGTAGGATGACTTCAGAACTTAAATGTGGCTGGCATGTTTGCCTCTGTACAGTTCACCTTGTCAAGCTGTTTGATTTGTTGGTGCACAGTATTGTCATTGGTGGGTTGTTTGCTTTGTTTATGAAGTGTTTAATTTAATAATAGGTTGCTTGATTTGTTGATTGGCTGTTTGATTTGTTGATGAGCTATTTGATTTGTTGATGTGCTGGTTTGAAGTGTTGATGGAATGTTTGATTTGTTACTGGACTATCTGATTTGTTGATTGGTAGCTTGATATGTTGACAGGTTGCTTAATTTGTTGACAGGCTGTCTGAGTTGTTGATGTGCTGTTTGATGCGTTAATGGACTGTTTGATATGTTGACGGACTGTTTGCTTTGTTGACACACTGTTTGATTTGTCGATGGACTTCCAGATTTGTTGATGAGCTGTTTGATTTGTTGATGGGCTGTTTGATTCATGAAACTTTAAAGAACTTTTTCCCTATGACACACCAATATGAGGTCATGAGTTAGAGTTACAGTGCTAACTCTCAGCTGCTGCTCCCATTCTTTCTTATCATCTTTGGTTGATAATTTGGTAACAGTTTACCTGTCAGTATTCTGATTATTCATGCATAATATTTTATATTGCTTTGTCTATTATGTTTAATTTGTTAGTAATGGTAGTCATCTTGAAAATTTATTACAAAGCCTGGTTTCATTTTAAAAAACTTTTTACTTAACTTTGTGTTGAGTAGTCATTACATTACACTGTGCTTTTTCTCCAGCTTGCGAAGACATCGTACCCACTGTGTATGCGTCAGCTTCATTCGGCTCTACGTGAGGATCACCACCTGAAACATGGAGGGCGCCAGCAGTATGGTCTCTTCATCAAGGGAATTGGACTGACTATGGATCAGGCGTTGAAATTCTGGAGATCAGAATTTTCCAAGAAGATGGATGGAGATAAGGTATGACCAACATACCAGGAGATGTTACACTTTGAAATGTGAATAATATTAATTTGCTTCCCTTCAATGGTTTTCTGATCCATCTAAAGTGAAGATGCAAATGAAGGTGTAACATGCAAAAAGTTGTTGAAGGAGGATTAAGGAGGGACTGTGTTACATAACCTGATTTCCTACAACTTTTTTTGTATACAAACATTGGCTTTCATTCATTCAGTAATCAAAAATAAGTAGCATTACCATGGAAACTACTCATTCAAAGTAGAACCTTTAATCTTGTTCCCTTTTTTTTCAGTTTGAGAAGCAATATGCCTACAACGTCCGTCACAGCTTTGGCAAAGAAGGGAAGCGAGTCAACTATACGCCATATAGCTGCATGAAGATCATTATGGGGACCCCACCTGGCCCTGGAGACCACCATGGTATAAATCCATTATCCATAGCAACCAACTACCATTATCAATACGATGTGATTGAGAAGAATTGATTCATGCTTTTCCAACATTAAATACCTAACCTGCACAAATCTTTAAAATATTGCTTAAGGAGAGTCTGAAATATATTGATCACTATTGCAAGAATCTTTAAAATATTGCTTAAGGAGAGTCTGAAATATATTGATCACTATTCCTGATGTAAATTATCACGAGAGCAACCGCAGACTCAGATATTCAGACTGGGCCTCAAAAATGGTCTCTTACTTCAGTATGCAGAAGTGACATCAAGAAACTGTTACCAAATAATAGGCAAATACCCCGTAAGAGGTTATCGCTGGAAAATAGCCCCATGTGGGCGTTATTGTACGCTATTCATCCAGGGGTCTGACAACCCCTACCAAAGTAAATGAGAAAGGTACAGTTGATTTGTTCCATGAGTGCACTAGGAATTAGTTAAAATGGCCTTTCCTTCATTTACGTGTGTTGCTCACTTTTTCCGAAAACATTTCTGAGACCAATTGATTGGAAATATTAAAAATCAAACAAACAAATTTGGGATATGAACTTGTCCATCTCATTGTTAAACTTTCAAATGTGACAAAAAGTAACAGAATTTAGACAAGAGGTATTGCACTAACAATGAAAAAAAATTATAACATGAAGAAAACCATCCAGAACATGATAAATATTATGAAAGTATGTCATAAAAATATTTATAGGATTCATATGTTATGACACTGGAAAGAGTGTTGGAGAACACAGTATCAGTGTCAACATTCAGGTGTGTCGAAACCGGATCTTTTTTGCCAACAGTGATTCATTCATCTCATCTCTTCCTGACGCTGCTCTCATCCTTGGGTGACTTACTCCACTCTGAGTCTCGACTGGCGACCGGTAGTGGCAACCTGGCTCCACTTCCTTGGAGTCGCCATTTCTGTCGCATATTTAAAACTGTACAAAATATTCATGAAGATCTTTTTTTTTTCGTGTGTGTGTGTGCTGATCAGTTTGAAGTAATGTTCTTTTGCTTGTTTAATAATTTTAAAAGCAAACCTTGTTGTTGCTTGTAAAGTTTTCAGTTGTGA
Organism: Stichopus chloronotus; assembly: GCA_021234535.1. Taxonomy (NCBI): domain Eukaryota; kingdom Metazoa; phylum Echinodermata; class Holothuroidea; order Aspidochirotida; family Stichopodidae; genus Stichopus; species Stichopus chloronotus. Next base: position 27,139,075 of record CM037831.1, read on the forward strand.
CTAGTACTACATCAAAAATTTCACTGACAACTCTGAGTATTAGTGAGGGACCCAATTCTTACCCACCGACACTGTTTGGATCCTTGAATTGTCTATAAGATAATTTCTACTCAAAATGTAATGTTATATTATGTGTCAGCAGTCGCTGTAATGTCATTTGAAACCAGTATGAAGTAGGAGATGCTAGTAGCTTCAGAGTCACAATTGTTTAGGCCTTGAACACTCATCTCCAAAAGCGGGAGTCATCCAAGCCTTCTGTACTACTTCCCCCCCAAAAAATCAGTGTCAACTGTTAAAGCCCACAGTGAAGTACCAACATCATTAATATCATATTCAAGGATTTACCTAAATGTAATTCACTCTTATCTCTGGAAAGTCAGCAGAAATTGATGCTACTCGTTAATAGGATGACCCCGTAGTCAGCAGAAATTGATGCTACTCATTGACAGGGTCAAAGATAACGTTGCTCTTAAAATAATATGCATAGTGTTTGTTCCTTTCTCCATATAGGGTGTCCATTTCGTCACACAGATATAAAGCTGCTTAAACAGAGACTAGTTTCCTACAAGGTCCCTGCTCAGGGAATTGAACAGGTGAGTAATAGTCTAAGTCATTACCTGGAGTATTGTAAGAAGAAGATGAGGGAGCATGATTCAAATGTAAAAAAGGATGACATTTTGTTTGTTCTTTGCTTTTGTTTTTTGTATTTCCCTCCCTGAGATCACTTTGATGCTTATGCTGGAAATTTTACAATGAAACGTGAATTTAATGAAGTAACAGTGCATTTAACATATCTTAACAGATCAGGATATTTTCAATGAATCCTACTTGTCTTGAACATTTTCACCTTCTTTCTTTCCCTCTTTTGCATCACTTGTGTGGCCCTCAAATGGATAAATTTCTGGCTTACCTCTAGGACATGAGTGGCCAACCTTTTTGAATCAAGAGGCCACATTGCCTTTGAGCCTTTTTACTTTGTGACAGGCAGCACAGGGTTCAAACCCACCATCTATTGTTGTTCTCTTTATACTCTCTGAACTTCAAATGAAAAACTGTCACTCTCTGGAAACATTTGACCAGTAAGACAATGAAATTGTATCATGAATGAGGAAGTAGTATGCCCGCAGACATATCTGTAGCTGCTGTGAATGCCAAAAAATGTGAAAACTGGTAATTTCGGCATGTAATTAGTGTGAGGGTTGACAATAAAAAGATAGGACTATCACAAGTTTAGATATTGATAACATCTTTACTACTTTCCCATGTTGGTTTGTTTATCTTTCTCGTTCTCTCCAATTTTTATTTCGTTCAAAAGATGGTTTAGGGACACATGATGCCTCTCCATGGACTGCATTTGTCTTACATGCCACAGGTTGGCCATCCAAGCTCTAGGGATTGTTATGTTTTGCATTGAAAGTTTGGATGTATCAAATTTGTTCACTTGTGTATTTTTGCCCTGCTTAATGCATAAGAACAAGCAAGAATGTTGGATAGATTTTGACAGATCAAGGGGAGACATAAACCATCAGATGTTGGTCATCTTTGTGTTGAATGACATCGTTTTACTTTCAATGGTACTTATGTTGATAAAATTAATCCAAATTTTTGTGCAAGGGAGGTTGGTGTTCACCTGCCTGCAATTGTTTTTCCAAGTCTTTCTGTGGGATTGAAATTACAAAAACTCTAGGGGAAGGTGATTTTTATAGCAGTCATTTCTGTCTATCGTTTGGTTCCAGCATGCAGTGTCAAGGAGTGAGTTTCTAACCTAAATATGTCATATACCTCTTCAATTAGGGGACCAATTTCTTTACAAGTCTTTCCTTCTTTCTTGTCAAAAGATTGCAGATTTAGTGAAAGGTTATCACTACCAGCTGGCCTGCACCAAGTATTTTGAACTAACACACGATGTAAGTGAACTACATATACAGCTGGTACATTATGTAGCTGATTGACTAAGATTACAGATACGAGATGTTAAAATGAGTGATTAATGTTAGAGTTGAATGTTTAAAGTTATCAATCAACATTGAAATAAGGACTTGTTGCACAAGATGAATTAACATTGGAATGAGGATGTTATGCAGCAGCAGATCAACTTTGCTTGATCAAAATATACTTTTTCAGTTAATATTGAAATTGTAAAGGACATCTTGCATGAGATCAAGAAACACTAGAATGCGGGCATAGCGTTGTTGATCAATTTCAGGTTGGAATTTGGACAAAATGTAGTGGATCAATTATTATTGAAATTAGGACATGTTGCATGAGATCAAGTAAAAGCAGAATTTGTTGATAATCATGTAAATTGTCAGTTGGAGTTAGAATTTGAATGTTACTTTATCTTAAGGAATCAGTTAGCACTGGATTGGTAGCTGTATCTTTACACAGTAAAATTAGAATGGAAAGTAGGATTTTGCTGTGGTTGATGTAGGAAGTTGTAGGATGTTGCTGTTTATCTTAGCAATCCAACCAATGCCAGAGGACCATTAAAGAAAAAAAAAAACCCCAAGGCTGAACATAGCTATTTCAATAAAAATGTATTCAGTACTGATTTGAAAGATTTACACTTTTTAAGTTGGCCAAGGAATACAGGATAGAAATAAAATATCATTATTTGGCTGAATTACCATATTCTTTTCCTTTGTTATTTATTGACCATTTTGTTATCATTTTGATGTTGTGTTGACTGTCTGGAAAGTTGTATCAGATAAAGGACAGTAGCAGACCTGTATGAACTTTTCAATAATGAAACCGTATCTGCTTTTGTAAAAACCACATTTAAAAACATTGGAGTTGCCTGTAAAATTTCCATTAGAATTACCATCTCTAGTAATGTAATAGGTCACTGCAACCCCAAATGATAAGGGACAACGTTGTTTGCGAGTGTTTTGAGTTTTGCACAAAACCCCTTTAAGCAAAGGACTGCAGCAAACTCTCATCCTTGGTAGGCATTGTATTTGCATGGCAAAATTACCCCTCAACCTGCCTATGCACATAATATTCAACTAGAATTCATTGGCCCTCTTTTTCACAATGTTCCTGTTTATGCGTTACTCTCACGTACCTTATTCCTGCATTCCCTGTAAGTTAATCCAGATGAATAAGTCGCTGCAATATCATGCCTCAAATTGAAAACAACTTGCCACAACAAGCTTGCCAAAACATAGTATTTACAGAAGTTGAAATTTAAACATTTTATGTTGCTGCTGTCTTTGACCCAAATGCAAATCCTATCACCATTGAAACTCAATATTTGATTGGTGTACAGTAACTTATCACAAATGAAACAGAGTATACCTTTATGCATGTGAAGACAAGATTTTACCCTTTTGTAAATGCTGATTCCCTTCACTCTTTCATTTTCAAAATCTGAATTGATTTCCATTTTTGCACATTAAATATTCCACTTTCCAAGTCTAGAATTTTGCACCATCATCCAATGAAACACGAAATCGCATCAACTCTTTACATTTTTGGTTGGGCTGTAGAGTCTTAGAGCACACTTAAATGACTTGATCTCTATTCGAAAATTCTGGAAAAATACTGAAATTGTCACATATTTGGACGCTAAATTTTCACGATTCTTTTTTTTTTTTGTCTCCTGAACTTTTCATGTTTTCAGTGTTTTACTGCGATTTTTCCTAATTTTTCTGTTTCCCGCAAAAAGCTAAACTCATCTCTATGTGTGAGTGATAAATACAGTGATTTGTCATGTGTGTGGTCTCAGTTGCGGTGCCCAAACCTATTTACAAGTGTATATTTATCTTTAATGCTAAAAATGTAAAGAAAATCATTTCCAATGACTTTTCAGACTTCTTTTGAGACAACAGACAGCTACATCAAACCATTGATTCTTCTCCCAAAGTATCCCTGTCTGTAACAAAGTTAGACATGAAGGAATTTTCTAACTTGGGTCAATTAGATGAGCTCTCTTATTGAATCATACCATAACTTGCTAAATCACAGCACAAGAAAAAAAATGCTTGAGTGAAGATACTTCAAACCACACCCCCCCCCCCCCCAAAAAAATATAATCTTTTGAGTCATAGCTGTAATTTCCTGTAAACGTCTATGTAGGTATGTTACAAATTCTGATGTTGATACTTTGGCTTATTTTAGGTTGTTTGCATTAAAGGGAATGAGGCATTTGTTTCAATGAAAAAGATCACATTTTTAGAACCACTATTTGCGAACACAGAATGATATATTATTGAAATAAGGAGGGACGGTGGCCTTCTTTTCAACAATTAAGTTTCTCCTGATGAATAATTCAGTTATTTGTATTTTAGAATAATTTGTTCTCCAAAACTCAAAAATTCAAATGATGCATCACCTGTAACTCATTTTGTGCATATTGTTTTGAGGAGATGAAGCTTTTGTAGATGTTTACTGATGAACCTGAATGGTTTAACAAGGATTAAAGCAGTCTTATCTGTGTGCCATGTTGGTGCATTGTAAATGCCCTTTTTCCCTTTAATTTCCAGCCAACATCTATGTAGATAAAGTTACAGGTATTGATCTTTCTGCTTGATTATTTTGTTTACAGTTAGATAAAGATGAAGCCAGTACTCTGTCTCTTCAGCATCCAAACCAATACTTTGATGCCAGCAGAGATATGCTCTCTGGAAAGCACAAAGGTAAGGTTTGCCACCCTTTAAGTAGTTGAATATAGCCTCAACCTTTTGAAACAATCCTGGATTGAGTGAAAGCCCCTTAAAAAGCTTGCCTTGTGGAGTGAGTTATTCCTGAGAAACCAAAAAGTTGAGAATGATAAGCCTTGGTTTGCAATGGCAAAGAATGAAAATGGGCTCACTTTTCTTTTCAGCATTTGTTTACCACAGGTCCAAGATAATTATCGGTCAAAGCAATCTATAAGCACTTTGAGTATCTTGGAATTGTGCAGTTCGACCTCAGAGAATATATCAGCCATAAAGTTAACATGTTTTCAGCATCCATGGAATTGTATTTTCAAAATATGTTATAAAATATCTGCAGGTCCTGTCATACATTACCAGATCGGTTTAATGTGCACCACCGTACAACTTTTGTTTTTATCCTGTAGTAAAATGAGCAGTTCTTTTGAAAATTCAGAATGTGTACCTTCTGGAATGTATTTGCAACTGACATACACCTGACACCTGATCTGACTTTATTACAATCTGTTAACATCACCAACAGGCCCATCAAAAACATAGCAAACCATGACTGACCAGAAGAAAAAATAATAAATACATTACGCGTATCGGATAAAAAAAGAACATATGAACATTTACCAGAAATGAACCAAACCTCCTGCCTTACTTGGTGATCTCTGTTGCAAGTTTTGTGCAACTGCAAAACTTCTCACCAAACAGGATGTGACCTGCAGTTGCCAAACGTGCACAGGACATCCCCTGAATGCATATCTAGTGGATGTTGACAGTGACAAATGTGAAAATCACGATTTTTTTCTTATCCGTTGGGGGCCGATCCGCCAGTGTGAGACAGGGGCCTATGACTGAGTTTATATGAAATAACCCTGACATGACATGGACTAATTACTCCAGGTAAAAAAGAGTGAATATCGTCTAAACTGCAGATGGTATTTGAATGAATGAATGAATGAATGAATGGAAGGCTTAAGTATTGCCTCTCCCTTGACATCAAGGTATGCAAGGTCCTGCTGAAAACAATATCAACATCAAAAATAATAAGAAACAATGTAGAAAGAACATCAAATACGTGCAAAGATTGATTACTTTAAACTGAATTTCATTACAAAATTATGTCGTTTTCAGGTCATCAGGGTGTATTTCTCTCTTTTTACTTTATTTGATCAGCTATTGTGTTTCATTGTTTTTGGACTCACCAGTTTAACATTTCTCATTAATTAGAAATTATTATCTTGTTTCTGCTTCACTTTTGTCAGTCCTGTACTACTTGAAGTAGTCCTCTCATGATCTGTAAGGAAAGGAAATGTCATCCTAACTTGACGTCTAGTACTGCAAGCACTCTGCTCTTTCTAATGATCTTCAATTCAGTTATCTGGATTCTTTCAAGTTCAGCACTGGGCTACCACTGATAGACCTACACAACAATGTAATCAGTACTATTGACTGACCTTTACATGGACTTACTTACTCATAGTTACGCAAAGTTCAGGTCTTACAGCATGTGTTTTCTTTTTTCTTTTCATCGTGTAGCTTTAAGAATCCTTTTCTGACCTTGAACTGAGATTAAATTCCTCACCTGTCTCTTCCACAATTTGATGAATTTTTCCTGCTGCTGGCAAAGCAATTTCCATTCATGAAATTCTTATCACTTCATCCCTTAGACAGGTATTGACAAGTCTCCTTTTGGAGGCATTGAAGGGTTCATTTTGACTTCACTTTATTTCATTGTTGGAACTCTTGGTATAAAGTTAAGACAGGCAGAAGAGTGATGGTTTGACAGATTCCACAAACTATCAGGTTTATCTTCCAGGAGTATTTTGTGTGACTGATGTTATGAGTGTCAAAATTGTTGTAAAGTTTTCTTCTAAGGAGGTAAAACCAGCTTTTTTGTTAGCTTCTTTTAAAAAAGCCTTTGTTCACACATTAAACCATTTTTTTAGTCATATTTAAATTATTCATATAATTACTGTGTCAAAATTTGGTGAAGTACAGTAAAAGAAAGGAATATTTCATCAATTCAATGCTTCCAGATACAAAATACTAATTAAAATTTAAAACGTTTTATTACTTCAACCCACAGAAAAATAAAAGTGTGTTCCCTGTCAGTGACAGGGCTGCACAATTTTTTTTTCTTTCAGCCGTTCATGATATTAAATTGATTTGTGTTATTCCATTGGGAAGGGAAATCTATTGATTTGTATTTTAATACGCATCGAGAATACTTCAGATGGTTTTACAGGCTCATAAGGGTGGAAATTAAACTTTGGCATGTTTGATAAATATATTTTCATGGGCACTTCCCTAGTTTAGCCATAAATTAAGAAATACTGTATAGGTAACCATAGATGATAGCCTTAAGTCCAAAGCACTTGGCTATTTTCCCCTAATTTTGCAGCCAAATAGAAGGATATCAGTAATTAATACATGTCTGCAGTGACAGTTTAGCCATCTATGACTAATATCTAGTAATATCCAGCAATTACTCAATTTCTCTAGGTCCATATGGTTTGAAGTAAATAACTGTTGGAAAAAGTAGATTATGCCTGTGAGTATTATCCATGAATAAAAATCCATAAGTCTATGTCAAAATGACTTGAAGCTCATAACTGCTGGGACAAGTATTAACCTGTGGCTGTATCACTCAGTAATGTGAATGATATATGCCCATGAATTATAGGACTTTTTTGTTTTTGTTGTACTGTTTCAAGCACATAGCTGCAGAAAAAGCAGGACAAGTAACCTATGGCTGTGAAATTGAGTAGTATCCATGAATTACATGAGTCGATGTCAAAATGAGTTGAAGCTCATAACTGCAGAGACAAGTAACCTGTGGCTGTATCATTGTAATATGAATGGTGTATCCATGAATTACAGTCCGGAGTCTTTATCTCGATGCAGTCTCAGGCACAAAACTGTTGGTGCAAGTAATTAGTGGCTGTAATATTGACTAATATACAGCATAAAGAACAGGATTCTACATCAATATGGTTTGGAGCATGTACTGTAGGTGCTCCGTCATGTAATGACTGTAACACCCAGCAGTGTCCATGAATTACATTCAAGATCAATAAGGTATGCCCGATGAAATGATCTATTCTCAGCAATTACTCGTGTTGGTAATAAACTAAGTGCCTTTGCACCTTCAATTCGCAAACATCGTAGGCAGGTATGGAGACCACCCATCCCCCCTTCCTAAGTTTTAATTATATTCCATAAATCTAGCAAACTTTTGTTTTGTGATACAGTTAACTCTTGACCCTCTGACATTTTCTGAAATGAAACGATGGTGGAGTAGTCTTTGACTACGTATGCAGATTGATTGTGGCCTTTTATTTGCCCCTTGCTCCTCCTGGCCCTGTTTTGGCTTATCCTTGGTATCTATCTCAAAAAATTACAAAAAACAAACAAAAACAAACAAACAAAAGAGGAATGGTTTACTGGATTTATTTTTTCAATTCAGTACTGATGTTTAACTCCACAATGAGAGTTTAAACAAGCCATTATACTGTGTGCTTATAGTAAAATGAAATAAATGGATTGTAGATAAGTGCATTGACACAGCCATGTAAACAGCAAAGACAAAAATGTCAGGTAAAACTGCAGCCTCCTTAAAAACTATCCCTCAAGGAAAAAAAGTCAAGTGTATTTCTGCTTTTTCATGTACTGGTATAATTTCATTTAGCTTTTCAAATTCATTAAAAATATCTGTCGTCCCCTATATGCAATATTTACAGATTATCTCCCCATAATTCATTTTACAACATCTGGCACAATTCATATATGCAAGTAATTGACAAAAAAAATTGCTTTGATAGTAACTCGAAAAGTGTGGATTATCTTACACACAAATCAGATTTGACATAGAGTATGTATATCACTTGTTCTTTTAAATTAAAACACAGCAAAAGATCCAGAACAACAACAAAAATGTAGTTGATTTGTTTCTAAAGCAAATTAAAGGTCAGTGAACCTAAAAGTAAAAAAAATAAAAATATCATCATTTGAAGAGACCAGTTGAGACATTGATAGTGTTTACTTATTTTAGCAGAATACATCTTCTTGAGTGTGTGCTTTTATTGATGTGAGTGTGCCTGTCAGTTCTTGAAATTTTGAACTTGAACTCTTGAGAAGAAAAAAAGAAAATTACTGGTACTCAGAATCTGCGTGCTAGAAAACTAGACCTTTATAGAGCCTTGCCCTAAAGTTGTGAGTGGAAAATTCATTTAAAAGTTTGTTTGTTTTTGAGCGGTTTATCTTCATTTCCATGTTATGATGATGTGGTTTGATTACAGATGATGACTTTGGCGCCCAGTTAAATTCTCCAGGAAGGAAACTTTATACTACATGTTGACATATAGGTGTGCAGGCATGTCCCTTCCTTGTTAGGGGTTCAAACATATCACACAGTTTCACTTCCTTTGTTGCAAACCATAACCTCATCTGTCCATGCAAGTTACATCTTCCTGGTTTGAAAGCCTTCTACAGAATTGTAAGCCCATTTTGTGTTTGGGATGTGACACATGTACAATGCATTCCAATGATTCCAAATGGGAACTGTCTCAAAAGAAATGAAAATATTAAAATATTCTGGCAATAACAACTCTTAATGGTTGTTGTATGAAGCTATTTCTAAGTTTAGCCATTTGGGATTAACAGAAGTTCATGCTTTAAATTTGCTCTGATACAGTTTGCAAGGATTAAAGATAAAATATAAGAATATAGAGAGCTTGCAAGGATAGGATTTCACTCTCTGAATTGTGAAATACTTTTTCATTTTCCCTGTAGTAAAATTGAACAGCCAAACAATTGTTTCTGTAAATATCGAAAGGGTTGATCAGACTACTGTACTTAGCAGTATTTGCACCCAGATCCAATATTCAGCTCTGCAGTTCATAGTTGGTCAGGCATCAGGGTACCTAGAAATATAGCTTTTGTTAGGTCACCAGTTTGTTATGAAGTTACAGTGTAACATGACATTCTGCTTTGCCTGTTAGTGTAACACCATGTACTGTAACTTACAATGTACTGTACGTTAGCAAAACTTTGGATCCATGGTAGCAATGTTACAACCGGGTGACCTGACATGGTCAGTATGGTAGAATCTAGTGCCAAAATTAAAAGCAATGTTTTATCATTTTAATGATGGGAATGTTTCTGATGAGTCCGTGTTCCACCTAGATCTATGCACTTTTCAGAAGCGAAATTCATTGAGGCTAATCATGAATGTTGCAACAACATCGGTTGTATGTCCCCCAAACGTGTTCTACATGATCACACTACTATTATGCAAATTAACAAGTAACCTTTACCGTCCCTTTGGTTTAATGCATTCAACTATATATGTATTCAAAAGCATTTAACCAAACTGGCCCATGATTATTGGCATACCCCAAAGAGATCACTGGAAAGATAAGAATCTCTGCATGAGTAATGACTGAATTCATTAGATGTTATGAAGTATATCTGAAATCTTTATTGTTCAAAAAAAAAAAGGAAAGAAATGGTACCCTTACTGATAATGAATATTCATGACTGTAACTGTATGTTCGCAGCGCAGATTTGTTTTTCTTAGATCAGATTTCGGGCTTCTCGTTTGCCATTAAATGTTTCATAGCATCTCACTGAAAAAATAGTTTGTTTATAAATTTGAAGTTGTTTTGAAGAGAATAATGAAGCTGATCTTTGAAATATTACCATGTAAAAGAACATCAAATGACATAGACCGACCCAAAGCTACATCTAACTGTGGAGCTGCTACTCCTTGATCAAATAAACTTAAAACAGTTCTTGATGTTCTGTGAAAGGAAGTTGTGAACTTCACTGTTATTTTTAGTCTCGTTCACTTCTTGCTATTTTGTGTCGTTACCGGTCATCTTACTTTTTCAGTTGTGAAAGTTGTGAACTTCACTGTTTAGTTTTAAACTTGTTCACTTCTTGCTATTTTGTGCTGTTACCTGTCATCTTACATTTTCAGTTGTGAAAGTGAAAGTGAAAGCAGTTTTGTGTCCTACAGAATGGCAAACAACTCCCAGTATTTGACCATTCACATATCAACTTTCAAAGTCAAAGAGATTGAATTCTCTCTCAGTTCAAGAATTTTCTCTCACTTTGATGTGATTGAAAACAAGATAAAACAAAAGTGGTTGAGTGTGAACTCAGCAGAAACTGTTCAAAGGGAAGGTAATACTACAAACAGCATTATGTTATGAACATTTATAGCCCATTGTTTCAGCTAGTTTGTTTTAACTAGTTCAGTTTCATAATCCTATTCAAAATAATTGACAACTGAAAACATTCATTGATTTCTGCTATGTGTGTACATTGTACCGCTGGGTGTACAGTAGTGTAAATGCAATACAATATTATGGTTTACTTCTCTTTCCAAAAAGAGGTAAAATGCTAAAACCTAATCAACTCAACCAATCGAAACGGAAAATTCAGCAGGAAGTGGCAACGTAAGTTCTACAAAAATATGTTCAAGTCTGCTACAGATATAATGTATGAATGTTGAACCTGAAAACTTTGATTTATTTACTTGATCATTGTATTGTTGATTCTAAATTTAGGATAGACATCACCCTGTCCAATCTCGGCTGTCCCTTGGGGGAAGGGCATATATACAGTTTCTTCTGTGTGGTTTTCACAGGTGTTTTGTCAAAATTAATACACATAAATGACTTCTTGAACATACTGCAATAAGTTTAGAAAAATTAGCCCATCAGTGTTCCAATCATTTTGAGATCAAAGGAATTTGCATGAATTGGCATTTATCAAAATTGTTACTTAAACAAGGATTGTGTGCTCTGTTGGCAATGTAACTGCCAAAAACATGACAGAAATAATGTGTACAGAAATGTAAGTATATAGATGATGGTTTATGAAGATGATTGTAAGAGGTATCTCGTTGGTAAATAGTAAAACAAGTTGCAGGTATGAATTCAGAGAGAGTAATTATTACAAAAAGCTACTGTGGAAATCATTAATTTCCCTCACCTTTGTTCATACACTTGCCAAGTTTAAACCTGGATGGTTTTCAAAGAAACAGACATTTTCTTGCTAGGTTATACCTCAACAACAAGCCAGAAAGACAAAAAATACACTTTTGATATAAAAGGACATTCTTCTGCATGTTGAAAAGTAATTAGCTTTTGAAAGAATGGACAGTTGTAACATAGTGCTGATATCTAAGATATAAGCAAGCAAGTCTGGTTCACATGGCAACCATTGGGGATCAAACTTTTGTTTTTCCATTGTAATTAAGGAAGCTTTGTGCTAAAACCATAAAATGGCCATTGTTCATATTTTTTTTAATGAAATTATATATGACTATTCCCTCCAGGAAAACTACAGTATCCTGGAAAGTTAAGCAGTTGCCCCAATTTATTTTCAAAACTCATTAAAATTTTCAATTCTCTTATTTCTCTTATAAAGTGTTTTTCATGGTGATGCTAAATGTCAGTACTGCCTAAAGCAAGGTGTTATGCTGCAAATTTAAGCATATTTAGCAACAAAAATGATATCACATAAAATAGAGCCATTCATGAATAAGCATTGGGATACATGAATTGAGCTCTGGGTGACTGCATTTTCCTTTTAAGATCGAACAGAAGACAAACCAACTAATCCATAACATGATATCATGCATTTTGACAAGTCTTAAGGCTTGTAATCCATAGCCTTTCCTTATGTCTCAAATCATGACCTAACCTTGCTGGGTGTATCAGGTGTGACAAACTGTCTTGAGACAACAATGTGAGACTAGCAAAACAAAACTATGGACTTAGTGAGACAAACAAGCAATGCTGAATAATACACATAAATTATATTTTATCAGTTTTTTGTACCTGTGACATTACAGCACACTGTCCATGGTTTAACTCAACTTTGTTCAATAATTGCTTTGCCGATAATATTGTAGGTATGTGTCAAGCACTTGTTATAGCAAATAAATCTTTGTCCATACAGTGTGCATACCATGAAACTACTATAACCCTGAAATTCTTCAAAAAGTATAATATTGTCTTATGGCCTAACCATTTGTATTCTCTTGTTACCAGAATCACATACAGCTATTCTGCCATCTTCCAATACTGCTAATCCCATTGGTTCATCAAACTGACCAACCTCTGCACCATGTGTTCCATAACATCTAGCATATGAACCAGATGGATTGAATACCTCAACCCTGTGGTTACCCCTGTTAGAGACATAGATGTAACCATGACTGTCTACCGCGATGCCAGAGGGACAGTTTAATTGTCCTGGGTCAGCTCCCCATTCTCCAAACTGATATAAGAACGTCCCTCCTTGTGTAAAAACCTGTACACAGTGTTTGCCACTATCAGTAACTAAGACTTCCCCAGCCTCGGAGAGAACTATTCCCGTTGGATTCAAAAACTGGCCGTCACGAGACCCTTCCTTACCAATCTGGCGAACAAATTTTCCATCCTTTGTGAAGACTTTGACGCAGTGATTGTTGAAGTCACATACAAATATGTTGCCTGAACTATCACAAGCTAATCCCACCGGTCCGTTGAGATTATTTTGATCACTACCTCTTGTCCCAAAATGGCCCAAACTTCTACCCTGCCTGTCCCAGATTTGAATGCGATGGTTCCACCAGTCTGATATCACATAGTGATCATTTAAATTTGTGCAAATTCCTTTTGGGAATTGAAACTCCCCCACCCCATTGCCTTGTGAACCCAACACTTGAACCATTTGCCCCCTGTTTGTCACGATCATAAGGCAATGCTTGATTTCGTCCACTATGGCTAGCATACTGCCTCCTAGAGGGGCTATCCCAGAAGGCTTCTCAAATATTGATCTTCCAGTTACATCTGGACCAATAATGTCTGCAGGACCAGTTGCTGAGGCTGATCTTTGGCTGGATCTTACATGATTTGAACTTCCTGAACGCACTGGAATATGTCCAGAGCCTGGAGATAACAGGTGATTAGACTGCTGCAGCAGACTTGGATTCGATTGGCTTCTGTTGATTGGTCCCGTAGGAGTTAAAGATGGACTAGATGAATGGGTCGACGAGGGGGACGATCCCTCACTTCTGTTTGACTCTTGTAGCGGTGTTGATAAAATGTTGGAGCTAAAACTGGTAGACATGGGCCTTCTGGATCGGCGCTGTCCTGAATTAGATGGATTCGGTGAGGAGGTGGAATTTTGAATTTGTTGATGTTGTGGAGTCATATCTAAAGACATGTGTCGTGACATTATTGCAGAGCGACGGGAATGACTCTCTGGAAGCATTTGACCACCATTACTGGTAGGAGGAGGAACCGGCAAAGGTCGATGGTGATCCTGTTGTATCTCGTACCTGTTTTCAACTGCAGTTCTGCTTTGAAATGGATTTCCTGAACTAAACATCAATGTCTGACCATTGCTGGACGAGTGTGGCATTTGATCTTGATTGGTGGTTTCATGATGTGTTGGGTTGATAAGTGATTTATTCAGTTTACTGACTGTTAGACAGCCGTAAGAGTTCATACTAATCAATAACTGCTCTAAGGTAGGACTAGAGAAACTGACGGTACATGTCCTCTCATCTACACTGAGGGCGTAATCCTCAATCTGTCGGTTGTAACCCTGGCAAATGTTCAAGAGTTGCATTAGTTGCATTTCACTGGGCAAGGAACCACTTTGAAATATCTGTTTCATCTTCAAGAAATCCTCTTGAAACTTTTTAAGATACTGCAAGGCACTGGACTTTTGTGTCTGAATGAAAGTTATTTCTTCTTTACCAATCTCTCCGAGTTGCTTTATGAGGGTGTTCCTACGAGCTGTTAAGTCTTTTATCCGAGCATCAAAGCTGGCTTCGATGTCCTTCTTGACGACCAAGAAGGATTCTCTTGTTTTCTGTTCCTTATCATCGAAGTTCTTCATTACATTTGAACGCTCCTGCAGCCTCTGGGACAGAACAGCTATTGCGTTCCGCACATTTTCACTTATCTCTGGTGTCTTGGCTACGGGTTGTTGAGGTTTGGGTTGAGAATTCAATGAGTGTACGACCAACTCTCTCTCCTCTACAGGCTTTGTGAATGATTTTTGATGGACATCTACCAAAGCCAACATTGTGAAATTGTTCGCTATTTTGCTAACCCCCTCCTGGGGGCAGCCTTGTTCCTTTCGACATTGTGGACATGTGATTACATGGCCTTTCTCTAACTTCATCATGCAAGGTAAACAAAATGTGTGCTGGCACTGCAATAGTTTTGGCACCCGTCGATTGGAATCGTAGAATTCCAAGCACATCGGGCACTCTAAAATCCTCTGAAGCTCCTCTGCCATCTTGATTTAGCTCCGCAATTTCAGTCAACCTAGGATAAAAAATAATGAACAACATATGAGCGACGAGTATACAGAATATTATACAGTAGGTTATGACTGAAAAAAGGACAACAATATTCGACTGGTGGGCGATAATGATGAACTGATCGACAAATTGCAATATGTACCTATCAAATGAATCAACAATACTTTAAACAATCAGCAATAGTATCCAACTGTACACAGTAACATTCTTCAACTGATCCATTATATTTAGCTAATCAGATGAATAGTTCAAGTGATATATTGTTGATATCAACAATAGTATTCAACTGATCAACAATACCCTGTAGTTGACTAGGCAGTGACTTTACAGGAGGGAACTTTCAGAAAATTTCTCTTTCACTGTTTCTTTTTTTTTTCTACTTTTCAGGAGGGATCTTTCAGAACATTTCTTTATTACTGCATTTTTTTTTCTTTCTAAACTGAAGTTTAGTTTGGACCCTCTACCTTTGAAATGTCCAATCTTTTTAGTATGGGATGGTTTTACTATAAGTGTTGCACTAACCTTATTCAAGTTGCTACATGTACCTACAGGCAGACATAGAGCATGGCATCTACTTCCTCCTCACTTAAACTCATACCTCCCATCTCCACCCCCCCCACCCTTACATTGTACCAAGAATGTGTCGCAGTTTTACCAGATGGTGTAAAAATGTAAAAGAAAATATAAAAATACCTCTACAGTGTTGATGATACACTTAAAATGAAGCAGAGTACTATGTGTTACAACTCTTTATCACCTAGTATCTTTGGTTCTGCATTACCCTGTATGCACAGTGCTGTAGCAATCTTACCACTCAATATTCCATAAGCACTGTAGCTGGAGTCTGTGTGTGTGTACGCATCAATGAACATGCATAGTGTGTCCTTAAAGATCTCTGTCACAAACTTGTTTGAAAGTCTGCTTTTGTTTGCAATCCCATTGTCATCTTGTTGATTAATATTGTTTGCATTATTGATTTACTGTCCTATGGACTTGAAACAGGGTATCTCATTCCTGCTTTCAATACATGTGGAATTCTCACCATACTCTTGTGCAGTTTGTGTGGTTCTTCTGGCTTAACTAGTGACTGCAGTGTATACACATGTGGTCTATTGACTTTTCAGCAAAACTCACAACGAGACTCACTGCAAGTATTTGCTCAAACTTTGCAACTGGGATGAAATTATATGATTTAGCACTTTCCATCAGTGAAGTCAAAGATTACTTCTTTCACTAGTTGAAAGGATAACCTCTTTACAATCACCAATTCTGCACTTCCAGAGTGACTGTCATCTCTACTAAAATATAATTTATACCTTGGCCAAATGTTGTAACTTTTTGTGTTAACAAATCTTTTAAAATGGAAGTTTCATTGCAGCTCCATGTCTTGGAGAGTATGTTTGCTTTATCTTCCCCAACTTAAGCAATATTTGGTTTAAACCAAGTAACTTGACAATTAACTTTCAGAAGTAGTACACTCAAATGTAGTTATTGATGATCAATTTTTATATTGATTTCAATACCATTACTAGTGAACTGGTGAACTATAGCACTTTTTATCTAATCATTGCCTTCATAAGTTAAATGCCATCAAAAAGAACAGGCCAACACGATTCATGATGAATCGTACTCTTCTCTCAAACGCCCTGTTCTTTGTCTTCATCTTCAAATACGCTTCTTCACTCTCAGTTTAAATCAATATTGAAACAAACAAATCTAAAGCAGCGAGGTGTTCTGATTTATTTGGTCTTCGGTCATCGAAGCAAAATCAGTATTGAGGGTTTCCTCCTTGTTTTTCAAATCAGTTTTCAGTGTGCTTATGCATGATGTCATCGCTGTTTATTTCACATATACTTGGACTACTGTAATGTGTGACAGCCTTGCTTGGCCTAAAACTAGGACAATCAAAAATTTTCTTTAATGATTTGACCTACATAAGATGATATTTTGATTGGCTGACTGTACACGCATTTCATTTCATGTCCACAATCCATCAGGCTTGAGTGCACCGTTTAGAGAGTTAGTCTCATTGTGATTGAGACATGTATAATTTGAATAATTTCAAAAATTTTCCAGTTACTGATTTTTTTTAAGCAATTTTTTATCAACAGAGGTTGGAAGGGGGTTTTTGTTTGGGAGTTTTTTTTTTTTAAAGGAGAAGAAGAAGACAGAGCAGCAGAGAGGGAGGTGAATGATATTTATGTAAAGAAAGTTAGTGCCAAGGATTTGTATCATAGACATATAACAGTAATGTTGATAATAGAACCAAAGATACCTTCCCATCATGCAATGCTCTTCCATTTTGTTCTCTACAGCTAGATATTTAATAGCAATAGCTCTGTAAAAATCTTAGCTGGAATTAAACAGTTTTAATTGAATATTGGGAGAAAAAAGTCAACTAGTCCTTCAACTACAAAGTACCGCTTATTTCAAGCAATGAAAAAGTAATTTGCAGAAGGATGTATAGATCTACTTTCTACGCAACAATTATGTTGATCAGATCTACTCAGTGATGTCATCCAGACACTCCCATGGCTTGTGTGACAAGAACTGTGTGTATTTTAATGCAGTATGATTTTTTGTACAGTAAGGAATATGACCAGCAATAAATAGTTATAGTGTTTGCGCCAGATCCAATATTCAGATGTGGTACTCAAAGTCCATTGTCGGTTGGATACCCAAAAAATGATAAATTCTGTTTGGCTACTAGTTCATTGTGAAGCTGTAACTCAACAGCGTGCTTTGTATGTCAACATGTGTGTGTCATGCTCAGGCTTGAAAATGAAGTGATTTAAGTTTCGCAAAAGTAGCATTTTCAGTTTTTCTTTTTTTTGTTAAAGGTACAACGTACTTTAGTTAAAGTTTAGATCCAGGTAAAAATTTCAGAGCCATGCCCTGGCATCTTTGGTATGGTACCTGGATTTCTGGTGCAAACACTTAGACAGCTATGCAGCAATTAACTTTACCAATCCAACACAAAGGTACTCTACCACATGATTTTTTTCTTAATCTTCATATCACCATGTGCTGAAATTTGCATTTTCAATCCAACCAGCAATATAGGTTTGTTGTAAAACATATCTCCATCTGTCTGGCTGGCAGTCAATTTTGGTGACATTACATTAGGTAGTAGGAAGGGATGAAGTTTCGTCTCCATAACAACCACAGGAAAAAGCAATCAACTGTAAAAATTAGAGTCTCCCCAACAACTTTACAAGCTCTAATGTGTGGTTGCCAAAGGATGACATTAAACATGAGTGATGCCAATAAGCCAGCAGAGGGAGCTACACTTCGGAATAAGATGTCACTGATTTCCCACAGCGAATCTGAATCTTGAGGTTTTGTCACAAGCTGATAACTTTTCAAGGGATAAAAGCTGGTTCTCTTGGCAAAAATTGGCAGCTGTTGATATTTAATACCCTTTGGGTGAATGATTTTTGCTAAAGGAAGATTTTACAGCCTAAAGCAAAGAATGTAAATGATTTTAAAAGTTAGTAGGGTGTCATATGGTAAGATTTCACTTCAAAGTAAAGATTAAATTTCTAACATGTGATTTTAAACAAATGTCTTCTTTTAATGTAGACTTACTGTAATAAATATGATTGACTCAAGCCTTTGAGCAAGATACATTGTAACTACTGTATGGATGTTTGAAGGAATGTACAGTAGTTAAGTTACAGTAATTTCTAATGTTCAGTCAATGATACAATGTGGACACTGCAGGATCAGATTTATGGGTATACTGGATTTATACAAATCTTAGCAAGTATGTTTGGATATGGGAAATACTTTTGAGACCTTGAATTTTGGAGCAGGCTTTGCTAATTACAAGGATTACAGATGGACAAAGTTGTTGAGGTCCTTCACAAAGCAAGTATAGCTTAATGTTGCTCATAAGAGCGACTTTCCAACAGTACTTGAAGCAATTAGAATAACCCAAAGATAACACCTTCTGCTGCTCCCCTTAATTTTGTCTTGCTTGGCATACTGTTTGAAGAGAAAGCTTAAATTAGTAATCACTCCCTTGGCTGTGATAAAAGGAAAGGTGTTGCACTTAACTGATCAGGCATCCCAAGTACTGCAGCTCTTCAGTCCTACTTTCCATTACTCAGAGAGCATTGCTGTATAGTGACAGCATTTGAAGTCAATGGATTTTGATTTTTGAGGGCAAATAAAAAGGAAATTACAACCAAAATACAATTTTTTCATGTTGTTTTCCGTAAAATTTGTATTGCATATATTCAAAGTATGAAAAGTTGGCATCATGGTTTTAATGAAATGATAGATATCATGAAGTATGTTTAATAATATTCATCTGGAGACCAGTCATCACAAAAGAGAAATTTTGGGGTTGCCCTTAGTTTCAGTAATGGAAACCATACCAACACAGGATATGTGCTCTTGCAATGCAGAATGTAATGCACTGCAGTTATGCTGATGTCAGTTACACTGTACAGTCAACAGAGTGCACACTCAACAAACTGTATAGTCAACATACTAGTCAACATATAACACAGTTAATATACAGTAAGTCACCATTCAGTACAGTTAACATACTGTACAGTCAACATACAGTAATGTATAGTCAACATACTGAACAGTCAGTCAATAAACAGTAATATATGCAGTAGTCAGCATGGTTACACAGTCAGTATAATTCAAAGTCAACACATATAGTAATTCAATATACTGAACAGATGAAATTAAGTCAACATACTGTGCAGTCAGTATTCTATACATTTAACAGTGTGACTTTTCATGAACACTTAAATACAGTATACAGTGAAACTCATAGAAATGTAACATGTCCAGTATTTATGCTGACTTGCTAAACTTGCCACTGAAATATAAACTTTTTATGGCTCATAGAGCACATGCAATCATGTGATGTTGAAGTTTCGTTCTGTGCAAAACAATGGATCACTCCTCTGCCCTCTTCCTCACCCTTTATTTTATATTTACAAAGGTCATAATAGTTTGACCCCTTGATATTAGGTGGTCTTTGAGTTCTGTGAGATCTATAGGCCTACATAAAATCTACCAGTTGTACCAGACATGGTATCTATCCAAGTTGTTACAAACATATAAATAAACCACATGAGGTAGGCCTACACATAGATCCTGGCACATG
Source organism: Stichopus chloronotus (assembly GCA_021234535.1). NCBI lineage: Eukaryota > Metazoa > Echinodermata > Holothuroidea > Aspidochirotida > Stichopodidae > Stichopus > Stichopus chloronotus. The sequence continues at coordinate 27,159,185 of CM037831.1, forward strand.
AATAGTTTCCACATCTTCATATACAGTATGGGGGACAATTTTGTTGAAACTAGAATCTCTTTAAGTACAACAGTGTTGAAATTTTGGCTATCCAGAGGTATTGATTTATATTTCAGGTTTCCTTGACTGTTTTGAAACTTTGTCGATCCGTCCACAGCTGGGCATAATGAGGGACATCAATAATAGTAATAAGTCTAAAACAAAAGGACAAAGGCTATGAATGGACTCAAACAAAGCAATACAACTTCATTTAATAATAAAAAATAATACAGTGAGGCTTGTAATGCTCCAAATTCACCAAAGTGCTCATGGTGCTTTACAAAAGCGATACAAACAGAAAAAGCAAAAGTAGTAAGTATTAGGCGTATCCTCAACAAAATATTAGAGCTACTGTAAGATGCAGTATACTGTACATATGGGAAATTTTCGATCTTCTCTGAACAATAGTCTAAGAAGAATGACGAACTATCTGCAGAATTTTCCTTGATTGACAGATGTTTCCTAAATTTTGCCAGCTTGGACCTCCTTTAGTAATATTCAGTTCATACCTACTGGTATGTTCTTGTTCATAATATATGCCTTACTATAATACAGTACCGTAGCTTAATAATATCCCAGTCTTCCCCTGCATCTCCCACACAATGTAGTACAGGTCCACTGCCATGGTTACAGTACTTAATAACATATATTCAGTATGATTGATTTTTGCTGACAGAAACTATATGCAACCATGATTTGACAAAATATTTTTCCCGAAAGTTGACAAAAAAAAAAAAACAGTGAATGGGAGATGATTATCAGAAACATCTCCAGGCCAATCTATCACTTGTAAAATCTCTTAGGACCGAGATACGATATCACTGGAAATGGTTACCTCATCAAGCTAGCTGTCATATTTTCAGAGCATTTTTTCATTCTTGTATTTGTTTCTTTGTTGTGATGATCAGAAAAGTTATAAAATTCAACTTAGCACACACACACAAACAAAAAAAAAAAGAAAAAAGAAAAAAATCATGAAATATTCATGCTGAAAGATTTCCATGACTGGAGCCATCAGTTACTTGAGTTTAGATCTATCACAATAGCTTAATTTATTTTGATTTCCTACCAAACCATCAATCAAAAGTTTGCTGTATAAAAATTAAACTATTGTACAGGATACACTGGGCTAGCAGTTTTACAACAAAACAATGATTTCATCTCTGCAAAAAGCAGGCCAGCAGATGCAATTCACCGTCTAGCGAAGACCGTGGTAATGATCTCTTTCTGGATCAGAAGTCGCGGTCCCCGTCCTTGCCTTAAAAAACGAATAATGAAATAATGAAATAATCCCGGGAAAGTCGGTGTCCGTCTTGTCAAACACAGCTCTGTTATAACTTTGGAAATTTTCTGAATAATGATACGTATCAACACATTATGAATCCATTAACGTTACTTTTGTTGCTATGTGAGATTTTTGTAATCGATATAAGCGTGAGCACTGTGCCTTCAATTGCCAAAGGATATTATGTTATCGTAGGGGTAATCTGGAATCAAAGGACAGCCAAACAAATATGTGTTAAACTATGGACTGTGTAAAGAAGTTACACTGTACAGCCTCAAACTACTTAATCAGTTTAACCTCGACCAAAACGTCTGAGTTCTCGTTTCTGTGTGTGTGTTATTTACTAGAAGAATGTCATCCAAATCTGCTCTAAAAGGCAGTTTGTTTATACAGTACTGTTTGGGTCATTTCACCAACAACATCAGGGAGTTACAGTGGTCTTGTTTCGATATCATTTGCTGATATCGCAATATCACAACAACACTAAATATGTAACATCGTAGGTTTCACCTTTGCAACAGTGTCATGACAATTGATGCTAAATTGCCAAAACACAGAAATCCAAGTGAAACTTTCCCCCATCTCTTAAATTCCACAAACAATGTAGGATGAAATTAGTTTACCAAACTGTATATAGCTCAGGTAAATGGCATTGCATGTAGCTAAATTAATGGCATCCATATACCACACGTGCCACTCTGTAATATGACGTAGTATTCAGAAACCCTGTACAGTAGAAACAGTATGAGTGTGTTAACTGCATATCGCACTTTTAGTTGACAACCAGTATACTGATAATGGTTACTGTACTTTCCAATTGACAATCAGTTTACTGATAACAGCTTATTTGAAAGCTGTGCTTTATTTCTTGTCGGTCCGACTTCCTGTTTATTGTCTATTAATTACATTTTCAGTGAAATTGTGCTCAATTTTATGTTAGCAATCTACTATATTCATGCTGGTAATTTGATGATGTATTTTAAGCAGTGTTATAACCTTTTATTGATTGATTTATTGATTTGGTGAGATTACAAGTTACAGCACAGCAGCAATGCCATACAGTACAGCAACTATAGTACATATCCTACAGCAATGATGTTATATGCAGTCTTAAGTTTTTTTTTTTAGTTCCTACAGAATGATCAGTGTTTTCATTCTTCTTGAAAAAAGTAGGCAGCAGTAGTACATTCTCAAAAAAGCAACTCTAGCACAACATTGAAGGACAGCCTGCATCTACAGAGCTCTTATAAAACAATGTAAAGGAAGCAAACTGATAACTGCAGGTGCAATATTGTCAGGTAGAGCTCTTCATATCTTTAAGTACTGTTATTTATAGGAAAAGTCTAATTACATGATGAAACTACGGCATTAATATTGTGAGTATATGTTGGCAGCTATTTCAAAGGTTATTTTGAGACCACCATGTTTTATGTGAATAGTAAAGATATTTAATTTCTTGGATTGTTAGGATCATGTATGTGTAAAATTACTGACAATATGATTTCAAATTTTGAAATCATATTTGTTCATGGACAATAGATGAACATTTCTGCATCACTTTGAAAAATAGCTTCAAATTGCTGCTAAAATTAAACTCCAGCCTCAAAAGTTTCAGATGTCATTCGAATATCTAAATGTAATGAATGCCATTGTTTTTCGGCATACCCTTTTATTTCCCTTTAAAAACCACATGCCTGGATAACTAGGTTCTAGATTAAACCTCAGTCTTTTTGCCTGAGATGACAGTCACTTCTAGATTCAGACCGATGTCCTGCTTTGACTCTTGCGGTAAACAACTGCTTAGCATACAAAATTTACATATTCTGAAGTTTCCTGAACCCCAAAATGATTGTTGTAAGTAAATTACAATGAACTAGATGTCTCCTGAGAGGCATTTCTGATGTAAAAACAGGTTAATCTGCATTTTACCAGACAGGAATGCTTCAGGATTTGAGATTGAACACTGAGGAAGTTTCATCTCCCCTGTATTTGCTTAAAAGTCTAAATTGAGTTAAATCATCTCAGATTAATAAAGGGAAAGTATCACATGTATGTCTGTTTGGTGTAATTTGGATTTCTTTATTTGTTCCTTCAATTGACATTGCTGCAAGCAAAGAGGAAACCACAGAGAAAGAGAAACACTGACAAAAAGAGAGAGGGACCTAAATATAGCATAGAACAACTTCATGTTGCCAAGGTGACATGCTGTACTTAATCACCCAATACATGTGGTTGTTTCCACTGAGACTGAGCTATTAATTAAAACATTCTCGTCAACAAAGGTAGAAAGATTTGGTTTTAAATGTTTGCACTTTGCGAACAAGTTCGCAGTATTGTAGAGCTCGCATGTTCGCCTACCATCCTGTTGTAAGCGTAAGGCTCCAAATTTCTGAACTTCAAAACTCATATGAAGTGAATAACTCCAATTTTCAGTGTTGAAAATATGCTAATTACAAAAAGTAAAATTGTGAAGCAACAGCTTGGACAAATTAAAGTCATTCTTTTCACACACAAAAATTATTTCCACATGAATTGTGAACATCTTAAGAGGAAATAGGACTTGTATGATCATCCTCATCCCTCTTCTCCGCTTTTGAATAAATTTTGTTCAAAAAAGTGGAAGTAGAAATCACATGGTAATGTACTGTCAGCCTTCTAACAGTCCTATTTATATCATAAGTGATATGTCACATGCACTCAGTGTTGGACCCCACCCTACAGTGGATCATTTGCTTCATGTTCTGTTTTCTGAGACAACCACCTTGAAAAGGATGTCATTGCATGAGGATCCAGCTTTAAATGCCGCAGATGTCAGCAGTGCTGTACTGTATTTATCACAGTTTATCCATTTATGACAAGACAAAATAGCATTCCTCGAATAGAGTATACTTTTTGAGTTACTGAGAACCATTCTTGCTTTTAGGCTTATATCAAGGAACTTAAAAGCAACAATTCTTCACTGTGGTGTTGGCACCAGGCCCCCCCAAAAAGGTTTATGGTCACATCATGTGCAATGTACAATAGTGAAACAGAATAGATCAGGGTGGCAATGACATGACTGGGTCCTGACTTCATCGATCAAGTACACGGTACAAACAGAAATACACTACTCCTGTATGGCAACAGATCTGAGAGATATTGATTTGATCGATAGATTGATTGATTGAACGCTATTTTGTTGATCTTCCTATAGACAATCATAACTTGCTCAACTTTTCTTGCCCCAAGTCAACTTCCGTGTCTTGACGTTCCAGAAGCTCATAGTTTGGGAAGGACTGCACCGAACACAAATTTTTGATACCTGTAAATATTAAAATGCATGACATGTCAGTTCCATGTAATAATGTATCTACCTGTTACAAATGGTTTGTAATTGACTTACACCCAGGTACAGCTGATAGAGCTGATAAATCGTGCTTTCAAGTCTTAGTGCAAAACTTTTCATGTTGATCTACATAAATTGCTCTTTTTACAACACTGTGAATTGTGAATTGAATTGACGACACAATATTCTATACTTTGCTTTATCAGTTAGAATTTTTGCGAGCATTGAATATCAAGTATTGTCAGTGATGAAATGGTCAGTTCCACCACATGACATGTATGTAAAATCTGCTACATTCAAACATTTTACTCAAAAAACTTTCACCTAAATTCGTTAAATTTTTCGTAAATTTTTGTTACGATGCGTGCAATCCTTGTGATTTGGTCAATTGTGAACGTAACTAAAGTAGAAATTGTCTGGAGAAAGAAGTTGAAATACTTTTGTGGCAGACTGTAACTAAATCATTGCATGTGTACTCTTCATACTCAATGTCACAGATCATTAGCACTGTACATCCACAGCTTATTCCCTAGGCTATAGATGAAGATTAAAATAACACTCTATCACTGAGTTTGTTTGAACAGGCCTATTAGCACATGCACTGTACAAGCTATTCCCTCTATCCTTACCACACAGTAATACTGTTTTGTGTGTTATAAGGACATGCGCTGCAACAGATAAATGACTTTGGCAGCCTCCTTAATTCAATTTGGTTTAATTAAATCAGGTCGCTGTTTCTGCCTCAGGTTGGTAATGGCCCTTAGACAACCACATAGATTATCTAGAGCTCTGCAAAGCGGCAAAGTCTGTATGTGGCTACTATATGCCAATTAAGATGTTAAAACAGCTCAGTATATGGGCTGGACTCAGGAATTAGGAAGATATTGGAAGTACTGTCCTAATTGCTTTTGGTGAAATGCTAGACTCATCAAACACATAAAGCTGTTGGATTTATTTAAAGTTTTAATCCATAACAAATCTAAAATTAAAATACAAAGTACAGTATCAAGTTAAGGCCATTCTTGCTTCTGTTGTGGTCTAAAGCATTTGTGAGGCTATGTGTAATGAATTTCACAGCAAATTCTATCTCATATTGTAACAGGAGTGTTAACCTAATTACGTCACAGCCCACGTTATTAGGGCTGGCTTGATTCGTGTACTGCAATTTGCTCAGTACTTAATATTAATCTCTGGGCTGTTTGTCATTAATGAGACCATCAAATAAATTAGGTTAATTAGCTCCCAAGTGCAAGGTACTTATATAAAAAAGACCTGCACTTTCTAAAGTCACATGGAAAGAAAAAAAAAATAACAGTGTAAATTGAACTACTGTACTTCTTTTAAATTCTGTAGAATCCTTACAATTTTGAGTAGTCTGATCACAAGTATATGATCATCATGGAATTAAATTCAACCTCTGATATGGTAACTACAATACATGTTATTACTGTAGACATTCAACTGCCATTTCATTTTCAACACCAAGCTCCGTAAAATTGTCATTTTCACGTGTTTACAGTATGTATTTCATGGTTTCCTTGTTCTTTTCTTCTTAACTTACACCTGATCAATGCTGTTGCTAACACCAGTAGTTCTGTATTTATCTACTCCAGCTTGATTTACATAGTTCATACTTATCTCCAACCTATATGTCTCAGTGTATTCCAATAAATTTGTCAATGAAATTTGTTCATCCTCCGAATGTATGTGAACCGCACCAACACACGTGTCATTATCATTTCACCCACCAGTATTATACATAATTTATATATCATATTCTTACAGTTCTCAATTTTACGTGGGCGGTATTCTTTACCTTTTTATTTGTTTTCTCATTTTAACCACACCCTCTTCTCCTTGTATTATATTTCAGTCTGCATTAAATTGTTAGTAATGTTTTCTGATTCACTTTTTTGCCATTCTGTCATCATCCCGGCGAAGGGCGGTGGTTATTACGTGTTTGTGAATAATAATATTAATACACTCCCAGATGTAATGCCCAACTTCCCTCCAGCTTGTTTCAGGCAAGGTTATCATCAAGTATCCTTTCTTTGAGACGTTAGAACCAGCCACGAGAAAAAAAAATCCATAGATGCTGCTGAACACTGTGCCGTGTGTAGATGAGGCACATGCATTAGCAAATGCAAATTGTTGTGGTGTATTTTAAACTGTTCTGGTACTACTGTAAGTGCAGGTTTAATTAAAGGTGCATCTAACAGCTAAAGCATCCATCTCGAATAATAGAAATATCAATATATATTGCTGTTGCTTTCTTAAGAAAAGAAAAAAAAAGGTGACATAGGGCTAAAATAAACATTTCTTGAAGAAACAGCAAAAGTGCATGGAAATAAAATGGGGTTTTTCTTCCTCTTAAATTGGCACATTGAGTTGTTTTGTGAAATTCACTAAATTTTGATAGACCTGTTAAGTTTGTTTCACATACTAATAGCCAATGGTCAAACTAGGAGTATCCCTGTGTATCACATACAAACAAACATTAGTGAGTGAGTGATTAACAATTCAATTTCGCTTTTGTAAAGTTGTGACCAGGCACTTTTTTGGAGCCGAGAGCATGGATTTAAGAGCATGGAGTTGAGAGCGTGGAGTGGAGAGCATGGAGATGAACTACTGTGAATGTGTCTTTAAAGAGTGTACTGTAGGTACTTGCAGCATCAATCACACAGTCTTCTACATTTATGTAGATCAGACTTATTGAAAAAGACAGGATTTTGTTTATTTTAGTTTTAAAGGTGATGGAATTAAGGTGTTGTTTAGGCATACAATGCCAAAAGGAGAGACAGTTTGGTTCATCATTACCAAATCAGGCTTTAATATTCTCCTTCCCAAACAAATGCTGTGAGTTCTTACTTCCAATCATCGAAACATATCCCTAATTCAAATACTGTGCTGTACAATATTCCTTTTTAAATTGAAACATATTGTCTCTTAATGTGTAAATAAAAGTTACTGCACAGGAGATGTGGTTTTACAACAACTGCACCCTGAAATTGAAACTAAATTTACATACAGTAGTTCATGGCACATTTCTTTGTTTTCTCTTTTTATTTATCTGCCTATAATAACAGTCTTTGTGGTGGAGCACACAAATTCAATCACTATTGAAGTGCTTCTTCATGGGCCTCTGAGATACTGTAGATGTTTTGATGTTATATGTGCAAAGTCCTGCACACATTTCATGCAATACTACAGAAATTCACAGAATCATCCGAAGACTGCACATTGAAGAACAGATTCAGTAATCAATTGTCATTGGTTAAAACATTTGAAACACTCATCTGTAACGTAAAAAAAAAAAGTCTGTACTGTTCTAGGATGTTGTTAATAATTTGACCGTAATACTGTATATATATGCACAAACACACACACTCATCAGATAATACTTACTTTCCCAATAGTGTATGTCACTGTGTTGTATGCTTGGTAACAGTGTACATATAAAACTACACAATGCCAGCCCTGGAGATTTCTTCTTATCTTTATTAGTTTTGACCAGTGGGGTGTCAAATGCTCAGAATTGCCTAGAGAAAATCAGTTTGATTTAATTATTTAGTGTAATACAGCAGTTATTAACCAGGCCATGACTGCCAGCTGAGGTTAATTTTTTATTTGCCAAACATACAAGATCACTCAGCTTGAATTTACATAGACCAGCAAGTTCAGGCATAACCTGTTTTGGTAGCAAAGTAGACTTTCAATCCAGATCAGAGATGCCTGAAAAACAAAGAGCATTTTGCAAAGAGGTGGTCTTTCTGACAATCAAACTACAGTAGTTGATGATCACTTGAAATTGGCAATCACCGTAAAGTGGCAATCATAGCTGAGTGACAATCAGGTTTATATTTATTGGTGATCAGAATAACTCATCACTATGCAGTAATCTGCCAATGTCGTATGACAGATTCATAATTAGCAATGTTGCTGCTGGTGATTACTAATCACATATGTACCTCTCTGCTCTGACATATGTACAGTACAATTGCTTTTATGTACCAGTTCTACCAAAAAAATTAGCAACCGTAACAGTAACGTTTTCCAAAATTCAGAACCAGGTGCTGTACCTGCCTTTTGTCGTCGATCAGGTACCCGGGTGCTTGAATTGGGCTACGAGTTCGTTGTGAAACCGTGGTGACCACATTTTGCTTTTTTGCGAAATACATCTTACACACAGGTATGAAAAGTCTTGGTAGTTGCACTGCAGCTGAAGTTTGGCACAATTACAATGTATGTTTATGAAACTTTGGCCCCAGGTAGCAATTTCAGAACTGAATTTTGACATAGTGCAAACATCAATATGCAGTCCTGACATGGCTATGGTCTTCCACAAATTGGTTGATGGTGTATAGTTTGTGGAGATGTTAACAGTAAGGGACAAATGATGAGAAACAATTTTTTTTTTTTCTTAAAAAAGAGTAACACATGCTCCAAATCATAATTATTGCTTTAAGCAAATGCAGATTGTTATATTGGAAAATGTGTGACATCAAGATTAAATCTGACAAAGAATTTGACATCCTCTTGGAGATGCACACACACACCTGCCGTACTGTAACAATACAATAGTGTGTAAGAAGTCATGAAGAGCCAGCCTAAAGCACGAATGTGTGTGTGTGTGTGTTATTGTACAGTACCTGCTGCCTGTTACTTATCTTTCCGGGTGTTTCTCCCTGTCTCACTTACATTCCTGCCGTAGCAAAAGCTCCCTGGTTTTTGATCCCTTGCCGAAGTCAGGCAAGGAATCTATGCAATGGTGCGTATGTGTATGTGTGTGTATGTGTATGGGATACCCTGGCTTGTAAACACGATATCTCAATAAGGGAAATGTGCTCAAACTGCAAAGTTGGTGTATGTTGGTGGCCCATTGTGAACAGACGATCCCCATTGTTTTTTGTGGAGGTCACATGTCATTTGAGGTCTTCAGAGCATGAAATGTGAAAGCTATAAGGGAGGTATCCCAGCAATGGAATGTTGCTGGAACTTAAACCTCTTATCATCAGTAGCACTTAATGAGTAGATGTCTGGCATTTTGCATGGAGGTCAAAGTTCAGTAGAGGACATAGTTTAAAAACCTTGTAAACATGATATCTCAAGAAGGGAAAGGTGCTTGAACTTCAAAGTTGGTGTGTTGATAGCCCATTGTGAATAGATGATTTCTATTGTTTTCATGGGTTTCAAAAGTCATTTGAGGTCACCAGGGCTTGAGTGTGAAAACTAGTCAAAGAAAGGTACATCTCAGCAAACCAAATATTACTGGAACGTCAAAATTATTATCATTGGTAGCACTTAATGAGTAGATAATATCTATCATTCTTTATGGAGGTCAAAGGTCATGTGAGGTCAATAGACGACATAGTTTTATAACCATGTAAACATAGTATTTCAACTAGGGAAAGCTGCTTGAACTTCAAAGGTGTTGTGTTCGTAGTCCACTGTAGGTAGATGACCTCTATCGATTTTCATAGAGGTTAAAGGTCATTTGAGGTCTCCAAAGTATGAAAACATTAAGGATGATCTCTCAGCAACTAAATGTAACTAGCTCTTCAAACTTTCAAAATTGGTAGCAGTTGATGAGTAGATGATCTCTGTTATTTGAATTGCCCCATTGAGACTGAGAAAATAATGTTTGCATCTTTAGTTGTGTTAATGTTAAAATTGCAGAGTTATCGATCTCAGAGATTTGTATAGTATTTAGAGCAAAAGCTGACATTTGTGGATCTACTTATCTATAACAATTGTGTTATATTTTGGGGCAAGTCAAGTGTCACATCTTGTCATTACTGAAATGTAATACGATGGATCATTCCCATCTCTCTTCCCTTCCCCCCCCCCCCCCATCCTTTGCTCCTTGCCGAAAAGTACAGTAGATACATGTTTAGTGGCAGATAAATGTTGCTAAATAGAATTTGGTCTCATTTTCTTCAACAAGCTATTAAAAGCCCATTTTTTTGTAATCTTCTCCAGACAATCATTTAACATCACTTAACATAGCTTTTTAGATTTATTAGCAACTTTTTTTGCCAGCAACTGACTGTTAAGACTAACAAAGTACTTTGTTTTAGTCACCTTTTCCCTAGAGAAATACCCTTACGCAGGGAAATATTTCCCAGGTTGACTTTCCAGACTCTTAACCACACTTTGGTGTCATGAACTTTCTATCCACTTATGAACTTCATTGGTTAAGAGATCTCCTTTATTACCACAATTTTCATATGTGGTTTACGGTCTTGTACTCTGTTTTGTATTTTGATATGGTCCTTTTCTTCTCCCTTGGTTGCTTTTGTGTGAAGTGATTGTTTGTGTTTGGAAAAAAAAAGGAGATATTGGCGAGGAATCACAAAGTGCTTCGACTTTCTGGTCAAATTTTGTTTTGTAGGGAGACACTGTGACTGATAAAGTAATCGGGTATGTTCAGTAGCTATAAAGTGCTATCTCTTAGTATGTCAAATACTGGTTCTGGAAATTCTTTTAAGGAGACCATCAGTACCACAGGGAAATTAAGAATCATACAGAAAGCCAGCATCACACAGCCAGAATCATATAGAAAGCCAGACAAAAAGGAGAAATGATACAGCCTTGTCTCTGTCCATACATTACTAAATGTTGAAGTTCATGGTAGGATTTAGATCAGCTATTTTATCTTGTTCTGATTTATCTAACTTCAGACAGACATAGTGGATAGTTCATTTACATTATCCATGGTTTCTGTGCCTCCGGAGATTTCTCGAAGCTCAAATCAATGTAATGAAGGCATTCATGTTTGAGTAAATCTACTGTACAGTACATACAATCCCAATGTAGCTGGAGGGGAGGGGGGAGTGTTAAGATATATTACAATACATACTATACCTGTATGCGGAAACTGTATGTGACAAAGGATTATCCAAAGATGTCACTGTTAACCTTGCAAACAACTGCAAAACTGCAGCAGTTTATACACTACATGGATATTATCAGTATTTGTCTATTAATTCAATAGTTATATGGCAGTTATTCAATAATCTAAATGCATCAAATTGTGTGAACAAAATTATAAGTGAATTATTTCTTGCTCTAAATTGCTTTAAATCCACTCAACATTTTGTTTAAATCACACAAGCAAGTAATTTCTCATTGCAGTAGCTTGCAGTATCAGCTTTATTGATGACCTCACCACCCGATGCTGTGCTGTATCATTACTGCTTCTGACATTAAACTAGAGTCTGTTCAAATAATAGAAGTTTACATCAGCATATTCTGTACTATGATTCTAGTTTAATGAATTATTTTCCCCATTTTTAAAGGATATTGCCGTACTACAAGTCACATATGTTTACAATCCTATTGGATGTACAGCATGTATCTGGCAAATGGCAACACTGCTCAGACTTACCAGAAGACATTTGTAGATATGTGTTTGTACTGTTATAATAATTGCTCTTTTAATAGATTGACACTGTTTAATGAACATTACTATTTAATCCTATTGAGTTTCCTGTTATTGGAGTTTCAGAAGTGATGAACTACTTCCTTCTTTCTGTTCTGTACTTTGTAGTACTGTATGTCAGTCCTTCTTGCGTCGATACGCTCGATAGTTCTCCTCATCTGGATTTTTGTTTATTTTTAGAATATCAAATTCCTTTTCGTGATGAAGCACACGCAATGCATGTACATAAAAATGTTTCAGAGCCCAGCAGACTTCCAAACTGAATTATTCTACCATTGCCAATGTGTGTCTTGCCTGGTGGTAACAGTGGAGTATGGGAGTGATGGACGGTGATATTAACTGTCTTGCTGTATGGGACATGCTCTTCTGTATGTGTGTATAAGCTGGTAGTAGTGGGGCTGTACAGTGGGAGTGACGAATGGTGACAAGTTGGTAAAGTATGGAGGAGCCCCTAGAATTTATGCATACAGTAGACTGGTAGCAGCAGGGAGCAATAGTAATTGATGGTAGCAACTGCTTTGATGTAATGGAACATTCCCTGGATGTGTGTATAGGCTGTTAGTGACATGAATGTATGTAGATGTGTGTACAGTGTTTCCAATCCCAACCCCATTACCAAGCGCATAAACGATCGTCAATGCTATCGCCACAAGGGGAGGGGAACTTGAAGAGAGGGCAATGAGGGGAGGGGGAGTCAATTTCTTGCTCCATTTTAAAGTATTAGTAGTCAATTGCCAACTTTTTGTCAGGAGTGGAGCATTTTGTTAGGAGCAGGATTTTTTAAAGGGCCATTGCTATTTCAGGGGGAGGAATAATTTTTACCTGAGGGTTGGGCCATGCCTTAAAGCACTTCTGGAGAACACTGGGTGTAGTATCCATAAACTTACCAACCATTTCAATTTTACATGTTTAATTTTTATCTAATTGAGTTACTTGTAAAGATACTTATTGCTCCAGACAATTTCAACCTACCAACCACTTACTTCTAGTCCCTCCCTCAGCCCGTCTTAAATTCCTCCACCTGTATAATCAAAACAGTACGTCCCTTTGTTCTCTGTGCAATATGAGCTTCTCTGCATCTTTCGAATTTGTTGTCAATCAAAGAGCAGACCCAATTGAGCACTTTGCTTTCCCCCAGCCAAAAGTGTAGCTTGTGGTGGTAAGTAACTGCCTTTAAGTCCCCGTACCTAATTTACACCTACATACAATGCCATGCAGTGGGTTGAACACAACACACGTTGGTAGCAATTCAGTGTGTAGAATTCTGTCAAAGGTCAGTATATATTATATACTGTATTACATGTCAGTGTTGAAGTTCAAACATTTTATTTCATAGTCCAAAGGGCAGCTAACATGTAAAATGAAGTTGTCCTTTTCGAAATTATGTTGTCCTGCCAAAAGTTTTGTCATGAATGTCAGGCAGTGTTTCCTGGGGTTGCAGTACCAGCAGCAGCCTTGCATTGTGCTGTAAGCAATTGATCACCACATTTCATCTCATAATGTTTCAGGTTTTGTAAGTGAAATCTTTAAGTGATTCAAATATAGAATTTGCTTGGAAATGTGAAGGATAACCTTGTACCAGTATTTGGTACACCAGGACTACTGTACCACTAAACTTCATCACCGCATGTGGTGTGCAGTGTGCCATTAAAGGCTGCACACTGCCTAAGTTAATATTTTACAGTAATATCAAGCAGTATGCCAGCAGGTTAGTCAATCACTAACCATTGCAAATACACAACCAATTTAAAATAATAACTGATGACCTGAAGTTAAAACTATGTCGCAGTGAAAACACTTGAAGCCATTGTAGCCTCCACTAACAATACTATTATTCCTTATGAATTGTTAGCAATCAGTATATATTTACATAAAACCAACCAGACCAGTGTACTGTTGCTTCTAGACTTAAAAGGATACACTTACTGTAACTGTATGTTCAAGTCAAAAACTAAATACAAAATTTGTACTGTAATTACCTTTAAAGTTTGAACCCTAGGCTCCATAGTGGCCGATCAATCATCAATACTTTAACTGAGTTTTAGACACACTATATTTGTAAGGAGCACCATTTAGTCAATTGCCAAATAATATCACCATATCATAGGCATAAGTTGGAACCAAAGTACCCCTGAATGAATGTGTGTAAAAATATGGATTGTGTACAGGGGTCACATTGAACAGCCTAAGTCTGACCTTAAATTTTGGCATGACACTTTGATTTCTTATGAATCAAACTACTGTAGTTCATGTAATATGATAAATACTACCTTAAAGACAAAAACTCATCACCCCAGACAGTTTCAATTCTCCCAACCACTACTTCTAGTCCCTCCCTCAGCCTGTCTTAAATTCCTCCACATGTGTAATCAAAACAATGGATCCCTGTGTACGTTGTGTAATACAAGCTGCTCTGCATCTTTCGAATTTGCTGTCAATCTAAGAGTACTGTAACTTAGAACCAGTTGAGAATTTTGCTTTCCGGGAAGTAAAAATATAGCTTAGGGTGATGCGTTACAGCCTTTAAGGTATGTTTTCTGGTTTCCATAGGTTATTTAGTATGAGATCCATTTGTTCTATTAAGAAACATATTTCTCTGCAAGGGTACAAACGATGTCGTTTGAGTCATTTCATAAACGATGAGATAACGAGTCTCATAACGACATGGCAACAACACCAGTATTTATTGAATAAATTTAGTGGTATTCAACCTACAGTATGTCAGAGTACCAGCACACATAATATTATGTGACATCCATAGTAGCTTGTGTATTAGATCACTAATACATTGACATGCACAAGTTACGTAAAGTTACACCAAACTTTAAAGAAAGACGACTTTTAGAAAGACGAGGAGTAAACTGGACCTATCGAAGCTAACAGCAATTTAATGTCAGATCAAAATAAGTTTTAACAACGAGCAGTCCTCCCGTTTAGTGCACATTAGGCAGTGTAAGTGTAATCATAAAGCCTAGTGTAATTTTGCCGTCAAAATAATTCTGTCACAGCCCCGTTGATCAGAAATGATTTAAACACTACTATTATTCATCCAAACTGATATGATATTGTGAAATTTGGAAGGAAGGTTGTGATTTCTACCATTTTTAAATAAACTGAAAAGCAGTATGGCTGTACATTGAACTGTGTAATCAGCAGTACTGGTACCAGTGTCTCTCAGTCTCACACAAGTTTTTCAGTTTTATGCTTCATGTTGATTTCAAATTCTAAAGCCAACATTGACATTGCAGTACATAAATACTGTAGAGTATAGCCAATCAACCTATTGACAAGTTTCTTGTAACAATCTCAGCCCTTTTGAATCAGAGACAAATCCCACATTCCTCTGTAACACTACTTCCTCTAGATTAACAACACACTGCATCCCACAACTTTGCACATACAGCTTCATGTCGATCTTGCATTCCTTCCTTCCAAACACCAGGAACTTTTGCCAACCAATTGCCAAGTTGGGCCGACACCACATTCTACGATCAGTAAAACGTCACCACAGATGAATACCAAACTGAAACTTACCATCATAATTATTATTCACATTTACAATTCAGCAGAGCTTCAGGCTATCCTTCCAAATCGAGACAAGAAATAAAAACAACCCCAACCGTCCATGAACCTCTGAAGACCATTCAACTGTTGTTGATCTGTACGTTAGCTCAGAAGATTTGAAAACTGTTGACACTTGGCTTCCTACCGCTCACTCACTGTGGTGACCTGATCACATTGCACTTCTGCATTAGTGTTGTGACTACAAACATCACAGCCATGTAGCACACTACTCTATGATTATCTGTGTAAGTGCAACAGACACTCACGAACTTTGTACAGCAACGGTGAATTTGGAGGTACTAAATATTCATATATGAATAATCATTAGGTAGTTCATTGGCTGAGGATTTACACACCTATGATACAGCCTATTCTATTTCAGGTAGTCACAGTACAGTTGGTACATGTTGCAGCTTTGATTATCATTGGTTATAGTTGTGTGTAGGACTAGAGAGACAATGACAGCTACAAGGATTGTTAAGAAATTATATGCTTAGTTGAAGTTTAACAAACTTGAAGGTACAAAGGAGGTATTCAAACAAGAAACAGTTATACTTTTTCCCCTGTTTATCAGTGGTCAAGAGTAGATCTGTGAGACACTTTACCATTCTATTGCACCTTTTTTCTATTTGTGGTCGATAAATATTGCCGACATCATTAAATTCAGACACCAAAAATCAATAAGAGTACCCAAAAGGGCTGATGATAGAGCCAAGTTCTTAAAGTTGTCAACATTATTGACTTTTTTTTATAAGATTACAAGGTTATCCTGTCAGCAGGGCAATGGTTCATGTTCTCCGCCTTTTAAATTGATTGCAAGAATTAAAAGTTCCTAGACAGGTGATGATTAAAATTGCCGACTCATGTATGTCAGAACAACGCCTTTAATTAGTTTGATTTTTTCTATTCTCGAGATGAGGAGGCACTGCTATGAGAATGGACGTATTGCCTTGAGAGCATAACTTGTTAATTGAAGTAGGTATGAGTGGACATGTAGTAAACTATGGACAAAACGTGTACAAATTGGACAGTGACTGCATTTTTCATTGTTCCAACATTGTTGTTAATGGTTGGTCCAACTTTTTTTTATGTCTTTCTAAAACATCAGTAAGAATAGAAGTATTAAAAGTGCAGTCTTCACCCTTGATCACAGCAATCATAGTGAACAACTTAGTCTTTGCACTCATATAATGTCTTTATTGCTGTGCCCTAAAATATATTGAACTGTAGTTTTTACAAATTCTATTTCGCAAATTCACACATTCAGTTCACCAAAAAATTACGTGCCCATTCTTCAGCCATTACTTGTGTGGTTGCCTTTGAGAAAACACTCAGCGCTTGAAATCTGAAACCTCAGGTAACTTTCCCAAATAACTCAAAACATGAAATAGTCAGTGAAATGAATCCATTTCTTTTAAAGTTTGGAGACTACTGATTTAAAATAAAATTTTCTTTTTTCTTCTTTATTTTCATTCTTGATTTGCAGGTAGCCGTTACTCACAGCCAAGTGCTTCATCACAGAGGCTTGCTCACGCCTCTCCTTCAGTAAGGTCAGAGGTCAACAAATCTTCATCAGCTAGCCTGGAGGATGATCCATCACTGGATGGGATGTCCCAAGAAGATTTGGACAGAGTAGATTTGTCAGCTATGGATACATCATGAAGTCCAATGTGTTTCTTCTCCACCCCAACTGCCCTCCTCCCCTTTCCCCTTTTATTATGCTATACTTTCCTACCTCCCCTCATTGACACCCCCCTACCCACCTTCCCTTACTGTCCACCAGAAAGAGCTAAGA
Source organism: Stichopus chloronotus (assembly GCA_021234535.1). Lineage (NCBI taxonomy): Eukaryota > Metazoa > Echinodermata > Holothuroidea > Aspidochirotida > Stichopodidae > Stichopus > Stichopus chloronotus. The sequence goes on from CM037831.1 coordinate 27,176,634, forward strand.
ATATGACATTCAGTAGCTATGGCTACAGAAATTTATTCAAGCTGATGTCAGAGGTGATACTAGTAAAGATCCATCAACTCTCAACAAAAGAGTCAACTGTCCACAAGGATTGTATTGGTTGTCATGGCATCTGATTGTGTCATCAGGATTAGAGTCAAAATGAATTTTGAGCATAGACCTTTGACATTGATAATCAAGGAATTGATCCTTCTATTTGAGGTAATGGTGTGGCTGTGGAGAAAGGGAGGGATGTTTAAACTTTCTGTAGTTTCTTGAGAGCGACTGCTTTTGAAGTTAGTCATGGAGGCAAAAGTTGAAAACAATGGAAAAAGGACCGTAGGCTAAGTATGAAAGGAGTAATAAATAATTTGCTGTTACATGATGGTTCATTGTCAAATGCTCAATTTTGTTTACTCACTTACCTGTGTTGACACAACAGCTGCACTCCCATCTACCATACCATGGGCATCTGCAACCTTTTAGCATGCCTCTAGTGCCATCTGGCTTAATACCTGACTATCTTTACCTTCCATTTCTGCCATCCTGATGACTACATGGTTAATATATAGGAGGTTCATGCGATTTTTGTATCAAGTACCAAAAAGGAAAAAAGTTATTAACTTGCCTTGATTTTAACTCTGTTAGTTTACATTATTTTGTACATTTAGCTTTATGTGTCATTTTGATGACATTGATCATGAGATAACATCATTTTTTCTCCTTTTTTCCCACTTTCCTGTCATTTTTGCATTTGCATGAAGATGAAAAAGCATTTGTAGCTCTTCTGTCTCGAAATATTTTGTTTTAAATTTTACATATTTAACAAGCCTTGCTGTACACTCTGTAGTGCCACATGTATGCTATTGCCAAAACCCTGGTACAGGAAAGTAGGCTAGTTGTGTGAAACATATATTGTCATGAGGATTATGGACTTCTTTACATGATATCTCAAAAAAGGGTACACTTGACTGATCTCATACTTAGTTTGTTGGTTGGTCATACTGACTAGATGATCTCTATTTCGGTTAGTCCAGGTCAAAGGTCATTTGACATCACCAGAGGTCAAACTATGAGTAACCTTGACTAATCTCATACTTGATGTGTAGATGATCCTTTTGTTTTTGATGGAAGTCAACGGTCATTTGGGGTCATGAGAATTCAAACTGTGAAATCTTGTTTACACGATACACTGACTGAAGTACATACATCTTCAAATTTTCCTTGAAACGTGACAGGGACTGTATTAGCAGAAACAATTTCAGGATTGAAGGAATTCCATGATTGTGGGACCATTGAAACATAGAGCAGATAAAGCCATGGAGGAGTGATTGAATGGTACATTTAAAGTTTGGTTATTCTGAGTACAATATGCATGAATACCATCAGTAAAGGTAAATGAATTGGGATAAGTATGAGGTGATAAATTTTCATGCCACTTTGACATTAAAGTTCCTAGTTGGTACTTATAAGATTAAAGTACAGAGTGTTGGTAAAAGGAACCATTGCTAATCTCTCTTCTGTGGAGCAGTGAGACTTTTGATTGAAAATGAATATGCATTAGCCCAAACAATCGCACAATGTTGTAGGTATGGTAAAATAATAGAATGATACAAAGACATACTAATATCTTTCTGACTTTTATCACCTCAAGAAAGCAAGTAGCAGTAACTCATTGTGAGCCATTTGTGTAAGTTGATTGTATGACGACTTAGTGAATTGTCATCATAATGATGCAATGTGTACCAGTAGTTGGCTATAGCTAGCTACATTGTTGCCATGGATACCTTGATATTGAGCTCTGCAAAACATTTTCCTTTCTAATGGTGTGTGATTAGCTATCAGTGTGTTTCATCCATTTAAACAAGCTTGTCAACATAATAAAAATATCTTCCAGTAAGATTTACCAGGTAATTGTTTCATTACTATTTCTGTTAAGTTATAGAACCTTTCAACACGCCTTCAGTGGACAGTTAGTTACATATAACAGATAAGATTGAGACTTGATATTCTGTCTGGTAAATTGTACCTTTCTTGTTTTAAACATGCATGATGCATATTTGTTTTAGTTTTCTTTCTTTTGCTTGGGAAGGGGGGGGGGGGTGAAGGTGGAGTGAGGGTTCCCAACATTTATTTGTTCTGCTCTCTTACGGTATATCAAATGGATAATTTATCCATGTAAGTAAGAACAAATACACCAGCCTTATCTTTTTCACTTGTAAATTGTTTAACTTGAATGTTGCTCATGATAAAGTTAATTTTGTGAAATTTCTGGTGCGTGATTCACATCCATTTACTTGGGATAGCATACTAATGGAATATAAAACTGATTTAGTGTACATGATGAATTGATCTGAACATTTGTTACAGAAGCTGATATGTCATGAACATGATAAAGTGGTCTCACTAAAATAGCAAACATTTTCTTCTCATTCACACATTTTTGGTTTCGATGAAACTGTAACCTTTGTTATCACGCTGTGTTTGTGACGCCTACCATGTAAACACGATATCTCAAGAAGGGAAGCTTGGACAGATCTTATATTAAGTCATAGGTGCACCACATTGAGTGCAAGAACTGTATTGCTTTTGGTGGAAGGCAAAGGTCATTTAGTGTCAACAGCTGTCAAATTGTGAAAACCTTGTAAACACGATATTTCAAGACCCTTAGCTTGGACAAATGTCATATGTAGGTGTTGGTTTACCACACTGAGCACAGGATCTTTATCAATTTTGGTGGAGGTCAAAGGTCATTTGAGGTCAACAGGGGTAAAATGTTGAAAACCTTGTAAGCACAGTATCTCAAGGTGTATGACATTGAGTATAAAATCCCTGTTGACTTTGGTTGAGGTCAATGGTCATTTGAAGCCAACAGGAGTCAAATTGAGAAAACCTCGTTAAACACAATATCCTAAGAAAAGAAACTTTGACAGATCTCATATGTAGTACATGAGTGTACCATATTGAGCGTAAAATCACTATTAACTTTGGTTGAGGTCCAAGGTCATTTGAATTTTTAGAACACTACTAAAAGTCACTTAGTTCTTTCTTGCACATGTACATACAAGACTACATCAAACACACACAAGTTGATTGATGATTTAAAATGTTCCTCCACGTAAGAGTAAAAAACAATGTGGAAGGTTGTCCATGTATATATATTCTTATGGTTACTATAAATCCCTTTGTCATTAATTCTCATTATCTTTGAACCTTAAAATCAACCTTTTTGTGTCACATTGCATATGCTGATAAGACAATGTGTGCTGTAATCGGATTTAAACACAGGCATTTATTCGATGTGACACTTGGAAGATATATAGGCCCTTTATCTCTGTGTGGGCCTATTTATATAAAAGCTATTTATTTTACGGTAAAATAATCCTGATACATTGAAAGATTACATTCGCTTTATTTAAAATGAGTGATATAATTCATGCCAGCATTGTACTTCCTACATGTTCTGCATGCGCAGATGACCGGTTTGACCGGTTTGGAATGGTCCTGGTTGGAAGAGAAGCTATTCAGTCAACAGAATGAATCAAATCTGTGCACAGGTAGAGTTACCAAAAAGCACACAACTTGCATGCCCAAATTTTGCAAGTGAAGGATTTATGTAAGACCTGGGAAGTGACGGGAAGATGATACTCACACTGTAAAAACATGAAAGAAAAAGAATTAAAAAATAACTTTCTAATAGTTTGCAGTTCCATTCACCCTCTTTCATAATATATATTACAACGGTTAACAGACAAGAACCAAATTTTCACCGATTTAAATAAAAAAAGTAATAAAACTTCCCCTTAGTCGCAAAGCCCCATGTTAGCAGCTCGGTATTCATAACACTAATTTTATCTGCATTAGTAACTGGAATTAACTCTCACAAACGGTTCACGATGGAAATGGGGCCAATAACCAAAATCCAAACAGGCAAGTCACGATTTAGAATTGGAACAAAAAGGCTGGAAGTACAAATGGAACGAAAAGTTAACAAATTTACCAAAAGTCATCGGATATGGAGATTTAATACTCACTGGATAATTGATAAAGCTTTGACTTACCTGTGCCACTCAGAGAACATTATCTGATATAACATTGTTTAATAATGAAACAATGTTTAGTGTTTTGGAGTAATTCCCAGCTAAGAACCTCTAATTAAGGCTGAACAGGTTAGAAGAAATTAGTTGTTGGAAAAATGGAGGAGGTGAAAAACAATACCATCATACTAGCATGACTTCATTCAATCAATGATTTTGCTCATATCTATTACTGTTTTTGAGATAGGACTTTTCAAAGTTGGATGGATATGCAAAACAGATGACGTGGACTGTTGCACAATGTCAGTATTTCTTTTGTTAACCCTTTATACGTCATGTAAAGGGTTATTGACTGCGAATTTGGAGATTGCCTGTAAATTGTAAAATTGTCAATATTTGATGGACTTTGATTGAATTTGTGGCTATTTGCAACATTTTCAATGATTAAGACACCCAGAACACCAAAATGAGATTTTTGTGTCACACGACCTTTAAAGTTTCCTTCTTTGTAAAAGTTTTTAAACAGAATAATTTCAGATGGTTAACGTCATCATCAAAACGACACTGCTCTAAGTTACAACTATTGACATGATCAAATTGCCGTATGACGATCCATGTCTGGTCTATGCAATCAGTCACATAGAGTACAGATGTAAACAATTAATTGTTGATCCACCTTTGGCTTGATATGGTGAGACAGAATAATCATGAACGTAAATTACTAGAATATGCATCATTTGTATGGACGTTCACTGCATGTACAGTCCCCCCGTACGACGTCTAGGTAGTTTAGAAGACATCTTACAATTTAATCAACGTAGTGACAAATTTAGACTTAAAACCAAGAGCCGGCCATCATCTCTGTGAAAAGAAAATGCAGACTACATTAACAATGGTCAAGAAATTTCATGGAGGTCTGAGAAAAAAGATTTCTCTTATTATCCTTCCACAAGGGTTTTCATCATAAATATGTTAACATTAACTTCCTGAAATTCCGTGATATGAGGACACTCAGCTATAAACAGGAATCAGTTTATAAATTCTTTGATGTAGTTTGGGAGCAACCTTGCCGGCAGTTATAATTAACTCATATCGTACAAAAGGAACATGAACTTAGTCGCAGCAATGATAGAATAAGAGACCAAACCTTGGCTATAGAAAGGCAATGTTAGTCTGTAAACCAAAGTTTACATACAGGTAGCTCTTCCATAAAAACCAAAACCAACTATTTATAGCAGAATATGCCCTAGGGTAACCTACATATGCCTGTACACTTTATGGTTTTCTTATTGAACAAAATAAAAAGGAATAAAGGTAGACAGCACATGAATGGAGAAGAGCAAAAAAAGAGTAGCAGCACAGTTCTTCACCGCAAACTGGATAGAGAGATTGAGACATGCTGCAGGAGAGCCAGTACAGTCAGGTACCAGTGTGCACCTCTCCAGCGACACCCAGACAACACCACCGACACATGGCAAGCCTCATCACAACGATGTTCTTGCCAACTCTAACATACCAGTACCAGACACGGTAACCCTAACAAATGCCCTATGGGAAAGTCGATCACTTGTGGGGAGAAGTGCCCAAGAGATGTAGCAAACACGTCTAGAACAGATGTGACAAGAAACAAGGGGGTCAGTGACGTTTCACAAGCAACATTTGTCCGACACCACAATAAACAAGAACAATCGTTCCTGGTTTGGCCATCTCACAGGAATGTCTTCAAACCAGAGATCTCATTGAGCCTAACAAGGCACTCTGGCAGCAGATTGAGCAGCAGGCACAGAGGCCACTGGTGAAAGTTTATGGGAGAGGAGCTAGGAGTAAGTGGTGCTATTCCAGATACCTTGCAATAATGCCTCCAGCTCAAGCAAAAGGATAATGTATAATATATTTTGTTTTCCTCTGGCAGTGCATAAATTGGTACAAAAATTTAAAACCATTAAGGAGTATACAGGAAACTATGTACTACCAACTGTGACTACAGGAGTATAGGACTACACAAATTTATGACTGTTAATAACATTTTACATGTGATTCATACATTATGCACCAACCAATTGGCAATACTTCAGAAATATCATGGTTTGTGGTTTTTCATGCATCATAAGCACTTACTGATAGGGGGTTTGGGATATTGCTCTTTCTATGTTCAAAGTATCCTTTCTTAAAACTAACGATCCAAACAGAATGCACAAAAGTCCAACTGAAAAATATTCTCTCGACATATTGTTCAGGACAATATCGACAGGACTGTTACATTTATTAGTGGTAGACATTTTGTTCAGTCAAGTTGAGACCATCCACATTTGTTGTTACACAATTTAAGTAGACTGTTGATTATGCACTACTTCAACCAGTGGTTGAGTTCTCATCAATTTTACCTTTATGACTTAAAAATGACCATAAACAAAACAGCTTTGCTTCTTTCCAGTATAGGTATTTCCCACAGGTGGTTTTGAAGGGGGATGCCCCCCCGACTGAAAATTACTGTCCCCTGAAATTGCAACCTGGTCCGCTTGGAAATGCTGCCCCTGCAAAAAGCTCCGATTGGCCAAAAAGGACTGTAGCTTACTTTCATTTCAAACCCAGCAAGACATCATCTCTAAACGGGACCATTTTGGATCATTTAACATCTCAATGACCAAAACATTCTGGAATGTTATGTTGAACCCTTCTCCTCAAAAACCAGCAGGAACCCCCCACCCATTTTCGTGAAAATATGTGGAGAACACTGGGTACACATAAACGCCATCATTATTGTACCAGCTGATTATGTCCATTCTAAGATAACACAACAAATGGCATGGTACAGGTGACTTCATCGACCTCATCTCACATTTGAGATGAAAATTTAACTTCACAATGAAGGTTGACATTACTATACTCCAGCCAACATAGGAACATAACAAACTTTCAATAACATAGAAGCGGTAAATGATAAACACCGAGGACGAAGCACATTCCATCATGTTCTCTTGTATGTGGCTGATCTTAGACACAATCCTCTATTACTAAGACACCTCTTGATCTTAAAAAGGAAAGTGGAGAAAAGCAAATAATTTGAGGTCCCCCCAGTCTTATAAAGAAATGTAATACAACATACAGTACACTCTTCATTATGAAAGAAATTAGAATGTTGTGTGTCCCTTTTCTCAATTCAAATAAGTTGCTTATTGTCAAGACACCACATATACAGTATGACAGAGAGGTCACTCAGAAGAGTTGGATGTCCTGTTAGCCATCTTCATCGAGTCATCGCTATTAAACAACCTACGGAAAATGTACAACAAGACCCAGAGTCCTCATTGCTAATGGTTCTTCAAAATCTCAGAGTTATTCCTCTGAGTCATTCCATAAAGTGTCATTTAAGCCATAATACCACGGATAAAGTGTCATACCATCATACCACAGTTAAAGTGATATCTGTCTGATTATATTTTTCAGTCCCAGTTCTCCCATTCATCTAAATCATCTTCATCTATGGTCTTATTTTTGCTTGCGGTGAGCTGAGCGTTTCTTATGTCTTCCTCTGTGATCTCGATGTCGTCGAAGTCCTTTTCCCATTCATCGTCAAGACTGGATTCTGAGAGGGTAGAAAATTGAAAATCAAAATCAAGAGAGAATGTTGAATTTTGTCAATTACTAGCAACATTACTAGCATTATCAGTAGACTGTTTCAAATGTACTCTGCAGGACCAATATTGTTAGAATGTTTCAAAAGTTTTTTTTTCAGAGACCAATATTCCTAGCATGATTGGTAGGGTGTTTCAGCAGTACTTCCAGGGACCAGCAATATGTCAGTGATTACCAGAATGCGTCAAAAGATCTTTTCAGAGACCAATATTTCCCTAGTATGACCGTTAGAAAGTTTCATCAGTGTTTTTGAGGTCCACGATTACTTCCATCATCGTAAGAATGCTTGAAAAATACTGACCCCTGTAAGTATCCCTCTGCATTCATAACAAACTGTACCTCTCTGTTATAATTAAAGTAATGTAGAATGTTCTCAGTGAGGTCATTCACCCTAAATTGTACCACCTCTGTATCTACAGTATAAGTCAAATATGACTACAAATGTAGAATTATTACCTTTGTTACAGCTGCTTCCATTTGAAGACTCAGTTGGTGATCTTTCTTCTTTGAGGTTTTCTTGACTTTCATCTTCTTGTGTTCTCAGGGTCAATTCCTTGACCCCATCTGTTATCTTAGTGGATGCTGCTTCTCCCTCTTCTTCTTTTTCTTCTTTCTCCATTATCTGAGATGTATTTTGTGATGGTAATATATCAACAGTCTTCTCCTTTTCATTGTCCTTATCTACATCATTATCTGAATCAGTCCTATTTGGTGTTTCTTTCACATTTAATCTCTCTTCTTTTTCTTCCCGCTGTTGAGTTTCATCTGATTTTGGAATACTGTCTCTTTTATCTGGATGATCTGTTTTTGTGGTTTCTCTCACTGCCTCTGGGACTGTGTCCCATGATTCATCTGAGAGGCAAATGTGAAAACAAAAACATTTCATGAAGCGTTCAAAATAACCATCTCTGAAACTATAAATACTCCTCCAATTAAGAAACACACAGTAATACAGCATGCATTAATGTGTATCGTCTCAACAGAAACATGTCATTAACTGTATGTTACCAGATTCTAATGCTGTGTAGAACAACGGTCTAACACACTGTTTACATTGTAAGTATATCATATAATTACACATGAAGTCATAGCACATCGCCTTTGGTTAGTTTTATACATCACAAACATTGATGAACAAAATATTTGCAACAAGACTGTGGATGAACACCACTTATGAAACACTATACATATTGCCAGTGGATGAACATCACTTTTATACTAAACTATATCTGTATCAGAACAATGGAAACACTTACAACACCATATATACAGGGAAGAGAATCCACTTATGACACCATTTATGCATCAAGATAGCAAATAAACAACCGATTATAGCAACATATTTGTATCAAAATTGTGGATGAGTACTAACATTTGAAGTCAAATGTATCATGAAAGCAGATGATCATCAAACTTGTGAAACAATACATGACAGAGGAATGAACACACACTTATTAAACCATATTGGATGAACAACCACTTACAACACAATTTAGCTGCATAATGACAGTGGATGAATAAGCACTTATCACAACATCTAGGCATCAAGACAAGGGACGGGAACTCACTCTTGAAATCATATGTATCATAAAAGTGGACGCACACTTACTTGTAAAACTGTCTTATGACAGGATGAACACACACTTATAAAACCATATTGGATGAACAACCAGTTATAGCACCATAAAAATATAAAGAGTGGATGAACAACCACTTATGACAACACATATGTATCAAGATAGTGGATGAACACTCACTTCTGAAGCCAAATATACAGTATCATGATAGCAGATGAACATTCTATTATCATAGGGGATGAAAACACACAACACCATATTGGATGAACAGCCAATTGAAGTTCTATTTGTTTATACAATGATAGTGGATGACCACCCATGATTCACTTGCTCAAATTGTAACAACATGTTGTAACAATGCAAAGTTGTTGGGACACTTGGGTCAAACAAATTTTAAAATTAATTAGAATAGTGTTCCAACACTGTCTGGCAAGGCAATTAAGCCAGCCACCTGTCCAGCTGTCATTTGAACGATAAGAAATAAAATCCAAATTTAAAAAAAAAATAAAATAAAATCACTAGGTTGTGGACGGAAAAGATATATATTGTGTATGCTGTCATGTTTCAACCAACAATCAGGTGTTTAAAACAGTCCAATTCCGCCGATCATTTAAAACAATTTCCTGCATAGACGTATGCAGTGGACTTCTGTTTTCTTTCACTGCAACGTTAGCCATTCAAACATTGTAATCTGCCACCTTTTAATTGCGTAAATTAAGGGAATAAACCGGGGAGGATGAACTATGATTGTTACCAATTAATCGCTGAGTCACCCTTGATAATCCCCTACACAAATGTGCAATGGGAAGCTGGTTCCTATAGATAGACAATGTAGCTAATCACCTAAACAACTGCCTTGACTCTTGGACGTAATCCATGTAAATAACAAAAACCACCATTACCTTGTTCAATCGATGCTAGGGACACTGATCTGCCACTCTAAAAGGAAACAAATTCTCTTTTCAACCTTTGGATTCCCGCAAACTCTTTCTCGTTTTCGAAGATACCGATTGGCATAAAAATGCCTTAGCATGTTTGAGTTAATAAAATCTATAAAAGGGGGTTTTGCCAAGTCTCTGTCACGGTCAGGCTCACAAAAGAATGGCACAGTGTATTGGGTAAGAACACAAAAATTCCACCAGAAAAAAATTATTGATATTGCTTCACAACAAACCCTCAATGAAACGTTGAACATGTCATGTAAAGCAAACTGTATTACATACAATTTTTTAAGTTGAGATGTCCCGAAAAGTCTTGTGAAAAGAAACAGATAGGATTGGGTATAGCCTTCTGAAAATTTTAAGTAATGATATCCCAACATAGGGGGTGTACAGTAAAGAGTCTAATCACCTCGGCAACTCATATTTCCAGGGAACTAACAACATTTGCAAGTTGTGGACTTAACATTTTTTCAAGAAACATTTACATAATAATTTTTTTGTTTATTGATCCTAGTCACTAAAAAATGTTTAGATTAAAGGTTTGAAGTAGCATGATGTAGTCTTTATGAACAGTTTTGATCACAGTTCATATGTTCGTATTTCTATTTCCATGAACAGTGGTATGCCTACTGTCACTTTGCAGATGGTGTTACATACAGGCCTACGCCTATGTCTTTTAATTGACATTGATAATTAATTTTCATTAATTGACAATTAATATAGGAGGTATATGTAGGATCACCGGATCACATTTGCTTACATCGTTTTTTATTTAACATAACTTGAAAAAAATTGATTACGGAGTAAAAATACCGGCATTTAAGAGTAATTAATTTCGCTTTTTGGTAGGAGTTAATGTGGATGGAGTATTAGGATACACATTTGAATGGAGATTTATCTACCAGTTATTTCCAAAGTAACCACTTAGAAAATGACATGTACTATGATCTCTACTGTGATCAGCACAATCATCGTATGTATGAGATAAACCTGAAAGTAAAAGTCAGCGAGTTGGTATGCCAAAATGATACATCTTGAAAATGTTTAAATGGTATATAAACATTTATTCCGACTGTTTAAACGCTAAGTAAATTGAATGTATCTGATAGCACTAATATTGTATTATTTCAACACATCTGATATGAATTACAATTTTTCACAAATTAACTTTCTTCTCATTACCTGAGAAACTGCAGGCATGACAGGCCCTCTTTCAAGGCTGCACACATGTAGCTTGGAATACCCCTAAAGTGCCATCAGTGGGTTCCGAAAAGCCGTAACATTTTCTTGTACGTTCCGTGTCAACCGACGGTGGCACTTTGCTTGGATAGTCCTGCCAGCACTCAGCCCCCCCCCCCCCCCCCTCCAAAACTTGTTTTCATTCTGTGACCTTCATTTTAGTCTCATGGGTGCAGGCCCAAAATGGACTCAAAATTTACACTATGAGTTGACAATGCCTCAATTCCCTTACAGCAATCTCTCCCCCATGCCTATTCTGTGGGACTCCCTGATCTAAAATCCTTGCTTTAAGCCTTGCTGTCTGAGGAATAAATTGTTCATGACTTTTCCATGACTTCCTGGGACAAAAAAAGACTTTCCATGAAATTCCTCCTGATGTCTGACATAGAGTTTTCAATCACAACATCAGAAGCCAAAGCAATATCAGGTGGAGAAAATTATAAATTTTGATTCTAGTGAGAAAACATGTCAATGTTACAAGTAAGCAAGAAACAATATCATTTGGTGAAATTTCTAGGACTTTTCTAGGACTTCATACAATTTCCCTGAATTTCAAAACTCATCCAGGCTTTTGATGTAACTCTCCAAATTTTCATGACTATTTATGGTTAGCCATGATTGTAGGAACCCTGTTTACAGTTACCATCACTCCTGCCTCTCACCTTCATCTCCCCATCCCAAGTCCTCTTCCAGATTCTGAGATGACGTCATTTCCGCTCGTTCCTTCAATGCATTTCTCCTTGCCTCGTCTTGATCCAGAAGATGAACTTTGTAGAAATATCTGCTCCAGAATTCACCGTGGGAGACCGCTGCTGGCACCTGGTCAGATAAAGTAAGCAAAGAGAACAGAGACAATTGGATCCAAGCAAAGAGAACAGAGACAATTGGATTCAAGCAAAGAGAACAGAGACAATTGAATTCAAGCAAAGAGAAGAGAGACAATTGAATTCAAGCAAAGAGAACAGAGACAATTAGATTCAAGCAAAGAGAACACAGACAATTGGATTCAAGCAAAGAGAACAGAGACAATTGAATTCAAGCAAAGAGAACAGAGACAATTGGATTCATGCAAAGAGAACAAAGACAATTGAATTGAAGATATGCAAACAACACTGAAACAAACATTAAATGACATAGGTTAGTCAAATATACTTGGCATATTGATAATTGCTGCTCAGATCAACTACCTGTTCTTTGATTTCACTTGTAACTTTAAGCAGTAGCAGCATTATTTTCATGGAATTATGCGAGGTCATACGTTTTCTTTGAAGCGTAATGACAGTAATGTACAATATGTTCATAGTGACTCTAGAAAACACCTGCAATCTACATTACTGTTGAATACACCAGCTCCAAATCGAACACTTTGCAAAAATAGTAGAGTCTTGATGCCGATAATTTATTCAGAGCTGTGTGAGCAACATGTGAATGGTAGCTGTGTGCTTTCAGTGCGTACCGGCCATAATTCCAGTTCTGAGCCGTATGTAGTGTGTCACTGTGGACGTTGTATATAAAAATGACGAATACTAGATCAGTGAATATCATGTCAGTTCACCACCTTTAAATACATCAGTGCATTAACACTTTGTTGCTTATTGCTACTCTGTGGACACACTTGGTCATTCATTTGTTGCCTTGATGGCGTTCTTATTGTGCTACCACAGTGATGGAGTTGTTTGGTTGTCTACTTATTTATGGGTACAATTCAACAATCTCATGCTCCCACGATGCTTCTCATTAACATGCTTGACATGGTTTGTGGAAGAAAGTGATCGTAGGTGGATGAAGCAGAGCAGGGTGGTGATGGGAGGCTGGGTCATTTTGCTTTTAATCCTGTTTTTGTACGTCATCTTTACGGTGGATCTGCCTTGTACCAGCAAAGCTAGCAGATTCCCCACTGTTTTTTTTTGTCACTACTATTTCATTATCTCCATAGCTGCTACTGTTTACAGGAAAGCAAAAATACCAATGAATGAACGAAAGAATGAATGAACAAATGTTAAATGCAAACAGAGATGACAGTGTTACAAACCAGTTTTGTGTAGATAGATCTGACTTGCGAGTTGGCTACAAGAAGTTCTGATATTTCTCCTTTGATGTCTTCCACCTTGAAGGATTCTAACCATTTATGGTATTCTCCAAGTGGTTCATCTGGCTCATTACAGTAAGTGGCTGGGTCAACCTGCATGGCATGCAGTCGTGCCTGTGAAAGATGTGAAATTAAATACTTGGTTAAAAAGTGACATCTGCAAAATAGGCCATTGCAAACAGAGTTGCATGATGTATCAAAAAATATTACTATTGCAATAATTCTTTCAAAAGACAATACCATTTCAAGATTTACAAAGTAGTAATTAAAGTTGTGAAAAATATGGAAGAGATGATAAAACTTGTTCGCAAATACTGTCGAAATTCCTAACCTTAACTTTCACCTAAGCCATCTTGACAAATTCAAACCATAAATCTAAAAACTATTAAACTGCAATTACTTTTAAAGAAAACAGCAAAATATAATTAAACATTTGTTCTAATAACCTGACATCCCAAACTTAACCAGAGAGCCACGAGGCTTAGTGATTCTGTCGTGTTATTATACTTGGATGTCCAAATGCCCTCCTAAGATACTGTGCCCCAAAGAAATTTAGTGTAAGACCCCCACCTCAATTCTTTTCTATATGCATATACCGTATACCCTGTCATGTGACAAAACTGAAAGAGGTGAAAGCAGTAAGACACGTTTAACAATATCAGCCTTTTTCTAGTTCTAGTGACAAGTTTGAAATTGAACTTGCACAATATTCACAGGTGGTTTCCTCAAATGCACTTCAAGGTTCATAATTGATTTCCAAGAATTCTGCAGCCAGCAAGTGCTATATATTGATATTACAGACCAATTGTTTGTCTTTTGGCAATTTTGTACTTATAACTATCAAAACAACTCAGGAAATAGGAACAGATTTATAACAAACCGAGGTGTGCATTAAGGTATGCACTGCTCTCTTTTGTGCACTGCATTAAAAATCACAGAATTTGTGAGACTGAAAATACAACCTGAATTTTATAAAACATTTCAAGTATTGCTGGTCTTTGCCTGTTGGTGACACCTTAGCACCACCTGTAAAGTGCAGGGTTAAACAAAAAACAATCCCAGCCAAGATCTTTATAAGTTCTACCCACACACCAACTTTCACCTCAATTGTACCTTCCCTTCAAAAACTAGAGTGCTAACAAGATTGTTGTTACACACACATAAGCATACGCACAAACCACACCAAAATCACCATCCGATAGATTCCTTGCCTACCTTCAACAAGGAATCAAAAATAGTTGGCTGGAAGACTCTAAAGTGGAGTTAATCCACATGTAAATTAATAAAATGATCAAGTTCACTTGATCATGCCATCTATTGATTGCCTTTTGGTAGACAGCACAACAACTTTAGGCAGTCAACATGTTTATCCATGTAAGAATTCCCACCAGAGTCGAGGTTACTTTGTCCATTTTGCTTTTTTCACTAGACTCTGGTCCCATACCTTCTGGAAACTTCTTCAATCACCCTTTTCTGGAATTCTTGATTTGCTTGATGCAGATATACGTTTTGTCCACTCTGTCAAACATAACTTCTGTTACACCGAAGATTCCACAAAACACCTGAAACTGCAGGATTTAGGCTAAATGTGATGCAGTTTCACAAACATGCACTGCAACAAACATACCTACAATCAGTCAGATTAACTCGATGCTAAGAAAAAGACCAAAGACGTTCCTCAGATTCTTTTGTATTTGAACCGGTGCAGCAACGCTCAGGTAACACTAGCAATATCAGATTCCATTTCCCTCCGATTCTGGGAGAAAGAGCCAAAAGGTTGGCGATCTTGTACAGCCATACAAGGCAACACTAATGAACACTGAGAGGATGTCAACCAATCACGGAGTGACATTATCTCACAGTTTCTATCAGATATACTTGACAATTGTCCAAATGGTCTTGGAATGTACTTATCCATACAGTTATATATACCAGATTACATCACATTGTGACAATTTTATAGAAAGAGAACTAGGATCAGACATTGGTGTACAGCGACCAACCGAAATGAAAATACTGATAGAACACACCACTGGTTTGACATTTTTGAAAAATTCAAATCTGGTATAACTTTGTAGTGTGACCCACCCCTTGAGAGTGTATTTGCACCCTTCTGAGCTCTACTGTTTCTCTAAGAATGACTGGAAGCAATTCCACCATACCTTACCAACTGGACTGAGACATATCACACCAGCAGTCAGCTTGGACGTAGGGCTAGGGAATCAGCTGGTAAAGAGAGAACTGACTACTGAGCAGAGGAAATAAATTGGTGAATCAAACTTAAAACCAGCAAAGTCATCAGAGTCATAAACTTAAGGAAAACCAGCTTAAAACAGTTATTAGATGTTTACCTTTGTTTGGTCAAAGACATGGGAATCTCTTGGATGGACAACATACTCCTCTCCAGAAACAGACTCTTCTGTGGCTAAACTCTGAGATACATTACTGAGGAAATTAAGGAATCCATCTCTCAGCTGGTGGGTGGTGGATTTATCCTCTTGCTCTGGTTCATTTTCATTCTCTGGCTACAGAAGAAGAAAGAAGATATTACAAGAAATTAACGATTCGTCTCTCAAGTTGCAAAGATAGTGAAAAATCTCTATCAAAGATGATTCCAAATTTAAACTTGATCAAGGCTGCGGTGGTTGTATTGCATGTAATTGAAAAGTATCTTTCTTGTGCATTTTGTTTTAATATCATACTTGTCAATTGCTTGCTTTGCAAGAGATTCTTCTCTTAGAAACACTAGATCCTCCGTCCTCATTGTCATCATTATCAAAGATGATTCCAAATTTAAACTTGATCAAGGCTGCGGTGGTTGTATTGCATGTAATTGAAAAGTATCTTTCTTGTGCATTTTGTTTTAATATCATACTTGTCAATTGCTTGCTTTGCAAGAGATTCTTCTCTTAGAAACACCAGATCCTCCGTCCTCATTGTCAAGGATGACTTGCGACGTTACCTCTTGAGTCTTACAATGGAGAACATACAGTATCCTATTGGAACCACTCAGACCCTGCCTCCCCCCTCAGATCCTGATCTCAGACCCTGCCCCTCTGAGACCTTGCCCCTCTCCCAGGGCTGACGGCTTCCAATTCTCATCACAAATCTGAATACTTAGAGTGTGATAATGACCAAGTGGACTTACTTGTTAAGTATTCAATCATTTACGTGCGAAGAATACTTATTATCCCTTGTAACGGTTGGACCCCAAAATTGCTGTAACATTCCAGGTATCTTATGATCAATGAAGTAACTAAAGCTGTCAGTCTATCTCATTACTCTCTCCCAACAAGCTCAAACGAAAAGCATGCAAGAATTAATTTCTCAAGTAATAGTCTTATGAACCCAGTTAGCCAAAGACGAGATGGTAAAACTCTGTAATGCAATCCAATACAAATCTATCTAGGATCTATCTGTACAGCCTAGTGGACCTCAAATAGTCTGACCTCAGTGAACACAGTACTTGGAGTAGGTCTATTGCAACGTTAGTAACATTTTGCTCTAAATACTCCATCACCATGTGTCTCACCTTCAAATTCTTGCCAATTACAGAAGCTGAATTCGCCACAACTTGTGTGGTGTCTTTCTGAATCGTTGAACCAAATTCTTGTAAGTCTTTTGAAATCTGGTGAAGAGCTGCAGAAGACTGGGGGAAAAAAATAAAACACCAAAAACTAGACAATCATTGTCCAAAAATATGGTCACCATACATCGATACTCCATGACAACTTTCCCCATTTCTTTCTTCCCCACTCTCCCAACTTCCAATGCTTTTCCTCTCTCTTTAAATAAGTGTCTTATTTATGTAAGGTTGCAGGAATAACAAAAGACAAGAGAATACTTAATGTACTGTGCAGTGTTCTACGGAATGAATTCAACATGACAACTCATCTCAGCTATTACAAACCACATTACAAATCATGATTCTCAGATAGGGTTACCATTTTTCTCTAAGCTGTTAATGGGACATACTGTAACTTTTGGTGACTCATTTGAGAAGGAGTCCACTTTGTTGAGTCTCCAAAGCTTTTGGGGTTGGTCTAGTATAGGTAGTGTTGCTGAAGGGAAACCTGCCATTTGTAATGCTTATACAGTATTCAAGCAACTGAAGTTTAACAGCACTAGCACATAACTTGAACAGACTATGCCTATTCCTTTTCAAGAAATTCTGGACCATTTAAAGTTATCAACCAGGATACTCACTTTTCGTCTAAAAAATGGGACAATCCCACTTAGTCAGAGTTCTTTTGGAATGTCCGATAGGTTAACCTAGCCATACCAGAACAAATTGTGACAAGAAATGAAGATGAGGATTTACTGTAACTATCAGTAGCAGACTTTTCCTTCGAGTACCATAAAATATTGATGCAAGTAATGTACCCCTTTTGCTCATCAATTTGAACGTCGACAAAATTTGGTTCTATTACACCATAACCAAATATTTTTCACAGCAACTTTTCAGTTCTTAACTCCTAGACTTGGAAACCATCATATTAAGCTACGGGAGAGTTTCAGTACTGTCATAAATTGGGAACCATTGATAACAGAAAACGGAAGGTGGTGAAGTAAAAGGCACTTTAACTTAACTACAGGAGAGATTAAGTACTGTCATAAGTTGGGAACCATTGAAAACAGAAAACGGAAGGTGGTAAAGTAAAAGGCACTTTAACTTTTGTGCACCTGGACAGTTCATATGAGGATACAACAGGACCCATACAGTAGTCTCAAATCTCATTAGGACAAAACAAACTTTGAGCTTTAAAAACTAGCCTCTTATATACACATACTAAAGGCCACTGTGGCCACAGAGAACAATTCAGTGTTCAAATATGCATAGCAGTTTACAGGTTTATTAGTTTGTTTTTTTTTGTCCCCAAATTTGTGACAGCCATATTAAATGTACAAAAGCAGATCTACACAATATTACATTGGAGTAGCAATGTGATCATTTTGTGTCGGGAAATGAGAGGCAATAACAGATACATCAATCCCTAATATGCAAAGGTTATGAATGTCAAGTAAAGCAAAAAAAGAGGCAATCTGTGTCATGATGGATGAACATCAATAACAACCATGCTATAGAGCTCTAAACCAAGTACATACAGTAAATGATTATGGGGAAAGCATTAGGCTTGCCCTACTAGTATATTTCCAAAATCGAGAACTTGCTACCTGAACTTGAGACTCTGGAGCTAAGCCGTAAAAAAATGCTTAATGCACACTACCAAACTCCAGAATTTTATGCCCAACAACGATGCCAAGGACAGAGGATTTAAGGCTCATACTGCATCACCAGTTTCCTGTGTGCCATTGCTATTAAAGTACATGTTGGTCCATCCACTATTGAGTATGATTTTGCAAGAGTTTATCTGATTGTACCTTTTCCTTGGCAGCTGTCAGCACACCACCAAGCCATTCCTGAGAACTGCCACTCCACCACCAAGACTCATCACTGCCTCTGAAATAAATGAAAAAGAAAAAAAAAAGATCGTTAATGCATTACTGTACTTTACAAGTCGAAAGTGGTAATAACAAGAGCCTAAGGGCACTGTGGTTCCTTGCACAGATGGAGAGTGTAATGTAAATTATGAAGTAAAAGGGAGCATATCGCATTATTTTGTACAATAGCCCGTATGGCCCATTTCTGACCATGAACCCTCACTGTAACATAAAATCTGTAGAGACAGAAACATATTTCATGCTTTTATAAAATGGCCCATTTCAAACATTGGACCGCAAACATGACAAACATGCACCAACATGGAACCACTTCCATAGCACTAACAAGACCAACCATCAACAGTGTCACATACAATCTGTAAGAGAAGAAGTATTTTGCATGATTTCACAACAGCCTATGGGCACTATGGTTCCTTGTACTTGAAATATATATGCTGTAAAATGATATGCCCGAGTTCGTAAATATCAAAGAAGCCATTTCAATTAATGCAATGAATTGAAGAAGCTGCTTTCTGCAATATACAGCAATATCCCATTCATTTTACAAAACACAAACAGCTGTGAATCTCTTATTTCAAGAAGGGGCTCTGCAAATTGCAATATGGCTTATCACATCTATGCCCATTTAAAGTCTACCAAACTGATAGCATACCCTGGAGGGAACTCCTGGGGTCTAGATAAAACTGGTAAGAACACCAACTGACTTATTTTCTATCATTGTTACCTGCCCAACTCACTAATTGAAAAGACACTTACATGAATGCACACATTAGCACTCGGGCACAAGGAGGTAAACTGATCCAGCCAAAACTTGTCTGGTGTGATCACCTACAGTACTGCAAACACCACTGCTGCTTTTACATTTGATCAAGAAACTGGTAACTCAAGCAGTACTTCCATGATGCACTGGAGGGGGACTGATGGAACATTTGAGCATCCATAGCATAACAAGGTTTTCAGACTTTTGCCACCAGTTCCCCCAGATGACCTTTGACCTCCACCAGAAACGATAGGGCACACCTTCTCAATATGGCAAACCTACATACTAAGTTTGACTTTCATCTGACTTTCCCCTATTGAGTTAGAGTGTACCCAAGCGAACAGACTTTTGCCCCAGTTCTCCCAGATGACCTTTGACCTCCACCAAAAACAATAGGGCACACCTTCTCAATATGGCAAACCTACATACCAAGTTTGGCTTTCATCAGACTTTCCCCTATAGAGTTAGAGTGTACCCAAGCAAAACAGACTTTTGTCCCCAGTTCTCCCAGATGACCTTTGACCTCCACCAAAAACAATAGGGCACACCTTCTCAATATGGTGAACCTACATACTAAATTTGACTTTTATCTGACTTTCCCTTATTGAATTAGGGCCTACCTAAGCAAGTGTCACAGATGCACACGCACACACGTCAACCTGACTGCATAGGTTCCTTTGCTGACGCAAGGAACCAACCAGAAAGCCAAAAAGGCTTTGTGATTCCTTGCGACATGGTTATATTATAACAAACATGAATTATCCACATGACAAGTATGAGAGTTACAGCAGTTACCGTTCTTGAAACAACACATTTGCCTCTAACCCAAAATAACCTTCAGTTTGGTGACCTCAAATGACATTTGATATCCACTAAAAGCAATAGGGATCACCTACCCAGTATCGGGAACCCACACATCAAGTATGACAGTCAACATTAACCGTCTGGAGATAATGTGTTAGCAAGGTTTGACCTCGGGTGACCTCAAACGACCTTTGACCTCCACCAAAAATGATAGCAGTCTTCTTCTTAGTATATACAATCCATACACTGAGTATGACATCAGTCACAGTTATCCTTCTGGAGATATTGTGTTTACGAGGGTTTCACAGTTTGACCTCTGGTTACCTCAAATGACCTTTGATCTCCACCATAAACGATACTGATCATCTACTTAATATGACCAACCCACACACTAAGTATGACATCAGTCACAGATACCGTTCTTGAGATATTGTGTTTACAAGGTTTTCACATTTTGACCTCTGGTGACCTTGAATGACCTTTGACCTCCACCAAAAACAATAGGGATCATCTACTTAATATGACCAACCCACACACTAAATATGACATCAGTCACAGTTACCCTTCTGGAGATATTGTGTTTACAAGGTTTTTACAGTTTGACCTCTGATGACCTCAAATGACCTTTGATCTCCACCATAAACGATAGGGATCATCTACTTAATATGAACAACACACACACCAAGTATGACATCAGTCACAGTTACCGTTCTTAAGACATTGTGTTTACAAGGTTTTCACATTTTGACCCCTGGTGACCTTGAATGACCTTTGACCTCCACCAAAAACAATAGGGATCATCTTCTCACTATGACCAACCCACACACTACATAAGTATGAGATCCGTCATGGTTACCCTTTTGTGTTTACAAGCAGAGCGTCACACACACATACACGCGCACGTACGCACTACACGCGCACACACATACACACACGACATCACCATCGCATAGATTCCTTCGGCCTTCGGCAAGGAATAAAAAATCACAACTTACAACACATAACACACCATTTGGCCATGAATCATGCCTGTAAATCATCATGTAAATTTTGTTTTAAGCATGATTCTAAAATAACAAAATGTACATTAGCCTACTGTACTAGCCAAGTACTCAGCATGGATGAATTAATAAAGAATTAAAACATAAGAAAGAGGGAAAATTAAAACATCAATGGCTGAAAAATGAGGTGAATTCCATTAGCAGTGGGGGGGGGGGGGCACACATTTGCCAGTTGAAACAATTTGCTGGCATTCAAACTGTGCTGACAACAACCCTGAGTAGGCTGAGTATAAGGATGGGGAAAATACTGTACCAGGTCAAAAATAATAACAAAAGGGTTCATAGAAAGCTGGCAAAAGTAAAAAAAACACATCTTTGGCATTTCTCTGTTTGAGTAGGTTCACATCCTTTACTTGTGGTACAAATAAATTACAGCTCAGTCTGACACAAACATATTTTTCTCAACCTCACCTCTATAACAATGCATTCTTGGGTCATAATTAAAATTAATCTGGAAATTGTAACCTGTTCTTGATTTGAACACCTTTGCCAATTTGTACATCTGACAATGTTCACTATTAACGTTTTACTGTTTAATTGTTAGTTTTGTGATCTTAAGTTTTCCAACATTTAAATTTCTGACCTTATATAAAAGTAAATCCAGTTTAATATTGCCTAGCAATTGCTTCACTCTCTATGGTTGGGTCACTTTCTTTAAATTGCCAAAAATATTGTGCAAGCATCACAGAATTTGAGACAGTGGATACAGCTGTTTAAATGTCAGTACTGTATCTGATTGGTTGTTGTGGAACTTTCTTTGTTAGTGCTTGTTAGATCAGAGCAGGGCAGCCATTGCACATAAAAGTCTCTAAAGTTTGCAAATGCATTCAACTGCTGTTAGACTCTGTGCATTGCATCATTGTCGATGATCATTAGTTCGTGATAAAGTTGATAATAACTGCATGAAGAGTGTCCTTTTAAAGACATCCTGTCCCTAACCCTACAGCAAATTACATTGAACATGCTAGCGACAAAAACGGTCATGAACAAGTCCACTGAATGGTCAAAATCATGATCTGGAAATGTGTAACATTAGGCGGCAACTGGTTAGGCCTAGCCTACCTCTCTTGTACATATGCAGTACTGTACAGTTGAATAATCAGGCAAATAAACAGTGTCTCAGCTTTCTTTTGAGGCATTACAAGGTATGATGGTCAAAACTTTGTCAAACAACGTAGGCTATTGCATTTCCTGGCTTCTTTTTTGTGGGCGCCCAAGGTTTGGCAGAGCTCAAAGTAAGCCTATGTAACATGGGGGTATCATGAGTCGATCACCTGACAAACATTTTTATCCTAAAATATGAAAACGTTAGTATAATATATGTAACTTGACAGAAGTATTCATAAACCTGCCCTTATCATTTTAATACCTTTTGCTTGTGTTAAAAGTTAGTAATGACTTGAAAAAGGGTCTTGAATTTAAAGTCACTGTACATAACACTAGGCTTATGATGAAACCCTGAGTTGATCACTTCAGAATCAGATCCAACAAAATACTGTTTATTATCAAATAAATACATGATAATATCAAGAAACAATAAAACTAGCGTCTACTCAATCCAAATTTTGAAAGAGAGTTTTACTGAAGACATTCTGGTCAATATTTTGGAACAATCTGAAACATGATAGTCAGCAATTTGCTGAAACTTAAAGGCTGTATTGCATCACCCTAAGCTATATTTTTACCTCCCTGAAAGGAAAATTCTCAACTGGTTCTAAGTTACAGCACTCTTAGATTGCCAGTAAATTCGAAAGATGCAGAGCAGCTCATATTACACAGCATACACAGGGATCCATTGTTTTGATTACACATGTGGAGGAATGTAAGACAGGCTGAGAGAGGGACTAGAGGTAGGTGGTTGGGAGAATTGAAACTGTCTGGGGTGATGCATTACAGCCTTTAAACATTTGACTGTGAGTAAAATGTTTACATGGAAATGGAAAATAGCTCGGCAAATGCTTGTTTTTGATGTTGTTTGAAGTAAATCTTATGCAGGCCGTGCTTAGTTCCAACTTTTTTTGTGTCTATGAGGCCTCACTGGAGTTATAGAATGAATTGGTTGACTCAAGTCAAAGTAGCATGGGTGTATAAAACTTCACGCATCTAATGTAGAAACCTTGGAATTTCTAGCTGCTGAAAATTAAAAATCCCTAAAAATCATACACAGTATCTTGCATGGTTTGGAAAGTCTAAAATTCAATTTTACTAGTAATTTGATCCAATGTGCTATGGATTGAAATCTGTAATTTTAACCAACGTTCATTTGAGTCAATGATACAATGTAAACTTGCCAAACTTTGCGCACCTTACTAACGTTAGCATGACAATCATTACACAAAGAGTGTCCTTTTAAACAAATCCTGAGCCTAAACCTACAGCAAAATCCTGTGAAAAAGCTTGTCAGGAAAAATTCCATTGAAGAGTCAAAATCATGATTTGAAAATTTTGTAACATTTGGCAGAAACTGTGAATAACTGGAGGATGCTCCAGGCCTAGCCTACCACACCTATGCAAATGCAGTACAGTAAAGTTGACTAACCAGGCAAGGGCGAATAAATAAACAGTGTCTCAGCTTTCTTTTCAGTCATTTCAAGGCATTGTAGTAAAAAATTTGTCCAGCTACTTAGGTCATCGAATTTTAGGGCTTCTTTTTTAGGGGTGCGTGAAGTTTGGCAGTGCGTGAAGTTTGGTGTATGTACTATATTTATCTACTCAAGGCACACCTACAATCTTGGACAAACTTGTTGGGACACTTTGACATACTTTGCAAATATACTACTGAATTTTAGGTGAGAAGATAACATGAAACCCCGCGCCCCTTTCCAATGTTGCGGTTTAGGGGTGAATGTACGCTTTGAATAGTAATGCTGTAGCCAACATCGAACAGGGGAGTGGGGTGTCCCAAGGTATTTTGTCTAAGATTGTCTGAGTTTTTGGGAGCAATTTTGGAGCCAACTGTTGAAAGAAAATTGATCATTTTTGGATGAGATGGCTAAAAAAAATAGTTATCAAGGTCTATGGGTCGGAGGATTTTCAAATTAAAGTATTCTGAATTTCGACTATGAACATAAGACGTTTAATTTTTATTTGGGGGTTTATTTGTATATGTTTGTTGGAAAACAAGTGATCATGAATGAATAGACTGTTTCATGCTTTTGAATGCGGAAAGAAATGGTTGCATTTCAGTGTTCGATTTTTAGAAATTACCATGGTTGTCCAAAGGAAAACCACTTACTGAAATTTGGTTGTCCTGCTGAAAAAATGGTAGTCCTGCATTGGAAAAATTGAAATTGCACTCTATTGAAAAACAAGAAGGAACATCAGATTTGCCATGGTAAACAGAATTTATTTACATCACATAACAGGTTTTCTCATCCGGGGATCGAAATAACAGGGCCCTTGGGCCTGATGGCCCATAGATATTGCTCTGGCCCGTAGGTTCAAAATGAAAAGGGAAATGAGTCATAAATAAATGAAGTCTAATTGTACAGTCGTCTTTATCCACTGTGTACAGTAGGCCTTTGTATTTGTTATTTACCAAGTCTCTAGAAAGCTGCACAGCCTCACAAAATTTGGTAGTCTGTCGGACAACCTCCAAGCGTGTTTTTGCAAAGATTTGGTAGCGATTTTCTAGTAGTCACGGACTACCGTAAAAATCGAACAATGCATTTAGAAATAACATTGATGGGCAGCTGTTGCATTGCATTGCAAGAGGAATGTCACCGTAATTGTAGAATGATGGTAGGAAACCCAGTCATAAGATATAACGAAATAGCTCCACGTTCTACCAAAATGCGTTAAAGTCAGAACTGTTGATTCAACTTCATATTAAAATAATGGTAGAACGTTAGTAAAGGCTGGTTTTTGCAGCTAATTCAAGATTTGTAACTACAAATTTTACATTGCATGAAGCTGGTAACATATGCAATCTTCACTCTTGTAAGCTACGCAATTTTCCCACGGTTTGCTTAAATTTTCCTGGCAAAACATTTGGTACAATGTGAGTTTCATTCCTATACTGTCAGACACTGTTGTTAGGTCTAAGTCAGCTTGGATGAGAAGGCTGGGGTTCGATTCACAGGATGACCAGTGTGTTTTTCACTGCTCAATTATTCATTTATAAACTCAATTGTCTGTCAACTTCTCATTTTTACTTCCACTTGAACCAAGTTCAGTCGAAGTAATGTAATCCCCAGAGCAGTTTGTGCAGTCATGAGTACCGATTAGTGCATTCGGGGCCCTTTCGACGGCTATTTCTCAGCCGTTACGGAAGCTACGGAACTGAAATTTGGTGGACGGGTGGACCGTGTACGGCGGCGTGCCTCTGTAAAATTTGGTGGGGATCGGCGGATTACTTTTCTCGCTAGCGATCATTCTCCATTTTTTTCGCCAAAAAGCCTACTCCTCCTAGGGATTTCGGAGTTACCTCTTGAAATTTTTCACACTGTTAGAAGGGTCTCTCGTGCACAAAAGTTGTACTTTTTAAGCGAAATTCGGTAAAATGGCGTTTTTCTGGACCGGTTGGGCCCCGAAATGGACCCTTTCGGAAAATGGCCAATTTCTCTTGAATAAGGCAAAAAATCGAAAACTAACTAATCTCATTCAGATTTTACACTTGTTGTACTGTAAAGGTCGTCCGTGAATTTGGTGAGAATTGATTGCGACACCGTGGAGAAAATGCGAAACGAAATTCGCCTGTTTGTGTCAAAATCCAGTTTCTATTATTTTCGATCTCCTCGCCAAGCGTGGTTTGGTATAGCAGCGTGGATTAGTCCTGCTTGGTGGCTGTGATGTACGGTAGCTTTGTGTGCCATAATTTTCTTACGGTAGTCAACATGTAATGCGCAAGCCGGGTGTCTTTGATGCAGAGCATGCTGTCTACTTGTTTGTCATGCCTAGGTCAGTGGAAGCCATCAAGGATAATGGTTGAGGAAGCAGTATTTTCGTTGATACTAACAACGAAACCAGCCCGTTTAAAGAGTTACAGTAGTTTTAAATTTTACATGAATTAATTCAATTTTTTCCAGTATTATACATGGCTACGTATTTTGGTCGTGATGGTTGATTGTAATTAGTATCAACTTTCCATGAAATATATGATACACCCTTTATCACCATTTGGTATAAACTAATAGCAAATATGAACATGCAAAAAGCTGTTGTTGACTGCTAAACTTGAAGGGGGTATTTTGTACTCACTTTCACAAGAATAAAAAAAACTTTTAATTTAGCGTTACTAACTTGAATGACGTCTTTAGTGGAAGTTTGTGTCATTGACGCTCTAGTTATTCATTCATATATACCACACACACATATATGTGTATATATATTAATATAATGATATAGATCTAACAAGAAAAATATATAATGTACTCTGAAGTCCGTTTAAAAAACTTACAATGACTAACATATGGCAGTGCACCATGTACCGTTCAATAGAATGGGTGTCACTACAGTATGTCACTGTTATATGAATATGAACAAACGTCACATCTATTGAATTTGCATTTTGGGTAGTCTTTTGTAGAATGATTGAAAACACTTTTTTCACTCAGCTTAACCTCCAAGTCAGGCATAATACTGTAGCCATAAGGTGTAGTTACTTTAATACCACACACCACTTCATCACTGTGAACAATTTGAATAAATAACACATAAACATCGATCTTTTTCAACTGACCACCAACGGTACAACTGCAGAATACAACGTCTCTGCAAGACATATGACTAAGACTCTGGAGGCGCAGTCGTAGTCACAGTGAATCGTACATGTATATTTTGTAGACAAATGACCACCGGGACTGCGCCTCCACACCACACTGGAAGCCCGGTGAACATGAAGTATTGTTAAGCAAAAGTGTATCCCAACCACATGTTGAGTTGTTCTCAAAATGGCCACTCTTTGTTAGCTACCACTGGGACTGCGCCTCCACTCAGATGATAGAATCAGTGGACTTAGAATGTTGTTAGCTACCACTGGGACTGCGACTGCTCCTCCACTCAGATTGTACAATCAGTGGACTTATGTTGTTTTCAACAAATTCTCGATCAGCCATCACTGGGACTGCGACTGCGCCTCCACTGTGGATGGAAAGCTCATAACACAGGTGACTATAAAAACTGCGACTGCACCACCGCCTTAAACTATGGGACTTAACAAAAAATTCGAATAATATAGCTAGCGCAGATACATCCAACATAGAAAGCCTAGGATTATGCACAACATTTCTACTGGAAGTGCAATTAGGGAGAACCACAGTGCAGAGCACCTCCGAGATTTTTCAGGGTTACCGTTTCACCGGGACGTTGTATTCTGCAATTAGTCCCCACCAACATTTAAGTGTTTTTCTTTTCTTTTTTTGTTTTTTTTTTACCTGTTTCCATATTGGATTTTGAGCCAAAAGTACATCATTTGTATCATTCAAAATGTTTTAAAGTAGTTTCCTGGTCGACAATATGCATTGGAATTATGATGTTACCTCTAAAATGACTGGATTTTATTTAACACACGTGGCACAAAGCTCTACATGGATTTGACTGACCTATTCCTCACTTTACTCTTTAATAACATTTACAACATTCACACAATAATATTATTACAGTAAATCAACTTCAATATAGGCCCCCAAAATGCACTACTGATGTATCTTGTTGCAAGGAACATCACCCCCATTTAGCTGTTTAATTTATTTCAAATTGACACTTTTTCCTGGTCCCGCGAATGCTTCTGGCCTATCAAAATTCTCAGATGATCTTGGACAAAATTGTTGGGACACGGGGGAGCGGCTGTCCCAAGGTATTTTGTCCAAGATTGTAGTATACCATACACCTAATCTAGGCCTAAAGTAGGCCTATCAGTATCAAAATGTGAAGCAAGTCTTCTCTTTGATTCTGACGTTTACTGTACTGTCATGCCATTGACATAACAACTAAAACTACGAATTAACGTTACAACCAACTTCCACTATGAAATTGTAAACTACTTAACCCAAGCTACGGGCTTGGTCGTGCTATGACTGTCTTAGGCCCGAGAAAGTAGCATAGGCTTAGCCTAACAGCAAAAGTAAGCGTTACATTAGGACTAACGTTAGCCCTGTCATGACTTCTGACCAGCCTTCAATAATTCATCATTAATTGTAACACTTTGCTAGTAATAAACAGCAGATAAATTCAGGTGAATGATTTACGCGCCATTGGTCTTACCCTGTGGCCATCTCAGTTCATTTGCTTCTTTTTTTGCCAGGGTTACACACTCGAGATGTTTTCGTTCTAAAATTTACGCAATGGTACGTGAAATTACGTTGTTGTTGACGAAAATGGTGGCGCTGTTTAATCAAAACAAAACAATGATTGACACATGACCCATTTCCATGACACATTGTTTACAATGAAGGCCCATATCAATATTTACTTCTCTCATTGACTTGTGCACTAAAGCAGCGACATTCGAACATGTAACGTACATCATAGGTCTGTCAGAGATTTCCTACTTAGCCGCGATTGGTAGTGGCCTGGCCCCTCATAAACGCATGTCGACTACTCAGATTTAAGGCTAAAAGGAAATATGACTACCGGGTGTTGTTACAATAAACTGTCGCACACAGTAATACGTGTCGCAATATTACAACTGTTCATAAGTTGAAACTGAAACTGATATAAATAAGTTAATCCGCCACAAGTTTGATTACAGAGGCAAAAAGTGGACTGAGGAGACCAGTCGCAGAAGTTGAACTTATGAATGGCAAACGGCCACCGAAAATCGTTGCAAGCAGTTTCCGAAAAAATAAACAACAAAGTGACTGATCTGACGAAGTTTCCCTTTCCCATGACAGGTGATTCCGCTCTGTAAAATAGCTCCATGGTTGTACTTTCCAGTAGTGCTAACATTTGTAGTATTTCAAGTGTTGCGGCGACCTTTATTCCTTCTGATTCTTTTGTTTTCTTTACTAAATTAAGTCTCTTTTTCATCCGGTCTCCGGTATTCTTTCAACGTGCTATGATACGTTCTCCCTCTTCAATGATGGGGCCACGTGGACCATTTAATAAAATCATGCTTAACTGCATATTTTGCCTTACAATGTGAAATTTTTGTCAAATTAGCATCGTGGTAGTGGAACCCTAGCTGGGTGTTCAAAATTTTTGGTCTAAGTGATAATATGAGCCATTTTATGAAATCATGCAAAATTCCTCCTCTCCTACAGATTGTATGGTATTCAGTTGAAATTGTGTTACGGTACGACTATGGTGGTTCCTTTAGGTTATTCAGGATTACTGGTCTCATATGGGCCGTATGGACCATTTCATCTGATCTTGCAAAACGTTTCATCCCCGCATATTTTGCTTTACAATGTGAAAGGTTTGTCAAATCATCAGTGCGGTAGTGGAACCCTTTGCAGTGTTCAACATTTGTGGGTCCGAATTCCGAATAGGCCATATGGGCAAACGTTACACTACACAAAGCGATAATTTTTCTGCAAATTGTATGTTTCAGTGTTGAGGGTCTTTGTATTAGTACTACGGTAGTCAGTGCCTTTGGCTGATCGGCATCCTGATATATGGACAAATGGGACTATACTGCCATTCATTCGTGTTTTCATCATTTATGGCCTGCTGCTGAATGGGTGTTATTCCATTCTTAGAATAGGTAATTCGTCTCACGATAAACTAAGTTTTTCAATATTCCACGTATTTTTGTATTGGCAATAAGCAAGCCACCTGTGCTGTATCCATTATCATCCACCTTTGAGGTCAGTCAGGTCAGAGAGTGCTGGGCAGCTTGCTATTAGTTGATGTCAACAATAGGTCAACAGAGGGAGTAAGACAGGTTCCAACTGATGGTCATTGTAACATTCCTCCTTGGTTGCTACAGCCAGTATTCTGTTTTCAGCAGTTTGATAAAGCACGTTGCATGCTGCATTCTAGTTCAGGTACGTCCTATGAGGCATTCTTAAGGACAAAATTTGGTCCAAACTTTTTTTTTGGGGGGGGGGGGGTTGTGGATTGTGGATTACCCTTGTTAAGGAGGGCAGTTCAAATAATCTCCATGCAAGGAAACACAGCTGATCGGGAGGGTGGGTATTGTTATTACGTGGCGGTATTCTAGTTCATGTTTCCCCATTTTTCCCACAACTTGCCAACATTGTACCTGTTTACAGTTTTTGTTATCTTGAAAATGTGTTGCTATCGTGACAATTGTGGTTGAAAACTATCACAACGGCATTTGACGTCATTTCGTGCAAGGGGGCGAACTGGTAGGTATTTGGGGGCAAAACGACTGTCATGTGGGGGCGAACTTGCAAGGGGGCGAAACGACCGGTAACCGAAATATCACTACGACACCTTCGATTTTCTAAACCAATCTAGATCCTTCGATACTTCTATTTTTATCTGTACTTTAATTGGTGCTCTCCAACATCCAAGTGACAACAAAAAAATTATGATAAATGAAAACATGACGAAACAACGGTCATTGTGACGGAGGGTTAACAGATCTCGCGGATGTACATAATCTAATGGTGTTGTGTAGGTCTGCATCGAGGGGTGGGTGCTCATTGGTTCGGGCGACCCCCCCCCCCCCCCCATCTCCACAAGATCTGGAATTCCGCTCAGCCTATGATAGTAAGTTAAGGTTAGCAACATATATAATGGGTTTTAATTTGTTTGTCATAATTGTCGCCTAAAATGTTCCACTCGTTGTAAAATCGACCCCCCCTCCCCCCACTTACAATAGCTGCATATGGGCCTGTAGTGTTGTCTTCAAGTCTTACCGGCCTTCTTAGCTCTGGAACAACGATAGTATAGCCAAGCATGGTTGTCCCATCAATGATACCAGTTTGAAAACTTTATGGGGTAAGATATCAACAACGGTTGGTCACGTGCACGTAGTGGGCTGCGTTGCATGGCTAGTGCCGGTCATCTTTGATAGAAATTGACAGCAAGTGTCCACTAATTCTTGCGAACAGCTATGTAGGATAGACCAGTGTGGCAGAAAGGACAAAATGATAAGTATGCAATTAGGAGTTCCAATAAGTTTATATTTTATTTTGAGTCTTTACGAATCAGCTTCTATACCGTAGTGGCCAATGGCCAATGGGGGGGGGGGGGGGGCGAGGCAACTCGTTCCACCTGGAAATTTTGGGGGAAAATTTGGGAAAATTCGAGAAATTGGGGAAATATCCTTTCGTATATTTAAAACATTTCCATGTATAATTCGCATTTTAATGGTACAAATTTCCACAAATTTCTTGTATCACTGCGGCATGAAGCATGCCACAGTCGCGTTTTACAGAAATGTCCCCCCCCCCCCCTTTAACGTACTTGAGTTTCACGGTATTGGACTGATGTCGGTGTCTCCGCACACGATAATTATAGTGTGCTTACCAAGATGATTGATATTTTGGGCACTCGGTTAGGATTCTCGGCCCAATACGGTGCTTTGATCACATGTTAAAGGGATTCATAACTGAAATTTAATTTGGACCATCAGGAAGTCTGGAACAATGCTCTGCTTCAGTAACAGCGTCAATAAACAACATGATAATGTTGGTGTTCCATGTTCGTCAATTTAAACTAGATTGTATTTAATGAAAACAAAATGTAAAGTTACATCTCTATTGAGTGAAAGACATTAAGCCCACAGCTGTATTCAACTTACACTTGAAATGGTAATATAGTTTAAATGCATATAGTAAAAGTCTATTAAACTTAACTTAAAAAGAATTAGGCGCATGATATGTAAAACTACAATCAACTCATATATCTTAAACATGAACTCTAAGGGAGGCAACATATACGGTGCACATTTCTTGTGACCTTTCGTTAATTTGTTTAATTAACAAATCCATATTTAAAATATACGAAGAACCAGTGACAGAAGCTAACTATATTCCTTAAAACGGCCTCACAATATTGGACATACACGTAACATACCGTTCCATACATATTAATGTATAACTGCTACAGGATTTACAATAGTGCGGAATGTCTGGGCACTGTGTGGATTTAAAATTTGCTCGAACAGCCTATTTAGTACATCATTTTCATTTACCGTGTTCCATTTATTGGGAAAAAAGCTTGCTCACTACAGGGAATTAATTTGACATAGCTTAGTTGCATTTTATTGGAGAAATAAATCTTAACTCTACATAAGTAAGTATATTCTGTTCAAATTCGGTTGGTTTCACTTACGTTTTTGTTGAACTAATTGTAGTTTGCAGAAATGTTGTACTTAAATCGAAGTTGAATGCAAACCGTTTGAGCCGAAAGTCAAATCTACCATAGCCACAGCCACGGCAATGTGACGTCATATTGCGAAGACGGGCATGGTGCATGTGACCAAGTTCAAATACATAAGATGCCGAAGATGGCAAGCATTTCTACCCCCCTCCAAGAATGAATGTTTATTTTAGTAAATCACCCAATTCCTCTGGCCTGATCAGCTCTTACCGTTTATGGTAGATGGCCGTAGACACTTACTACTAACTCAGAGCAGTTTTAGCTGTGTAGTGGTGTTGATTTATCCGCGGTTAATACTGTATCTGCTAGGGAAATTGACTGAGTAAATGAAAGAACTTCAAAACATGACCCATGTATCGTCAAGAATAGAACAAATAGACTACATGGTTATTTGGGAATTGGGAGTCAGAATAACGGAGCGGGACTGGTATAATTCAATGAAATTTGCTTGGGACGATGGTTACTTAGAGGAAACCACAGCCAATTGTTGATTACTTATGGACAGATTATAGTGATGTATGGGAGTTCGCTTTATGTTACGTCAGTGAAGGTGAAGGAACTTGTACAAGAGGGACACATATGGGGGGCTTACAGAAAAAGGACTACAGAAGTGTGAGGCTTATTAAAATCTATCATGTTACTGAGCTATTATGTTAAATATATCATTTTTAACGACTAGTCATGCATATTACAGTTTTAAAATTATTCAAATGTGTCATGTTATATACTTATCACTCTGAAGATTCACCTTATTAGGCCTGCGAATACAAATGTGTTACAAACTTACAATGTTATATGATCAGCTTATATCATGTTATACACTTTTCATACCAGTGTTACATTATTATCATGGCAGGTAAACCACTGAAGTATGCTGATGACGTTATTAATTTACTGCGGTTAGGACTACGACTGGTGAAACTATTTCAAAATATATACCAACATTTTTACAGCGTGACGTTTGGCCTCGTTTTTTCGTTACTCTCCGAATGTGATTTGTACCTACAGGTTCCAGGTCTTTCTGTCGGTATAGTCTTTACCATCCTCTAACTATACAGGAAAAAATCAATCGAATAAAAAATCTGCTCTGATGGAGCTGTAATTTCAGTATGAAATTTTCAACGGCGTGACAGGATAAATTTCAGCTTTTGTCTGTGGTCGAATTCAAGAATTTATATTATATTACATGTTCTTGACTTTGAGGTTGCACAGTACAAGGAACACTAACAAGTGTAAACCAAATTAGAGTGTTGAGTCTACAACATGTGTCAATGTGATGGTGAAACTCCTTGAAAAAGAAACATTGTTGAACTTAACGTAAATAAAATGTGCAAGTATTCACGTATGCTAGGTAGTCAAATGTACTGCTTTTTCAACCATTTGAATAAAAGATCTGGCGAGTAATTCGGGCAAGTGTCAAGTGACATGTGAGAAAATTGGGCAAAGTTCCAGAGATTTTGGGGGCGCTCTCTCACAAAGCTGTCCGCATATTCAGTGATCAACATGGTCATCAACGTAGCTACACTGATCCACTTGATACAGTGCTGTAAATGCATTTTTATACACTCGATTCCGAATTTATGCAGCTTCAAACTGAATATACTACTTTGCTCTTCACATTGAAACTTCTTACTCTCAAAAGTCGCAAAAGTGTGAGGATATAGGCCTATACTCAGTGCACTTTGACCGCAACCACTTCGTTGATTAGGATTTTTTAAAATGTTTTTGGTTTTTGCTCAAAAAGAGACTTAGAATTAGCCTAACTTTCAAAAATTGCCATCAGGACAAAATAAAATGACATAAAGTTTGTTGGATACTACAGTTTACCAAGAAATTTAAGGTGACTTTTTGTCGAAATTATTTTTGAAAATTACATTTAAGTTGATTACGATGCTGAATGATGATGATCGGGTGATAAATCATAAACCAGACTTAAAAAAAAAATATCATCATGAACTAATTTCACTGATAAGTTTCTTCAGTTTCATGTTCATGGGTTCGATTTGCCTCGTTTGTTTCTGACATTGAAAATAATAATCTGTTGTTCATGTGAAGAGGTGGAAACGCAAACAAGCTTTCGCTAGCTGTATGTTGCTTCTCCGCCTGCTGTATGATAATGTTGTTATACAGTCATGTGTGCACTCAAAAGAGATGAAAATAAAGGAAATATATTAGGAGCTTTGCATTTGTTGTATCATATGCGAGTATCGTTGACTCTCATACTGAGAATATGAATATTTTCCCGAGGATATCAAAAACCATATTCTCTGTCAAGTTTAGAGACTTCACTGGCCGAATTAAACTATCTTCAACATTCATGAGCTTTCACACATAAAATTGGTCATTACATCTGTGGCCGGTGATTCTTTTGAAAATGTTACATTAATGATTACCATCCATACATGCGGCAATGCGACGGTATGCAACGTGATCGTATATCGATTGATCATTTGGGAACGAGTCGATACCGTACGACAAACATGCGGCGGCTTTGTGTATTTAGAGTCGGTAAACTGATTTTAACTCTACCAGACTCCGAGTTCATGCAGAGAGAATTTCAAAGCCACCGTAGAGTTAGTATGAACCGTTTCACGCAAAACAACAGGTTCCAACCAACCACGGGTGACCCCCTGACTCCTTGAAGGCCCGTCTTCAGCAAACAATAGCAGCCTCTCTCCATAAAACAACCAGTGTGATAAACACGCCAATGTGCTCTAGATTTATATTTCCACAATCATGCAGCGTTGACAGGGGATTTGGAACTATTTTTCCAACCTGCGCTACCAGCACCACGTTGGGACAACTGCGATAGTTCGCTGCTGCCCTTTAAAAATTATTACATACTCTTATTTGGCTCGTGTGGTGAATGTTTGTTCTATCGGGACAACCCTACCAACTGCTCACTCGATACTCGTCGTCGAAGTTTTAACCAGTGCTCTCGCAAGAGACAGAGAAACAAGAGCTGAAGGAAAGAAACGATCACTACACCGCCATAGTTACTCTGAGATATTTAGGCTGGTCCATATATCGGAATTCTCGAGGTATCAAAGAGAAAATTTTGAATCGATTTGCAACCGACGGTTGTGTGGAGAGTAATCTTAACACTGGAATCCTACCTGCGACTTCTGCAGGAAAAGCGTACATTCACGTGAAGGATCTATAGAGGGCACATATATGCACGTGGTCCCTCAATAATCACATTCCACCATTATTATTAATCTTGTTATACTGTATCGGATAATATTGATTGAGCTTTTATTGTCAACAATATTTGAAATACGACTTAACGTGTTTTTTTTTGTGCTACTAGTACTAGTCCGTGACCGGTTCTCAATAACTGAATAAGTCGGTTTTTTTTCAGAGAATGACATGAAAATATTGTTTAGATGAAGTTTCTTTCACAGGGAGAGATAATTGTAACTTAAAAGTGAAAAAAGAGCTACACACGTATGGTGTTACAAAGAAGTGAAAATCATCATAAAGCAACTGAAATGAGAATTGATCCAGCCTGAAACTTAAGCAATCAATAAAGATATTAAGAGTTATCAATCAATCACTTGAAAAATCCTTGAATCAATCATGGAAAGAACGGTAATTTATCTTCTTACTTGGAATCTGATCCAGTTTGCGTCATCTGAATTTCGAAAACGAGGTAAGAAATCATGTGACTTTATAACTATAATTACTGTTTTCATTTTATGGTGCATTTTGTTCTTCCAGTAACCTAAAGGGAAGGGAATGTTTAAGTGGACTGTTGCAACATGCAGGGCCTGGGTAGATACTGAGGCTGGGTCAGTGCAACAAAAGATAAATTGTCAAAATTCATTCCCATTTTCATATTAAAATGGGCCGGGTATCATGGACTGAGAAAATGATGATTAAACTGATTGTCTGCAGTGTAATCTATGAAATAGCCGAACCATGTGCCAAGCTTTGTAGGAAGAGTTTTTTTTTTTGGGGGGGGGGGGGCTTACAAGATCTTACGAGTTCCCCTTCGCAGTATTATGCATATTTAGCATCAATATCAATCATATTAATCACTGTATAGCGCATACATCCCCTCCCCCGAAGAACTAATGGAGGCTGGCTACTTGATTTCCATACCCATCATATGCACGTCTTAACGTTTGGACTTGAAGAATGGTAACTTTTTCACTTCATGAAATGTCATTTAGAACTTGATGTCCAGCAATAGTGACCGCAGAAGGAAAGTTTGTGACCACCGAAGAAACTATAGGGGAACATATAGAGACGATGAACAATTAATATATTGTTTTTGTTTGTATTAATTGTATAGGTAAAGTTTTACTTTGATTGCGTAACACCAAATAATTGTTCAACTTGACATTGAACGTCACAGCCGTTATAGCATGTTTTTATTTCTACTCTGGCCTCCCAAGGTGTAGCCCTGCAGGGGGCATGACGGATGTCTGGTATCACGTGTTCATAGGAAGGTAACGGTAAACCTAAATCCGTCATGAATCCATGTTGACTTTACAAAGATGGTCCATACCGTTCATTCACCCCGTCACTACTATGTGGGATATGCTCGTATCTAATATGTATGCAGTAATTAACCATTACATCGAGGGTGATGTAACCAATGAAGGGAGGGGTGGATGGACGGGGTGGGTGAGAGATAAGGTGAACGCCTGGGTGGGGGAACCTAATGTGGCAATTGCTCGATTCTTCGATTCGGTTCTTTTTTTTCTGTCAGTGAGAGTTAAAGTTATTGGCCGACCCTAGAGATTTCTAGTCGTGATTCATTATCTTACTGACCAATGACAAATAAATCTGAAATACGTACACTGTAATATGAGTGAATTAATAAAAAAATAGTGTAGAAAAAGATGATAATGCAGTTTCTTGTACTGCTCTGTGCGTGCTTTCATTTTTGGTTCGAGTGAACCACTACATCCCTCTTATTCCACTCCTCAAATTCCCTAATTGTAAGAATAACTTAACTTACAAAGATACGGCTGTAGCGTTTACACCATCCGGGGTGAAGCGGACCAACAATGCCAGCCTATACTTGTTTCTGCGCTTTCAACACAGATCCAAAGTTTGAACATACGTTGTATAAGTGTAAAAAAAATCAGCGTATTAAAAAGCCTTAGAACACTTCATTGTACCTAAGATACATACATGTTTCACACGCCAAGCAAAATGCCGTATGACTTGACAACGAACTCGTAGCCCTAATGGGGGTTATTATTTTCGGGCAACAGGTTACCCGACCTGCTATCTACGCCCTGTCGAGTCCAGTGCGAATAAACACCAATTGATATATCACTAGTGTTTCACATACTTCTACGAAGATTATCAACTGTTTTCTTATTTTTTTTTCGTTATTGGATTTGGCAGCATTTGGCCATTTCAACATATTTCGGCACCCTTTTTTTAATGTGATACCTTCTAATCTGATTACAGTATTATTTACAGCTCAAGATCCGGTTTTATTTGACTCTACAAAAAGAGCTACATGTCCGGCCAGGTTGACAAACAAACAGACCGACTGAGGTGGTTTCAATACAGACAAACACATGCATGGTGTAATGGAAAGGATATTAGATATGTCGTACAAATAAAGATTTGACTACACATAGCCAGAGTTGTTGTTTTCCAATTCTCTGTGAAATAACAGAAACAAATCATAATTTTAAAACCAACATTTGTGGGCGCAGAATGACAGATTATTTAAAATAAGGAAGGACGGTAACATTATTTTCAAGAAATAAGTTTCTCACAGATAGACATACAGTTATTTGTTGCTCAAGAATAAATTGTTCACCGAAACTCTAAAAAATTCAAATGATGCATCTTTTCATGCGTAATGTTTTGAGGAGATGAAGTTTTTGCAGATGTTTATTGATAAGCATAAATGGTTTAACAATGATTAATACTATTTTCTTTGTATGCCATGTTGGGATTGTAAACGCCCTATTTCCCTTAAAACAATCAGACCCATACTCTGATATTTTGGAGTTTGGTTCCCCCCCCCCCGGAAATTGCATTCCTGCAGTAAAATGATACAAAAATAAAAATAAAATAAATTCCACTGTAAAGAAGAAGAAACCTAAAACAAATAAAGAATATAACAACAGAAAACGGATAACAGAATAGAGTATGAAAAGTAATGTACAGAGTAAATAAAATATATCTCTAGTAAATCCAAGTTACTGCAGGTCAAACTGTCAACAACAAACAGTCTCTTTAGAGAGGGGTAACCCTGGGTAATCTCTTGCCCTTTGAAGCAAGACATGTTGTCGTGGCAGGAAGGAAAAGATATGATCTCTTACACTAAGTGCGATACGAGGCAATACGATACGAGGATGGGCGGCTTGATAAAATGGAGTTGAAAAAAAAAATCAATTTTTTTGCTTATCGCAGCATCATTTTTCCTCTAAACCATTGGAGTGATTAACAGGTACATAACAAACGTGTTAAATGTAATAGCAATACTGATTGGTTACAAAAAGTTTTTTTTTTATTTTTTCAACTCAAGTTTATCGCTTGTGCCGCGTCGTATGATATCGCTCTCGGCGTAAAAAGGTCTAGGTATAACTTTTTTGATCGCTAATTCGCACCTTATGTGCCTTACGTGTATGGAACCAGGAAGGCTATCACATAATTCTTTCGATTATCTTTAATTTTCTTTCAGATGGCCTTTTCACACTGTCTCCTAGTCACGTTTGGAAAGGGACTGTTACGTCCAAAGAGATTGGGGCTGGTGACCTCATAGTTTGTGCAGACCCAGACAGATGGAATTTTCTTGCAGCCAATGAAGTTTGTAAAGATCTCGGTAAGTCCTTGAACAAATTTTTGGCGATATAATTTTATATAAACTTTATAAGTAACAAAATATGTGTTCCATTTGAGGCAAAACTCTGGGGTAAACTTTTTAATTGTGGATCAAGGTTTTTCTATCAAGTTCAAAGATGGAATGGACTGAGGAGACTTACATATTGTCCGTCGGATAGAAAAGCGATAGCCCTCCACACACCTCCCCTCCATCCCTGGCCTGTAACTCCGTTACGTATATTATAAACTGTAAATAGAGTATTTGAACAAGAACTTACTGTTAAACTTAAAGCAGGATGTGCTGTTTGAAGGAGCAAAAATAGCCTTCATTGTCTATTCTCCATCATTCTCTTCCATTCGATACCAATCTGGAAAATGCCATCTACGATATGTGTCTTTCAGGAGAAATTTCATTCATTAGATTGTTAATTATGACAGAAAGAAGAGTGATTCATTTTTTTTTTCGGTTAAAAACTTAGCAGAACCAGGCCCTGTAGTAAATGTGCGGCTTTTCCGTGTGAAGACCCCACAACAAAAACACATTGCTGCAGGAAATTAGGCTTCTTTTGGACAAATAGGCCATACTACGGTAGTTTGTACAGCTTTTTACAACTATACGAAATACATCCAGTCTTTTGGTGCGCTTTTGGCATTGCAGGAAAAATTGCAGGAAAAACAGCACATCCTGCTTTAAACATTCTTGAGCATAAAATAGCCGAAGGGGATTGAGGATTAAGACTTGGTTATTTTGTTTGTTATTTTGTATGATGATGATTCGATATGGTATACACTGATAAGAAAATCATACCATACGTGTCTATGTCGCTTTTCTCGAGAGAGCAAACACTTAAGGCTTTTCCTGTGGCAACATGCAGAGAGCTGTGGGGATTAGGCAAGATTAAAACACTTCGGAAATGACGCGATAGGGAAGCACGTAGGATACGATTTTCTTACATTACCGACGGATATGATACTCATGGATACCTCAGTGACACTCTTGATACTGTATGCGACTACAAGTATCACTCCAATGAATCTTAAAGGGAAATAGGGCGTTTAGAATATTCCAACATGGCATACAAAGAAAATAGCTTTAATCATTAAACCATGTACTGTCTCATCGATAAACATCTGCAAAAGCTTCATCTCCTCAAAATATTATCCATGTGATGAGTAGTGGAAGATGCATCATTTGAATTCTGAAAAGTTTTGTGTGAACAAATTTTTGTTGAGTAACAAATAACTTAATTTTTATTTGCGAAAAACTTTGAGAAGAAGGCTACTGCCCTTCCTTATTTTATCCTTAATAATCGATCATTTTTGTCCACAAACACTGGCTTTAAAAATATGGTTGCTCTCTGTGAAACAAACGCCTCATTTCCCTTTAAAACACAACGAGCGTTTAACATTCAAACATCTGGAAAAATTGTTTTGTTTTTGTCAAATAACGTTATTCCTTCTAAATGAAAGCCTGGATAACATTGTAGCACCGCCCTCCTCTCCTCCTACCCCTGTCATCGTCACACTAGGTGTACGCCTATGTGACCTCGTTCCCCTGCACGAAGAACTTGAAAGTTACAAATGTCACCATTTAACTCATCAAGTATCGCTGACATATTAGCTAGCGCCATTTTGGACAGAAGTCATGACATTCATAACTCGATTGTGACATAATAATACTTTGACAGTAGTGGATAGCTAGCAAACAATGACGTCATCATTGACAGACATTGTCAAAATGGCGGATGGCAGATCGGTATTCACAATGGTTTTGTAGTTGTTGGGTTTAGCTGATGAAAACACAAACCGGTTACGTATCCGGAGTTGTTGTTGACATCAAACTTATTTGGAGGGGCACCGGTACCAAAGTTATTAACATGGTTAGTACTTCCCCTCCCTTTAAAAAAAAGAAGTTTTGCGAAGTCGCTCAAGTGTAAAACAGAACTACATTTTGACTACATGTATGTTTATATACGGTACATATATATTAGTTTTCCATTTTCTATGCCCACATATTGCACGAACAAACGAATCCTTACACTGATATCTTTTAGAGGGGAGACACGTGCTCCCCCCCCCCCCCCCTTCATGGCTTGATGTAAATGAGTAGGTTCAAAGCAACATTGAAACACAGAGAAGATGATTGAAAGGAAAATGTTGGAGGCGTGGGGGGGGGGGGGGGCGAGAAACTTAACTACATTCAACAGATGAAAAGGGAGAATCTCGAAATTGTTCAGTTTGGAAGGCTTAGCTTATTACGCTACTCACCATAATGGTTAAAGACAAAAACTCATCACCCCAGACAGTTTCAATTCTCCCAACCACCAATGTCTAGTCCCTCCCTCAGCCTGTCTTAAATTCCTCTACATGTGAAATCAAAACAATGAATCCCTTAGTATGCTGTGTGATATGTGCTACGCTGCATCTTTCAAATTTGCTGTCAGTCAAAGAGTACTGCCAACCATGCAGTTGACAGTTTTGCTTTCCGGAAAGTAAAAATATAGCTTAGGGTGATGAGGTTTTGTCTTTAAATATTTGCTCCAGGTAGAGTAGACAGAACTAAATAAAGAAGGATTACCTGAAAGTATATATGAAATCAATAAGAAATGATTTGATAGTATTGTAATTCCTTCTTAGCACTAAAGATGTAATTATTCAGAAATCACTTTTAGAGATAATAATTTTACAATGTTAATAAGTTCAGTCCTAGCCGGGCTTTACCACTACCTCTGATCACCGTATAGTATGTGAATCAGTTTCTGCTCTTAGTATGTAAGTTGCTGGAATACAGCCCTGAGTGAAAAAAAAATGGCGACAATGCTTCCAGAGGGAAACATCGAAATATTAACATAATCAACAAAATGTGACAGTTCAAATGGGTCAGAAAGAAAGTTGTTTTTGAAATAAAATCCGCTCTTAAATTTCCTGAAAGCAAGAAGGAGTTAGGTGAGCAGTTTCTTCGATCTGAACATGTCATTTTATGTTCTTTTTTATATTATTAATATCAATATATCTCAATTTCGGTTAACCGCCCCCCCCCCAAAAAAAAGGATAACTGCATAAAGCATTCTGAAATGCCTCCCCCCTGTGAGAGCTTAATATAAGTCAATGTCTAAAAATTTCAATGACTTACAGTAACGATTAATATTGATAGTGACAGGTTTGAGTTACCCAGACACTTTCTTTGACATGAAATGAATGTTTATCACGCGTAAATATTGGTACTATTGCCCGGAGGTTGCCATTTATTTATAGTTGTAGCATTTTTACTTTTCTTCAATAAACATAAACATTCTAATATGAAAGCAGATAAACAGTTTGAAAACAGAAACTCAAATTTCATGTCTCTTCAGGGCCACCGTATAACATTTCAATTGTTTCCAAATTAGGTCGAGAAGGTCAAAATATATCTCAAAATCAAAGAAACTAAATATGTATTTAACGTTTTTTTTTTGGGGGGGGTTAGAAAATATGCCTGCCACATTAACCAAGGGAATATGGCAAGATCGGTAGGATAAATGGGTTCTGTTAGTTTTAAGAATGTT
Organism: Stichopus chloronotus; assembly: GCA_021234535.1. Lineage (NCBI taxonomy): Eukaryota > Metazoa > Echinodermata > Holothuroidea > Aspidochirotida > Stichopodidae > Stichopus > Stichopus chloronotus. The sequence goes on from CM037831.1 coordinate 27,219,819, forward strand.
AGTAGTTCAAACCAAGCTGGTTACAACCAATACCACTGCTAACGTCTCGAGGTGTAGAATTCGTTATGTCTTATCACAGCAACCTTGGGTAATATAAATTAGTTACGTATAGCATAGCGGCGTCGTGATTTTTGGCTCTGGTGCTTTTCCGATAAACACAAAGTTGCGCAACCACCTGAAGGAGTTGTCTATGAAAATCAGTGCAGAGTTTACGAACAGTTCCATTAAACATTCACACACAGTTAACTTTTTTCAGGACTAACTGTACGATACGTATCTTTACCACTTCATAGCCTAATCTACTTAACCGCAAACTATAATATGTTGTCACATTTACCGCGTCAAAGTTGAACGAAAATGGTGTGCCATAACAATCTACTGGGATGAAAACTTCAACTATCCGTGAACTTAAAGCTTTGAATTCACAGCAGCTAAAACCTTTAACCTTTATTCGGGATTAATTTGTAGCATATGGTTATAATTTTAATCTGTACAACTTATGTAGAATTGGGGAGATCTTCAATGAAAAGATGGCGAATCATACTGTATCTAGTATGATGCTGCCACATGCAAGTATTTTGAACAGGTAACACCATTTACAAAGCAAACCCGATCTTGCCGTGGCACCAAACGATCGATCAGGGCACCAAACGATCGATGGGGGCACCAAACGATCGATGGGGGGGGGGGCACCAAACGATCGATCAGGGCACCAAACGATCGATGGGGGCACCAAACGATCGATCAGGGCACCAAACGATCGATGGTAGCACCAAACGATCGATCAGGGCACCAAACGATCGATGGGGGGCACCAAACGATCGATGGGGGCACCAAACGATCGATCAGGACACCAAATGATCGATGGGGGGCACCAAACGATCGATCAGGGGACAAGGTAATGTATAATGATAGTCAGCGTAAACTTTTTTTCAGGTCATATACGTACGGGCTTACCTTCGAACTAATGATTAGTGGAATGCATCCTTTTGTATGTCTTAAATGTTTCAAAATGTTGTATTTGATAATTCGGAAGCAACCCCCAACATTGCTCCTGTAATCGATCTTCATTTAGTTTGAGTGCACGGAGGCTGTTGTGACCATAGATAAGTTCTAATAACACCTCCCTGATCACAGCAGCCATATACAGACTGAAGCCGATAGGTAACTCAATAAAGAAATAGCCAATAGCAAACTCACATGAAACATTTTGATCACACCTTTGATAATCACACAAGATTAGCTTCGATGCTATTGTAATATGAAATAGCTTGAAAGTTGTAATGATTTTCCCTGGTACTGTCAGATTTTTTTGTGATTATCACTTTGTTTATGGACGCGTAGCTTCCGACAAACATGCTGCGAACAGGAACATGTGACCTCACATCTTTTTCCGTAGTGGTATACAATTTCTTTCTTGAGATGTTTTTGAATGACATTATTACATGCAAGTATTAAAGGAACATGAACGGACGAAATGAAAGATTAATGTTCACGGAACAACCCAAATTGCATATGTCTTAATTCAAGCACGTCTGAACACAAAAGTTAAGATACATGCTCACTGGAGTTGCATTCTTGCATCACGCGAAATTGAACAACACATTGCTTCAGTTTACGATTAGATTCTCACTCAGGAACGAGTACCTTTGTGTGTGTGTGTGTGTGTGTGTGTGTGTGTGTGTGTGTGTGTGTGTGTGTGTGTGTGTGTGTGTGTGTGTGTGTGTGTGTGTGTGTGTTTCAGTACTTCTTTTGCTTCTACGCCAGTTGCAAGCTTTAGTTGTCTACACCGCAATCTATGAGTACCGCCATTACCGGTCGTCACCTTAATTTTACCTTTTTGGTAGTAGGCCTGTATGATCAAGTACCAGTTATGATTCCTTATTATGGGACGCCGTAGTTGTCTGCCGTGTGGTGCAATTGAAAAATTACCTCGTAGCCTTATTACATATTGCAAGCTGCATGACATGTTTGCTGTTCTCTGTATTTGTATGTCGTACTTCAATACACTTGGTACACTTTGGTACACCAAACAGAGCAGTTGCCACACTACATTTTCAGAGGCAAATCATTTCTTTGATCGTGGTTTCTCCGGTGATAAAATGCCGGTGAGAAAAAGTTTATTTCCTCATATTAATATAGCGCATAACCATGGACGGAGCCAGACACCGTTGATAATTTCTCAGATGTTGCCTTCTATTGTCCTATAGAAGAACGAGCTGGAGTTGCAATTCGAACTGCAATACTTAGCAGGTAACTTTATCGTGAACTAAGAGGATCATGGCCAAGGTAAATTTAAAACATACGGATCCTCCTTGCAAAGACGTGATTTTGGAAATGCTACAAAATCTGACTTCATGTGTAGTCAAATTGATGTAAAATGCAACGACTGGAGACGTCTAAACTATAACTAGTAACATATGCTATTACATGATACTGCTATACATATATTGGGTGCCGATGTAGCGCTGCTTTTTTTCTCTGGCACTGCTACATATAAGCTTCCCATGTAGTGCTACCGATGTAGTGCTGCTACGTTACGGCACTGCATGTTCGCTGCCGAACTAGTGTTGCTTTTCAATGATACTGCTACGTATAGATGTCGATACAGTGCTGCAATTTACTGGCACTGCTACTTTTAATAGCTACCGATGTAGTGGTGCTATTTAATGCCACTGCTACTTACATCAGCTGTCGAAAAAGTGTTGCTATCTAGTGACACCGTAACTGCCATCCTACAAGTAAGGCTGTCTGTAGGAGTACTGCAGCCGGAGTACCGTCTCTTTGTAATGGACCGAAGGTTGCTGCAACCGTGTTACATCTTACAAGATATAGACTGACATCCTTTTCTTCTTTCTATGCATTAGGCTTTCAAGAAGGCGCTATGTTGTATGGTGATGAAAACACCCATGTAGATCGATTACAATCAGTCACCTGTATATTTTATGAAGGGGAAGGTGCATTTTGTAGGAAGAAAGAAGAAGAGTGTACCAAGAGTGGATGGGTCTCGTGTCAGTGTAAGTATTTTTTATTATGGACGGCAAACCTAAAGGAGTCAAGGTCCATACCAATGTATTTGTAATCAATAACACCAAAAAGATAATACAGACCCCTGGACTCATATTAATGTTTTGTAATTAGTGACACCAGACATATAATGTATATAATAACATATGTTTTCTAAAGCTGTTAGTAATAATATGTGGTTGGTTGAAGTGGTCCTCTTATAACAACGTTCAGGAGGTCGAAGTTATCAGAGTGCCCTTCGATAGAGTAGATAAATACTAAAACATTTCTAATGCTATCTGTCGTCATTTGAAAGAAACTCATTTATATTGAAATTTGAAATAATCTGAAACTGATTTAACCGCAGAAAAAAAAAACAAAAAACATGTCGACATGAACAAAATATGTCGACAGGAACTGCGGTCAAAATATAATATCCTAAATTAGGCGTCTTAAAGGAGATTTGTAAGCTCACTGCACTTATTGTCTATGAAGAGATTAACTTACCTTCTGTGAAAGGAATGATTTTCTATCTGCAAAGGGATTCACTTTCTATCTATAAAGGATTCACTAACTGATTATGAAGTTAATCAGTCACAGCATACGGGGGAACTACTCACTTAATGTTTATGAAAGAATTCGCTTACCCTTCATGAAATAATTACCTTTCTGTCTATGGAGGGATTCACTTTCTATTAATGAAGTGATTCACGTACTACCTATAAAGTGATTCTTTTTTGTCTGTAAAGGAATTCACGAAATGGCTATGAAGCTGACATACTGACTACTTATAAAAGTATTAACTTATTGTCCATTAAAGGACTCGCTTACCGTCTATGAAGGAATTCACTAATGTCTGTGGAAGGATTCACTTTCTATTACTGAAGGGATTCAGTTACTCTATGAAAGGATTTGCTGGGTTTAGTTTAGCTGGCAAACCAGTCTCTACTGCAGAAACTATGTTTACATCTCAAGGGATTTCTACGAAGCAGGGGTTCTCAACCTGCGGCCTACGAGTCAAATGCGGCCGCGGCATCCTTACTCGCGGCCCGAGTAACAATTTTTAGTTTGCCACATTTGTAGTCCTCGCTTTGTCAGTTGATAGCGACTTTAACTTGACGTCTGGTTCAAAATATCAAACCTGAAAACAGAGGAAGAAATCGTCTCCTTTTCATGAATACTCGATAAAATATGATGAATGTTATGTCTTTGTAAAATTGCTAAGCTGTATAAAAGTTTTTATCCACAAATCTTTGTTCATCATTTGGTTGAATAGAGGGTAGGACGAAGGTCAGACATCGTCTGATATTTTTCTGTTCTTGTCAGCTGCGTCCCCTTTGTGGGTTACCGCAGCGTGATTTGGCCCGGTCTTGTGCACACCCCTACTGTTATTAGAAAAACTCACTCCCATAGGTATACTGTTAAAGTTGTACTGTATCCCACTTGCAAATACGTTTACCTGTATAGGGAGTAAATTAGGCCTATATTCATCGTCCTTGGACTTTTGTCTTGAGTAGTTTTGGGGATTCATCATGCAGCCACTACGCTTCACTCACGCGGCATACTGACACATCAATTGTCCATTGGATTAAAACATACATTATGACCCTCTTTCAAGAACTTGCTGAAATTGATTAAATTCTTATACTACTCTCAAGACTACCAAGATGATAACTCACTGAGAGACTTGACTTGGTGTCAGCTGGTAATAGAGCAAGAAATATCCGGTTTTATTCTTATCTGCGATATAACCGCGATGGACATACTACTACATATTCCGCTTGTCTCGAGACCCCGGTGTGCATATTACTATAAGGTTCTTTGTTGCCAATTATAATTTTCGTAATTTAATGCTTCACGATGTTTCATGATGAAAAGGCCGCTTTTTCACCATTGTGATAAAATAGGCAGTTTCTCTAGTTTCCTAATTGATCCTTTTTACAGGAGAACGAATCCTTGGAATATCTTTACGAATTGTAAAGTAGATCAGTTTGACGTACATCTTTCAAAGTTTCCTGCAAATACCTAAATTTCTCCCCAGGTTACATACTATTGCAATATCAAACTCTGGTTCTGCTGTCCCATTTCTCTCCAATTGAATAGGTTATTAAACGACTTCAGTAAGTTAAATTGGGATGACATATAACAGCTGATAGCAAGAATTTAATGTAACTTAGCTGTTTGTCCTATGGAATTTCCATAAATCTAGATAGACTTTCACATCTTTCTTGTTGAATTACTGAAGGGTATCATGGAATGATCAAATTGTTAATGAATTTATTTGAATCTAGTCATAACTTTTAAAACTATTTGATAGTAAATTATGAAGAAAAATAAACGCATTTTAATTCCAAGTGGTCAGATCATGAAATCGCAATCTCAAATTAACAGTTCTCTGTTTGATTTTTGATTCCTTGCCGTAGGCAGGGGAATCTATGCAGTCATGATGTCGTGTGTGGGTATGTATGTGTGTATGTGTGTGTGTGACGGTTGCTCGTAAACACTTTATCTCAAGAAGGGTAACTCTGAGTAATTTCATTTTTGGCATGTTGGTTGCCCATATTGAGTGGATGATGAATATTGTTTTTGGTGTCCAAATCTTGCATATTAATGAGGTTATGGGGTAAAACATAAAATTTTTTAAAACTGCCATAGTTCCTTATCCATGGGTCAGATTTGTTTTAAACTTGATAAGGTTGTCTGTTATTAACAGGTTCACAACCCTGTGAAATTGAATGCTTATCAATAGAGAGGAAGGGATAATTTTTCACTATAAAACAATAATAATAGTCTAAACACCATTATTGTGGTTATTATAAACTACCGTACAAATATATATTGATCTACATTGTGCAATAGCAAGTGTTTATTCTCTCGCACACAGTTAACTCAGTGGGATTGCTCCCTACAGTACTGCATTTGTAACTTAGTGAGTAACTTCTAGTGTGGGGGGCTAATAAGTTGTCCAGAGAGAGAGTCTTGGTATGGGAGGTCATGGGGTCAGATAGAAAAGCAGGCAATGGAATGTTAATGGGTTTATGAAAAAAATGAAGAAAATAAAAAAAACATCTGTTCTGTCATTTATTTGGATAATATCAATATCCAGAGGAACAGCTGGTAGCAGAACAAGGTTTCTTAACAATCAAATTGGAGTGCTTTCAATCATATTTCACAATGTCGGAAAAGATGGAGGAAGCAAAAATATTGCGGAGGAATCATAACTTAGGGTCAACTTACCAGGACTTTGAGTGTGTTAAAAGCTACTTGTAACAAGGAAGAAATTATCCTGGTGGTTTACGAAGAATTTTGAAGTAAATATGGCAGACAAGCTGAGTTCAGATGAGGTAAGGTTGAGCTATTTGATTCAACTAACAACAGGCAAGACTAGAAGCAGCATTGATTACTTGTGTGTTTCTTGGAGCTCAGAGATAATGTTGACTGATTTCATACCGTACTCATACTGTACTTGATGTGTGTGTTGTATGGCCTGGGTAGGTGATCCCTATTGCTTTTGGTGGACATCAAATGTCGCAATCATTTTAGGTCACCAAAATAAAGGTCATTTTGGGTTAAAGGCTTGTGGTTTATCAAGAAAAATAACTGCAGTTGATCTTATAGTTATACTTGTCATTTGAATAATTCATGTTTGTTGTAATATAACCATGTAGCAAGGAATCACAAAGCCTTTTGGCTTTCTGTTTTGTCATCTTTGATTTACAATATCTTGAAAAGTGAACAGCACATGTAAAGGAAATATGGTGACGGTGTCCACCACACGTTAGTTTCACATGCAGTTAACAGTAATATTTCGTTGTTTATTGTTTTTGTTTTTTGTTTATTCTCCGTCTCCTTCAATGTAGTTCCCGGTTTTGTCGGTTGTTACCCGTTTGATCCAAGTCGGATACCCTTTTCCGAGTACGTCAGATTAAACGTTTACACTGACGAGATGGCCATTGAAATCTGCACCCAGCGGTGTCGTCAGAACAACTTCGTGTACGCTGGTATAGAAGACGGCAACCGTTGTTACTGTGGTAACATCTCTCCGGTCATCATTATCACCAAGGCTGACAACATCAACTGTATGAAACCATGTAATGATGACAGTACACAAGCATGCGGAGGAATTGGCCATATCTCGGTTTACGAAAGTAAGATCACTTTCCGACGGTGATATTGATCAAAAGTACGGTAGATGAACGTAAACCGGTATCTGCAATGAACGGGCATACGGGGTAGCCAAGAAGGCTACACATACCATGAATGGTCATAAACCTTGAATGAATAGACATGTACGCACAATTAATAAAGGTAGCCTATAAATGTAAAAACTGGTCATAAATCCTCAACGAATAAACAAGTGATGAACATATACCTGCAATAAATAAACATATACCCGCAATGAATTGACGTATACCTATGAATGAAACTAATGACTGGACATACACAACATATAACCTGCAATGATTGGACGTATGTAGACATACATATACCAGTAATTAATTGGCATGTAACTACAATAAATGAACATCCAACTCTATAGTGATGAATTGAGATGAACATATAGCGACATGGACAGTATGATACCTGTACTTAAGTGACAGTATATCAGACATATATATGCAGTTATTAAATGAACTGAAAAAAATGAATACGGAAGCTCACAGGGTACATTTTCTCCTTGAGGATTAAGTTCTAATACTAGAAAAAAAAAGTGGCCATGACGTTCAATTTTCGCACGATAGTTCAACAAACTTCGCCAGGTTGCACTTAACGTTACGTAGAACGCCACAAGAATCTAGGTGATGCTTATGGCGTGTGTGTGTGTGTGGGTGAACTTCAAAACTGGTATGTTGGTTATCTTTCTTCTTCATAAATATTGGCAAGGAATCACAAAGTCCTTTGACTCCCTGCTTGTGAATTGTTACAAAATGGATCGTAGCAGGGGTCACCGAGTATTTTCAATGAGATGTGTTTCTACTGATCGGAGGAATTTATTTCCTTAAAATCAATCTGAACAGCGTGTTATTCTCTTCTTATCCACTCACTGCTTCAAAACAGCCTGTACATGCGCCATTTCACTGCCTATTAGCTTGTATGCGTTATCTGATATGGCCATGTATATGGACAAATATTACCATAATACAAAAACAGTATACAATGTGTAAGTCCGAAGATATACATAGATATCCTGCAACGTGGAAGACAATTCCTTCCATGTATTACCGTATGTTAATAAAAAATATATTCTAGGATTTCTCAAAACTTGATAATGTATCGAAGGAAATGCGAAAGTACGAGTTCAAAGGGCTTGTCCTTGACTGACTTCAGTATCTGGCGATGAAGTAAAAGGCTAACATTTGACATAAAAAAGACTCATTTTCGGTCTGTCGCAAATTTCAGGTAAATTGGGTAGATGCAATGGAACATACGATATCATGGGAGAAAACTGGTACCTCACATCTCCTGGTTTCCCTGGTAACTACGAACCGTCCACCAATTGCTTCTGGATGTTTATAACGCCCATATTCAACGAATCAACTGTAAAAATATTAGGGATGGATCTGACGAAAGATGAAACACTGAATATAATGTCATATGCTGCCACAACATCAAGACTTACCTCAGAGAAGACATGGTCTACAAACCGTAATAATGACGTCATGAGGGGTACTTGGAACTTGGATCTTGCTCCAAATTCAAGGAGTGCGGGTGTGGGTTTCATCTTTAAAACAACATCAAATTCCCGTGGCAACAGACAATTTATAATGAAGTTTCAAATAAACAATGGTAGGTTTCTTTAAAGTTGTATTTGTTGCTTAATATTTTACTACTGTTGTTGCGCTTATTTGTTGTTATTTCTGTTGTTTTTTCTGTTAATATTATTGTTGCTGTTGCTATTGTTGTTGTTGTTGCTGTAATTACTGCTTTTGTTGTTGTTTTTGTTGTGGTTGTGGTTGCGGCTGTTGCTATTGTTGTTGTTGCTGTCGTTGTTTGTTATTGTTGCTATTGTTCTTACTGTTACTGATGTTGTTGCTTTCATTGGTGTCTTGATGTTGTTCCTCTTTCTGCTGCTGTTACTGCTGTTGTCGCTGCTGTGGTTTTATGTATGTTGTTACGGCTGTTGTTGCTTGTGTTGTAGTCCTGCTGTGTTTGTTACTGATGTTGTCTTTATCGTGTCGTCACTCGATATTTGATGTTTTGATGATAAGTATTCAATAGAACAAAATAAATTATATTCTTTATTTATTTGTTTTTAGTTATATTCATTTATTTTTACAGTTACATCTTCTAACGATGTGAGCACCCCACGTACGGACTCCAATCCAATCAATTCTGGAAACTTAATTCAAGAATTCAGCGTGAAAAAGGCAAGTTGACGATCTGATGGCACTATTGACTTACAGTAATTAGGATTATCTGCATACGAACCCTTGAAGTAATCACTTATATGATGCTTTTTGATGCTTTTTATGTGCGTGCGTGTGGGGGTGTGTGTATGTGTGCCCTTGTTTTCGGGTGGGATCGAGGACCGAAACAATGGATTTTAGGTCCTCTGTAGAAAATTCAATAGATTTCTCCGGTCCGCTCAAGATTAACAATAGACAGTCTATTGTTAAAGGCTGTATTGCATCACCCTAAGCTATATTTTTACCTCCCTGAAAGGAAAATTCTCAACTGGTTCTAAGTTACAGTACTCTTAGATTGCCAGCAAATTCGAAAGATGCAGAGCAGCTCGTATTACACAGCGTACACAGGGATCCATTGTTTTGATTACACATGTGGAGGAATGTAAGACAGGCTGTGAGGGAGGGACAAGAGGTAGGTGGTTGGGAGAATTTAAACTGTCTGGGGTGATCCATTACAGCCTTTAAGGTTAGGATTGAGGAAGATAAAACAAAAGAAAGCACAATGAGGTCCTCGGAATAAATGGAAAACAAAGCTGTGTGCGCGTGTGTGTTTGTGTTTCTATGATACTTGCTTGGGTAAGCGCTAACCCAACAGGGGAAAGTGGGATTGAAGTCAAAGTTGGTATGTAGGTACGTTATGTTAAGGAGATGTGCCATATTGTACTGGCTGGAGGTCATCTGTGGCCACTGGGCACAAAACTCTGAAAGCAGTTCTAAGACGATATATTCCAAGTTATAGAGTTTGGAAAAGTTTACACTTGGTATACTGATGTGTAATGGTAGTGATGCCCTAGGGGTGTTCAGGATATCTGGCTGGGTCCAATGTCTTAAATGGGCCATTCTATGAAATCATGCAAAATGCTTCTTCTCCTACAGATTGAATTGTATTAACTTTAAATTGTGCCACATCACTACTATGGTGCAGGTTTCTTCAGGTTGTTCAGGACTATTGGTCCCATTTGGGCTATACGGACCATTTTATGAAATCATGCAAAATGTTTCTCTTCTGCGTATTTTGCCTTACAATGTGAAAGGTTTATCAAATTAGCCTTGTGTTAGTGGAACCCTTTGCAATGTTCAACATTCGTGGGTTCAACTTCAGAGCGCCACATATGGGCCATAAACTATTACATTGTACAAAGTGATAGTTTTTCTACAGATTATATGTTACAATGATGAGGGTTCAGATTAGTACTGTGGTAGTCAATTGCCTTTGGCTGATCACCATTCTGAGGGACAGCATGAACCCAAAGTTGTTGGGGATGTGATAAATCACAATTTTATTCGTCATTATAACAGTTGCTTCCTTCTTGTCCCAAGTAATGTAAGGACGACTCCCTCTAGTAAGGGGGGGGGGGGATATCAGCAGGTATTTTGAATTCATCCAAGACAAAGAAACGCTTGTATAAAAAATATCTAAGGAATCGTACCGCACAAAATTTAAATTATTACAAGTTCTTTCGCAACCGCCTTACATCTGTTATGAAATGTGCTAAAAATAGATTCTGCAGCTTACTTTTTCATAACTCTAGTATATACTAAGTAGAAGACTCCTTTTGTTTGTGGTGGAGGTCAAAGGTCGTTTGAGGTCACCCGAGGTCAAACCTTGCTAACACATTAACTCCAGAAGGGTAATGTTGACTGATATTATACTTGATGTGTGGGTTGGCCATACTGGGTAGGTGATCCCTATTGCTTTTGGTGGACGTCAAATGTCACGGTCATTTCAGGTCACCAAAATAAAGGTCATTTTGGGTTAAAGATTTGTGGTACGTCAAGAACAGTAACTGCAGTTGATCTTATACTTGTCATGTGGATAATTCATGTTTGTTATAATATAACCATGTAGCAAGGAATCACAAAGCCTTTTGGCTTTGTGGTTTTAGACTAAACTCTACCCAAATCACTGTTCGCTACCGAGGTGTAGATATTTGGAATTCCCTCCCTGATTACGTGCAACACAGCAAATGCTTGAACACTTTTAAAGAAAAGCTTAAAACCCATTTAGTTTGTAAACAGGATTAATTTCGCCTGTTACTCATTTTTCTTTGTTTTTTATCTCTTTGTTTTCCTTGCTGTCTGTTCTCTTTTCCCTTTGTTTTTGTATATGATTAAGCTTTGTTTCTTTCTTTTTTAGGGGTGATTACCCCGACAAGCTTTTAAAAGCTTCTTGTAATCACTCCTCAGTCTCTTTAACTACATATTTTATGGTAATGTTTCTTTTTATCTATTGATATCGAGACTAAAATAAAGTTACAGTTTCAGAAATCGTGGATTAACTTTGGTAAGACTAAATGACGGTACAGCTAAAATAATTTTCACGCAAGGAACCAGAGCGCCCTTCTAGGGCTTGCTGATGATGTCATCAATCACTGGCCACAGGTATGAGGACAGCGTGACACGATTACATGACATGTAAGGAAAGGTACACAATGAGAGAGAAGTCTGGCATAAATATACACCAAAAAGAATTATATTGTAATTCAAGACAACTGTATTTATTCATACTTTTAAAAATCAGAATAACTTAATCTATGATGTTGAGAAAATGACTGGATGAAAGACAATTTGATTGGCAGCTGTTCCTTCATTGTGTTCTTGTTTTTATTTATTACAGATGGTTGTTCTTACTGTCACTAGTTTGGTGATTTTCACCTGTTGCTGAACTTCATCGCCACCTGAAACGATTGATTCTAGAAATCATGACAGTTAAAAAAACAAAAACAAAACAAAAAGCTGTGTGGACCCAAGGAAAATGAGAAGGGAGAAATAACCGGTGTCATGTTTACAGAGAGAAAGAGGGAGTTGATCGTACCAGCTTTCACTAACGTAAATGTAAGACAGAGAACGAACACCAAATTATGACAATCATCTGCCTGAAAAGAATGCGTCGGCAATGTTTTCCCGACAGCAATTCACTTAAAAAAGATGATGTTAGACTTTAATAATTAAGTTAACCCGCTGGAGGAATCACTGAATATGAAGATGGAGATATCAATGAAGGCAACAAATGTTAATTTCATGTTCTGTGTACATTTCGCACTTTCTCGGACATGTAATCAAAGTGGCTGGACCGCGCCCAGTCTAACCAACCCAAAACTAGTTCGAGAATAAATACATCATTAAATCAGAAAAATGAAAGAATAAACTGTGTTAATATCAATATGGAGTGGTTTTGAATTCCTCGTAAATCAAAGAAGTGTATTACAGGAATTTCTTTCAGAAAAGTCAAAGAGAGAAAGGGAGGACGGGGTTAGTTTCACTGTAATGAGGGTAGTTAGTTGTAATATACATCTTACATAACTTTTTGCATTTTCTTTTTCCAGATCAGATATAGGCTTATATCTTCAACAAGTTTGTGGTACGGTACAAACGTATCTACACTAATGGCAACTTCCGTTATAAAGTACCTCAGAGACAATTTTTTTTAAATCTTTCTCATGTCGACGTCACACAGACAATATTGATGAGTTTACATTTTTTATTCTTATACCAGCTTGAACATGGAATGTTGATTGGTCAAAGGTCATCAATGTTTACCTGCAGAGGTCAGGTAAATAACTTTATGAAAGCTGTGTGCAAACATTATTTTTGCCTCTTACGCAGAAGATGTTCATGGTTACGAAGAAACATGAGCATTATTTCAGAAAGTAAGTTGCTCATTTGATCAAAGAAAACTGCAAACGAAAATTTATTATAAGAATGGTATATTTATTAGAATTAACTAGCTTTGTTTTAATTCAATATATCCAGTAACAAAATCTAATCATGTCAACAATTCGTACTTGTGTAACTGGATGCTTCAGAATAAGATAACATAATCATAATTTAGAGGTATGAAGGTTCAGATTTGGTGAATTTTATAAAGGTGTATGTAGGTAACACATGATGTGATGCTGCCCAATCAGGCACTGACTCGCTTTATCCACAGCTATACAAACACATTTAAAATATGTATAAAAACTTGCATAAGAACGTATTGAAACAAAGAAAAAATGTAAAATAAATGTGATATTGTAGCATTTACAATATTTATCTCTGTTAATTATAATAACAGCTTAAATTTAAATATTCGGAAAAGTATTTTGAATCTGGAAGTTTTTATTTTTTCTGCAAGTGACACACTGTACTTCTGAGAACAGGAAAATTTGCAGTTGCGTATATAATATCTCCACTAATGTATACGATCTTCATTAGTAAGGACTAACTTACAAAATGGCGTAAATCAAACCACAATAAAAATTAAAAATGAGAGACTCAACTTATTTATTGAAAAGTAAATGAGTTGACTTCTGTAAAATTATGACTTACATCACTCTGTTATAAGCAAAACTTTCATATTTTGATATTCCTTAATAAACAACTAGCAATTTCGATTGTCACATAGTTTGTTTGTTTGTTTTAATATGCATCTTTAATGAATATGGATTATCCCTAGTATTTTGGCAAGAGTTTTATTTCTGCATGATGTAAAATTGCTGCGTCCATTCCTTTATTAGTCTTCTCTACGATATTCATTGTAAGACGTGTAGCCTATTTCTTTTTACTTGAGCCGTTTATCTGTTTCTCTTTATCAAGCTTTTTCAAACTTTGAAAAAGCTTGTCATTTGGGCTTTCTTGGTTGAAGGAGGGTCCAAGGCCTCACTTCCTTTCGCCGAGGACCTGCACAGAAACTTATGCATGTTGGACCCCTCTAGACCACCGTGGCACAACAATGGGAACACTTATTTGTGTCCAATCCCTTGGGCACGTACCCCTTGACGTATGATTAAATCCGACCCGGATAGAGACATACGGGGACTAAGCCTTGTCACATACAGGGCATTGATGCACCTATCTACATTCCAAAGATTGAAGTCAAGGATTAGTCCAAAATTAAGATTGAATACTCTTTCCAAAAGAGTGAAAATGACTCTTTTTCGATTTGATTATTTCACTCCAATTTAGATAGATCCCTTATTTCACTCTTAAAGAGTGATTTGTCACTCTTTGGATTTAAGAGAGTGAGGAGGTTGATGGGGTCAGGGATACGCTTTGCAACCTTAGAGGAATACGGCTATAGTTACCACTGGATCCTTCTACCTATAAACCTGTTATAGAAACCAAGTAAAAATGATAAGTTACAGGTTTGAAGGAGAACAAACTGTCTGGGAGTCACTTCAGATCGCATTACTTTGCTTAATTGAAGATGCACTTGCTGAAAAACCGCTACCGCAGAACACAGTACAGGCTTATTCGTTAAACAAAGGCAAATCGTCACAGATCACGGAAGGCCTGCATAGAGTAACATACAGTGCGCAGGTGCTGCCGCTAGGGCGAACAGGGTGCAGGATTGATCAAGAGGAATTTTAGTAATTTTAGTAAAGATATTGTGTTGAATCTATATAAGCAGTTGGTTAGGCCGCAACTTGACTATGCTGTGCAGGCATGGAGTCCCTATTATTAAAAAGACAAGTTCCTTTTAGAGCAGGTTCAGAGGGCCACTCGGCTTATTCCCGATGTACGTCATCTCCTTTATCATGATAGGCTTAAATGTCTGGGACTTTCTACTCTTGAGTTAAGAAGGATCCGGGGGATATGTTGCAGGTTTTCAAATTCCTATCTGGTAGGAATTCTCTGTCTGATTGTGATTACTTAGAGGTTTGTCCTAATTCCCGTGTTCTTGGTCATTGCAAGAAGCTGGTGAAATGCTTCCCTAGGCTTGATGTGAGAAAGTTTTGCTTCTCTCATAGAGTTGTCAATGATTGGAATGGTCTGCCTGATTGGGTTGTAAATTCGACTTCAGTAAATAGCTTCAAAGGTAACATTGATAAGTTTTATTGTGACTGTGGCAGAATCTGATTTTGCTGGGCTTCGTTGGATATTAGTTTGGTCAGGTTTTTTTTTTGGGGGGGGGGGTCTGGATTACAGGGCATCTTATGGGGCTTTTGCCCTCCTTTGCCCTTAAACTTGTTATGTTAAGTCAAACCTTTGAAGATCGCACAAGTGTAAAGTATTAAGTAAGTCTACAGTATAAAGTCCCAGACGTATCGAGTGGGAACTTTGTGGCATGTAAGACTTCATCTATTAGTTTTACTTACTTCTTGTACAATTAGCTATGTGTGTTTAAGACTTCAAACAACTTAAAAGATTCACCATCGATTTGCTATATCTGTTGATATTACGTAATTAATTAAATAGTGAAATAATAGTGTATCTAACTTATGCAATGTAATTGACATGAATTCCTAGTCTGCCTATGTTGTGACATAAATGAACAAAAGCACTCATAAGGATCTACATGTGGTCAACACAACTCATAGGCAATATTACTTCAACCTTCAACCAATTAAGTGTGCGTAATTGCAATTCAACATTTCAATTACATATCATGTTGTTTATGGCCAAGGAAGGTGTTAAAAAAGAGTCTCATTTGAAACAAAAAGTCATGAACGGGTTTAAAGCAAAATACTGTCACCACCCTCCCATGCATACGAATACGACGGAGAAGTTAATTTTGTTTGTAACCACGCAGCATTGACGTTCGTTACTTATAGTTTCCAACACTAGCATAACTATAAGACGGTCAAGTCAAATAATATCCTCTGGAATCGAGACGTTTTCTGCACTCTAAAAAATTTTTCCAAAAAAAAATCTTCAATACTGTACAGTTTTGGCCTCTTTCTCACTGACCACGGCTTTCTTTTCAAAAATGCATCACATCAGTGTTTCCTAATTGTTTTCATCTCATATCGCAACGAAACTTATTCACTTTGATGTCGGTGCCCTGTATAGTTGACCGGTAAGTTAAACATCCAACATGTAATCACCAGAGGAACTCTATAACGGAAAAAGTCCTCACATATAAGAGAAATCAATGGAATGTATCAGTTGAAGTACTTCATGAACTTCCAAAGTTAAATTGTCGTCTTAGCTGAAAATTTTATAGTGCGACTGGATAAACTTTGAAATCGTCCGTCATATATTACCCTTTTCCAATGTCTTCATAGATTAATTTTTATTTTCTTTGTTACCTGAGGATGAATGACAGGTCAGGGCCTCGCGGAATATCTCTAGGAATAATCATTTTTGCTTTTTTACAATTGAATGCTGACATTATTTGGTTTCTGGCTACAGATGTGATCCCACACAAATAGCGAATTTCATCATCGAGTGAATTTCTTTAGATTTATTTCTGACTTTTCTGAAATGACAATTTATTGACCCTGCCCCCCCCCCCCCCCCCCCGTTTGCCTTAGTTACTCAAAATATTAACCAGCTCACGAACTGCATTTCTTTAGGTAAACGAAAATGGCAGTCTTGCTCCCTCATATTATACTTCACGGCGCATACAATTTTTAACTGGTTAAACCAAAGACGTATGTTTGGTTTTAGGTGTTAGGTTTTGCATTGATTGGAAGGGTAAAGGATGTATGCAGATGACACCAAATTTTGGGGTTGCAAAGGTGGTCAATAAAGTTGGGTAACCATAATATCTGGGTCATTGGCTGCCACCATGAGGGAGGGAAAGACTTTTCTAAAAGGCGCCATGTCTCAAGATCTGGACCTATAGATGCAAAGTGTTCATCAAGGTGCATTCCTATATTTATCTTTACAAAATATGTGGCGGCAGTAGAAATGGCTCTTGAAAGATCGACTGCAAGCTCAGGAAATGATGGTCCAGATATGATAATGATGATATTCAAAATAGTCTCCCAAAATATGTGATTATGATGGAACAGCACTTCAAAATATGTGATTATGATGGAACAGCACCAGCTACTCTGAATCTGCATCAAGTCTTCATATGGTTCGTTTGGAACCACCGACTTTTTTTGAAGACACCTACCACGCCCTATGACGTAGAAGTCCTACATAACCATTGAGCGACTTTTACGTCATTATGATTATGAATTATTCATGAAGTTGTCCCGAACGGTAGTTATCGCAAAATGCGGTACTTTAGCGAACCATGGAGTCAATGGATGTTGCTTCTTACGGGAAACAGACTTGTGATCGTCATCGAATTCTCAATTTGTGATCGTTTTCGGATGGTCTAGACCATTTAATGACATGCATAAGCAGGTTCATATGATTGGTTTCCCATTCCTACTATGCCAAGAATGATAAATTACTTTAACTTCCAGAAAAACTCAATTGAAAATAAATATATCGGGCCTGGGACTGACCATACGGTAGCTCCTCCACTGCTCCCAATACGGTCACATTTGTACTTAAATGGACCTATGGAACATATGAAATAGCGACAAAGTTTGTGTGGACAAGTATTGACGACGTTGGGAATTGCAGTTAGGCTGTTACCATTGTCGTGGGTAGTTTTCTTTTAAGAGTAGGCCTTCCTCAAAATTGACTTGTCAGATTGGTATGTCAAATATTACACCCACACACAATAATAGACTCTCCGAGCAACGTCAGTCAAAGCATTTTCAAACTTAAGATCAAGGCAGTTCAGATCGTCAATTCTGAATAATAGGAAGAATTTTAATCTCTCATAAAACAGCAGGTCGTCTGCCTTTCTTTATGACGAATCACTTGCAAACAAACTTGTTATTATAGCCTAATGTCAAGTATGCTGGCTTTATCATATCGTTGATCCAGTCGCTTTTACCGACATAAACTGCGGCGTATGTGTGTAATTCTCGCACACTATTGCATTACCACAGGTCATACAGTTTTGCATCATTACTCGAGGGTGCAGAACCGAAAGCAAGAGCGATTTGTTTGAGAAGCCCCTCAACTGCAAATCCTGAGTGGTGTGGGGCCACAACTCAAATTGTTTATCACACTGGTCTGGATACCATCACTACGTCACGCATGTCAGTGTGGCTGTGAGTCTCTTCAATATGTGCGCAGAATGAAAGGAGTTACATTACTGTGAAGCCACTCGATAACCAGTTTCCCGCCCATTGAACATATACTATACAGGCTACAACAAGAGATAAGCTGCCATCAGTCAAGTTGGCTTACTACTTACAGGCGGAGGTTTTGTGACTTAAAAAAATGTTGCAGTCTCAGGGTGTGCCACTAGAAGCGTAATAATTAATATCAAACAAAACTGAAATTACCCCACCGAGTAGAATCACTTTGGATGTCGACCGGTTAATCTACTTCGGTGCAATCAAGATGAAACTTACTTTCAACGTTATCGCTGGAATAATAATTCTATGGACAGAATTGCTTATTTTTTCCTCTTGCGGTAAGTTGACTGATTGTACTGGTAACCTTGTATTTTGTACACTTGCACGGTAAATAGTTTCTATCGGAGTTCCATTGGCAGTAGGTCAACGAGATTCGGTGGAGTCAAGTTTGGTTGAGAGTGGATTTGTCACTTAAATCATCACTTATGAACCGGATACTATAAATGCATATACTTCAGTATAAGCACACAAAAAAATTCCTTGGCAACCTAAATTTCTAATATTGTGTACATGCTCAGTTAATTGACGAAAAGAGACAATACTACTACATACAATACCGAAACATGATACCTCGGCTAATGTTGATATGTTAGTTTGTTACGAAGGATCTGCTGGGAAGACTAACTATACCTTTGGAAAATTTGGTCCAATTAGAAATAGTTAACGATAAATCTTAGGTCAGAGTTATGCTATTCCTGCCATTCATGTGATGTCCCCGCTAAAAGTGTGATATGGCTAAATGTATACATCTGAGGTCGAGGAATTATTGGATCTGCTTGAAGGGAAATAGGGCCTTTGTTTCACAGAAAAAAAAAAATTAAACCAATGTTTGTTGACATAGAATGATAGATTATTCAAAATAAGGGAGGAAAATAGCCTTCTTTTCGAGAAATAAGTTTCTCATAGATAGAAATTCAGTTATTTGTTGCACAACAATAATTTGTTCACCCAGAGTTTTCAAAATTCAAATGATGCATCTTCCGTTACTCATCACATGCATACTGTTTTGAGTGGATGAAACTTTTGCAGATGTTTTTTTTTATTGAGACTAAATGGCTAAACAATGATTAAAGCTATTTTCTTTGTATGCCATGTTGAAATATTCTAAACGTCATATTTCCCTCTAAGGTTTGAAACTATTCGCACAAATGGTTTAAGTTACCTCTGAAACTCATCTGAACCTAACCCATAATGCTAACTGACCCTAAATATAATCTTAATTACGATCGCTGATTGGCTTAAATCTCATTCGTGACAATGATGCCATTAATAGTTATATTCCTACAAATTGGTTGGAACGAATAGACAAGACAAGGCAATTGTTGGTCTATAGGTCGTTTGTTATCAAGTTCAAAGATCACGTAAGGTCAGTATAGAGATCAAACTTTGAATTGAAATCGGTGGTTTGATCTTAAGCTGGAATTAATCGATAGGGATCTTAATTGATGGTGAATGGTGCGTCTGATAAAAATAACATCTGTTATATCATACGGAGGTTAAATAGGATTTGGATTTTAATTAACCATGTAACTGCATGTTCACCATCACGTTACGTCATCTAGAACAACTATTAGGTCAATTTACTATCATCATAATGTAGCAAGAATTGCCACCATTCTCCGTGTGGTCCCGCATAACTGATTTAGCTGAATTTATAAATTTTGTTTGAGGGTTTTGTTGGTGGCTCAAAGCAATGTAACGTCCATATATAGTCCAAAATGTCAAGAAAGAGATATTTCATAAGGTTGGCATGCTATTGTTCTGGTAGACCCTTCGATTCTCCAATCTAGCGACGGAATACCATTCCGGTAATTGATCACCTCACATATTTCCCACCTTTGTCACATTTTTGCTAATTTACATTTCCAATTCAACCCTCTTCTACGTTACTTTCAAAATGTCCTTCTTGATCGCCGATGTGCACCGTTTTCGCCCAGGGCTTGTCTCCTGTTAAAACCAAACGTGGCATATATTATTCCTATCTCATCTGAAGCAGTCCCAATCTAAAGTACAGAGGCTATATAAAGTATGGCAAAATTTCGACCTATAGGCCTACGTGGATTGTGTATAGTCCTCTTGTATTTTCACATTCAGTGTGTATCAGAGTGTAATATACCGAATGTCAGTTGGCGACGTTGAACAATCAGCTGGAGACCAGCTACACTGCAACTTCAGTGTGTTTTCTTTTCACATCGTCAGATCATCAAATATCGTAATTTAGGGAAAGCTGTTTTTATTGACTCCCCTGGTCCAAGGTTCAAGTACATGTTATACGAGCACAAGACCTGCCATTCCGTCTGATCAGTTACATACACACACAACCTAAAGTGGTCATCCTGACTAGGAAAAAACTAGTCCAGACAGTACCCAGTTTGACTAGCTTATTCCTAGTCAGTTTACATGACTAGCTTATAAACTAGTCCTCCCTGCCGCAACTAGTTTATAAACTAGTCCAGCTCATGTAAACTAGTCGCTGGACTAGTATCTGACAAGGTATTGACTAGGAAAAAACTAGTCCAGACAGTACCCAGTTTGACTAGTTCACTGACTAGTTTAGACATGACTAGTTTTATCCTAGTCCAGCTCAGGTAGACTAGTTTGAATGACTACTTATATCCTAGTAACTGCAACTGACTAGTTTGCTTGACTAGTTTAACAGGCAGCTGGAGAGGCAAAACCCTGGAAGATAATTAGTGACAAGACACTGAGGTTAATTTTACTGTAACACTTTTATTTACTTCAATAATTATTGTATACTAATATGGTTGAACAGTATCAAGGGGCTCAATGGTTCATTATGAAAGTAACAAGATACATGCGAGGATGAAAATTGGAATAGGTGTGTCTGAAGGTCTGAACAAAACCAACACTGATTGCATATATACAGAATAAAGCAACTGGCACAGCAACCAAGGTCATCTCAAGCCCGCAATGACAATTGCAGGTTTGGTAAGTATATTACTCAAAATACGATATTGTGAATCCTTTGGGGAGTTGACAAATCCATAATACAACAAACAGTATGGCTGGAATGGTAAATGAGGTTTACCTTATAGGAGAGGGTACCTTATATAGTGGCAAAATCTGCAAAGCCACCCACTGTGGATCATTACTGTACCATGCACAAATGTGAAATGAATATCGCTGATAAGCATTAGCCTTATCTAAGAAAAGCTCCTTAAGCAGGAGCAGGTACATTTGGAGAAGGCCCAGGGTGGTCACAGTATATTAGTCCCAACACAGAACCATGTTTGCTGTGATTCAAGGACAAAAGAAATAAAGGTGATTATAAATGCATATTCAAACATCTGCAGTACAGTTGTGGAAGCGATAAAAATATGTTACCATGTCATTAAGGAAAAAATGCAGATGTAGCAAAACTTCATAATATTCATGTGGAAGTAAAACTAATACAAAAATGTGAATATCTAATGATATAAAGAACTGATGGAAATTTGAAGAATTTTATCTACTAAAGTAGGGTTTACATGGGCACATGAACCCAACAATTGATATGATGTATGGGAATACTTCCAACAAGATTTTCCAAATTTTTATTCAAAATTTTATTTGTTTAACAAATAGCTGAATTTTCAGTTACCCAACTTAAATGAATTTTTGTACAAATTTAAATTTGCTATTCAAGTTGAAAGGAAATAGGTAATTCAAGAGTCTGTGCTACAATAACCTATGACAGCCTGCAGACGGCATTTAGAAATTGTTTGCTTCTTTTTCAGTAATTCTACTTTTTAAATGGGACATTGAAATTTATCATTTATCGATACGTATGTATGTATCAAAGAGGTAAAAAATTCATGCTTATTGAAGAAACATACAAAAATTTAATGATTTAAAATGTTTGGTTTATGATGTAGACAAATTTTTTAAAGTGGTGCGTATACATTATTTCTCTGAAATCGATATGCAGATGCCTTATACATGTCATTGTGTTTGTTAAATGTACCATATAAGATGTACTTACTGAATAAAAGAGGATGGAGGAAAAAAAAAATTTCCAAATTAATTTAATTCATGCATGAAGTTATATAGGATATCCACTGAAAGATATACAAGGGTACACCGGGAGTCCGGTTTCAAACTCGCAATCCTTAGACCATCAGTCCAGAGCTCTACTGACTCAGCCAACCAGGTCTCCACGTATATAGATGGGTATATACATAGATATGAATATGCAGGATCACAATACACACATGGTGTTGATGTGAGCTAATGAGCAATAGCCAGGTGTTCAGAGTTCAAATCCCATTGGGAGTAGTGGTACTGTTCAAGTGTATCCGTCCCCCCAACGAGGTAATTTGTCTCTACTGCTGCGGGTAACTTGTTGCACAGGAATTCAATCCAACGTACAATATATCACACTGTTTAATTATTACTGCTGGCATATCCCACCCTTCTCAGCTGTTATCAGTACCTACTGCTTGTGCACTAGGGAAGGGAACTGTTGTTCACAGGTTCTGGTCGTTATTGTCTGGACATAAGCACAGCCTCAATAGCCAAGGCATCAGAAGTGCCCATGAAAAAGCACTTGTCCATGTACGTAGTATACTTCATAATTTACCTTTGCCACTTAATGAAGCCATAACCAGGCATATCCACATCACAGTCCAACTCCAGCACTAACAAATATTGGTGAGCTCTGAATATTCTGACAATGAACTTAACAACCACAGACCTCATCATTGTCTGCCACGATGATTTGGCCAACTTGCTCCTGCAGCAGACCAGGAATAGCAAGGAAAGCTGCGATGGCAACCGCATCTGTCAGGAAAATAGAAATGAAAACATAATTGTAGGTAGCTAATTTGACCTTCCTTCAACGTAACAAAATTGGCTAATTTATCAATTTTAGGACTTGTGTAATTAATAGTTATCATCATCAAAAGAATAAATAATTGATGCTAAAAACAGGCAATGGGCTTGCTTGTTTTGAGTGTGACTGACAATTTCATGTCTCATCCAAGCCGACTGATCTCCTGACTATAGCATGGGTGAACGGACAGGATACAGGCCTCACAGCACCTCTTTTCTTAGATATAGGTTTTTTAAAGGTTTCAAAAATGGAAATACAGGTTTTTAAGGTTTTCAAGGGCCAAAATATAGGTTTTCATAGGTTTATCAGATTTGATTCCCAGCTCAATACTGGGAAATAACAACCAATTCTTACCTAAACTTTCAGTCTTATAGAAAGAATGATTGACATGATTAAGCTGGTCTATTGTGAGTAGTGCAACAAAGCATTACGAAACATTACGAATTGAGAGATGAAAGAAAAATTAAAACAAAAATCAATGTCTTTCTGAAAATGTCTCTAATTTTTAGTCTATGATGCTACAAAAACTCTGAGAATCCACTACGTATGTGTGTTCCCTATGGGCGCCCACTGTTAGTCCTGGCCAACGCATGCTCTGACTGGCTGATCAGCATTAACTGGTAGCAGATCTAGACTCCAAATGTTGTTCGCGTCTATGATACTGAAGTAACTGTGCACCCTGTGGGCGTGGATCTGACTGTATGTGTACCAAATATTTCACAATGTTCCCATTCCCTAGTTGGCGCAATTGAGAGCCGTGAATTTGTGCCGGTTCGAGGTAAACTATGACACGCTGCCCTAGACCTTCCACCAACTTACCCAGTAGTGATGTCCCAGTTCTGCTGAGGTAAAGGCCATCTTGAACAAGCAAATCCCTCCTAACGCGGAAACACGACACCTCCACAAACTGCACACCCTGTTCCTCACTAAATCTAGCCACTGGTTAAGGCCTTCTACTGTACTACAACTAGCGCAACCAGCGGACCTGAGAAGTGTACCACTGATTGCGAAGGTTCGCCCGGGTCGACTCCACTCAAAAAAACTCTCTAAATCTAAACCTCAGAACCTCCTGGCAGTCACTACACAGTGTATTTGTGCCAATTTCTACCACGGCTACCTCCTCTTCCTTAACTATGCTATTAATTCGCTGACTGATATCCTCCGCTCTAGCCCCTGGTAAACACTCGTGTAGCTTCGCCTTGTGTCACTCGCCTTGTGTACCTCCTGATAAACATACCTGACAATAGAATCTCCTATCAGCATGCACTTACCTTTAACTCACTTTTAACTTCAAGGTGAGGCTCAGTTGATAGAGACTCAACTTGAACCAGTACCTAAAAATGGATATGGTCGACCGTGGCGCACAAATGGCCAACCCCAGTGCTCCACTCATCCACTTCATGTCACAGTATGTGGGAAACATGTCTGTTTGATTTAATAGCAATATAATACATCTTATTCTATCTTACTGGATGACTAGCAAATCAGGCACCAATGTCAAACAAAACGAATTGACGACAGTGTACTAAAAACAACGTTTCACCTCATCTTCGTCAAACAGCCATGGGTACTTCTCCTGGACGTCTGACACCGATGGGGTTTCGTTCACCACCCACTTCCTCCCGTCTGCCAAGGTTTTGTTCATACAACAATGAACCATCTTGAAGTCTGGCTATCTCTTTCTTTTCTCAGTAGCCAACCATTTGATACGGCTGGCGACTGTGGTGTCATCTTTGGTAGGCTCCCGGGGTGGCAAATAGTTCGACATTCCCCACTGCGGTCTGATGTTCCTGGCTTGAATCTGTTCACTGCGAGGCTTCCTGTCAGGGTTGAGTCGCCTATTTTGGACCACTACCAGGTCCTGGTCTGTTCGTTGTCTTCTGTTCTTAAACTTGTAAATCAAGCGGTGCTTCCAAAGGAGCTGATGACAGGAGAAGACAAATGAGAAACAGATAACAAGTGTAAACTATAGCCCCAAAGCTCACTCTTTAGCAATCAACGCAGGGCTCAAGAAAACAATAAACACCCATGGCAACTGGCCTGATTGATTTCTTGTGATGCCCTATGAAATGTACAGTCCACAGCCAGATCAGTCAGCTCAGTCAGCTGACCAAGTGACCATTGGACTGATGGTCTAAGGATTACCAATTCCAATCCTGTTGAAGGTACACACACTCAAGGATGACTTATGAAAGTAATTAAGAAAGTGTAAAAATACACATTGAGCATATTCCCAGTTAGTAAGTTAAGGCTGTTTCAGTTTCCCAAAATGGCGGCACAAGGGCATGAACATCATCATCGTCACAGACAGTTTTACATCAAGTTTCCATGCTCGCATGGGTCAGACAGGGGGAGGGGGGGTTACGACGGCATACCCTCCTCCACTCCACTCTATTCTGAGTAAGAGAACGATCCATAATAAGGTAACCTAAAGTAATCCAAGGCAAGGTAATCAAACCTAAGGTAATCAAAGCAATCAATCACCCATCTTTCTCCGCAGCCTCTCTCTCTACCCAGGGGTTAACATGAGGACAAGTTTTGGCTAGGGGCTATCCAGCGATGGGGCCACGTCCCGTCATGACAGAGTGTTTCACTCATCTGCTTCACCAGAAACTAGGGATAAGCAATGGCCTGGGAGAATCCACTTTCTGAGGATATAGCATAATCACCAATGCGAGAAGCGACAGATATTGTCAGATGAATAAACCAGTAAATCGTAAAGTGATATGGGTCACACCTAATTCAGCCTATCCGCCGCTACTGCTACGAATTAAGTGACTAGTGAGACAGGTAGTTTGTGACTTCAAAATTAACTAGTATGTGTGGAATTTATTCTACACTCTAACGTCAGTGAACACATTTGGTTTAGGATTGAGTTGAGATGAGGGTCAGGAATGACAGCAAAATTAATTACTTCAAGAAGGCCATGTTTGGTATTTTTATTTATTGGAGAAATCCAAAGAAAGCTGAGGGTAGCAGCTGCCAGGAGCTCCCTCTTCCACTGAATTTTGAGTAAGATCACAATCCACAGAGCCTATCCACTGAGTAAAGTGACATACCTTTTTGTTCCCTGATGACATGCTGGGTGTCTGCGCCATCATCTTGGGGTACGTCCGGTGTATCTTCCCGATCATGGTGTCGTAATTGGTCTTCATTGGATAGCTGGAAAATTGGAAGCACAAGATCTACCAAGTTTTGTTCCAATTGCAGTAAAACATTGCTAGTTTTGTGAATTAGCAGTCCTCAGGGTGCTAACCATGCTCACTTTCAAACTCCTACTTGTACTATCATGGCCAAGTTGGAAGTCACATGCACATTGTTGGGGATCCTGAAAGCAATCATGGCCATGAGGGTGCAATGGGTCTTTGGTAGGGACTTCCACCCTATTTCTGAATTCAGCAAATTTCTGAGAAAATCTGCTGTCCTTCTTGTTGTGGGGCTAAGGAATGTTCAATGAAGAATATCCTAGTGCAGCCCACATAAAAGTATGTCAATTTTGAATGTAGACATGCACATATAGTATGCATAGCCACAGTGCTGGCAAAAATCATGATATGGGTCAAAAGATGAAAAATGCATTAATTAGTGCCTGATCAGAGAATACAGAGGTGTCTAAAGGGTTAGTGCAAAAGAAGAACGAGCACTGCAGTTACTGTTGCAAAATGCACCCTCAAATTACTGTCACATGGGAATTTGCAAGGGCCCAGTGTAGGTGCTAACCAAGGGTTGAAATAAGAATCTTAACACCAGGAGCCACTTTTCCATTAATATGGTCCCTGGTTCATACTGTATCTTTCATGTGAGAATGCTGTTGTGCATATCCCTCAATATATTTTATCAGCAAAGCATTCACTTCATTCAAACATTACATTTTTATCGTAGTCACAACTTATCATTGATAGCCTAATGTAAACGCTTAATAAAATGTAATTCCTTTCCGTGCATTTTTCCTTCAAAATACCTACTTTCACATATAGTTTTGACCCAAAAAAGTCATAGACCGGTCCCCAAGACGATAGGTTCTTGTGCTTTCCTTGTAGTCATGTTCCATAAACCATAGGTCCCCAGGGCACCCTGTTGGATTTGCCTTAAATTTATTGAGGGTACAGTACCTCCATATGTGTAACAAATACATGCAAAATTGTAGGCTCCAACTCCAAACCGTTTCCGAGATATGGCCATTTGAAATATTGATATTTTGGGAATAAATTGTAGACAGGGACTAATAATTGCTACCCTGGGTGATTTGCACCTGATCTTCCGGAATATGATGTCGGATGTATCCTACCTATTTTATAGTAATGAGCTACTGTTGCAGTTGCACCCATATTCTAGATACTAACGTCTGTGGTCTATACTAGCAGGGGCATAGCAAGGCTGTGTCACCTTCACCCATATCCTCAATGCGAGTACATACAGTACACCTTACAGGTTTAGCACCTTCCACTCTGATTGATTGGGACTGGTCAGCTCCCTGCTACAGATGATATGTATATTTAGATTGTAGGCCACAGAATAGATGATTTATTAATTTCATAAAAGATGAGCACAAAGAATATACCTGCAACTGGGATGTTCAAACAAAATGTTCAAACCAGATTCCTAACTGATGTCTAATTGACCTTTTACCTCAAATTTCCTGACTACCTCACAGCCATTGTTTCGTGCTTCAGGCAAGGTCTAACATGATCATCCAATATAGGCATAATATGAGAGAAGAGTTTCTGTTTTTTGGCACCAAGAATGACCTTCACCTCAGGGACCTACTGTAACTGCAGGCACTGTAGGGCTTTAAAGAGATCCTTCATGACCTCTGACCTCACATCCCTAGACAACTCAATGTGCTATTGGCCACCAAAATAATAGACTTTAATGATAATCCATTTTGAAGGCTGCAGGAGCATTTGACGTTTTTTTTTTTTAAATGGCATTTATAATTACGCATAGTGTTTCCAATGAGGGTGTAATGAGCTACACTCTACACTCATCAAATTTGTGTGTTAACTACGAGTACCCTCATGATGCACAAGAAGTCCCCCAAAATTTCAAAAAGTTTACGGTAGCTGCACACACATTGATTGCACTACTTCTCCATATTTCTCTACTGTACATTAGTCAATGTATGATTGCTGCAGAAAACTTGCTTGTTTATTAAAATCAGATGTTTCATTCTGTTGTTTGAGCAGTTTCCCCCAGGAGAAAACAGACTTAGACCCCCCACCATATGCCCGCCTTGCATAATTTCCCAAGTGATCTGCGAATTATCAAGTCTCGACGTTCTCCCGGCGCATTTGGGCACTCACAGGTGATCGCAATGAAGGTCCCCCTTCTTGAAGTTCCCCAAGCCAATAGGCTATATTTAGGGATTGGACAAATGCGCGATCGTGCTTTTCACGGCGTGAATCACATTTTTTGGTGTCCTACTGCATTTTTTTACATTTTCTGTCAGTTACTCAAATTTTAAATGTCTCCTTGAAAAATGCAGCAAAATCTTTGATAACCAAGGGAGAGGATGTCTCTCATTACGAAACAGGAGTGATCAGCTCATTGATACAGTCTTTGTATGTTGTCATAAAATGGCTGCAAAGTCCTTTCCAAAGGTCCTAAATTGTCTCTATTCACACTGAGCTGCGGTGGAACAGCGAACAGAAACGATCGATTGTGAGGTATATAGTAATAGTATAGCCTGGTACATGTGTGCATTTCAGTAATAATATCGGTACAGCTGTATGTAGCATCAGTGCCAAATCCACGCTTTGAAAGCCTGAATAAATATCCCAGTGTATCAGACCTGTTCGCAGTCTTTGTTCGATAGGATAGAATCTGAACTTTCTATTATCAGAAATACCCTCAGAATTCTTCGTTTTGTTTAGCTGTAAGTAACCCATCCCTACTGTCGGATCAGCCCTACAAAGAACTGCTCGCATTAAGAAAATATCAGTTCAAGGGATGCACATCGGCACTGTGACTCTGCTGAATACACTTTGGGGTGAAATGGCTCTTACCATTTCGACCCAAACAATACATGAAGCATTGCGTGGCGACCACTGCGACTACGGGGAATTTCAAAATTACTGAGGCAGTTTTTGCAGCAATACATCGATAGGGCATCCTCAGAGTTTTGAAATGTGTAACAGACTTTCGAAATTCA
The DNA here is from genome assembly GCA_021234535.1 of Stichopus chloronotus. NCBI lineage: Eukaryota > Metazoa > Echinodermata > Holothuroidea > Aspidochirotida > Stichopodidae > Stichopus > Stichopus chloronotus. Next base: position 27,249,132 of record CM037831.1, read on the forward strand.
GTGACGGGAAACATTCTCGGCCTTACTAGGGCACAAATTATTCTGCATGTGTGCCACGTGGGTCACCGATATAAAGTGGCTCTGTGGCCGGTTGTATATCCGAGCTGATGGCATGCTACTATACTGTATGTACATACATGTAATTACTGAAGGTGCAAACACAATTGCGCTTCTCGGCCTGAAAAATCTGAATCGCTGCTGTTGATACGAACATGGTGCAGCGCAGGGTTGGAAAACCTTGCGAACCTGGTTCGCGGGAAATCAGCGACGCTCGCGGGAAATCCTGCTTGTCGGGACACATTTTTTTTTATGAAAAACGGGGAAAAAACCGGGAAATCTTCAGAGAAACAAAATAAATGAGGGAGAACAGGGAAAATGCTGCTAAACAAATATTAAAAGAAGCTCTGTTGATCGCTATTGCTTACGATACTCACATAGGCAAATAGCGCATGTTACCTCTATGCCAATAAACCACGATATCCAGTATATCCCCCACAATCACGCAAGTAACCAGAAATTATCGCCAGTTTACTTTTAGGCACACATCAGCCGCCCTACACACCCTATGAACCACAGTGCCCAACGATGATTTGCGCGGAACTCTCTGTCGGTTTCAGTGTTTTCTTTTTTTTTATTTTTCCGAACTCAGCACAAGATTCTCTGTCCAATTAATGAGAACGGAGTGCTTTCATACAGTAGGTTCGTATGAACACAGCATATACACAGTACATAGCGGCGCAACAGACCAACGCAGCATGGCTTGACCTTTGTACCTTCTATACGTTTACAGTCCGACACACAGATGCAATGGTAGCGCCAAACACCTTTCTGGAAAAGGTAACGTTACACGCAGTAAAAAAAATGCCTCAATTAAACCATTTTGAAATATGGGGGACGACTTTTATTTTTAACTTTTTTTGGCTATAAATTTCTGCTGCCTGTTAATGGTCACAGTTATCAGGGATGAAAAAGTTCGGTACAAATGTCATAGCTGCAACAGGTGGCTGAATTTGAGTATTATGAATGTGATAAATGTCCTTTTTGGAACAGGTGTTCATATTTTTGCAGTTAAAAACTTTTCTTGGAAACATGCCAGGATTTTTACGGCAAACTCGCAGAGCTGTTTGTAAGTAGCGCAGCTTGTAGTAGTTGACAGTGTATAGTGGTCTATGATCAAGACATTCTAGGCCTATTGTATATCTATTTAGCGCAATATCAGGCTCAAGTTTCACTCGTCTCTGACATTTTGTAAGTGACGCTTCTTCACATTTAAAAAGGTACCGTATATTGCAACAACACAAAGAGCCTAACTTGAAGCTTTCGTGATTGATTTTTCAAATATTGTGGCGAGTTTTCAGTTATATTTTTTGTGCTCAGCTGCACAATTTTACCCCTTTGATGTGCTAGGAATCCCAATTTTCCAGGAACTTGCCCCTGAACCCCCCCCACCAGGGGTTCCACCCCTACACAAATGTCAGCGGGAAATCGGATTTTCTACTGTGTTCGCGGGTAATTCAGCAAGGTTTTCCAACCCTGGCACGGCGGCAAGGCCAAAAGTTCGGGAAGAGCTGTGAGCCTGTGGCCCGCAGTAGCCTAGCAGAATTAACTTGACAAAAATTAATATTTGTTTAGTTTCGGTGGGGAAAATATAGTCATTTGGTCAGCATACATTTTATTCACAAACTAGACAAAACCAGCGTAGTCTAGCCCAACATTTACAGGGCTGGTCGCAATGAATATGACTGAGGGCCGTGCAGTCGAGTGAGACCGCTTACAACAGGCATGGTGGGTGGCACTTGAGGTAATCATAGCAAGCTGTGATCAACCTCCACAAGTTTAATTGTGTAAGGACACCTCTGCTAACTGCTGCTTTCATGATTTATTAGATCCATTTTTGCAAAGGAATTCTGCGATTATGTGTTCATTTATTATAGTTTCAGTGCAGTTGGTGCAGGTGTTTCATTGCTGTTGCGCCGTTTTTAGGGCGAACCGGTACACAGAATCAGCCTGTATTCAAGTGCGTTTTTCATAAAATTCGATCGCGCTTTTTGTGTCTTCTGGAAAATTCTGGTGCGTTTTTTGGCTACCGAAATCACGCATTTGTCCAACTCCAACCCCTAGCTATATGATATATGGTCCCATACATTATGCAAGGTGTGCTGAAAATAATTTTCAGCGAAATCCGGGAGGACGGCTAATTTCCAATCTGCAGGGTTGACAGAAACTGCTGCTGCTGCAGTGACCTTTGACCTTCAGTTTATCGATATGCTAATAAGATCCCAACCAATTTTTATTTTGCACCGGTAAATATCACAAAACTAAGGTAGATACAATACAAATATTCATGGGATCATGTTGGCAGATGATTTTATTTTTATGGGGTTGTAAAATTGACAGTAATCATCAAAATTATTAGCTGGTATGACCTTTAACCTTGATTATTTTCTTGCACCAATGCTATCCCAACCATTTTTCAGTTCATCAGCCTAGACACCACAAAACTCAAGCAGTTACAATAAAAATATACATGCGATCTTCTTGGCGCACATTTTTAAGACGATGAAAAAAGTGCATTTTGTGCTCCAGAAATCCAAAAGTGCTGAAAATCCTGTTCTTCTACAATTTTTTTCAAAAATCATAAAAAATCAGAATGCAGAGATCCCAAGAATTTTTTCATTTCTCAGTAGGCACAGACAGTGTACATGCGGAGCTACCTTTAAACGAAAAATCTGACGAAGGCGCACAAAGTTACATAGGCGCGGAAATGCGAAAAATTACAAATTTTTTACCTTTGACCTTGATTATCTCTGTGCACCAACAATATCCCAATATGACTGTGCTTTAAATTGCTTTATGGCTGTGAGTCCTTCAGTGTAAACTTAAATTATCCCTGGGATCTTGATGGCCCACCAAGTTATCATCATCATCATCAGTTTCGATGTTGTTGGCCATTGGCCATTTCATCGCTCATGAAAGGTTATAATCACATCACTTGCAACAAGGGTCGTCGATAAGTTAGTGAGTGTCAGTATAATCGAACACTCTAGGCCTAGGCCCTAGGTTTGAAAATACCACGAGGGCACTTTAGGCCTAGCATCAGATCAATTACGGTTGTCGCCTACAGTCTAGGGTACAACCGAAAATCAAACCATAGTCCCTAGGCAGCTAGGGGCAATTAGTGTTACGGGCCTAGGCTAGGCCTAACCTAACTCAGTAACTGTTAGTGTTAGGATAGGGCCTAGGCCAAATCAATTTTAACCAAAGAACTAGAGAAATTGATTTTAACTCACCTAAAGTAACGTCGGCTTCTTCTTGGTCCATCTTCATACGTTTAGAATAGAAACGGGGCACAAGGAAGTTGATACATTTATGATGCAAATTTTCAGGAAGGAACGAAACTTCGGAAGAGCGTCCGTACGGTGTGTAGCAGTTCTTTGACGTCAAATTTGCAAAGCGCATGGAGGCCGCGGCCACAGTCCAGTCGTCTGCAGTCTAGTCTAGTGTGCATATGTGCACTACGTCGTACGTACGTGACGTGTGTACGTACGTACGTGTACACTAGCTAGAGCTAGCTGGCATGCCATGCCAGTGTATACAAATGTATGTAATGTCGCCGTACAAGGTCGGCGCGCGCGTAAATTTTGCAAAAATAACAAGGCTCATATTTTGGCGGTATTTCATCCGACTAGCCAGGTCAGAGGTCAGATAACTGTAGAGAGCTAGACGTTCGTTGACAGCCTGGGACTAGACCAAGTAGCAACAATTTATGAACCCCTGCAGTGCGTACAAAAATCAAACTGGTCTTCGACAAAGACTATAGAAATCTATACAATGCACTGAAAAAGGATAGGCAAGTCAATTTCACAGCATTGCACGCACCCTTCATATGAATTCGGCCTATCAAAGATGAGATTCACGTTTCACGGTTTCAACAAAAGGTAGGCCTAAATGTTGTGAACTATTGATGCAGTCGTACCAGAGAAATAAATGCCAAGTAAAGCACGTCATGTGCGTAGGAAATGGGAGGGGCAGGGGTTCTCCCCCACTCTCAGAAAAGTTTCCATATATACTTAAAAAACCGTGTGGAGGAGCGGAACATTTTGCCCCCCCCCCCCACCCACCACTTTTGAAAAGCTCACGCCATACATTGAAGTACAAATTGGACCTCCGGGAAAGGGGCCACGTGATTTAAATAGGCCTACCCCAAGTCATAGCGAGTGATCGTTTAAAGGTACATACGCCATATATGCCCTGTACTGGGAAGAAGAATCGACGTCTGATCTGTTGAGAAGGAGTATTTGTTATCAAAGAAAACATATATCCCCCCGAGCCCAACTTAGGCCTGTATTGTAACATCCACAATCTGCCCACAAGCAGCTGCAATACGCTCACACGAACGTATATATATTAGATACAGGCCTGTGGGACGCTTCAATATTCCACGAGTCGGTTTGCATTTTTACTGTTATAGAATGCACATCCTAAAGCGTCAAATCTGACTATGAGACTACAGGGCCGTAGCGGCCTGCATTGAAGCAAGGGGGCAACTGCAACGGCCCTGGACTACCCCCGCTCCAATAAAGTAAACCCCAACCCCATAACTCAAACTGATTTGAGATATGCCAGTCCGTCAATGCCTAGTTTGCTCGACTAGTTTAGCGTGGATGAGGAAACTAGTCAGTGCGCTTTTGACATCGGATAAACTAGTCAAGCCCGTAATTCCACGCTAGTCAGAGCCCTATAAACTAGTCAAGAGATCTGAAACGAGGCTCTGGAGCCGTGACTAGTTTCCCTGACGAGTTAAGACTGTCGGTTCCGCCATGACTAGTTGCTGGACTAGTTATGAACTAGTCCAGCATCGAATGACGAGAATAGGATTCTGTGTGTACTGTATCTATAAGTGGATCAGTAATGTTCGTCGTACTATGCAGTAAGCATGTAGGCCCTGCAGTTTCCGAAATTATAAAGAATTAGATAACCTACATGGAATGCTTTCTCATAGTTCCTCATTCCCAGGCATGTATAACTGACTTGTACATACGTACTGTATCTATAAGTGCAGAGTCAGTAATGTTCGCCGTATGATATAACTAAGCAGTAAAAATTTAAACCCTGCAGTCTCAGGAGTATCAAGTATTAGATAACATACTTGCTGTATCTCAAAGTTCCTCATTCCAAGGCATAGTGCATACTTTTCTTGGTAGATGATACAGCAATTCTATTATCGATGCATATATATATATATATATATATATATATATATATATATATATATATATATATATATATATATATATATATATATATATATGCCGGCACAGTAAAATGAAAGCGGTTGTTGGGTTTGTTGAGAAAGAATATTGCGCACTTTTTGCAATCCGCTTGCAAAGCTTATAGGCTCATACGGATCATAGTCGGGGGCAATAAATTGACAGTAGCTCTCTTTATGTACTCAAGACAAAATTAATTTGGATCGTCAAACCTCATACAGATGATGAGGTCCAAAATAGACACGAATACATTTTGATTAGTTAATTTTGGCTTCAGTACTATTGTCAAATCATGATTGTAACCAACCAATTGTTTAATCACAAGTGTTTAATAGTACGCCTTCAGTTGAATATTGTTAAAATCGATACATCAGTGAACGTAAGTTTAAATCATAGCTAGTCAACTATACATAGCTCAACGTTAGAGGGATACAATGCCAAGAAGTGTAGATCGTCTTTTTATCTTCAGAGCCGCATTCGGCTAATCGGCAATCACAGTCTCGGGGTTACTAAGCTCTTTAGTTGATGGTGATTAAATTACAGCTCACGACTCACAATGTTCAACGTTAAAGAAAATCATCGTAAGTGGTAAAGGAATGCTTAACTTACATTTCTACCCAGTTTCCATCTTAATGTGAAGGATCGTTTTCACAGAAAAGTACAGGTAAGTAAAATTTATTGCACTTTTGTCGTCCGCGATTGAAAAAATACAGCTATGTCTAGGTACCTATCGAAAGGACTTACTTAAAAACCTCCAACCTCATGAATGCAAAAACATGAACATCTAGGCCTCCAAGTTTGTTCCAAACATATTCCTTAAAAGTATGGCAAATTACCCAAAATTGGACAAACATTTTTATGTTAAGCGAATCTGCATAAAATTCTCTGAAATTGTAATTAAGTGGTTAACACTTTAATAGGTAGGCTATTCATGTACTTTTAAAGTCTCTGTGTAAGCAAGGCAAGCAGACAAACCCTCACTTTATATATGGTAAGTATAGTAGCCCTCCATGGTAACTTAATCCATGAAGCTTTACACAGATATTCGTGTAAATAACCGCAAACCATATATTGTAGACCAACAGATGGATAGGGACTATTATTATCGAAGGCGAAAGACACCAAAGATGTCCACAAGGTCACAGTTAACTTTCTGGGGGCAAGGCTTTGGTAAATACTCGTAATTCTCTCAGATCCAGGTTATAAATCAAATTGTGTTTGGCAGTTTGTTCAGTATGATTTAAAGGAGCATTCCAGGGGTTTTTGAATCAAACGAACATTTTTTGTTCTGCAGCCATTTCGCACCGCAAATCAATATATTGTTGAAAGTTCAATATAGTGATGTTTGAACTTGAAAGACTATACTCAATAAGAAAGGTTTTCAGTTGTCTCAAGGTTACAAAAATGTTAGGTAACCAGTAGCGGCGTGGCTGGTGGTCAGGGGGGGACCTCTCCGCAGCGGTTTTTCGGGGGGGGGGGGGAGGCGTTGCAAGAGTGAAAGAGCACCTGTATCTTTTCGGCGATCTAGCCTATAGGATGCATTTATATCCAAAAATGTTCTGGTACGTTCCTCGCCAACTGGTGGTGGTGCTCCGCGTAAATAGTCCTCCGACAATGTTAGCTATAATGAAAGTGATGATGCTCCACCTGAGTCTGCCCCCACTCCCCCCCCCCCCCCCGAAGTATGCGCTCACGCCGCCACTGTTCATATCCTCAACACATTATGTAGAAAAGAGTTACAGAAGATGTATCATTTGACTTTTGGAAATAGTGAACGAATTATTCTTGAGCCAAAAAAAAAAAATCTGATTTCTAAATGTTAGAAACTTATTTTTTTTTAAAAAAAGAAAGCTCCCCTCCTGCCTTATTTTGAATAATCTATCATTCTGCGTAGAATGTGTCTTCCTCTATAAATATCGGTTTGAAAAATATGGTGTTCCACTCAATATTTCCCTTGAAAATATCCAGAAAGGTAAACTTAAACTTTTTTCTGTTGAAGAAACGTTATAATGTCACAGGTGTTCAGGAAAAAAACATCTATACTGCATAACGTTATATGCTATTAATACTTCATATCCACGCGTGTGCCATGTATATTGCAGATAAAATGAAGGGTGCGTTGTTTCATACTAAGGTCATTGACCAATAAATATTTGCTTGTCCTTGGATCACATGCATGCTAACGGATAAAGTTTGTCTAACTTTAGATCATCTGTCAATATATGAATTATACGGTTCTTTTGTCCACTATTTGCTTATATAAAGTTTATTGGAGTGATTGACCGTCGGTCATAAACTTGAAGTTTCTGGATTTAAGCGGCGGAGTCGGCCAGATATCAGCATTGCCTTTTTGAATAGTTCACAATACCCGACCCGATACTTCTTCTGTATTTGAAGTTCGTTTTCAATGCGTGTGTATGAAAAGACCAACCTATCGTGAAATACTGGTGAGTCGTGGTACGGTGAAATGGGTAGAAGGGCTTGACAAACTGACGGTCATGATCTCTGGTACTTCCAGCAGATCTGAGTCCGTTCAAAAGGATAACCCAACCCTTGAGTAGGGTTGCCGTGCGTAACATGCCTCTGGTCGTTTTCATACTGCCATTCAGAATCATAAGTTTCATCAACTTAGCTCGTCTAATACGTGGTACATCCACCGAGCAATAACTAAACATAAACTAATTTGGTACGCAATCCACGGAGTTGCAAATCTCATCCTTATCGCTTCCTTGTATGTCTCCACCCACGCACGCGTTTTTATGCACACGCTACCTTCGTGAGCATTTACTGAAAGTATAAAGGACGAGCAAGTATAAGTATTAAGTAGAAAATTTTCTAATTATTGTTTCCCATCTTCACTAAGTTCGTATTCGTAATACTTACTTTTTTACGTAGGTCTAATTAACTTAGGCTCTAACAGAGCCATCTATTTATTTATCTGTATATCATAGCCCCTTGTGTAAATACAAAACTACCGGCATAAAATATTTCCCAGAATTTTTTTTTTTGTTGCTAATTTAACCTTTGGTTGAATGAAATAGTTTCCTTAAAAATTGTTATCTCTTTCACTTTATATATTTAATGCTTTAAAATCTTTGGGATATTCGCCCAGCTTTTCAAACATCTGACGTCATCCATCGTGCGCACACCTACCCGGACACCTCTCTACCAAATTCGAAGAGGTTATCGTCTAGGAAGAGATTGGGGTAGCACACTTTTTGTGGAACACATCCCCCCCCCCCCCTTTTCGCACAAAACATGGCTTTCACCTTTAAACCCAACCAGTAAGTTCCACCCTATATCTCCTATAAGGCTCGTTATGGCCCACTACCTTTCGATTGGATACCACAAGCCTTAAAAAGAGTGTCAAGTGGCCTAGGCTTCGATTCATGATTTGCTGCCAAACAGTTCCGTCGCAATGTAGTACAATACCTCCAAAATGTATGCATACATGTCAAGTACAGCAATGATACGATAAAAGGAACAATAATTCCTGGGTGCAGATGTTTATTAACCAACATAATTTTAAGTACCTTTGGTTTGAAAGCACAAAGTTTGGGAGTTCTTCCGAATAGGAAGGTTTTTAAGTGCATTGTGTAATATTATAAGTACGTGTCTGTGTTAAGCAATAACGTCCCGTTGCGTAAACACAACGCAGTAAGTCTAATTTTCCCCTGCTGTAGCTGCGGTTTCTCCAATGACAGGCGAGTAACGAATATATATGAACCAAAGAGTGAGTGTACGGGGTGTGTGTCTTTCTACACTTATTACGTGAGTTTCAGGTTTTTTAAAACATTAAAATAAGAAATAATGTTTTTTTTTTGTCCAAATCGTAGGTCTAACATGTCTAGGGAGTGAGTTCAAAACAATGCACCTCTGATGGTACGCAGTAATTTAGACCTTACGTACAAGGAGACAAACTTAGTTAACATTTGTCTGAAGTACATATTGTGATTAGCTTTATACCTTTAATCTTTCACTGCCTGTTTGGGAGATATTGTCTAATGTAGGTCAATTTCAAGTTCAATACTGACGACTGCACATATCAAGCCTTCCACGTGGAATAGCTTGTGGTAAAGATACCACGGCAGTTAAAGGAAATTATTGTTTTTAAGATGAAACGGACACAGTGAAAGATTAAGCCCCCTCCCTTCATGCTGTGGCGTATTGACTGTTTTCGTTTCTGTTAGCACCACCAAATAGATCTTCTTTCACCTTGCAGCCTTAGCTACGATTTCACCAATCCCTGGACAATCAGTTTTTAATTTAGTTCTTCCATATGAGTAAAAACAATGTAGTACAGAATTATGTAATCTGATTGACATAAAACAGCACGAGTCCTTATGCGACAGTAATGTAATGGTTACGTGACGTACAGTTCATATTTTTACATAATGAGATGGGTAATAAGATGTCACTACAGGACTTGCATGTTACGTGATGGCTTTTTGAATTATATTCGTTCAGGCCGTGGCTCAATTCCGACAAAAATGACGTACAAAATTATGTAAAGTCCTAACACATTATGTAGATTGACAGTAAAATATTTTGGTCATTATCCGGTAATGTTGAAAACTGTGACATAATGACTTATTCAGTTTTATGTCATTATTTCTACCTTCATAATGACTTGGGACTACATTATTTTTGTATTTCGTTTTCGTTCGTTTTGGCGTCCCATATTCTTACATCCTTCTCCGGATTTAAAACTTCCACATTAGCTGTGGACGGTATTTTCTCGTTCCCGCACAAGATTTCCTCGTCATAGTTTAATTTCATGTGAAAGCGCCCTCTTTACTAAGGTCAAGTGAAAATATGCGTGCGATTGTAGTGTTAATTTGCAAACTATTGACATTTCCTTTCGTTTTTTTTTTCTGTCGTGTGTCTTACTTTTCAGAGTTACAGTTTAATCCAGACTCTATTTGGCATGGACGGCTTCAACATATTGCATTCAAAGATGAACCTTTCTTATGCGCTGATAACAACTGGGAAGTTGCAAGTGCTAGGTTGGTGTGTCAAAGTTTAGGTATGTCGGCGCTCGTTATGTCTTTGAAAGGATGGTCCAGGCACAAATTAAGCTTTGATATGTTTGAGAGTAAGTAAAGATGACCCTTATTGTGAAACTTCCATTCTCTTCCCACGCGTGGTTCTCGAGATATCATCAGTTGAAGTTAACCCTTTCCCTACCAATTGTGAACTTGAAGCAAGCAAGAGTGACATTCTCTCCTCACATTTGCTGAAGAGTCTTTTGTTTTCTTCATTATTGAATTTACTTTTTGACCCTCCATAGGTGGTCAGCTTAAGTAATGGTTATGTGAAGGTCACAAAACTTATACCCCTCATACTTTCAAATTATGATATCACTAGATATTGAAGTACTAAATTTGGTGTAAATTTTAAAGAAAAATATAAAAGACTTTATCAATGTGGGGAGATGACATCACTCCTGCTTGCTCCAAGTCAACTGTTGGTAACAAATGTGGCAAATTCAACTGCTCATATATCGGGAACCACACATCAGTGGAAACTGAATGGAAGTTTCGCTATAATGGTCAGATTTACTTACTCTTCCAACATATCAAAGCTATATTTGTGCCGGGACCATCCTTTTAAGCATCACACAGTATTTTGTCTTCAGACTTAGTCATAGCAATGATGGGTTTGTTTGGGTTTCTTTACCATATTAGTATAGGCCTTATAGTTTGATTCCTTTCTCTCTTAGCAGTCACCAGTTTGGGTTTCTAACGCGGCAACTCAAACCTGTCGCATATGCTTCCAAACGTGTTACGCTGATATGTGTATATGTCTATTTATTATTGTAAAGATCAATTATTTTTGGTTAAGTAAAGTATTTTCTCTCTAATTTCGTAGGATTTAACGACGCTATGATGTTCAGAGCTGAGAACCATGATCTTGGGTCTGAGGTTGAGCTGGCGGAATGCACTTTTACGAGCGTAACGGATATTAAATGTAACACGATTAGTAACTGCAATAAAATAGCCTGGTTGGCATGTCAATGTAAGTGCATCTCATATCTCAGTATCTCATAATACTAAAAGGGAATATTAAAAACTTGGGGGTTGATTAAACCCTACCTATGCAACCTATCAACTTTCTTCCTTAATATTCCAATATATTTTGTCTCAGTGAAGTGGTATGAGCCAACCCTGTATGATACGATTACTATCAGTTCCGGTAGCTATTAGAGAAAACGGACTGAAGTAGCAAGTTTCTTAATGTCAGAATACCCAATAGTATGCCCTAAAACAAGCTGACCATTTCACATTTTTTCAAGGAATCCTGTCTTCCTGTAAGTCATTTATTCTTTTTCTAATCTCTTTACTTGTTTGTTCAGTTTTTAATTATTTTTAATGACCAGCCGGTCTATATATACAATCAAATCATTGTTTTTGTATAAATGTTAGTTGGACATATTGAAGAGTACGGTCTCCATTCTCCCTGAGTGATCAAACGGCTCCGTGTAGACCTAATTGCAAAAAGGAAGAATATTGTCCAAATTCCGACTTATTTAGTGAAACAGGTCTTTAAGTGGTTTCGACGCATCAAGCACATTAGCTTTCATACACTATTTACCGGGCACCCCCAAACTAACTTTTTCATAGTATGTATGATAAGACCGTATCTTTGGTCCGAAATAATGGTTTAATGAATAAACTGTTTTGAATGAATTGTAAAACGAACTAAATTGATACATTCATTCTCAAGTTCCCGGCTTTGAAGGTTGCTACTCCGGTGCAACGCCGTCTGGATATACTCAGTATAACGTAGAAGGTCAAGTCACAATAGAAAAATGTTTGTATGGATGCCGTATTAATGGTAGAAAGTACGGAGCATTGTCCAATGGGAACAAATGTTACTGCTCGGACCAGGCGATTCCTCAAAATTTAAAGAGAGGACCTTCAAGTTCTTATTGTAATGAACCTTGTGCCGGGAACAACGGACAAGCATGCGGTGGAAGGGCTTACACCTCAGTATATAACAGTAAGTTATTGCAATTTCTACGTTAAAAACGCAATGCTTTTATGTCATTGTCAATGTCATTTAATTTTAAATACCGTAGGCTATATTATACACTATTATTGTATAAAATTAGCCTAATGTTATAGAAGTTCTCTTGGAGAACATTCGGATATACAGGAAACTGAGATGATTATGGTGAGGATATAATTATCAGGGACGGATCAATAAGTCATTTATTTGGAGGTGAGGGGTCCAACTTAGGAAGGGAACATTTAGTACTATTTAAACGGAGAGCCATCATCAGTTGGGACGGAGCCCACAAGAATAGTTTTGGCTTTACACGAACCCCCTTCCCCCCTACCGACGGGCTCAAACGGCACTCTCCGGGTGTTTTCAGCTGACTGTTACCAGCCTTCAAAAAGAGATTGTATGTCTGCAATTCCTCAATGAAAAACCAGATTCGATGGAAAATGGTAATACATATTAGATTGGTTGGGATGACATAGGAATCGAATATGTATCCTCTTTCACATATTCTTTAGCCCCACTATTTTCATTGGGCCTAAGTCAAACCCCTCCCAGTTTCTCAGCCACAACTGGGTTTTAGGAGTGGAACATTCATGGAGGGTCGAGGCTCACTACCTGACCTCAATCCGACCGATTGGACAAAAAACCGAGGTCCAACCGACGGCAAAATTCCTCTCAGTTTTAAATGTCTCGGTAAGGGAGGGAGGGGGTGCATATATTTAAATGATGTGAGATTACTAATTTAAATATTATAGGTACAGAAACATCTCTTTGCGTCTGATAGCCTTTTAAATCCTCTCACGTGACCTACTCGCCCATCTTTCTAGCAAACATATACATATACTGCAATCTGTTTTTTGTTTGTTTGTTTTGTTTGTTTTTGGTTTTAGCACTGCTAGGATCATGCGGCGGTAGCTTGACATCTGACACAGGGTTTATTACGTCACCCGGTTTCCCTGGAGAATTAACCAGCGATGACAACTTTTGCAGTTGGCATTTTGGAACGTCTTTCTTTAACCTAACTTCGATCAGCGTCATTGGGGCAGAATTTCAAGGAAATGGACAATTAGGCCTCAACTTCGTTACGACGGAGATCCATAGAAGCACTTTCGACGAACAAGATGTTACTTTTGATGTGGAGGAGGACGTCCCCAGTAGTGGGGGTGGTATATGGAGAACCACTGACCCGATAACCAGAGAAGCGGCATACGATAGAGTGAGAAAGAATATCACCGTTGAATATTCAAAACAAAGAAGCAATTCTGAATGGTTTATAGTAACGTATCAAGTGAATGAAGGTGAGACATATACATTTCGATATAACCTTCCAAACGCAACAGTATACGCATCTGAAAGTACACGTGACATGAAAAACATATTTTAGAGTATTTGACCGAAATAATCACAGAGAACGTTGAAAGTAGCCACAATTTTCATCATATCAAAATCTATCAAATATTAATCGTTTATAATCAAACTTGTAATTCAAATAGAATTGCATCATGAATAAGCATATTTGAGATATATTAAATTGTGACGTCCAGGGAGGAACTCGTTAGATATGTTTTGTATTATCCTTTGTTTACGCAACCTTTATTTAAAAAAAAAGTTAAGAATTTTATATGCCTCAAGGATTTTATGTTGGATGCATGTATTATCTTCTTTGAAAATAGTAAACAGACAACATATCAAGAGTTAACCAAAACAACAAAAATAGGCGACGCTTTTTAACACTCACGTCATCGGTTGTGCAATTTAATCAAACTTTCGAAATCCTTATCTCAAAAAAATGGTAATAGATATAAACAAAATTCCAACACGATGTTACTACAGCGTTTGTTTCACTCTGGGAATTCTGAATGAAGCCGGCTCTTTTCTACATGCATGCATGTCACTTGTTGTGTAAAGGTCGTGTGACACACAACAGTTGACATACAACTATCAACTGCTGGCTTTTGTCAGAAGTAGTAGAGAGAATAGCGAATGACAAATCCCTTGGAATTGTATTTAGAGAATGCCTTTTCAATGTTTGAAGAATTTTGTAAAGAACTGACTTGTATGCAAAACTTATCATGGGTTATTGTGTGTTGCACAGTGTCAGTATTGTTTTTTATCCCCCACATACATTGTCACGAAATTACTTGAATTCTTGGTTAAGTGGTATTAAAATTTTAAATACGACATTCTCGTCTAAACTAGGTCCCTCAGGACGTATCAAATTTTGAACTTTCCTTGAGATCAAAAGCAAGGGTTGACATAAGACGTATCACGTGGGTCCCTTCTTTGCCAATAGCTATTCACGATGCAAGTTAAAGGCAGAAATGTGTTCATAAAATGGTCAATACATGATGGATTTTACAAAATTTGTGGCTATCCAATGTTTAATGATTTAAAAAATGTCATTTTCATATCACTCGACCTTTAAGTATGATGTACTTTTTGATGAACCTCTAACCCCAGGAACCTTTATTTTCTCAATATATGGTACTAAGTTACTAAATAACTTAAACTTTATGTAAAACCATTTAATTAAAATGAGAGATTAATAAGTTCATTCCTCAAGTTTATCGCCGATGACCTTAGGTCCAACTTTCTGGTGCAATATTTTGCATCTTTTGAAATCATCAGATGCGCCATACTGATATGTCACTTTGCTAGCATTACAGATTTGTCGACTATCGTGCACGGCTCTGACAAGATGATACTTTTTGTGATAGGAGGGGGGGGGGGGTTGTAGGGGGTTGGGAGCTCCCACATAGTCCACACGAATCGGTGTGGGGGATATTGGAGATGCTTTCTTCCCATTTATTCTACTCCCAGTTTGTAGTAAAAGTTACTATATAGCCAGTATAAGTTGCAATGTTCTGTATCTGAACTGTCATGTTCAAAAGATGAAGTCCTACTGCTTCCAAAAAGTAGCCAGATATATCATACTTGTTACCATAGGTGACCTCGAGAAGGGATAAACATGTATGATATCATGTGAGGATTGGCTGATTTGAGCAGCCAATCCTAACATGATATCATACATGATAAGGTTTCATCGAAGGAACAAAGCCTAACCATTATGGTATGTCTCGATATCATATTCTATCATGCAGAAAAGGGTATTCGTGAGACATAATTTTATAGCACATTCTAGAAATTCTGTGAGCGCTAGGTGATTTTGAAGTCGGTCACTTTCAATGTTCATTTGTTTTCGACTCAAAACAAAAGTTGCTTTGAAGGTAGATGAATTTTTATTTGTTTTTATTTAGACTGAAATCACACTAATAATTATGTCAAACGCAACTGCTCGGCAATCATCTGTTTTATGAAAGCAGTAGACAGATATAAAAAAAAAGACGCGGATTGAACAGCATATTTTTTTTACGTGTGTCGAGGGAAATTGATTAGTAACTGCCAAATGCTCTGTGGCATGTTTATGAACGGGGCCGTAGCTAAGATCATATGTTGAGAAGGGAATATAGGTCCAAAATATCGACTGGGGATAGTTTCTCTCAGCGGAGACGTGTTATTTCCTGACATAAAGAATACTCCAGGTATAGATTTCATAAAACCTGAAAATGAGGGGAAAAAATGGGAAATTTACACTTCCGAGTATAAATAAGCAACAAGAGTATGTTTATAAAAATCAGAATAGTGCATGGAATAGATTGTCAACCAGTGGGCAGGAACGTATATATACGTACTGACGTTGAATATGCCGGCGGCACTTATGAAGCTTTAAACACAATGGTTGATGAAGGTATATAACCATGCCAATAGTGACGTAAGATGTAGGCCTAGGGTTGAACTGAGACTCGATCGGGGGTGTGCGATAGAGGTTCGATATGTGAGGGGAGACAATCGAACCAGAAACGATCCACTCGACCCCCCAACCCCCACCCCCCACCACCACCGGGTGCCAGCCTGAAGAGTACATCAATGTTGCTGTTAGACCACTACGAATCCTCTCCATTATAAATGTACTAAATATTTGATAGAAATATATAAGTACGTCTCATGAGCCTGTAAGTTATGTGTATCATGCAGCCCTTCCTTGAGCCGTGCAATCGGATGGGGTTACTTGCAACACTGTTCCTGCTAAAACTCAGGAGACTGCTCCAGCTATAATCCCTGGCCTATGTCACATGCTTCATGGGCAGGCTTTTTGCAAAACATAAGGTCTACAATAACACACGCATCTATCATCATTTTAAAGCTCACACATAAGGCCTCCTGAAGGCAAAAACTGTTCTTCCTGATCTTTCAACAACATATATGCTAACCTAAAGTCACAGTTTGGAAGTTGTGAAAAATGTACTCAGAAGTGCTGAAAATCAACATTCCTTGAACAGTGTTATAGCATCAGCCGTGTAAATAATATGGTGTAGCTCTCTCGAGCAGTGATTTTTTTTTTATTTGATTTTGAAAAATGAGGAACAGGAAGCGCCATATGGGCTCATCAAGGACCCTATACTATGTTGATCGTGGATGAACACCGGGGGGGGGGGGGGTTAGATTCACCTACTCTTTGCGATAAGTGTCCAGAGGACATCGAGGCAAGGGTGAAAACAGACAATCGCCAGTGCAAACAAATGCAAACCCAACCCTGTTCCCGGGACCGCCATTTAATGTCTCCATCCGACGGACGGGAGTGTGTCCCCCATCCCAGTCTTTAGCCACTTTCCCAAAGGCTGGGAGGGGCGGAGAACCTGCCCAGCTCGGCAGTCCATCAGCTTTGCCAAGCAACCTGAAGCGGACAAGACTTTAACAGGACAGACAACAGGAACCCAAATACCCCCTCAGAATCAGTGGAAACAGCTTTACTGAACGAGCCAAATAGTTTGAATCCACAGAAATGGCCCACATTTGTTTCTGTAGAGATACCGAGATATTTTAAAAAATGTCAAATTGTACAGGAAACCGTAATAAAAATAACGAGTTATCTCGAGAAATTGTGATTGTTGCCGCGATGATGACTAATGGTCCCTCGACATCTCCGAGATATTTGTTAAATTGTGCCGACATTAAAAAAAAAAACAACCTCCGTCTAAAAAAAAAAAAAATTCTAGATAGCAAGTAGGCCTATATCTAACAAGATAATTTTACACTTCGCCTGCATATCTCGTCATGGCCACAGTACAGACATCGGCACAATATGTCATGTGTGAGGGTGTGTAATTTAGTTGGTAACATTGCCAGCACAATGCACAGGAAACAAGAATAGCAAACTACTGATACCGGTATGCGAAGACGAACATACGAAGGGAGTACTATTGGCATCTCGGGATGTATTATTTGCTACCACCCTTTCAAATTTAAGGACACCTGACGCACTGGCCATCTGAATTATTGGCTCATTTACTTTTCTTTTTATATATTTTCAGTTGATTTCGAGATTATGACGTCAACAAATCCAACCTCAACAACAAGAAATGAAGCCTCTTCCAGCCATGTGTGCCTTACAGTTTTGTTTATTCTTGTAAGTTATTATTTTACTTTCAACAAACAATCAGATAATAATCCTTGAACTTACAAAGCGTAATCACTAGTGTTTTCAATTTATACTATGTGAGGAAGCACTGGCTTAAATCCACTGTACAACAGTTAGGATGAGCACAATCAGATCCTGTAGTTTTGAACATTTCCTTAAGTTTGTTGCCCCTGCAGGTGAACACCCTGCTTAGTTTTACATGCATCAGTCAATACAGCGGACGAGACCTTGGGAGTAAAGAGATGAACCGCATTAGGCTACATTTAATCATTAGTTGAAAGCTACGCTTGGCGGATGCAATGTGCAGTTACCATCATACACAGATAAAAGAAACCTATAGGTTACATGGAATTCAGCTGAGGGCATCATTGATACCGTCCGGAGAGAGAGGGCTTCAATGTTGAAAGTGAAGAGGGCGCTCTGTCAGTACATTTTTTTTACTGTGTTAGTGTCCTGCCAACCGAGTTACACTGCCTCATACTGTGACGGCACGATGCTTTACATTTTCGCATCACAGAATCCTACGTATGGCTGGAAGCCTTTTGCTTAAAGTTGGGGACAGGATTGTCGTACTTATACGTCAGAACTTTCCCTTTTTTCGTATCAAGGGACATACTGCCTTAAACATCCGCTACATATAGCCGCTAAGGGCCTTACAACATGTGTGCAATTCAAATTCCAACTGAACCAGTGCAGGCTAAATTTATTATTAAAGCTATTGGAATTGAACTCGTGCTGGTTATGAATAGTGGAATAGAGTTTTTACTTCCTTATGCATCCTTTGATGCAAACGGTAATTCAAATGTTTGCGATTTTATTTGAAAGCAGAATATGGTGAATCGCACACATGTGATTGGATCTTAAATTCCAGCAATACTACAAGTTCAATTCAATTGCTTTGTCCTCTACACATTGTCTTCATTGATTCCATAGCCTATTTCTATCCCTCTCGTTTGTCTCTCCTGACATGACGAGTTAGAATTTTCAGTTACAATTTTTTCAAAGATATGTCTGTGGAAATACATAATGTAGCTTGTCATGTTAAGACATCTTTATCTTAATAACACGACCACTTGGTTATCGTGCATCTTAAGATACGGAGGTAAAACTCAGTACTTCTTGTTCTCAGATTATCACTGAAAGAAGGTTAAAATATTCTCAGATATACATCAATGATACGGTTACATGTAAAATGAAGTTTCTTGAAAATTCAATTTTTTTATAACGTTTTCTTCTTTTTATTTTCAGACACTGGTAGCCGTTACATCTTGGTATACGAATATGAACAGCTAAAACTATTCTGCCTGAGTTCGAAAAAAAAAAACAACATAAAACTGATTTACAGATGAGCAAAAGCAATATTCTTTAAAAAGATCGATACCAAAGTTTACCAAAGTTTGTGACAAACGACTTTGACGTACATTTGTTGCACTTTCTTTAACTTTGGACACCTAGCATGATTACATGTCAGTTGTTATAACTATGCCAATCTTCCATTTGTATGCATTATCGAATGCCAGGGACGCACATTAGAGAGACACTAAACCACTAGGTGTCTCAAATACAAACACTGCCTTTGTATTTGCATTCGCAAAAAAAGATCTTTCCTATTTACTACATTATAGGCGTACCGTGAAGAAGAACCTCTGATGGTCATATTATACGACAAAGGGACAATTTTCTTTTTTAGACTGCTGATAAATTCAGCGTCCACTTGCAGAAATATATCGGTAGGGGATGACTTCAACTTGGTGCACCGTGACCAAAACAAATTAAGTGAACTGACAGAGCACTTTAAATGTCTCAAAATATTGACATCAGCTTCTGGCAGACAGTTTTCTCATAGGAGGTTGCTAACAGGTCTTGCCTCTCGAATTGTGATTGCGGAGAAGATGAGGAGTGTCATGGATGTACCATTACTTCAATGAGAAAACAGAAATGTCCTCGCAATGGCAAGTTAAAATTGACAAAGCAAAGAGAAAAAAATGGCCAATCGTTGACAATGTTTATGCATACGTCTATACACAGAATCTAGCACTGATAGTTTTGTGCAATACAGATGATATTTACGTGAGTTTCATTTGTGTTAATTTAATATGGAGAATAGCTTCACTTTTGGACTTAAACCGAGTCGTTTACTTATTACGTTATGACTTAATATTCAGATTTCACCTGTCGCCAAAAGCACGGTCCATTGAGATCGCTGTATAATACATCAACTGTTACTTTTTTATGTTATAGAATTTTATGAGCAGTTTCATGGATTGCAGTTATAGGCTACTCATCAAACAGAATAGTGACAACTTGTCACTGACAACTCAAATGGATTTGGACTAAAGCTTAAGTTGTACGACAGAGCAAGATAGTAAGTATTAGAGCTCGGACATGAGTTATTGAGTACACAGAAGCCGTGGTGTTACCATAGGAAGCACCATATTCCTACGCGCACGATACGACGCACAGTGTACGTTTCAGGTTGGCCATAGCGGTTACAATTACTGATTAAATGCTGGCATTAAATTGAATTAATGTTAACATTAAATCGATGACATTAAATCGATTCCGTGGTAAGCCAATCAGAAGGCAGTTTCAGTTGCTGGCTATAAATCGATTTAAAGTATATATTAAACTGATATAATTTCCACATTAATTCGATGCAATGTAAACATTAAATCGATTTAATGTTGACATTCAATATTTAATGCTGCCATTAATTCGATCTAATGTCTACATTAAATCGATCTAGTGTTGACATTAATTAATGCCAGCATTACTTCGATCATTGATGTCGACAATTCAATATGTAATTATGCCGGCCGACTACCGCCACCATATTTGTAAGTTTATAGAAATTATAAAATGACAGACGTAGGCGTAGCGGAGCAGCCAGCGGATTACCGGACGAAGCTGCCCATATGACAGAGTGGCTTCATGCAACCAAGTCTGTCCTGGGGAATCTGCTCTCCAGTACTTATGATGATTCTCTATGAGTTGTAATAATGGTTGTAATTATCTTAAAAACAAACAGATAATGAACATGCCATAATGTCCTGAGGCCTTATTGTGTTCATTGTAGTTTCGTTGCCGTTTGTTAGTGCATTAATGATCGTGGAAGCACAGTAAACAAAGGAACCCCTTTAACGTGATTCTATGAGTTCGATGCATTCATAGCACCTTTGACAATCTGTTATGATCATGTGAGCATCGTAATGTATGTCTGCGGTTTAATGGTTATCCAAAGTCATGCATAACTTCTTTTAGTTTTGAAATGCAAATTACGCTGAAATTTTCTATAGGCCTGCATCTTGCAGCCTATACTGTGTCGATTGCTCGCGTGTGTCAATTTGTGACCCGGAGTCTCCTTGACACATATTATATTAGCTTATGCCGAAATCAGTATCCGGTAAGATAATAATAGGCATGTATATTGATAGCAATAGTCCTTGTAGTTCTAAGAAGCACTCCAGAGAAGCATTGACTGATTTATAATTTCAACATTTAACTTGGGAGGGGGACGGGAAGGAGCTGTTAGAACTGGGGAAGTAAAATGTTACTGTACTTCAATTCTGCTTTGCTCCCCTATACTAATCCGCACGCTTTGAGAAGGGTCAATGTTGTAGGATAATTTTACACATGGTTCATAAACAGAAAAAAGGGTTCTGCACGTACCTCCTTCATACATTCAGAAACGATCTAAAAATAGGCTACTTCGTGTTTCAACGAAGATCAACAAAATGAAAAACTGTCGACACTATAGGGGTTGACTTGGATACTGGGTTTATGCTAATCATCCTTTTCACCCTTGAGTTCTGTGGCGGGGGGGGGGGAGGGAGATTGGAGGAGGGGATTCCGCCATCGTCCCGCTCCTTCCCCTCTTGTCTACGCGCCTGACTCTCTTCTAAAATGTACACATTTCTTTAAAATAACCCAAACAACTTCAGAATTATACGTTATATATTCTCAGATTTTATATTTTGACAGGCAATAGTAACTGTATATGGGAGACATACAAGTAAGAACCACAGGTTACAGTTCTAATATAGTTCTAATTAATAAATCGCGAATAATTTTATAAATATAAGTTTTGTACCGATTCATTCTTTTCTTTTTAGGTTTGGAGCCATCCGTCACATGTTGTCAAGGTCAATGGATTCTTCTATTTTGACATGATATCAATTTATGATTGAAACAGTTTCATGATTTAGTAAGCTTGTATAATGAACAAATAAACTACCGATCTATAACATGTATAAAAATTACATTTCGTAACGTATATCCGTGATTTCATGTATGTAAATATACAACCATTGAAAACTTTCTGAATGTTGTTTTCTTGTCATGTTGAATTTTAAGACAACATGTGGTTTGTCTATTTCAGGGACAGTCCAATCGACCAATCAAATGAACTACACACCCCAGTGGCAGCTGATGAGGGGGGGGGGAGGGAGACGGGGTAAATTATGTCACTTACGTCTAACAATCTGTTGTTCCCACAATTGCTCCTACTAAAATTAACTTCATAGCAAATCTTACACAGCTATTCAGGGTATCCTTTCCCTATTACACATTACGCTCTGAGCAACCTCGGGGGGGGGGGGGGTGGACTGAAAAATAAAATGTGGCATTACATCAAAGGGGAGGGGGGAGGGGGTAAATCAATATGCTCTTCATTCCTGAAAAAAAACCCCGTATAGGCTCCTTGTGTTGGTCTATGGTAGGTCGGGCTATTTGCATACTGTGAACTCATGAATGTGATTCCGAAGCAATTACACTGAGTATCTACTGTTAGAAGTGAACTGTTTATCAGAGTCTCTTGCCAGCCAAACCAAAACAGGTCTGCCTGGATCGATGTAGTAGCTGTACAAGTAATTCAATCTTAGTTGTTATAGTAAGAATTAACATCTAAGATAATCCATGAACTTCAAAGAAGTCACGATCTATCACCTTCTCAATTGTGTCATCCTCAAATCAACAATAACAAACAAGTCCACGAAAAGAATCCCTGGTTTCTTATTGTCCTAAATTGATTTGGCTTTCTTGTGGGGTCATGGTGAACACTGCTTCCTCAGACGTTTACCACAAGCGTGTACTCGCCATAGCAACGCACCATGGTAACGGTAGCGTTGTGTGTGTTACGAGATCAACCTTCGCCCCGACAGGTTTATTATGGAGAGACGTCGTTTGTGATGTTCAGATTTTACAGTGGTCACTGCTGGCTGCACCCAGAGGATTTTGTGTGTCCGTGCAAAGCCTACACCATACATACCTCTCTGTACAGTCACAAACCGGACAGAATATTCGCTGTTATATCTATTTCAGACTGGTCTGATTGTCATCATTAGGTTAACGAAGCACCTTTTACATTTCAACAGTCACAGCGATTATTACGTGCTGGGTCTTTTTTTTTCGCTGAATAGTAATCATATTTTCAGATTATTCTTCTCGGGTATTAAAGGAGTTGAATTTTCAGCGATCATGGGTTGCTCAAGCTCAAAGGAACCGGTAGCTCTTCCGTCGAGTAATATTAATAACAACAGAAATATGGCTTGGTCTGACGAAGCCCCGTTACCTACCAAGCCAGATATAGCCAGGACAGATTCGAGCCGTACCAGTAAGAACAAGAAAGCATCGCCAAAGATAACCCGCATTAACTCCGCTGAATCGTCAGGCAGCACATATGTCGAAGACATAACACCGAATAAAAATGCCATGGCCATCTTGAAGAAACAGAACTCCGAGAACAGCCTGGAGAGTCTGGGGGAAGACGACAGTTCCCTTAATCGTGGTGTGTCGTCAGCAACGAGTAAAACATCGGCACACACTTACGATAGTGGACTCGAAGTTGACTGTCCAGGAATGATTACAGAAAGCTCAGATCCAGCAGAAGTAGAAAGAATTGAATCCCAAAACAGACCTTCTACTCCAGGTAAAAACATTTTTCATCTATACTTACAGATTTGATTGATATATGTAATGGTCTAGTTATCTGCTATGTATTGTTATCCTTTTTTCAGAACATTTCTGTTGTTAAACCTTACAGTAATGTTAATTTAATACCTGTAATTATATGGACATTATTTAATTCTTGCACAAGTTTTCTATATTGTCTTTCCACCCATAAAAATGATTGTTTCACTGATGCTCGTATTGGAGCATGGTTAGTGGAGGTTTACTACCCAGAGATTGGTTGATCTGGGGCCAAAGGCCAAAAATTGGTGTCACGCCATAGTCCCATAACAGTAGTAACCAGCGTAGCGTCACATTTATTACTACAATACAGCAGGTACTGTCACGCATACCCCAGAGTAGCAATCGATAGATATGTCAATTGAGACCGGTATTCTCAAAGGCCGCATGAGGTCCATGTTATTTTGCTTACCATAGTGACGCGGTTACAAAGGGCACGCCGAGGGGGTACTGTAGCTTATCACGAGTGGAATGCCTGCCGTTCATCGTGTATAGGGCCTCCCAACGAAACGATAATTTTGCGCATAAAATCAAATTGATTTTCTACTTTGGGGAAAAGTCTTTTTAGCCAGTTTTATCTATTACCCGAAAAATACTAGTTACGTATGTCTGTGCATTACGGGATTGATCACATAATAACTTACTTTGTAACTTTGTTGTATCATCGTATGAAATATGAAAATGCTCAACTATAATAGGTAGGCCTATAATAGGTATTTCTGTTTATATTTTTACAATAGATCTATCACTGGTGGGAACCAAAATAGAGTCTAGGAAGAGAAGCGGAGGAAAAAGCAAACCACAGACTGCTGCCGCCATCTTGGGAGAACTCCAAAGTCAAGGATTGTTAACAGCTACTCCAGCTAGAGCTCAAAACGGGATGGCATTTGAGGTTATGATAGCCCCAGAATTCGGGGTGCTGAAGAGACCTCCCCCAAGGTTAGCCAAACTGAAGAAGAGGAAGAAGAAGCAGAGTGAATTGACCAAAGAAGAGGTCGAAGAGAAACTGAAAGCCGCAGAAGCGAGGAGAAAGGTCAGTTGTCATCTTCATCCTGCAAGTGGTTATTTTACGAGAGTAACTTTAAATATTATTCCAAGTATGGAGTTGACTTATTCTAAGTTAAGAGTTTTAGTTTTCTCCTTTCAAGACTTTACTTGTTTATTGCCGAATGAAAATGGATAAATTCAGTAGCTTCAGATGGTTACCGTTGTCTACGTTGAAAGAAATACAACGTCTAAAAAATGTGAAAAATACAAAATGACCAATTACTTGCTCTAAATGTTACATAGACTGTTTGAATGAATAATGCAATGCCCTGAACCATTATCAATCATTGTTACGTAATAGATAGTGACGTATGACTCATCATTTAGTTGTTAGAAACAATAAAATCACTGATGAATAGCTTACGATACATTGATTTATTTTCGTGGGTGATGTAACCTCTCTTCCAATATAATGACATCTAAATTTATTTCGTTTTCTTGCTATTTTTATGTTTGCAGAGAAAAGAGGCCAAGATGATTGCCAGACTGAACACAAGTGCCAAGGAACGTCAAGTGCAAGCTGCTATGGATTCCTTCGTTGAATCTCAGCGTACGCAAACAAAATCGAAGATGGCGCAGGAGTTAGACGCAGCAGCTCAGAGACGGGAGCAACATTTCAGACAATTGCAACAAAAATTAGAGGACAAAAAGAAACACGCTGAAAAAGTCAGACAAGCCAAACAAGAAAGATTAGCTCAGACTCCAGCACCTCCCGAGGTGGAAGAATCGACCGATAATAACCACCAAGACACTTCTATCGTTTGAAACTGCAATACAAACGGGAGTTGATCCCATGGTTTGATGAAATCCTAAACTAGACGTGGAAGAGCGCGAAAAAAATCGAGCGAGGTCAGTACGCAGACGGCAGCGTGGTGGAGTTCCTCGTGCAGAGGCATTCGTCAGTCAAGACGATTATGTGACGTCACAACACTGAATGCGTCAGTAAATCGTAGGCAGCTTGGTATTTCATTTCAAGTCTTACGGATAAACATAATCTCTCAAATTGCTATATGTTGTAAGACATATGCATATTAACGTTGTGAACTTTGTTTTGAAAGTCAATTCTTTTGAATGAGAATTCCTGAGATGTGGAACAGAAATATAGTTACTATAACAACCTAAGTTCAGGTAACATTTCACAATACCGTATCACTAAAATGGATCTAGTTAACATAAAATTCTGGCATGAATGCACGTCTTCAGTTTGTCATGAATTATACTGTGGGTGTGACTGTACATGCGCACGGTGCATGTTACAACTGTGGCAGGCTGCAGAGGGAATACTGTGCTTGTTTTATAAAAAAAAAACTTCATACTTTTAATTCCACAATTTATGGACCAGAATGATTCAAGGTAAGGCACTGGACGGTATTTTCTTTTACAAAAATAAGTTTCGCACAGATGCAAATTTAGTTGTTTGTTCCTCAAGAATAATTACCTTATACAAGTTGTGCGGAGATTGAAGGTATTGGTGATGCTTTGTGGTGAGCCAAAATGGTGTAACAAAGATTAGAAAGTATTTTCTTTGTGTGCCATGTTGGTGCATTTTAAAAGCAATGTTTCGATTCAATGCAAGAGAAATGTTACATGAAGTAAAATTTGTCATTGCAGTCACATTATGTTTAATGCAGTAAAGTGTCAGATTGGCTAACTTTGTTACATATTTCGCCTGTTTGTGTTGGATATTTAATTGGTGATGTATGTACAAATACTTATTTTGTTATAAAAGAAAAAAGGAAGCTGCAGTAACCAATCGCCAAGCTTACATAAAGAGCATCTTTTTGTATACCCTTACCATGTACGTCTGAGGTTTCAAACCATATATGCTTCTTATGCTTTTAATGAGCTCTGATTGTGTTTTTGTCTTTTATTAACCTCGACTTCAACTAGATTGCCTACGTCACAGAGCTCTCTTTGTTAATTACAGGCTAAAAATATCGCACAAAATTTAACTATGGTCTTCAGAATGTGCTAGCTGTTAATTACATCATGTTGTGTAATTATTTTGTATCCTTCCTTTTATCAGAGAGCTCTGCTGGTTACGCTAATTGCATATTACTATCTAGGATAGGAAAATATGCTTATAGGCCTATGCTTATTTGATGTATTTATCCAAATATACAAGAACTTTATTGTATTTACAAAATATATGGTGCTGGTAACCAAAACGAATAAATAATTTATTTGAAATACATGATTTTCTGTCCTGAATTCGTGTCCTTAATGTTTGGTTTTATGGGAAGAAGTCATTTGCAAGGTCTGTAAAAAAGAGAGTGAGGTCACGTAGGTAAACGAAGACATCACCAGGTATAAGGGAACTTCCCTGATAAATAAAAATCGCTAAGCGGTAGGGAATAAGTTACCGGAATAAGTTGCCTGTGTAGAGGGAGGACCAGACTTGGACATGTAAATAATGGTGGAGGAATCTCCTGGTTGGAAAAAAAAATGGATACATCAAAATGGAAGCGCCCTACATATGTTGGTTAAATGTCAATGCTCAGGCTGTTTTCTAGAGGACTTTTACATCTTCAAACTGAAGTTTTATTATATCCACCTGCTATGCATGATTTTAGGCTACCCAGACCTGAAAAATATCGCCTATCAAATAAGACAGACCACGTGCTGTCTCGGGGGTGGGGGGTCCACAATAAACATGGAACTTTTAGTAGAGATCACCGTGTTCTCTAGTTTGTAGGCCTTAAGTAGTTTTACCTGCAGGATTAAGTTGGTATGTATACTTGGTTACAAATCATACTTAAAACAATTAAACAAGGACTCTCAAAAGGGAGAAGTTACCCTTAAATTTTGGTAGAATTCTAACAGTGTGGATCGCGCAAGTTTGCAAAATGTACCGCAGGAAGTATAATTCCCCAGCTTCCCCCCCCCCCCCCCTCCTGAAACAGCGACTGTACAACCATATAAACAAGGCGCTCCTAAGTTTGAAGTGATAAATTTAAATTTTTATATACTGTTATTCCTTGCTGTTCCAGTTTACTGTAGCAAATTGTTTGACTATCATACAAAAGGAATTTCACATACTAGCGCACAACGCAAGCATGCATGTCTTCGAAGTTGTTCAAACAAAGAGTTTCTACAAGGACTTGTAGGACCTCCTTGGTCAAACTCACTTTCATAGTCTCACGTAAGACCGAAATGTTAGTGGAATGATCATGGAGTTGGAAGCATGGCGCTATTTCAATCACGGATCCAGAGCCGTGTATAGAGAAAGGGAACAGCGACTACCGTATAGTATTATACAAACCGAAACCCCGATCAGTTGTCGCACCATCAATACGGAAAAGTATAAAGGACATTGCATTGACGAGAAAGGAGCTCCATGTCACTTCAAGTTGCTGGACATCATCTTTTGTCGAAAGAGGTTTTCTTTTAAGGAATGTTAATTTCCAGCATATTGTCGTATCAACGAGGTATCAAATCAGTTTGGAAATTTCTAAATTTGCAAGACATCGTTTTCTGCTTTTTAAATATCTGTATTCAGTTGGTATACGTTGTCACACAACGAAAACGCTTTATTCCGTTTTTCAAACCGCTAACAACTCAAATGCTAGTCTTTGTATCCAAAAGCTGAAGTGAATATCTTCAACTAAAATAGCCAGGTTTCATTGTATCATCCCTGATTACTTTGGGAAAGTGTTATATGCAATTCTTAACTGCTCCTCCAGTAGTTACGATTTATCAGTGCTGTAGCGTAAATAAGTTCAGATTTTCCATTAGTCCACCGAAAACTTCTATCGAGGACAGAAAGGATCACTCGCAAGTTAGGTGTAAATAGTTGGATTTCCTTAAACTCGGAATGCAGCCTAAGCCTAAGTTGGAGAATGTCGACAGGAAAATTCAAATGTCACTTTCAGTAAATGGCCAAAATGAACTCGAGAAATTTGGACTCAACCTGGCTGCCAGGATCCTAGACAAAACGTGAATTTTCTGATTTTTTTTTTCTTAATTTGATGAGCAAGTTATAACTGCGAGAGCCTCCAACCCCTTCACGGTCCATTGCAAGAAATTCAAAACAATTTGATTAGAGTATGAACGGCGTTTGCACAACTAATAATTTCTCAGAAAAACTGATGCATTAAACGAGAAAAAAACTGATGATAGCAAACTGCTCTTCTGCAAAACTAAAAATAAAGAAATAAATAAAAGAAAATAAATAAAATGATAACAGCCACATGTTAGGAAAATATGAAAGATATGGGAGCTTTGGAAGGGCTATTTCCTCCAGTCTATGAAAGGCTGTCCTATCCCAAAATTCTCTGGCACGTTCCTCGCCAACCTTTAATGGCACTCCGCTTTCCCACAATTCTCATCCCTCCCCTAATTTCTGGTGCCCCACTGTATAGTGGCACTCTGTAATTTCAGCTTTGCATTGTAACTCGACCTTCATGAAAATAATTACCCCTGTGACACCATGAGAGCCAGAAAAAAAAACTCATTCGGCCCGGTTATCTTCGTCAAAATTCTAAATTTTTGCAAAATTATCCCTGCCCCACGCTTATGCCTATACCGTGGGAATGATCGAAATAAATAAAAATGTTTTACTTGTCTTGTAAGTTTCAGTAGCAGAAAGTATAGTCAAAAGCTTCAACACAATGACATGAAAACAAATTCGTTTCCGCTAGCGGCTCATGGATACATGCGTGTGTATACATGGTTGCCAAGCACAGGCTTGGCACTGGACCCCAGCAGCTTCAATATCAAGGGTAGGAGAAAAACTAGCTATGATCATATATGTTTTGAAGGGTGTGAATTATAGGTCAAAAAGTCCGACGGACTGGTTTGATGTTTTTTTTTTTTCAACCGGTGCAGGGCGACGTCGTCTCACCAGTTCGAGTTTCGTATAGGCCTAGCACGGATATATACAAGTACCAGCCTCAAGAGAGAGCCTCCAAGACCCGAAAACGGGAGAGGGAGTTCATGCTAACGGTGTTTTGTTCACAGTGGTCATACGCCAGGGTATACTGATGAGGGTGTCCTTTAAACCAAATTTGCGAGGCTTAAGTAGGCTATAAGCCCTAGTGGACTGCACGCAAAACAGATTTGGATTGAATATATTTTGCTTTTTTGAAGAGTAATTTTAATGTTTCTGATCTTTGCTGAACACCACCTGGCAAGGGGACCTATGGGGTAACGTTAGACGCCATCTAGAGCTCGAGCCTTGTTTTGTATAGTCTTTTGGATGCCGTGATAAAATATGCTGGACTGAGACGTGAAAAATTGCATCTGGTAGGCCCTGTTCCATGTTTTGCGACTTTCATTGCTCCCATAAGTTTTCTCTCACCCATTCCGCCCACCCCCATGCCGGTGAGGACCATGTGTGAATAAAAACTTGAAAATACTGCTGTTGAATTCTAAGTCAATCTAGTACACATCACAAAAGCCTAGCAATCATTTACAGAAATGACGGCAGTGAGTTGACACAATGACGTCATTATCCCAACAAAACACAGCAGACACATCCCACAAGACAACATATGACTGTACGTTACTGTTAAAATATGCCACAGCGCATGACAAATGCCCATCGTAGAATTAACAGTTAACAAATAACAGCATGACTGTCGACAGTACCGTTTTGCCACAACGATAAAGGACCGGGGATAACTCTAAACGTTTTAGAGCAGTACCAGTGTACGACCACTGACTTTTTTAAGTAAAAAAGGTATAAAATCAACCTCTCATTCGTATGAATGACCCATGCGGGGAAAAGAACCGAGTTAGGCCTAACAAGGCTAGCCTTCAGACGTTCAGTACTTGCTAAGTGGTTTCACTAACGTTAGGCTAACTTAGTGGCCTAGCCTAGTCCTCCTCCTAGTCCTACTCCTAGTAACACTCAGTCGTTACTTCTAACAACTAACACTAACAGTAAGGTAATTGCGTAAAGTGACTGTTAGTGTTACTGTTGAGTGTTAGGCCTAACGATTAACGTACATAGTTCTAAGCCAAATGTAAGCAAATGTGTTAATGTTTAGGATTCACTGGGTTCAGGTACAACAGGCGATCTATTTCAAATGAAATGGTCTGTTTAGACATGGACTTGCCCAGACCTAACTCAGAACTAAGCTAGGCCTAACGTAGACTACCGTTTATTCAAAAATATTTGACAAGCCCTGCATCAATCCTGACCTTTACTGCGTCGTCATTTAACGGATGTTTGAGGCTTAAGTCAGCCCTTTAAATGATCAAACATTTTGGACATTAGGCTTAGACTTTTGCCTAGTCTAAAGTCTTAACTTAACCTAGTCTTAACTTCCTACTTTCCTAGGTAGCCATAGGTCCTACTGCCCAGATTGGAAACCTTGCAAAATGCTCAAGGGATCTGTATCTTTTTTTGCAGCTGGTCAATCTGTGGCACTACAACTGGCAGGGTACCCTGCCCTTAGGCCTAAACCTTTACCAATGAGACCTGAGGTCACAGTCAACTAGTCAGCAATAGAACACATTTAGGCCATCACAGACAATTGTTTTCGTCACCAGGACCGTGACTCCACTCCAGACTGAAGACTCAGCCATCTGGATTACATCATGCACTAGCCATCAGGAACTGGAGTCACGGTCAACTAGAGGGCTTAGTGAGTTGGATTAGGCCTCTGTCATGCACTATGATATCACAGTCTGTTGATTTCGTCACTGCGACTTCAACTCTGCTTCAGATTTGAGTCTTAGAGGATTTTGAATATTTTATCAATACTGCTATGCCCAAGATATGTTGATATGGGTGCTTTTCAAACTGCACTTGGAGGCAGTCAACAGTAGCCCTTGATGGGTGTGCACTCAAGCATGTCTCATCAGAGCAGGCCTTAAGAACTAAGTCATGAGCACTTCCTAATATTCCACTAAGAGTTAAATCTAATTTTAGAGTACAAAGAGTAGTATTGATTTTATGAGAAATAGTCAATAATTTGACAAGCTGGCACAAGATATGTGAGCAAGTAACTAACTTTGGGAATTCTTCTCAGTACAATGTCTATGACCAGAAATTGATCTAAAACTATTGGCCTAATAGTGTTATGCCTAGTTCATGCTTATTGCTAGACCATACAGGGTTCTAGCCAGGCCATTTTAACCGGGCGGACCGCCCGGTTTGAATTCAGTATCGCTTCTCAGCGCCCGGTTTGAAAGTTTTCCGCCCGGTTTGAAAAGTTGTGCACCTAGTTTAAATTTTTATCAATTCTGAAGCATTACCAGAACATGCGGACTTCATTAAAACCAAAACAAACCAACATAACATAATCACAAAAACTTGAGATAAATTTCGCTCACACCAGCCCGATTTCAACCGAAACAGAATTACTTTTCTTTCGGCCCGACTCATGTATGACTGCTAGCATTTCGTGTAAACAGTGCCTGGCCTACACCTAGGTACAACTGTACTTTACTCACAGTAGTTTGGACACAATGCAACGCGTACGCATGAGGCCGATAAGACTGGTTTCCTTAACTTTACTGTGTAGCTTGGAAGCAGTGGGCACGGCTATGAACACAACTTTTGATTGGTTGGTTTTGTACAGGAGCTTTTGTTAGCCTCACGAATGACCAACATATGATGTGTTAGACATGTTCAGTGTGTAGAAGCCTTTGGCAATGCAACTGCGATATTTAATACACAATGGTACATGTGCAGCACCGTGCATTTGAGAAGGCCGTTCTAGTGTGCATGTAGCGTAATAGGTGTATTAATAAGGTTGTGGAATGTGCAGATTAGAATTAGTCTTATTGCATCGATCCTTAGCCTATTTCAGGGCTGGAAAAAGCCGGGAGGCTCCTTCCTGAGAAATTTTGCGTCTCGCGGGAAATCCGCTTCTGTACTTCTGGCCGTGTTTATCTTGTGCATGCCATTCTTGTTTCAAACTTTCGATCACATAATGGTAGAGATCATGCACGCTTGTGGTTCCTAAATAGTTACGTCCGGAAATACCTGTTAAATAAATCCATTCAAATGTGTACCCCAAATGCCCCATCCACGTTCCATCTTCACCAAACATTGAAGTAAATTACTATTCATGTAATAGAATGCCCTTATTTTTTACTCATGATCAATATTTTTCAAGTTATATATGTTTAAAAACAACGTTGGCAATTGTTTTCAGAAGATTCTACGTATACCTCCTTTACTACATTCAATGTCAATTAAAAAGCATAAGCTTAGGCCTGCCTTAGGTCTGCCTGCATACGCAAATTATCTGGTGAATGACAGCTAGGGGACATATCGCAACCCACAGAAGTACAAAAATGAACGCATATTTCTGTGTCCAAAACCCTTCACGAAACCAGTAGTCTGTTTCTTCGAACCTTTCGTCTACACATTTTAAAGTGACTAGGATCAATGAACAAAACAATAAAACAAATCAATGTTCCTTGAAAAACTGAAACCTGCAACTTACAAAATGTCAGTTGTTCCCTGTAGTACGGAAATATGAATTTCCAAGGTGGTTAGGCTCTTCGATATACACCCATTACGTTAGGATATCATTACTTAAAAGTTTTCAGAAGGCTGCACACGATCTTACGTGATTCTTTTCAGGAAACTTTTAGGGACATCTCAACTTCAAAAATGTATGTAGTACAGTTTACTCTACATGAAATGTGCAGCATTTCATAGAATGTTGTGATTTTGAAGCGATATCAATGATTTTTTTCTGATTGAACTATTGTGCTTTCACCCGATACAGTAACATTTTTCAACTTGAAGAGTTGAACTTTAGCATGGATTTCAAATGATTCTGACACGTCTAAAAACGCTAAAATCGCTGAGTTTCCGGGTGCTTTGCACCCTGGATTCCTATCTGGATGGTCCATGGACACCACAAGGGGCCCTTTTGGCGGGCCCATCGACCCCCACGCTGGTATGACAATTGCTTTGCTATCACCGAATGACACCTACGGCGCCATGTTAGGTCTGGCGGGGAATCTATATTGTAATAAGCCTCCCAGGAAATTTACACTTTTTCCAGCCTGAGTCCATCTTCAAAAGTGTTCTAATCCAGTCTGTGTAGCGTTATTCTGATATTTATGATGTAGTTATTTAATATGGTGAATAAATTCTAGGCCGCTGGCAATTTCATTTAGCATTTTAGTGGGTTGTATAAGAATCACTGATTTATGGACAGTGCTTCAGTCTTATTTACAGTGTAGCCTACAATACTATACTGACGATACGTATATCCTCCAAAATATCATACTGTTACAGTAGGGAGCGACATTCGTTATAGCAGTAGTTGTGTACTAAGAGTCAGTCACGTACGGTCATACCAAAGAATCTTTACGTGTCGAAATTATTCGCAAAAGAGCGTGAATTTGAAGCAGTTTACAGCTCCTGAAAAACGTAAAATCGCGGAGCTTCCCCTGGACCCCACGCCGAATGGGCGATCGCTTCGCGATCGCGTCAATGCCTTCGAAATCGAGGATAGCTTGATCGATGTCCGCCCGATTAGGCAAAAAAACTGGCTAGAACCCTGCCATACTCGTATTTTAAACATAGAAATGGCCTCATCAGAAGTTATATCCACATATTTCGGAAAGAAATTTTTCCTTGTATTGGATTTCCAAGTAGATTCCTAAACATTTGTTCTTATATCTCACAAGATCTAATGAGGTAAGGCCATTTCCTGTAGTCTGGGGGTATACCGAAGCTGGAATATGAGTACAGGCAGTCACCTGGTCATCTACTTTTGTTCTTCATTAATTAGTATTTCAGGGAAGAGAAAAGTAGAAGAAAAGAACACCTGTCACAAAATCTGAAAGAGAACTATGCATTTATCTTCCAGATATTTGAATATCAAAATTGTCTTGCCATTTTTATTGGCCTTATAAAATGCAGACTCTCCAAGAAAGCCTTGCCATCAATCACCCAGGGATGGAAAACCTTGCAAACCTTCCGAACCTGGTTCGCGGGAAATCGGCGATGCTCGCGGGAAATCCTGCATGTCGGGACACATTTTTTATTAATAAAAAACTGGGAAAAAACCGGGAAGTCTTCACAGAAACAAAATAAATGAGGGAGAACAGGGAAAATGCTGTTAGACAAATATTTACCAGAAGCTCTGTTGATCGCTATTGCTTATGATACTCACATAGGCAAATAGCGCATGTTACCTCTATGCCAATAAACCACAATGTCCAGTATATCCCCCATGACCACGCAAGTAACCAGAAATTATTGCCAGTTCGCTACATTAGGCACACTTCTTGCTCTACATACCCTATGAATCCCAGTGCCCCGGCCCTAGGATGATTCGCTCAGAGCTCGTGCACAATTTCATCTCCGTCGGTTTTAGTGTTTTTTATTTTTTCCGCACTCAGCACAGGATTCTCTGTGCAATTAATGAGAATGGAGTGCTTTCATACAGTAGGTACGTATATGCGCAGCATACATACAGTACATAGCGGCGCAACAGACCCACGCGGCATGGCTTGACCTTTGTACCTTCTTTACGTTTACAGTCTTACACACAGATGCAATGGTAGCGCCAAACACCACCTTCTTCTTCTTTCTGGAAACGGTGATACATCCGCCGATCGGACGTTCCTTCACCACGCATGCGTCGGAAGCGGCCCTTAAGTCCTGACAAAGCTAGTAATAAATTGGACCGGATCTCTATGACCCTGGGCTCAATCAATCAGATTGGCTGGAAGACTGTTCCAGTCAATAATCATGTTAGGCAAGAAACTAAATTTGTAACAAAGAAACTAAATTTGTAACAAACTAAATTTGTAGCAAAGAATCTAAATTTATAACCTTTCTGGAAAACATAACGTTACACGCAGTAAAAAAATTGCCTCAATTAAACCATTTTAAAATATGGGGGAGGACTTTTATTTTTAACTTTTTTTTTGGGCTGCAAATTTCTGCTGCCTGTTAATGGTCACAGTTATCAGGGATAAAAAAGTTCAGGACAAATGTCATAGCTGCAACAGGTGGCTGAATTTGAGTATTATGAATGTGATAAATGTCCATTTTGGGACAGGTGTTGACATTTTTGCAGTTGAAAACTTTTCTTGGAAACATGCTAGGATTTTTTTACATCAAACTCGCAGAGCTGTTTGTAAGTAGCACAGCTTTTAGTAGTTGACAGTGTAAAGTGGTCTATGATCAAGTCATTTATTCCAGGCCTATTGCATATCTAATGTCGGGCTCAAGTTTCACTCGTTTCTGACATTTTGTAAGTGACACTACTTCACATTCAAAAAGGTACGTGCATTGCAACAATGCAAGTAGCCTAACGTTAAGCTTTTGTGATTGATTTTTCAAATATTGTACGAGATTTCAGGTATATTTTTCGTGCTCAGCGGCACAATTTTACCCCTTCGATGTGCTAGGAACCCCCGATCTTTTGGGAGCTTGCCCCTGAACCCCCCACAAGGGGTTCCACCCCTACACAAATGTCAGCGGGAAATCGGTGGATTTTCTACTGTGTTCGCGGGAAATTCAGCAAGGTTTTCTAACCCTGCAATCACCGTTGCTTGAGATCAAATAGACCGATGAGAATGGATATGAATATTCATGTTGCAAAAAATTGGGCTGAATAATTTTTTTTTGTAGTGGCTATTATCTTACTTGACTTTCAGTGGAAAAGTATGGCAAATTTCAACTCATATTCCAGCTTTGAGCCAAGGGTTTTCTTGTACTTGCCACACAAACTGGTCGTGGCACTGGTGGTGGTCCAGCCGACACCACATCTGCCCTACGTTCAATAGATCCTTGATACAGTATAGGGGACACCTCATCCCTCCTTCAGGTCTGATCAAGTATGGTAGGTAAACATGCTAAAATGCTTACAATAAGCTTTTGGTTTTTGCACTGAAAACTGAAAGTACTGTAATGTATTTAAAAGAATGAACTCCTACTAGTGTAGCAGTTTGCTTGCCAATGCTCATTCATTTGTTGACTTTTCTTTACGTTGCATTTCATGTTTTACCACTCTCTTCTCAGAAGTACCACATAATTGGTTAAGAAGTGGACTGGCTACATCTGTTTACTGTTACTGTCCTTCTGCTGCTGTTCACAGTTTTATTGTTTGAGTGCAACAGCACCTAGGGAAGACCATTGTCCAATATGACATCTGGAACCGGTGATTTTAGCGATTTTAATCAGGGTGGAGGGGGTTTTTCCTCCTACTCATCAGGTAAACCTTCTCTTTAGTTTATCTTTACAATTTGTACTACTGTAATGTCAGTGATCAGTACTTGAATCGTTTTGCAGGCCTGATTTTTACGAACGCTCTCAATTGTAGTTCAGACAACCTACCTCCAATAAATTTGGTTTTCAGAAATATATTTTACTTGTCCGAACAAAACAAAGGTTTATAATATTAAATAATGAAGTACCGTATTGTACACAATAGTAACGTGAACTGTGTTCATGCTATTCAGACTGGTAGTTGTTTCAGAGCATACCAAATAGATAATTATTGTTCTATTGTTAACATAATTGAAGGATGATACCAGCAACTATATATTAATGTATTTTAATAAAGAGTCGACTTTGCTCTAGAAAATTACTTGTCTGTCGGAAAACCAGGAGTAGTCTGGGTAGATTTGGTTGTATGGTGTAATATCTTCTCATCTGGCTTGATTGGACGACCAACAAATTTCATCCCTGTTCTGAAAAAGATTATCAGAACAGAACTACAGTAGGGGAATGGGGGTTGGGGGAGGAAGAGAGGAAGAGCTATCGTAGAGTGGAATTTAAGGGAGTACAGTTGGCGTATCGGCATAAGTTTTCTCTCTCAATATGTTGATCTGTTAACGTATGTTCTAGTAGATGTACAGTAGCTACTGTAGTATCTTTCTTCCTTCTTCTTGTTTGCTTCTTTTATGTTGAGGGATATGTCAATGAGAAATCATTCTCGTCTTATCTGGTGTTGTGCTGTCTGTATATTGTTCCAACTGGAATGTATATTTATTAGAACAATCTTGCATGAATTGTGAGATCTGTTATCACATGATCATTCACTGCTGCATGCATCATTTTTTCTTTTGTTTGCTAAGTGTTTGATAGAGAGTTAGAGGCAAATGGGTTGTTGTGGGTAGGAGGGGGAGTTGGTTTGTGAATGAATGGTATGTTCAGTTTGTGGACACTTGTTTTCCTTGAAATCCCCATTCATTTTGTATCAAGTGTACATTTTACTACAACTAAAAAGAAGTTTGGAAATGATTGCACTTGTATGCCCTCTGATAGGCCTGCCTGCTTCCTTGTTCTTTTCTCTTCACCCTTGTAGTGCCCATTCATTTGAGGGCAACAGTCTTAGTGTTTGCACTTTCAATATTGTCTCGCACTGATTCTGTGTTTGCACCATGTGTCTGCAGATGTGTATGTCCTGTACGACTTTTAATCCTTTAGATTACCCTACCACAGGAAAGGGCAACGTCCAAGACTTCAACAGATTGGCATCAAGTATTGGATCCAACATTCAAAAGATTTCCAAAAATGGTGAGTTGACGGATATTGTTACTTAATTAACCAGTGATAACAATCTACAGTCATAGTGTTTATTATGCTGTTTGTTATATGCATTGCCACAGGGTTGTACAGTTTACAGTACAAAGTACCGGCTGATGGTAACTTGTCACACCGTCAAATACTGATGTTAGATTCTTATTACATTATCCAATTGCTGCAGCATTTTTCCTGGATCTGGAGAGGGGTAACACAAATAAAAATGTAAAAAAAAAAACATTTTACAAAGGTTTTGCAAGATCTGGTTGCTGTAGTGCTGTGTCTCATCATCACATTTTTTACCGATTGGCCTTCCTTAATGTGATTGTGTGTGTACTGAAAAACCAAAAAGATAAGATTATGTTTGATGTGAACTTTTTCTTTATTTTTAAATGTACACGCAAGGTTGTTCATGAAAGGACTATGTCTTTCAATGAAGGAAAATGACAGTAACTACTTCGAAAAACAACGGGATTGGCATAAAAACAGTAAAAAACAGAAATCATATTTGAAAATTAACGGTTCTTCCTGTAAGCGCCTACATTATGAATATGCAACAGTACAGGTCCTACTGGTGTATCAAAAACATACTGATCAAGTCGTCGCTCCGTGGTAGGTATCGGGAATTGTAGTATTTGGTGAAAGGAAACACTGTATTTACAAACAACCTACAAACTGAACACAACCTTGCCCGTGGCATCAGTGATCCTGAGTTGGTAACTGAATATTCAATACTAGTATACTTCCCATCGGCTTGCTCAAAGAAGCACACCGTTGATGTGAATGAAAACTGTCAACCACTACATTATCGTATTCTACACTTTTTGTCGTTATGTGATAAGAATTCAAAATCATACGGCAAAATTAACCAACTGAAACCTATTTACTTTCCCAGATTGTCTGAATGGTGTAATTAAAAGCCTTACCAAAATTTCGGAGATGAAATGTCAATGTTTTTACTTTTTGCCTACGCACGTGATCACTTTAATTTGCTTCCTGTCATGAATGAGGAACATTCGTCCTTGCAGTATTATCCTCATACTATCTTACCAGTTTGATGTTCGGGTCTTAAATATTATTTAATGGGAAGTAGGGTGTTTAGAATACCACAACATGATATACAAAAAAAATGTGGGTAATCTTCGTTACACCATTCAGTCTCATCAATAAACATCTGCCAAAGCTTCATCTCCTCCAAACATTACGCATGTGATGAGTAACAAAGGATGCATCATTTGAATTTTGAAATGTACTGGTGAACAAAGTAGCGATGAGCGACAAATAACTTAATTTCTATCTGTGAGAAGCTTATTTCTTGAAAAGAAGGCCACTGTCCTTCCTTATTTGGAATAATCTATCATTCTACATCCACAAACATTGGTTGCAAAAATATGGATGTTTTCTCTAAAACAAATGCCCCATTTCCCTTTGAAGAATGCCTTCATAATGCAACACATGTACAGTAGCATGCGTTCTTTTGAGTGAAGTGAAACAGTAAGCGTTTGGAATGAAATCTGTATTGTGGCTGATCAGATTGGGCAGTAGGGAGAAGTTTACTTCTCTGCCTAGAGGAATTGAAGGGGAGGATTACTTTGGCTGCTAATAGTGATTCCATTTAAGTTAGGCTTTACCACTGTATTGCCAAATGTTGCATCTTGGATATTTCTTGTGTGCACATCTCTTAAACAGTACAGACAGTCAGAGTTAATTGTCACGTCTAATACATCAACTCATTTGCACGATTTAGCTTACCTCATTTCAAACAAAGACTGACTTAAGTTTACAAAACTTTTATTTCATTTGATGAAAGGATTCATACTCCAGAGTCCAGAGAATGAATTCTTCCCTTTACAAAATGAGATACAAAGCAGATCAGGTTTGTGTTAATTGAATAACGCAATGTTTATATTAAAGGCTGACATTGACTGCAAAGAAAGAGAAGCTTGGACTGTAAATATCTAAAATGTAAGAAAGACCAACACCTACTGAAATATATCTTTCTGTCAGGTGTGCACCGAATTTGAGGATTTCTCAAATTCAAATTTGTTAAATCCAGCTGGATTTGTAGGTATGCTATACAATACAATTTAATTTACTGCAAGTCTGAATTAAATGCATAGACTAGGATTGCATTGTGCTATTAATGTTATATAATGATAGGGTTATATCCCTACCCACACTTTCAACATGCTGACAGGCTGTCACACCTCAACCGCCAACCCCATTCAGAAAAGACGTAGATATGAAATTAGTTCCGAGTAGAAGTGAGTTACTTTGTTAAGCAGTTGAATTTGTTAACCAATGATTTTACGCAAAGCTTATCAAATCAAAATGTTTACTTAATAGAAATTCTGAAATCCTTTGTCACCAAACATGTCACACGTCACACAGGGCTTGAATAGTAGTAAATACTGTGCATCATACAGTATCTTGAAGTCCAGAGAAGTAGTCTCACACAAAGTACTGTATCGCAAATTCACACATACTTGGAAAGAATCCTCAACTCCAATTGGCCCATTTCAGTCAGGAGACCGTGGGTAAATCTCTGGTAACCTAACTTGTTAAACCATGGTCAATCACTGGCAGATGAAAACAATAAAACCCAAGATTGACAGTGTGTTTTCAGTCTGCTATATCTTGCACAAAACAATGGCTAATACAGTATTACTAGTACCAGGCCTACACCAGTGAAGTGACGTTTTATTAGAAGTTCGTAGTTCTTAGTTCTAACATTACTTAGGCCTCGCCTAGGGCCTAAGGCCTGCTCAAAAGTAAAATGTAGGTAAATCTACGTACAACAGCATAGTATACTGTCAGTGGTAATCCCTCTGACATAGGGTAGCCTAATCTTACCTAAATACCAGAATTGTGTCGGGTGAAAGCTTCCGTATATTTTAAACACCTTAAAAGTTTGATAGCCTACCGGAATTAGCTTTCCTTCTTTGTAAAATTCTGCTGAGATGTTCAAAAACAATTCTCCATGCAATAACATCGTAAAGAAGACCAAGGTTCAATACATCGCCATCTTGAAGGGTCTCCATACAACCACCAGATTTATTTTCTTCAATTTTTAAAATTTTGCATAGCCTACTGAGAACTCTCACACTCACAGGAAATTAGGGTCTGCACACAACAAGTCTTCCACTCTCTGTTGCTGCTAGGACTGACAGTAAGACTTCAAGCATGTACAGTACATGTTTTTCTTGAAATATTTATTCAATGAATCTGTTACTGTCTTTATCCAAAATCAGTAATCAGGCCCTGTAGCTAGCTGTACAATGCGCTGTAGCACGCAGTCATGTACACACTACACACAGTGAATACACGCAAGTAAACTGACCACAACGTGCACACATTAGTACACTACAAGTTAAGTTGCAAACGAACTAAACTATACTAAATCACGCAAACGAACTAAAGCACACGCGCATTGTAGCTATGTCAATTGTTATTGTTATTCTTTTTGTGTACGGGTTACTTTCCATTTCACGCACGAATATTGTTGACATGTTTTAAATTTGTTTACCTTTTCTCTGGGTTCCTGTTCAATAAAAATGTGGTTACTCAAGGACCAAATTCCTTTCTTTTTCGTCCTTTTTGAAAATCTCGTTGGTATGTATGAACAAGGTTAATCAACTTTGGACCTGTGTATTAACTGTAGTATAATGCACCCTCGGGGGTTAATGCTATTGCTGGATGCACTCGGGTTGCCCCCTTGTGCATCGCTTGCATTAACCCTCGATCTTGCATTATCCTACAGCTAATACATGGTCCAGCGTTGATTAACCTTTAATTATTGCGTATTTTTGTAAGCTTCAAGGCATGAAGTACTGTACAGTGTGTCTAAAATATGCACATGTTAGTGTAACTGCTCAAACTAACTTCTTACCAAACCACATTAGTATTAGAGTAGTACTGTTTCTCTTAAACTGAAATCAGTGTAAAATAAGTAGCCAGAACGCTACAAGAGACTAAGTGATAAGTAGTTGACTGTTAAAATTAGCTTTACAAATCAAGGATTCAAACCTGATTGAATGTAATGCCAATGATATACGGAGAGAAATTTCAGAAATTTTCACATTTGGCTACATGGCATACAGGAACTGGATAGTATCCTAAGATAATTCCTACCATGATATTGCCAAATGAAATTGCCCATCAGCAAATTTCTGACCCCTACACTGTTATTAGCATGGTTACCTCTACTTTGCATACAATAATTTGTGCAATGAAAATTTTCCTAACTTACAGGTAGAACCTGCATTGATTAAATATGACTTTTAAGAAATGTACTTGATTCCTTTTCAAAGTGATGCATGGTACACATTGATTGTCAATCTTATGGAAGAATTAACAGTAGAACAGTATGTTTTGTCCCCTGATTTGCACAGACCAACAAAATCAAACATTTAAGTGCCAATTTTCAGGCTCATGTCTGGGTTAAGTGAAAGCCTCAACTTTAGTAACATAACATCTCCCCTAAACTTAACCCCCTGGTGGAAATTCCACAAGTTTCTTATCATAATACACAGTTCCAAAAAAAAGAAGAAAAAGGCTGAATAGACTTGAAATTAAGAGAAGATTAAAGATTTTTATACAGTTGGTTCTCTGGTTTTACCAGTGTCAATAAAAATGCCAAAATTTTGCTTACATGAAATAGACACATAAGCCCATAATAAGGTTCTGGTTCTTTCGTCTAAATCTGGCAAATGTAGCCAGAATCCCAGATGGAATTTTTGTGTAGATCGGCAAATCCGGTTCTGGCCAGATTGTAATATTCCAAATCCAGTACACCCCTAGTTTCTGTCATATTTATAGGATTTTATTATGTTTATATGTGGTGATAACACATTAGAATTAAATGTTGTACAGCACAGTACATTTTAAATGTGCTCTCATCCAGTTCTAATTCAATTGAATTTATGCAATAACAAATAAACAGGTCAACAGTACCACAGAGTCTGCATGCCAAACTGGCCAGTTCTCCTAATGCTGTATGTGTATTGAACATTACGTAGTGCTGTTGGATGTAGCTGTCCTGCAGTTCAGTGTTTTTTTTTCTTTTAACAAACATGAATGTTTGACAAGAGTATTGTTTTTTTTCCCTCAGTTCGAGACATTGAGAGACTTACAAAGATGTTGGGAACTCAGGAGGACACGAAACAGCGAAGAGCTAAATTGTAAGTCATTTATTTGTAACATCGTTAGCGTATCCTCTGCTATGCAAAGTTATTTTTTCCTTGGACAGTTACAGGCTCAAACTTAGTTTGTCAGCCAACTTGCATGGCAAAAAGAGATATTGTCCTATGTTTCTCAAACAAAAACGTAACTTGTGGAATAATTTTTGAGATACGAAACTATACAGGTGGGTGAAAAGTACAGAAGTTTAAATAAAATATCATGGTGGTAAAGGTAGTGGCTGTACTCATTAAAAGGATAGTAAACAGAATTGAACATTTGTCTTTCTGAGAGAAATTGCTCTAAAAAGAAGCTAGGAAGGCACATCTGAGAAAGTTTTAAGTTTCTAAATCGTCCTCAAATTCAAATGATGTAGTTTTGTTCCATCTTCATTTTGTTAGTTTGTAGATCTATTCAGTTAGTCTCTGAGACTTACACTAACTCTGATTATTAACCGGCTCCCTCAACTCACTATTTTTTAC
Organism: Stichopus chloronotus; assembly: GCA_021234535.1. Classification (NCBI taxonomy): domain Eukaryota; kingdom Metazoa; phylum Echinodermata; class Holothuroidea; order Aspidochirotida; family Stichopodidae; genus Stichopus; species Stichopus chloronotus. The sequence continues at coordinate 27,293,019 of CM037831.1, forward strand.
ATTGCGTGTTATCTTTTATCTGTGAACATCGTAGAAGCGACAAAAGAAACAAAATGTCAAAGTTTCTGCAAAGACTCAGGCCATAATTGAAAAATGGAATTGAGCAAGTCTTCTCTGCGAAGACAAACCTGAGGTCTGAGGTTAGATATTCTGTATCGATGCAAGTTTTAGAAGTATACATGTACTCTATGTCTGATTCAGATTTGATGGGACAGAACTCGCTATAACTCGAGGACATAAGGCTTATTGAGTTGTGTCGTTCAATGGTATAGAGTATACAGTAGTTTATTTTTACCCCCCCCCCCACCCCTTTATCTCCTTGTTGTGAAGTCGTCATTGTTCAAAAGGTTAAAGTTGTGATCTTCATATTTGGTACATCATCACACCGAATATAAAGACGACAAAATCAACGACTCATTGGATACCTGAGAGAGGTAATCAGTGATTATTATGTGTAATATTCTCCATCGGAATTCAATAGAATTGTTTTATGTTATAGTTTTTATTGGTTTTGATGGTCTCCTTTATTTTCTGTGACCAGGGATGAGACACAGCACTACACAAACCAATTAGCAAAAGACACAAACAAGATGTTAAAAGACCTGAGTGCCATTCCACAACCTACAAACCAATCAGACTCTGTAAGTATATAAAAGTCAGTGTAAAGATGACAAATTTATGCATGAGCCTCTAGTCCCTCTTGCAGTTACTCCTCACAGTTCCACTGCTGTGAATGTTTTATTGTGAAGAAGACATGCTATGGGTGTACAATAGCACAGTATTTCAACTACAGGTACTAGGGCTGGATTGGAACCTCTTTTTTGTTGCACTTGTAATCCATTTTAAATGAAGGACTGCAACTTATCGGAATGTATGAGACTATGTGACATACCGTTAGACATAAATTCACAATGACTACACAAGAAGAAGTGGTGCTGGTGCATTGCTGTCTACATAGCTGCATGAATTAGTGTATTTGTATTTGTTCCACTGTCAATGTAACTGTTATTGATCTCATTGGTGGAGGTATTTATTACTATAGCGATACATGTACAGGGGTGTACCTATGTATTTGACTTTGATGTGGGTGACTTAAATGCATCCACTTCATGTGATCAAACTTCAAACTACTGTAGCTGTATATGAAAGCAGGGTTGTTTGATTTAAATAAAGCCAATTCAAATCAGAATTAAAATCATGATTTTTATGAAAAAAATCATGATTTCAACCAATTTTCTGATTTAAATCACTGTTGTTTATTTAAGTCACTAAATTAAAGAATGATTTTTTGAAAACAGTAAAAAAATAAACAACCCTGTTCTACTGAGCTGAAAAATGCAAAAAGAGGTCTGGGTATTTGTCAATATTTTTGGATGAGTGAGGGGTGAAATGCAGAATTATCATGTGGTAGTAACATCTAACACCACTTGGCATATGTCATTCCTGATGAAATTTATTTAAAAAAATATTCCAGACCATCCCAAACTACATGTCACAAACAGAGGATACTCAATAATGACCATACAAGGCATTTTGCCATAAGAGTAACACCTGTCCACAAAGATATTAAAATATTTATGCATTTTATGATGAGAAACGTCAGAGACAGGTCACGCCAGTGTTCTCCACTAGCTGTTTTGTCCGCACAAAAACGTACCGTCGGGACAAAAATCTGTGGCTGCCCGGACAAAAACCTTGGCGCTCGGACCAAAAACGTCGCTTCACTCCTTATAGAATAGTGTGACGTGAACTAAACTGTTCCGTCTCCTAACTTTTCTCACCGACACTAACCTAGCAGTAGTAATAGTAGAAGTAATATACCATGTATGTTAGTGCTACTGTCACATACGTACTGAATGGACACTACATGTGTAATTCTGCATACTAGGCCTGCGCTATTTTAACAGAAATAGTTGTTAAAAACTTTGTGATTAGATTGACGTTAACCAGCCAATCTAAACTCGTGACAAGCTCAATGTGACTTTTTTGTGTGTAGAAATCCTCGCACACACTTTACTCAATGGGCTTCCCCCATTGAGTTTGTGTTATGATCATGCGAGTGTCATTGAATGTTGCTACGGCAGCGGTGACCCCTTCCCTGAGACATCGATTAGTCACATCTGACAGCTCAGAGGCAAGCACCCGGACAAAATATTGACCTGTGGAGAACACTGGTCATGAATAATTCATAATCAGGTCATGAGGAAATAAAGTTGCACAATAGTTTTGTTGTCCCTTGTGTCTGTGAATTCTAGGGCATAGGCTTCGTCAGCCTATTAGAAAATTTTGTCTCTTTCAAATGATCCGTATCCATACAGTACATCAAAACTCAGAGTAGACTGAAAGTTGTTGACATGTGGTCTCATAGACGCTATGATAATATTTTGAATATTGCTTGCCCTTTTCGTTTAAGGCACAGGCATTTATAGTTTTATAGTTTTTGCATGCTTGTTAAATACAAACACACTTCATTGACACATGCTTTACAATACCCTCCAGTACAGTCTGTCAAACAATGTTATCAAACTCATACCATGTAAATTAGCAATGTTTGAGCTCTGTCACATTCACAATATTTTTGTGAATTACAGGAGCAATATTTAAGATTTGTTACCTACATCATGCAAATTAGTAATATTTGAGCTCTGTCACATTCATAACATTTTTGTGAATTTGCACTATTTAAGCTTTGCTACCTGCATCATGTAAATTAGTAATGTTTGAGCTCAGTCACATTCAAAGTATTTTTGTGAATTGGTGGTATTTAAGCGTTATTACCTGCTTCATGTAAATTAGCAATATTTGAGCTCTGTCACATGCAAAGTATTTTTGTGAGTTAGCCAGTAATTTAAGCTTTACTGCCTGCATCATGTAAATTAGCAGTGTTTTAAGCTGTGTCACATTCATAATTTTGTTTTTGTGAATTGACAGTATTTAAGCTTGTTACCTGCATTGTGATTTAATATAGTTCAGTAGAATAGAGATCATGAGATCGGAGGTGAAATCTTTCATCTCCTTAGTGCAAAGGAAATCCCATGAAACAGTAATTTATGTTTGGAAACATGCATGCTATTGGCAACAAATAACTATACTAGTACAGGAATGAAACATCAGTGAGCATTTAATTACTGTACTGAAAAAGAAAAGAACAACAGAAAAGTACTGTAGGCACTGTTTTACAATCACAGTTAAACCAATTGCATTGAGTGTTTGTAAATTCCGTAGTTTTTGTGGAGCAGCGTTTATCGAGCACTTCAAAATATTCTTATAGCAACTGGTGCAGTTCAGTCGTTGGAAATTGATTTATTGGATTTGAAGTTGACGTTGTTGCAATCTTTTATGTCAACTGAGTTCTCCTTTTAACTCTGAGACCAGTGTTCAAATGGAACATTGAAAATCTTGAAAGTGCACAAATTTATATCTGTCATTCTTGAGGCTTGAAAAGTGCTTGAATTTGTTCTGTTTGCATCAAAGTCCGTGGACAGTGCTTGAATTTAGTGATATGAAATATTACTACTTTACTATTGTCTTTAACAGATGTTTGGACCAGATTATGTAGAAAATTTGGAAGAAAGAAATAAAATTGCAAAAAGCATGATGTCCTTGACAATCTGTAACATTTTCTGTAATGTTCTTTCAATGTGTTCTGTGTTAATGTTTTAGTTAAAACTGCCATAAAAGATCTGCAACACAACATTAATTGTATCTTCATCAGAGGCAGCAAAGGATGCAGAAAGACCGTCTTACCAATGAATTCAGTGATGCCCTGAATCAGTTTCAGAGGGTACAGAGGGATGCAGCTAAGGTGGAGAGGGAGTGTGTGGAAAGGGCTAGAGCAACGTCAGATTCAGTGGTGAGTATGAAGTACTTTTGAATCATCAGAGGTCAAAAGAGGATGTTGCCAAGGTCAAGAGGGGGTTGTGAAGAGAGGGATAGAGCAACATCATTTTCAAGTAGTGAATATGAGTTCACAGTGGTTGAAGTAGGATATAGCCCCTTGGTTAAAAGCGGATGTGTTCCGAGCGCTCGGTGGTGAGTACGAGGTCCTTTTGAGCCCTCAAAGGTTGAAGTACCCTAGGATGTGGCTAAGGATGGAGAATGGATTGTAGAAAGTGGTAGTACAATCAGGTACATTGGCAATGCGTGACAATTAGTTGGGGTTTTGGTTTGCCGGCCCGAGATATCCTTTGCAATTATTTTCAATTTTATCCAAATGTTTTGTCGCCTTGCCAAGTTACTCACCTGAGTAAAATTTCCATTTCAGATCATAAAAGGAAGTAAATGTCTGATACTTTGAGAGTTTAATGCAAAAATGTTTGTGCTAAATATGCGATGTGACCTCGTTTCTCATTGGAAAGAATAGATGCACGCAGACAATTATAGCCTGTCAGAGACCTTAAAATTGATGAAGTAAGCAGTTAATAGTGTTTCAGAAAGTCTAAATTTGTTACTTTCCTGGAATTGAAACATACTAACAAACATAAAGAAAACTACACAGTCTAGAATGTTCCTGGCCTAGTGACCACTAGATGTATATTTCATAGCACATGTTTAGACCATGCAAAGGTTACACAAACTGTACGTACAAGGAAACTAAACAAAGAAGATTGCGCATAACTTCAGTTCCACAATACAGTTAACTCGATGCAAGGCATGACATTATCCCAAGAGTCAAATCTATGACAAATAGTAAGACACAAGGACAGAAAAGAAAATAAATTCAAAGTTCTAGTGAATAAACATGTGATGGTCTGTTATATATGTGAAGGATTTAAAATAAGGAAACTGACTAGGAACATCTTTTGTCTCTTCAGTTAAACTTTATTACCTCTTTTTCTACTAAGTTGTACACTTGTTGAAGACATTGTTGAGGGACAAATGAAAAAAAAAGTTGGATTGTCGCTAATTTTGGAACGGCAACTATTCTGGACTGGCGAAGTACAGTATTTTGAATTTTCATTGTTGTTTTTTTCCCTGATAGCCTTAAACTTGGTCACCAGATGAAGCATACTGTAAACTGTTGAATGACTAGTGATCAGCGCAATGATTTCTTTCTTTTTTTTTCTGGTCACCCAGATGTAAGTTGTAATTGCCATGGTGACCATGGCAGCAGGAATTGTCAGTGTTGTTCAGTGGTTTGAGTTTCTCTTGAGTTATCAGAAAATGAAGTATTAATGTCTTAGATGGAGATAGGATGTGTTGAGTGGGCTAGGACAACATCAGATATTGTGTAGAGCTAGAGCATGAGCTACACTACTCTTGGGACCTATATTAGGCGATTAAATCATCTTTGGGCTATGTCATTTAAACTGTCATATATATATTTTTCATCTTGCAAGTGGCTGTATTTTTGTAATTACAATCCAAAACATTCATTCATCATATAAGTTACTTTGCATATGTAACTCTATATGGACAGATCATTCATATTTTTTATGAAGATGATGATAACTTCACGTGATTTTAGTAATAAATTTGATGCTAACATGGATACTGTAATATATTGTCTGTTCTGTGGTCTTACATGATGACATCTCAACTTGATTTCTGTAAGAAACTAGATGCAAACATGAGTACAGTACTGGGACATTTTGTCTCTGCTCAGCTTTTATACAATGGCATTGCCATTAGAAATCACTCTGTCAACGTTTTTTGGGCAAAGAATGTTGGCTGTGTAAAAAATAAGAAGAAACATCTAGTTGTTATGGCTTTCAGTTTATTCTTTATCATGTGATCTAATTGAATCACGTTTTTTATAAGAGATGATTTTATTTCTCATCTAAATATTAGCCACGGTATCACTTTCAATGCCTGGGAAAGGAATCAGAAAGATAGTAACAACAGAAACAATTTAAACAGACAAACAGGCAGACAGTTTGCTTCAACAGAGTAGTATCATTGGTTGATTAACTTTTGAGTGAACAGATAGAAGAATCCCTTCCCCCAAAGTGTCAAGATGTGATCAAAAATGCAAATGAGATGGTTTTATCTGGGGAATATGTCAAGTACATAAAGTTTACTAGTGTCATTGTCACATTTGTCTTTCATCGGAGGATGAGTGAATTTGCAGCCTTTGCCTTCATCTTTGTTTTTTTTTATTTTTTTTTTCTGACAGAATCCATATGAAGATACTCCATCTGGTCAAGATCCATTTTCCAGTGGTGGCTATGATAGGTATGTACAAGGGTATGTCCAAAGCAATGCCAAAGCGTGGACTGTGATATGTACTGTACCTTCATTCATTGTTTTATTTGTTATTCCACATTGTCAAAATGTACAGACAAAAGGCACCTGTTAGTAAAACAATTGTGAATGGAAGTGAAGTCAAAACCCTCATGGGGTTAACAACGAAAATCACTCCACCAAAAAAAACCAAAAAAACTTAAGGTACAAAAACAAGTACAAACAGTACCTTTAAATAAATACCATACCCAAATACATTCCCTTCCCAACCCCAGTTTCACCCACACATATGATTAAAAGTATTTAGTAACCCACTTTGAATGCACCCTTTGTTTATGCTGATTACAGTCAATCGATAAAAAAAAAAAAAAAACAGCAAATTTCTTCAATGCTGACAGATAGAATAATGCTGAAGGCATTTTCTGAAATTAGTAACATTTTTTGCAAGAAGGCTGATTGGCAATGAATTCCGCTCAGAAATAGACCTATTCCTGAGACTAAGCTGGCTACGAGATTTACGATACAAAGTGTTGCAAAGTTTGTCTGCATGGCCCATGACATGATTGTGAATAAAGTAATTACATGCATAGAAAAAGGACCATGAGTAGTAGTATGTACAAAGTAGTAATATGTGCTATAGTTTTGACAAATACCAATACCCTTAGACATTTGATTTGAAATATAACAAACATGGTGTCCCTGGGAGAGATTAGCATCAATATAAACACCCAGAAATTTCATATGGTCAACCCTCTCTAAAGGAATACCATTCATATTAACATATATCAGTATTAACCGTACCATAAGTGAACATGAAACAATGCGTCTTTTCCACATGAATAGACAACTTGTTTGAAGCAAACCAATCTTAAAAAAAAACAAGCTCGTTACACACAGTTCTTTTGAAACTATTCAAAATTGCTTTCAGTGAAAAATACATTTGTGTCGTCAGCAAAAAGGATTAAGGAACATTTCATTGAGATTTATCATTCACATACAAAATGAAAAGCGGAGGTCCTAGGATGGCACCTGTGGTATGCCACATTTAACAGTGAGATTGTTTGAGCATATACCATTGACAGTCGTTAACTGGTCCCTGCTAGACAGGTAGCTAGAAAAGCAAGAATCGGCTGGACCTCTTATTCCGTAATGTGTGAGTTTATATAATACAATGCTGTGATCTATCATATGAAAGGCTTTGGAATGGTCGAGAAATATCCCGATACATTTTGAACACTGTCTAAGGCACTGTAAAGCTTATCAATATTGTCGGCCAGGGCAAATTCAGTTGAGTGACCAGGTCTAAAACCACACTGATTCTCATGTAAAATACCAAACCTACTCAAAAATATATTCAACCTATTAAACATTAATCGTTCAAGGATATTTGTAGAGCAGGGTAGGATTGAAACTGGCTGATAATTGTAAATAGAGTTGGCACTCCCTTTCTTGAAAAGTGGAATAACTCTTGCTACTTTAAGTTTATCGGGAAAAATTCCACTTCTTAGAGACAGGTTGGAGAGTGACAAAGAGGCCGCAAAATGTAGAGTTAGACTTTTCTTACTTTATTTGGTCTAAGATTATTGACACCGGCTGCTGTAAGTGGATCAAGAGAGTCAGTTGCTTTATTTTGATCTCCTCCTCCTCAGTCGAAGGAAAAAGAAAAATAGAACTTCGATTTGGATCACCAAGGTAGTCGTCGGGAAGTGTCACAGAGTGAATTGTTGACTCCAAAGAAGGTTCCAAGTTTACAAAATGATCATTAAAACTGTTGGCAACTTTATGTTTATTGCTGACAATATTATCATCAATTTTGAAGGTAAATTTGCATTGTTATTATTATTCAAAAGCTTGTTTACAATTTTCCAAGCCCCTTACGTATCATTCCTATTCTCCTGAAATTTATCAAAATAAAAGTTCTTCTTTGTCAATGCAAATGTCATGGTTAAGGTTTTTTTTTTTAAAATTTAGTAAAAATCATTTATTTCCAACAGATGGGTTCCTCAAAAATTTCCTGTAAATTTTTTCCTTTTCCTCATGGAAGAAATAATTCTTGAGGTGATCAATGGCAAACTTCTTCTTTTTGCTTTTACCTTTAACCCGTACCATAGGAGGTAGAAAGAAAAGAAGAAGAAAGAGAAATCACTTGTTTACTTGTAAACAAATGATAGGATTAGCTAGGTAAACAAGGGAAAACACCCCTATACAGTAAACGTTTTGGTATTATGGCAAAGAAGGTTATGCAGCTGTTGGGACCTTGCAGCTATATCATTGTACTGATCCGTCAGGATAGTGTGTGTACGGTCCCGTGAAAGATCCTCTATGTGGGTATATGTTCCGCGAAATAGCTTAAAGTAATACATGGTGTGAAAGATGATTGCGATATTTACTCACAGTTCTCTACGTTGCTTGAGTCCCTTATTTTCTTATCTTCTTATCAACACTTCTATCACTATTGAAGAGGGCAAATATTTTCCCATCATTTGACCAAGCATTTTCAACTAAGTTGTAGTTTTGAGTTTTCTTCAGCAGTCGTTGGTTATGATAGGTCAGGTCTTCCTTGATGACAACCCTTGATCCTTTGAGTTTCCGTCTATTATGAATAACGGCACTATGTTTTTGATAACTTTTGAATTTTTCGATGAAGGCCTGGTTTTTCCTTCAGCCACTGGGCCTGCTCTATCAGTACCGTCTACGTCATCAGCGGATACATTCAAATGGAGTTTTTTTCGCTTGCAAGAGTTGTCATGATGTCGACTGGGTTTTCTCCTGTTCTCTCTTCAATACCAAATAACCTCATACAATTTCTTTGGGAATATTGCTGATGGTCATTTAGTTAGTCCAAAATTTGCCAAGATCAGACTTGCTTCTTCTCTTCTTTCAATGTTTTGACTTCTTCCTCCTTTGAATCGACTTTGTTCTCTTAGTTGAAAGTTCTTGACTCCTGTCTCTCCCGTTCCTCTGTTATTTGACTTAGTTCCTTGGTAGTAACCTCTTCTACACAGCTCTGAAGGAACGTGATGAACTTTTCATTTTCAGTGAGTTCTTTGAGAATTTGCTCAAATAGGATACTTTGTTTGGCTTGGGACTGTTTCCTGGACATGATGGCTAATGTCAAGCATACCTCTTTAAGATGCAGAGTATTGCAACAGATACAGTGTTAGCAATAGGCTACAAGTGTAAGCGTTAAAGAAAAACCACTTCAAGGAATATTTAAAAACACTCTGAAAAAACTTGCTGTTTTGCAAACATGACCGGCAGTCTTGCAATTGTGGTATCTCTGCTAACCTTCTTCCATGTACCTCCAGCTTTTATATCTTACATGTCGTCGTAATTTTTGACAGGATTTTGGGGCAGAACTTGACCACTCCGATAATGTTGGTGCTGAAGAAAGATACCCTGAGGATATACTGTATGTTAGCAGCAGTGCTGCAGTGCTGGTGGTTAGGATCGGTATCTACAAGGATATGTTAAAAGCTATGCTAAAGTGTTGACTATGATATTTATGTATCCAGGGGGTATATATGGCGGCAGTGCTTTAGCAGTGGCTGTGAAAGCTTTGTACATAGATGTGTCATTAAGTCAGTGCTAAAGCAGACACTATGAATGATATGTAGAGGAATATGATATAGGAGTGATGCTAAAGTGATGACTGTGATAGGTATGTGCTGGGATACGTCAAAGGGGGCATTACAGAAGAGAATGGATATGATAGTAAGTACTGAGACATGTCATAGAGTCAGTGCTGAAGCAGACACTATGAATGATATGTAGAGGAATATGATATAGGAGTGGTGCTAAAGTGATGACTGTGATAGGTATGTGCTGGGATACGTCAAAGGGGGCATTACAGAAGAGAATGGATATGATAGTAAGTACTGAGACATGTCATAGAGTCAGTGCTGAAGCAGACACTATGAATGATATGTAGAGGAATATGATATAGGAGTGATGCTAAAGTGATGACTGTGATAGGTATGTGCTGGGATACGTCAAAGGGGGCATTACAGAAGAGAATGGATATGATAGTAAGTACTGAGACATGTCATAGAGTCGGTGCTGAAGCAGACACTATGAATGATATGTAGAGGAATATGATATAGGAGTGGTGCTAAAGTGATGACTGTGATAGGTATGTGCTGGGATACGTCAAAGGGGGCATTACAGAAGAGAATGGATATGATAGTAAGTACTGAGACATGTCATAGAGTCAGTGCTGAAGCAGACACTATGAATGATATGTAGAGGAATATGATATAGGAGTGATGCTAAAGTGATGACTGTGATAGGTATGTGCTGGGATACGTCAAAGGGGCATTACAGAAGAGAATGGATATGATAGTAAGTACTGAGACATGTCATAGAGTCAGTGCTGAAGCAGACACTATGAATGATATGTAGAGGAATATGATATAGGAGTGGTGCTAAAGTGATGACTGTGATAGGTATGTGCTGGGATACGTCAAAGGGGCATTACAGAAGAGAATGGATATGATAGTAAGTACTGAGACATGTCATAGAGTCAGTGCTGAAGCAGACACTATGAATGATATGTAGAGGAATATGATATAGGAGTGGTGCTAAAGTGATGACTGTGATAGGTATGTGCTGGGATACGTCAAAGGGGCATTACAGAAGAGAATGGATATGATAGTAAGTACTGAGACATGTCATAGAGTCAGTGCTGAAGCAGACACTATGAATGATATGTAGAGGAATATGATATAGGAGTGGTGCTAAAGTGATGACTGTGATAGGTATGTGCTGGGATACGTCAAAGGGGCATTACAGAAGAGAATGGATATGATAGTAAGTACTGAGACATGTCATAGAGTCAGTGCTGAAGCAGACACTATGAATGATATGTAGAGGAATATGATATTGGAGTGGTGCTAAAGTGATGACTGTGATAGGTATGTGCTGGGATACGTCAAAGGGGGCATTACAGAAGAGAGTGGATATGATAGTAAGTACTGAGACGTGTCATAGAGTCAGTGCTGAAGCAGTTGCTATGATACTGTATGTGTGTGCAGGGATAGGCCACAGGGTGCTAAAAGGGGCGTTGCTAAACAGAGTGGATCCAGTAGGTGTGTATTAGGAATGGATATCTCATTGAGTCAGTGTCAAAGCAGTGACTATGATAGGTATGAGCAGGTGTATGTCATAGGGGTAGTACTGTAGCAGTGACTATAATGGGTACGTACAGGGATATGTCATACATGTAGGGGTAGTTCTATAGTGGTGACTATGATAGGGATGTATAGAGATCTGTCATAGAGACAGGCATATAGCTCTGACTATGATACACGTATATCAGTTCATACCCTCTATCGTCACTTTTGGTCAGCGTTATATTGATATGTTTGATTTGGAGGATTGGACGTTTGAATTGGTGATGCTGTCGTCCTGTCCTGTGGAAGGTTTCATAACAAACCTTTAGTGATGTCTCAAGGAAACTGGTTCAGAAGCTATCCGTCAATTGAACGATAGATTGGGTTGACCAATCGTTATGATTGGTTTACGTGTGACGGCAGTAAATAGTTTGTCATCTTCAATTTTATGTATTTTTCTTTGTTTTGTAGCATGGGACAGTCACAGGTACAAGTAGAGGACATGGATGCATTGGTGGAGAGAGAAAACCAGTTAAAAAAATTAGAAGTAAGAACTTTTAGAAATTTTGAATTCTGTTTGGTAGGACTTTTGTTAAGTCTTATTGCTAAACGCTTGCTCAAACAGTCTGCACATTTTGTCAGATAACTTTATTGAGTGGGAAATTGGAACTGGTACCTCTGTAATGGTTATTCTCCAAACTCGTGTTAGACTGTGGAAAGGTCAGCTTTCAAACTAGCAGTATTGCCCTGTCACACAGAATCAAATTTCAGTCAAGGTATAAATGAAATCAAAAGGTACCCGACTTGACGAAGTCGGCCATGGTTGGAATGTTCTTTCAGTTTATGGAATGAAGGAATGGCATATTTCACACAGACTTTTGCTTGATACTTATCATCACAGGGTTTGTATGAGACCTTGAAAACCTTGAAAGTATCCTTTTTGTGACCTTGAATTGTATTCAAAGTCATTGAAAAGTGCTTGAATTTTAGTGATTTGAAATATTGTTGTACATTTTACTCAATAATTTATTTTCAACAAGTCTTTGGCTCAGGACCAGCTTTGTCCCCTGTCAACCTCAATTGTGCATAAGAATTTCAGAAGATGTTTTTGGAGTACTTTGAAAGTGGTCCTTCAAAAAGTTCTATTTTGAAAAGACCTTGGAAAGTGTATGAATCTTGTCTTTGCATATAAGTTTAGGATCATATCTGTGGCTACAGTAGCTTACATTATTTTTCATCACTGAAAGCTTGACAGAATGTCATCAGACCTTCAGAAAATGACAAAGTTTTTTTTTCCATGGACCAACTTTGTTCATCACAACTTTAGCATAGATATGGCTGCATGTACCTCAACCTGTGCAAATAACATGCCACTTAAACCAAACAGAATGAGAAATGCCATGGTGGCAACAATTAAGGGAATTATCAAGATCTTTTAGTTAAGCTAATATGCACAAAACGAAGAGTGCCATGAAAACAGACATTACAGTGAAGTTAGAATGATTTTGCATTTATTTGCTTTATTGATGTGATGAGTCACTTTAAAGTGAGGATTCTGTTTTGGATACTTTCAAACCGTTACTCTGTTTTTTGTTTCTCCTTCAAACAGTCAGATATATTGGATGTGAACCAAATATTCAAGGATGTAGCTGCAATGGTCCACGAACAAGGAGAGATGATTGGTAGGTGGCTTCATGCTCTCTTAAAAATATTTAATGCTGATGGAATATCTTTAAAATGTTCATTCATCATGGAAGTAGGGAACTGTAAACAAACAAACAAACAAACCAACCAACAAACAAACAACTTGGAAATACATTTAAGGACCTTGTCAATCTGTCAATCAAAGTGCATATGTTTGAATAGATATTACAATTGCAACATCACTTTTAAATTTATGTATGAGAATGTTACTTCGAGATTGTATGAGTAGTTTTAAAGACTAAAGTGTTCCAGTTGCATAAGTCTGTTATTTACCAAGTGGACTGGATATTTTGTTCACAGATAGCATAGAAGCTAATGTAGAATCAGCAGAGGTCCACGTAGAACAAGCAAACACTCAACTCGTGAGAGCTAGAGAATATCAGGTAATTAAGAGTATAAAAAAAAAATGAAACAATAGCTTTATTTTTAAGCAGCATTGTGCTTTTCATTTGGTCGTTGTCAGGTGTTAAAATTCTATCGCAATACATGTAGTGATGTAAAATATCTTGATTACGTGCCAACAAGCCTGTGATCTGTGGAGTAACTGTCATAATTGACCATGGGTTATCATACCACAACAAACCATCTGCAAGTTTGACAAAACTGTGAAAGCCACATTGAAAGATATGTTCTGCAAGTGAGTGTAAGTCACCAGTTACCGTAGAGTATCACAAAGAATGTAACCTGATGTGGAGAGTGTCACCAGTTACTGTGATGTATCACAGAATGTTATTAATGTAGATGCAGTCTCTAAGTGACATAAGGTATTACGGAGAATGAATCCTACATGTGGACCGGTGTCACAAGAATGTTTGTTTGTGTAGAAAGGGTTACAGTGAGATATCACACAGAATGTAACCTAATGTTGGTAGCATCACCAGTTACAGTGAGGTATCACATTTAATGTTTATGTTTGAGTCAAAGGTCAAATTTTACATTATTATCTAGTGTGTGGTGACCATCTTACATCCTTTCTGCTGTTGTTGAAATGCTTACTCATTTTTTTCTCCTAATTCTTTTCCTCTTTTCAGAAAAAGGCCAGAAGGAAGAAGTTTTTCATTATATTGTGTATTCTTATTATGCTTGGTATTGTAGCCCTTATTCTGTTTTTAATTTTGAAGAATTAGTAATGTTTCTATTGAATTGCTTTGATTATTCACTAAGGGCTAGTCACAGCTGTAGACAGTGTTGTCTTCATGTGTTAAAACTGTTGACAGTGAGGGTGTTAATTGTCAGGGGTGTATTAACTTGGTAAGCATTATTTGTTATAGTCCACCAAATTACCATACTTTGGAAAATCAATGACATTTCTTGTGAACTTTAGCAGTAAGTCACTGAAAGGGATAATCACATTGCACTGATGATCTGATGCACTAGTACAATTGCTTAGCAGTCAGCCCATTTTGATTTAGCAGATTTCAAGCAAACATAGTGTAAATAAATTAAAAACTTAAATTCACCAAAATTTGTGTCACAAGCTAAGTCATGGCTTCCACATCAAATATTTAGAAAGATAATTAAACTCTCCAGGGGTAGGACTGGATGTAAATATCAATTTTGCAACTATTGTAAAGCTAACATGAAATTGAATTGCACCAGGGCTTTCTTGGGCAATCTTAACTATGTCATTTTATCCCTTGTGTGATGAGTTTTGTGTCATCTTTCACATGTATATATGCCTATAGTAGGCCTGCATTGCTTATTCAGATCAAGTGAAGTACAAAGGGTTTGAAAATTGAATCTTCCAGAAAGTATAACGTTGAAGACACTTGTTTGAAAAGAAAATGAATGCTTAAAGAGATTGTAATATCTACATGTATCATACAATACATACAAGGTGAATGGTCTGCAATTGGAGAATATATCATACGTATGGATAAGGTAATACATGACTGCTATGAACTTGTTGTGGTTGTAGCTTGGTTATTGCATTCCATTTGAATCTGTGTATGGATTCATTTTTTTGTATAGTACCAACAGTATTGATTTCCTCCAACTTTTGCAATTTACAGTGTGCACAC
The DNA here is from genome assembly GCA_021234535.1 of Stichopus chloronotus. NCBI lineage: Eukaryota > Metazoa > Echinodermata > Holothuroidea > Aspidochirotida > Stichopodidae > Stichopus > Stichopus chloronotus. Next base: position 27,308,038 of record CM037831.1, read on the forward strand.
TCTGTAACCAAGTTAACGTGGCACAACATACTTAGCCTAACACAGTTAAAACTGTACAATGAACGTGACCTAATCACTGCACTTTTATTTATTTTTGCATTTACAGCTAATTATCCTGCCTCCCCCTTGTTTATTTTTCTCTCAGAAATTTCTATTTTACATAGAGTGATTTCTCTGTCATTATGCTACTCTTATTTTACAGAAACAAATATCTGTTCAAGAATATTTGTAGAGATTTGTCTCAACTTGTGCACAGACCTGCTAGTCTTTTCTTAATCATATCGTCATGGAAATATCACATGAATCACTCACATCACTGGGGGGATGGTGATATGTAGACTGTTGGGGAGTACAGAAACAGTTATTACTAAAAGCCAATCAGGAAACTCTGTACAATACCAATTGCAAAGATGTTATCTCTGAGGTGATGAAAGAATGGATTTGATTTGACTGGTAGATTAGTGTGTTATTCACATTATGTCGCAGTTGGCTGGCCTCTAGGAGAAAGGCTACCAATTAATTTATATCATTAGTCAGGGTTTTAAGTTAGGTTATCAGATCATAGCAACTTTTAACATACAAGTAGCTTATGTGCAATCTAGTTTGCTGCCAGCTCTAATGATGAGGGAGACGTGAGCTGGAAAAAATGTTTATTTCCCTGGAAGCGAGTAAAATTATTTTTTTGGGAGTAGAATTTCCCACAATTCTCGCTATATTCTCTTGTACAGAAATGGGAAATTTCCCTCCAAAAGCCAAAATTTCCCTCCAGATGCCCAAATTTCCAGGGAAGGAGCCTCCCAGCTTCCCAACTTTTTCCAATCATGAGGGAGACATTGCTGAATACTTCAGTTTAAAATATAAAAAAAAAAAACGGCAGAGGTGTTAGAAGGAGGGAATGTTATTACATAAGTCAACAGCAGACCTGCCAACCTGTCTCACCAAAAAAATAGGGAGATCGGTAGATTAGTAAAAAAAAATAGGGAGATCGGTAATTTCCAACAAAAAACAGTGCCACAGACCCACATGCACAGCACTAGTTGCCCATGTAGGCCTATTTTCACGTAAATTACAGGTACATGTATGCGCTTCGGTATGCACACCCCAACTTAAACTAACGACCTACTTCACAACAATGTGATTTTCAATGCACTTTAGGTTAGTTTATGGTCATTTACTCAAACAAGCCTTGTGCTAAGTGTTTTGGCTATTTTCAGGAATGTTGCAAATGGACTTCTAAAACGGGGGAGATTGGAATATGTAACTGGGAGGTCAGGAGATGTGGATAAAAACTGGGGGTCTCCTGGTAAAACTGGGAGAGTCGACATATCTGCAACAGGGACACGAGAACTGTATGGAAGAGTTAAGTCCGTTAAAAGCAATCTGCTTACATAAAGAATATATCTTTGTTGGTCATTGTTGGTATGATAAAACTTGAACATAAATGTATTTTGGTGATGGGGTATACTCCAAATAAAAGAGTTACATCTTCCTAACACTTTCAGTAGGTTGTGTGCGATGGACAAAATTAATGGTGGACTTTTGATTTATATTTTCTGAAGCAACTGAAGTAGTTAGTCATTGATGTGACCATTCCGCTATCATTCCTTTGTGCTATGTGTGTTGTTTCTAGCTACACCGTACCGTGAATGTGAGGTTGGTATATTCTTCAGATTTTTGCTGAGTAGAAAGATATGATCACCTCACACTTTTGCATTTTTTTTTGTCCCATGTTCTCTCCTTTTTTTTTGCTCCATGTTCTCTTGCATTAGAGTGCCATGCGGCGAACAGGTACGAGAGGATGGACAGGGGTGGGGTTAGTTTCTGTGGTATTTGGTTATTGTTCTACTCATCATCATGAATTACGCGGGAAGAACGAAGAAAAATATTAAAAAGAGCTGTATTGTATTTGTAATGAAATTCACAGTAAATAATACAGTGAGTAATCTTACCTGTATCGTAATGTTCTGTTTGAGTCTGTGCTGTTAATGTTATTGTGGAACTGCGAGCACGCTTAAGTGCTGGCCTCACGCAGATTTGTAAATTGAGCCACTTGCACTTTACTTTAAGTTACTAGCATGTACTTCACGTAACTGTAACATGAGAAAATATCACACAGTGCTGTTATGTATGTATAGCCTACATACTGTTGCCAGTGTCATGACAAGAAGAAAATCCCGAGATACATTAATGATCCGATGTCGTTAGCTGGTTAGTGTATTGATAGTTTTTAACCTATCGATGTATACCATACTAAATCATTGGCAGTAACGTGTGCGCTGTTGAAAGTCGAAGGTGTACCAACCCACGAGAGGCAATGGCTCGTAAATCTCACATGTGGAGTAAACGACCATTTAAGTAAGTACTGGACACTTGAAAAGTAAATCAAAAATTTATTTTTCACCTTCAAGGTATGTGGTGTAAATTTATATACTTGATCAATGACATAACATCAATGACGCTCAACGTCTCATTTAAGTTTATTCTTATTTTGCGGGAAAAAAGTGTATATTTGAAATGATTGTGTAAATTCTTCCGAAGATGTTAACTCGAAGAGATAAGTTGGTGCAGCGTACTATTTTGTGTAAATTGTGTGATGCACGTGGATAAGGTTTTATCCCATAAAACCACTCATCTCGTGTGGACTATACCAGGATAAAACTTGTAAATGCTTCGTCAGTGTATGTTGTATAGGGTCGACTACTTGAAATGTTTACAAATAAAAATCAAATAAGGTTCCGCATTGGTAGAGCCTTTCATTTCTTAAATATGTTTGTTTTGTCTTCCTATGCACTATGAGGATAATCGAGGTTCCGAATACGGCACAGCATGGGTATCGTGTTGGTTTAGTAGATACGATTGTTTTGTGTGCTTATGTAGCTAAAGTTAATACAGGCTCGAAGTTAGGGTGTTTTGAGTTACGGGATATTCGAGGCTCCAAATTAGGATATTTGGAGTTCCTCACTAAATATGCCGGGATTATGCGGACTTGAAACAAACCCGTAATTTACAAGAACAAATGATGAGTTATTAACTCCAATACATGTTTGAAGAGCTGTATTTAAAGAGTGGTTACTGGGTTTTTAATGGTATACACTGCGACCTACCCTTGAGTTACTGATAACGATAACATGGATGACATTTTCCTTCAATACTATTGGATATTTATTCTTTAAAAGGGAAATCAGTGACACGTAGCCAAAGTAATGTGTTTCTATTCAATGGAGTTTGTCGAAACTTGAACTGAAAAACGTACTATTGTTACATCTGCATCAAGTTCAACCCAGTTACATATTTTGGATGTTTCTACCTGTAGTGCATTAAACACTAGATTCAGTATAGCAATTACAGTCCTAGAAATTCTCGTTTGTATGAAAATTGTTTCACTGCCGTATCATGGAGCATCGGTGATCACCAATGCCCCAAATTGATCTTCATACCCACTTTGGAAGTTACGCTGGTGAATTATGTAACAAATTCACCAAGGCACCGAACTAAAACGGAAATTACGTGAAGAGGTTGAGGATGAACAGAGTGACTCGAGAAGAGAGAAGCAATGCTACCAAAGAAATGTTTTTCAAACTTTGGTCATGGGGCCTCAATATCGGGAGTTTCTGAAATCAACATCAGGCTTCTGTGTTTATATCATAGTGTGCCTTAGTAGATGCTTCCAAACGTGTTTGTACATGTGGCAGTTGAATTGCTTAGAGGAATTCTCCACCATCGCTTCTTATGTTTCTTGAAAAGATGCAAACATTATTGTAGATAAGTCATCGTTCTCATTTTCAGGAAATATCTCAAAAAATTCGCAAAATGAATTATTTTAGTAATTATTCGAGGTACGAGCCTGTTGCTAGAAATCCATCGGTTGTGATGTAGTACCGGCAAATCTAGAGTGAACATTGCCCTTGATTTTTAGCTCAAGCTGTGGGTTACAGTGCTGTTCTGATCTCTTATTTGGTGATGAAACCTTCGTTTCAGCAGGGAGTGACATAGACCTACCTTTGAAAGCATTGTTCGGAACTACCTACTTGCCGGAGGATTAGTTGACTTAAATGAAGTTGGTCTGTGAATGATATTGAACTGGTTCCGACGAATAAAGGATAGAAATACCTTTGAGCTAATTACACAGCTTATCTTCGTTTGGTTTGGTGGGTCTTAAAGCATAAGCAGCAATTACATTTTATGTCCATCACAATAACAGCTCCTCTGGTTTCATGCGCTTAGTATGTTAGTATCTTACGGAATGTATCTTACCGAAAGTATCTTACTGAAAGTAGACATTCATTGGGTTTTCATAATCTCTGAACGAAAGAGTTTTTGCGTCCAAGACTTTGCCAGAAAAAGGAAGAGTGCAAAAAATGGAAAACGGTTTTTTTCGGTTCTACGTTTCACATTTTCAGGCTCTTGCTGAAGCCCAACTTTCAAAGCGTTATTTCACATCCAAAGAAGCTTTCTCTTGTAAAATAGTTATGTTTAACTGTTAGAACGGTAAAGAATCTCTTATATTATGTGAAGTGTTTTTGTTGGTGGAGAATTCCATGAAGTGAACTTTGCTCTTTTATCTCTTTTTATATAAATAATGATATGTCGTCACAGATCATACGTGGTATAGTGTATCATGTTGATACATATGTAGGCTACAGTTCTTTTGTACGCTGCCAGTCGTATTGGGAACATTGTTATTCTGGTGGATAGTTTTGTAAACGTGTTATTTTTTTCTTCAAAATGAGGATTTGGCAAAGAAGCAAGTTCATACAACCTACAGTCACATGAAGATAACGATATAAAGACAGAACAATATGAGCGAACAGTTAGAAAAATATGATCGTATAAAAGAACTGGATGATCTAATCGAGCGACAGCAACAGTTACATAAACTTGAGGTAAAACTAGTTTTAAATTTTAAGTATTGTCAACTTAATATTAGGTAAGAAAACTATGAGTTTAGTCCTCGATATCTGTATGTGTCAGCTGCATAACCCTTAGCTAAGCTGGTAAGTAAGCATTGGTGTAAGTCTCGGGTCTTCTCTTCATGTTATGAGGGCAGTAGGTAACAAATCTTCGATGTCAGCTGTTTTAACTTGATTTAGGCAAGCAGCTGTCACATAGATTTAAAGGCTGTATTGCATCACCCTAAGCTATATTTTTACCTCCGGGAAAGCAAAATTCTCAACTGGTTCTAAGTTAGTACTCTTAGATTGACATCAAATTCGAAAGATGCAGAGCAGCTCATATTACACAGCGTACACAGGGATCCATTGTTTTGATTACACATGTGGAGGAACTTAAGACAGGCTGAGGGAGGGACTAGAAGTAGGTGGTTGGGAGAATTGAAACTGTCTTGGGTGATGAGTTTTTGTCTTCAAGCAGCTGTCACATATATTTTTCATGTCAGTTTCATAATCTTGACGTAAATAAGCTCTGACTTCAACATTCGATGCAGATTTCATTACCTCGATGTAGGTAAGCTATGGATTCATGCTTCAATGCCAATTTCATTACCCTGATGAAGGTCGGCTCAATCTATTGTCAGCGCAATAGGGAGGAGCATCAAGTACAGTGTTATTTTAATTTAAAAAAAGAAAAAGTTGCCTCTTTTTCATGTGCGTATAACAAAACGGAATATACATTAAATACAAAATGTTAATTAGTCTACTTTATGGTTACCGCGTCCAAGTCGGCCATATTTCATGCCCCATGCAAACTCTCTGTACGGACCAAGTATCAAATGTAAACATAAGGTATGAAACTCAGGTTTAATAATCTCTTTACCTGAGATAACTATATCGAGGAAAGCAATTTCTTTGCAAAGGACTTCGCTATTCACTGATGAAACATTACTGTTATAGTTCCCTATCTTTAGTAGGACAGAGCCTTCGGCATTCAGTAACGCTTCGATTGCAATCCTAGCCACCGATTCTTGTACCCTATAGTCACTAGTTTTCAGTTCCATCTTCGACAAAGTTTCAGTCATCTGGCTTTAAGAATTTGCAATGGCGTAAACTAACAATTATAAACGAAACATTTCTAGAAATGCATGAGGTCCTTTCTCAAAATATGGTGACAAAATTTGCTATCTTTTTACATCATGGGTAGCATGGCAAAGTGACCCATGGGAAGATACAATTCACTGTTGACTCACATTTACCTTCTCAAGCAACAGCTCACCTTGCCCAACCTACTCTCGAGAAGGCATAAACATGTATGATATCATGTGAGGATTGGTGGACCAGGCTGCGAAATATATACAATATTCATGAAGGAGTAGAACGCAAGTGGGTATTACAGGAAACTACTTGAAGAACAGAAGTTTGCACAAAGTCCTTGTGTGAATATAGACCTTGTCAATAAAATCACGAGGACTTTGGTCATGTAAAAAAAGAATATTGACTTTGTTATATGCTGGCCGCTCTTAAACATTTTTTAGCAATGTTAAATTCACTAAAAATGTGGCACAGAGTTAATTATTTGTAGCCATTGTTGGACTGTGACCGAGGATGAGTTTGTTAGTAGAGGCGTGCTCTTGTAACACAAGCCAGGAATGCTGCGAAACGCTTCTGGCTTGTAAAATTTCCAAACCGTGGCAAACAAAGAATTTTTGAAGTGGATATCAAGAACGAAACATCACTTATAGAAGAGATCTGTGATGTCATAAAGTCAATAATAAAATCGATTTATCTATACAAACATTACGAAGGAAAGATAGTCAGTTGCACCAACATTCCTAGGTATGCCAGAGCTCTGCATGTACGGACTGATAATGCAATGTCACACTTGAGCCCGAGTTGATCAAAGACATCGGTCGGACAAAATCACAAACTTTAAATGTTAAGTTAAGGATCAAAATTGCGCTGGTGGAGGAGTAAGTAATTCCGGTCCGAGGGTCGAACTTGAAAATGGGCTGTAGGCCCGGTAGAACGAAAAAGAGAAATGAAGGAGAGGCAGGGGGGGGGGGAGGGGGTTGAGGAACTGGGTGGGTGAAGGCCGTTGGTACTAAGCGGAATACCACAATCAGTTGGCATAGATCTCTAGAAAATTTAAGAATTTTTTCTATTTTACAAAGTCCCCAGATGATGGCGGGGAAACGGCACACTTCCCTGGTGATTGCAGCTGCCTGTACTACGTGATCACTCACAGCTACTCTTTTTTTTGGATATTGCTCTTAGAATGTTTCGACTTTCTGAACTCGGGTGACCCCAAGTGACCTTTGACCCCTACCGAAAATGATAGTAAGCGCCTACAATGCCTGCAATAGGCAAGCTACAAACTATGAGAATCATCACAAGTTCCTTTCTTGAGATACCGTGTGTACAAACTCGCATACACTGACATATATACACACAGACAAGGCATCAACATCGCGGGCATAGATTGCTGGGCCTTCCGACAGACCGCGAATCAAGGACAGCTGTACGAGGTCTACACATTGCAGGTTTTTGAACTTTTTTTGCTCGATGTCTATTTCTGTTATCTTGTTTTTCAGTCATCGGTGGTAAAAGTGAGTGAGCTTACTGTAGAATTTGCCCGTTTGGTAGAAGAACACGGCGAAACAATAGGTAATAGATTTTGGGAAAATTTTTGTGTGACTGTTATTTAATTTTTCAATTTTAAAAGTTATGCTCTAAGACAGAACCTATCAATTAAACATGAAACGCATGCTTGATAGGAAGATGGCAGTCAATAGCATGGGGTTTATTTGAATATGTATGGAGGGTACATTACGAGATCATGTACAAGTTACTTATGATACTTTAAGAGATCATATACAAGGATATATGTTACACATTCAGATAAAGATCACGTGAAAGGATATGATAGGCCATCTCTTGAGAGATCATATGAATGGACGTGTATCTAATTATGATATATGAATAGGTATATACAATCAGATATATGATACATTGAAGAGATCATATGGTAGGATGTATGATACATTAAAGAATTCATATCAAAAATATATATGATACATTCAGAGATATAATATATGTATGATACATTATTGAAATCATACGCAACCAAGGATATATATGGCACATTCAGAGATCATGAGTATATATATGAGACATTAAGAGATCATATGAAGGGATACGTAATACATTTAAATATCATATAAAAGGATATGCAATAAGGATACATCACACATGCAAGGATAGAAATTATAACACATTCAGAGGTCATATATATCATTATGAAAGGATACATATATTACATACTGAGATGTGGAATATGGAAGGTTGCAAATCATAATTTAGCAGATCATATGAAAAGATAAATACACACATTTGGAGATCATGTGAAAGGATGTATATTATGAGTCTAGATGTAATATAAAAAGATACATGATACATTTACTGAGATATCATATTCAAGAATTCAGATCATACTCTAAGGATTACGTGAAAGGATCTACGACACAATAAAAGATCATATGAAGGATATGTATATGTTGCATTAAGATATCTCGTATGCCGTAAAGGACAAACCAGAGACACTATATTTCTTTTCAAGAAATATTCCGTCAATTGTTCCAGAGGTAAAGATGAACACAAACATAGATAAAGCGGGGTTTTCTTTCGTCAGCTTTTGCAAAGATAATTGTGATGTGATCTTTTTAAAATATTAGATTCGATTGAAGCTGACGTCAACGAAACTAAACAAGATTTTAGGCAAATAAGGGATGAGATCCGGAAGGGTGTAGAATATAAAGTGAGTATGACTTTTGCAATTCTTACAGTAGGATATCGAATCGTTCCTCGAATTAAATGAGATTCCAGAAATTGGCCATCATTGATTCGAACTTTACAGCAGACAGTACTATGTGTTGTACGCGTTGGTGGAAATCAGAACTCGTGATTCGATCAATATAAGAACACGCCAATGTAGTTAGGTTATTCAGTTAACAGCGTGTCATATATTGATCTGGACGGTAGACTTAAAAAAAAACAACAAAACCATCCAAGCACATGAATACTTTTTTTGGTGGACTGAGGAAGGGGGGGGGGGGCGAAAGAAATGTCTGAATGTCAACTCTAAAAGATTTGATGCTGTATAGTTAGTGGTCACATTGACTTTAAAATACTTTACGTTTGAAAAATTCCCAAAATATTAAGGTAAATTACTCGAAACCTTTCTAATTTGTACTCTAGCTGATCTGGGAGATCCAGTATTGGTTTTATCTGCAGCCATCTACTGTAGACAGTGAACTGCAGCAGCTGTGATGAGTTACATTGAAAGTTGAATATTCGTTTACAAATATTCTATCCATTTACCTGCTATTTTCTGATATGTATTTTTTTTCAATAACTCCTCTTACGGTTAAACTATACAACTTGAACACTTTGAAGGAACTACGGTAGAGCTCCTAAAGTAAGGAGGAGCATAAGTGAAATAGTAATTTGCTATTGGTTACCCAACCTACATAAGAATGATCAGATATTGCTTACATTTTTCAATAATTGACAATTTTATTACTTTTAATAGGCATCTTTGTTATCATTGTTAAGTTCTGACTGGTAGCGACAAGTAATTTTCAATCCTACTTCTTCAGCTTTTTCTTTAATTTCTCTTTACAGAAATCAGCCAGCAAGAAGAAATTGCGGTTTATCATATGCATAGTAATGGTTGTAACGATATTGGTTTTAACTCTTATTTTGTACCTTATTTTAACATTGTAACTACGCACATATATTTACCTATTTATTGGATACAAAATAACTGTTTTTTCAACTTCTCTGATGCCAGAGAGAGCTGTCTAAGCTGAATTTAACGATAGCTTTGTCGATGAGGATGGTAACTCCTCATAGAATGTTTGTTGGTTGCCTTGGTAATGGATCTGATTGGGACCAATTGTGTCTGGAAATATATCAAAATATGGCCGAGTGGATGAAGGTGGTGAAATATGAAGCAATGAAGCTTAGTAAAGGGAAGGTTCGAGGATCGATCCCCCCACCAGGTCACAGTAAGATGGGTTTTTCGGTCAGTTCGGATGTCAAACTTTAGATCACTCTTAAACGAAAAACCCATCCTACCATGACCTGGGTAGGATCGAACCCCGACACCTCACCGGTCCGTTGTTAAGCTACATTCCTCCAATTGCTACCGCCTCTATTCACTCGACCACAGTGTAGTGTCTTAATTGACTTGAAGTGTTGTTTAAGTAACAAACATGTAAACTACGCCTATACATGTGGAGACCAGTGAAACATCGTTGATAGGCACTGTATCTGGCGATACTACAGACTTGCAGTAGTAGATGGCACCCAGACATAGTTTTCTCCTCATTTGCACCAACGTTACGAGATTGTATTTGCTTATATGTGGGACTGTATTTATAAATATCTTGTATATAAAACTAAGTATTGTCCCTACAAAGATGGAGATTGCTTTTTCTTTCGTCTCTATTCACTCGACCACAGTGTAGTGTCTTAATTGACCTGAAGTGTTGTATAAGTAACAAACATGTAAACTACGCCTACATGTGGAGACTAGTGAAACATCGTTGATAGGCACTGTATCTGGCGATACTATAGACTTGCAGTAGTAGATGGCACGCAGACATAATTTTCTCCTCATTTGCACCAACTTTACGAGAATGTGTTTGCTTATATGTGGGACTGTATTAATCAATATCTTGTGTATAAAACAAAGAATTGTCCCTACAAAGATGGAGATTGCTTTTTCTTTCGTCCTATAAGTCGTATACTTTAGGTACTTTAATTTCGCTGGTTTCACTGCATAGATGTAGAGAATAATATAACTTGTGCAGGGTGTGTGTCTCACAGGATCAATTTTCTAATACATAACATAGATGTCCTCTCTTTTATTTGTTTTGAAGATTTTACACAATAGTCTTCAAAGTTCGACGTTTTTATCTTTGTAACTGTTTACATGTTACTTATCCAGTCAATCAACTTTGGCAGTATCATTTTCGAGCCATACAAGCTGACATCTCTCGCTTCTAAGTTAGTCTTAAACACACTCATGTCGCATGTAGTATGAGTACTTAACCTGATTGAGGGAATGTTCTGCTTTTTCCCCTTGTTTGTGTGTATCGGATGGGGTTGCCTTTTGCAAGCTAAGTTCTATCAGATTCTTTATCTCTTCTCCGTTACTGTTTCATTTTATCTGTTTTTACTATTTCATATGAAAAAGAGAAAAATAAACAAACGAACGCTTCGTTCATAAGTTGTGAGAATCATACACATTATTTGTACAATGCAGAATAATATAACACGCAGATGTGTTACACACGTTTATACTTGAAGATGCAAAGACTTTACTGAATGGCTCTGCGGTTCTCTGTCACCCTCCCTGGATTCTAATTAACATGAGGAAAATATTGTTTAAAATTAATTTGAGTGGTTGACCTTGTTAAGATTTATTTCTTCTTTGCTGCAATTTAAACTACATGATTACTATGCAGTGCATTTGCAATGACATATTAATGTAATTCAGCTATTCATTTAATGGCTTAGTCTATATCAACCGACGGTGACCTTTGCTCTGTTAATTATCTTTACATGCAACCTGTATTTACACATATATGAACCTGAAAAACCGTAACAGCAGGTGTCTGTATACCTATTAACTAGAACCACGTTGAAATCATTACAGACAACTTAGTTAAATTCGAGTTAAATTTCTACGTATCACCTCAGTTATTTCGGTGATGTGTTAGTAATGAGTTATTCTCATGTAGATGCATTTGAACCAACACTGTATACTTTGTAAAAGCAGGATATATTTCTGGAACTATAAGGAACTGGCTGCTATAACCTTGCTGCTGCGGATAATCTTCGATGGCTAAAAACTTGCAGATAAATGAAGAGGAAATTAAGCAGTTAGTTGAACAAGGAAAACAGATTAATCAGCTACAGGTACTTACCAATATTTAGTATCGTAATTAAACGTAGATAGTTGCATACGTTCAACGATATATATATAGCCTGCCTGATTGTTGGCGCTATAGACAAGTCAATCTGTTCGCGGGTTTTATCACAATTTGTCCTAATTGTATAATATGTGGAAAAGTTGAAAGCGTCATCAATAATCATTTAGCAGCAAGATTTAAATGCGATTAATGAATATTAATACTTCATCCGCAACAAGAACAAGTCTGTTATAGAATTGTACCGCTTGTATAATCAGATAATCAGACCAGTTCTTATTCTTGTTATTATTTGTATTGAAACAATAATTTCCTTTACTTTACAAACAGTCCAAGTTAAAGGATGTCAATGAGTTATCGATAGGTTTGGCAGAAATAATTCGGAATCAGACTGATGGAATTGGTAAGTAAAAGACATATATAGGATAGACCGGGTTGTGTTAAAGAGAACTTTTTAGGCAAAAAAAAAATGTGGACAGCAGTTTCTTGGTAAAATATAAGTGTATGGTATAAGGTCATAAGCTAATTAGATGGTGAGCTAAGACTTTACAAACTGTAAAGAACACGAGATCAATGTTTGATGTCATTTGTGTTATGCATTGAAGATTCTTCATTTACCTGAAATACAGTGAAAGCTTTGGTGCCTTGCATTAATGAACATGTTGAAATTAATTAACTTCGAGAGAGGCAGGAACTCTTCAGTAAGCAATCATAGATGGTGTTCCAATGTTACCCCAAGGATCAGTAATCGACTAGGATTTCCTCTTGATACCGAAATCTACTGTGCGTTCAGTTCGGTCGTAAATATGCCATTTATTCCTGCCATTAGTATAACAGTCAGGCTATGCCTTCATAATTATGTCTGTCAAAATTTACTCAGAAAGGAGTGGTTCAGGATAATGGAAGTTGAAGAATTAACTGTTGGATGAGTTAAGAAACGATGTAAAAATTAGGGCGATCTTATTGTGGAAATAAGACAAAAAAGAAGATATTTGAGAATGATTCGTCGAGTTTTAAAAGCTGACTATAGGAGACCCCAAATGAGCTGCTACTTTTCCATGAATATAAATTAAAGGGCACAATAATAAGATCGACAGTAGGTTGATTGAAAGAGAGAAAAAATAACAAAGTACTTTTAAATTTAGAGTAACGTAATGAACAAAATAATTCCATTCTTACAAATTTTGCTATTGATGCTACAAAGTAGGATGTTTAAGTGTAATTAGTAGCTATATACCTTTCAATCCTGCAGGCTAGTCTCTTGCAATCCATACGCGGATGGTTTCTTTGAGGGAATTCCTAATAGGTAAAACTGGAATGTGAGGCGAATTACTTTTTGAAAAATAAACTCAGGCACTGCGATCACTTAAAAATTATGATATACGTCTTCTCGTAGTGATGAACTCCGTTTTCATAAAACATTTTGGCGAAGTATCGGTCACTTTGGAATTCTACGTTATTAGTATCAGTATCATAAATACTCATTATCAAATGAGCAACCAAGTAGCTATAACGCTCATACTTATTCAGGTACAGAGGTCGCTCTCTTCCAAAACTTTTGTTCGACTACTATATTACATGCAGACAAAGCATAGGTGCAAAAACTGCACGTTTGAAGTCTACAATTCCAAAAATTATTGTCCCTCGTTCATCTGATTTTTATTTAAGGTAAATTTATAAGAGATACCGTTTTGATTGATTTTTACCCCAAAACTTCTTTAATTTACAAGCTAGACTGACTCATCATAGTGCACCTTTTGATTCCAAAAAAGACTTTCGAGCATTTACTTTTTGGTTGTGTAGTTTATCTTGATTTTATCTTAAAATATTGGAAGCAGATAAATCATTTTCATTTTACAAAGGCGGATGAGTTTTCGGTTTTGGCAATATTCATTTTAATTACGTCCTTATACACATGAAATCTGAAATGAAACTTTCAGATTAAATCATTTAAAAAAAGATAGATGAGCTTTTCAATAACCTTAAATTTCCATTCAAATGGCGGCCGTAAATATGACTTATGCGTATGTGAGAAATGCCGTTGTAAATTGTTGCAATCTTTTTCGCTTAATATTTTAATCTATATGACAAACATGTAAAATCTCAGAAAATGAAATAAAGTGGGGGAGGGGGGGGGGGTTGGACAGAACGTTCGATAAAGTCATCTCCGTCATGACTGGCGCTGCTTTAAAATATCGTCTTTGTGATAAAGACTAATTACCATAAAGAAAACCTCGGTGTCATTTGCCACATCATAGACAAACTATATTGTAACGCGTCGCAAGATTGCACGATGCCTTGTAATATACAATTTGCATATTACGTATGTACATTTTACATATTTTTCTCTGGCTTGTGTAGTCGTATATTTATCTACGTTTTCGGTTACTGTCAGATTAAGGGAAGTCAATTAAACCTAGGTGTTATTTTAGAAGATTATTTCACAATGTTACTCACCGTACGACTGGACGTAAATGGCACGTGACCGAGTGATATTTTATTTACCCCCTTTTCATGTTTTTGTACCGAATGAAGCTACTTTAAGACATCTAAAAGAGGCTAACCTGTAGTTCGAGAAGGCATGGTATAGAATGTTTTACAATTGTAACAAATATTGCATTAAAACTGGAAAAAATGGATATTAATATTATGTTGTACTTTGGTGGTTATGATGTTAATCCTAAAAGTCTTGCTTGATGACTCATTCACATCAGATAATATCGAAGCCAGTGTAGAACGTGCAGGATCTAAGGTCATGCAGGCTAGCGATCATCTTTACGAAGCCGTGAAACTAAAAGTGAGTTTAAGACAAAAGTGATTCAATAAATCTTGTGCTATTATTTCTTTTAATAAACCTATACCGATAATATAAATTGCAAGTACAGTGACTAACAAAACTTTTTTCCTTTTCTTTCATACACAGAGAAAGTCTAGAAGAAGAAAATGCCTATGCGTTTTAGTATGTCTGATTGTTTTATTAATTTTAATTGGTATAATTTTGTTGCATTTTCTAACCAATTTTTTCTAACGTATTGCATTCATGTATTATGTTCGTTGTTGGCTGTTAATTTTTATCTTTCAAATATTCCATAGGTGTCTTTTTCCGTTGGATTATCTATTTTTCTTTTGGTACGTGTGTATTATGTAATGAACAACAAATTCATTCAACTAAGTCATTCATGCGAGATGTTTGACCTTGCCACCTAAAAGGAAAGGTTTGGTCAGTAATCAGTTTGCTTTGTCCTTCATCAGTCTGTAAAAGACAAGAAAAAAAAAATAATAATCGGATCGAGTCGTAAACTCGCAAAAGACAATTTCCTCTACGGTAGATGGAATTTATATTTGTTCACTCTTCTTGTTTTACGACATCACGCATGCCGGCTTAAAATAAGACAATTGTCAAAATCAACGTGGTACAATTATGAATGTCTGATATAGTTGCATTCTGTTTTATAATTCTGTGATATCTAGCCCTCTTTTCAAAGTTACTTTCTCAATGTGATTGTACCTCTTAGGAACTAACTATTTGCTGCTTTATCATTAATTTTTCCCATATTATTTCCGAACGTGTTGGACCAATTTCAAGGATGCAACCAAAAACTAAAACGGAAAAAGGATACTTCTCAAAATTAGTGAATGTTTAAAAGTAATTCCAGATCACTTATAAATATAATGTCTTCTTGCCATTCAAAGTTTTCATTTCGTCACAAATAATTTTATATGAGTTTACGGAAACTTTTGATGGAAATCACTCCATGTGTTACCTGCTATCATCATCTGTTTCATACAATGGTTATTTTTAATAATGTTCTTATTCAGCTATGAAAATACTCATAAAAAAGTAAAAGTTCATAAATAAATATAATGAACATAAATTGTCTGTATCTCTCTTGCATTATCAATGGAGTCGAATTGATCATGAAGCTGATAAATTCATTATTTGTTATAGGTATCTCAACCGTATTCTTCAATGTAAATGCTTTTCTTTTATTCAATGTACAATATATCCCTTAAAATTCTCTCTACCACGGTCATTAAACTGCAACATATATGTAATATTTATGACCAAGTGATGTCTTTCATATGTAATAAATCGTGCACTTATGAGAAGTAAGTTTCGATCTGAAATTCCATTAATACCTCTCATAATTCACAGATGTACTAGGACACTAACTTGACACTGAAATGTGTTTACTAGTTTCTGAAGACAATTTTATGATGGCTTACTTATGAGGATACATACGTATTTATGGTTGTTGTTACATAATTTTTAAGTTTGGTGTATTGTGTACACCCAAAATGTTCTTGAGTCCTGTTCTTGAAATATTCCGTCAGGCAATTTCTGCAAGAACAGCCAGAATAGTACCTTCTCATTTTGCCTTGATGAAACATTATTTGTGACTACCAGTTTAAAAACAACCACTGGATTACACAATCATCCAGACAGAATACGTTTACTGTACAATGCATTTGATTAGTCTTGTGGTTCTCAACATCGAGTCACCTTATTAATGAACGCTTGTAGACTTTGCTTTACAACATTGCAGCGAATCACCCGGGATCACCGGTTGTTGTGAATCTGACCAAATAACTGAAATGCCGATATTATTCGGTTTTGATATGCACTTTTAATTAAGCCCAACATTACTTTTTACCCCTGAGTAAGAACTCTTGTCAGTCCTTTTACATGATGTGGTAGAACACCAACTTTCTTCCCTTATTAATATGAGGACTACTCACGTGACCAAATGCCAACGTCAGACATGAGTTGACAACCATAGTGCCATGTCAAGGTGTACTAAATTGAATTGATGTATAAGAGTTGTAATATCTTGCGACACAGAGGGGAAACGGGAATCATAAGAACAAGGTCGAGGATGTGCTCATTGCGCGTGCCTACGCGGCATATTGTCATAACGTCATATGTGGTGGGTATTAGCTAAAGGTATGTTTCTAGACTGGCTAGTTTATAAGAAAAGGTGCTAAATGATGCATCAGTGTTCTATAATTAGACCTGTTATTGTAATATAGTCTGAATACAGTTTGATGTATAATTTACTGTATGTGTATATAGTCCATCGCGTTATCTATCCTTCGTCATTGAACAATATCAAAGGAATTGCTTAGAAAATGTTAATATACCGAGACCCAAACTGCAACTACTCGCGTACGGTAATACATGCCTGACAGTAATCAACATATTATAAACTTGATAGCAATTAACAACAGACTTACCTAAGAGAACTAATATAATTAAGTGCGTCGTGGCTTAATGACATAGCCGATTACAGACTAAATAACATAAAACAGCATGCGTAGGTGGCCGAGGCTCAACTGAATGCATGTGCAATTTTGGTGTCCAGTGTTCTTACAAAATGTAAATGAATCCAGTCGTTAATTATTTTATAACTAACTCGCTGAACTAACTTGCTGAACCTTTACCAAACGTGAGCCTCAAAAAACAGATAAATTTGTTATTGCATTGCAGCTCTTAATTATGACGTCATTGACAATCATTTACTACTTAAAAAGTAGAGTTATTGATGTAAACATCTTAGCATGCCGATGTGACCGAGTTTCCAATTCTTCATCAGGAGAAATTTTTAAACAGGATCACTTGTCACGTTATGACAGAAAAAATGGAAGCAAGTATGTACCCAAGCAGACGATAGAGACGACAGAGTGTTGCTATAAGATCCAACGAGATCTATAATTCGCGTTTCGAATTCAGGTTCAGCAAGATTCAGATTGTAAAATACAAGCTATATCTATGTTAGGCTGAAGTAATTATGATGTTCAATTAACTTGAGCTTCACAATTAGACTTACTATTACAAGGGTGGTACCTGGTAAGCCTTTCACTGGTGACAGCTTCGAACGTCGCTCTGGGGTCTTTTAGTAACTTTGTAGTTAGGCTAGCTAGGGAGGATGACCACAAAGCAGAGGTTGGTGTCATTGGCACAGGAGATGAAACTCATCTATTCTCTAATGAGAACCGATGATTAGTTGTTAAGGTTAACACAGGACAACTCATTGTCTGATAGATTGGCTTTGAACAGTTGAATAAGCGGTATGTCCTATTAGGCAGTGGAAATGATGTTGTTGACTAGCCGAGAACGACGTTGAAATACTATAGGTTAAACTTAAGTTGGACTATGAGTACAATGGCAGTTGACTAAGGCGAACGAGTATTTACCGAGAATCGGTCAAACAGGAGATGTCCTCATAGTATTCGAGGATTAAAAACATCATTTCGTCGCTACCAGTAATGGTATATAAATGATAGTTATTGGTGGTAGAATATTCTGTTCCAGTATTTTCCAGATATGACCCATTCGATGATATAACACTAATTATAGTAAGTAGAGACAGTTCTGTTTAGAACATATGACTCAGACATTGCATGACTCAATAACTTTAATGAGACAAGAAACTTAGATGTCTAAGGCCAAAAAAAGAAAAAAAAAGCACAATAAACTACACGTAAAGTTATACGCTAACATTCTTTACCAAGGAGGTAATGAAATGCTACTGTACGGAATATAGTCTTTAAATGAATCGGTTTCCTGTTCTCTTCATTTCATTTAATATCCTGGGCTTTTGGCAATTTGTAAGGACGTACGCAAGACGTATACAAGAAAACGTTTGCTGGTATACAGGTAGCCTATGTATAAGAAATGCCTTTTAGGATACACTCCTGACCAATAACAGTCAAACTGATAACCTTGTTCAGTGCAAGGCTTTCACCATGAATGAAGGTTGGGTTCATCTTCCACGGATGTTTCAACTTTGCCTGAACACTTTGGGGAATAGATGCAAGCACTGTGATAATTTTACAGCGACAAGCTATAGGATATGGCTCTAATGTATGTTGCTACCTCTATTAACATTGTATCTCCAATAGAAAGTAATGCTCATTTCAGTTCCATAAAGTGTAAAAATAAAACAGAAGAAAAGACAAGCGTAGAGACAAGGGGATTTGGAGTGAGAGAGAGAGATCGATGAGTGGGTTATGGGAGTTGCAGAGACAGTTTCGGCAGATCAAACTATGTAAAGAAAATAAATCCTTACAGCTTTAGTTTTTTTTTTCCTTGTATTCAAGAACTTTAAGTTCATTCTATTAGTTTTGAGACATTTATTTAAACGTACGATGTAGAAATGACGGCCGTTGACTTTGAATTGGAGGAGCGAGCTTCGGCTACAGTTGAATATAAATGAGTAAATCAACAGGCACCAATGACTTACTCGATTGTAATATCGAATTACTTTAGTTGCACTGGGCTTTTATTTTGCACCAAGTAATATAACTAAACGTATTTTTAAATTGCATTTTAAGACAGTTTAAAAACATTTTGTCCACACGTTTGTCTCTGGTCTAGACACATTACTTACATTGATAGTATGGAGTACTTTTAGTATTCGAAAACGACTGTGGGGGAGGGCTTAAATGGATTATATTTATCCTGAAGACTGATAAATTCGTCTAAAAGAAAACTTAAAAATGATTCAAAATATGTGGTTATACGTTTGTATTACACAGAATTTAAAAGGGGGGGGGGGGTGATCAGGGAGAGGGTTGAGGAAAGAGTGTCATTCATATTCAGTCACAGCTGGAATTTAACTTTCCTAATCCGTATGTAATAGATGCCAGTGATTTACAACACACATTTGTCAATGTATAGGTTCCACGACGTTATGATTTACGTTCAACAATATAGTGCAGTAGAGAGGTACAAGCGCCCACTGTATTACCAAAATACACCCATTCTGGATAGGCATACTTAGGCGGATATTATAAATCAAAATGCTTACCCGCACTCAGATATTAAAACAAAGCTGTATATCATGAATGTTAATCAAATTAAATTCTGTTTGATGATTTCCATAGGAGGTCTTAACAAGATAACACAGTAATGTTCTTCACTACAAACATGAAAAAGAGAAAATTTAAATGAATGGTTAAATGGTTAAATGAATGGTTTATTCAGTTTGCTTTACAAGAAAGCGGTTGCTAAAATAAATATTCGTCTCACAAATTCCAGACGTTCTCCATTGCATATGGCACCACTAAATTAACGGTGCCAATAATACACCCTATCCAGTCAAAAATAAATTAAAGGTCCCAATAATACACCATATCCATTCAAACATTTAAAAACGTAAAACACGATAACATAATCCTGTTGTTTAGAGGATCTTATATAGCAGTAGACTCATGTTGAGGCTGATTGTTAAAAATTGTTAAATACAGAATGAAACCATTACTCCTTTTCGTAATATGTTCTAGTCAGTGTACTTACCGTATATCATGTACTGAAATTCATGTAGAGCACATGCATGTTGATAACTTTCCAAATGCTTCTAAGTAAAAACATGCTCTAAGTATGAAACCATTAGGCTGCATTCAGACTAGTTGAAGCTCTGTTGTTACTGGTACGTAGGCCTAGATATGTCTGTGAAACTAGAACCCTATGTGGGAAGCTTGCTATAAAAACAAATACCAGCCGGTGTCATATTACTGAAAACGACAACACCCAACGGACGTCGATAAAGAAAATGTGTCACTTTCTACGAGATAAAATGTATGATATAATTATTGTGCAAGTAAATACTTGTGGATTATTTTTTACATGTTGAAAGACTTGACGTTCATGCTAATAAAGTATTTAGATAAACAGAAGAAGGAAGTGGACGCAAGCACGATGGGTAAAGGGTTTTAGCTCTTTGTTTCAATGTAAAAAGGCAAAGAAAATTAATACGATCTGATGTTATATTGTTATTAATCTTTGTTCTTGAAGAACAATGATTAATAACAAAACTTGTCCACCGTCAGTTCAGCAAGGAGAATACAGAGAGTAGAGGGTGTGTGAGTGTGTGTATGGAGGAAATAGCGAACTGAACGATTGCCCAAGATGCAATTTACTGCAACGGCGTCAAGACATTGCAGCAAACAAAGATAAACTTAAAGTAATACAATCTGATGTTATATTCAAATGCCATTACTAACCAAAAAGAGTTATTTAATTATCCTCATCAGAAAAACATAGATTTGCTTTATAGTTTATCATTTGTAGCATATCATAAGAAAAGAGATCATGGAAGAAGGACAGCATTGCAGCTTTCCTCTCAGATAGAGGTGATATGGTCAATAATCTCACAAATGGAAGATAACATTCCTAATTACATTAGTTGCACGAAGCTAACACCATTGATAGTAATCTGTACAAGATATTAGCTCCAGGTTGTCGTCTCATAAAATGATTATTTTATACTTGCTGAAATATATCACATTTATGTCTGTATTTATCGCTGATGTTTTCATGCATTTCTGCATACTTGGTTCGTGTTCCCTTATAACGTATTTACATGATGTATGATGTGACAATTCCAAGTGTATCATCCGTGAAATTAAAACAGTTTTTCTCATGCAAAGTTTTACCCGGAGGGATTCTGTGAATTCCTATTGAAACACACAATATTTCATCAGGCGTATACGACTCTCTTTAACGACACTTGCTTGCATCTTAGTTTTTAGGTTCCAGCATTGTATTGTACTCTCGTATGATTTAATGGTGTCTTATGTGAATAATGAAATGCTACGGGCAGAAAGACTCGCTTCTATTCTGGCGCCAGTTCTTCAATGCATTGCGTTCTGAAGGCAAGTTGTATTCGATCCCAAAGTTGCTATTATGGTTGTGTATAAGACATCAGTTCACGGGACTAGTGATTGATGTACTGTATACCGTTCCCCACTAGATAGCCTTCAGCATTCTGCAACCTTAGCATTGGATTTCTCCCTCAGGGAACGTAATAAACAAATGACTCATAAATAAAGGCTCAACCTATACATTAACAAACATTGAAACATACACTTTGGTCTGAAATCTTGGGCTGTATTCCTTTATGTCTGATAAAGTAATCTCTAGCTTCATTTTGAAAAAAAAAGAAGATTACAGTGTGATATAAACACAAGTTAGGAGCACGAAAAAAGTAGTGGAAGTGGATAAGAAATGATTGATAGTGCCACCAATTATTAATTGCCATTTTAGATAATTCTTTTTGTATGATATCTTTTGGTTATTTTGATATCTTAGTATGATATATATTAGTATGATATCTTTTGATTATTAACGGTGCTATCGAACAAAGAGGAAATGATCAAGATATTTCTTTTGAATCAAGAACGGAACACTTCATGAACAAACAAATCGACATTAAGGACAAATAAGAATTAAAAATGAAGTGAAATTGATATATTAAAAATATTCATGTCCTTCAACCCAACTGCAAGCAACGAAGAGCACAACATTCGTACCATAACATTATTACCTAGTGTCCTATGTTTATCACAATGGTATATACTTAGTGTAGTATTTTCATCGCTTAGATGTCTTGTTTCCTGAATGTTATCGTTGAACATGAATATAAACGTGAAGTGCTGTTCCTAAGCAGATGGATGAAATTATCACCTGTCGTGAACTGAAGCCCGTGCATCCTTCAAAGTGAAATTAAAACCTACAAGAACACAAACATATGAAGCCAAACATGTCTCTGACTTCTAAATAGCCTTGAAACGTTATATCAAATGGGAACAGATGGTGAAAGAAGAAGGACCGTGATACAGAAAGTCAGCTGCATTTCAAATCTGCATGTCATACAGTAACTGTTTTTCCTGCTTCCCCATCCACAATTTTTATGAAAATGTTAATTGAATCTACTGAAGCTCACTTCGGTTGTGAAACAGAATTCACGTGACTGAAATTATTAGTGTCTTTCTGTGATCTTGTTAAAGAGCATTACCTCCGGTTACTTTCCAAACTTTCTTAATATATGTTTTATGTAATTGTCAATCAAACATCAGTTTAATTAGTTACAGTCACAACAAATAATAAGTTATTAACAGGTAGAAAAGGACTATAACATAGTAAAGATAAAAATACTATGTTATAGCCAGAGGCAGATTCATGGAAGGGGAACGGGGTCGGTCCATGTAATAAGGGAGCTACCACATGGACAGGTGTGGCATCTGAATGCACTTCTTAATACCGACGTCCGCGAACAATCGCTTGGATTCCGACTCAATATGCGCAAAGATCGCAAGCTATTAATATTTATGCATGCTTACGTATCAATTACACTCAGTAGCACTCAATACTTCTTTCTCTTAGGCTATAAATATTCAGGCTCGTTGAGCCAATCATCAGATGGAAAGATTAATAAATATAGAGACCTTGAATATTAGATGAGACAAACCTCTAATTGTCCGCAGTTGTTTCGGTGTGTACGCTAAAGCGTTCCACACCAACACCTGCTGGGAAGGCTAGGGGTACTTACACTTATGAAAAGAATGTTAATCGAGCAATGACAGATAGGAGCAAATACTTACTGACATAAAACCAGTACTAAAACGTTTAATTTCCTTTAATAGATCCTGAAAGAAAGGTTTGCTGCTCGTGGAATTCTTGTTTTTTCCTGAACTTATTCAAAACCAATGTTATTTGAATGCTGGTCATGGGCTTATGAGGCGTGACGTGTGCAAAAATGAAATTATGCTAGATATGTGTAGTCACTAAAGTAACACTTACTAGCACGTGATTAAATTTACCAACATTTTTTGTTAAAAGTCGCTTAATCATTTAAGTCCCAGTCAGAAAAAATATGTCCATCTAATCTAAAATAACTCTTTGAAGGATGACCCCAGAAGTTCAGAAGAGGACTTCTAATTCTGTCAAGTTAGTAATATTATTACTGTTACGTTTTACACTGTATATTGCACTCGAAAGCAGGGACCGTTGAAACAGAAACAAGCATGCAAGGGTGCACAGAAATAAAATTAGTCATTGAATCGGTTTCGCGAAAGAAGCAGTGAATGCCTTAGTATATGACGATTGCCATATGGGGGAAGTATCGTAGCTGGCAAACTGATGAAATGATGTTGAAATGATAAACCAGAAGTATAAGCTGTCAAGTGACTATGAATTGGAATGAAGTTTATGCACAGTGAAGCACAACTGTATTCAAAATAGTGTAGTCATAGATACTTTACTTATGCCATCTCTTGTACATGTTAGTCATAATACTGATTCAGTTGGCCATGGTGTGCCTATTTTTAACTATTTGTCTCAGTGTCTTTTGTGATATTAATTCCGTGTGTCTTGGTCAGTCCAATCAATACATTGAATTACTTCACTGTCATCATTTAAACCCATCAAACTGGCTATGTTTCGTTTTGTTCATTTTATTGTTGTCACAAACGCAATATGCAATTCTTATGATCATTTTTTAAATGAGAGCATTCTCATCAGATTTCATGTTATATTACTTGGGATAACCGCTACACATTTTTGTTTCATAAATAATTCTTCACCATTATGTCAATCATACCGTTTTGATCCCAACCTCAATTACAGCTCCTTTTCTTTGCACAATGACCCTGTGGTATTTAATTATATAATTATCGCCATGATTTGGTTGACATCTCAAAGGGGCATCTGACCATCTCGATTCTTCAAATATGACACTCCAAGCCGTGAGGTAATGACATGTGTTTCATCGAAATGGCTGTAAACGTTTCCTTATTCCCAACTACCCTGCTTGCAGCAATATTGTATATGCATCTATGACGGTAGCCCTTCGCTAAGCTGGCTAGCTCTTATCATAATTACAGTTCACCGCATCTTGCTCACAAATCTTTCTAGATTTATCCTCTTCTGTTTTCACCTCCAGTGAATGCTCAAGAGATTCCTCGTGTGAGAAGATCTGAAACGTGGACATGAAAGCGACTTAATTAACCAGTACACGCAGTACAGATCACATCATCCTTGTACGCCTCCCAACACTATGCTTGACGCTAGTGCCGTTATACAAGGCACCTTGATGTACATTATAGAGCAGGTCGTGAGTAGCGGTAGAATTGTCAATAGAGACCTAATGTTATTATAACAGTTTGTGATGTAGTGCTGTTGAGTATTGAATCAATGTGTGTGTCTTTTCTCTCGAAATGATTTTCATGTGGATTTAGCGTTTCTTAATGTAAAAGTGAATAACGGAAGGATCTTCGCTTTATGTAACGTGTAGTGACGTGGTTTCTAAAGAAGTGTATCGATGTTAAATTATTCATCTCTTACAGTTTAAACGTTTTATGAGATGGATGGGGGAACCTAATGTTGATAAACAGAAATCATATCCACGAAACCAAAGAACGATAGAGGCTGCTTAAAGGATGTTATAACGTGAAAAGTGTGTCTCCCGGGAAGAAGTGAGAAAGTACCTAGTTTACTGTTGGAGGTAATCGGTGGTAAATCTGGGTCACAGTGACTCACGGGCACTGTATTATGTTTCCTCATATATGATAAATTTGTAAAATTGTATTTTAAATGAGTTATTTTACGCTGAGATTAATCAACTGTTTATAGATCCGACCCACATGGAATTTCGACAACCTAATACAATTTAAGTTTGGGATTATTTGTGATGACTTTAATTTGTTCACTATTGACCTTGGAAGTGGATCAATTTAGAAGAAGCAGCAGCGACTTACAATCCATTCAACCATACAGTACTGTCGTCGAACTATTTCGCTCAAAAGAAATCACTATCCTTTTAAAGTAATGGAATTAAACTGGAAATTAATCTCTGACTCCATGATTCCAATGGTATTTTGGAAATAACGGTGGCGTACCTTCTAAGATTCTACAACGGATGACCTTAGCTGATTTGAAAAAAATTCGACACTATACGGTGATTTCGCACAAACAATTTGTTCAAAATATATTCCAACTATTATGTATCGATGGATTTAGCAGGCTGCCCCTTGCTAAATTTCTTTGTCTGAGTATTTACGTAATGTGAAGACGTCGTGGTGGCAGTGAGTAATATTTGATTTAACAAATAAGTGGAGTCAAGGGGAAACAAAAGCAAAGAAAACAAAGGATGCTGCCGTTACATCTCTACAATGGAATGAGGAAAGTGAAGGGGAAGGTAATGCCTTGTTTACTTTTTATTTAATGTTTCAAGTTATACAAAATATGAAACATTGAGATAAGAAGGAGCTTAAACAATGTAGCCTACAGGATTTCATTTGAATAGTTCAGATTGCTACACATCTTTGCCCATAAAATCCAAACTTTAATAATTATTCACCACACTTACTATCAATTATCTGCAGTAATATTTCAAACATAGGATTATTTGCAAAATAAAATTAGTCAATTAGAGACGGTCAACTTACAATCCGCATTCCATGCCATGTTACCACTTAAGTCTCAGAGGAAGAACTATTATACATTTAAGTAAACGTATGCGACATGTGCAATTGATCACAATACTTAGCTAATGGGGGAAAATCCCAATAAATTGATTCCTTCCAATCCTTTGTTTCCTACTTTCACATCAAGGTAAGTGTGCTGTATGTATAACAGTGTAAGATAACTGTTTTCTGTTTACACTGTCCATCCTTGTGTGTATCCGGCAATTTGAAACAAATAAGCATCTAACATCATGAGCTTTCATAGAGGAGAAATATACGTAGAGTATGTTCATATCAGTTATCAATCACTGATGTATGCTATGTTCTTTTGTGTAGAAGTACATCCCTGTATCGATATATATCAATTTGTGCCGTCAGTCATTGCTGTCAGTATAAACTTAAAACTCACAGTACTGAATTTCAGTAATTTTCCATTCTCTTCAGCGTTAGTAATTCCCACCATAATGTTTAAATCAACTAGAATAGATAGAATAGTTTGAAAATCAGCGCAGAAATCTCATTAACGTCTGTTTAATAATTTACATGCATGCAGAGAAGCAGGGAGATTCTTAAAATTGACATTAATTATACATAACCTTGTAGCAGTCGGTTTCTGTGGTAATAGCTCACATTTGGAATCATGATTTATGGTGCATAACGGATG
This sequence comes from Stichopus chloronotus, assembly GCA_021234535.1. Lineage (NCBI taxonomy): Eukaryota > Metazoa > Echinodermata > Holothuroidea > Aspidochirotida > Stichopodidae > Stichopus > Stichopus chloronotus. The sequence goes on from CM037831.1 coordinate 27,334,836, forward strand.
TCTGTGTATTAAAAAATGTTACTAGTGTCTTTGTGTATTGTCAATCGACGGGTGATGAGATGGCTTGCCATGGTCTCTCCACGTAGTACTTACCAACGTACCAATGCTTTTAATTGCACAATAGAGCATCAGAAAGTAATAAAGTATCCACAGAGATGCTATTTGAAAATCTACTTCGAGGCGATACCAGGCAGTTATCCCTTCATTGAATATACACTCCTTAACTTAATCTTTTTTAGCACAGTTAACCAGAGAGGACACGTTGCACTTCACGACCGTTATCGCTATTTTATCGTGAAATATTTCAATGAGTATCACCTACCGGCATGCAGGCAGCGTGCATGCACGAAATCTGCGGGTTGTAGGCTTGTGTATTGTAACGCTGCTCTTATATTTGGCATTGAGCACTCTCTCTGATGAAGATACCTGAGTGGTTCAATCTCTGCCGTTGTCCGCGTATCTACAATAAAAATATGACCCTACATTATTACACGGCTGTAAAGTTTTTCATGGCAAAGAGAGAGAGAAAACGTTAATATCTGCAGAGGGTTCGAGCCTACAGTTTATTCAATCCTAACCTGCTCATGCCCAAGATGAATCGGTTAGGCTAGGATGGCACACTCTCAAGGTCATTTTTTCTGGTTGATCAGTACGAGACATATTTGTATGAAAATCATATTTTGATGAAAATGATTACAATATGTTAGGATCGTACCTGAAAGCCGTACAGTTTACACAGCTACTTTATCACGAAGTGTCATCGGAAAACGCCGTTGTGTGCAGGTACTGAAATGCCTTGAGATTCTGAAGTCAAAAGACTAGAAAATTCAAGGACGTGTTAAATTATCCAACAGAGAAATGGAAAATTAATTTTAGAGCTGGAATGGATTGGACGAAGTTTAAGATAAAAAAATTAGCAGGTGTCAGGTTATTTCTGGTCTTGCGTACTAACGAGCAAAACGTTCCACATGTGAAACTTAAAGCGAACAAAGTACTTTTTGTCTGCTCAAAGGTACTTGAACTTTATACTTACTTGAAAGTTTACTGTATTCAGACATTAATTGTACTTTACTGAAGAATAAAGCACAGCGTAGATTGTAAATGTATAGTATATGTACGGTAAGTTATGCTCCATTTCGATTTATGTGAGGTACAAAATAAGACCATACGCTTTCGCTCTAAACATAACGTATTAGGAAACACAAAAATGCTTAAAATAAAAACCGACACATATTGAGTTAAAACTTTTGTAGAGTGCTACTGTTGTTAGTTTCAGGACGCTCATATTACATTATTTAAGACCTTGCTACCGAATATAGATACCAATTAATGTAAATGATACCATTTTTAGTAGTATACCCCTTCTGTTGTACATTTATCAGTTTATTAACATGCTTTATTCCGACACTTCAGCTCGTTTCTGCAACAGTCCACATTGTACTGGTGGGTGTAATCCAAAATTTGAACATTGAGTGTGTAATAACATAAGGTATGTGATAAAGCCAGGTGCGGTCTGTAACAAACATATCTATCTAGTACGGCTAGATATGTTAGAAATGAAACCAAGTAATAAAGGTAGGTATGTTACAAATTTATCAATGTAATGAAGCTAGGTATGTTATAACTGCATTCATATGCAATAAAGTTAGGTATTTAAAACATGAAATGGAAGCTATGTGCAGTACAATTCCAGTACTACAGGAAGCCATTGATATCACAAATCATGTATCTCTGGATAATTGAAATGCAAGGTCTGCAACAGAATAGATCTTCACTTAATCGCCTTGATCAATTTCTACTGGTGTATATAACGCATTTGAGGCCATGCCTACAGTATGATAGTGTAAACTGAAAGGAATTTTCTTTGGTACTAGTAAGTGTGAATACCAGGACTTAAGTACCACCCGCTATCAGTATACCGCATAACATTCACAGCAGTGGTTGGATATTTCTGTGGATAGAGTGACATTTCCATGGAACTAACATGACATCTGAGGTCGCAAGTCGTTTCGTTTGTGCACATGATTAAAATATCCAGTACCTACTTTACATTTACACAAATATGCCAGCACCACATATGTTTTGATAGCTTCTTTTTGTGTTTTACAGTTTTAAACAGTAAACTTATTCACAAAAATTACAGTGACTTACTATGCCAGTTTAATCTACTGAAAAGAATTTTGTCATTAGCGATTATCTGTCAAAATCAATTACTGGATACATACGTGAGATAGTTGCACCTAGTGGGTTTGCAACTAGGGGAGTATTTCACAAGATGTATAGTGACATGATAGAACACGAATCACATATTTAAGTCTAAATCGTTGTTGACATTAGCCAACTATAACGTGAAGATGACGCTTTAACTCACACTGTGTTATAGTATTGATGTCGCAGAAGAGGTCATGTTACGAACTAACAACTGTTCTTTACTATTATTCAATAAATTTCTTGACAATTGTTGTGTCTTCATTTACCTACCGTATTATACAGGTCAGTTTTATGCTCTACTTGTTCAACTGTTGATATACCCGGTACCACTATACAGGTACTTGACATACTAGCGGCAATACCGTCATAACAGAATTCACCGCATAACGCTCCATAAAAGAAATCAACTGGGACGCGGAACTTGCATATGCTTTTTTTCCATGAAATATTGGCAGAAGTCGTGTGATACAAGTTTTAATCCTTTGAAATAGGGAAATTTCACACCAGTGCAAAATAAAATTAGGTGACTTAAAGTTTAAACCAAAAATAATAGCCGCAACTTTCAAAGCATTGTATTATTTCTTGTAAAGCAGTCGATGTCAATCATATCAAGAATTTGTAAAGGATATATATAATGATATGACATCACAGAATTTTGTTTGTAGCAAACAATGTGCTACTATCAAAAGTTAAGGAAGACTCCTTAACTCCTCCAAAAAACATGCTACTGAGATAAACTAATTAGAAAAGATTTTCTAATTTTTATAGAATTTTAATATTCTGCGCTGGAAATTTGCTTTTAATGAGTTCACATTGTCAACGTTGTTTGGTTTTTAACAATAGAGAGATAAAGTGCTTCCTTAATCTTATGTGATTTTAGACTTTATCAAGGAGGGAATCCCTTTATGAATATATGCAGGCTAGTTAGAGTCAGATGGAAATCATATATTGAGCACGAGACGCCTCGATTTCAATACCTTTTCCTATTTTTATCCAGTGTCGATAATCAGTCCTACAAAGAGATGATTGATACTGGAGAGTACTTGTTATTATCGTTACATACCTTGTAGGTAGTTCTTTGATATTCATGTCCACTTTGCAAAATTTAATTTTTTTTCTAAAACAAAAACAGTCAGGAGCAAGCATTCTGTCTTATAAAATCATAAGGAAACCTTTTAGGAATGAAGGTAATTATAATGCATTATAATTGCCTGATTGCCTGATAAATCGCATAGAAGCTGATATGGTCTGATGTGTCTATCCGCTTCATTTTTTTTTTCAGAAAAAAGGAAACAGCACGAAGCCCACCGAAGGGGGAGGTGGTAAACAACGCCGTCACGAAGGCCAACATACCGCTCAGGTCAGTGGTTTATCTACTTTCAATCATAGCATGCCAAACAGCGTTTTCGCAGTAGAAGGAACGTTAAATAGTGATAACCCTGTGCTCTGTCGTATACCCAGTAACTTTACAAATCAGATGCTCGGATCGACATGAGTACAGGCAACCATTGATTTATCTTGTAGGTTTATGGTGTTATCATCATCGCATTAAGCAGAAACTGTGAAGGTAAAAGCCAGTGCCTCTATCTTTTATTAGTCGTAAAATTACGAGATCTAAACAACGAAAGAACTCCATAAAATGGAACTTGAAGGGCATTTGAGAATGTGGCCCTTTTAAATGCCGTGACTGTATTATGAAGCTTATATATTCCTTGGGTAATGTTTATCAATGACTATGACATTGATATTACAGTCACATATCTGGAGGATTTATGTTAGTTCCCACTGATAATCAACGAAATTAGTAAATACAATAACATGGTAGAACCAGTGTAAAATCTATGACGCTTTTATCATCTCAGCATTAGTGATAAAGCTTTACTATTAGCACGCTATCATTTCATGCTTTGTTTTTAACCCGTACTTTGCTACATAGACGACGTCTACAGCTAAGTAGAGATCTCACAGTTAAAAGATGAACAATAGTTAAACGGCTCGGTCACTTGGAAAAATTTTGTGTAGAAGAAGATATCATTCATCCACTGAAGATTCAGAATCGCCTTGTGGGAATAGAAATGCACTTCTCAGTTTGTCAAAGAAGAATATTCCAAGAATGATTTGGGTGGTAGATCAGTGTTAAAGGCTGTCGAAGATCAAACGTCTCCGATCGTTAAGACCCTGTGAACGTGCTTCTTTAGCCTCAAGAGAGATTGCAGAAATGTCAAAATGCATTTGTCTCACTTCATCGACATTTTATTATCGCGTATTGAACTTATCTGCGTAGGTTATCTCAACGTATTAATATAACGTGGATCGTTGCAGACCTGGCAGCCATGCAACCGACCAGCAGGAATCTTAATCAAGGTCTTTAATCCACATGCAATCACAATGATCATTTTCATAATATCCTATTTAAGACTGCATTTGGTTTATTGCATGACGTATGTATTGACGCATATATTAAACTGACATAAGAAACAACTGTACTTCGGAACAACATTTGTATTTTATGTTTTTTATGTATGAATCAACAGTCACATAACTATAGACCAGAGAAAAAGCATGGACAAAGTAATTTGATGGTTTATTTAAGGCTAAGCAGTATACTCCCACACAGGGTTGAATAATTCCCGTTGGGTCCCATTTATCGTTAGACTCATCACCTACTACAATACTTCTTGTCAAGTCAGTTACAGTGTATAAAAGAGCTATGAACCTTTGTCAAGAAGGTTACAGCAATGGATCGCTGCACTCGTTGAAAATTTCATGAACAGATGTCGAAATGAAAAACCGGATCATTCCACAACTGATAGTCTGTTTGTAACTGTTAAACTTGTAAATATTGTGAACTAATGTAGGTCTCGCACCTATATGTGTATTAAAACTATGACTGCGTTTACGCTGTGGCTCATATATGTTGCGAAATACTTTTCCCAAATGTGGCATTAATGTAATATGCAGTTCACAAACAGTAATACCACTCCTAACACACTTATTTGTGATTAATTGCATTAACTTATATCTTAACTAAGGTGACAGAAAATGTTATTATCGAAGATTTCTCTGATCGCAGTTTATTTCCTTTCTAGGAAAGGACAGATTCGAATAAGAAGATAGAGAGGTAAGTTAAATGACGATGAACTGTCGTTTACCTTACATTTTAACCACAACTGCGATAAGTTTATCTTTGATGAAACGTGATTGTATTGTCATTGCACATGGGAGTTGTGCGAGTTTTAATAAAAGTGGAGTAATCAAATACCACCTGCTGCCTCCAGAAAAGTTAAATCCCTTGACATATTCTCGTCTCCCTGCAAGTACCAAAAGTAGTTCCGCATCGTTTTCCTTAACCAATTAAGACAGATTTTGTCTAATAAAGACCTTAAATTGTCTTGACATGCTTTCGTTAAGATTAAATATTTACTTGCATCATTGGCGAAGAATAATATTCCTTCTGTAACACTTTATAATTTCGAAAAAAGCTAGTATGTTCATAATAAAGAAAATTACATCCAACACAATATCAAAAGTCTTATCACTGATCACCCATGGACGTTATACATTAACCGTTTCAATCCTTACCAACTACAAATCACTTTTCAAGCTTAAAAATCACCTAAATGGATAATAGAAACACTCATAGGGAAGTAAGTACTGTTTTGCAGAAAAAAATACATTTTTGAACCAAGTTTGTGAACACCTTCGACAGATAATGATGGACGGTGGCTCTTTTTTCAAGAATAAATCTTGAAATAAGTTTTTTACATTTAGAAATTTACTTATTTATTGCCCAAGAATAATATGTGCATCCAACCTTTCGAACTTTCAAATGATGCATCTTCTGTAGCTCATCTTCTGCATAAGGTTCCGAGGAGATGAAGTTTTTGAATATGCCTGAATGGTTAAACAATGATTAATGCTATTTGTTGCACGTAACATTAGTGCATTTTATTATGAAACTGTTCCTGTTTAAGTCTGCTACATGTTAATTCTCTGCTTGAGTACACATTACCACTTCAGAGGGAAAATAAGGTATACTAAAGCCTTAACATCTCGCAGATATCTGCGGAGGTTAATTCATTATTTCTGCATTGTGGGAAAAATTATGAATGTCAAAACATCTGCTCAAAAAGAAAAGAAAAATACAATTATCATGCCTTGATGTCTCTTAACGAAGTGTATATTGATCAGCACCATTTTTATCACCTTCCCGTGCATGTTAAAGCAATTACTTTGGATGTCACTGAATTTCTGTACAATGTCAGGCTTACTTTGACAATAACTTGTTTATAACCAATTATTCAGATACTAAACTAAGATTAATATCGAGCAATAACTAATACCCCCTCTCTTTAAGCCCAGGAAGAATTACAAACGTATTACATGTATTGATTATGTCATGTTAAAGCTCTAGGAAATACAAAAAATATTCCTTGCTAAAAACAAAACTTTACATTTGCATTTCTCGATCTGAAGGTAAACCCTTGATACATCTAAACTCTGTCGCCTCAGGTGGATACCAGTAGATGGATAGGGAACTGTAAACATAACAAATTAATCATCGATCTTTTGTTTCTGACTTTGTGTATCTCCGTAATGATTTATCAGTGGAATTACCGTCTAAATTTAAAGTTTTCTTCTAGTCAATTTTATGAATGTAATTTTCATTAAAGGTCCATGATTATGTACTATTTTCTCTTGGGTAATCACTTTTTCCGTTACAATGGAAGGCATACCTGATATGGCGATGTCAACCACTGATAAAATGATATGAAATTATACATGAAAACTGCAGAAAACTTCATTTCAATAGGGAAAAACTTGGGGAAAATTGCGGAAGGAGAGAGTGTGTATGTTTATGTGGTGGTAGGCCTTGGTAGTTTTGACGTACTTGCAAAACCAACGAGATCTCAGCTACTAAGGACAATTACAATGACGTTCTGCCCCACATGTCCTTTGTAGGGCGCACGCGTTGCAAGAATTCTTGTCTGGTTGAAGAAATGGTGCATAATTTATATGGACTGATTTCATTACACGCTTTACTACACATTGCCGGAAACAGCAACAAATTTTGTAAATACGTGTATAGGTTGGCTTGTATAGTTTAACGTCATCATTCCGGTATGAAATAATTTAGATTTATTCATTCTTTCTCTGGTGTTCGTGCTTTTGGTATATTACCATCACGCCATTAAATGATGTTGAAACATATTAGATAGACAAACCCTGACAAAATTATTCATATTTGTGGTGTCAATGTACTCATAGCTTGGACAAATGAAAATTGAGGGTAATATTGTTACTGCTACCAATGGGGACAAATTTCGGTGAAATGTACGCTTGGTATAAAAAAGCACAAAAGTTTCACCGTAATGGTGAATGTCTTTAGGATGTCTGTTGGTATACTATATAGACTGATCGATCGATGAAATGCCGTTGTAACGTGGCAACGCTTTGGTGATCTTAACAACCCAACTGGCTTGTCTGGCAAATTTAGTAAAAAGGACACTACTGTACACCTAATGAAACAGTAACAGGAGGAAAAAGCAATTCGTTTTTTTTCTAATCTCAGTATGTGAATTGGTTGTAAAACATGCATTTCGAATTTCATAAAACAGATGGTTATGATACTCTGACACTTCTTATGGGTAATGAATTATCAAAAATGACAAACATTGCTTGTCTCTCAATCAATGGGTTTCATGCATATTAAACTGATTCATAATGAAGACTGATTAAAAGAATCGCCTAACCTAACTTTCACAATGAAAGCTCTTGTTACATCTTTTATTATTTGAAATAAACTTCAAAATGTTACATCTTTTATTTTATTATTTGGCATACTGATTTTTCATTTGGAAAAGTACATTAACACTTTCTCACACTAAATGAGATGATATTAAAGTATTCTGATGAACAAATTGTTTATGTATGATGAGTAGATACATGAGCCAAGATAAAGTAAAACTATCTAGCAATTAGTTGGGTGGTACACTTCAGACTGCGAGAAATAAAGATTGTCAAGAGATGAACTGTTACACTCTTTAGAAGTTATCCTACTTCAACTACTGTTATCACTTTTAATGCCACTTTAACAATCATTACTACTACAACCACCACTACATTCACTAGAATAATCAGCAATTCTACTACTTCTTCTATTACCTATACTACTTTTGTCATCATTACTACTCCTGTTCCACTATTTCTTCTACAGTTGATGGTACAATTATTACATCTACTGCCACTATTTGTGATGCTATTATTTACTAGACACTACACGGTTGTTTAAACTACTATGTGTACTACTATTACTATACTACTATTACTATTACTTCTTTTACTGCTTCTGTGTTACTGTTACTAACACTACAATATTGCTTCTACTACTGTACGTATAGATCAGTATTTCTACTACAATTTGTGTAAATATTACCACGCACTACTACTCTTACTGCTCACACTACAAGTTGTACTATTAGTACTAATACTGCAGGTGCTTCTCATAAGTACTACTTTTACTAATACTACCACTGCTTTTAGTACTATTTGTATCACTATTTCTAATTACGTAACACCTTGTTAATTTCTCTGCACCTGATTGGAGTATTAGTGGTCACATGCCAAACGTGATTCGGCAGTTTCATTACGCTTATGGCGTTCACAAACTAACCCACGGCAATGGGTCAATGAGCCCGTCATTGCACTGCGTACGTTAAAGTGCGCGTGCCCCGACTCAGTATATCACTGCAACTTTGAGTATCGTACATTTAATATCGTACGCAAGAGATCATATCCTCTTGCCTTATCGAATGAAATTTTGACCAAATGTTGAGTTGTCATATGAAACAAATAATTCATGTTTTCCATCCTTGCAAAAAATATGAGTAATTTTATGAGTTGAAAGATTAGACGTTTTATTCAACTCGGTTTTGCTCATAGAATACAAAGTTTAATCTTTCAACTCATAAAATTATTAATAGCACTACTGATTCTACTACGATATTAACTACTATTGACAGTTCTTCCACTACTATTTATTCTTCTATACGATGCAGTACTTAGTATTTCATCTACGGCTGGTTTCACTGTTATTCCAGGGTGTACTAGTATGCTACTACCAGATCATTCGCTCTACTACTCGTATCTACTATTTGCAAATTCCATCAAATCTTGCCAAAACTGCTTTCGCTGTTGAATCGCACAAACAGTTTTAGAATGATTACAATGCCACAATAATAAATAAGCTTTACAAAAAACATCACTCTGAGGGTAATGAAAACCCAGATGGTATATCCCGGTGTAAATTATTCGACGAAATCAAGAAACAAGATATTTAATGTAGCCTATATATTATTTCGACGGCACTGTCAATACGCATTTATGTCAGATATTGTGACAAACAAAATTATTCTTTGATATATTTTACCAGCGGCAAGATTACCTATATTGCGAAAATCAAACCACGGTAAATCTTTGTCTCAGATCAGCGGTTAAATTATCTAAAGATAAAGCAGTATTACACTAGTTTGTCTAGATTGGGGAGATCTACAGTTTGCTTAAAGGCAAGTTCTCTGACATTTGAACGAGAAGAGAAATGGCCCCTGATTCTGCTCGTAGGCATTTTAAGCTAACGAGACCTTTTAGCTAACATATTATGGCCCAACGAAGATACCAAGAGTAATAAATTGAACACTTCACCTTCCGGACAAAAACAAAGCTAACCAGTTAGTAAATATTTAATCAGGTAAAAAAGTATGACGCTTAATGTATATAATTATGAGAGAAAAACTATAAGAGCAAGGACAATATGAAATATAAGAATAGAGACAGATTATTTCTCACTATTTGATGTAGTTACATCACATTATCAGGTTAACACATGAAACTTTATAATCTTTTATAGATACCTAATTGTCATAGAGAGCATTGTTTATTGTTTGTTACATAATTTTTTATCGTGCAAGGTCATCATCATAGTAACGCCAACAATAACGGAAACATGGACAGATGATGTTATGGTGTTTCAGTGACTGCCATAACTATGGGAGTATTACATTTGTATTTATACATCCTGTTTTTCTTGCCTGAGTTTCCGTGCGTTCCAGCGACCTACGTAAGGCACATTTGAGAGTATGGTTCATACCAACCAATGACAGACACCGTTGCTCTCCAGAGAAGCAGATTATAAATCTTTTTCCTTTTTTATCGAAAGACAGGTTGAGGAAGATGCTCTAAATGTTAATCGAAATGAGAGAGATTGAAACAGATGGAGAGAGAGAGAGAGAGAGAGAGAGAGAGAGAGAGAGAGAGAGAGAGAGGTGGAGAGAGAATTGAGAGGAAAATGAGACGGCAAACCATTACTTCAATGACAAATTAGAACAGATAGGTTTGATATCGAGCCATAATGATGAGCATTATCATCCATTGACTTCAGCTGTTCTAATTATCAGTCTTACATCAAAGATCTTTAAAAGACATACAGTGCGCGCCTTCTTATCTCTTTCTAACTTTTATTAGCAGTTTTATCCTCAAAATCTCTCAAAAGATGACTCCTTTCCTGTTTTTAATGATAATTAAAACGAATTGCTCAACATGAAAGAATAATAAATCTACTTTACCAAATACCGGATCTAGACTTATCTTACTTTTAGATAATGTTTCTTGATTTCATGTTTTTATTTCAGACAAGCAAGCAATCACCACATTCTTGTCATAAGTATGCAAAAATGCATTGGACAACATTTACAAACGAAATATGCTTCAAATAATGTTTTGTTGTGAAACTTTGCAATTGATTCAAAATTGAATATCTCACAGATTAATACCCTAACTTATGATAAAACTTTTTTAAGTTACGTTCAGTTGATATATAATTTGGGAATACCATGCAACAAACAACGCAGCTGTTAGTCTGTTGGTTCTTTAATGATGAAGACAATATCGTAGAACTAATATTATCTTCTGTTTCCTAGCCTCTTTTTACAATTACTCTCTAAAACCTGAACGAGATAGAGATTCGTAAATATAACAATATTTATAAAGTGCAATACGCAAGATACGCAATAACTATGCCTTGCATATTACTAAGTACTATTTCAAGCTAGCAGAAACGTAAAAAATCACACAGATTACTGGAATAATTCGATGAAACTTATTTTTAGTGTACACTGTATGACCGAATACCCATAACTCTGATACGAATTCAGCAATGAGATTCAAAGTTATTACCTCTCATCCACAAGCAATAAATTTGGTGATATATACCATGCAATCTGCTATTTTGGTTTATTCGTGGACAGAAATCACAAACAGATGGTTGTGACATAGCTGTGACGTTAATCATTAAATTCAGCTCTCGACAAGTTCTAAACACATGTAAATTGAAATAAACCATGCATCGTATATATAGAACGTTATCTTGTGTTGGATTTCATGCGTTAGTCACGACATTCGAAATCACACAGCAGTGACTTTAACGGATTTTTTTTTTTAAATCATGTTATGACTTCTAGACTTATTATGTGACTTTTGACAGTGTATTATTCCGACTTACAAAAATCATAATAATAGCATATCATTGAGTATCATAACACTTTCAAGAGTTTTCAAAACAAAAATGTTTACCAAATGGCCTAGTCTTATTAGCAGTAATTTCCATACTACACTAAGTATTAGTATAATCCCATGCGGTCACGTTACTCCCTCTCTGTATAAGTTATGTTTACATTACATGTCTCAACACGTTTTTATGCAATCAAACATTGTACTGTGATTGTTAAATGCATTCTACAAAAAGAATGTATGTAACAAGTTAGTTTCGGTATCCATTTTTCAATTTAGATTGCTAAATTTATTATCTTACATTGCTATTTACCAGTATATCCTAATCCAATAATTACAATGTGTTAGTTTGATTAACGTGGATACATCCCAATCAAGGTATACGTAACTATGGAGAAAATCAACGTTGATAACCTGTAACATGATTTACGATAATACAAATTGTTTAAGAGAGTTAACAGTGACAATAGGCAGAAATTCGTAAACCCTCGGAAAGTTTTCTTTATCGGTGAATACCATATCTCAGTAGCACGTTTTCTATGTAAGTTATGAATGGTTATGGTTAATTTGACGCATCATAATATTAACAAAGGGTACATCATTTGATTTCGTTACAGTCGTGTCTGGTATTTTAAGAGTTGTCACCTTTTATTTTCGCAACAGTATAAGTTCAAATTACAGTTGACACAATTTTGTTAACTGGTGTCTTATTTTAAAGAGCAGGGAAGACTTATCACAGTAAATTGTTGTTGCTACATTTTGTGACCTCACGGCACCTGGAAATCTCTCTTGACAAGAGATGACCCTCTTCAAGCAGCAATGTCTTAGCAAATACAGTAATATTTTGTAACAAGATACTGATGTGGTCTATGAAGGACCTTCATTGAAAATAGCACGCTCATTCATTAAAGCACCCATAATTGTCACTGGCATATTTCTTTAGCTATTTTAAGTTAACATTAACCCAGTGGCGCATATTTTCCAGGGGAACAAAGATATGAAAATTTCCCCAAATTATGTCAAGGTGACGTGAGTCTGGCTTAATTTTGAAAGTGAGGGTAGCATGAAGCTAGCTATGAACTGGTCTGAGCCTGCGTATAAGTAAGAAGTTGTAAAATGATGGATCTGATGACCGATTGCCATAATGGGAGAGGGATCTAAGAGGAGCATTGTACCCCTCACCTTTAAAATTCTTTTGATTATGTAGGGTGCACTATGCGAAATGGTGCTACATTTGATGCTAGATTTGAACTGCATAATCTCCAGGACCTATTTTTTCAGTAATGATTTTTTTATTTAATTTTTTCTTTGCACTGCAAATGAAATATTCATTTGGAGACCGTATCTGAGTATTCCTAAGTCAGAATGACAATGTGATCAAACAGGGCAGGTTTGAAAGCAGTGTCGAAAAGACCCTGGTCAAACAGTTTTTGAGCCTAGTCGGGCTTGTTAAGCACACTATAAGTATTGGACTAGACACCAATAATCAGTCCAACAAAGCAAAACTCTGAGACATAAATGGGGCAATTTTGTGGAACACGACTGAGGCATGCTTCCTTCCGCAGTGACGACAGAAATCTAAGGATATAACATTAAAATGCAAATTATGCATGGAAATGTTTTACCATTTCCTATCCTATATAAAAATAAAAACTTTGAGAAATGGGAAAGAATATTTCCCCTAATTTCTCGAATTTTCAAAAATTTTCCCTAAAGTTTATTCCAGGTAAGCCAAGTTCCCCTCCCCTTTCCCCCATTGGCTACGACACTGCATTAACCTGTTTTGTCGACAAGGATGATGGCTTCTTTAAGATTGAAACTTCACTAAAGTAAACTTTTGCATTCGTGGTCCCGTTATGTGAAACAACAGCAAGGAATTATTATAATTTAACGTAATCATAATACTGTGAGACATCAGTAGCATCGGATTGATCAGTAATAAGCATTACAAACATATTAACAGCGCAGTAAATGATGTTCAATGCTGACTGGCATATCTGAACAAGTCATCTTTGTTGTACATCATCAATACGACATTGACTAGCAGCACTGAGTGAGATGCAGATGCATCATGCTAACATGGTAATGCAGGAATGATCCTATTTAATGTTGGTAATGTGACACTCCTTCCCTTATCAACTTACACATGTTTCAAGTGTTGCCCAGTGACGTCAAACCTGCTTTAAATCACGACGTTGCCGTAATTCTCGCCGTGAGGCGACGCAGTGGGTCAGATGTTCACACAGTCGATTGGAAATACATTAAACCCAGATTCAGTCAGATAAGACTTTAATATACCTCGAACACAGATTCAGTCTGATAGGACTTTGATATACCTTGAACAATGATTCAGTCTGATAGGACTTTGATATACCTTGAACAATGATTCAGTCTGATAGGACTTTGATATACCTTGAACATTGATTCAGTCTGATAGGACTTTGATATACCTTGAACACTGATTCAGTCTGATAGGACTTTGATATACCTTGAACAATGATTCAGTCTGATAGGACTTTGATGTACCTTGAACACTGATTCAGTCTGGTAAGACTTTGATATACCTTGAACACTGATTCAGTCTGATAGGAATTTGATATATCTTGAACACTGATTCGGTCTGATAGGACTTTGATATACCTTGAACAATGATTCAGTCATGCAGGACTGTGCCTTCAAGTAATTGAAGCGGGTAGTGAAAACACTGTTGTTACGGGCAAATGATGGAATGACGGCGCTGTTGTAGTGGTTAAATGCTTTGTTGAAGTATTGATCACTGTGTCATACTCTAACGCAATACTTAATTTACCATTATGTAACCCCTCTTATATATTAACAGCACCACCGTTACCCTGTCGGTTGTTTTGTTTGAACATTACCTCTTTTTAATGTTGTGCTTGTTTACAGAGAGTCGAATTTAGCTTAGAGATCGTAGGACATGCTTTTAGAAATGAACTGGCTGTATTTAAAAGTTGGAATTGTGTTTTCTATCTGTTACCCTTTTTGAGATATGACTTCTGAAAGTTTGACGAAATGCAAGTACGATGACGTAGAGTGTACAAACTTGTCCGCATTTCTTTGATAAGCCTTATGCACATTATCTCTTAATTACTGGGTTTCACAACGGTACGTGATATCAATAGTTGTAAAGAAAAAATACAAAACAAAATCCTCTGGGGATATAAAACTCTTAATTGCGCTTGAAATAAAAGTGAAATAAACAAAGGATAATATTAGACATATAATGTGAGCCTATCTCTTAACAAATTTGCATACTTAGCCAATGCTCATTCATGATGCAGGCATAAGACAAGGAAATTACCAGTAAATTTGCCAATATTCAATGGATTTTAATCGAATTTGTGGCTATTTTCAAAATTTTTAATAGTTATTACAGCCAATATTCCAAAATTTAATTTCGATGTTACACAAACTTTACTATATTGACATTTGAAACATCAATATCAACAGCAGTTAGATAATTGGATATCATGGCCTGAAACCACTATCTGTGGACTGTATGGAGAGTGTATATCATCTATCCTTGGTAATTGGATATCTATAGTTATGTCCTTATGTAGTATATATATGCATGTGTGTAAATAATATATCTGATCTGTAAATTCGCAACATGCAATAAGCCAAGGGACCATCCTGATAATGTTCATGTCACATCGTAAAATAGGTAAACATTGTTTGGGAAACTCTGGTAATATCGCATTCGAAATTATGTCAATTATTGAATGGCATGTACTTGATTAGAATCATCTTCATGTTGTCCTAATAAAATTATATGCACGAGTTCATAATGCTGAAGGTAACCGAACTATGCCGGCTAACTTACTTTAAAATCATGCTATCCTTCAGAATTAGCTTCTCTCAGTACGGCACGTAAATATAAGTGTTTTGTGAAGTGTAAACTAAACACAGTGAGATTGGTACGGATGTGCACGTCAAAACTGATAAAGGAACCATGCAATCACACTAGAAACTAGAGACGAAGAATAGATGCTCATCTTATGATGATAGCCACGGGCCTCCCAACTTAGTCTTTGGATCCTCATGTGTCTCGCCTAAAAGGATAACTTTGTCAGATCAGTCATTTGAGAGTCAACGTGTATTAAAACTGACAGTAGAGAAGAGGCCACCATGTACTATATACGATAAAGAGAAAATTGACATTTTGGTCAAAGTGGGACGAAGTACAGTAACTTGCTGTGGTTTGGAAAGAGGTGTATAATTATTTGTTGATACAAGTGTTAACGTTATACAGCAGAATTGTCCCAGGATTTCATGCATGTTTCTAACTTTAATTTGCGAAATTTTCAAAGAGTATTTTTACTGATGAGAAAAGTATTTGTTGGAAAAATAAGCCTTAAAATTAATAATCAATAGAATATAGTGCGAAATAAAAAGCAATATCACCAACAACACAAATTTATATTTTCAAATTACCGTTTTTCTAAAAAAAAGTGTCCTGAGTTATGTAGTACAAAGACAGTGTAACGACCGAGGCGGGCTTCGTCTTAATTTCAAGGGTAGTCAAGGAAAACGGGAATATATATAGAAGACCTATATAACTGTTATGGCCGAGCATGTGAGCTTATATCTTGCATCTGTGATTGTGATATGTAGAGGTAATTGATCTTGTAAGGCAGTATTCATTTAATTCTTCACATTCCCACTTTTTGCGTTCTTTCTCGTAAGTTCTCTTTAAACTTATTTTCATCTTCCAATTTTACAACAACCTAAACCAATCAATGCTTTGCCTCTTTAAGAGCATATGCCTCTTCGCTCTAATGAGAGAGGCTGGGTGAAAACCTAAACAAAGCCCGGAAGCACCGTCGAGGTGTTTATTTTGCCTTATCTCTTGAGAGTATTGCCTCCTTTGACTGCCGATGTCTTTTGGTTTCTCTACTACTCGAACATATTGTCTGTCGTGATGTTATATATAAGAAAAGAGAAGAAGCAGGAAATAATAGCTCAACCGTTCTTCATCTTCCGCAGCAGATGATACCTTCCCCTCTTTTTTCAAGTTAAATGTCTTCATATTTTTTCCTTTCAACGTTGACAGGTATCCTCTTAGCGTATCCCTTGATGACCTACAGAGACAAAACGAACTAGCTCTTAGAGATGAAGAAGACAAGCGTAGTAAAGAAGTATGTCATTTGTTTATTTATTATTCATCTAGCGAAAAACTCGAAAAGTATTTTAAGGGGGGGGGGCAGAAATACATTGTCAATTAGAAACACATCGAAGCCGAGATATCATTCAAATCACGAAGTTAACATGAGCACTTTCATTACAGAAATTATATCATGAAGAATCATATCTCCCAGTCAGAATTGCTGACCGCATTTTAGATAAACGTAAATGTGCTACTTGCAAAAGAAAATTAAAGTAAAAGTTATTTTAGTAACCAATGCTTTTGCATATTTTCGTTCGTTTAATTAAGAACATATGTCAAATGTCTCATGTGAGCTTCCTATAGTCCTACATTTTCTAACATTACTCTTTAAGTATAGTTGGTGACGTATCCTTTTGATAATGGTAACAAATCGAGCTTCATTACAGACATTTAGAAAAGACAGCTGCACATTTATATTCAAACACAGAGTTAATCGTATCTGCATGCTATTTTATCAAATGTTCAGAGACAAATTGTAGGTAATTTAAACTGTTCATCTTAGCTACTCTTGTAATTAGTATGGGGGAATATCTTAACTAATCTTTATGACATAGTCTTTCCTTTTTAATTCATTGTATAGATGAAATGTGACTTTCACCACCATTCTAAGGACCAATGTAAGTACTTTTGTTTCTTGTTGTAATTTTTGAACAGAATATTAGATTTGGATGAATTATGAACGAGTTACTTATGGAGTAACCACATGCAGTGGAGAGAAAGAGAGAGTGTGAGTGTTGGCGGGCGAACAGGAATCAGGTCTCTGTATGGGATGGGTTAGGATATGTTGTTAGAGTAGATGTGTATGGATACTAACATTAAGCCGTATGTCTCTCGCAATAACTATTACACAGCTGCTACAGAGCTACTAATAACTGCTACATTACTACTTCACATCTTCGTTACACTATGCAAATACTAAATTGTTGATGTAACCAGGTCCACTTGACCAAATGTAGTTAAACCACAAGAAATAAAAGGGAAAAACCTTGAATAAAAGAAAATGTGCCCTCCACAACGAGTTATGAAACCAAGATGCAAGTGAATATATTGTAAAATATTATGAATAACTGTCAGACACCCGTTGTTGAAATTAGTTCGAAATTGGTGACCGCAGTACATCTTTCACATTTGTTGATCATGTAGCTGCCTTTCAGAATTGGTGACCACAAAATACTGTTCACAATCAATGATCATATGTAGCTACCTTTCAGAGTTGGTTACCCCAGTGTACCGTTCATAATTTCTCACTATATATATCTACATTTCAGAGTAAGTGACGACTTTATATCATGTAGCTACTTACGGATCACATAGCCACTTTTTAGAATTGGTGACCAACGTACATATCTCGCAATTAATGATCACATACCTTCCTTTCGGAATTGGTGACTACAGTGCACCCTTCAGAATTGGTGACTACAGTGCACCCTTCAGAATTGGTGACTACAGTGCACCCTTCAGAATTGGTGACTGCAGTGCACCCTTCAGAATTGGTGACTACAGTGCACCCTTCAGAATTGGTGATCATATTGTAACCTTTCAGAATTGGTGAACATGTATCGTTCTTTCAGAATTTGTGATTATACAGCTACTTGTCAGAATTGGTGAGCAGAGTACACCCCTCACAGTATGATCCTAAATTCTGAAAGGAAGATGAGTGGTCACCAAGAGGAGTGATCATCGTTCAAAAGTATTCCAAACCTATAACAACATTTTCCAAACCTATAACCCATACGTGTGAATGACTTACTCATTACAGTTGCAAGAACTCCGATTATTAACATTTGCTGAGATAGTTATCTCAGTCTAACTGTTTTATGGCTTAGTGATTAAAGGCAAACACTAAAGTCAGCTCAATAAATGCCCCAAGAAAAACGGCCTTCAAGACTTTACCGCCGGTAAAATGATCTATAGTCCTGCGACAGTTGACGAATGCTTAATTTGTTTGAATATTGATAGACCGACTGCTACAAAGCCACTTAGACTGATTAAACCTATCTAGCTCAAAGTACCAAGAGTCACCTGTGCTTCAGAATATCAGTTCACATTAGATTTTTTGTTTTAAAGGTCATGTATCATCATGTGGAAAGATGTTTTGGAGTATTGATCGAATCAATCATTAAACATGTTGAAAGTAGCTATTTCCATCACAATTCATCAACTATTGGACATTTTACCAACAAATTATTGTTTTACAGTTGAACCATGGATAAACATGGGCTAAATATACAAAGATGCAAATGCAAAGACCTGTCTTTGATTATTAATCCTTAATATTCCATAATTAATACAAAGAAAGAGGGCTTACTTATCAGTTTATGTATCAAGCGGTTTGTCATTACGAGAACTGCACAATGGGTTTTACACTATAGCTGTTACATTTAGTTTATGATCTCTATGATTCTCCATTTTGTTGAACATTTTAGTAATATTGGTGTCAATATTGAGATTCGACTTATTTGTCTGTGTTATTAAAGTTTTTACCAAAATTACGCTGATAAATACGTTTTCCTACCACAGGTCGATTTGGATAACTACCTTCTTTTTTCTTTTATTCCAGTGATGTAGTTGAATGAATTATCCAGATCATATTTATATTTACAGAAAAAAACTGCATATTTAAGCGAGAGCATGTTTTAGAGCTAGCGAACGGTCCAAGATTTTTCCATATACCATGAATATACTATGTGTATATTTGCTATATCGACACACTTTAGCTACTGATATCATAAGTTCTTAAATTTTTCTTTGATTACTTACTGGAAACATAATACAGGAAACGTGATCTGCAGAGAACTATGCAATAAACATCATAAAGACTGTGGCTACTAACAAGAGCTGTCACGTCAATTTATGAAATCCTTTCCTTATTTTTCGAACTTACACATCCCGTTTAGACCTGATCTTGTTCAGTTTTTCAGAGTCAGAGTCAGCCAGAATTAATTTGCTCCTGGCTTTGAACCAATTTGTGGGAGGCAACCATGCATTCTGTCCAACAATATATATATATATATATATATATATATATATATATATATATATATATATATATATATATATATATATATATATATATATATATATATGTATATATATATATATATATATGTGTGTGTGTGTGTGTGTGTGTGTGTGTGTGTGTTTATTTAATTTAGATATTTATGTGTGTAAGTAGACATTTAAATATATTTATGAAGATGCGAATTGAAATGTGAACTGCTAACATGATGAAATGACTTCACATACTCATTAGTTCTGACTGCTTACCTTGCTCGAGTATGCGACCCTTTAAAAATTATTACCTTACGTAACATTGAAGAGGTTCGCTAAACAGCTACTGAGTTTTGTAACATGAAGATGAAGGATGCTTGCTTTTTGTACATTTGCTTGCTCCCTCTCGTTCGTAGTGCTTTTACTGGCAAAAATCTTGACTAAACAAAAGTGACGATGAACTGAATGAGGCTTACATCTTAAAGATCATGTGCCACAGTTGTTAATGATACGTAAAATAGCCGTTTGTATTCCACATTTGGAACGAGGCAACCTCTTATGTTTACAAATCAACCACAGTACAGTCTCTGCAAATTATACTCACTGAGCTACCGGTTGGAAACGGCATAATGTTTATTAATACCAGCCATCCAAGAAGTGTCTTTAATTGCATAATAAAGCGACCGTCATATTGAAGGTTATTCATCTAAAAAAATTGAACAGCATTTTGGGTGACTATATAAAGATCCTCGCCACAAGGTACTAGATCATAACAACTAAATACATGAGTGCTGTATCAAATTTGACCTTAAAACGTATGGGTTACTGCTTCGCCAGAGGGCATGTAAATATTTAAGACTTACAGATTGGTGGTCTAGGGAAACTGAAATCTTCTACCGTATTTTCTGCCTTTGAGCAGTCGATAGCAGCAATTAAGATATTTGAGTCTGCAGGATCTATGGAACGCAAGATCTATGGAAGGCAGGGCCGTTGAGATGTTATTTCGGCGTGTGGGGAAGCTGCAGTTAAGTAAGATGGCGGATGATGTGCGTACTCATTGAACAAGTGTAGTATGGAGAGAAAGGGGTCTAATTAGAAACTGTTATGAAAATAAATGCAGTAAACCAGTAACAGTGTAAAGTTCCTCAATCAGTTATCACTGTTTAAACCTCACTCGGATATTCAGTATACAATTTAACATTTCGTCGTTAACATCTTAATTACTAGGTTTCAATGTTTTGCGAAGGACATTTTTTTTTTTGGCGAAGGTCGATGAACACACATATATTAAATACAACTACAGTACTGAACGTTACCTTTGATAGAATTATCAATGGATGATCCTGTCTCTTCGAGGAAAATAAACTCACATATTTAATCTGCATTACATTAACTACTGTGCAGAATTGACATGTCAGTTTTATTGTAATGTAAAATGTACACAAATATAATCAAGTGAATATACAGAGAATTAGATATATAAACCAATAAAAACGTTACATAAATAGAAGTGTTGTGCAAGAATTAACTCAGTTCGAATGCTTTCGTGTGAGATGTGATACCTTCATCTATGAACAGTAGATACCTATCTTCCTCACCCTCAATAGCGCTATTTAGTTTAAATGACTTAACAAGGAAAGAAAAACAAACATTAATGAATTCGGTATATATTTAATGTGGTAATGTTCCTCTAAAATTTGACCACGTGAAGCAAGTTTTATTTTTCTTTAAACTCGTGTTAAAGGCAGGCCGAGCCACTGCTATATCATAAACCTTCATTCCCTTTAAATGTTCTTAGGAAATCCTCTTTTTCAACCTCTGTGTTGTCAATCTCAGATCGAAAGAAAACAGCAACGTTCCGCAGCATAAAGATTTCACTCCGTGTGGTATTCTTCTTCTTCGCGTCAACTATAATAATTTTAATGGCCTCACAAGATTCCGCATAATCAATTTTAACCTAATTTTGTGGTCCGCTAATTGCGTTAGATTCAGCTTATCATTTGTGGGGAAAGTGAATTGCATTGATGAAGGAAAAAATCTGAAGATCCTTATGCAGCCCTGCAAAGGAACTATATATTTTTTTCTGGTATGAACAAATAAAATTTAAACGTCCAACGTGATAGATCTGTCCGAGAGACTGAAATGGCACGTGCTATAATTTTAAAAACCATCCTTGTTGATTAATGTGACTAGCGCTATCAAGAAAATATGTCAGGTGTATGTCCAATTGTGAGAGATTGTTTTTCATCACGTCGATGGAAGTATAATCGTTTCATTGTTAAGGTACTGAGCATAGTATTCAGTGAAAATAGAGTCCCAGCGGTATGAACATCATACTGCAATGAACGACGCGACGAAGTATGGACCAAACAAGGAAAGAGACTGCATGACACTTTTCCTAATATTCCAACCTCCATAACCCTATCTCAGCTCTGCTAAGGAAACATCCTTAATTAATACATACAGTACTAAACACACTTCAAAGTGTAAGAAGCCAGCGATTCTTCTGACACAAAAACATATCAATATCAATAAGAATATGGAAGAGGAGTTGGGCGTGTCACTCACACCTAAAGTACCTGTCTATGCCTAAAAACCGAATCCATAATACCCTAGATGTTTCTAATAACACTGTTTACCAAGTAATGGAAATTCAAAAAAAAAAAAAAAAAAACGGACGCCCCTGATCTTTAGGACAAAGGAATTGTTCCTTTATATTTGCGTTTTGCGAATCAAATGTTATAATGTAAATGATGCTTTGTGTTATGAGTGGAATAAGTGTCTGTAGGAACTCCCATTGATGTTATTTTAAAAGTCATCTGTGGTTATCCTCTACAATGTATGTTTCATGCAGGTCTTCGTCGTCCAAACCATGGAACTCATGATATTTAGTCACGTCAGAGGCAGATGGTTACAGATATGAATAGGGAACTTTCGATTTGTATGTCTGCATAGTCGATTGATGCCAGATTACGTCATTTTACTCCCCTGTGTATTCCCCACGTCGTATCCATCGTCTACCAGCTAAATTGAAGAAAACAAAAACTCGTCCGGACTATTTTTGTCTTGCTGAATTTGGCCAGTGGAAGAGGGAAACGACTATCTAGACAACTCGCAAACTCCATAAAACCAGATACAGGTGCAAGTTATATGTCAGTCTATGTCAAACTGTAGATGTATAGCAGAGCATTAAGTTTAATGTAATGTCCTGTTCAACACGTCCCTTTATTTTTTTAATTATTCGTGCGTGACGTCTTTAATAACACATTTAGTGCTCGCCTACAGTTTCTTTCAACATTGATACTAGTTCTTATTCCACTTCACACACCACAGAACAGTAAGTTGGTAGGTTATCTTTGGTGGAAATAAACATGCATTTAATATGTAATTGCTACATAAACTATATAAAAGCAAAATGCTGAAATGAAATGAGAAAAAAGTCTCGGCAATGCAGGAAAGTTCGAATCATTATGATGGGTTACTCATGTAAAGTTAAAGAAGAGAATTCCTCGTCAAAATGAACTTGAAAAACTCAAAGATCCAGCAGTAATTGATATTTCATTCTGATAAGCCATCTGGCTTACAGTATGTGCAATATATCATCTAACCCACTTGCATACCCTGTTTACCTAATTTGGTATTTAAATGCAGTATATTTCCTTAAAGGTGATTGGTCTTGTTCAAAGATCTTGTCAATGGTCGTTGTGACGTTGATGACTCTCTTCAAACATTACTAGATTCTCTTTGCAAGTATCAATGGAACTTAAACATCTTTATAGACCGTGTTTGTATCACTTTGACATCGTAATAATAGTGCCATTCACCGTGGACCGGAAACGTTTGAAGAGGGTTACCAAGAAGAGACCGACGTCACACGAGATGACCAATCTGCATGTCAGTCAATGAATCAGAACTAATGAGTGTGTGATGCCATTTCATCATGTTAGCAGTTCGCATATATATATATACATATATATATATGTATATATATATCATCGTCATCATTATCATTAGTAGTAGATCAACAATACGTTTTCTTAAACTTTCTTAGTCTTAAACTCTCTTTTTTCTTTTCTCTTGCTATTTTGGCTTTCCTCTGTTTGATGCCTGCAGTTTGGAAGGATCTCTGATCTTTTGTTCAGAAGATTAGGACGGACATGCTTAATTATTGCCATTTTCGTCTAGAGCTCAGCTATCCTACAGTAATCGATGTTATTGCATGTAAACGCAATAAAGACGAGAAAGAGAATTCTTTCATTAATGTTAGTATGAAAAACTGGTGTGGAAAAATTTGGCAAGAAAAAAAGGCTCAGAGAAACACCAAGCTATATTCACTTGTCGCCGTTCCTTCCATATGGCTCATAACCCCGATGTATTCATGCAGTTTATGTTTAATAATCAGTTCTACTTCTTTCTTTTTTAGCTTATTCAAAGAAACGACGAAAGCCAAATCTTCGAGACGCAGAAGAAGCCATTGACTTATCGGTAAGAACCGTGAAGCTCTTAGGCAAAACGAGGACATAATAAATCTTCACAATACCTCGGTGTTAGATGTATGAAGACTGTATCTCATTCATCTGTGATACGATTCTACATAGCTATAGCCACGGATATTTAACATGATGGTATTTATAATATTATCTATTCAGAATCAAACAAAACACTGTCTCCATAAAAGTGGAATTATTCCGTTAGTCGATTACATGTTCTAGCAACTTGTAATATTTACTCAATACTTTTGTTTGAAGAGAATTTTTTAAAAAGAAAACAAAAATGTATTATTATTTTCCTAATATTGATACTTTTATTATAAATTTACCACTTGAAAACTATTGTTTGTATTTCAGGGTGTCAGCAGGGGAACTAAATGGACCGTCGTTATATGCTTCTTTGGATTTTGTATAGCAATTCTTATTATTTTAATATTAGTTATAGTACTTTCCAATAATTGAATGGAGATTAATGACAATTAAGACCAACAATCAAAGAGGTAAGTCGGTTGGTACTGCCTCAGACTTGATATCTGAGAGCTTCAAATTGTTGCATGTTGCTTTACTGTTTCTGGTGGCCAAAAAAAAAAGAAGGGAGTAAGTGTTACAAAAGTAATGGCACTTGGAGAAAGGTTCGCATCAACAAGAATTATACTAAGACACTACAATGACAAAGAATTTGGTGAACTATAGCTGTTATGATGTGTTGCAGCTGTTTATGTTGAGTTGTTAATGTTTATTCATTTGCCATACAAACGGAGATGGCTATCACTAAAAAAAGACTATGGGAAAATGAACGGAGACATGTAAATTTAGAGAGAATGACAGTAGCGTTTGTCATTCTCATCAAAAGGTGAATTACGTGTAAGGAGAAAATGTTTCCACATATTTCTTGTTTTTACTGCACCAGTGTCGAAAAAAATTGAGGAGGGCGAATAGGTTACACAAAAAAGAGGTTTCTTTGCTTTAGTTTGGCTGTTAATGCGACCATTCACTTATGTAAACAGCGAAAAAATTCTATATAAGAAAAATTTACTTCATCAGATAAACGTATGGTCTTTGGTACTCATATGGCAATCAATAACAGAAATGTGATTGAAACGAAATGATTTTATTACTTTTTTTTATTCATTTTATGCTCATTTCATCATTGATAGTAAGTTATCATTCACTCCATCAACTGCATAAAATTTTATTTTATGGTGATTACAAATGATAGAAATACCATTAGAAGCAGAAATAATTATGATGTGGAAAATGTTGAAAGGAACTATTTAATTTTAAGAAATGTTGAAACAACCTGCTGAAACAAAAAGCGTAACTTGCGAGTCTGAAGTAACGCATGTCTGCAGATACTGGGTAGCAAATTCAGGTGATACCAGATATTGCTTTATAGTAGTAATACAATATTTAAAAACAACAACCAGGCACAACAGACCGAGAAAATGAGTCTGTATGGAAATGAATTTAAATAGGAGTTTTTGCTCCGTCACCAAAAATAAGAAAGAATCTTAATACAAATATACAATACTTTATGAATGGACAAGTAAAAATACGATATTTTCCTTTCTTTTCTACTTTACCGTATGAAAGAAAAAATTTTCTCCCTTGATTTACTTCGTAGATTGTACACCCTTGCTGTATATAATGAAACGATATGTATTCCTGCGCACGATTAAGAAATATTAAGCAACTTGGAAGAGATTACCTCGTCATATGATACTTTATGTGAGAGAATCTCTATGTAACAGGACCAATCGAAGAGACTGAATTTATTAATATGTTTGCAGCTTATTATCTTTTCACATTACACTAGTAAATTGTTTATTTTATATTCTGACAAGAGGCTATCCTGTAAAGGTTACAATTGAAGGATTTCTTTCGACTTAATATATTAGCATCATGACAGTGACAGTTATGACTTCGACCTAGGGACCTTCCATTAACTCTTAAATTAAATTAAATGTTAGGCATAGTAATTGTAGACATAACGGAACATGCGAGATGTAAATTATGGTGTGAGAATAATTTGTTTTTTTTTTCTTGACAATATTTTGCAAATTTTCGCGATACCAACTTACTCTTACTCCACATTTTGAAAATCTCATCTTGTCGAGAGAGCGTGTTACAAGTAGCTGCTATCTCTACAGAATGTAGCAACTTGTGGAAATACAGACATAAGCTAACTCCACACCTCGGAGAAAAGTTGTCACATTGTAGATATACCGTGTTACAAATATATTGCTATCTCAATAGAATGTTGCAAATTGTCGAGTTACTGACTTACGCCAACTCCACATATCGGAAAAGCTTACAGGTGTATATTGGTGGCGGCACCAGGATGTTAGATTAGGAAAGGGGAACAACTGTAGGGCAAAAGAAACTGTCGGGAAGGTCGCAAAAAGTTTGCGCATGGCGCGAAATCGAGTTTAGTGAGTGTAGTCCAGTGGTCTCTGATGGGGTCCAGGGGCAAACCTCCAGTGCGGTCAACGGAGCGAAGCCCCCGGAAACTCTGAGGTCTTAGCAGATATCTGGGTGAAAAATTAGATCTCACGATAGGTATATTTTTGACATTAGATTCAAAGATTCCAAACAAATGCCCTCCATGCCCCCCCCCCCCCCGGTTTGTGGCGCCACTGGTGTCCGTGCACAATACAATTTAATGTACTGAAAGGTAAATGACTACTTAATATGACAATTTATACATCTACAAATTTATGATTTTACGACAGTGTCAAAATTCTGGTCAATTGCTTACGAAAGGAGCTATAACTTTTTTTATTTAAGGTGACCTCTTTCCTTCTGAGGCTACTGCAAGACGTATTGGCGTAAGAGGTCACTATTGGTTTTGAAAAATGGAGCCTTTCCGAAAAAGATTTCATATCTATAAGAATCTTTTTGTTCGTTTATTTTTCTACGGCTTTTACTTTGAAATGACCTTACTCTTTTATTGCTAATCAAATCTGAGTTGTTTGTTTTAATTTTGTTAATGTTACTTTTGTCGCTTGTGCTATGTTCTTTCCTTTCATTTATTTGTTCAACGTGAATTGTTTAGCAAACCCCAAATATATCACGTTTCATCTCTGATTTTCTATATCTCATATTTAGTACGCAATTGGAGTTGGTCTAACTTTGTACTTTCTTCCGACTCTACATGTGTGAAATGTTATTCCTGTGATCGCACTCCGAATATGATTTACGAACATTACAAATACAGGTCTATATATTGGTCTATATATTGGTCTATATATAGGTCTATATATAGGTCTATATATAGGTCTATATATAGGTCTATCTATAGGTCTATACATATATATATATACATATATATATGATTCGTAGGTATTTATGTACCAATTTACTTTCAACGATTAGGTTTCTATTCAGATTCTTATTATTTGTAACGTCTCTGGGCAGTCTGTTGGAAGTCTTTTCAGTGGTACTTGAATAAAACTTCTGACGCAGAAAGCTTAGGCTACAAGTCTCTGATATTTTTTGTTCTTGGTTATGAAGTGATGGAGCCATTGCAATAACGCCATCATTAATCACATATCAATTTACTTCGGATTGTGGTTATGCACATGATTTGGTGGTAGTGACATTACACATTGACAGACAATGGTTATTGCATTACATATGAAAAAAAAAGAAAAAAAAAACCTTAAAATCACACATGCACATCGAGTCCCTAATGTCTTCGATAACTTGTGACGATATTTAATCAATGAGTTATGCTACAAAGGACCATGCAGTGGCCATAATTTCCTCATCAATATTTTGTGTGCATTCGCTGTGTATGTTACTCCATTAACAATGTATGCGACTGTCAACTAAGTAAGTGTGACATGAACGCCCTGAGAAGTGACATTAGCTTGGATTTTCACGTGATTTCGGTATGTCGGTGCTTATGGTCCATTTTAATTGGTATAGTTAGTTTCAAATCAGACCAATGTACCTTAGTCTACTCCACATGGTTGGACGAAACCTGTTACGATAAAGCTGCAAAAGGCTTGCAGGAGTTAACGGAGGTTTGGCCTGCCGAGTATTCTTCTTTCCCGGAACTTTGATTTTCTCATTTTATGTATTTATTTGTTGTCGTCTTGGTATCATTCAGCATGTCCATGAATCTTTTACATAATAGTAATATCTTGGGACAATTTAAAGACAGTAACTGTTGTAGTATTAAATGTGGCAGAAAGATCTTTCTTCATGCATAGGAAAATAATCAACATCCTCTACAGCAAGTTATTAAAGATGGGGTATTGTTCAGTATCGTTTGAAATCAACGATTACTACTTTAAAGGACTTCATGAAAAATTGGATTAGTAATTAGAAACACCAGAATTGCAATCCATAACAAAACTTTGTTCATGGGTAAAGGGGACTTGAAACGAGGAATATCATAAATGTTAATACAATGTCACTAACACAAAACTCATTTCTGAAACAGACACATGAATTTTGGATGTAACCAAGTTGCTAAATGATTTAGAATCTAAAGCAACACAAACATACATTATTTGGGTTAATTTGCAAAGTATGAATATTCATATTTCTAGGTGACTAGAGTTCCTATCGGAATTACGAAGTAGCTCTCCATCTTCAAAGAATATTTACAAGAAGATCAATTTTGCAGCTACTAAACATAAAAATAGGAAATGACTGTAAAGCTGATTATGCCAAAATACAGAAATACAAATAAAGTGTATTTTGTCATGTATGAGTTACACAGAGTGAAACGTTAGTAATTTTTCGTTGTGCACACCGACTATGTATGCCATATATCAAGAAATGTTTACGTGAGTCATTCTGTTATGAGGAACAAACCAAAGATGCTATAATTTAATTTGGTTTTCATTTGTCGGTCTCTGTGTTTCACGATGAACATTTCACATTTCGTAGAATACATTTAGCCAAAAATATTGTAGTTCCCGACATCACACTTTCCGCAATAACAAAAATCAACAAAATACGTGAAATATTCTAAGGAGAAAACAAGTACATCTAAATAGAGGGAGCCAGGTCGGAATGAGAGCAAAAGAGTAGGATAAACTATAATGTTTTATGATACAGATCTTCAATTTAATACGTATGGAGGAATTTGATGTCATTATTTTGAAATCAAACTGTACTAATAATATTTAATATATCTTCTGTAAGGATCTTCTGAAGTAATTTTTACTGTAAATAATATGTCTACGACTTTTAGGCCTAGGACTGACAACAAGGTTGAAAAATTTTCAACCTTACACCAGCAGGTACGAACGGGTGTTGATGTTAAGCAAAACATTTCTTTTGTAGTTATTCATCTTAATTGAAAATGATTAAGTGCAACTTTATAAATGGTTTTGTTACAACAAGCGTTATGTTGTTAATGTTTTGTGTAATGTTATCATTTCAGAAAGTAATGAAACATTTCTGGATTTCTTCAGATGGAAGAAATCTGAAACGTAGTAAGGGTAAATAGAATAAAATATATAAAAAATATTAAATAAAATAAATTGTGAATGATCCTCTGATTTTGTTTATGTTTT
Organism: Stichopus chloronotus; assembly: GCA_021234535.1. Taxonomy (NCBI): domain Eukaryota; kingdom Metazoa; phylum Echinodermata; class Holothuroidea; order Aspidochirotida; family Stichopodidae; genus Stichopus; species Stichopus chloronotus. Next base: position 27,364,814 of record CM037831.1, read on the forward strand.
CAGTTCAATCACTACCTAATGCTAAAATGCACAATAAGTATTGTATTACAACGATGTAAATTCCGGAATATAAGTAACGATGCAATATGTCGTGTTCCTATAGTCGCGGTTTTTTTTTTCATGTTGCTTTGCATGTCAAAAGAGAGGTGAACGCCATACGGTAAACAAAAACTACGTAACAATATTTTATGTATAAAAAATCACATCATAATTCGAAGAGAAATTTGTAAAGATTTTACACGCAATCACTGAAGGTAGGCTATATGACACAATTAGACACATTACAGGACATTACATCGAGACATTATTACATTCTCTGTCTGCTGGAGCAGTGTCAGTCTAATCACGTGACAGAATTGGCGCCAAAGTGTGTCCACCCAGAAGACTATGTCACCCTAGTATTCCGTATAAACCTGTATAGATATTTATGTATAATTATATCAGTAAGTGAAACGGCTGCTGGTCGGTGAATGATTTTTTTACATGGCGAGTTTAGTGTTACTATTTATGTACAATGCTATGAGTAACAATAAAAGAGAACAGATTACATCTTGTCTAAGGTATTTTGTTTTGCAATGCTTTCTCTCTGCTTATTGTGAGTTGACGGTGAGCGAACAGGATTATTTAAAACAGCACACATAACCAAATGCTGCATTCTAGAAAGTATTGACAACTCGTCGATTAAACTATTATGATTTAAAAGTTTTGTGTTTTGGTCATCTTCCTGAGATCTGGGAATCCTGCAAATCAGTTTACTCTCCTCAGCCAACTTTGGAGACAGTGACCCATATCACTGCAATGCAAAAACGGAATTAATAATGAAATGGATAATATGTAGTTATGAGGTCAGACACATAGAAATAGTTAAGATGTTGAAGTATCCTTGAAAAATTATACCTACACATTCAATCATGGATAATGAATAAAGCAACTAGTTACGGTTATGAATAAACGTGGTATTACATGTTCAACCAAGAAATAATTGCTCCGGGCGATTTTAAGACAGTAACTCATCACCCTAAACTGTATTCTTGGCTTCCGCAAAGGAATATTCTCAACTGGTTGTAACTTGCACTTCTCTTTGATTGATAGCAAATTCGGAAGATGCATAGTAGCTCATATTACACAGCGAATACAGGGATCCATTGTTTTGATTACATATGTGGAGGAATTTATGACAGACTCTGAGGAGGACTAGACGTAAGTGGTTCGTGGAATTGAAACTGTCTGGGGTGATGAGTTTTTGTCTTTAAATTGTGGAACCATAATATTAGTAACCTATCAGACGTTTATTATCCTTTTCTGGAGAATTGTTTTCTGGTCCTCGGGTAACGTAAGCAGGATTGTGGTACGTCTCCGGAGTACCTTCATGTTTCTCTTCATGTTTCTCTTTGAAGTTGAAACTGTAGCAGGAAAGTAAATTAATGATACAATGTATTCACTTATATTATTTTGATTTTGGTGATACATGCAAGTTTTTACACTGTTACCGCTTATCCTACTGAAGTAGTACACTGAATAATTTTTCACAGTTTTATGTTACATATTATTTTGCATGAAAGTATAAAATAAAACCTTATAAGAAGAACATCACGAGTATGTAAACTTTCACGAACCCACTGGCGGATCTAAGCGAGGGGAACGGCTAGGGTCATGGTCCCAACAGGAAGTGGACCAAAGAATTGTTTGTGAAATTTGGTCCAAGGAAAACGAAATTTGTTGAAGAAAATGCACTGCACAATTGTATCGTTTCATTGCACCAAATCGCATCTGAGGGCAGTTAGTTAAGGATTTTTTCCCAAAGGCCGGGGAACACTCCTTCCCCTTAAATATTTCCTCGTATCAGAGTAAAACCAATTTGATTTCTTCCATTTACTGGATCAACCAGCTGCTGAGTGAGGGAAACTGGCATATCAAATTGTCATGCAGAAATCGTCATTAATAATGCTAACAATAAATGTGAGGCATGTAAAGTTACCATGGTAACGTACCTCATAGATTTTCTTCTACGATCAAGCAACGATACGACTGTTATCACAACGATGACTATAATGATGATGCCGACCAAAGAGAGACTGATCCCAATTATCAAACCTAACCAAAAAATGATAAAAGATAGTGAAAAGCAGCAGAAAACATTGTGGTTGCTATAATGAATCTGATACTATCAACGTCTAGGATTTACAAAAGACAACAATAGTCTCAATAGCCGACAGAAGTAAAACATATCGCTTTTCTTTTCCAAAACTATTTTAGTCACAGTTGATCATGTTAGGTTACCGGAGATCGGTGAATCACTGTAGACTATAAAACTGATCGGTTTGTAATGGCAATCAACCCTCCACCGTGCATTAAGCAGAGGATAATGCACGATCTGGTTAATACTCGCACGTGCATCCAGTCAGTATCACGGTCCCTGACTGAAGTGGGCCAATAAGAGTTGAGGATTCCTTCCAGTATGTACGAACAAAGGTTCAAAAGGTAAAAGAAGCAAACATCCAAGAAGTAACGGCAAACGTGGTCTTGTCGAATACTAAAGAAAGTGTGATATTTCCTTTGGAGATGTTTTGCCCGAATTTTTGAATCTCTGGAAACTGTCAGAGCTATTAATGTTATATACTGAGGAGACACTCTTTTCCGAACTTACGATTGCATGTAAGCTCAGTTGGGAAGCAACCACGTTACTGATTGAAAATGAATGTAAAATCTATTCTAAATGTATTAACGAAATGCATGCTATATTTGTTTTTACCAGTATTTGATTTCCTGGGTTCTGTAACCGTTTCTGTGATTTTATTTTCTGTCCCAGTATTAGATGTTTGTCCTGCAGTAACATCCATAGTTGTCCTCCTAGTGGTAGAAGCTGTGAAGGACGTCGCTTTCTGTGCAGTCGATATCGTTATAGTGCTTGTACCAGATCGGAGTGTTGTACTACCTATAGTATCTGTAGGACGTACAAAAGGCAGGGATGTTGAAGTTGCAGTGCCCATGTCAACAGGTAGTGACGTAGTGTACTCAGGTGGTGACGCAGTCGTCAACATACGTCGTATACTTACAAGATGCAACTAATAACAGGTAACTTATATAAAAAAAAATGAAATATCGATATTTTTCTTGTCTCTCCTTTTACTTTCACTTAAAGATTATAACATTTACTAATCATGACTGAATTTTACCTGAAACAATTAAGTATAAAAGTAAAAACCTATAACCCCATTTACTTTTTTTACATGAAAACATAAACTTGGTATTTGTAAATATCCAAGACATAAAGAATTCTTTGATTTACAAAAAACGCGGAGGATTTAATATTCATGGGCACAATTCTCCATCATAAATTAACCAAAGATACTGATCAGGTAGCCCCGTTCATTATTCTCAGCAATCTCTACTCTATAGCATGTCACATCTAACCCTTTGCTACTCTGCATCGATTGGCGATTCTGTCAAGTTGATTCTCTTCATTACGTCGCTGCTAATGTCGCTTTACTTAATATTCTGATGCCCCCAGGAATTAAATGTGACCCAAACGTGTGACAACGTGAGGGAAATACTATTGATTGCAATGAAAGCAAATACAATATTTTATGGCGAAGAAATCTGGACATGGATCCTGACGTCTCGTTCATGTGAGATAATTCTATTATATGAAAACAGAGATAAAGGCAAACTATTATAGGCTTACATTATTGTAGGAATCTGAAAGAGCTCTCAGTCTTATCCCCGTTTCATACATTTAGTTTTGACATTCAGTTTTAAATCTACGAGCCATAAGGACAACACTTCCTCACTTCCTCGATCATTTCATTTTAGGTTTGAATTGACAGTGTCCAGTAATCTGCAACTTTGCTTTTTTAAGGCGATTGTGACCTTGCAAAACTGATTTGAAACTGGAAAGGAAAAAAAAAACTTTAATTGGTGAATGCTAGGTATGGAATGGTATGCAATAAAACCTATGAAAAATAAAATTGAATTTAATTAGTGACTTCACAGTGTATAAGAGCACCGTCAGAATTTTCTTCAACTAGTTGCTTTCAGGGCAAGGTTGGCAGAAGAACTATAAATTGATTACATCAAACTGGATTTTAATAGACTTTCGGGTTGTACATTTACATTACTTTTGAAATAAAAAAGGCAGCTTGGCAAAGGCTGGATTACATTATTTCACGTGTTCTCGACAATCATTACCACTTTGCAAGTTGTGTTGTTATGATAGAGTTAATTGGACAGACAACTCAATATATTGGATTCATAAATGTATCTAATCACGTTGCATCGGAGGTCGAACTGCACATAACCTACATTGTATTTTCAGAAAGCATTAATTGATTACATTGCACGCTTTCAAAGATACCATGTGATTGTAATTATGAAAATACCAGGAACATGTTCAATCCTATGTTACTCCATAAGTCGGTTGCATTTATAAACCCTTGTAGTTGTAGTACTATACATACCTGTGCACGTGACACTGGGAACCGTCCACGTCCCGTCCTCCTGACATACAGATACCGGATAACCGTTCAACACGTGACCGATATGGCATTGGTATACCACCACACCGCGGTATGATGCAGAGTAAGTAGTGTATATCGCATTTGCAACATTTGGCACATTTTCAGAACAATTGACACCTGACAACAAAGAGAAATTACATTGTTCTTTCGAGAATATCACTTTTTGAATCATGTAATAACTCTATAAATTATACTGTAATTAATCGCTATTTAATGGTTGTGGCGTGGCTAAATGAATCCAGACAGGCACACGTGACATGCCCAAAACAATATATTCAATGACATCAGTTCACACGAGTTATGGTATTGGGACTTTATGTCTAGTGTCGGAAAGTACCAAGGTTCAATAACTAGCTCTAGCTTAGCAAAACAACATTTCCTTCTAGAAACAAATAGTTTTAAGTTCGATCATCATTGTGGATTTACTGTCAAGCATCTTTAGCTTCTAGTCATTACCATCCCATGTTTCTTCTTAAAGACCTTTTATTTTTAATCTCTTCCTGTTCTTGCTGGCGCAGATTGAAATTGTAATCAAGTTGGACACTCACTGCTGGAATTTACGTAACAACACAAAAATATACTAAATTCCCCATTAAATGTATAATGACAATACACACAAAAGAGAAAAAAAAATACAAATTTGTATTGTTTTAGGGTACAAACGCTTTTGATACTATACATGCAATATGACATTAATCTTTACGTTCGCAGACTGGAATGTTGTCGCTCCAAGTTGTATCATTCTCGCAAGTCACGTTTTCCAAAGAAGAATCATTTAAGACGTAACCACGGTCACAAGAGAACGCCACTGATTCACCGATAAGGTACGAGTCCTTATCTGCCGTCATGTTCCCATGTAATGGAGAACCAGGATTACCGCATTTGCTCTCACCTACAAATGTGTAAAACATAGAATCTTCATGCAAAATGTTGGCACAAATGTTTTCCAATCAGTAAAATGTAGACTGCATTTAAAATGTGATGGACCCTCATCTCATCGTAGGCTATATATGTGAGCGTGAGTGGTATGACTATAAGGATGTTTTGCAAACGTCTTTAACATTCGAAACATTGTTCATGGGGACAACTACTTAAGACCAGCATAGTTCTTAGCAGAGGCCTTCGTATAAAATTTTGTTGTGCAAGTATGGATTCCAATATAATACAAATCAGTGGACAGACTGAAAATCCTCATATATGACGGTATAACGGAACCCTTTTATTGACTAACGTTGTACCTATTGCATTGATCAACACTTACATTAGATTACACAGGGCAGGGTTACGAGGAAATGCGGTCCCAGTGGCTACTAGTCCTGTTTACAGTAACAGTCTTAGAGTGTTTAAGTTACTTTCACAAGGAGTAGTTCGTTAAATCGTGTTAAAGTAGGCAGCTGCTCAAATAATCATCACAGCATTGCACTATAGCTTCCGTAATTTATTACAGCTTTTATACTTCACGGATTCTTCGTCAAGTTGTTGACAACTAATAACGCGCTGACATTTAGGAAGCCCCTGGTTTTGAGATTCTTTTTCATTTGAGTTCTATTTGAGTTTCAATTCTGTTCACATTTCTCTACAGTGAAGTGTACTAGACTGGTATATACCAAATAAATACTGTTGCTTGATGATACCAATCTACATTGCTACTGATCTACATTGCCACCAGTCTACAGCGATATCAATCTACAATGATACTTAAATACATTAATACGGAATCTACATTGATATCAATCTACATTGGTACCAATCTACATTGCCGCCAATCTATACTAGGTCTCATCTACATAGATGTAAACCTATGTTGATGAAAACTAGCTCTGAGTCTACTCTGTGTTGTAACCAATCTGTATTGATATAAGCCTACACGTCGTTCAATCTACATTGATACCAATCTACATTGACAGTAATATACATTGATAGCAATCTACATTGATAGCAATCTACATTGATAGCAATCTACATTGATAGCAATCTACATTGACAGTAATATACATTGATAGCAATCTACATTGACAGTAATATACATTGATAGCAATCTACATTGATAGCAATCTACATTGATAGCAATCTACATTGATAGCAATCTACATTGACATCGATGCTTTTTTACGTACCATATTGGCAAATGTAGTTGGCTAAGTATTGGCAGTTATTGTCATTCCATGAATAGTTGTGAACCTGAAGTAAATCTAGGCAATATTCATCAAATCCATTTGGCTCACCGACACCCCAAAAGAACTGTGTAATCCGTTCACCTGTAGACACATAATTTTTGATATTTCATTTTATAATGTAAAACAGGTACCGAACCTTCTTTTAAAGAAAATATGTATCTACATAAACGTATTTTAAAGAAATGAGAAATGAATAAACATAAAAGCTGTGACGTCGAGAGATAATATAGCTGATAATTCTGAGTACTGGCAACAATGTACTATCATGAGAGTAATTTCGATTTATCATCATGATTTAACCTCTTTTTAATTTAGTGAGATGAAGTGGTTTGAAGTTCTTAGATCTTAGAAAAACAATGTTAGATAGTGACTCTTTGTGAGGGTGGAAAGTTAGCTTGGTGGCTAGAGTGTCCGTCTTGCAATCAAAGGGTCCGAGGATGGAACTACTTGGAAAATTTCTGGGGATTCAAATTTGACTTGTTCAGTAAAGCTGTTTACAGTGGTGCTGAGGGGGTATTTGGGTTTCTGTTTTCCGATTTAGGTCTTGTCCACTTCAGGTTGCTTGGTACAGCTGATGGGCTGCTGAGCTGGGCAGGTTCTCCACCCCTCCCAGCCTTTGGGAAAGTGGCTAATGCCTTGGGGACACACTCTCGTCCGTCGGATGAGGATGTTAAATGGCGGTCCCGGGAGCAGGGTTGGGTTTGCATTTGTTTGCACTGGCGGTTGTCTGGTTTCACCCCTGCCTCGATATCCTCTGGACACTTATCGAAAAGAGTAGGCGAATCTCGCCGGTGTTTTCATCCACGATCAACATGGTATAAGGTCCTTGATGAGCCCATATGGGGCTTCCTGATCCTGAACTTTCAAATTCAAATTCTTTACTGCTACTTGCCTTACCCATCTGTTTTAAATTTCAAAGCAAAGTTACATGCATCTAGCTCCCTTCAGAAGTCGCAGAATGAGACCTTAAATGACAACCCATTGAAACTGTGTTTGAAAGGATTCCAAAGAATGAGGAAAATGCAGATTGGATGATATAGAATGTTGCACAGAGTCAGTATATCTTTCGTTACTGCTATACACTTTGTATCTTAATTACTTAATCACTGTGTTTCACATGGGCAAATGACATCCATATTTTTTTAAAAAAGACAAGACATACAAATTCTCAATTGTCCTTGCAACGAGGAAAGTAAACAAAGGATGACGTAATATATATCATCTGAGTATCTTCCATGAGATCACAAATTTGGAAATTTGTCTCCTGTTTATTCATGACGCAATTTGTAAAATGGGCCACTGCCGATGGATTCTAATGAATATTGTGGACATTTTCAACGTTTTCAGTGATCAGTTCGGTCAATGCCCCAAAATGTGGTTTTCATGTCGCATTTATTTTAAAAATATTGCCATGAGGCATACATTGCCACTGTCTCACGGGTTCACGTAACGGTTGAAGCAAAAAATTAGTATTTAATCACCTTTTCAGTATGTATATTCCTATCTTTCATTTCATCTTTTTCTACATCTTAACCACAACTATCTTAAAATGACCGCGTCTTTGGTCTGCCTTAAAAGAGTCTTCCAACATGTGTGATGATATTCATGCCGTAAGTGCCATAAAGTGACCCAACTATGTGACTGTTTTGTCAGTATTTATTATTCTCTTACCATCAACCCATTCCCATGTTCGTTCTGCTACTAGTCCAATCCACCAGTTAGCGATTACTGACATATTTGTATCAATAAAATTTTCAATGATCTTTTGAAGTTCTTCATTCCGTATTTCCACCAGTGTTCCATTAAAATCGTCTTTGCATTTTGTTGTTGCAGATGGTTGGTCCCTAGGTGAATCATTAAGAAAAATGATACATTTTTCTTGATACTGAAGGTGGTTAAAAGTAGTTGAAATGTTTTCACATTTTCCACCTGTGGGTAAAAACAAATTAAAGATGAATAGAAAACGAGTAATGGAAGTAAGTTGGAAGAGTGTTAATGTAAAATACTAAAGTAACATAGTACATTTGTCCATGTGCCCTACATGAACTTAATATTACAGCCCCTCATAGGAACATCAAGAAAAACCATAGTATTAAGTTGAAGAGGTTATCGAAGGTTGAAGGTTGTCGAAATTTAATCAGAAAATGTATGCATATTGTTCAATATTTCCATATATGTGAAATTTATATCACCACATCAGATTAATAAAGGGATTCTTGAATAATTCGGAGAAAAGGAATGAATTTGAATAAATGTTAATATTAACTAGTATTCTTAACATGACTACACTTTCACAGATCTCGCCCACCTTTGAAATATATGGGTAAAACATGTCGATGACAGCGCATATAGGACACCCTCCTCGCACCAATTTAATGATATTGGTACCATCTTGCCCAGTTTAAGCACAGATGGGTCTCAGATAGTCGGTTGGGATATTCTGGTCAAATTATTCATTGGAATACAAATTGGATAAGATAGTGTTATCACCATGTTAATAGTTCACTGAAAATCGCCACGGCATAGGTCAACACTCCTCTTTCAACATAGTCACAATATACTCCTACATCATTAGTGGAGGATATTGCCATAGACGAAATGTATTATGGTACTTGCCTGCTTCACAGATTGCATAGATCATCATAGGAGGATCCGTCTCTATGATACTTCTGCTACAAGTTTCGTCATTCCATTTGTGAGCATTTTCAACTCCATGCAAGTTGCTCAAATACACACAGTGTTCATGGTCATAATTTGGCTCACCTGGTGCCCAATTAAAGTAATTTGCGTACTGTCCATCTTGCGATGAAAGAAAGGATAAGGAAGGTTAATCGTAGAATGTCTTCAATCGTAATGTGATGCCATTAATATGTCGACAGTTCATTGTTTTCTTTTAAAGAAGTTTATTGCCCAACTTAGCTGATGCAAGTCATCTTTAAAGATATTTTAATGTACTTGGAACAAAAGGAATCAATTTGGACGTGTTCCAGCCAAAGTCATCCTTACGAAGTTTCTTCGAATATTGGTAAAAGGTCGGTTCGAGTCCATGGCGCTCAGTTTTAAAATAAAATTGATAATAAAATTAACAGTAATCCTACTCTCAACAGTTTCAAGAGCCCCACTTGCTAAGCTACTGTTATTAACTTACTTTCTTGTACCTCCCTTTGTTAACTTGGTTTCAACTTTTAAACTTTGGTTGTTTTTCCTCTTTTCCTATTTCTCTATTTCTTTATTTTTTTTTGCGACATAGTAAGTCTGCTTGGAATTAGCTTGTATAGCTTTTTCAGACTTTCCATGCTCCATGTATATTGTATAGTATGTACTCTTACCCACTTTGCTTTTCTAATATTTTCAATGGCTGTTTGTATTTACAGCAATGTATAGCTGTGTACATGAAAATGAAATAAGGCTAATCAGTCCATCTTAAAACACATCCTTCAACCCTCTCGTCATTAAACTGTGTCTCTGTGCATGTGCGTGTAATTTTAATAATCTGATCACTGACCTGACGGATATTTCCAGCTTCTTACTTCCAAACCACCGATCCAGTAATCATCAGTTTGCGATCTTAATAGATTTTGGATAAACGTCTGTCTATTTGCATCCTTTATTGTTGCTAGCTGTCCACCCATGGTTTCACAGTTACTCCTGGCGCCCTCCCAAACGACGGAATCCTCTCTTCTTTCATAGCATTCGTGAAACTGATATAAATATTCCTCTTCTGAGCATTCCTCTGTACACAGTTTGGGGAAAAATATGGTTAAAATGTTTTAACATCTTCACAATATGTATCAGCTAATTGAATTAAACTCAAAAGTATAAATTTATTTTTCGTATCCGTGAACTGACACTGCTTCATTCAAGATTCAACTCACTAATGCAGACAGGCATTTCTGCAGTTTCACCGTTAGTCGTCCATGCTCCTGATTCTGAACATGTGAACTTGTTTGTACCTTCGAGTACGTAGCCTTCATCACAAGTCATGGATACATTGGTCCCATGGACCAAATCCTCAGAAGGTGCCAAGAAGCTACCATAGGCAGGAAATGGTGGAGATCCACAGCTTACCTCTAAAACAAATGGGAGAAAAACAATTTTTCGGTCAGTAGATCATAGGAAATATATCAATATCTTTATTTTCATGATTTGCGGGAGGCTAGTCCTCCAGAACCGACTCTGTACAATAGTAGTTTGATCATGTTGCACGTTCAAAAACTCTACAGTATGTCGTATCAATTGAATTGCAGTCAAGCACGTCGTATACTGCTTTAAACACTCAAGAAAACTGTTATACAACAAACAACTTGACTAAATGTGTAGGTCCTCAAGTTTGTATCAACAGAAAAGTTACGTAAGCTGTGGAACACACTATGCACTTTGGAATCTTTGTATTAGTCAAATATTGACTGAGACACCAGCAGTTTAGTTGTAATTCCTTTGACAATTTACCTGTTACTACTTAACCTTGGACTTGTGTAAGAGCGAAATAAGGTAAGTCATGCTATCAATAAATCTTTATTACAGGGAATTATCATGAAATCTTTATTACAGGGCTTCAGGGCTTACAGGGTTGGAAATGAGACAAAGCAATGAAAATAACGGTGACTAACTGTGTGATATAATATCTTTATTCAATGACAAAAGGACAGTGTTATGTATCGAGGCGCCCCAGTAGTAAAGTTAAGTTTTTCTGGTTACAACATTCCCCTCATTGTCTACTATTTGATAATATACACACAAACTTAAATGAGGCATGCCGATATATATTTGACTGACTGTGATTAAATTCATCCTTGATAATGGCGTAATAATGATATTAATTATGGTAATGATAAAAATAAATATGGTAATGATATGAATAATAATTCCGGCTTGAAAGGGCAGGTAGCTTGTGACTCTTAGCAACCACACAAGTTTTAGGAGAAAGCATATGCCTTAAATCATTGGTATCTGATAATGTGCAAAAGGATATAAATAAAATAAGTATTGCATAGTTGACTGACTAGGATTCTTATTCTTCTCATTGGTGGTATAAATATTGCTTTAAATGCCAAGAAAAGTTATGTCATTTTCTCACCTATTCTCAAGTCTATTATAAAGTAACATAAGTGTGTCATTATTCCTATATCCACGAAAAGCGACGACATACATTGTTAGTACTATACTACTCATTGTTAGTACTACTTGGTATTCATTACATTAGGTATTTATATAAAGAATAAGTAAATAGATGAACAGTGTTCTTTACATATGAGAAACCAAGATTACTAGTATAATAAGTGGTTCTTATAAACCTACTGTTGGTGCAATTAATCTCTGGGCCTATCCACTCTTCACCCTGACGACATACAAGGACGATATAGTCAGCATCTCCAAGCATACTAAAACCAGATTTACAAAAATACACTGCTGTTGATTCAACAGATGATGTCTTGTGTAGCAGTATCTCATATTCTGTGTTTTCGTAGCTTGGCGGACTCAAACAATCCGAGTTGACCCCAGATAAGATACTGAGAACGGCGATTATCCCGACGAACAATCCACATTTAAGTAATTGAATCATTTCACCGTAGTAGCAAAAGTTCGAAAAAATGATATAAAAATCGATATGTAATATTTCCTGTCAGAGATATTAAAGAAAAGATCCTTGTCTAAACACACACCAAAATGAAATACAAGTTTAATAAGTTTCTGGAAGGAGCATAAATATCCAATGTAAAGTCTTTATTCGTCGCTACAATAAGGAAAGCTTGATTATCTAATAGTTATAGTCTTATTTATTTCGAAAGGTTGACTAGGCCTGGAACCTCCATGTGTGATCTCAGTACTGACAAAAACCCTTTTACAGAGTTTGTTTTCAGTTGAACTTTGATTACCAAATCAAGCAGACAGAATTCTCTTGCAGCGTACACTTAGGTGTTTACACGCAATATAATTTGCATATTTAGGTGAATATGTTACTGGCACTCCACCGCTTGTGATTGAAGTCCATTTCATGTTGATCCAAACCTGTTTTAAAACTGCAATTAAACTTGATAGTTATATCTTCTTCTTCACATGTCCTTTAAATAAGCCAATAGAAGCTTAATTATCCATGCACTGTTCAAACCAGCTCAGTGCAATAAATACTACGAAAAAGCTGGTAAAGAATGTGAAATACTTATTGATGAAGTTTAGTATTTTTCATTCTCCACCGACAACGAGTCCCTGTTTAAATACCTGGAGTTTCTACCAGTTACTGCTCATGTGTGCCTCTACTGTAATCGCTCAAGTCTTATATGCACTTAGACATGGGGAGGATTTATTTCTGTCTTTCTGTCTATCGTTTAGTTCGTCTGTCTGCTTTGTATACCTCATTCATTGGGTAAGGTGTAACGTCACGAGGACCACCATTTGGCAGTTTATCATATTCGATATGTCAAATTTACAATATTGCAATGAATGATATGTAATGTTCAGTGAGTAGAAAAGTATTCGGTGTGACACCGGGAATCAGAATCGCGTATTATTTTAATTCCGCAAGAATAAAAGTCATATTGTAGGGAACGATGGTGCGAGAACAAGCAAGTGTTGTGTTACATTGTGATACCTTTACATATTCGGAGCTGAATCATTCTTTTCTATTAATTCATACATTTATGTTTAGTGGAAGAGATAACCATACATGATAAATGAAGAATGGTATTCCTATTGACTAAGTAAATTATGATTAGTATTAGTCGCTCTTTTGCTTTTTGGGTACTCCTACTATCATGTTATCAACATGCGTGTGATAATGCAAAGTTTGGCTATACGTCGGACGTATAACTTTGTTCCAACAGGGCATTTAAGGGTAAACAATATTAAATAAGAAGTGGTATATTCCAATTGATTTACCAATGTTTATGCAAACATTAATAGTCACGGTGGTTAACTTAGGTACACAATAAAGTGAATTTAAAGGTTAATTAATGCTGAACCATACATTATCCGTCGGATAATATACAAGTCATGTACATATACACGTCATTGGATTTTGGAGGATATAAAGTCGGGGAAGCGATCATGGAGCCGCAGTCAGAAAAGGTTAGGAAAATCTTAAACGCCCCTTTCCCCAGGACTAAAAAAGAGGTCAGATCCTTCATGGGTTTCTTTGGATATTACAGTCGTTTCATACCAAACTTTGCTGCACATTCGGCGCCCCTCACAGATTTAACGCGTAGTAACAACCTAAGTAAAGTTAAATGGGGACCACCTCAGGATATGGCTTTCTCTACTCTGAAGTCGAGGTTAGTCGATTCACCAGTGTTTCGTTTACCGGATCTAGACAAGCGTTTTATTCTACGGTGCGACGCCTCTGATATTGGCATAGGGCGGCGCTCATGTAGGCGGAGGAAGGTGTTAAACACCCGGTGCCCTACGCAAGCAGAAAACTGCAACCACCAGAAGTGAAATATTCCACTATAGAAAAAGAAGGTCTTGCTTTAGTGTGGGTCTTAGAAAAGTTTCAGAAATACTTACATGGGGTTAGCTTCCTATTGGAAACTGATCATCACCCATTAGCGTATATAAATAAAGCCAAAATCAAAAATAGTAGGGTAATGAGATGGGCTTTGTGTCTACAGCCATTTAATTTCGTTGTCAAGACAACTAAAGGGTTTGAAAATCACGGTGCAGATTTTTTAAGCAGATGTCCCTAGTAATTTAAAAATTATGTTATCATGTACTAATTTATGATGATCCTTTTAAGTATCCTCTTGAGGGAGGGTCATATGTCACATGATAAACTGGTGTGTCAGATGCTGAGTGTAATCTGAAACTCGCAAGCGTTTCGTTTCATTGTTATGACATTGGAGAATAGTTCTCTCTTGTTTCTGTTTTGTGTATAGATCCTGTGCTATGTAGCAAGCACTCTGAGTTACATAACCGTAAGACAAGCAATTTGAATAATATGTGATTTCGTAGGTGAAGTAAAGTGTCCGTTTTTATCGGTGCGACTTGTATTATTGTGGTCGTGGCAGTCTGAGGGACGACGCCCAGGCAGATGCAGTTTAGTGTTACCTTTTAAGTTGATTCCCTCGTCAGTTTATTCTCTCGTTAGTTGAAGTTAAACATTACCTCGTTAAGCAGTTCAGGGTTACGTGTAGCCACCCCTACCTTTTTGAAGTCATCTTCATGCGTAGCAGAGGGCAGTTCACTCACAGTTATATATATATAGATATTGTCAAAATCACCACGGATCGTTGCTGGTGGAACCGGTTCTCTTTCCGTCAAGATTTCCGTAAGTTATTGTTCCGTTTATTTTCAAGTGTATGAGGTCAAGTCAACTCGTCTGTTCGTTGTGTTTGTAGTTATGTTGCGAAGGTATTGTTTCAGGGTCAAGAAAAGAAGCATTTGTTTGTAAATCAATTTGTAAATGCAATTTTGCATGTTTCTTTCAAGATTATTCATGCTCGTGCATCACCCAAAATCACGTAATAATTTTTGTTTAGCAGACAAGTTTAATTTTGTTTTATGCTACACGGTATTTTGTATATAATTACGTTCAAGGGTTCCTGGTTTATGTAAATATAAGGGGAAAGCATCTTTTGCTTATTTTCTGTATTATTTTGGGTACAACTGAGTCCGGCGAGCGTTAGAAGAACCCGTGGCAACGGAGCTGAATCATTCTTTTCTATTAATTCATACATTTATGTTTAGTGGAAGAGATAACCAGACATGATAACTGAAGAATGGTATTCCTATTGACTAAGTAAATTATGATTGGTATTAGTCGCTCTTTTGCTTTATGGGTACTCCTACTATCATGTTATCAACATGCGTGTGATAATGAAAAGTTTGGCCATACGTCGGACGTATAACTTTGTTCCAACAGGGCATTTAAGGGCAAACAATATTAAATAAGAAGTGGTATATTCCAATTGATTTACCAATGTTTATGCAAACATTAATAGTCACGGTGGTTAACTTAGGTACACAATAAAGTGAATTAAAGGTTAATTAATGCTGAACCGTGCATTATCCGTCGGATAATATACAAGCGGGGGATAATGCAAGCGATGCACGAGGGCACAGCTCGAGTGCATCAAGCTACAGCAATTTCGTTAACCAAGTTAATGAAAGCTGTGGGAGTTTAACGATTGCAATCTTTAGTTCTCTTCACAATTTTATTCCATAAGGACTCGTTCTGGACCCGTAACCTAAAATCGACGAACAAGGAATGCTAATTCCGGAAGGCCTTATCAAATCTGTTGAATAACTCTTTCGTGAGACACAATTCTGAAATTCAGAGAGGTATGATTACCGTTAGAAGAACCACTGACATTATCACCGTGTTGTTCTTAGGACTACGTATAGTTATTTATGATTTACATTTTTAGGCTTATAATTCACTTGTCAGTAGCGCGGACCCCTAGGCTAGGCCTATGTCTACGAACCTCACAGTCATGTTTTGTGTGTACATTAATGTACAAATCTGCGGTGTGTACATGTAAGGGGCCGGGGCAGACTACAAAATACTGTGGAACTACAGTTTTGTTGTGTGCCCGTGAGCTTGCTCTACCGTTTGCTTTACCATGCTTTATCAATCGCATACTAAATGGTCACCTAACTGAAATCGACCAATAAGAGTTGAGGATTCTTACCAAGTATATATGAAAAGGGAATAACATTTATGTTTATAATTAAGTCATGACAGAGCGCCCAGTAGTCGGTAGGATGCTCTTAAGATGAATAATATTGATGTCAGAGGACCAAATTAAGTAAAAGAAGCATGACACAAATGTGTACCATATGCAACACAAAATATGAATGATAATGAGAACTTAAATTTTTCAATAGAGGATGCATTATATTTAACGAAAATACTTAAGAATTTGAAGCTATGTTTTTATTATTTGAAACACGTGACGTAATGAAATCGATTTTAATAGTATTTCTGGTTAACGTTATGACATATGAATTCCTGATGTCATTTTCTCGTTCAGTTTGTGAAATCATCATAAGGAATTGCTTCATAGTATTAATGATTTTGATGAACTTATTAAACAAGAATACAGGAAACATTTCTAAGCCATCCCGAACTTGCAGAGGCTATCTAATAATTAGTGCTTAAACACATTTTTTTTTAAGGAGATCATAAAGTTGATCAGGTTTCATTTTGCGACCACTTTAAGGAAACGATTGTAAGCTTCATACCTCTAATTAGTCTCATTATTCATGTATCTACTTCTACAGCTATTGCAAATGTGAGAAATTGTAGTATTTTATGGACAGGAATTACGTATAATTAATACCTCATTTTAAGAAGGGTCTTGTCACAGATTTTCAGCAACTAATTTTGATTATCCTACCATTGTTGCTTCTGGTGGGGTCAGATGTTCAGAATCTCTTATTCTGGCAATTTATCATCAACAAATGAGTAATATTCAACAGAAGGGGCAAATATCATGGATGTCATGAAACAACTCGATGAGCCCCTTTAAAGGGCCCCCTCGTCAAACAACATATGGCCCCCTGACGTGTATGTACGATTACAATGATTGTTTTTAATATGCGGTCTCGTAGGCGTGCACTAAATCAAAATTTGTAGTGTAACGAAATGAATTTAATTTAAAAATAACGATAAATATTTTAAACTGCTCTTTTGCATTAAATTTCGTTCAACATTAACAAAAAAAATTATAAAGTTGTACATATTTTGTTGTTTCTGCTAGTGCTTTCATTCATAAAATTCGTCCTGTCAGAAACAATATAGTTTTCAATGAATCGATTATGAATGAAACGTTCAACACAGCATAGAAACAGCTGTGCCAACTAAATCAACGTAGTGAATTACGAACTGTTAAATTGCGAAATTATTTTCATCATTTCGAACAATTTCTGATGACATAAAAACTTGCATAGAAGTATAATTTGTCTCATTGAAATACATAATCTTATCATGTTGGTAAATCATGAACTCGGAACACAAGTAACCCACAATACTTTGTGCTAGTCTCTGACATCTGTAGAAACATTTTGTTTGTACATTTGTCGCACAAGTCAACAGTCGTTAATTGATTTTTAAAATTTCACACATTTTTGTTGCACTTTTTTCTGTTGTTATAAGAACATTTAACAAGTGGTATTGGTCTTAACAGAAATATGAGCGTTTTCCCATCATAAAAAATTAACTAAGTGTAACTTTTATGCAAATTCGTTGTTTGTATATTCATATCCTGATTTGAAATAATGCTAAAACACAAGCATTGTAATAGTTTATTTAAATTATTGAGATGATTGATATAATTTCAAGAAACAGCTGCAAAGAGTAACTCCTTATTTTCAAAGATAATTTTAGGTTATGGCAAGACAAAGAGGTAAATTCAAATCAATGAATAGTAAATTATTTAGTTGCATTCATATTGATTCAATGAGTTCTTCTTTAGTGTACAAATAAGAACTGCAACTGCTTGGGTAACTGTCGTGTTTCTTATCGATGTGGTCCATATAAAAGTTATCTTTCGATATTGCCATTGTCTCATCTGTCGTATTTGCTACGTTTTGAGCAATCTTTCCTATCTGACTGTATCCAGCGTCCGACGGACCAAGTGGAGTCACTTTCTTCCTTTTCAGTGGTCTAAAAAGATAAAAATAAATGAAGCTGCTGATCTAATGTCAAGTTACTTCTCAGTAACAGAGTTTTCAAATTCCGACGACTCAGCGAAGTATGTTGATATTTAATTGATACATAACCGAAATATAATAAAATTCTTTGATGGTAGTATTATGTAAGTTGTTTTTCTTCAAAATATGATTTTACATCAGAATTTAAGTGTTTGAAAAAAAAACAAAGCAATCTGCTTCATTGAGTAATTATGTGGTTTTATTTACGCTCTACGACATATTGATGGACGATAAATCAAACAAGCAAACGAACAAACCTAAATGCACTTTGAATGCTTAATGGATGAGTTATTTGATGATCTTGTAACTACTGTCTCGAAATTGATTTTTGTTATACACTGAGATGCCTTCCTCCTGCTGTGTACATTTCTTACCCTGGTTTCTTTCCCAGTCCAACAAAGAGCAGAATCCAGACGCAAACCCCAGTAATAAATACTGCTGACGTTAAGGAAATACCAAGTAGTATTCCTGTAGAGAAATAATGAAAAAAAAACGAGTTGAGCCTAAGAAGTAAAATCAAAACAAAAATGTATTACGTAAGGCAACATCATTACGTAATCAAAAACACCAACATCTCCTTTAGTAACAGACAAACCCGTGGCCACAACATGGACATGGCTTTAACGTTCATTAGTCAATATCAACCTCCTCGTCTTATGCACTTAATGTAATAGGCATTGCTGTCCTGAAATTTAGTGTAAGAATAAAAAATTTTCAGTTGTTTGAAAAAACCCTATGAATATCCGCTCTCAGGTAATTTAACAAACCAAACAAAGACATTTTTTCTTGTCTGAATGCTTTCCACATTGACCGTGCTCGTTGATGATAGCTATTACTTTTATACACGTACTGAAACTCCACGAACAATTAAAAGATAAACATTAATTTTGTCACAAACAATAATACGAATTCAAAATCTGAAATACATTCGAGAAGTTATGTTCAAGTGTAAATTATGTTTCAGTTCCTCGCCGTTAGTACAGAAGGCCTTGGTGGTAGTTACAGCAAACGAACGACGAAACGTACGACACTCGTAGTTACTAAGTCGTGTGCGATGAACAATGCTATTCTGATAACAAAGTAAAGCGGTATATAAACAAACACTCGCTACTGATATTTCATTGTCATGTGCAAAGAGTAACGGTAGATTAGAGAGTTATCGAGAACACACTGACGTCACAGTAGATATCATCAATACGACGACCAATCCCCTTCAACATTTGTCGACTGCACGTAAGTATCAATGCGTTATTAATTGCTTGACAGGATAGAGAAAGTGACTGTCAGTTGAGAATGACCAATAAAATGAACTGGACTATTGCTACAACAAAGAACCTCAAATGAAATTGAAAGCAAAAGTCCAAATTTATTTGACTATTTGATAACATTTTACCACCCACCTTTATTCGATGGTTCCTGTGTGAGTGGTGGCTCTTTCGAGATGACTTCAGTTTGACGTCCCTGAGACTTTGATTCAGGGGATGTAGGATGGTGTGAAGTATTCTCTCCTTTATCTTTGGTTGTAGTTTCTACAGATATCAAGCCATAATCCTGAGTTGTCTCCACGTTAGCGGTGCTTCCCATGTTACTAGAAGTACGAAAATGTGTGCTGGTGGATGAAGGCTTTGTCATAAAATAGGTTGATGTAGGTTCGGCAAAAGTTGTTGTTTTATCAGTCATTATAGTTGTGATATCATCAAGTGTACTTAAAGAAACGCGAGAGGTTACCGTGGTTAATGGCTCCAACGATACTGTAACTTGTACGGTACTGTCAGATGTAGGATACGTGCCAACGTTTCTTGTCTTACCAATGGAGGATCCTAATTGAGTAGTAATCATGTCAGTAGCGCTTATAACATTACCAAAGGTAGAAAGTTTATCTGTGGTGGATGTCTTGTCTGTAATGACCGTCTGACTTGTCGACACATCGTTTGTCGACAAAGGTTCTCCAACGTCTGTTGTTTTATCAGTCACTGCAGTTGTAGTTATACTCTCAAATGTACTTAAAAAAGGCTGAGGGTTTTCTGTAGTTTTCTTTTCTAGCAAATCTGTTGTTGGCATGGTACCACCATATGGAGAATATGTGGTCTTATCGTAGAATTCAGTGGTTAGAATATTACGGATGGTACTAAAACGATGGTTTGAATATGTGGTTGGATGTTTATTTGAGGTGGATAGGTCCCAGTTAGTATCTGTTTTAGTCCCATCTGTCACATGATCGTAATCTGTTGTTTGATTGGGATCTGCGGTCACATTATGGCTTCTGTCTGTGACGTTCCACTCCCACTCAGTTTTCAATGCATTTTCTGAAACGGATTCTGTATGCGGTAGATCTGTTGACTCGGTGGTATCCATAACACCCTCAAACTCTTTTGTGGTTGAAAGGACATCTGTTGAGAATATCAAGTCACTGATCCTGTGAGTGTCTTCAGTTGATGTGTAAGTAGTAGTGTAGGTCGAAGAAGACTCCCCGATGAGTAATTTTGTGGCTTTAAAAGTTGATGCAGTTTTCTCTTGTGAAGTGGGACCAGTTGAATCGTTTAGCATGACAGTTGAATAGCTATAGTCATTGTCGACTGTTGTTAACTGGTCTGTTGGTGTGGTTGGATTGATGACGTCCGTTGCCGTTTGTTTAGGTTCACTGGTAAACATATCGTCTTTATCACTGGTTGGACTAATTATCCTAGTGGGTGTAATGAAGGTTGTATCTGCACTAACTTCTCCCTCGGTAATTGAAATATCGCTGGTAGTGAGGTCTGTGAAATATTCAGTCATTGATTCGTTGCCGGTAGGTCCTTCCACAGTGCGGTGATTCGTGGACATTTCTGTACTTATTTCCATTGATGTGAAGACGATCGGTATTGTAGTGGTCTCATCTCAAAAAAGTAGTAAACAATTAATAACTTTAGTAAAACAGAAAAATGGCGACAGGCATAGGAACGTGAATCAAAAAGCAATGACTGATTGTGAACACGTGCAACATCTAATGCCACAAGTACAAGTTTTAAACTGTTACAATTGAAGTATGTGTTGACAACAAAGGTATGTGGAAAGACCCTCCAAAACCGGGACCAAACCGAGACCACCTGAAACTGACATGTATAGATTTTGGTCGGTCCTACTAAACTTGAACCAATGGTTGAGTTGTCTGGCCAGTTATAACACCTTAATCTTTTCGATCACTGTCGGTCTGACCATTTTAGACCCAAACCGTAAGAAACCCCGAAGAACTGAAGACCCCGTCGATATTTTTTACGATAATGTTGTGTGCCATGAAATTCGTTTAAGTTTTGATGTGCTCGTTCTCAAAAACTAATTTACTTGTTCCATGTGTAGATAATTGAATAATGACTATCGCTGTGGTAATTTTGGGGAGTGAAAAATGAGATCAAGTGTCTTCTTGAACTTCTTGAACTTGAATTGTGTGAATTTGTAAAAGTTACAGTAAACAGGAAAACAATCGTAAGTGTGAACGATTGTTTCGATCTTTTTTATTTTGGGACATAGGCTTGGGAGGCCCACCTAGAAGTGGGTTTGGGCGGTTTGACCCACTTAAAACCCAACATCGGTTTTCTGTCGAGTGGTATGAGCAGGAAAGCTTTTCGTTTCGAGTGATCTTGTTCAAATTCAAACTAACGATCGGGTGGTCCTGATATAAAAAGCAGCACACATTTAGTCGACAGGAAGAACTTCCGAACTAAATTGGCTTTGTAGTAGATTGTCAAGTAACTGCTCAACACTCATAAACATATCCACGATTAGGTAGACCTACCTGAGCAAGTCATATTTGGTGTAGACCAGGTTCCATCATCTTGACAAAGAGAAACCGGATAACCGTATGGCATTAAGTTTTCCGTACAATTGTAGAATACAATACCGCGATATTCCACCGATATTGTTTCAATTTTTGTATTTGGAACAACTGGAATAGAACCACTGCATGTTATTTCTGTGTAAATAAATGAAGACAAGCAAAAAAGAGTAAATGAACGAGAATTTAGACATACTCTTTCAATAACGAAGTAGGTAGGACAACATGGCAAATTATTTTATAATATAAGTTAATGATTTTATAGATATCAAAAAAGAGTGACGGATATGACAATTAAACTATCAGTATACGAGATTGACATGTTAACGGTTTTTCTTCTTATTTTTGCTATTTTAACTGAAATGTGACTTACATTACAAATATCAGTCTGTAAATTTGGACCTGGCCGGTTTTGTCTTTCAAATTTTGTCTTCAGAGATTGTGTACTTAAAATGGAAAATGTATAAAACAAGACCAACATTTTCTGGTCTATTTGATGAAAATTTTTAATTCTTGTCATGTGTAATGCAACTTTAATTGAAGGTTGCATATTTGTTGATCTGACAGTGAATAACAAACTGCCAGATTTAACAAAGAGATACTTTTACATAAAAGATTCGTTGTGGTGATAGGCATGATAGTCCTGTAACTTTAACACATGCCCCGCTTTTTCTATAATTCTGGTAAAAAAAACACACATTAAAGCAACGTTTTTCTACCATAATTTACACTCTGATTGATGAAGTTAGTCCCGGAAGGCACATGGTGTACATGGTTCTTTTCAGGGTGGTATCAAATGGAAGATAAAAAGTCTTTTTTCACCAAACAGCACGCCCTGTTTAGAGATTGTCTGCTGAAGAAAATTTATGTTTCATACAAAAAGTAGGAATATATTTTGTCTTTATTGGTACAAACCAAATATCACCAACATTTTTTTACATTTTGACTAACGTCGAATTTCAAGGTCAACTGATGAATTTACTTTCAAAAGAAAACGAATACTTTATTGCAATAATTTGTAACTGTTACATGGCCTTTTCGCAACCTTGAGGCAACTGAAAATCTTTAAGATTTAATGAGGGAATTACATTATAAATATTTAGCTCACGCCTAGTAAATCGTGTTTCTCTAACATTGGTACCACAACATATAATCTCAACATCACGTTAGCAAACCAAACATACGCTTTCCATCCCGCTTCAATTGATTATCCATTTGTGATATATGAAGTGTCCATTGCCTACATGGCTTAACAAATGTAGTGCTTTTGGGGACCTACCTCATCATTGGTCAATTGATATTTTAATACTACCTTATTCTACAGACGAATACGTTTGTTTTGAGTGTTCGACGCTGACGTATTCAAGTACATAGTCATCTAACTAAATTAGTTGGAACCTTTTAAAGAGTAATATACTGTGTGGCGACTACCTATTACTTCTATATGAGTCTTTACACTTAACTAAAACTTAAAAGTTTCTAAATAAAATAGTTGGCTATATCCACGGTTACATGTGAAATTTAGTAACTGTTTTTCGTCAAGAAAGCAATGAATGGAAGGACGAAAATATGGGGGGGGGGGGGATTCAGTATCACGTCACGTTGTTACTTTAAGGCTGTTCTCCACAACAGTTCGGTGCTTGGTGTTTGATTGATTATCAAAATAATATATTCTTTAATGTGCAATGCATACTTTAGTCATTTAATTTTAAATAAACTAATGACATACTTTCGCAATACGGCAATACGTCACTCCAATTGCCGTCTTTCTGGCATGTGAGGCGCTCCAAAGAAAAATCGTTCAAGATGTAGCCTTGGTTGCAGTAAAATCTTATACTCTCCCCAACGTCAAATAAATTGTTATGTGGCGCTGAATTACCATTAGCAGGTGCCCCTGGATTTCCACACTTTGTTTCACCTGACAAAATAAGCATTATATATGATGGCTGCTCATTTTGTTTTTCAAAACACTCGAATAAGACGTGATCAATATACCTATTAAATTGCTACTTTTCAGTACAACAACAGTCGCATCAACACGTCTACTATCAACAACATTTTTGAGCTGCTAACGGTGCTATTTGATATTTGTTGGTGGAGGGACTGGTTGTACTTTTTAATTCGCTATGCAGGAGTAGGATTTTTAATCAACTTGAATTAACTAGTAATTAACTAGTATTTTTGATCCATTTTATCTAGATCACAAAACGGTTATTAATATTTCATCGTATAAAATCTCCTAGCAAACAAATTTGAAGAATGCACCTTAACAATATCTGCGGCAGTAAACTCCACAGAGGAGGACCTCGACCGTTTTGCAGACCTTTCATCGATTAGAGTTTTACACGAATCGAATGACTACTCGAATTATTCAATCTAAGTCATTCAAGGACGATCATCAAAATGAGGATGAGATCAGCAATTGTAAATTGTAATCTTATTATAAGATATAAAAGTTTTTATTGACTTTAAAAGGAATTATATTATCTTATTATATTAACCTTATATTTATTTCTGTTTATCTTATTTCTCTTACATTTCTCATCATTTCATTGCAATACACGTAAATGTAATATTTGCTATCTAGTTTAATAGTCACCACTCATATGTCCAAATTGAACAGAATCTCACACACATTGTCTTATGGATATTATGGTTGTACTAGAATAAGATAAATATTAAACCCCTGGTCAAATTACCAAATTGGCAGATATGGGTTCTATCCGTATAGCCACAATCATCATCGTTCCATTTGAAATCTTTCTCTGGCAGAAGATCGAGACATTTCTCGTAACTATTACTTGGTTCTTCCGTGGCCCAGTAGTAGTCAACAATCCGGTCATCTCCATTGAGGAAAAAAAAGTCACACAGGAAAATAAAATCAGTCTATTATATGATGATCTTTAAAAGTCTATTACTGCATTATACTCAGAGACTATATGGAACACTATGGAACTCTTATACGTGAATTGGATCATAAGCCTTTTCAATTTCAGTTGTTACATAAGGCGGTTGTGATCTTGTCGTATATTAATTACTGTTGTTTTACCGTCAATCCACGCCCAGCTTCGCTCGAATACTTCTACCAGTCCTATCCACCAATTTCCAGTTGGGTATGAATAAGCATTGATGGTCTCTTCGATGAACGTCTGCATATCCTGAGATTTTATCTCCACAAGATGTCCGTACAGTGAGCCAGAGCACCTCTCTTCAGCCGCATTTTGATCGAATGCGTCGCCATATAAAAATACAATGCAGATGTCTTGGAACTGATGAGAATTGGTCACCTCAGTACAATTAAGTTCTGTTAGGATAGACACAAAATGGTTCACAATTCATTGGAGAAAGCAAAACCACAAAAAGTGACAAGACTGAATTTACAAATAACATTTCATATTGAAAAGATGAAAGCCGAATGATTTCCAAGGATCGTCGAAGAATGTATCACAAACCAGTTAACATTTAGCCCAGATAACACGTGGGCCCCATATATGTGAATCCTAATGGGGTCCATATGACTTTGCACCGAAGATCCGCAAGGGGTCCATACGGGTCAGCCCAGATAACCCATATGACCCATTTGGTGGAAGGTGTGAGGTCCACCTGGGCAATTGAGTTCGTATGGGGTCATATGGATCCCATATGTTCGTCGATATGGGGCCCATGAGAGTCCCATGTTGGAATGTTACCTGGGAAGATACTCCTTACACCGGAAATGCTCAAACTATACAGCTATACTTTGGTAGTAACAAATTCAACGCTTACTTGTTTCACAAATGGCATAGTTGTATACAGATTCATTTCCAGTTTCGATGACGTTTGAATCGCATCTTTCATCGTTCCATTTTAAAGCATTTTCTTCTCCATTAACGTTGCTTAAGTACACACAGGATTCATAGGAACTACTTGGTTCCCCCGGAGCCCAGTTATAATAGATGGCGTAACTTCGATCTTTGAAAAAAGACATTATCAGTGATTGTCAGATAATAACTGTATCACACAAAAGAGATTTGACGATAGGTTTGATTACAATACACTATGAAAGATTTGTCTCATTTCTTAAACCATATCGCTTGATTTGTTCTCTTTGATTTAGATATATCTAACCTCTCTCTAAACATGGAGATATTACGTAATAGCTCTATGTTCTTACTCATATCCACTGCAAATCACACATGTTTAACCCTCATGCACTATCCATATTGACATGTCTTGTGGATACATCCAGTTACTGACGACAATATATACCAATCAAATGGTTTTTGAACTTTCAGGGGTTCAGCTATAATTTGTTGTTACTTCTATTAGTTGTGACATACATGATGGATATATGCAGTCTCTATTAAAGTTATATCCACCAATCCACGAAGAGAGTGAAGACTTTCGAGAAACTCTACTAGAAACTATTGTCTACTATTGGTCATGGACATACGTACCTGGTCGATATACCCAATATTTATCTAAATCTTTACCTATCAACCAGTGCTTATAGTGTATGCCTTTACAGTCGTATTGTAAGTCTCTGTTGGTGAGGACATGTCTTAAGGGTATATCTAGTCTCTAACTCATATCCACCGGACCAAAATGCAAGTGAATGCCTTCAGTGACGTCAAAGATAAAAAAATGCTCTGCTATAGGCATTGACAAATTTGATCAATGTATTCAATATATATTTACTGATATCTATACACTTATTCAGACACACAGTGAAAGACGTTAAAGATAGATGCTCTGAACTATTTTCTGTTGTTTATTTTCACAGGCTTAATGGATATGTCCAGTCTCTAACTCATGTTTGCTAATCCAGACTATTAGAGAAGTCTTTGTAAATCTCTCATATAATATCCACTACTAGTTTTGAAATACATGATGAACATATTCAGTCTCTATTTAACTCTTAGCCACCAATACACTCTATTAAAAAGGCTTTGTAAAAGGTCTGCTATGTAATCTTCATCACTGGTCCTGAAATACCTGATGGATATATCCAGTCTCTTTCTAATTCGTATCCACCAATCCAGACTAATAGTGTCTGACCCTCAAGAAGGTCAGCCACAAAGGATTGTCTCCTTGTGTCTTTAATCGTTGCCAGCCGTCCTCCAAACACCTCACACCTGTCCTTAGCAGTGTTCCAGTCACTTTTGTAATCATTCCATTCATAACATTCATGATGCAAATATCGATTCTCGTTCGAGGTACATGATCCTAATGTTGGAAGTAAAAAGTAGTAAACATGTTTAAGTTTTTTTAATCCAAGTTTGGATTCACGGAAGACTACGTAGCCTATATCCTATTTAACTGTTACCAAGTTAACTTGGGACTTCAAACCACATATAAGATAGCCACATGAAACATGTTATACTGTAGGGGCTTCATCTAGAAGTCATAGATTGGAAGCCTGCCCTCACTTCCGGTGTCTTCCAAATTCAGTTTCCTTGCAAAGTTTTGTATGTACATTACTTTGTTTCGACGGATGACTAATTATGCATCAGCCGAAACGTCTTACTTCACACGAGGAGATGAACAAAGAACTCATCACACTCTTGGTCCTACCTCTCAGCGATTAGGCACGAGCCTCCGTCTCAATTGAGAGTAGCGAAGTTTTATTAAATGCCCGATTATTGACGCCAATAAACCTTGTATATTCATCTTTATATTATTACCCCATTTATCTTGAAATTCATTTAGTCTCGTATCGCGGCGTGACTGACGCTTTTCACTTCCTATACTTCCCGGAAAACTATTTCAACTTTTCCTTAGCAAAGCCACGTGGTTCGCGACAGGAAAGCGAAAAGTTCTTTACAGCATCACTTCATTAATTCGCCGATTTATACAATTTACCTATATTTTACGATTTGGAATACCGACTCGGACTGGAATATATTGACCACGGATTTAGCCAGAGCGATTGTATATAAACGGACTTCAGATTTGTTTTTGATAAGTACACTTCTGATTTCCTTATTTGATCTGTATAGTTGCCCCCATACTCTCCTAAAATACTGGAGTTGAGTTTGTTTGACACATAAACAACCTTAATGCCTCTTCTTGTGCATCCTGTTTTACTTAACTTACATGAATTATTCAACATAAAAAACTTTGTGGTGAATTTCAATTTCAAGTAAAATTAAGCAGTAAGTTGTTCTTACGTTGACAAACTGGCTGATTAAAGGCACCGTTATCTGTTGTCCACTGACCAGAAACAGAACATATTAATTTGCTAGTTCCTTGGAGAGAGTAGCCCGAGTCACATCCGAAGGTAATGTTACTACCGAAATGGTAATCATAATCACTGGCAATTAGGCTACCGTAGGCCGGACTCTGAGGTTTCGGACATGTGATACCTACAAAGAAAGAAGAAAAAAAGTACAACAGAAAAAAATCACAAAAATAATTATGTAACTATTATTGTTTATTATTTATATATATTTATATCAGTATATATTACCGGTTCAACTACACTGAGGTATTTGATTGATTTTGTTTTCTATTTTTTGTTGCAATAAATCGATTCGGAAGGAAGCTTTTTTACTTTGTCTCCAAACTATCTGGCCTTAAAAGAAAGTTTAAAGATAACTTACTGTTAGAACAATCGACTGTGGGTCCTGTCCATTCTTCATTCAAACTGCAGATTAATACAACAGTGTCGGCTTCTCCTGTCATTATATAACCTGGTAAACAGAAATAAAGCACTGCAGATCCCACAGAGTATTTAACGTTGACCATATGATAAGAATTATCGTATTCCGGAGGAGATGGACAATCACCACGTACAACTGTAGACTGCATAAAAAAGGCGAAAATGCAAGAAAAGATTTTCGTGAAATTAGTCCCCACAATGTCGGCCATACCTCTTTTCACTTTGTAGGCAGCATCTAATTGTTTTTCCTATTGCCAGTCAAACTGAGTCTTCTCCCTAACACGAGACCTTTCTCAGACCAATTTTTAAAGGTAGGCCTGTACGTATTGTAAGGTTTACATTTTTGATGGTGTTTTTGTTTTTCTGCCGTTCACAAGTCAAGAAAGCTCGGATCGATACAATTTTAAAATAGTAATAAAGAGGAGAGAAACGAAGCTTACACAATGAAACATATCAACTAATTGCTTTATAGCTTCACTGAAACTATTCTGAAGACACAATAGTGAGATAAGATATCTTGATCAAACCAACCAACCTCTTAGCTTAGAGACTGATCTCTATGTTTACACTCGACCATCAAGTAAAGATAATCAACAAATGGTCAACTAAGCATCATTAAACGTTTTGCACGTAAAACTTTGCCCGCACTATCAGTTCACAATTGGGACCTAAGTGTGTGGCACCAGTAATATACAGCCTTTAAACTGACCTCCAACTTTGACAATGTTGATAACACGTTTTTGTAATACGTTGTCGAATTAACAGAAACACAAAACGTTGCCATACATGTATCATGTTAGTGTTACATGTAATATTTAAAAAAAAATGTATTGTGAGTAAGAGAAAAGAACTGTCTGGGATATTTTAAAACAAACGACCAGTTGAGGCCCCAGGTTCTGGAAAGTTTGATGAGACATATTTTATCGAGTTACAAACAGAAGGGGACACAAGCGGACCGAATAAAAAAATCCATCTTAAAATATTTTCAGAAGTATTAGGGTTTTTATGGAAAGTGGAAAGAAGCACCTTGAGCTATTTTGTGAAATTTGCTACATTTTAAAAACATATGAAGTCTTTTTTTTTTGTAATATACTGGTTGCAAATAGTCAAACTAAGGGCATTCCAACTGCCACATGCAAATGAACATAACAATAATGAGTAAGCATTGGACGATTCAATTTGATTTTTTTTTGAAAATCCAAGACCATACAACTTTTTCACATTAGCACACAGCCAGTACAATTCAGATACCAAAATTTGGACAGTTTTCAAAACTATCGAATGCGAGACTTGACTAGTTGCACTTCCATGTGGTGGAATACTGCAAAATCCCCATTAATGTATCTATATCAACTACATGTTCCCATTTAAGTATACATAAAGAAAACAAAAACAAATCGAGCTTACTGGTTGAAACATATACCGGGAACTTATGCCATTCGACTTGATATTTTTCCATCTTTTCCATTTTTGCGGGGTCGCACATACACTTTGTGTCTGAGGGCAATACCATTCCTTACTCGATTTAAAGTGTTAGTTTTATGTGATGTGTCAGAGGCAGTAAAACTTTATTCATTAGTTACGACCCGTGAGAATATCATTCTCTTGTAATGTTTACTCGATTCTTTTAATGACTTTGGGCATTATCATAATATTATGCCTCATATGGGCCATAGTAACTCATTTCGGACATTAACACGACTGCCAGGAATATTGCTCTCTGTGATCGATCAAGGATTATATTGAAAAACTAACTTAAGGCCCCAAAAATTGGGAACACTGATTTCCATTTCCAAGATTTCGAAAAAAAGTCTGTCATTTAATTTGTAATAAAAGGAAGTCGTTCTGTAAAGGACGACTTCGTGATTGTTAAAATGAAATGAAATTTTCACTAATGCATATATCATAGTGGAGATCTTCTCTGCAATTCTACAACTAGGACAAGAGTGAACCTGAAATTTATCACAGTAATCACGGTAAATTAAAGTCAGTGATATATTTACCAGCATTTTACATCCAGTAATTGATGTTATTAAGTTTGAAAGTATCGTAAATTTTATGAACCAGTTTTATTATTGAAATGAACGTTTTGCATGGATGTCTGTCGCCAAAAAAGGGTAAAAAAGTAGACTGCATAACGTTTGTAAATGTCAGAGCCTATCCTTTAATCAGTCAAATATGGAGTCTCCCTGTGAGTATAACGTTTAACAGTTTAACTATACGATCAGTTAACGCAAATACAGTTGTGGAAATAATCGCAGGAAGTTTTTCTTGCATTCACCATCTATAATCACCATCTATAATCAATAAAGTAAGTTGATATTAAATTTCCTATTACATGGGGAAATACCTAAGCTTACAAATTATGTAAATTATTCAAGTTTTTATCTACGCATTCACTTTTATAAATGTTGATTTGCCTTACAATAATTTTCACCTTACGAACGTACGTATTGTAGTTATAAGTTGCGAATTATTACTTATCTGTGATTGTGTTTGATTATTATTTGATTAGTTAGATTTTAAAGTTAAGATGTTGAGATGATGTAACTTGAATAATACAATTTGCTATTTCACCAAGTTTTGTATCTAAGCTGGTAGCTCAAACATATATAAATTAATTCAAGTTTTATTCTATTGAAGGGAGTTCTCCATCATCCAACATCCACCAGTACAGTTTGCACATAAATGCTTACATTATGTAGATCTAATGGATATTATTTTTATCCGTGAGTATAAAAAAAATGTATAAAGAGATTAAAGTTAGGAATTAATCTTTTTTAATTCTTTATATTTGTTTTCCAATATAATGACTAAAATTACATATCATATTGTTAGGTCAACTATGTTGAAACCGTTTAACATTTATATCAAAAACATTATATAGACCCAGGGGATATTTTTAATGCATGAGTCTTGGAAAGAAACATACAAAGAGATTAAAGTTAGGAACAAATATTGCTTAATACTTAATGTTTGCATTCCAATGCAATGACTAAAATGATAAACCATTTTGTTAGTTCAGCTCTGTTGAAACCTTTAAAAATATTTATATCAAAAACTAAATTGCTGTTGTAGATGAGTTTGCAGTTGGGGGCACTGGCAAGATTCCAAAGACGGACGGGGACTACTGCTCGATGTATTGGTTTCTTGACGAAATGCGTCACTGATAACATCACAGCAAATCGGAAGGAATATAAGGTGAGCTCATCTACATTTAGATGTGCAAATGCGTCCTGTAGAAGTTGGCTCAGAGTAAATGTTCAATTACATCACACATAATAAATTAGATAACAACTGGAAAAAGTAGAAATAATCACCTATCGTTTAAATGCAAATGTATCATCAGGTATCATCACGTATAAAGTACTTTAATATGTCCCTTGAAGTCAAAATTTCCAACAGCCCTCTTTCCCAATATTACATATATTGCAACCAATTGTACTACAACCAACCAGACTTGATACGTGTCAACATTTGTAGCTATGTAGGTCTACATACTGCGACGTTGTATTGGTAGCGTTGGATGTTGCACAGTAAAGTAGAAAGAATAACAATGACACTGTAGCATTACATGACAACTTTGCATTGTAAAATTTTATTTGTAATGCTATTACAACTGTTTTTTCCATTAAACCTACTTGTTTTCGGTGTCCATTTTGAATACAAATGTTTCTTATTTGTTGGCTTGCCTTATATAATAGTTCAAAGATGCACAATGCAAACAGGAATGGTATTTTCATAGTTTACAACAACAGTAACTGTGTGGTGGCCTAACCATTTCTTCATTGCATGTATTTCTTCGTTTGCTAGAGCTACGCGGGGAACAGATCGCCAACCATACCCTTTACAAAGGGATGAAGCGTTCGCCTTCCTCCAGTACCACTTGGGTATAAATATGTTCGAAGAAGTTTACAAGCAGGATCCTCTTTACCTTCTGAACAAGATTTGTTTTGGTATTAAAGGAATTATTCCGTTTTCAACAGCTCATCTGTTTGCCCAACCATTTCGTTTGCTGAGTGATGATCTTGGTAAATATCACTTACTAAGCGGCAATGGAGGAACATGTAATACGATTAATCCATTTACAAAAGCACTTTTGGGTCAAATTGGTTACAAGGTGATTGACCTAGTGGGAAGCACATGCGAAGATGAAGAACTAAATGATCATATATCTAACATCGTGTGTGATGTTACCTTTCCTGGTAGTAAACACCTTCTAGAAGTAGGAGCAAGGCATTCATTATTACAAACCATTCCTTTGAACTTTGAGAAAGAATCGCCGATATATGTATTTAATAATATGGCACATAAGTTTGTCAAAGAAAATAAATCAGTAAAGTGGTACATAAGGTCCGACCAACGCGATACTTCCATGCAACAAGAGAGAAACAACATAAATAAGGGCAATGACAAATGGAAGTTTGCGATACAATATGGGTTAGAGAAACCAAATGGAAGATATTTATTCAATAAATACAGTCAAAGTGTAGTCAATGGTCAGCGAACTGTGTCTCCTGGTATTCGCATCTTTGTCTTTAATGTAAATATTCAAGAAAATCACATTAATGTATTCGCCAGCAAAGAGAAAATTGAGGTAATTACAACAATGAAGCATGGAAAGAATGATAAGGTAGATATGAATTCAGAAGAACTTGGAGAGTTTTTTAAGCAACATTTTCCATCATTCTCTCAACGTTTGCTACAAAAAATTATTAGGAGTAACTATCAGTACGAACTTTAAATTAATTTCATATTAATATATTAATATTAACGTATTATATATTGTTGTATTAATAACAATCTTGAAATAATGAAGCAGGTATTACTTTAATGTAAAAAAATGCAATAGGCAATATCATAGGGTTGCAACAACGTTTGTATTATTTATCATAGCATGAAAGAGCTTTTTTTCAATAAAAGTGTAAATTCATAACTAAATGTACATGTACGTCAGCTTGATGATTACGCTTTTGGACAAACTTTGGGTAAGAAATTCAAAAGGGAATTATTGATGTTTGCGTAATACACTAAAACAAACATTTTAAAATATAATAATAATTTGCATTAGAAATTTCTTAATTTATTGAAGCAAATTGTAAATCATTGCTGTACTCACTGCGTTCATGTTATTCCTACAGCTGTCGAATATCATTGTTTTTTAAATTAGCAGAATTTTTATGCACATACACTCATGCATTTGGTCTTTGGTATAGAGTTAAATCTACGGATATATATATGCCGATTGTACTCCGACAAGTTCTACAAGTGGGAACTTTTATCACAAAATGTCAAAAAGAAATCCTTATCTCTCTTAAGTAACTAAGCCATGGCTGATATATATATATATATATATATATATATATATATATATATATATATATATATATATATATATATATATATATATATATATATATATATATATATATATATATATATATATATATATATACTAAGAAATGTATGATATGTACTAAGAAATGTGATCTCTGCAAAAACTTTTCCAGCACATGTTCTTCATTCTCAAGTTGCACTACCGGTAATTCATATATGATCAAAGAAAATATTACTTGTACTTCATGTAATGTTATTTACCTAGTTACTTGTCATAAATGTAACATGCAATATACTGGCTCAACTTCTACTGCATTCAAAGTCCGTTTCCGAAATCACAAATCTGCCATGCTTACTAACAAAAAGACATGTGAGGTGGCTATTCACTTCAACAGTTCCCCTCACAGCTTATCCGATTTCGTTTTTACCCCATTCGAACAAATCCAAAGTACTAACAATTACCAATAGAAATCTCCTCAGACGTGAAATCTACTGGACAGCACAATTACAAACTCTTAAATCCTTTGGCCTCAACAAAAGAAATGAACTACACTCTCAAAAACGCATCAACTTTAGCTCTTAATCTTCTTTGCCCTTTGTAACTTAATCTCATTTTTCCTCTTTACCTCTTGTAATCTGTCTTTATCTTGTTCAAGTTCAAGTTCAGTAACTTTCTGACATTTTTGCTTCTACAGTCATTGTACTTCAAGCTCCACACTGA
The DNA here is from genome assembly GCA_021234535.1 of Stichopus chloronotus. Classification (NCBI taxonomy): domain Eukaryota; kingdom Metazoa; phylum Echinodermata; class Holothuroidea; order Aspidochirotida; family Stichopodidae; genus Stichopus; species Stichopus chloronotus. The sequence continues at coordinate 27,399,663 of CM037831.1, forward strand.
AGAAGGTCGAACGACCGAAACGTTTGTTTTTAATAAAATTTTGGAGTAACAGAAGTTCAGTTTCTTTCCTGTCACGTCTTTTTGCGTTTTTATTCTCTCTAATTATGAAAGTTACTGCTTGGCATCCCTGGTGGATCCTTCTGTTAGGAGCACATTGTTTGGAACTGTTGCTATTTGCTATTCCAACCCTATATATACATATATATATATATACACTTGTCATAAAGATTGCCTTTATCATACTGCTCCACTGTTTCAAAGCATGAATATCCTTGCTTTTTATGAGCGGAATCGGTAATGTGTTGGTCTTTTTTTTCAATTGGATCCATGATACCTTGCAATCATCCATTTTCAAAGACTATTTCCATTTCGTAAAAGTACCCATCCTTACCCAAGTTGTACAAATTGTCAATTATCCATTCCGTTCTACATGCTTAAATCTTCCCAACTTTGTATCCGATTCGTTGGTGTTGTCGAATGCCATGATCATTTGCATCATCTTATTTCATATTATCATTGACTTGTCTACTTTTCTTTTGTATATATTTTCGACCTGTTTAATAACTATTTAACTGTCATAATTCTTAATTTATTCTTCTTATTGCTTTGCATTTAAGAATGACAACGTACATACCCTCCACCGAGCTTCTTGTTGTCACTCCCCAATCTCTTTCAATCTGTTCACATATCTATTTATTTACTTGTATCGTCATGTTCAAAGACATTGAAGTAAAGTTCAAAGTTCAAGCTTAGGTACAACCACACTGTCATGAAAAAGAAAACGAGCCTTTAATTTAATTTCTCAGTCTGAAATACTTAACCAGTATTCTCACTTAAATGTTGTTATTGGTTACGATTATTAGCCCTTTACAATAACAACACCGTAACACTAGCTTACTGAATGAAGTTAGGATGTCGGTTGTAAGATCTTCGAAGAAACATTCTTAATAACAACTGAAATGCCAAGACAAAGACATACAAAGAATTTTCACATTCATTATATGCTTGTAGTGCTATAAAAAATCTTATAGAAGAAATAACTTACTTTTAACATACCATTAGGAGATATCTAGAAGATACAGATCAAGAATAAACTGTTAATCTCATCCCCGTGTCAGGATCTTTGTTATTAAATAACCAGATCTCCTTCGACCTTTGGACTATTATGAAGGCCGACCATAAGGCTGGTTGGGAGTCTGTAACGTTAGGAAACAAACAGAAGTATTGCACTATGGTCAATTTTGGACAGATTGGAAACTCTTAATCTTGCAAGATTGTAGAATCTGATAATAAAGGTGAGGTCAAAATTTTATAATGTGATATTACAGTACAATGTTATATATTTATTATGTTCTCGGTGATATCTGCAAGTAGTCGTATGTCTATATGTGAACCTAGTGTTATTCTTGATGTGATACATTACTTGAACACAACAAAGAACACTGCATAACGTCAGTAGAGTCAATGAAAGGTGTTTCGTAGGATATGGATTATGTTATGTATTCAAAAAGAGAAACTATGTGTCTCATTAATAATTTCCCATATGTAAGGTGTGTCAACAATATTCGTAATTCTTGCATGTGTTCTTAATCTTATACATGTAGGTTGTGTAGTCCATATATAACATACTGGTATGAGGGCGAGTTAGACAATTGTAATTACTAGCTTGTGATTACTATTACGTTACTGGTAGACCTTCGCATGTTTTCCATACTTCGCAGAATAGTGAACCAAAAGTGCAGTTAATATTCCCTCAAAGCTGATAACTCAATCTGGCAACTGACTTAAACTTGTGAGGCCTAAGAAGAAATTTATGGAATGCAGCAAAAAATAATACTATTCCAAAGTACAGGGAAGTCTATGCATGAGCGTTTGTTATGTGTAATATGAGGTTGCAGTGGACTGTGGACTTAGTGTAGTTAAGTTCGTAGTCCACTTCAGGGGGCAACATGATTGTAAGCAGATAAATCAAATACGTTAGGAGTTCAACCTGTTTTCGTGCCAGTTTTTGAAAAACAAATCTTTCAAAAATAACTTTTTTACGTATTACACGGTACCAGCCAACGACGGATTTCTGTGGCTGTTGAATATTTGGTAAGGTGATAAATCATCTGAGGTAGTATACCCTTATTAATTGCTCCATTGACTTAACACTCAATCGCAAAAGAAATACAATGTTACATACGGTTTCCACCAATAAAAAGTGAGAGGAAATAATCACTAAGCTCTATGAAAATTCAAACTTTGTCACTCTAAAAGTTTGATTTTGATGTAAAAACGTAGGTTTTTTTTATTATAAACATGACGACATTGTAAATGGGTAGAAATAGATTCTTGTTGTTACTTCTCTGTACATCAAAGAAAACGTCAAAGTATTCATGGACTCGAACTCATGTATTGAACTAGATTTACATGTGATTTACTCGTGTACAATGGTTGTTAATATTTTGATAGCAAAACGGTATATACCAGCCAATTCTCCTAGCACATACAAAGGTACACACTCGCTGCCGATGTGTCATTGCTACTTGCAAGGAGTAACTGTAAACCAGTTACGTTCATGGGCGTCGATGTGAAGGGACGGGGGTACACTTTGGGAAAGAAGGGCACACTTATACATTTGCCCCCCCCCCCTTTTGTAACCTGAAATAAAAAATAGCAATATATTTTAAAGGAAGTGGAATTTTCTAACTTATGTTCTAAGATATAAACAACATTTAGCAGAAATCAACAAGGCCAGAGATACTGAGAAGACCCATTTCCTGCACTCTGAGAGGTATTTTTATCATTTTTTTTTTTTGGTACGGTCTATAGAAAAACTGTACAATCATTACTTCCACCACTTTAATCCTTCGCTCAAAGTCTATATAGGCTAGTGGCAGGGACTCAGGGAGCCTCAGGCCTACTTCTGAAGCTTACGTAATTCTGCTTTCCTTTTCAGAAAACTAAGACTTAGCCTTTGTTACAGGCCAATCAGCAAAATAGAGGAGGGGGTTTTCGGCGTCGAACTGTGGATATAACTAATATGCACAATTTTAAAGTATTTCCATGTTGTGACGAATGCAAATGGAGGACAAACATTTGGGTTAGTCACATTGTACCTATGCAACTGCACCTATTTTACCATTTTGATATGCTTTCCCCAGCAGGGGTCATAAGGCAGACCTCGGACACGACATACACTTGTTCGCACTCTTTGCTTGCTCGTTATAGGATATACAGACAATGGCCGGAAACAAGAAGATTTTCAATTGCGTTCGTAGGCTATTGAGCAAGGTTTTCTAACACCTACTGAGAAAGGTGGGAGAGTATGTTCAGCTACAAACATTTGCCAAGCGCTCGAAAAGTTACAGAGGATGCGTAATTCAGTTGTATGACTTGTTATATTATCTCAAACCATCTGATGTATTTTTTTCATAGATGGAATTTCCTTATGACTAAGAAATTGCAAGCATAGGATTCTTTTTTAAAGGCTGGATACATGCAGCTTAGAAAACAAGGGAAATGCCGTTTCCGGACATCGGTGTGTGTGTGTGGGGGGGGGGGGGGAGGTGTGCAAAGCCTAAAATTTTCTTGCACGCTCCTCGCCAACCGATGGTGTCGCTCTAAGTGGATGGCAATGCCAGCACTAACCCACTAACCATCCCACAGTTACGCCACGACTTCGCTACTTTTAGGACAAAAAAACCCCCCTGATGCCTCCCTCCACTTTCAATATAATGTCGACGCCCACCGTTACGTTTCCAGAACTTAAGAGACGTCACAAGAGATGTTAATTAGATAACCATTCACCTTTAATGTATATTCGCAACTGACGTATTCAGTGAAGGGATATTCATAGATATTTTCCTCTTTTCCCTGGTAAAATCTCAATAGCATGTTCGATTAAGATGTCACACAGACACGACTACATGAATAGCTTTTGCAATTCTTTATAATCTTGACCGGAAGAAAGAAACATTGCAATAGTTTCGGAGATGTGACCTTAATTTCTACAATATTTTCGGCGTTAAATACGATATACCCAATCTACTTTTTCACTTGTGTCAAATTTCAAGGTCAGATGAGGGTCTTTATTTTAAAGAAATGTTTCGCGGCATTTTGTTAAGCAATTGAAGCAAGTGGAAATCTTTCTTGACTAGAGAAGTCTTTCTTTTAAACAGTAATATGAATTTGGAACAAGATATTGACATGTGGTTTGAAATGACTGCAGTGGAAAATTATTCTCTTTCATTTAAGGACAAATGCATTTGTCAGTAAACTGTGCGTTTAAAAGGCATTAGAAGTGCCATTTCCATCAATTTGGGTAGTACTTTGGGAAACTGTTTTCTAGCACTTTTCAGGCGCCAGTCTGTCTTGTCTAGTCTTCTACAAGCTTGAGTCTCCCCTTCCACTATTTGACAAATAAATTTCTGTTCATACTTCTGGTATACTGTTCTGTTCTGTTCGTACTTCTGGTCATATTACTTGTTATAATCTACTTCATTGAACGTTATGGCAATGGGATTGGGCTAGGTACCCATGTAGCCCCAAAACCTTTGTAAGCTAATTGCTACAAAATCCGTACATTCTCTTCTGCTTTTCTATGACAGAAAATTAAAATGAAGACTTGGGTTACAACTGTTTCCACGATGAAAAGTGGCATTCCTTGAAGATAACAACTTTTTTGTCGATATGCAAGCCAGAGAAGATAATGCAGACGATGTCGATCCAAGCAATCGCAATGAATCGAATCAGATCGAAAATAATTCAGAAGCAACTGATACGAACACTGTTGTAATAGACATTCATAATGAAAACGCGTATTATACACTTAATTCAAACAGCAGAAACCTTGATAGCAACATAGGAAGCTCTAGCCATCAATGCTCGATACAAATTGGGTTGCCATCTAGCAGAACAGACGACAAAGATGCGACTGAAACAAACAAAAATGGCGATGGGGTGTTTGAGCTTCCATCATATGAGGAGAGCCAAAGAGAGCATAGTCACTTAGATGGAGAGTTACCACCGGCGTATCAAAATGACCTTCAAACAGAATTGTCCCAAACACGTGTAGCCTCATCAGCACCAACCCGACAACACAGGCGTGAGTAGTACTGAAAATTGTTTATGGAAATTTGTTGACATGTATTTAAAGTATATTACACAAACTATTATTTTGTGTCTGTAGTTAGAAATTCAAATCACAAGGTGTTGATAAATCTGTAAATATCATAGAAATAGATACACCAGAATGACGTCATAAAACAATAAGTGAAGCCCAAACTCTGTCAGGAACTGGAGAAGTGTTGTTGTGAAACCGTGTAACCCAAATCCAACGGAAATTTTAGGATAATATAACTCGCAAACATCTAAACGCTGGAAACAGTTTTTCCTGAATGTTATCAGGTTATCTCCAGAATTACACGGTTGCATTTACTTCTGTCTTCCCCAAAGATGTATAGTCATATATCGAACGAACAAATTCTACGGCCGTACGCTCTTTATATACGGCAAATACTGAAAACGTAGGTATTTTGCGATATAGACAGGGACATCCCGTATTATAGTTGGACATCATTTGTTCATTGTTGTAAGTTAGCCTAGTCATTCTGAATTATCTTCTTCTGTGGTAAATATCCACCTAGTTGTTTTTCTTTTCTTTTTTTTCTAGAGAGAACCCATGTTTCATTTGGTGACTTTCCAACTAGAACACGATGCAAATACTGTCACGAGGTAGTAACCACTAGATTAAATCACGTGCCTGGAACACTTACGTTTATCATTATGCTGTTGATATTCTTCATCGGGTAAGCACAATTTAAGTAACAGTCAACAGGTCACTCCAAATTCTGCCCCGACAAAGAAGGATGCTTCTCTTAATAAAGTCGTCACTAAGGTGCATGAAATGTCCTATGATAGGTTCAATTACAGGATGCAAATTTGAGGTGCCATCACTTTCCGCATATAGTTTAATTACAGGAACCTTATATGGTTGCTGTTGGAAACAGTACAATTAATTAATAAATCATAAAGGTGCATGTTGCAACATGACCGTTTGGCAGATCTCTAATGTGTGACCATCCTGTATAAATCTCTGTCACCAACTTAACATTTGGAATTTGATGAAATTCTCACTGGAAGGAAATGTTTTCGATGCAGTTCATTTCTATTTTGAGTTTTAAACATATTCTGGAGAGTTCCATGTCTAACGTCTTAAGGTTTTAGTACTTATAGCTCACCATCCTTTGCTGAATCCAAAAGGTTGAACCATTCGCAATAAAGTAACAAGTAGGCAACCCACGGAGTTGCAAATCTCATCCCTATTGTTTGCATACACATTCTCCCCGAGTACCCTGAGGCGTATATTACATCAGTGATGCAGATTGATCGTTGTGCCAAGTGCTGAATATTCAAATTACTTAATAATGCAGTACTGCAATATATCCTGTAAGTGTCGAAGGGCACAAATACCTGTATGCGCGTGTACACACGTGCCTAGATATCGTAAAAGTTATTTCCCTTAAAACGCGCACTCACAAAACGTAACGGTAAAATAAGAACTCCATAACTTTTAGGTAAAATTTTACACACGGTTAATGTAAAATTTACCAAAATTATGTAGAATTTACATATATTGTTTGGTAAATTTTACATTAACTGTGTGTAAAATTTTACCTAAAAGTTATGGAGTTCTTATTTTACCGTTACGTTTTGTGAGTGCGTGGATGTCAGAATATTCCTCACATCGGCGTGCCCGCCACTGTGCCTAGATATCGAGAGTGCGTCCAGAGTATTCCCAGAAAATGCGTGGGAGTATTCTTCACATCAACACGCCCCGTCACTTCTGTAACAATTGTGCAGTACTGAGTGAAAGTATCATCACCGCACGAGAAATCACATTGCTACCAGACTTAAGCACTCGGCCAAGAACTAGTTGTATAGTTTGATATACCGTGTCACATTCATGGAAAAGCAATGTGTAAAAGTTATGTTGACACCAGGTTACCACCACCCAACACTGTGTTATGCGTTACAGTAATCATGCTCTTGGCCATTGACCTGTAACGTCATCGGTCGGGTGAACACTACATCTCACACCTAGGCACTTATCAACCAAGTTTGAAGTTCTTCCGACTTATCGTCAGGGAGCAGATCATGACACACTTGTTCAAAGCCTTTTTGGCTTTTTTGACCTTTAACCACGTGACCTTTGACCTCGTAAAGTCATCAATATTTCCAAAAAGATTCTTGTATCCTTCCTATCTATGTATGGTAGTTTTACAACTCTGAGGATTTTAACACATTGGGAAAATGCTAACAATTTATTTTTGTTTTCATGATCTGAAACTCTTGACCTTTGACCTATGACGTCATATCAGTCTTGCGGCTTGGTGGCTAGGTGCCAACGTATGTCGTATAGTTAATTCGAATTACCGTCTAGAAGGAGTTCGTGACAAACCTTTTAGAGTATTTTGCCGATTTGACCTTTAATCAGGTGACCTTTGACCTGGTGACGTCATCAATATTTTGAAAACATTTTCTTGTTATTTCTACTTTCAATGTATGTATTTTTATAAGTCTAGGATATACACACACTGAGGTAATGCTACAAATGTGTATTTCGTTTTTCATGACCTTTGACATTTAATTTATAACGTCAACCGGTCGGGCGGACACCACACCTCATCTTCGGGCACCTACCCACCAAGTTAGAGGTTCATCTGACTAATCGTCTAGGAGGAGATCGTGACACAAATTCGGTTGTAAATACACACAGACACATACACGCACACACGCGCACACGTTTGGAACCCCTTCTCACTCCCTTTACCCCAGTGGGTAATCCCAATCCATGTCAATATACAAATACAATACACGGCATCATTGATCAAAAATAATTAAATTAAATACATTTCATTGTTTCATTTTCTCGATAGGGGTTTCCTATTTTGCTGTTTAATTCCTCTCTGTATACCGGGACTGAAGGACGTACAACATCGATGTCCAAATTGCAATTTCGTACTTGGTTACTACCACAGAATAGGGTGAAAATGGTTTGTTAGTGATCCAAAACAGCTGTTAAAAGTTTCGGCAGTTTCCACCGTTTTTGATAGATTATATGACTATGATTATATGATAACATTTGACATGTATATATTTCGTCAGTGAGCCAGCCCAGATATGTGTTAATTATCACTTTCGAGGATTCGTACTAAACCAATAACACGTACTTATTAGAATAAATTGTTTCTTGATTCCATGTACTCAATTTAGGCTGGACTTTCGTGTCCTTTTCTGTAAATTCTCAGACGTTTGCTCTGTTAAGTCATATAATTACAAATGTGCACTTTCTATCGAGTGTCATCTTTACTATGGTACTTTATAATTAAAACAAAATTCTTCAAGACTGTTTTGTGGTTAGCACTTCAGAGTGTACCCGTTCATTTTATCATGTGTGCATTATCTTACATTGGTGTACATATTCTGAATAGTACTACCATTGGTAGTTATTAAAATTTTTATAGACCCACATAATTATATCATTAAAGGTTAATGAAGATCCATAGAAATACATCACTGACCATAAGCATAACAAATTAAGAATACGTAACCGGAGGATACATACAATTATATAATCATATATGTTGCATTGGCAGTTTATTGTGACGAATATAGAACTATATGGTTAAGGCACCTCAAGACTGTCAATATTGTTTTCTTATCTCATTCATTTTATGAGCAGCGTTAAGTTGAACCACAACATTTAGCTTTCCTAACCTGTAATGATTGCTATCGATCTGTTTAGCTTAATGTTCTAATATAAATTGTCAAAAGGAACAGCCTCAGGAGAAACATCTTGGTTATCTTAACTTGCAATTTCGAATGCAGACCTAGCTCTGTCTTATCTGCCAGCATAGGTCTGGTGAATAAGGGAAAACTATGATCAAAACTGTTACCTCTTACAGTTATTACGTATCACTTCTGTGACAAGAAATAATGATTATCCTTACTTTACTTTCGAGATACAAACATGTTTTTAGAACTTCAAGGTTTGTGAGAGTTTTGAAGATATATATTTATATTTGCATAACAAACACTTCTGCACTGCCAAACATGCTAAAGAGATGACAAGAAAAAACAGTGGTTTTGAAAGCACGAAAGCAATAGCTATTCTGAAGCTGCATTATGCTTGCATAATGACACCTGAGATATAATATAAATAGTCATATAGAAAACAATAGCTGTGAAGGAATGAAATCATTACCAAGGCAAACGTTCCCTCACCCTCCCCCCTTTCTTGTCTCATTGTCCGACCTTCTGAAGAGACGATAATGCCTTGACAGCCTGAAAAGACAGCTCTTCTGTAGCCGTGCTATGTCTGTGAAACAGAGGCAGTGGAAGCCTCAGAACTGAGGTAGGAAGGGGGAGAGGGACGACTAAATCAAAATTTGATTACATACTTGAAAATTGAGGGTCTAATGGAAAGAATGCTGTTAGTGTTCTAGTATATTCAGTCTGATGCTAAAGTTGTTAATTTGAAACTACACTACTTTTTGAGATATTTAAGTTCTTAATTCAAGTGTTTTTGTCAACCTTTTTTGCCCTCACCCCTTCTAAACTATTGAGCCCTAGGAAGGGTTACTGCAAATATAAATGTGGCATGATTTCCTTTATTCCAATGAGATATGGAATTAATGAAAGACAAATGATCTATACCATTCAGAGCTGTTTTAAACTAACATTTAAACTATCTTTCATTAGTGTTTCCACTCGACGTACTTAACCCTAACCTCTCTCTTCCCCACGAATCAGATCATAAATTGGTGTGCTTAGAATTGCAGTGACACTTAGTGGGCGGAGCCCCTCCGGATTCAGTCTACCATCAAATTTCGATAAAAGTACCCCCTTGTTGGCCTGAAATTGTCCTTCCCAGGTTCTTCAAGTAAACTCTTGGAAATAGTTTTGTCAAGAAGTTGGATGGAAAAGAGCACTCCGAGCTGATTGATATAATGGAGACTTCTTGCAAGTTCTCATCTGTGCAAAATTTGCCTACATTTTAGGATCGGTTTTACGTTCTGGAGGAGAACAAATTGCCCCGACCCCTGTGGAAAACGTTCGTTGAAAGAGATTCTCACCTAATAAACGACCCTGACTTTGATTCACCATTGTTGGTGTTCAGTGTTTTGGGGTCTCTAGAGAGGTAAAAAAAAACTACTGACTGGTATTTCCTTCTTATTGACAAACCTAACACACATTACACATGAAGCCATTACGCTCCATGCAATACGGGAACATATAATTCATCTGGGGTAGACTGATATACACAGTGGGTGCTACTGCAATGAGTAGCATTTGTGTCATGAATAGGACGTAGCTATGTTTTCAGTCTGTCGTAGTGAGCCAAAGATCTTGTCACATTCAGTAGATGAAGTCGGTAAGATGGCTTAACGTTCAATGTCGGAGACTTTATTCTTTCATGATAATTTATTGGATCCAATACGACTCAAAGTTCTGAGAAGTAGGGCTCAATTCTCGGCTCAATTCTCGCACCAATTGGCTCTCTGGCTGGATTCTGATGTGGTACGATGAGGTTTATGGGGAACACCGCAGAAATCAAATGTTGCAGTTCAATCTTCAAGGAGCAATTTTGGTTGTTATAGAAGGCTGTCATTCATGATTTTAATTTTCATACATCATTAATTATGGTTTGACATATTTAAGTATAAACTTTAGTTAGGTTCGGGAGTAACGTTCAGTACTAGAAATTTTAGAGGGAAGTGCCCAAAACCCTCCGGTCCCCTGCTTCCGTCGTCCGTGCTGCATAATTACACCTGAAATATGACTTAAACATGCACATAGAATGTAATAGCAGTACATTAGCAGGAAGAAAGGTTAATATTTCATATGACATGATGGATTACATAGCATTATGATGTGTACACATGTTAGCCACATACATTAATGTATACACCAGGAGAACCACCACCCAGCTCAACTGACCAACAAAGTACAACTTAGACAATATTTTGCTGCAATATGAATTAACAAAATTGTCCCTTTCATCTTCCCTTTTTTTCTCACTAGTGCAATATATCATGCAGTATTATGTCCTTTTTTAATGTCTCCTTTATTTACACGTTCATACCTCTTTAAACCTCATCAAGTAATCTCTTAGAACAAGTACTTGGCGGCTCTCCTCTGTGTGAGACAGACATACTGTTACTTTGTGTAAAAAAGTGATATCTTTTTGAGCTTCATCAAATGATTTCCTTACACAATGATAGGTTACCACTATGGGTGAGTCAAATAGTCTTTGTGTATGTGAAGGGCCGTGGCAAATTACATATTACATCTTAAACATTGCATGTCACAGTATCAAACAGTTCTGTTTCCTCTCTCCCAACAATCGCTCTACAACAGAGTCGTAGAGGGCGTTCTAAATGACCGTGTTCTTATTCTTTGTTCCTGTGATATCTTCACTGTATTACGTCTCCCTTCGTCTTCATCGTCCCTGTCAAAACAAAAAATAAATAAACGCTCAACCATTTGCGAGAGAATTTCTGTAAATGAATTAAAACTGGTAAAATGTATTCGTGTCAGAAAACATGCGCGAAAATATCGTTAGAGTGACATTTTCGGTGTTGATATTAAGAGCTATATCAGTGAGCTCGAACCAAACAGGTATATGATAATTATTGTACTTTGTCAGATAATATTGGGAGTGCCTTACCTCCATATTTCTAAAATAGTTTTGTTCTTTTGTCTAACCTCTTCTGTGATTGGGTAAACCCATAAAAATACATATCCAACAAGAACACAAAGGAAAGGGAATGCTGTTACAAGTAACCTAAGAGTAAAGGAGACCGCCTCTGGCTGCTCGCAGTATCCATTCTTATAGCCGACTAATCTGTGGAATACAAAGCAAACCACTTCTTACAACCACAGTATAATTATAATAACAACTGTCATAATAAACTACCGAGAACAATGAACAAAGGTTTTTTAACTAAAAAAAGATCTTTCCTCCTTACATTTAATCACCACTCTCCCCCATATTACAATGTCAGAGGATGTTGCTGAGATTTTTCTCCAGCTTAGGTTCGAAACTAAGAGGCTCAATGAGATCTCGATGAACAGAGAATGACGCAAATATGAAGACTTCACCTTAAAGATTTTTCTACATTTCCAGTGTGGATGACTGAGATAACTCAGCAACAATGTCTTGTCCTAAATGTGACATACCCCTTAAAGTTTTAACTTAACGGGTTGGTTGGGATACGAAGAGAAAAGTCTTAGTATAATAAAGTCCTTGAGAAACCTGGACAGAACGTCTGACACTGACAGTATAGCATGGTTCAGTTACTTAGAAAAAAAAACGTCTTACCGTAACACTGCCATGAGATACCACGAGAAACGTAATACCCTAAGATCATGGTTGACATACCCAAAGAAACGTTAAATCCCAACACATGGTGGAGATGCTTATTGAAACTGATTGCCTTAACATGATCTGAAAGAGATACTCAGAGAAAATCCTTACCCTAACACCATGGTTGAGATGCCCAGAGAAACACCGGTGGAAAATTTTACGAACATTACGAAGAATGAATAGAAAATAGTTTCGTAGCTTTGATTATGTTTAATCAAGAAATGATCAATGACATCAGGGACCATGGACCTATGGAAAAAATAGAAGCATCTCATAATAGATATATGTTTATGTAACTCTACAAAGAGACAGTTTGAAAGCATATGAAGATTACGTTTGAATTATGTAGCAACCTAAGTCCGTAACGTAAATCATGTGTTGTACTGTGTATAACAGTTTCAGAGCAAGAAATATATATACGATACAAACCATCTCAAAATATTTTAATAGGCAACTCATGTGTAATACACTCGCTGCGACTGGGCAAAATATGTAGTGTCAAAAGTTTGTTTCGTGGTGTTGTTCAGAAGTCTAACTAATGGTGAAAAGTTTTTGCAATGTTGGCACGTTTGAACAGAAACATTGAAAAGAAACTTAAAATTCTCTGTAAGTTGTCAGAATGAATTCACAACTGTTGTTTGCTGTCAAGTATGACAACTTTAACTGAAAAAGTTAACAATGGATATGTTAAAAATGTCGGTATTGGGTACTATCTTAAGAAATTTTATTAGTTTATTCTTGGATCGTAACCAGAATCATTATGCTATCGTAATATCCATGAGATGTAATATCTTCAGTTCCAACATTGAAACTAATAGTCGAAAATATAGTTTCGGAAGAGTTGTACATTTCTAAAACCAAATTAAAAAGCGTTATCAACACAAAAACATGTTCTTTAAATCTATTGTTATGACGAATGTTTTCGAAGAATCTCTTTTTCCTCATCAGGTGCAGAAATATCCATATAAAGTTTGAAAATTTTCGTAGTCCATAAATTGAAAGATGCAATGTAAACAAACAAATATATGAAAACACATCAAAATATGGAAAGTGTAGAGCAAGATCCATGGTGATATAATTGGGTGTTAAGGGAAGGATGGACTTTTTTATGAACAGAGCTTCTTTTACTTTTATTTCAAAATCTGAGTTGCCAGTTGCTAGTTTGAAAAAGTTACCACTGTCAAAGAACCTGCATCCTTTACAGTTGAATGTGTGGTCATGGATAGCTGATTTGCCGGAGAGATGCCCTCTACAGTAATCCTGGTATACAAATGTCGTTTGTTCTCACCAACGAAATATTCATTCTTATCACAAGAACATTTAAAAAGATCTTTCAGTGAGAAATAACCACTGACTTTGCAGGTTTTAAATACAATACGTCATTTTCTGTTAATATCCTTAAATCTGCTAAGCAGGGAACTTAAGGTTTGGGTGGATGCCATTGAGTAAATCTTGAAATTTAAATACATGCTCTTGAGAATAAAAAAAAAAACACAGAATATAAAATCTACATATCTGAGGTAGAGAAGGGGTTTACAATCAAATTCCTTAGTCATGAACTGGTTTTAGTTGTGAGCAAGAAATTTGCAAGGTAGTGTGCTACCCATAGTTACCCCATCAATCTGACATTAAATTTTATTGTTATGCAAGAAATATCCTCCAGTTGCAATCTGTAGTTAAGTCTCTTTTGGGTAATTAGGGTTTTGTTGATTCTTGAAAAACGTATCTTTGTGATTAGAATGGATGAGAAAAAAAATTTGTGCTGATTTGTTCTTTTATTTGGTTTTATAATAGTCGAAAAGATAATCAGACGCATGTAAAACATCAAAATAATCTGAGAATCGCATTCAGGATATTGCATTTTATTTGGAATTTGCTATACGATTGCACAGAGCCATTAAAACTTGCTACCATTTTACAGGGCAAATTTGAACAAAACCGTTCAGCAAAACTGTTACAACAGCCTCCGCTGATGAAGTTCTGGATTCACTATTGAGGTAAGAACTGCTAAATACTTTCGATTATCCCCGCTTTTGTACGGTGTGAAATAACAATGTGCGAAGTATTTAAACAGGTGGTCTACAAATAAGACTTCTAAAGCTTTCCAAACCGTAACGTGGATCCAATAAGATGTAGAGTATGGCTTCTTGCCATCGAAACTGACACGTTTGCATTCTGCTCGTATACATACAGCGAACCTTTTGTCTTAACTTGTTTGCTAACACTATTTGGAAGGGCATTGTTTTGTGCGGGACATCTGACCTTGTCGCTAAATCACTGAAAATCAAAAAGAAATTATTTCTTTCAAGTGTTGGGCTTATCATTTTCTTGCACGGATGAATGGCTACAACTACTCGAGAGAGAAGGCCAAAGAGGGCAAGGAAATTCTGATGTAAGTATGAGTGATAAATGTTTTTGCTGTATGATTGAAGGTTTGGTTATAAGCACTTAAGATCCCGTATGCCTACATATGCCACAGTACATATGAGTCTCGGTTATGGGGACTGGTATTGTAGAGGTTAGGCTTAGGTTAGGATTACATGGTCTTGTAAACAAGACTTTCTTTTTATTACAGAGTTAAGGGTGGGTCTTGTAAACAAGACATTTTTGTGACAGAGTTAAGGGTAGCTTTATGAACTGATGTTGTAACGTTAGTGTGCAGTGTTATACTTAGGCGTCCCTTTCGTACCTATACCGGTACACTCTTTAGGTGCTTCATGATGGTGAATCCAGTATCATACAAGAATCATAAAATTTGTCAGTAATGGTCACACTTTTCTCCTTGCATTGCAATCCGATAAGTCTGGGATCTTAAGAAATGTAGTTTTATACTTTATACATTTTTTTAAAAAATATTAAGAATCACTGTCCCTCTCGACTATTCTTTCACCTGAACTTACCAAGGTACAAGTTGGACCACAGCGATGGTATTTCCGGCCAGTACACTACAAACATACATTACCCACTCATAACCAGGTGGAAGTACGGCGTAAATAATTAGCAATGGGAATGCTGTCTGAAAGTAAAATACCACATTATTTATTCCTCATTGTTTGACATTTCTTATGTAACAACCAAATCTTTACAATTCGTTTTTTTTTTATCTAGTCTTCTTTCGTTATGATAAATAAGATTCACATTTATCTCTAATATGCTTAACTTTTCAATATGTGAAAGTACAACAATAATAATAATAATTGTAGTAATAACACTAGTATAAAGTATGACATGTTAGGACTGGAAAAACTTATCAAGACTATAGTGACCATACTAAAATAACCAACGACAACAATGCAACACAAATACAGACATAAGAAGCTGAAAAATTAAAAACAAAACGAGCTAAGGATTTTTACCGGAAATAGAAACTGAGGTAGTGAGACTCTCAAGGGCTGTATTTACTTATTAAATAATACTGACTTTTTGGAGAGAGTATAACAATCATGTTTCGTCAGATATTTTGCTTAACTTGGTAAATGTTGCCAAATGTTACATCTTGTCATCTTTATTTCGGTGACGTGACATATAACATATACTGTTATTCGATTGTAATGGGGGGTGTTTGAAGCAAAAAATGCTTTAAATGTTATCTACATTCAATAATAAGATTGATACCCAGAACACAATCGTTTTGTTTTTCGGGGGGGGGGGGGTTATAAGCTTGTTAGCAACTATTTTCTGAGTCTTACTTTCAGTTTTTTTTATAATACCGTGTGCACAATTTGTTTTTTCTTCAGATTCTTGGGTCCTTCTGTCTAATCGAGTTCTATTATCTTCTGTTATCCAAACGAAGTTTGCTTCTGAACTACTGATAAATTATTCTGCCATACCCTAATATATTATTATAATAGCTCACTCATACCCCTGCACCGATGGCCATGGCCTTCTTCTTCCCTAGTTTTTGTATCAAGAAGTACCAAACTGGCATAGAGAGAAATCCACTAGCCTGCAGTTGAAACAATTAAATACATCCCCTGATAAAATCTCCATTTTAAATTTAATACCCAGAGATTGAGATCAGCTCAAGTATGTCTCTTTTAATAAAACCACAGTGAAATGTTCTATTAATGGAAAAGAAAACAAATTTATAAAAGCAGTCATAAAATTAGCTTTAAGTGGAGAGAAGAAGCAGGCGCGTTAAATGCTACAATGAATATTCAATTACAGCGTTCATGAACAAGTCAATACGTCACTGCAGAAAAATGTTTTCCTGGTACTCAATAAATGACAGATTTACTCTTTACTAAATGCTCTTTACTAAAGGATAAATATGAAAATTCAAATAAAAATTCATTCTTATAAAGAATATACTAGGTATCGACAAAACTCCGAGGTATTTTGGAAGGAGGATACACTTTTCTTGTTCTTTGTTTTAAACAGTTATTAATGGATCATTTCCAACTTCCTGAGTTAACATATCTAAATGTTTTACATTTATTAATGCAAATTGCAAGGGAAAACAGTGAACATTTCCTGAGTTCTAGCAAAGATTGTAATCGAGTGTTGACAAAACTATTTGGAATAAAAGAGTGTTTACATTTATGTGTCTTATGGGGAACTTAGCAATATTTTTCATGTAACTCATTGATTATGATATCTGTGATTGAAAGTATCCTCAGATTTGTCATGTTACTACTAAATTAAAATGCACCGATTATTTTGAAGATGAGTGTTTGTGGGAGTACATACAAAAGCAATTACAAAAGCAACTAAATAATTTTTAAACCGTATAAACAGTAAAAAATCTCTTACTTACCAAAACAACAATGATTAAGTTTTGGTAATTGTCGATTAAAAGCGTATACTTGCAGTAAAGGGCGAAGTTTCCTTGGATAGACTTGTGAGGTGAAATGATGTAAAAACATGTAGAAATAAGAAAAAGACTTTAATTGATATATAACACATAACAGATACGTATGAGACTGCAATTTACCTCAGTTGCTGGCAGTGATTTATTTTACAAAGTGAAATTATTTTAAGTAGTTAAATATCCGTTGATTAATATTAGCCTTCTATAATCACAATAGTTATCGATAATTAGTGTTTCATTTTCATAAAATTATTTAAACTTTCATGTTTCAGATTATCGATATGTCTCATGCAACTCTCTTAATTATTTCTATAAATTACTTAAAAGTTCGTACTTGAATGGCAGTAATAAAGAAGAGGAATGCACCAATCAGGGTCCAGTAAGGTTTAAACGTTATTATCTTTGGTAACGCCTGTTTCAGAGGGATTTTCTTGCGATTTCCGTCGCTAACTGAAAAAAAAATTGGAAATGATATTAAACAATTCAGTTCAGTGTTTTTTAATTAAACCTTCATGTAATCATTGCAATTATCTTTCAAGTAATAATTTATTTTCGATACACATTATCTTCAGTTTAATAATGTATTTTTTACATGTATTATTTACATTAATCTTTATTTTGTCAAATTTCTTAAGACTCCAAAATATGTATTGAGTGCTTTAAGGTGCCACATGACATTTTAAAGCTATGTTGTAGCATTTTTAAACTTATCAATTTCCAAAACATATCCACTGCGTGTGAATTTGTAATCTCGCTAGATTATTATTTTCAATTTTACTCTTTTTTTTACTATTCAAAGTACTGTAAAATATGTTCTGGTTAGTGATCTTTTATCGAAACAAAATATGTATAATGCACTCCAAACTTGTGCTTAATGAGTGTTTAATGTTAGATATGTGCTACAATCTTTGCAATAATATCCATTTCACGTGTAATTGTCCTTGTACTATAGAGTCCAACTGGATTATTTATTTCTTATTTTTACTATGTGCGTACATACATCAGGTGATTGTGTGTAAGATGCAATGACCCAGTGCCCTTAATGTAACTGTGAAAGTACCTACCTTTAAGTTCTGTGGTTCCGAATAACACGCTGAATGCTGACAATAGCACAAAAAAGCCTATAGCAGACGCACCGACCTGGTATCCTATTTCCTGCATTAAATTAAAATAAAAAATATTACACAATTCAAAATGGCCGTGATCAGACAAGATCAAGATACCGTTTTGCATCGATTTCGTTTTCTCCTCGTTTTCTACATTTTTTACCTGATTTACTTTTTGTAAAAGAACTATTCCATACCTTAACCCGATTGAACATTATTCAGACCTTTGGTGTAGACTGTTTACATTTGCGGTAGGGATATGTCTTTTATCACCCTGAAATAACATGATATTTGATTGAAACTAATAGGAAAGTACTGACATTTTTATACAATTTGCCTCCCTTAATTTTTCGTGTTGTACTATGATTTCCGTGTTTCGCTTTTTTTTTCCATTTTCAAAAATTAAACCCTTTTGTCATTCGAACATTATTTACTAACCTCATAATAACAAGTAGATAGTCAACATATTGGAGGGGTGATAAACATAGAGTTAATGTGTTAATTAAAAATTGAAACTTCGTGCAACGTGGAAAACATTGTCATAGTATAAATCAGAATATTATTTTTGGTAACAGACCAATATATTACAAGTTGGTACATTAGGTGATAATTTTTCTTTTATACTTTAAAAGGAGCTAGCCATGCGCTCATTATACTTATTACCCCTCCTCATTTCTCTCGTTTATTGGAGGAGGAAGAAAGGACATTTATTACAGACAGTCACCATTTAATTCGATTCTTATACCTCCCGTACATTTTCTATTCTTCACACCTCTCATACACCTCATACCACCCATAGATCTCGCGTACCTCCCATACATCTTCTATTATCCACACCTGTCATACACCTCATACCTCCCATAGATCTCGCCTACCTCCCATACATCTTCTATTCTTCACACCTCTCATACACCTCATACTTCCCATAGATCTCGGGTGCCTCCCATACCTCTGAAACCTCTCATACCTCTCTCTTGATGGCGTCGGTGATATTTGATTCGGTTTCGTTTCCTGTCAGGCAATCTTTTCCGCCTTCGTTCCTAGTAAACGCAAGAATTGATTGGCCCATTAAAATGTTACCCAATAGGTTGCCCACCACTTCTGATGCCATTCCTGTGTAATTTTGTGAAACAAGAAAACTATGAAAATGTGGAAATATATTTACATTGCATTTTTTGTCAAGTGAGAACGTAGCTGTATTTGATGGGGTACTTACGAAATGCCGTAGCGGAATCTCTCTCGACTTGCTCTTCTGATAAAAGCATAGTAAGTGCCGTATAAGGTAGATGGTAACACTGTGAACACGTGAGATATAAACAACAGCTATAATAGTATACGGTAACTGATATGCGATGACACTTAAAACATAAAATAAAAAGACCATCTCTAAAACAGCATAGAAAGTAGGTGACTACCTGTGAGCAGAAAAGTAATACGAAACATCTATAATATCGTGCGAGATCTTTCGATATCACTCTAAACGTGTAAGATATACAGAGACCACCAACGATAATATAAAAAAAAGGTGATTTCAGCGTAAATAGGTGAGTAATGTGTATACGATTGCAGGTATTCGATATTACTCTAAATATATGAGATATACGAAGACCATCTAAAGCAACATAAATATTACGTTATTTCTCCGTGAACAGTCAAGTGATGTGTATACGATATAGAAATTATTTACAACGCTATAGCACGTATGCGATATTACTTTGAACTTAAAATAAAATATACAAATACCATCTACAATAACATGAATAGTATAGGTGATTACACTGTGGAAGACAAGTAATAAAAATGTATGTATAATATAATATAATGTATGTGTGTGTATGCATGTATGTGTGTATGCGTGTATGCGCGTGTGGGTGTATGTATGTATGTATGTCATAGCACTCTAAATATATATATGATACAAATATCCCTTACAATAATATAGAATGTAAGTGATAACACTGTGAACATTTAACAAAGAGGTGCGGCAATGTTGAAGCATGTACCGGATGTGATATCATCCACAATAGATACGAACAGAGACCATCATATAGCTGTACTTAGGCAAAGTCATAAAACTATGTAGCCTAGATGTAAAAAGTTAGGAACTTTTTAATAGTTCCAGTGTTATATATGCGTAATGACTGCACTGTGACTCGAAATCATTGATATCATTACAAAACGACACCTTACTCAAGGTGTCCGCCGAAGAAATATAATCAAGAGTGACAGTTTCTGGGTTAACGTTTTTAATGCCATTTTATTACTGTTTTTGGAGCAATTAAAGTCAGTTACTGTCACTTTCAACACATCTACATCTTCTCTCTCAAGAAAGCGATGATTATCCTAAGTGTACCGTGACGTTTTGTAGTAGAATACCGGTTAAAGAATTTTTATCCTGACTATTCCTTCTGAAAAAACGTCTGCTTAGAAAAGGTCACTTGCATAGTTTCAGTTCTGTATGAATACTTCTTTTAACAACTGAACATTTGCTGATAAGTAAAGCCGTATAAAATGAAATGAAGAATGATTTTCATTTCAGTTTTTAACAATGGTACACTCTTTTATCGTTCTTCACACAACCACGATAAAACAAATTAAGAACTAATGAAGAATATGCCAAATAATTATCATGATTAAACAGAATGAGAGTCACATTAATAACTCCTTTGAAATACACACTAAATCGATCGTAAAAGTAGGGACTGAAGCGTTTTATGTTGCGACATTTATGAGCTACGACTAGAGATACCACAAGAGATAAAACAGCAACCATTCGTGGAGCTTTCAATTTTCAGTGCCTTGTATGGTTATAGTTTTTAAGAGGGACAAAAGAGTTACTTCAAGCGATATTTTGCAATGTTTAAACCAGAAATTTAGCCTTCTCATTTTGAAAAATTTATGAACTGTTGATTTGTAGGGTCATTTCTCATCGAAGGTCAACATGTTCTGTATTTTCAACTGTCAGGTAGGATATTCCTCCAAAATTAATCAGGAGTGAGGACACACATAAAGTAAAAACAAAGCACCATGCAATTACATTATCAACATCACAATAACTGGGAATTACGGCACAAATCCATTAACCAGCAAATTGTAACACACCACAAGAACTATGATACCGCAGAAATCATCAATTACGATACCACATACGTTATCACTTACTACAACACAAAACATCAATTATGACAAAACAACAAGACAGCAAGTATTACACCACCATAAGCCACCATGATAACGTATACTCCCAAAAAACACACACAAAAAAACAACTGCAATTATGACAAGGATTGTGTCACCTCAAATATCCAGGGATTATGAAATTAAAACCCAGAATAGCTAATATTACAATTGCCAGCAATTTCAAAGTTAAAAATCAGTATTTGGTTTATTGGGGGAAGGTGCGTTGACGCAATTCCATATTCTATACAAGACTGTGCACGAGTGCTGTATATGTTTACGTGTTTACGTTTATGTATATGTTTTTCTTAGAGGCAAGAGTCATGAGGACCAATTGAAAAACAAAATTGTGAAATGATTATATATCGATGCATTGTGACAAATTACATTACATAAAAATCATAGTAAACAACAACAAAAAAAGTAATTTTACTTCATATTATCCAAGTGACACTATTTTTATACCTCAGCAGTTACATAATTACCGTAAGGACTGTTTGAAATCCGCAATAGAAAAAAAGATACCAGAAGAAGCCAGAAATAGAACTGTTAAAGTCTGGTACTGTCCACAAAAGAACATACATTCCAGCAGCGAGGGGTGCCGCCACCGCAATCCTGTCAACGTAAAACATTAGAGATTTATAACATTGATAGGAATAATTCCAAGCAAACTAAAGACAAATTAAACAAAATGATGAGACTGTTAATTTTTCCTTCATCGTACCTGGGCTTCTAATTGTAACACAATATACCGTATTCGGTGTATGCAATCCACTTGACTTACAAAAACACCGAAATAGAATTTAACAGAGATAAACGGCAAGTGAGCAATAAAAATAAAATCAAGAAAATGGAATAGAATGAAAGATTACATAAAAATCAATTTCCTAATTATAATATTGATTCATAAAATGGTAATTAATTTTAGACAGAACAAACATGAATTTATATGTGTGGTATTTGCAATTAATCACAATTTCACCTGGTTGATTCGGTATATGTATGTATTTTTTATCTTACTTCCAACTGATTGGGAGCATTTTCTTCTATAATTTAAGGTAATTGCCAAGTAACTATGTTCTTAAGTATCTCATGAATAACGTCATGCTAGGTGATCACTTGGATATGTTGCACTTTCCTAGAATCTGAAACTACGAAAGTCATGGAGAATATTTATTAAAACTCCAAAATATTAGACAAAACAAATTGTTTATTCTATAAGACTTGTTATTTAGTGGCAGAATTAGTTTCATTTTTTGAGACAATGAGTAATGTAGTGCAGTTTTTTGTGATAATTATTAAACAGAAACTAAAGACTATTTGTCAAGAACTTGAAACCCTTGATGTAAGGTAAGATATCAACATATCTTTTACATACGTTTAAGAACCTCGACAAACCATGAATTCACCATGTATATTATGTTAAAAGCTTATAAAATACAATGGTTTAGCAAACAAAGAACAGTTCAAAGAAATAACGTACATAGAATATTAAAGATGGTTTAAATTTGCCAAATCTTGCTTTCGGAAACTCTTTGAAAACCCTTAGTACAAGGTAATTATTACCACATCATTTACATATGTATAAGCACCTCTACAAACCATGACGTATAACCATGAATGAGATTAAAATAGTTAAAAGTTCATAAAATTCAATGGTTTAGCGAAAAAAGAACAGCTCAAAGTAATGGCGTACATAGAACACTAACCATGGTTTTAATTTGCCAAATCTTGTATTTGTATTGGTAATAAGAACCCCAACAATTGGATCAGTTAAGGCGTCCCAAAAGCGACCAGCGAATATAATGATACTGGCATACAGCGGTCTAAGCTTTATGACCAGAACAGAAAGAAAGTAGGTCATTATATGCAAATTATTACATAAAGCAATATACCTACATTTATACTATATAAAATTAATGATCATTAGGTATATCAGCATATGTTTATAATGGTACCATTGTGTAAGCTTTATGACGAAAACAGAGACAAAATATTTCATAACATCTAAAATACTACAAACAAAAAATCGAAGACTTCGCGTAAACATATGCAGTCTTGAATATATTGACATATTAAGTTGCACATAGTGGCAGTTGTCGTTGTGTCTTCTTGGACTTTGTTTGATAAGATTGAAAACAGTTTTGTATGATACAAGTCTTACGAGGAACCATGAAATGGTGTAAGCCTTTGATTAATGTTATGATAGCGATTAACAAGTTATTCCTCTGCAAACAATGGACTGAAAGTTACGTTCTTAACATGCATGCTGTAATGTACCACTTAAACCTACCAATGGATGCCAAATCTCTATCGTTATTTTCTCGTGTTCTTTACGTTTTATCCGAAGCATATTTACTTACGTCAGCTGTATCCAGTAGAAATATGGCGATATAAAATCCTATGACGGTGTTTGTTAACTGGTATGGCATTCCACCTAGACCGTATGCTAGCTTGTTTCGTATACGTAATTTCTGGTTGCTTTTCGGTAATTTACCTTGCAACGGGGTTCTCTGAAAACAGATACAACCACAAAAATATTGATCGAACCTCAGTAATACGTGGTTCACACTCCACCAGATCATTCAGCCGGTCAGTTAGTCAGTCAGTCAGTGAGTCAGTCAGTTAGTGAGTCAGTCAGTTAGTCAGTCGTAATATTGGATGATGACAACAATAACAATTGAAAAGTTACCTCATTCAAATCTTCAACACTCTGTTCAGTATCTGTTACCTCCAGTTCAGTAGACACCGCTGCAGCCATTCCTGATTTTTATATCTGGTGAAGGATCGAGTGATGATTGTTATTATATTAAGCTATCCACATACTAAGCTCATTAAGAATTGACAACACACACACACACACAAATAAAAAATCAAGATCTCTTAGAGAGAAGAATAATTCTTTAATGCATGCGCTTTAGTTTGTGTGAGCGCTTGTCGTTTCGTATTTGTATACTGGATTCCTGACCTTTGTTCTTTTAGAGTGCACTACAAGTGACTTCATTAACCAGATTGTAACACATAACCTAATTGTAATCAACACTTACCTTGTGCTAAAGTTAATTTTGGTTTATCTCTGAAGACATGTGTTGCAAAATATTTCTTCCTTTTCTACGATGGTGTTGTTGTTGCTATGGTGTTGTCGTCTCTTATGCTGAAAGATAGTGATTCAGTAGTGATAGTGATAATGATAGTGATAGCTGAAATCCTTTCCATTTCCATTCAAAAATTTATATTTTAGACCATGATGTGAGTTCCCTGCATGAGGTTAAGTTAAACTTTACACTATGAAGACAATGTTTACACTTTACAACTTCAAGCAAGGATGTAGGTGCACCTTTCGCCTATAGGCCAATTGCATCTCCCGAAAATGGGGGGGGGGGGGGGGGTGTAATGATCGTGTTACTCAGGAGACAGCACTGAATTTGCTGTAATCCCAACAAAAAGCCAAACGGAATTAGCAACCTCACTCAACTTAAGTGATAAACACAATTAGGTTTAAGGAAAATGTCATTACCCTTATTATATACAGTTTTCTTATTCCCTGCCTGATATCCTGTGTATTTTGTAAAAATAAAATGATCTAGGTGGGGTGCTGATCTGTGCAGGTACGTAGTTTCTATATTTAATCAGCAAGGTTCCAAAGGTTGACCTGTTTTAAAACAAAACAAACAATTAAATGACAACTCACTAATTTGTATCATAAACAGAGACTAACAATCATAGAATTATCTGATAAGAAAGATGATTTGGGAACGTATCCTTAACAATACATAAGCCGTGAGAATTATTTTCAGCTTTTTTTCCTTTGTAATATAACTATTTCAAATACTAGCTTTGAAAGTATTGGAATTATCTGTGGTTAAGTTAACCCTTTATCGTGTTTTGATGCGAGTTTCTTAGTGTTGTTTGTCACAGTAAACCTTGCATTTCTCTTCCAAGGGATACTTCACAACACTCGTCTGTGTAGTTAGTTGACTGCAGTCCGTTGCCGTTATTTTACCTTCATTCATAAGTAGTTACGTTTGTCACTCTGAGTGATTGAAATCTTCTATCTACTCTGCGCCCCCTTCCATTTGGTATGTACAGTTTCCCTCAAATAACAAAAATCCTCAAAAAAAAGATAAAAGTTAAAAACATTGCAGAAACAAAATTGAGTCCTATTTGGGCACATTTGGGAAATGTGTCCCTGGTAGAACCCGCGGTGCAAACGACATCGGGGTCCCATATAGGCAAACTGGGTCCCAGCTATTCCATCTGGGCCCCATGAAGGTTTCACATATGTCATCCCTGTTATATCCATCTGGCTGTCAGATATTTTGTTTGCTAGGTGTGAATATTTTTCACCACGTCACTGTAGACTTTCGTTTTATGTCACTGTTAATATTAAGATGCATACTGCTCATAAACGTTAGACTGATATTCGTCGTATCATTTTATCGGGTTATACTTATGAGTTCAATTATATTTTAGTTGGGGAAATGGCAGCTTTATTTACACTCCCAAAACATGTTTAAAAAATATTTATATAATAAATATATATAAGAACTCCATAAAAAAAATTTATGGGGTTCTTATTTTACATGATTTAGGTAAACAGTACATGTAAATTCTACATAATTTTGGTACATTTGACTACATTTTAGTAAAATTGATGTATACACAATGTAAGACTTACATTAACTGGGTGTAAAATTTTACCTAAAAGTTATGGAGTTCTTATTTTACCGTTACGTTTTTTGTGTGTAGAACATTCTCAAAATTAAGCCATAGTTAACCAATACAGTGGCGAGTCGTGAGAACCTTTGTTGTAAGTGCACCTTTAACTAAATTTCTAAAATTGACCGACTGTGCCTTTAATATTCTATTGCAGACATCACACTGTTGCTCTTCTCGTCATGATGTGATGAGAGATCTATATTTATGTAAATCCTTCAGATGAAAGACACGCTCCCAAATGTGTTAATCTATTCCACACCAACAAAAGTCCTGGATTCGCCTAGCTCCGCAATTGAAGTCATTATTAGGCTGTACTTGTAATTAAGTATGTGACCCACACTGAAATATGGAAAATCTAAAAGACTCCGCTGCAAAAAACAAAAAAAAAAGGGTTTATATCATCTTGATATGAATTTCGCAAACAACTTAGTGAACCAAATACTAATCACAGCTCAATGAAAGAGTCAAGCATTCACAAAACTAAATAAACTAATAATAATAAGATATGAGTTTAAACAGAATGGTCAGCATGAACACGTTACCTTATATTGGACGGCTCACCGGTCTTTACATGTCAACTATTACCAGCAAGAATATCATGAACGACTACTGCTTCATGTGCTTCTCTTTAGATTTATCCGTCCTTAACCTAACGACGTAAACAAAACCTTGAGTAATTAGACTACAACCCGAAAAGACTGCCTTTCTAATCTTATTTATATTGTGTACTGAAACCGGTTAATAATGCACTTTCATCGCTTTTTCGCTTCCTTTGTAAAACTTTTGTAACTTCCCGGTGACTTCCTGGTCATAAGACACTCAGGAAACAAAATGTAGGTTCATTCATTGTTTGGTGTTGATAGAATACTCTGTGAAGTGCTTAACTGCGATTACTTTCCATTCAACTTTGATGAAAGTCACTTTCGTGTCGGCTTAGAATTTCCAGCCAGAAAAAAAAATAGTCGTAAATTTCTCAGCATTCATGAAAGGGTTTAATATGCACTGAAGAAACTTATTATACAAAAGAGTCCTGTAAATGTGATTTTATAATAATAATACTTAACTATTTATTCAAAACGAAAATAATTGTAGTGATAACAACACATATGTAATGATTAATCATAGTTTAGTTACAATAACAATAGTTATTTATTAATAATCAAAATAGTAAGATCTAACAAAATAATTTAAAAAATTAATAGTAAGAAGAATGTGATCAAGGAGGAAGTCAGAAGATAGAAAAAAAACAATACCAGTACAAGCTATCTGGTGTACGGAGGATGTCGAATATCAATCCCAAATTCATCTCACTGGTATTTCTGAGCACTTGAAGCTATCACTAACAAAGACAAAGAACCGCACTCGCATGGCATCCAAAGCAATCACGAAGTAAACCAACTAATAAAGACGACTTTACTAGCCAGTACCCACATCTTTAGAAGACTGACCATTAATTCGGAGTCTTACCGTCAATCAGAATCTCGATCTCGGTCTATGTATCAGTCCAGTTTTAGGTTCGTTTAGTGTAGGGTCAGGCTAGCCTGTAGGAAGCCTAGTTCAGTGTTGGGTACTGTACATCGCCATTACTCATTTCTTTTCTCCTTTAGTACTAATGCCTCTCTGATTTCAGACTGAATACACAGTAGCCCGATTAGCAATATCCATTAACATCTTTTACCCAACCCCCCACCCCTATAAGAAAATTGTTGTCACTGTCTACATGAATACTCTCATCATCGTGTATGTAGCTACCCTTATACCATGCAGCTACCCTTACACCATTCAGCTACCCTTATACCATGCAGCTACCCTTACACCATTCAGCTACCCTTATACCATGCAGCTACCCTTACACCATTCAGCTACCCTTATACCATGCAGCTACCCTTACACCATTCAGCTAACCTTATACCATGCAGCTACCCTTACACCATTCAGCTAACCTTATACCATGCAGCTACCCTTATACCATGCAGCTACCCTTACACCATTAAGCTACCCTTATACCATGCAGCTACCCTTATACCATGCAGCTACCCTTACACCATTCAGCTACCCTTATACCATGCAGCTACCCTTACACCATTCACTCAGTGCATTCATCCTACAACACCTGGTTGAAACAACGGAGCAACAATTTCCACCTCACGCAGTTACCTACTATCACATCTCCAACACCACGTGGATTCGTGCCACTCAGCTTAGTGTAACCTATTCCGATTCCACTTCAATGTAACACCACCACTACTGTTCCGTATGTACCAAAAAGTCGATCGACTTATGGCAATCTGTTTTTTTTTTTTTTTTGTATTATTTTATTATTTAAGTGTTGTGAGCAAATTATGTTTTCGTTTTATTCCAGCAGCAAAGAACAAAATATTCAATACATTAAGCGGACCTTTGTTATGGAAATAATGATTAACACTTAATGAGGCTCAGACCACCGTACATACTGAAAATGAAAAATACCGCCACCCAATATATACTATGTGGGTCAGGTTTTTCTGAACTGGTGGCGTACTACATCAACTATTAAAAGAAGTCTTAAATGTTTCTACTCTAGTGTGGGGGCTTGAAGAAGCCTCCAATAATTCTAAGCTACTTTAATGTCTCGAAATAATATTTGGCTACTAGGCACTAAACCAACGGAAAAATATAAAAAAAGGGGATGGTGTTTACTGAATAACAATCGTTGTTGTCTGTCACTGATCACAATTGATCAAAGGTATGGGCTTGGATTTTGAATGCCGAAATACTTTTGCCTCAGTTGTGTTCAGCTCATTCCATTTAATACTCTCTTCCAGTAATACTCTAGATACAGAACTGACTTCCAGCAACCAGCTTCCCTTTAAATTGTAATTGTGACTTTTCATATTCTTGGCTTATCACGTTTATTACACTGAAAGCTGGGTATCTTCGCATCCGACTGTTCAAAGCACTATGAAGTCGACGTGTAAAGAGTTAGTAGGCCTGAGTGCCAGGTTATCGCTGATGTACGACAAGAAAAAGATGATGGTGATCTCCCTTGTGCCTCTTAGCACAAACGACGACAGAAGTCTTCATATCTTACAAAATTAACTTAATTGGATTTTTATCTCAGTGTCAAAGAAAAATACGGATGGTTCTAAACTCTGAACTGAAATTCAATGTACGTGTTTTCAAAATGTTAAGTTTTAATTGTTCCTCGGGGGAAAATTTATAACATCTATCAGCCTTTGTTGCTCAGTGCGGACACCAACATTAATTTGTAGGGTTGTTTTCTTCAAAATTTGTTATATTTCTTGAGAACAAAACAATATTTTGTTTGATTCACATCCAGAGTACCGCTGTAGGGTTGGACAAAAACGGGAAAATTATATTTAGAGCACAAGTGAGTCCTTGAAATTCTGGAGGTAATTAGATTAAAGAACTCAATTTCATTTGACAAAGTTATGTGCAAGTTTTAAGTTTGTTCAAAATTATGTACCATTTCTTCGTCAATGGGCACATTTTCTTGCTTCGATCTCTGTTATTTTGTATTGATAATTCTTTGTATTCTTTGCTGGAAAAAACTCTATAAAACTGGGACAGCTCATATGAACGTACAATCTGCATCACCGAGCAGATGAAATAATGTAATCGAATTGGAAAAAAATCTTTCGAATTGCAAACAGTTCTAAATTAATTATGTGAGATAATCATACCATTGTTCAGTTTTGATAATTAAATCTTCTCATTGTCATTAATTGTATACATACCAGAGTATATAGTGTGTGGTGTTCCATCATTGTTAAGCGTCGCGCAGATTGTTTATGCCTTTCTTCTCCACGATATATACAGTATGCAAGTAGCTTTAAAACTAACCAGTACCCTGTGGTATGATCTATTTACTCCACGGGTGGATAATGAATTTGTGATAAATACAAAGGCTCCATTCTGACAAGTAAGACCTACAATCTTGGACAAAATTGTTGGGACACTTTGTCGTATGTTGCAAATATAATACTGAATTTTAGGTGAGAGGATAACATGAAACCCCGCCCCCCTTTCCAATGTTGCGCTATAGAAGTGAATGTACCCTTTGAACAGCAATCCTATAGCCAACATTGAACGGGGGCGCGGGGTGTCCCAAGGAATTTTGTCCAAGATTGTAGGTTTTACACTGTGCTCGTACACAATAGACTGTATCCTCTTCTGTTTTTTTCGCAATCGTGCAATCCTTGCCTATTGTTACACAATATTAAACTTTATTGATGTTAAGCTAGTGTTCACCCTGATATTTTATTTCTTGAGAAATAAATTATTTCACAATGCTTATGAATTGTGACGCTTTTGCTCTGTTCTATGTTTTGTTCAACAGTTACTTCAAAACTAAGAATGTACGTACGTATTTTTTCTCATATTTTTTTCAGTAGATGACTTATTGTATGAATCGCATATTATTCTTTGCGGTCTGTTCATATGTCGACATTACATTTGCTCTATTTCAATCTCATTTTACGTTTTGGCAATTCCCTATAAATATTCATGAGTTGGGTAACGTTACATATAAGTATGTAACGGTTGTATAAATTAACTGCTTTTTCGCAACGTAAAAAAGACTTCTAGCAAATGTCAATGGAAGTAAATTAAATCTGTTTTGAATTGTTGATCAGTTTAAGATTTGAAATCTCTCCTTTTTTTACATATCTCGTTTTTCATATTTCATTGAACTTCCTGCATTGAATGAATAAGTATGAGTTAGGGTTCATCAAAGTAGGACGAACATTTGCTTCTCATTATTGTCACCTTACTTTTGTAGTAAACGTGGAAAAAATCTCATTAAATGCTTATCGATGAAGATAAGCAGATGGGAGTTCCCAGTACCTTATGAGGACAGTTGAAAATGACACTTATCTATTATTCTTTAATTTTAAGGGAGGGGGGAGGGTTCTTGTTCTATAAGTAGATATATGAGAATTTTCACCATTTAATATGCATATGTTCCTCTGAAATCTTCACAGATTAATACATGTTTCCTCTTTCCACTGGATCCCGATTTACTTATTTTAAAACCAACATTTCTTTAACCTATTTATCTATTGTACACCTAATCACTGACCATTGCTGTAGTTATGAGTAACAACAACCTTCTGGTGTATTTCGATGAAGGTCACCAGGACTAGGGTGAGGATGGAAAAATAATTTTGAGGAGACTGCAGGCTAGAGCCAACTGAAAGGAAGCGATGGAAGCACGGACCGTTCGTAGGTGATTATACTTAGGGATGAGGTGGGTGGGGGGGGGGGGGATAAGTGTGAACATTGAGACCTTGATCAAGTATCATTTTGTTTAAATTATGTATTAATTAAATTGTGTGTATATTATTGTCACATTAATAAACTTGTCAATTTATCTTAACACGCAAAATGGTGTACAGTGCAGTGTCAATTAAGTGTGGTGGGACGTTAACGCTTCTACGAAAAGTATGAACTTTTACAAGAGTATAGTCATGGGCTTATTTATCAAGCAGCCGTATAGCTCCCCGTGTAACTCTATAAACTTAGATTACCAAAATTACTTTGAATAACATTTCTTTTGTCTCTAGTATGGAACATCTCCTCTCTATTTCTGTCGCATCTCCATCCTCATCTCTCCGTCTAAATATCAAATCGTATCAGTTTTACATCTTGGAAGGAGACGCTGATGAACATTAAGGATTTTACCAAGCGAATATTTTTAATGAAATTTCATGACATTACTGAAAGATAACACTGACTCTCATTTCCCGGGTGGGTGATTTTTCCCAAGCGGGTGTCCGTGAAACATCAATGAGGTAATGTAGCGGGATTATACTTACAAATGTGTGTCTAGAAGATTATTTTGTTAGAAGTGCAAAACTTTTATGAACTGCAGTTTCCAAGGGAAAACACAAAGTGCGAGTAAAAATCGTTTTTTTTTAATAAGTTGAAATAAACATATATTGTGACATGACGCTTTGTCCCCGTACAATCGGCTCCTCGATGATAATAATAACCTGGGGCTTTTAATAATAATAATAACAATATTTAAAAGAAAGTTTAATATTCTTTATAGATAATGAAAAAGTGCAAACAAAACATTTACTGCTTTAATGAGATTGAGAAATGTGTTAGAGCAAATGTAGACTCTTTCCTACCAGATATAAGCATTGAACATCAAAATATTCCCTTCAGTATAGTAATGAATGTATCAGTTATCCCTGTTTATTATTATTATTTTTTGGGGGGTGTCCAGTATTATAATGTTTTTCTGTATTCAGCGAATTTGCACACATATACCCTAAAAAAGATATACGAAACACATCTAAAATGTATCAAATGTTCTTAGCTCTTTGTTACCATGCTACCAGACATAATATGGACTCCGACAAAGGGATGGGGAATTGTATTTTAATACTAACAAATAATAATTTTAATCATCAAATATATTTGTAGTCTCGTAATGTTGGTTTATACCACACATTGTTTGATTCCATGCAAAATGAAAGTCCTCTGATGTATTCAGGGACTTCAAGGCTCTCTTTTTACTTGCCTTACTTCGTTTTCATGATCATTGTTGATATACAGGTCAAAGCATTCACCTCACATACTTGTGACTTGTGGCGAATTGATCGTGAGAGGAGGAATCTACATACTTTACTTTAGTCAACAGAGTATACTCGCACACTTAATTTAATTTGTGCCCATTGGGAAATAGTTCATGGAGTAGGTGTGTTGTGTGTGTGTTTTACCTCAGTAGGTGGAAGTACCTTCACATGCACGAGAGCGCACCATCATGTGCATCCACGGGAAATCGTCCCGTCACCCTTCTAAGAAGTGCCTTTGTAGATTGTTTTTTGCTTTTGTTTTATTTCTTACAAATCTTCTGGCATTATCATGTTTTATATCAATAGGACTCAGTCTGACTTTGAAAGTTGAACCAAAGTACACAAATTGTTTAATTTAATATGAGTGAGGGAGATTATATTTGAAAAAGTGAAAAATGAATGATAGAAAGCCCTCTCCGTGGGATGGTGTCGACTGTTTAAACTTCAACATCGTGTAGTTAAAATGCTATACATCAGACATATAGATGTTTGGGAGTGGAGTTATAAATCAAACTGGCAATCATATCATAGATATAAGGGGCTTCATGTGAGGTACCTTACATGTGTGAGGGTCCCTCAGAGTGGCTACAATAGTCAATGTACTTAATTGGTGGTATACGCACCATTCCCCTCACTACATGTAACACTGCTGGTGTTTTAATGTTACCCACTGATGTTCCGAATGAGATCTACAAACTCTCAACCGAAATCTCAGTCATATTTGTTTGAGGACCATTTAAGTTGTCATCGCCCCAAACAGTTTCAGGTCTATCAACAACTTACGGCTATTCCTTCCTTCAGTATGTCTAAAATTCCTCCACATGTGTAATCAAAACAATGGATCGCTGTGTACGCTGTGTAATACGAACTACGCTGTATCTTTCGAATTTGCTGTCAATCAAAGAATACTGTGACTTAAAACCAGTTGAAAAGTTTGCTTTCAGAAAGGCAAAAAATATAGCTTAGCATGATGAGTTACTGCCTTTAAGTTGTCTTCAAGAGAAGTTCTTTTCAAATGCATTATATTTTGGCTACAAGCAATGCTTTGGCTTTCATACCATAAAGAGAAACCTCTGTCATATGTATAATCATTGTTATTATTTTTTTCAATTCCTATTGACTTGTTTCTCTTAATGCATTATGACATTTCTGCAAACAATATTCCTATACTTGCTTTCATTTCTTCCATCAAATTAATCACAGTAATATGTGTACTGCATATACTCTTTACATTCTTGAATGTCTGAATCAGAGTTATTGAATAATTTAAGCTTAAAAGTCTACCATGTTTGTAAATATTGTATATATGGCAAAAACACTATTTGTAATTTCAACTATTGTTGAACACCGATTTATGAAACATACGGAGGAAACAAAAAAATTCCTATTGAGACCATTTTAGTTCTTTCTCAATATAACCTTTTATTTTCCGATTCATTAAGCGAACCCATAACTGTCCTCACTATGAGAACATTTTAATTGAAACCGCCTTCAGGTTCATTATAAAAACTTTACTAATTGTTTTGAATCTTTTTTCAAGATTGTTATGTACCTTTGTCATGTTTAAAACTCAGATTTACAGTTTTACTAATAAGGTCTTTCATTCCTTTTTTTTTTCTTTAATTGAAATAAGGCGTTTGTTTTACAGAAAACAAGAAAAACAATCATATTTTTAAAACCAATGTTTGTGGACGTAGAATGAGAGATTATTCCACATAAGTAAATACTGTGGCCTTCTTTTCAAGAAATAAGTTTCTCACAGACAGAAATTCAGTTATTTGTTGCTGGACAATAATTTGTTCACCCAAACGTTTCAAAATTCAAATGATGCATCTTTAGTTATTTATCACATGCATAATGTTTTGAGGAGATGAAGCTTTGCAGATGTTTATTGATGAGACCGAATGCTTTAACAGTGATCAAAGTTTTTTCTTTGTATGTCATGTTGATGTATTCGAAACGCCCTACTTCCCTTTAAATGGACGTAATCTACATGTTTGTTGATTGATCAACGGTAACATCTACTGGTCGACGGAGGCCACCGAAACGGAGGGTTAATATTTATTTAAGCAACTTGACATGCGTCAAACAGCTGTTTTAACATTAAAGTAGTACCGCGAAAGATTCTTCCCGCTACGTTCTTTGTACCGTAACTGACAATACTTTTCTATAGCTATAAAGAAATGCAAATAACATACGCCCTGCATCCTTAAAGCAGTGACGAATTATATATTAAAGGTTACTATCTGCTTTACACAGTGCCCAATTCAAGCTAAGCGTATCGTGCGTAACGATGTATTTGCCACAAGGATTGAACAACACTGCACTCAGATCTGTTTTTTATTACCTCATTTTGTTTTGCTTCACTTTTATTTCATATTTTGATAATGTTTATCAATTATATGTCTACATTATTCCATTGGACGTTTCAGTTTTAATCTATTTTCTCTTCGGGTAAAGTTTCAGGAGAACCTATCAGCTCATTTTTGATAAATGTGATAAGTTTTCATATCTTAACTGAAATTTCGCAAGTATAATATTTCCCGTAAAGACGCCCAGTGGTAAAACTTCATGCAAATTTAGCTGACTGATATCATCTTTTACCGTAAGGTAACCTAGTGGGTACCCTGGTAGGAGATAGAAATGCCAACTGGAAAGCATTCCCCAAAGTAGCACTCATGGGACAGGTTACTCGGTGTAGTAAATGTGCCGGATTAATCTATCCATCAACCCATTAGCAATATCTTAATTACAGAACGAAAGAAAAAAATTAACAGAAGAACATATCATTATACTCACACAATATCGTCCAAAACATAAGGGAACTTGGCATCTGCTGGAAACAGTTTCGCACAATTTACATATTCGAGAGAAAGATGGGGTGGGTTGAAAGGTGGTTCCTCTCTCCGATCAGCATTTAGAGTACAATAATTGTCGGTTGATATTGTAAGGTAAAATTCTTTTTCCTTTGTTTTGCCAGAGTGAATTGCGTTTATTGTCTTTTATTAAAGGTTCGTGTTCGCTTTAGTACAGCGACGACTTAACATTCGTAAACAGTTCCACTGGCATCACAGAACATTAGCTTTTGCTAAAGAGAAATGTTTGCGAAACGCAATCACTATGTTTAACATTAAGTTCAGTAAAATGGAATTCAATTTTGAGCTTTTAGATTGCAAGACTTCAATTTGCTGCTAACATTTTACTTTAAAAATCCTCTAAAATGTGTTTTTTCTTTTTGAGCATCATTGTTCACCTATGATGTCAACCGTTTAAAAACTAGATTCATTGAGTATCTTATTATATCCATTGCATAGGCCTTTATTCTCTTGTTCAAAGCACAACCAAAGGAGAAGAACATAGCTAATATTCGATTATAAGATTCTAAGCTTGGCGAGTCTCTCCTATGGTCACAAGTTACCGATCTTGCACGGAACTCTATACATAAAAGTTTAGTTACAAGGTAACGCGGACTTCCTTTTAGCTTTTGGTTCTTTTCTAAGTTTCCATTACAGTTGCCAGTGATGGGTTATTGCACCTTGTCTTTCTCCCCCCTATCATGGTCTTTGACCTGGAGTGTTGTTGGTGAGCTGTAACTTTCGAAACAGCTGCAAGAATATCATAATAACACATGAAGCGTGCTGGCTTCATCAACTTATAGCTACAATTCCTGACTAAATTACATTGAAGGCACCTCATGAGCAGATGTTTGACTACCTGCGGCTGTTTATAAGAATCTTCGTCCTCAGCTGATCGGTCAAAAGCTTCTTACGTTTTACTCACCAGGAGTCTTCCCGGTAATAATTCTTCTTTTGCTCTTTCTACATAAAAAAAATCAATTTTCTAGGTGGATGAAAAGTCTAAAAGTCATTAATAAATTACAAAGACCGTTGTAAGTCGATACGTTAAGTTATCAAGTATCGTTCCAGGAAATTTTAGTAGAAATGAAACAAACCTTTACAAAGCTCCTTTTAACTATATTTAATATTGCGGTATACAGTTGGCGACATTGTCTTAAAGTTGAATTCAGGGTTGAAAATACATTTGTCTATCTGAAAACGTATACGTATGATTTACCTTTGAGATGTAAACGTAATTATAAAGTTTTTAAAATTCTCCATCTAAGAGAGCCACACTATAAGCAAAATGACAAACCGAGGTATTGCTAAAACAGAGGTATCACTAAACGTAGCATACCCTTCGATAGAGTGCATCCCTTAGATGAGTTCATCCTAGGGGAAAAGTGTCTAAAATAGTTCCTTTTTTTACTTCAGTTTAGAAGAGTGATAATAATGTGAAAATTAGGGAGATTAAAGAGTTCAGATTGGTTAGAAAATCAAAGTTGTCAGGGTGATGTTTCGGTGTGGTGTTTATTTTGGCATGTGAATCAGTTGGAGAGGTATAATGGTGGTGTACCCCCTAAAGTGCTCACTCACCCCATTACAACAAAATTCACAACATGTTTATGGATCGTACGAAATTCTACATAGAATTAAAAATTCTTTCTGTACCGATACCGATACGATACCGAGTTTGAAAATCCTGCCTTACATTACTAAGTTTCCTCGAGTAGTTTATTGCATTAATTTTTTTTTTGTAGTTTCGTAGTTTGTTACATACTTTGGTTTACATTGCATCGTTTTGTACTGTCTTTACTAATATCTAGATCGTTCTGGTGGATAAAGTCTCAGTATAAGATTACCTTCTCCATTTCTTGTAGTCTCACGGATATAAAAGAAATGATAAAATGGTGGCACTTATTATCAGAATGCAAAATGCTGTACATTATTTTTCCATGTTTTCTACAACTTAAACTAGTCGAATGGTGCTTTCTCCGGTAACCTCCCCCCATCCTTCCATTTGCATATCAGTTGTCGGCCCTTTTTGCTACAGGTACGAAATGGGAGGTTGTATTTATTCATAAATTGTATACCTAGTTCTATATTTACTTCAACTTTCAATCAGAGATATATTTTGCTGGCACTTGGGTCGATGTTTATCTCTCAAGAGCATTTCAATAAGAGAGGATCAATCACCGGGTAAAAGATCGATCTAACATTAGTAATGATAATTAATCCTACAATCAATAGTGATATTTCTGTTCAATTACATAGAAGGGGAAACTAGATACACTTAATGAAACCCTACCACCTGTATTGATTGTAGACATGATCAAAATGCACATGCAAATCTAAAATGTAACCAACTGAAGTCACAATATGATCTAAATATGTAATAAAGTCTTAGTTCGTGTATTCCCAATCCTATTCAACACAGCATCCTAGTCCCTCTGCGAGTATTTGATTCCATTGAAAATGTATGTTATGCAAAGAGGCCCAACAGCAAGCAACCAAGACCTGCAATTTTGGATTGGCAAAGTTTGTCGCCAAACCTGATTGAGACTCGAGTTAGAGAGTAACACTAGATAAGCAGGCTAACATCTAGTGTGGGTATGTCAGAATAAAAAAAAGTAAATCGTGGTCACAAGAAAATGAAGTCAACTCGACAGTGTTAAGTGATTTAGGTGTCACAGAATGTGTCAAAGTATTGTGTCTCTTTGAATGTACATGCAATTGCCCTTGCATGCAAGGAATGAACGAGGGGACACGCATGTGTTTCAATAACCACTTAGTGAATGGAATTTAACAAATCAGACTTAGGAAACGTCTATGCATTTAGCAAACGTTTATACATATCACCTTAGTATGTATTCAAATTACATTCATTCCTTTCTGCAATTTCACTGCTCTCCATTTTCTCATTGATTAGATTCAAAGTTTTCACACTTTACAAACAGAAACACAGTTTACAGACAAGATTAAAGACAAAAGGTACCGGTAACTTGTACAGAAGTAATGACGTATCTTTTATGAGGTGATGATTCCAAATCCATTGACGGATATTCAGTTTTCATTTTCCTTGTAGTTATTTTGTTTTAATTTTAAATTACTGTTCAACAACCACAAAAACAGTATTCGCACAAGGGAATCCGGATTTTCAGTATCTCAATTCCCCAAAACACAATCTTAGCCATAATGACTTTTGCTAGTTTGCATGGCACAGTTAAAAACACCAACAATAGACTTTAAAACACACAATTACTAAATGTGGCTTACATTTGGCATGAACCACACATGGACCTCGGTTTCTTTCCATTTTATAAGCACTGCAGACTTTTTATTTTGTTTATAACGATTGATAAGAAGGACCGAAGATTTGGACATATTTTGCATAATGTAAACTTGAAACTGGGAAATAGGAGATTCTACACTACATTCCACAATATGCATATTTACCAAAGACAATATACTTGTGTTATGTATAAGATAATATTATAAATACCGTGAACGTCCCCCCAAATACAATAAATCTATAAAATACATATATAATATAAACTCGCCAAAGTCATATGTGAAAATGTGTATCATGCATTGAGGGATAGGTGGCAGTAAAATAATTTTATTTGGACAAAATGAACATTTAGTAACACATCTCTGACTGATATGAAAAGTTCAAAATACAACAATTGACTTCTCGAAGTTGAAATAATGCAAGGCAAAACTAAAAAAAAGAGCTCGAGCTTTTCCTGCTTTTTCTGTAGGTGGAAATTAGACTTCCCTGTTCTTGATATTTTTTCAACAAACTATCTGCAAGTTGAAACGAAAAAAATGAGCAATTCTCTTTGACACTAAAATTTCACGAAATGACGGCAGCGGTATTCATTTGCTAAAGGCATGTTACAAAATATAATAACGACGTGACAGAGAACGAAAATTGTGGATATAATAGTTGGTAAATTGTAAACATTGAACGTGACCATAAAGTAAATGGTTCCTTTCGAAGACACGTTAAAATCATAACGCTTTTGCACTGTGACAGGCCTTCAGTTTTAAGATCCGAGTTCACCAAGCATGACATGGTCAGAAGAATCACACTAAGCAAATTTGAAAGGCTGCCTTTGGACATTTAACAGAATTAAAGCTACAGGATAATGTCTCTCTTAACTTTTCCTGTCTTAAAAAAGTTTACTTTGGTATTACTTTGTTATTTTATTTTGAAATGGAACTTTAAACAAATCTTCACGTGATATCATACAGTGGCTATACATGCAGATAACACATTTTTTCATTGACTTTTGGTAAAAAAGTACGTGAAGGCCATGTGATACTACTACAAGACACAAATTTCAAGTCCTACGATCAATGCCTATTGATCAAGCTGTTAATATCAAGGTATGCAAACCTCAGCAGACCCATCAAATTGGGCCTACAAATCAACCCCTAGTGATCCACCAATCATTGGTTACCTATCAAGATCCACCCGTCACAGCTTACCGATCAAATGTTACCTGTATGACCACGTATTGTTATATAATTACAGCAATCCCAGTACAGAGGTTTATGCTATTCCTATTTTGAGACAATTTGAAGATATAACCCATCCCATAATAGAGGTTTACCTTACAACAAAAACATAAAATGTATAATTGAATTCTTATACGACACAATTCTTGAGTGTATTTCCATACGTTTGGCTGATTGAATGCGTAAGGAGGATAGGTAGGTGTGACATAGAGTTAGGCCTATATAAAATGTAAAATTAAATCAATATATGAGGTACAATTATACGAGAGCAAAGTTTTACTCTAAAGTGCCAAAGCGATTGGAGACAATGCAAGCTTAGAATATCTAAGCAGTCTTACTTTTGACTGACATAGGTGTTCATATAAGAAGCCACGTACGGTGAAAGCGCTTTAGTGAATGTTTCACTTGATCCTAAAGCTGTGTTTACTTGACACGCGTATTGCGGAATGCGTAATGCGGAACGCGGAAAGAATTCTTTTTTGTTTTTCCAATGACCTGTTTATTGGGCACGCGGAACGCGGATCGCGGAACCATCACACGCGGATTGCGGATTGCCTATCGAATTCTCCATGGCGAATTCTTTCCGCAATCCGCGCGCGTATTGGTGACCACGTGGACACAGTGTATAGCTTCCAGTAGGAATTCTCCACATTCGTCGGACTTCCCATACTACGTCGTACCATATACTGATAAAACGGGGGAACTTTGGCTGCTTTTTGATGTTTTATTGTGATAACTTCTCACAACAATGGAAAAATGACTGAAATTTAAGTGCTCTGAACCAATTAACTTCCAGTCAATAAGAAGTATGTCTATCAGTTTCATATCTTTATCCACTGGGCTATAGTCATCCATGAAAAACTGCTAAATGACCCAAAGCAGCTCGGGGTAACATTGGCAGGCATGTAACTTATCAACTTGCCTTCCCCCTGCTCTTCCCCCCCCCCCACCTGACAACATGCATCCCTGGAAATTTCTCAATCGCAAACCCTCTTCTCAAAATTTGATGGGGTATTCTGCAGTTACTCCCTATCAGTTTGTATTTAAAAGACCCCATGCATGTATTTAACTGGTTACATCACGTGATGACACTGGTAAAGCAACGTAGGCCCAACATATTGGCCCTTGGTATAGAGGTCTTGGCTCACCTCCGATTCATATGGAGCTAGCCTACCTCAAATACCACACAGATGTACGCAGAGTGGGGAACGATCCGCGTGGGGTGTTTATTGGGCACGCGGATCCTTTCCGCGTTCCGCGTTCGGCGTTCCGCAATACGCGTGTCAAGTAAACACAGCTTTATAGTGGTGGTGAAAGGATAACGAACTTACCACGCCAACTGATTTGAGAAGGAATCCCATGGCGTTACCTTAGTGGCCCCTAGTACCTTGTCATAAACAACGTTTCTTTGCACTTTTTTTGTTCTTTTTGTACAGAAATTGTTTCAATATCAATAATAATGTTGCAAGATGCAAGATAATAAGTCAAGTTGATAGGTGTTTGTCTGCTTTGGCTAATGAGATGAAAAATACTGTAAAATATCAAATCTGTAATCTTTGTGTGTCTTTTAATTTTACTCTTTCACAGTAACTGTAGCTTAGAACTATAAATAACTTGGCTGAACTGCTCCAGAATATCAGAATGAAATCTCATCTGAATCTCAGTTGTACTTTTCACCTGACTCGTCACCTCACCACTCTCTTCTCCGCCGTAATCGTTTAAGAAGGAAACATGCTTCTTTCCCACTTAAAGCAAGAGTATTTGTGCAGTGATAAAAAAATAACACAAACATCTGTCAAAAAGCTAACAAGGCTATCTCCAAGTATTATGTTATAAACTACAGTAACTCTAGCAATTCCTCCAATAGGAATGAAAATCAAGATAT
Source organism: Stichopus chloronotus (assembly GCA_021234535.1). Taxonomy (NCBI): domain Eukaryota; kingdom Metazoa; phylum Echinodermata; class Holothuroidea; order Aspidochirotida; family Stichopodidae; genus Stichopus; species Stichopus chloronotus. Next base: position 27,441,720 of record CM037831.1, read on the forward strand.
ATCGTAAACACCTGCAGAAGCAACGTGAAATAATTGAGATAAAGATGAAGATTTCAAGCGAAGAAGTGGTGCCACAATTTTGAGGATGTACATATAGGTGCAGATGATAAAATCTTATTCAACCAAATATTATACATTCAGTTGAGATGCAACCACAAACTTCAGCTACGATGTTTAGCTAAACTTACCTTTACATCAGTCAACCGTCAAGACGTCCCCTGCATGACATTAGTCACATGTTTTAAGTCAAACAGAACAAAGAAATGTATTTCACTTCACATTCCATCAATGCCAGAATACTACATATTTTTTTTTATATATATACAACTTTATGATGCTGCCATGAAGTTACACTTAAATTTGTTTGCATTGAATATAAGAGGTATTTTGTTCCAATTAGAGGGCCCATTACTAAGTTTACTTTCACTTCATGTCTAAGCGTTTTGAGACAAATAACGGTGCCAGTGTCTCTCATGAGGAACCTTAAAAGGAAAAACGGTTTATGTCTTATCACTTAAGTGAACTGCAAAGCAACGGTTAGTCGAAACGTTGTTGAAATCAATATCGTTGGAATTTTTAGCACTTCAATATTATAATTTGACAACATTCAGTTTGAAGTCGCATGTAGCTTGTAGACAGTGCCATCTTTATCAATCATTTAATTCAACCATCTGTTTGACAATTTATATATATTTTTTGGAATTGTCAGTCCACGCAAACACTCATTTTAAATAAGCAGGTGATTAAATTTACACTTTTCTCATGTATCCATTATTTTGTGACAAATCGCTGGTAAACTAACTGCTTAATTATCAACTCAGTTCTATTTCGTTATTTTGCAATCGATTTTATTTTTATATTTTCTTGAAGCCAAATTTTAGGAATCCTTAAAGAGCTATGTTGATAAAAGGCATCTCAATACCTAATGCAGTTAGAAGCTGATTAGTTGTCGTCCTACACTTTTTGAATTAATTATGACAAAATTCTGGAGGTAAGACATTCAGAAAGGGGATGACAACATCAGTTCGGGTGACTTATCTCCCTGAACTATTTTAATACAATAAAATCCAACCATATATTAAAATCACTCCAATGGAGACTTAAGTGAGAATAATAGCTGAAGAATTCTGTGAACAACGAAGACGATGTTAAAGAAGAGTTTGCCATTTATTCATTTATTTTCATGTTTTCTCGAGACACAACTTGTAGTAAATGATAATCCCATCACTACGGACATGTATAGATGAAACAGAAAGACAGTACCACTTTGTCCTTCTTGTGGTATTCAGTGTTCCCCCCCCCCCCCCGCTGAGAGGTTGCACCCGTTGAAAAAAGCCATCCCCTCTAAAATGTTGATATGCTATTGTCATTTCAGATGGACTAACAAATTTTCTCGGGTTTCTGGAGGAAAGAGAGTAGTCTGCCCCCATTCGGGCAACTGACAGTATTATTAGGGAGCTTTCGATTGATGCGTCCACTAGTCGACTGCTACGATTGTTACGTCGTTTTTGAGCTTATGCCCATGCGTCACGTCGTCTCCCTCTTCCACTACACAAATCAAGAACGCGTAAACCGTGGTTTTGCCGTCCTCCTCGATTTGGAGAGTGGACGAAGGAGGCGACGTGACGCATGCGCATAGGCTCAAAAATGACGTAACAATCGCAGCAGTCGACTAGTGAACGTATCAATCGAAAGCTCCCTATTGAGATGAAACTTTCGACCTAGGAGAAGTAGAATATCGATTGATCAGGAGAACGTAAATATTGGTCAACGTTGACTTTACGATTGCGTATCATAATATCTCTTCACGCTTTAAAAGCGTACCATCTATAACAATCTCGAGATAACACAGATATAATCAAGGTAGTCTGCAAGTTCCCCCACAGAAATGACGTAAGACAAGATGTTTTTAAAGTCACAAATGCCAAAACAAACCAGCGTGCTTCTAATGTGTGTAACATAATACCGCTTAAAAAGTGGTATGAACGTGACTGTAGTATTACCTCTTTAAGAGGTATTAACGTTTGTTCGAACGCAAGCCGTTTTTGCCAGTCCTACCAGTCCTGTACTGACGTTGGTTTTTTTTTTTTCCATCACACCTGTCGAGGAGTTTTGAATGTTTACCTTTTCCCGTAAAGCTTATATAAACTGCGATCACTCAACAACGATAAGCTATGTTCTTTAGTTTTCGCTAAGCGTCGTAATTCTTTGTCTCTGTCTGTACTAACCAAAACGCGACGGGCCAGGGACGATGCTCTGACATTAAGAACAACATCAGATTGGAATCCAATAAAAACTACAAACAAATCCACGTTACGCAAGTATTTTATGTCAGTCCTCTCATTCTCAGAGAGACAAAAATCTGCGGGAATTCCAAATGTCTGTTAGCTCTTCCGTTAAAGTTTGACTGACTTTACCAACCTACTTATTCGAGCGCCACATCGCATTTAGATATTATATATTAGAAGGATTGGCCTGCCACTATGCTATATATATGTGTGTGTATAAAAAGTAAGCATCCTTCATCTTCATGTTAAGAAACTCAGTAGCTGTTTAGTGAACCTTTTCAATGTTATGTAAGGCAATAAAGGTCGCATCCTGGAATAAGGTAAGCAGTCAGAAGTAATAAGTATGTGATGTCATTTCATCATGTTAGCAGTTCGCATCTTTCATAAATATATTTAAATGTATACACACATATAGCGGAAAAAAAATAGAGAGAGAATCCGAATCCATAGCCGAAAATTAAACATCGATGACAGAATAAACAGAACGGCCCCCAAGCAGGCATTCGTCACCATCAAAGACCACGAAGACAACTTCCAGAACAACACCAAATGCAGGCTCATCAACCCCACTAAACCTGAAATGGGACAAGTGAGCAAAGCAATCCTAGACCGAATTAACAATCTTTCGTCATAAGAGCCAAATATAAGCCTCAACTAATGGAGAAGCACAACATCCTGAATGGGTTTAACCAACTAAAAGAAAAGGACACTCTCACCTTCCTGGTATTCGACATTGTAGAATTCTACCCTTCCATATCTGAAGACCTCTTAACAAATTGTCTAGCATGGGCCAAAAACTTCACACCTATAACCAACAACGAATACAGCGCCATACTAAACGCAAGAAGATCCTTACTCTACGACCACAAAAACAACGCGTGGTAAAAGAGAGAAACGCGCAGGCAGTTTGATGTTTCAATGGGCGCATATGATGGAGCAGAAATTTGTGGACTCGTCGGCCTCTACATCTTAAGCATGCTAGAGAACCAACTCGGATTGGCTGGGTAGGCCTATACAGAGACGACGGTCTGGCAGTCATGAGATTCTTCTCGGGTAGCAAGGGTGACCGTTAAAGGAAAGACCTAACAAAGTCCTTTCAGGCTTGCGGACTAAAAATAACCGTCCAAACTAACCTCAACCGTCAACTCAACCGTCCTGAAATCAGCAAATCAGAAACCCAACCAAAAGTCATGCAACTGCAGACAAACAAACAGATGCCCACTACTTAGAAGCTGCTTCAGCAGTGACGTCATCTACAACGCCACAGTCATATCAAACAATAACAACGCATGATACATAAGCCTTCCAAGCAGGCAGCTCATAACCAGGTACATCAACCACACAAAATTATTCAGACATAACCGCTGCAGAAACGACACCGAACTTTCTAAATACATCTGGGAACTAAAGGAACAAAATAAGGACTACTCCATAAGATAGGATACACTAAAAAGCTCAAACACAGCTATAAGGTGCACCAGGCCTCTGCAACCTATGCATCAAAGAGAAGACAGAAATAATCCGCACCATGAAGAACAACTTGAATAAAAGAACAGAGTTCATCTCCACTTGTAGGCATGAAAACACACACAAACAAAAACCACGGATCCGCACATATCGAAAACGATAGCTCACTGTAGCATTGGCTCATACAGCTATAATCACTTGCGTGATGATCGCCACACAAAGCCCGTGAAACTCAGAGCAGCAATGATTTCCTGTAAATTTTATAAAAAAATATATTTTAGAAAAATATATTAAAATATGTTTTGTATGTTTATATATACATATATATACATATATATACATATATATACATATATATACATATATATACATATATATATATATATATATATATATATATATATATATATATATATATATATATATATATATATATATATATATATATATATATATATATATATATATGTAGTCATTACTTAAGAGTCAGTTAATATATGATATTTCTTTGAGATAAAGTTTGTTGTAAATATGTAAATTTCATGATACAATGACGTAAATTTACCGTGGGCTGGAGGGGGTGAACCAATATTGTTCTGGTTTAGACACTCAAGTGACATAGACCTTAATGATGTCGAGATTCTACCGAATTATAAGAATGAGCCTCCTCCTTTAAAGTAACCTACAAATTGAAGACGACAAATAATCCGTGGACGAATACTAATCTAATATTAGCATGACTTATGTAAACAATCAGCGTGATTAAACGCAAATTTATGACATCAGCATATGATGCCACACACGATTTTAGTAACAGATTTATGAGTGAAAGAGAGATCATGTATCGCGAGTATAGAGACATTCTAATCGTGATCCAATGTACAACAAAGAGTCATGGCGTATCGGGTAACTAAATCATATTTTAAAGTTGTTTTTGACATAAAACTACTACTGAAGAAAAAAATGATCTAAAATACTCCACGATTATCACATAACGCAAGAAAGAATTTCATTATTTGAGAGGTAAATTTGAACTCCATTGAAAAAGTGACGTTAATTATTGAAATATTTAAGGGATATGATATATATGTAATAATTTTAGATGAAGTTAGATCTAACATTTTAGCATGCATTGAATCGATTTCCAGTATTGTAGATTGACAGATAAATGAAGAGATTATTGGTTGTAAGTAACAAACATGTTGAAAAATGCATACTAAGCTATAAACGGTATTTTTAATTCTCAGGTTATAAATCGCGAAGACGTTTGCTTACACTCATACTGCAGTTATGTATATATCCTTGTATTTACATGACATGTATATTTTTGTTCTAAAGGATCAGTTTCCCATGTGGTTAAGGTAAATGTAATGCCAGTTTTTTTAAGTAAATGTTTTTACTGACCTTTGCTACACAAAGTGCACTAATCATAATAAGCTTTGTTAGAAAAAGAGAGATTGTCACTAACCCCCCAACTCCCCCTCCACTGTCCCATCCCCTGCCGTCTAACTGTATCCTTCCCCATCCTCCTTCCAATTTCATCCTTCCCCACCCTCCTTCCAATTTCATCCTTCCCCATCCTCCTTCCAATGTATTTCACTTCTGTCTTAACCAGCGAGAAAACAAACAAACAAATGGAAGCAAGAAAGCAGCAGAATATTTATGACACTGAAACTGAGAGTGTATTTGCAAATTAGTTTACAGACTATTACAAACTTAATGTTTGTGTTAAAAAAATTACCCTTTTCATCTTCCAAGCTTCGAAAAACTTGATCTTCAATTCGCAGAAACATTGTGACCAAACTCTAAATCCAACAAAACTGTGTAAAGTAAAAGTGAAATGTGGATCATTGATGTTTAAATAATTATTTAATATGTAAGCTTCAAAGAATGAAGATACACACCCTGCTGCAGTTTAGTAAAATAAAGTAAAATTATCTAAGATCATTTCAGTCTTGTGTCTCCCTTTTGATCTCAATATACAAGATGTAGATATATTTGTATTTGACAGATAAACAAAGGCTAGAGAAGTATTTGATCATCCACTAAAAGTGTGATAAAAACAATGAAATCAATCAACTGAGAAACATTAAGTTACAAATAAAAAGGTAAAGATAAAGCAAATTTTCCTATAATAATGTCTATAATTCAAACCAGTACAATAGGTAAAGCAGTAAAAGTGAACTGAAGTTTTTTACTACAACGAAATTGTAAAACTACAACAGGGAAACTCCACTGTATGTAACTTAGCATGCTATCCGCTACATTGCACAATTACATACGGCTTGTGTAAATGTTGAATATATACATACAGTGTGTTGTATACATGACAGCAAAGATAATTCCTAACAAGCAGTCAGTTATATCTGTGACACAGCTTCACAGTACCAAGTCTGACCTCACCACATGACCGTTGTTGCGAAATTTGTCAACCAGAGAGGTGTCGTTCGAAAGTATCGTTCATTCTTTGGCATTGTTATTAAGAGGGAAAATTTGCCGTAATACTTAGGAGGTAACTTTTGGCACTTTTCCTCATGAGTATTACACACGAAATATTAAAGTGACGTTGCCTGTGGCTAGAGCAACTTTTCTTTTATGTTTGAAATATCTGTTTGGTTCATGATGAAGTATTTGGTGGTGAAATGTTTTCTTCTATCTGCAATGTGCATATTGACTCAAGCACATGTCGCACTAGCCACAATATGGGCCTTGGCTGTAAACTTACATTGTCGTAATCTAATTACTTTGCAGTGGCACTGTTAGCACTAACCGCTACATGGCCCACTCCAATCGTATCCTAGAATTGAGAATTGTTCGCAGACATAGTCACAATTGTCTGGATTAAATGTAGGCTGTACCAGTTACACATAACGTTAGTTGTATTAAGGTTAACAATTGAGAGGTCTAAAGTCAGCATAAGCCAAAGAAAACACCTATTAACAGTTTGCTACTGATTCCACCTAGCAGCTTACATTCAAAACTGTTGTCCTCAGAATTGAAGAAATAACGTTAATATTGATTCATTAGTGGCAGCACACCTATTAGCATGTAGATACAGTATCGTTTAAGCTGCTCACTTCAAGCACTAGACTTATCCAACATTTTCAATTACTATATTAAGCCCCATAGCGAGTAGTCTTCAGCTTCTCTGATTTTGCAAGACCCTCTAGACTGACATGCTTATAAATTGAACGGTTAAAACACTCCTAGCTGGAGCTACTCTTTCTTACCTACAAAACGCGGTTGAAATATTTCAGAAAATTAATTCATCATAGGTGCCAGCTTGTGTTTCGTTAATAAGGTTCATTTTACACCCTCGTCTATTCACGCAGTCTGCTTTCAATATATAAAGTTGTTACTCTAACAGAGTAACCAAAACTACACTTCAAAATAACACCACCTCTCAGTGACAATGATCCACCTACTCTATATGAGTGTACGCTTTGTGTCTATTTAATGACCTACATTAGTATACTACGCTTTCATGAGAACCCCTTTACTCCACAAAATTACAATTCCCCATTCAGAGGTCTGAATTGACACAGTAGAAAGGTAGACATTTGGGACCAAGGTTTTTCTCTGTCTTAAGTTACCCAGGAACAGCATTATTTATCTTGTGCTTTAAAATGTGCTTTTATTTAAATGTACAAAAAATACTAAAATCGGATGCTTTGAATATGAAAGGCTAATATGACGCTTTCTCATTTGAAGCAATGAAATTTCTTTGAGAAATATACATATCCAATATTAAGATGGTCACTCGTGCAGTGCTTTAATCTTTTTAGCAACAAAAGTCACACCCCCGAGAGATCATCGATACAACTTTATGAAAGAAATTATTCATGTTGGACATTTCTTTTTACATCAAATCTTCGTCCGATATGAATGGATGTATTTTACATCACTCGTGGTTGGATGCTATCTGTGTAAGATGAGAGGAACATGAGGCAAAGAATAACTATAGAATGATATGCAAACCATCTAACGTAATGAGTCGTAGCTTGAAATTGTAGCCATTTTTTTACGTAGCTCGTTTTTTAATCCTCAGCATTTTGTACGTTCTATGTCATATTCCCCTTCTTCTTTGGTTTAAATGTTCTTTCTACTTGTTTTAACATTTCATTCCTCCACAGTTAATCCATACTCTTAAGGTTAGTTCCTTCTTTTATTTTCTAACGAGTTGTAATTGTCCATTTTATGGAGCACAATAAAGTGCTCTGAATCGAAGTAAAAGTGTCCTCGGTGGACTCTTGCATTACTCAGTTTAAGGTTCGATCTGATTTCCAATACCTGAATGTTCTCCATTTACCCAAGCATTCCCCATATACATGCCATGAACAGTGTCTTCTGGTGACAGCAAGAACAAGATTATTGAGAATAGTAGTAATCAAGTAATCCTTGCAATTCCAAGTAATTCCTTGTTGCATTCTTTGCTCGTCAGAGTGATTTACTGATAAAGCGTTTGAGTTTGGTAATATCATCTCCATGTACAGTAACCTAAACACCATCCTATAGAAGGATCCTAACAACCAGCCAAATGGTGTCCCCTAAGCACCACCCTACAGGCAAACGGGGCTCACTGTTATATGAACAATGATGAGAAGATGAGGAGAAGGGGAATAGCCCCAAACGAAAGGTGCAATAAAAATTGTTGTTTTTAGGGTATGAACAGCAATAAAGAGACTTTTATTGATGACTATATAGTCCGGGTCCTAAATTTAGCCGACGAGTTGTTAGATATGGGTTCGTTAATTTAAAGTAGATTCGAGTCTATGTATTCCCCGGGAAAAGTCGAATTATTGTATTTCATTTACTATTGTAAAATGACAGATAAGTGAAAAAAAAAAATCATAATCGTACACTTCTGTTACACGTTATCGCGTATGGAGCATTCAGTTATAAACGACACTAGCTTCCCTTAGGTCACTTTCCATATCACTGTACCACCACTTTTGCTTCTCCCTTCAAACAAAACTAAAATCGCCAGTGATTACGAATATTGAAAGTGTTAGGTTTTCACGAAGAGCTATATGCAATGTGCTCTGTAAAACTTCAGAACACCTTATCGCATGTAGCAAGTGCAGTTTGTACCGTAGCAAGACATATTGTGGCATGTCATGGGTACACCTTTATCAGAGTGCACACGCAATTGACCTTGCCTGTTGATCCATGTTAAATGGCGATCAAGCTTCGGTGAATTGGTAAGAGTAGGAGTTTTGAAATGTGACTGCATCACATTCATTGCCGAAATTGTATTGGCAATGATCAAAATTACCCACGAAGTGTTATTACGTCATTTTGGTAGGCTTCATTTTCAGCAAGTTCGTTACCATGTTGTGTTTTTCATTGAATACTTTCACAGTATCAAGTGAGGTATACAGCCTCTGATTTGGTAGATTAGTTCGAATGAAATAACGTTTCCATATCCATTGAAATGTTGTCTCAAGTTTATATAACCATTGAAATGTTGTCTCAAGTTTGTATAACCATTGCAATGTTGTCTTAAGTTTGTATATTCATTGAAATGTTGTCTCAAGTTTGTATAACCATTGAAATGTTGGCTCAAGTTTTTATATCCATTGAAATGTTGTCTCAAGTTTGTATATCCATTGAAATGTTGTATCAAGTTTGTATATCCATTGAAATGTTGTCGTAAGTTTGCAAAACCATTGAAATGTTGTTTCAAGTTTGTATATGGATTGAAATGTTGTCTCAAGTTTGTATATGGATTGAAATGTTGTCTCAAGTTTGTATATCCATTGCAATGTTGTCTTAAGTTTGTATATCCATTTATATGTTGTGTCTCAAATTTTGGACACTGAGTTTCAGTCAGAGACAAATACAAATTTTCATAAAGTTCTAAAAAATCGCGAGGTCATGAGGTCAGACTTCTTGCTGTGAATTTCTAAGAACAGAGAAACTAGTAGCTCATTATGTACATTCATTTTTATATTCACTTTTTTCTTCATAACGGTTGTTCTTCATGTGCTATACATTATAATACCAAATTGATGATAGAATTTTCTTCATACTAACATCAATGATGACGTCATAAAAGTATGTACAATTTATTAATATAGGTTCCAGGCAAATAGAGTCACGAGAGAGAACAAATAATTTGATTAAAATAAGTGTGAAGTAAATCGAGTCAATTGCTTAATGTACATGCAGAAGTGAAGGTATTTTCACGTTAATTTGAAATTTAGATATGTACAAAGGTAGTTGATTAACTAATTACGACGCTAAAATACTTAAATTTTATGAATTACTGAACTGTGTTGACCTTTTCATGTAAATTCATTGTAATAATTATCTTAGGAAATACTTATCTTAACTTGTAATAAAATTAGATACAAAAATAATCTTCCATTAATATTTATACCATGAAGCAAGTTATTTGGTGGCATTAGTGTTATACCAAGTAACACATTACTTGATTTTAATGGTCACTGTCTCAATTGAATCTAACGATTGAAGATCATCACCCAGTGAGTCGTTGAAACCAGAAAAAGTGAAGATTATGTAATTGCCAGTGTAATTTTTTTAGCCTTTTACGTCTTTTAGATAACAAATAAATTCAGTTTAATTGAGTAACGAATTAGATAGAGTTGATATATCTATGAACAGCATATACATTTATGTGCAGTTTTTACTGAATAGTTTATACATTGAGAAAGGTTATAGTACATTTGTATACTAATTGTTTTTATGGTCACTCAATTTACACTGTACAGCTCTGATGGGACAGGACGTTTTCTGATCCGATAATTTTAAAATAAAGTGTTGAAGATGATTTCAGTTTTAATGTTAATATTCTGGTTTGTTGAGTTTGGTTGTATCACATCACGGAACGTAAACTAATTCTGTATTAACATCTGATGTTGCACTTTTCACTCTCTGAACACATCTCGCCCTTCCTCTGCGGTTTCGGTTCGATTGGCAAGTAATCGTCTCCCAAAAACTTTTTCGAAAATTGTTTGAAAGGAAAGCATACAGAAACGGGTTAAGGGCGCTATTAAAAAAGTAACACGCATACGCAAAAGGGTAAAACCATGGTTGTTGTATGAAAGTGATTTGGACATCAAATAATAATGCATCCAAACTACCGAGTAGAGCAATAAGCTGCATGGGAAACAGGCAAAGAGCGAAACATAATGCAATTACAGCCAACATTCTCACTGCTTTCCTTCTTGCGGCTCTTACTGCTTCTGTTTTTCGCCGTCTCTTGCTGTTTCTTGATGAGGTTAGGGATTTGAATCCAGACGACCCCCCACCTTGACCTTTCGTATCACGTGACTGTCTAAATATCTTCCATTTCTTGTTCCCTTCTCTCGGTTTGTTTAAACTGCTTTTAGATAACTGAGAGGATGCATTCACAAACCTGATGTTGTCATTACCATCTTGAATATAATCAGACGAAGGAGCAGCCTCTTCTTCAATAGGTTCCTCCAAAAGGAACGGTCCAACTTTACCAGCGGCAAGTGTTTCAGTCTTCGTGGTTCCTTGCTGTGAAGGTTCTTTACTTGTTGAATCAGGATGACTGTTTCCAAAAGTGATGACTGACGAGGAACTACGATATGATACTGTAGTCTTCTCCTTGTTTTTGCTACCATAACATTGAGAAAACTTAACATCTGGACTGGTAGCCCACAGGGTACGCCCGATAGCGCCGTATAGAATACACATAACTAATAACGGAACTAGATATAGCAAAAGGATTCTAGCGAAAGATTGAATTGCAAATAAATAAACACTTAATCCCTTTGACGAACAAAACTGAACATCACCGTGCCTCACTAGAGAATAACTGAAAAGAGTCGGTAACCCTAACACGATGGCGATAACCCATATGACACACACTGTGATGCTTAGTAACTTGGTAGTTACTAGTTTTCTGAGTTCGAAAGGATGCAATATGGCCATGTATCGCTCAACTGATATCACAGTAAGTATAAGAATAGATGCTGTCGTAGTGATACTTACTAAGAAGTGAGCACCGACACATACAATCTCACCGAAAGGCCAAAAGTGAGCCACATAAGTGAATAATATCGGTATGTTACTGCAGCTCATGGCTAAAAAATCCGACAGAGCTAGATTGCCAAGAAAAAAATTAGTTACAGTTCTCATGCTCTTGTTGCGGGCAATAACAAACATAACCATCAGATTACCAGTGAATCCCAAGAAGAATATCGTGACGAAGACAGCTATCAATATTTGTTTGTTCGGCGAAGAGGTATATGGGTCTTCAAAAGCCTCTGTGTGAAAAAGGAAACAAATACATAATGCATACACACATACATATATATAAGGTACATTTAAGGACATTTATAACGTTCAATTCAAGGAATTAAGTTCTATGAAAAAAAAATTGAGGAGCTCCACATACGTGGTCGCGAAAATCGGAAGGAACGAATCCTAATACTTTGCTCCATGAGGAGAGCAGAAAGATGTTAGCTAATGAAAATAAACGCATTCTACACTGTACAAATTTGTTTCGTGTGGACAAACCCACCCTATTCAGGTGCATGCTAAAGACAACCGGTAATTTCATGGGAGAGTGGGCGTAGTGTTGACTACATGTGCTGTGTATTTACACCTATAGCAGTACATTGTTTGCGTCTACAAGTCAACTGTTATTGACAACTCGATCTACAGTAATCACCACGGCCAGCTTATAGATGGAAGTGACGTAATGGATTCTGAGGAGTTCGATACATGAGACGAGCCGTTGCCCTTCATACGTGATTGAAGAAGACAATCAGAGTATAGTACTATCCATGTTATGATAGAGTGAATTGTTTTCATAGAATGGTTAAATGAGCCTGTGTGGTTAAAAAATCTTGCTTTACTGTCGGTGTGACATAATGGGGTGCATGTTTCAGGGTCGTTTTTACTGGTCGTGACATTGACCTGATAGATTATTCCTTATTCTTTGCATTTGCCTTCAACTGGACACTGGTCCGTAGGTGCATTTAGATGCCGGTTGTCTATTTATTTCTTTGTTAATTCCTGATTTTTTGCGATCATCAACAATGTGGTTCAAGCTTGCGGCATACACCTGTAACTGAGTTTGACCGTATTCCTGTTGAAGACGCTGCCTAGTTTGCTTTTGGCAGTTGGGTTAATTGTTTGTGTTTAATTTCCTGTTAATCAGCACCAGTCATTGTGAGATGTATAAATACTTTGCTTACTTTCATTCACATTACATTCATTAGGCCATTGTTAAACCGAATGAATGATAGATGTAAATGGGATGAAAGGCAATCGAACGTAGAAAATTAAAGAACAATACCAGAAAAGGACGAAACTGGTCGTGACATGGATTTTTCTGATGTTGTTTTAGTAAATGCTAAAAAATAGAATAATACACTGCAGACAGATTCCGAATTCATATTTCAAATACTCTTACCTGAGCTGCCAAATTCCAGATCTGAAAAATGGGAAAAGTTAAAACATTTTAATAATATTTTGTATTTACAATGTATGCATAAATGTTTTATCACCTTGACAGAAGGGTAGACGAAAAGTCTAATTGTAAGAGCCAAAACTAATTTCCTCTCCTTTCAATATATTGTATATAAAACAAGACATCATTAGGTTTTAAGTTATTGTGAAGGCATATTTCACAACTGTGGTATTGAATTAGTTCATCTTACAAATTTTACAAAAACTGGGACGTTAAAACACACAACACATTTTAACTAGTACACACATATCCCCTTGCATGCTTATCCCAACTTACGTCATCAGTAGGCCTCTACCTTAATGAGATATCCCATAACAACAATCACTGAGCTACTACGTTTCAGAAGATTATTGGAAATATTGTCTCATCCTTACATACATATGCATACACAGAAACAAGACGTAAAATGGAAATTTAAAATGGAAAATATATTTGGTTTAAACGTGGTTGCATTACTTTTAACTTTTTCACCAGTAGACAGAGAGTACAGGACTTCTTTAATGAAATGCCTGTGCAAACTTAATAGCGACATTAACGTTCATAAATTCCCAAGACTCGTTGCCTTCAGGTATTGAATAGAGATTCTCTTTGCATAATGCGTCAATAAGTGTTTCCACGCTTCTGTTGTAAACCTCAGAAGTAAACCAAGCTGTATCCCAGGGCATGTTCACTTTTGACGTGTGATGGTTATTTTGTGTCAAAAATACCAAGGTAAAATAAATTGAACTAATTCTATATGCAAACGGTCCCTTTCCGCTTAAAATGTACAAACAGAAATGAATATGTGTATTTCACTCTTCACCAATGAAATAACAAGACGAGAACAATTGATTTTATGAATTACTTTAACCTTGTAATTATTTACCTTCAAATGGTTGAGTGATGAAATGAATGTATACGCATGTAACTAATCAGACTGACTGGATAACAACAGTAGAAGTGTGCCGTCATAGGTAGATGTACTCTACACAAGGAGACACATACCCCACACTGAAAGTGGTCATACTCCTTATCATAATGGTTTATACGATTCTTTGTTTGTTTTATCGCCAAATATCTCGATGTTTTCCTAACGAAAATACTGATCTCGTTTCTCAGTGAGGTTGGTATTAAAGGAGCAGTAGCTTACGTTTTTTATTTTACTCCAAAGAGATTTTGTAGTGCAATCATTGTTGTATTAATTTAATACAGTGGATAAACTTGGGTTTTGTACTGAACAAAGCGTCATATTATGCCAATTTGCTACAAATTGCTACAAAAATGTGTGATATGATAATCATGGGATATATCTTTCGATTAATCTTATTGTGATGTTAATGTGTAAATATGAACGGTAGACCGACTTATAGAGATCTTTTTAATGTCAGGTAGGGTTATTTCAATCATTTAATGGAAGACTCCTTTAACTATGGAATGCAAAGGTTGATTGGAGGATTTCGTGGCAGTCTATAGAGTCTGTTGATGAAAACAAGATGGATGACCCTACTTACTGATTGCCTTGTTGATAAGTGTTCAAGCGCAGTGCCGTAGACTGGGACTTATAAATGGTTAAACAAATAAAATAAGCCCTACCCGTTAAATTGGCTGCCTTACTGAAATATTAAGCAAATTACGGATTTCCAGAATTTCTGATTTCTTCAACGCGTGTTTTGTCTCGTGTACAGGTTTTATTTGAGATAATTCCGAGTGTGCAACTGCTTAATTGAAAGTAGTCAAAGGTTCTGTAAAATGTGTAATATAATGAGTATAAATTAGATTTATTCCTTATTCCCTGATTTTCCACTTTGACACAACTGTCCATAAGAGGATACAGGGGAATTGAGGAGTCTCCCCCCCCCCCCCCCCTCAGCTTTACCGAGGTTGAGTTTGTATCTTTGATCACATGAAATAGAAAACTGTCTTTGTTACTGAATGTCAAATGAGTTAGGATTAGTTGCTTGTTGCAATGTGTGAGCTGCTGGTATACGTACCAAGGAAGGATATAATGTTTGTAGTCACCACCAACATAGTGTTCGACAATTATCTTCGCAGAGAATAGGACCTTGAATGAAAGATCCATTAGCTCAGATGCTCCATTTAAAGCAGAATGAAACCATGGGAATATCTTTAAAAAATATGAAGCAGATGAATATGACCAATAGTTCGGAATATTCCATTAAAAATATTCTTCCCTTGCCAAGTTAGGCACTTTTGAAATTCAGAGAAAGCTGCTGTCATTTTTGTCTCAGTTGAATGTAAACAGATTTGAGTAAGTGATGAACAGTGATGTCACGTAATCCCTGATAGCAAAAAATTAATGTGTTTCTTTATTTTCCTTACCTTCAATTTTTCGTGGATACACATGCACTTGTAAAAAAAATTGTGTTGAATTACTGAGCTGTATCATTTAATGATCCAATTATTCATACTTTGATTTACGTATGATTTACTTATGATTTGCATAGCTGTTAAAGCTTTTGTCAATACATTATAAAGAAAAAAAAAGCTTTTCAATAACAGACGTCTATAGCTAAAACATTAAAATCTCAGAATGGCACTATCCTGCTTTATTTTTTATGAGCTTTCAAATCGTAATATCCTGAAAAGTAGACAGCGTATGTGCGTAAAATTTGGTGATGATGATCGCCAAATGTTAGTCTTTTATTTAATAGTGATGTTTTATTGTTACGTAATAAAACGTAAGTTTTATTGTTCTCCTTTTAGAGAATGTTTACCGGAATATCAGCACCGAACGTATGATCGGGAGGTTGGCAAAGTGACCTCCAAAATACTTTGAGGATAAAGAAAGCCTTTTATCAGCAGCAATATGCAACATGTGTATTACCCGATACGTCTTTCTTTAAGACAGTATTATAGAGTGTCAAACAGATTGACTATCAAAACCATTCTCACAAACTTTACGAGGTAGATTATACAGTATAATGTACCGCACATGCTAATTATAATACCATAGTATACGGCGACATGTCTCTCTTACCTTTATCAAAGAATAAAGGACTATATTCTTCCACTTATACAATCAAATAGTATTAAACCAAATGTATGTTATACCTTTTTAACTCAGTCATACTTCCATCCCTGCGTTCAGTATTCTAGTCATTACACATGGTATCTACATCAAACACTTGAAGGGGTATAGCGTTTTGTGTTTCCTGTTATCAAAGGAACTTGCGCAATATCTGATATTTATTATGCTTTGCGGGTTTTTGCCCTACAATCATCCAAACGTCACTCCAAGAACTGTGCATGGCTATTAATTTTATAATAAAACTGCATGGGAAAACATAGTCAGTATTGCACTATGCAGAGAGGAACATACAATAGAAGCATAATACATTTGGAAACTGATTTATTTACAGAATATTATTATTGTGCTGACCTAAGTTGTAACTAAGTTTTTATATCTAGTTAAGAAACACTGATCAGAAGAACAAGTTGCTTACAATCAATTGAAGTAAATGTTTTGATATGTGTGAAACATATCAAGAGAAAAGTAAAACGTTCACGACCATCTATTTGTTTACGTGGTTTAATTTTTAATTTTTCTTAATAAAGAAATTAAACTAACGAAAAATATGACATGGTGCGAAACGAAAACGTGTGTTTATTCTAGAAACTCTAAAGTTATTTTTCAGTTGCACAGTGGCATAGAAAATACACTGAAAGATGAGCAGCAACAGCAGAAGAGAAGCAATGGATAATTAAAACAATAGGGAAGTTATTTACACTTCCTGTCAATGTCTTGGCAAAGGATAAAGACTTTGTTTATAATTTACCAGAGACGATGTGGAACATTTTAATTTCATTTGAAATTCTTTTAACGAATTTTCTCAAAAGTGTGACACAAATGTTGAAAGTGATCTTATCTTTTAAGCACGTCATTCTGCAGAGAACACAATAATTTTTTCAGTGTTCTATCAACTATTTTTGAGACAGCTTCCTGTACAGGCGACGTCCTGCTTTTTACATGTTCGAAGATTTCACTTTATCCGACTCAAGTAGAGTATTGTAGACAACTTTATCCATCAAAGATCCATTTTCTTCTACTACTTGAAGGAATTCTAATCATAGGATGTTTTGAAAAATTACAGATCGTGCTTAAAAACTTTTGATGACCAAAACGCACCGTCGGTAAGAGCTCAAGTTCTCCCGCGAAGTCCTCCAGAAACAGTTGGAATCAATCATAACCAGCAGTCTTCACAAGCAATAAAGAAATTCTTGGATTGACACCAGGCCAAACAT